>JAFFJZ010000002.1:25000000-27500000 GCA_018340375.1 Gonatopus flavifemur
GGTTGTGAGGAAAAGATTTTTGTAATAACACATGTGTGCATGAATCTAAGCGCAATATCAGACTGACACTGGTTGTAGGTTTATGCACCTATGAAACTCTTCCATTACATACTCTCAATGGATTCAATGAATGTGTTTAATCTGGTTTTTAAGATGCGAATCATGTGTATGCATTGGAACAATGCTTGTTAATACTCAAGCAACATACATATTTATGTTCACTTTCCTTAATAATATATTCAATTGTTGTATCTCATTCAAGATCATTATTTTGAAACATTCTCATCGATTTCTAATTGAATTTTTTCCTAGTTGATTTTAAATTTGTTTCTACAGAAAAGAATCGATTCTTCTAAGGATCAGCATCACTGCTTTCAAGTTTCATGACATGTTATGAGCACCTTTGTTTCTTTATTAAAACATGATATAAAAGGAGATGATAATCGATTGATTCACAATACAATATCAATGACTTGCAGTATGTTATCAATGATATTGATTGTTATATGAAGTATGATCTGTATGAAAGAATTTCCAAAATTATATATAATTTGTATATAATTCCATAAAATTTATATATCAATTCTATATAATCATACGTAAGTTATTTACAATTCTGAAAATTTTCCCACGTGGGAACTTTTTATTTTACATATTCATTTTAATTGTAAAAATCTATAATAATTTTAATATATTGCAATATTCTGTATTCATTTATTCGAATGTTCAAGATAATCCAACATGGGCATGTTGCTTTAGTTCATGCTATTTAATGACTTGACAATTCTCTATTGTTTGTTTTTATAGTTAGCAGAAATTTGAAAATATCGATAGTGAAAAGTTATTGTTTCAACCAAACAAATATGAATAACAAACAAGTATGTATATGAAAAAATTGTTCCTAATAAGAGTTTGCTGTATTTGAAAGTCATTACAGTTGATTAATATTTTAATTGAAATTCGACTTGTTTATGTATCATAACATAATTTTTAATTATCTTCCCTAAAAATTAGGCAACAAAATTCTTCTAGATTATTTTATTCGATGAAAATTATCCCCTCGATATTGAATTTTGTATCATTTTATCGAAAATTCTGTCCGAACGAACTCACAGTTTGATAATTCAATGATTTTCTAGGTTAATTCCTGTGTTCCAATTTCTTTTGGTAAAGAAAAATCCACGGTATGGAAATTGGATGATACGAATGATGAGGATTTGATAGACGAAGATGAACTTTTGGATGACGAAGACTTTGCAAAACCAGATCCTTCATCTTTGAGAGGTATGTACAACTTTGCAATAAACTCCTATTAGAATTGTATATCAGATCGTTCCTCGTGCTACATGGAAGTTGTATCCAGTACGTTGTGTCAAGCGATCTTATTTATCCACTTCACTTCCATGTGGTGCGACGTTGAGACGACGTCTTATCGGTACCTGTACTTTATGGAACTTGGTCAAATTTTTTGAATAATGTAAGAAACTCACACCCAATATTACAGCGCAATGCAGATGCTGCATAATTTACAAGAAAAGTTAGTTGACGTGAAATTTCGCATTTGGGTTTCCACTTGTCCTACTTATCTTACTTCCTAGTAAACGTGTTTTACAAGAGCAACGCACGTGGATAAGCCTCTACGTACAAATTGTACATGAGTTCAGTAGGAACAGCTGTGAAAACTCCTATCTGACTTTTTTTTTTACTTTTTCGTACTTCCTAGTGTCGATAATCGTTACTTCATCCTATGCAAACTATGCTTGACAAAAACAATTTGTGCCTTAAGATTCCTAGCTGAATTCAGCTGTTATAGCTAGATGTTTTTTTAGCATTCACTATCATCACACAAACATTTTCCCAGGAATACCAGATACAAATTTCTTGATATAACAAGATTTAACTTTAGTAGAAAAAATGTTCACGAAAGTGATACTTTGTTTCCATGAAAATCAGGACTTACAACTCAAAATTCAACCAAAGTTCAATAGCTTCTATGGATTCTATGAGTTGAAGGAATGTAATGTCTCTCTTTCGAACGAATATTTGATAATATATCGGTATGTATATGAATTTCAGTGTGCGGGACAACCGGAAAGAGGAAAGCATGTAAAGATTGTACATGTGGTTTAGCGGAAGAACTGAGTGGTAAAAAGCAATCCGAGTCTGATGCTCCAAAATCTTCATGCGGGAGTGTAAGTTCATTTAAGATATCATCACTCGATTATTAATTAATACACAAATATATTTCTAAGAGGGTTTTAAATTATTATATATTTTACAGTGTTATCTCGGAGATGCCTTCCGATGTGCTACTTGTCCCTATCTTGGAATGCCAGCATTCAAACCGGGAGAAAAAGTACTTTTACCTGAGAATCAATTATTGGCTGATGTTTGAGCTATTTGATTTGAAATTTTGAGTATTTGAACTTAATGTGCTGTTATAAAATTGGTTTTGTCAAGAGATACCGTAAATTCACATTGAAAGTTACACTGCTGTTCTAAGCCGAGAGACCGTATCTCCAAAACAAAACAGACATTTTTTTTTCTTGCATAAATCCTTGAATTATTGAAAATAATTTTTAAAAACTCAAATAAAGATAATGGCGTTCGTGTCATTCAACATGAATAAGTTTAGATAGGTTTAACCTTGGTGGATACAATAGCAATATACAACCTTTTGAATTTTTTTCATAAACCCGTTTAAACAATATACTCGATATCTCGAAACTTAAAAATATGCAGATTCGGCCTTTTGATTTAGGACAACATAGAGTACATCAATATATCTGTTGTATATATATATTATCACAGTAAATTTACAGCTCCTCCAGACAAAGCCTACAAAATTGTTGGGATCGTTAAGTTTTAGTTCAAATTTTGTTCACTGTAATAAAATAATAACTTCCAGCAATTAAGGTTTATTTCATTTTATTTGCAAACTGTGTACAATATTCCCTAATATTGTAATCAATGATCGAAAATGCATACTACGCAACACGTTTATTCTTCGTACATAAAAAAAACAAAACAATGCCATTTCAACGTTGTTATTTCTTGTACAATGGAAATTATATTCGAACGAAATCATAAAAATCAATATCTTGTTATGAATTTTTTCCTTTTAAAACCTCGTGATGAAGCAGACGAACGTATCGCATATCTAAGCATTAACTTTCAGTCAGGAGTAAAACCCTTTCACCATAAATCCACTATCCCGTCTCTGGGGATGAGTGTGCGGGAGAGGGCTGTATTCCAGTTTTTATAATTGTTTATATACATGTTTAACTATCTTATTCACATAAATAATAAAAAAACAAAAAAAAATTACAAGCTACATTTAGAACGCAAGAATTTTCCCTTTAAGTAGCATAATATATATGTATACACACATATATATATATATTTTGTTTATATATATATATATATATATCTTATACAGGAACAGAAACAGGTCAGTCATTGTTTATGCTTTCACAACAGGAACATGATTTCACATTATAAATAAAAATTTGAATATTTAAGTAACGTAGTACTAAAGTTATATTAATTTTTCACTAATGACGATGAAGCTATATCAGAGAAAGAGTGGCATATAACTCAGAACCGTGCTAACAAACAAAACTGAACCCTCGATTTTTTGGAATACAAAAGAATCGTGCAGATATATGAAATTCTATCGATGTTTCCAATAAAATTTATATTGATTTAGTTCTAATTTTTCTTCAAATGAAAAGAGAAGACATGATATTTTAATTGAAGAACTGAATGTTTATGAATTTTGGCGTGCCCTGCTTAAAATGTCGAATAGAAGTGGACAAAAAGGGAACAAAAACGTCAAATCGTCTGAAATTCTTTACAGGGTGATGATTTTTTCTTGTCGTTCAATGCTTCGCATAAAAAATTAACATAAAATTCTCCCTTTTCTATAAATAAAGTTTCTAAAAAAAACTTAATTCCCGAATAAATTAATTTTAAATAATCAAATTGATTGCCAAATCATATGATGGAAAATCTTCTGGACGGGAAATTAGTATGATTTCATATGAGAACGACACTAGCGATCGACTGAACGAAAATGATGAATTTTTTCTTCATACAAATAATAAAATATTATAATTTAAAACAATTGTTATCAATATGTAATTCCAAGAAATAATCATGAATATACATTAATTTTATCATTTGATCGCTGCATTCGAAGTTATTTTTTCGCATTTAGACTTCATCATAATATCACTACACGGTTCCGTGCATATGACCATTATATAACCATTGTTAATATTATAAATAGCTTTGGTATATGCATAAATATTATACCCTCGTCATTGTATAATCACATTCTGATACATTTTCATTCGAGCATTACTTGTAGAAATGCTATGTCTGTTATTGGGATTTTGTCATTACAGGGTATACGATACATTCATTTTCTCTCAATGGAATTCACTGATCCATTTGAAATCAAATCAAAAATTGCTCAATCAATGGAAGTTTACAATAAAATATGATCATAGTGTAAAGAATAATAGTTTTCTCTCCTTTGTTTTTCTTTCATTAAGATTATTGGCAGTATTTGAAGTACATTCAAACTTTGAGAAGACTATCATCAATCATTCGTACAGCACCGCCATCGATGAGACTTATATCGTCTTTTTGTCACATTACGTACAATTAATCCACGTGCGCGTTCAATGTAACGCTGAGGCAAAGTATCGTATCGAAGTGGTGCTGTGAGGGCATGCAAGTAATTTATTCGATTTCCATGTGCATGAATTCATTCGCAATTATTCGTTTAGTTTTCATCAAACAAAAAATAATTGAACACAATATTATTTTATATTTAAATTGGTTGAAAAAAAGCATAATAAAGATCGAGTAGGATCTGATCATTTGAATTTTTCCCCACTGCAGAATATCATATTAAATCCAGGAGACTACATGAATCATACCATATTAAAATTAATGTACGAACATGATCACGAGAAATAAATTTGCTTAATATCGATTGAAAAATTTAATTTTCGAATAAATAAGTTTAAATATGAATTACGTTCATTCAAAAACCATTCATGCCATCGATTTGTAGCTTTTTATATTGTATTCAATTAATTTTCGTTTTACTTGATTGTGGAAGCGGGACTAATTCAATTATAAATCATTATAAAAATCTTGTCAATATGCTTAAAATGATTAAATGATTTGTATCAACTTTTGATCACAAAATTCATTCCAAACAATTTTTCTAAACATTCGGTGAATATTTTTTTGAATCATATTTATTCTGTAATATAATTGTTCGAAATTTTTCGTAGAAAATTCATATAATCATTTCAATAGTTTTGCATTTAGCTATCTATGTGAAAGTTTATAAAAAGGGATCCATATATGAGAGTGTGTATGACCTTCGATTGATAAGAATTGAAAAATAAGTTAAAGAAAAATGATACTTTTTTTCACATGCGTGAGTCTGTTTGAAAGAATGTACTCCACAATATTTTGAACAGAGATTGCAAGTTGTTATTTTCTAGTCAACAATATCAGAAGTATGAAAAGATTTATGGCATTCAATTTCTGGGAAATTTAGAAAACTAATCATTTTCAATATTATTGGTATTTTGATTCAGTGTCCCATATAAATCGTTCATATTTACACGGAAATAAATGACTGTGGGAATTCATTGACCGTGGATCGTATCAGAAAACATAGTAAAAATTAAATAATACTATAATTTTTACTGTACTTTCCAATTTTGTTTAGCCGATAGCGAATTACTACATCAATTTCAAATGTAGTATTCTCTTCGTGTAGTTTTTATTTTCATTATTTCGTTTGCAGGAAAATTGAAAGCTTGATGAGAAGATTTTTAAAAGAATGATCATTTATAGCCCAGTAAAATTAACGTCACAATAAGTTTTTGAAATCAAATTGAAAGCTATCGATCATAAAGGAAAAGAAATATTCCTAAGACGTGAATGATAATGAAAAATTAAAAGTTCAATTTTGA
Source organism: Gonatopus flavifemur (assembly GCA_018340375.1). NCBI lineage: Eukaryota > Metazoa > Arthropoda > Insecta > Hymenoptera > Dryinidae > Gonatopus > Gonatopus flavifemur. The sequence continues at coordinate 25,006,006 of JAFFJZ010000002.1, forward strand.
ATTCATAGATATATGAAATAATAATAATTTTGTTTAGGAGAAAAAAAAAGGTATGAATATGCTAATGAGAAAATGACTAAGTACTTTGAAATTCTTGAGACAATTATATGTCTTTCCATTCAAGAGAGCCTATACATATACATAATATTCCTTCCCAGTTATTGATAGAATCTGATGAAAAAGTACATTAAAGCTAAAGAATTTTACTATCCTTTTATCGAATATATGTGACGATGATATATAATGAAAGGACGATCGCATATATACATGTTATCTCGTATGAAAACGAATGAAAATAAAGTTTGAATTAAAAAATAGAGCTGTCTTTGGCTTTGTCGAAATTAATCGAAGAAAAAGAAATAAAAAATCAAACATTCAAAGGAAATTATAAGTATCCTGAGACCCTCAATTTCCTTATATGAAAAATATCGTGAAACTTAACAACAATACTTTGAACAGTATCCTTTTTTTTTTAATATTTACAGTTGTCGAGAGCTGTGTACGTGTGTTTTTTGTACTGAGCAGCTTTCACTGTCTCCAAAGAATGTTCGCCATTTCGAACGACGACACTCGATTAGCCTGTGCTAGCATGAATTTCCTTCCATATTATCCAATAGAGAATTCTTCTCCTCTTTTGCTTTTTTGCTATTATTACTTCTCGTACCCGCATTTCTCAATTTTGGTTCAAAACAAGGCTGCAAAAGAATCAATTATTATGATCAACATTTGTTTCATCAATAATGGAATTGCAATTTGATTTTTACATGGAAAGAAAAAGCATTGAACAGCCATTTTCTCATTAGTTTTGATGCAATTATGAATATACGAAGCATCTGTGCTATTCGATGATAATCTTTGTGTTTATCGATTTCTAATCATTGTGATTCATGCATTGCAATGAAATTAAATTCTTAGATAATAAGTATCTTTGAATTTACTTCATACTTTTCTTATAATTTCTACGAAAGAAGGGATGTTCATAAAATTTATATCATTTCATATACAATGAATAATTACTTGAGATATAAGCATCGAATTGCATTTCAACGTATTTAATTCCTACACTGAAAATCAACTCGGAATCAAACTTGAATTGGAATAAATTCATGCTCAGATTACGTTTCCGGGGTATCAATTTTCTCTCAGCGCAAACTGTGATAACTTCTAATTTGCTGCATTTTTATTAGGGTTGTTTCGAAGTATAACTACATTTCATCGGTGAATATGGACATCCCCCTTTGGTATCAAAAAAACAGCTGAAAGACACTTTAAGGCACATTGTGATATTTTAAAAGTATTTCCTTCTTTTTATATAAATTTGTTATTGGCACTTCTACATAATTATCAATAGCAAGACAACTAAAAGCAAATAAAATAAATCCTATTGATTTGTAAAACAGAAATTAAGTATTCTTTATTTTCAGAGAAAAATATTTATCACTATTACCATGCTCATTATCCATGCTAAAAAATGTACATGCTTACAGGCATTTGAACGCTGTATCGTTCTTTACTTCTTATTTTCATCGACTAAAATTTCTCACGCAATAATTTTCCGCACGATCATGAATCTTGTGCGAAGTAAAAGATCGTTTCAAAGGAGTATTTTTTTGACTTGTTATTGAAATTGAGAAACAATATTCAAGTGAATATACTCACGGCAGTATTATGAATATATTAAATGAGAACAAAGAATGAGCATTTCATTTGAATCTATGCTAAACAAAGACATTTCTGGAGTTCAGGTAGAAACAGACGTTCCAAAGGATGCACTACATTGAAATAGACCCTCGTAAAGTACATGGGATCATAAAAAAGACATTCTTTTTCTCCAATGCATCATCTCTATATACTTAAAATATATATAATTCATGAATTTTATGTTTAGAAAATTATAAAAATAGAGTCAATTCAAGAAATTTGATGTTTCTGTATTTAATACTAAAATATTACTCCAATTCAGTTCCCGAAACTGAAGGAACAGCATAACTGTTGACCACAATTACAAATAATTCGTGTGGGTCAATTTCTATAACCTACTTTTTCATAGTTTGAGTAAAGGGTGTGCAAAAATTGAGTGCGGAAAATGATTGCGCATAGAAAATCTCTAAAAATATGACTCGCCCTGCTCAATAATAAGTTCGTTGGCTTATGCCGATCACTACGTTTTTGTCATGGAATTGAATGAAATAAAATAGAATTGATAAGTTTCCAAAACATACTTTCGGATTAATAGGATTTTATGCTGTCATTTATGAACTATTTAGAAAAAAAATAAATGCCCAACTGTGTTCGAAGATTCACGATAAGGCGTTCGTTCAATGCCACTGTTGAGAAAAAAAATGTAACAAAATAAATTTACAAAGATATGATATTACAAGAACAATCAGAAACAACATTGAACATTCACTTATGAACCTAATGGACGATTGAAAGAATTGCAAAATATTCTTCAGAAAATAATATTGGAATGAATTTCATAAATTCGAATAATACTATGGCAGGACGTTATAAAACATTGTATAATACCGATACGTAACTTAAAAGATATTATTTAAAAAAATACTGAAAGAATGATTTTTGCAGATCTTAATTTTAAAACTCAAGACACGAGTGGTCTAACACGTTCAATTGTTTTTGCGTACTTGCATCACGTTAGAATTTACGTAATACTCAACGTGGTGAGAAACAGTTGTGTCGATTAATCAGTGGAATGTATATATGCATAATTTTATCGAAAAATCGAAACAACTTCGTGTTAACCGTTAGAGTTCACACCGCATTTTTTAAACCTTGAGTTTGCAGAGAGAGAGAGAGAGAGTGTGTTATTGTACCCATATATACGATTTTTTCTTGTGGTTTTATATTTTCAGATACAGCAATATTTGAAATACGGGTTGACTAGTAGAAATTCAATTGCAATTCATAATTGTTAAAAATGAACTGTTCTTTAGAATTTATATATAAATTTATAATGGGTACATCTCAGACGGTGTGTCTTCCAAAAGTTAAAATCGTGCTGAATTTGTAAATTGACTTTTAGATGATGTATCACTCACTGTTTCACAGATGTTCATGTTACAACAATTCTCAATGGTAATTTCACATTGATCCTGTATCTGTGGTCTAGACGTTAATGGTGTAACACCTTTGCTTACAACAAAACGTTTTCTAATACGTGGTCTTCGCCTTAAATTGTTGACGTAAATGCTAAGTACGATGACTAAGATGACGAGTGAAATGATCAAGGCAGTTAATATGGGTAGAAGTATTTTGTACTCAAAATCATCCCCGGTGAAATTGATAATTCGTTCAGATGTATGATTCACCTCTGCGCATCTGTAGGAAAGAAATAAGTATGGATCAATTAGATATTGATTATGCATCGATTTTTAATGGTAGATTTGTCGTCCTAAGCCAAAAGGCCGTATCTTCACTGAGCATTTCATCTAAACTCGTCTGTGAAGAAAGTTCAAATTGTAAATAGTTCGAAGCCTTGGTCGAACTTTTTTACAATTCAAAGTTTTCACACGAACCCATCTAAACTTATACATGTTAAATGATACGGAAGACGTTATCTTTACTCGAATCTTTTCAAATTATTTCAATAATTCAAGGATTTTCTGCATTGAAATGCATGTACAAAGCTTATTTGAACATAGTTATGTGAGAAAAGAATGTGTGTGTTTTTTTGGAGATACGGACTTTGGACTTAGGACGGCAAAGATATCTATACAATAATTTATGTTTTCTACGAAACAAGACTACGAGAATTATTAGATGTTATGAGAAAAATTTCCGTCAGAATAGAACTTTTCATTCAACTTTTTCTGAGATTACGTTGGGAATACCAGGGTACCATCCGAGTAAACATTTTGTCTGCAAGATTTCTTCGAACTAAATTTATGAAATAGTTTAAAATTTTCAGGAAATAATTTTTCATACTTTATCGTATTTTGGGTATCGAAGAATATTTCCTGAAAATTTCAGACAGTTTCATAAGTTCAATTTGGAGGAATCTTGCAGACAAAATCTTTCCCTCGGATGGTACGCTGGTATCTCTTTGATTCTGATTAAATAACAAAAAATAATCCTGCTGAAAAAAAATAAACGTGATAGAATTCACAGTTTTGTGATTACGATAGTAAATCTTTACAAGTTCATGAACATTTCATTTTCATGTTCCCGAAGTTACGAATAACGAAATACTCAGCCGTTGAAGATCCAAACTCTCGCAGTAGATTTTTCAAACAATGTTTGTAGTTGCCAAGAGTCAATTCGAGAAGATAAATACCGATAATCTATCAGATTTTGTGAGCACTTCGTTTTGTTTCTATGAACGATTCAAACTTCAGGAACATGGATTTTTCATATATCAAGCGATAAAAGATGTTCATATATAAAAATTTATCGAAATTTGATACAAATTTTATTAAAACACAATTTGCATTTACAGGGTCATCCATAAAGCGTGTCCCTGGTTTAAGAAGTCTATTGAATTTTATTGATTAATGAGATTTAATACAAACTTCGTAACAGTGAATAATCATTTACAATTGTTCGAACCCGTTGAAATCCATTAGAATCGATGGAATTAATGGGATTCAATGAGAATTCGATAGGTTTGAATGATCATTTATCATTGCAAAGTTTATTGTATTAAATCTCATTAATCAATGGGATTCAATACAAATTTTATACCAGGGTTTGTGTACCACTTCCGATAATTTTCAAACCTTCTCTTGTCTAGTGCCCCAACAGGGTACGTTTTGTCAGACCATTGACTTTTTTTCTCAATCGAATCCTCAAACGGTTTACCAGAAACGTGGTTCAATATTTCATGTTTGTACATTGAGCTTTCTCTTAAGATTGGGATTGTGAAAATTTATGAAAATTTACGAATATTACTCACCTACAGGAACTAATGTTGAAGGATGCCAATTGAGATTTAGTGTTTGTGCAATATAATTCACATAAATCAACAATATTGTATGTATTTTCGCAACGAGCACCCTTAGTATAATTACAAATACAGTATGGTTTCCCATTTTGAATAGAACACCGACCATCGTTGAGACAATAACCGTCACAAAGATTCTTTTCACAATGTAAACCGCTATATCCATCAGGGCACTGGCATTGAGGCGTAACACCATTATTTATGGTACATTTGCCTTTTAGGCAATAATTGTAACAAAGTGAAATTTCACAAAAAGATCCAGCGAATCTGCAATATTGATAAAAATGTTATTACTATAACAAGCATATTTCACAATAACTGTGATATTCATGTATAATATTTGTAATGTATAAAGTCATTTAAATCACAATTGATCCGCATGAGCGTGACAATGCTCAAAATTCTATGTTGCTGAAATCTGAATCGTTTATAGAAACGAAATGAAAATTCAAACCCACAAAATCTGATGAATGATCGTTATTTAACTTTTCAAATCAACTCTTTGGAACTGAAAACATCGCTTAAATAAGATACTGCAAAATTTTGGGTCTCCAACAGTCGAGTATTTCGTTATTCGATTACTAATTCGTTTCAATAAACGATTCAAACTTCAGCAACGTCCAAATTCCGCATCTTGAACTCCCTGCCTGGGAGAATTCTATAGCTGCTGCTGCTAGGTTGTTTACTGTAGTGAACATAGCTATATCTACTGAAAATTCTAAGAAAATCCGGATGAAAATTAGGAAATAATGTGAACAGAGATCACGCAGAAACAGGTAAAGGAGGCGGAAAAAAGTTCCTGCTGGTTTTTATCTCAACATAGTAATAATACACTCATAAAAATGATTTTCTTATCATAAGACGGCAGCCGTTTTAAACATAGTCCTGTTTTAGCATTAGAATCGGGCGTATCAATATAAAAACCGTGCAGTATTATGAACAGACGAAAATTTTCTAACTTTGAAATTAATCCCTTGTTCTTACAAGACGGTATCCGTCTAACAATAAAAAAAATGTCTCCAATCTACTCCCAAGTAAGTAATTTTGAGTATTTTTCCACGTTTTATCAGTAGAAGAAAGTCCGTCTCGTTATAAGACGAATCTCGGTATAAAAGTGTTATGAAACGGGATTGTCTTATGATTATGCAGCTTCGTCTTATCATTAGAGGGTATTTTTTTGAATGTATTATTGTACTGGTTTTCCATGTTTCATAGCTGACACCGCTGCTTAAACTCTGAAATCAGCTATGGAACATCGTAACCATCGAGCCAACAAAATAAAGCAGCGCTCCTGTTATCCTTTGATTCATGTATGGAAATAAGACCGACTTGGTCGTATTTTGCTAGCAACACTACTTGGTAGCACTTTCTGGTAATGCTGAGGTGGTGCTATGTTACATATTGGATTGTATATACGCTACGCTAGAGCAGGTAGTATCAAAATACTGGAAAAATGATTACGGTTGCACTGCTAGTAGCAAAAACGAAGATTTAAAAGCGCTTCGCTGGCTGAGGAATACGATAATATTGCCTAGCTAAGTTTACGTCGTTTACTACGGTAGATAATTTAGAGTAAACAGCTATAAAATTGTTCCCATGGATGATTAGAATTTAGAAATAAATAAATAAATTATTTACCCTGGAGAACATCGGCACACGCCATCAATTTTATCCGATATTCCACCGTTTAGACACAATCCGTTTGTTTCAGTCACAGCGTCTAATTCTTCATTACTCGTGGTTAGATTATTGAATGATTCGGACAAAGGTATCGACGACATTGTCGCAATGACTGTGATTTTCGGTTCATCCATCATTTTGTCAAGGTTATCATTGATCATTCTATAAATAGGTGTACAATCAATGTTTTCGACGCTATCTCGAGTTATGATTTGTGCAGGATCTGCTTCGGGATTAGAATTATGATAAGATTGGAACTTGATTGGATATTCTCCCGGTCTTTTGGGTATAGTCCAGATCGCACTATCGACCCAATCCGCCCAGTAGATAGCATCATGATCCACTGCTAAATATTCCGGCTGATGATGTTTCCCGTGCAACAATAATTCCCTGTTGGACCCATCGAGATTACTACGTTCGATTTTGAAAGATATTCCTTCTACGTCGTCGGTCCAATACAATTTTTGATTAGCGTGATCTATAGCCAAACCTAACGGCTCGTCAAGATTCTTCTGAATGATAGTTACTCGATCACTTCCATCGTAATTTGATCGTTCAATACTCGAAATCGTTCGGTTGGTATTGGTCCAGTATATGCGCCTGAAATTAATTATCACGTATAGAAAATGTTTTGCTTATCTTTGATACGAGTATAAGTACTTGAAATGATTTCAATGAATTTTCTGTTCTGTACAAATAGATACTCCGAAACCGTCTAGGTCAGGCTTTGAATGTTTCTTCTTCCCCCACGGAAGAACATATTTGATAGTATTAACCAAAGAAGGTGGTAAAATACGACACTATTGAAATTTCTGGTAATATTTACTAGAACTTTAATTAAATCTACTACTGCGATAATAATCTTAGTTCTGACCATCGTAGATTCTACTAGAACTCTTATATGTGTTATGAGAAATTTTAATAGTCCCGTATTTCACTGAACGCGTTAGTAAATCTTTTTAGGAAGCATTTTTCCGTGCAGATGATTCAGGTAAAAACTGACCAACTTTCTATTCGATTTGGTCCGGGATCACTAAATTGTAACAGCCTGTCCAGACCTGGCAGAAAAAGTTTCGGCAATTTTTGACTGGAATACCAGGGAAAGAAACCATTCAAAGCCTGACAACAATTTCCCGTTTGGTTTTGCCTGGCATTTGTCGCAGGATTGCAGGCATCTCACCAAGGGCCTAGCGAGAAGCTTGGAAGGACCCAGCGAGGGTTGATCCAAGTTTGTGTGATCAAATTGTCTTATTATGCTGATCCGAACATGAAGCTGAAACAGGAAGCCGTGAAGCTAGCAGCTGATTGTCATAATTTTTTACATTCAACGTTTATTGAAGATTTGAGGATCTGAAACGTTGAATGGGATTCTACTTGACCGATTTCTGGTATGAACAAAGCTTTGACAGAAAAACGACCTGGTTGAAACATTCGTGGTCACAATAACTTGAAATCTGGTTTGATTCACCAGGAAATGTGATTCTGATGCTCAGGAAAAGTGATTGAAGCCAAAATTAACTGCATATTCTGGTTATTACAACGAGAAAAGAATCTCGTTTCCCTAACGTGAAAAATGTAGTTAATTTTGGCTTCAACCACTTTTTCTGAGCATCAGAATCACATTTCCTGGTGAATCGAATCAGATTTCAAGTTATTGTGGCCACGAATGTTTCAAGCAGGTCGTTTTTCTGTCGGTGTGGAACTGTTTTCTTTGCTTAAAGAATTCATTTATCATCTGAAGAAACTATTTTCAGTGGTTTTGGCCTTATATGATGCGTCAAAAGTCCCTAGATAATCCCTAAACCCATGCGCTCCAAATCTACCGCAGTATAGGTAAATGCGCGCACATCGTTTACGGCCTTGTTTACGGTTTGTTGTATGGTCCTGGCATCGCAGACTAAGTTCAAGTAAGCATAAATTACTATAAACTGACAAACTAATGAAGCTATCGACTTGAAATTTAGTGCAATTACTCGTTAACTCATTGGCCATCGCATGAACCTAAAAGTTTAATATAATTTTTACAATAAATATTGTTTTCAACAATTTGTTTATGAAGAAAAAATTGTGTTATTCGTTTTTTTGGTCTCTAATTTTCATTTTTCACTTTGTTTTTTTACTAAATTTAGGTTCATGCGGAGTGTACTAACATATTTTAATGGAAAACATTTTCCTTTTTGGTTACAGATAATTTCCTGGACGTGGGCTCGTGGGCATTGCACGGCGCAAACTCGAGGCGTCAACTTTAAAGGGCCGCAGAGCCGCCATTTTTTTTTCACTTTAACAAAATTGTATCACTACTTCATAATGTCAATAATATCATGTACTTTTCCGAATTTCAATAAATGCTTTCAATTTTTCATAAAAAATAGTCGTCCAGAGGGATTTCTCTCCTTAATCACAAGTTATAACAACTGGCTGATAGTTCTACGGCTGCTAGTTTCAGCTACATAATCTGAACGGACAAATGAATTAATGAATACATACTTGTTACACATATCCAGAGCAATTCCTTGCGGACTTGCATGTGGAATATCATGCAAAATCATTGGTTCGCCGTATGTTCCGTTTAAAGGAATGTGCATCTTCATGATAACATTTTTTATAGTATCCGTCCAGAATAATGTCCGAATCGAAGAATCAAATGCTAAACCAAAAATGGCTGATCTTTCTCCTCTGCTTTCTGCAATAAATATAAAATTTATATATCGAATAAATATGAAAATTTGAGAACATTTGTAAATAAATTCCGCTTTGAAACGTTTTTCATGTTTTTCTTGTTCTAAATAATGATTAACAGATAATCAATGAGTGGAATGATAAACTGATTTGTTCATGTTCTTCAATTAAACTGATATAATTTGTTCATGCGAAGAAATCGCATGGATTGATACACGAAATACCTGTTGAAAATAACGAATACCTGTGGATTATTTTATTACATTAATGGGACACTAGCTTTGGTAATTCGCATTAGTGATTAGAAAAATATACAATTGTATGGTGAGAAGAGAGATTTTATAAGTATCGATACTAATATTCTATCATTTTAATAGCATCATGTTGAATTAAACTTACTTTTCAATATAGGATTCCAAGTATCGTCTTTTCTTGTTAAATGGTTAGCGAATATCGTGACATTATTCCCATAATCACTCAGGTACATTGTTTTACTCGCACTATCGTACGCTGCGCCCCTCAAAGCGACAGCTTCCGCAATTTTGATCTGCCCCGTAAGAGTGCGATTGGACGAGAAAAAATCGATGCTTTGTCCAATTACAACCGCAAAATCTGGAAAAATATGCATAAATGAAACTAACATATACCTACGAATATACAATATGCAAGATTTACCATTGAATCGTTTGATTTTCTATTTGATTCGCCATGTGAGAGAAAAAACTTTATCTTTCTTTCATTAGGCGAACCATTGAATGAATAATTATTGAATGAATACATCATAAATGAGCTCGTTAGATAAATGTTTATATCAATGTATGTTTACGTATAAAAGGTTCATTATACAAATGTGATAATTGAATTCCACGATTTCAAAATCGTCACTTGATTTTTTGTCCACATCAAGAAAATACTTGATCTTGAATGTACATACATATGTATAAGATAACATCTTTATCAAGAACAATTCAGGGAATAATCGAATCATTGAGAACAATTTTTGTAACAGCTTTAGATTCATAATACTCCGACAGTTATATCATAGTTCCTTTGGTTAATTCCATGTCAGGTTGTTGGTTTATCCGTTTTATCAACTGGATTCACGGAAGAAGAGGAATCAGATTAATTTTCCCATTGCAGAAAATCTAATCTAAGCGGAATGCATCGATCCAGCTCAAAATTTCTAGGAATTTTCGATGTGGATATCGGTTCAACGCGTAAGGGTGTCACTTTTGCTCTTAGCGTATCATATGTTCTTATGATTAAGTCAATTCTTTTATCAGTGTAATCAGATCTATTGAGATCTGATTATAGATCTATGTTGTGATCTGAATTGAAGATCACATTTAATCTTGGTGAGCAATTGATTGTTCCATTACCAACAATTTTGGGATATTTCACCATGTTTGAATTGAAATTCGAACATGTGTGTCATTAAATACAAGCTAAAATTGCAGTTTTTTAGATCTCAACAGATTTGTTCAGATCTGATCAAATCTAATCTTTCTCCCCCAAGCCTGCTTTTTGAATTTCATGCAGATACTTTTTAGAATGACCCAAAAATATTGTTAACTAGCTATGGGGAGTGACTTGATTATGTTGAATGAAATTTGAAAGAAATTAATCTGTTCTCCAATGATGCTTCTATCATTCGGATATTGATAAAAATGATAAGACAAGCGAGTGTATATTTGAAAACATTCGATAACTACTCCAACGTTCGAGGAAATCTTGATGCGACAGGCGTGTCTTAAAACAATCGTATGTGATGAACAAATAATCCTTGAACGTAAGCAAACATGATAAAGGAATAGGTGATGTGAATTCCATGAACTTTTCATCCTTTGTAACGTCTTCGGAATGGATCCTTTTCGAAGATAATACAAGTCAAAGATGACTTTAGTCATAACATTAATTTCATATTGTTTATGAAGGAAAACTAAAGTATCATGATCCCATCAAATGTAATTAATCGTGCTTCGTATGAATTTTAACAAAATGTACTATCAATACTTATTAGGTACTTTTTTTGAAGGATATTTGTTTCGGTAAGATAACGCGATGATGATTTGGGTGTAAATTTTCAAAATATCAAAGAAAAAATCATAAAGATTCCTAAAACGTGATAACACACGCGGAAAAAAAGTTGTAAATTTTACCTCTTGTGACGTAAATATATGGACGATTTAAAAATGTAGTGCGAGCACTTCAGTTATGGTATATTTCACATGCGTTGTTTTAAAACCAGCTAAAATTGTGATCGCTCGCACTAAATTCTAAATCATCCATATATTTACTCAATAAGATGTAAATTTTACAAGTTTTTTTCTCATGTTGAATGAGAATGTTAAGATGATGCTGTTTGTAAAATTTTAGTAATTTGTCATAGTAAAACTACTGAGTTACAGCTTTTACCTTCGTAATATTTTTCATCGGAACTTTTTCCTCTAAATTGACGGTCAGTTTGCTAAATATTGTAACGTTCGAGGTACAGGTGGGCAAAAATGACATGAATCGTTACAGTTCGATGTAACAGAGTTTCCACACATCACGAAATATACATCCATATAGTGCACAAATATCCATTAGGCAATACATTATGTGATCATTTCAGTTAGATATCAAATATATATCCAACAGATACTGGACGGACATTTTGTATTCATTGAACATTTCATGAATACCATATTCACATATATTGCATTGGATACAATCCGAAATGAAAAGTTGTGAAACGAATTTAAAGTAGCGATAGGTGATATTTGACAGTATCGATATTTTTTATATTCAAATTTCTCGAGTTTCTATTGAATTTTATGAAATATCGATTGAAACTTAAATATCATCCATCACTGATATAAGACTCCAAATGCATTTGATTGTTCAAAGGCTATAAAAGCACTCAGTATATGAAGAAAAATGCCGCTCGAAAATGAAGGAATTTATATAAGAATTTAAGAATATCTCTTCATTTTCTAATAATGTTTAATAAGTTCGGATTTTTGTGGAATTTTCTTCAACGAAATGGAAATATTAGAAGAAATTGATGAATTTTATAGAATAAATAATAAAATTTCACGCTTGACTTTCGAAAAGTTCATATTTTTTTAAACTCTTGTTACGTTCAAATGATTTGTTATTCCTCATTTATTTATTCATTTATTTCAATTTCGACGGGATTAATCTATTACAATAAAAGAAATCCATTTGATAGAAATTATAACAAATCACATGGCTGTATGCCATTAAATGACATTCTTATAAAGACACGAAGGATAGTATCTGTATAAATACTGAGAAAGAAGGTCAAGTTGAATATTAAACAGCTAGGAAATTCATTTACTTCGAGCGAAAATTCAGTGAGGCCAAATAAATTTTGTTTGCCACAGTTAAATTTTTCATCTTCCTTGAATACATCGTTTTATTATTCATATTTCAGACAACTAGACTTTTATTTACGCCATCTCAAATTTACCTGCACTGAGAGAAAGGGTCTATTCAAATATTCGACAGCTAGGAAATTTAGTAACTGTAAATAAAAATTTAATTGTGCTAGCTAAATTACATTTGTCACAACTATATTTTTTATTCACACCGAATCAACCATTTTATTAATATTTCAGACAGCTAGCATTTAATTTATTCCAACTAGAGTCTAGCTAGCGTAAATAAAAATCTAGCTGCGGCAAGTAACATTTAGTTGTCCCAACTAGATACCTTTCTCTCAGTGTGGGACAACTAAAGTTTAGTTGCTGGAGCTAGGTAGGGATCCTCCAGTGAGGGATAAGACAACGGCCGCCATTAACGTGATACCAGCGCTATAATTTTCACGGGACAAACTAAAAAAAAATACATGCAATAATTCAAAATATCCCCCTGTACAGCACTTCTTCAGCAGTTCAAGAAATGCGGTACAGAGAGATATTTTGAATTGAAGTACGTATTTTTATGTGGTTTGTTCCAAAAAAATTTTTAAAAGCCCTTAATGGGATAAACAAACAATGGATACCTAATTCATGCATCATCCTATGAATAAAACTGAGTATACCGTTGAAAATGTAATATAAATCCCATTGTTTCGTTATGTTTTTAATCGACTATCCAAATTTATTCATTGAATGACGTGTAAATTAACCCACATCACATTAATGGCGGCAAAAAAAAGCTGATTGTCTTATCCCTCATTGAAGGATCCCTAGTAGCTAGGTAACTTTTTCAGGGTTTCGGATTTAGTACAATTTTCCGATGTCTCAACCTATGGCAAACGATATTTAATCAGAATTACCAATGGCAATTTTGGAGATTGCACTAGAAAGTACAATTGTATTAGAAAAAGAAACCCTGATCTTTCTCTCAGGGTAGAAGTCTGAGTAACATACACTGAGAGAAATTTATAGTTAACTTTACTAGGGAACTGTAGGAATGGGGGAACATACTGACTTCTCATGAAATATACTGTGAAACATTGTACATTTTATCAGGTTTCTATTGTTATGCCATAGTAAATTTCATTAGAAGTCAATATGTTTCCCCATCCCTATAGTTTCATAGTAAATTGACCTATAAATTTCTCTCGGTGTATCTCATTTATAAAAATACATTGAGAAAAAACCACAGCTGAAAAAGAGCCCAAGTGCATTTTCGTAGTTATATCATATTGAAGTAGCTATGATGGTGAAAATATAGCTACTGTGACTGAAAACTGTACTCAGACTCATTTTGAGCTACAATTTTTTCCCACAGTGTAGTTATCTGAAAATTTAAACAACAGATCATGAAGACTCATTTTTAAAAATATCTACCTATCGTTAAGGGGATACCAGCGGCCCCTGATAATACAACCCGAGCCAAATCTTTTCTGAAAAAATTATTCGAAAATGAAGCAATGAAAGGGAATTTTCATTTCGTTTTTTCGTTGACGAGTAATTTGTCAGAATAGTTTTTGTCGTGTCTTTTTGTAATCAATGCTCCTGGTTGAATCTTCAGGAGTCGCTGGTATCACCTTAAGTAGGGTGAACTCCCCAGTAGATGAACGACGACTCTTAAGAGGTTAAATGGGTTTCAGAGGCCAAACAAAAAGCTAATTTTCTCCTTTTTTTTTCTCTTACTATGCAAAAGACTTTTATTCAGTGTTTTTGGCATATGATTGGGTGACTTTTGAACTACATTTTGAAAAATTCTCATGAAAAAATATGATGAATTGACTTGATGGCAGTCGGTTTTCGAAGGTTCCTCTACTTTGCGGTAATCAAAATTACTGGCGACTGCTTCATCTGAAAAATACAAAAAAAATATTTTCTCTTAGTATTAGAGTAGAACTAGTCCCTGAACGAAGGATTTTTTTTCCTTGAACTACAAGAAATTTGGCAACGTAATGAATACCGAAAATTTCACCGAAAAAGTGATTTGTTCGTTCAAACCACTGCCAAAAATTCAATTTTAATTTTTTCTTCAAACCCTTCGTTCAGGGACTAGTTTTACTCTAATACTAGGAGAAAATATTTTTTTTGTATTTTTCAGATGAAGCAGTCGCCAGTAATTTTGACTACCGCAAAGTAGAGGAACCTTCGAAAACCGACTGCCATCAAGTCAATTCATCATATTTTTTCATGAGAATTTTTCAAAATGTAGTTCAAGAGTCACCCAATCATATGCCAAAAACACTGAATAAAAGTCTTTTGCATAGTAAGAGAAAAAAAAAGGAGAAAATTAGCTTTTTGTTTGGCCTCTGAAACCCATGTAACTCCAGAAAAGCAGTGACTA
This sequence comes from Gonatopus flavifemur, assembly GCA_018340375.1. Taxonomy (NCBI): domain Eukaryota; kingdom Metazoa; phylum Arthropoda; class Insecta; order Hymenoptera; family Dryinidae; genus Gonatopus; species Gonatopus flavifemur. Next base: position 25,021,088 of record JAFFJZ010000002.1, read on the forward strand.
TTCGAAATTTCTGCTGCTTTAAAATAATTCATTTGTTTTTACAAAAGAAGTAATTTCTTATGAAAACAATCGAATGATTTTAATGTAGTAGAAATGTTTGATAGACATTGCTTTTATGGATCGTTCATATACTGTGTAGTTTACCCTAGGGAACATATCCTATGTACAGGTGCCTTGCATTCTAACGAACGAGATAAAATATCAACCTGGAAAATACATTGATTATTGCTTAATAGCTTATCAAGCACATGCAGCCCAAACAACAGCAAAAGTTCGCTACTATCGATCAACATTATTATTTAGGATTTTATATGACATACTTAAATCCATTCTTCGAAATAAGAAATCTTAAGACGGTATACTTGATTGTGCGGAGATATGAATGTAATCGTGATCATCAAACCGCATTGAATTTTCTTATTACTTTTCTTTCTCATTGATCAAATTTAACGAAAATCTGAACCATTTGATGTTGACTCAAAAAACAATGGAATGTATTAATTTTCTAATGTCTTGGAAATCCATTCAAAGTATTCTATAACTGTTGAAAGATAATTTAGGATAGTAACAGTCGAATCGTTTCAGACGAACCATTTTAAAGTAATTCAACATCATCAGAGCATCGTTCTATAGATGAATTTTTTAATTCTTGTAAAGTTCTTGTAAAGAATGATGTATCGTTTTTATTGGCGTACTTTCGAATAGTTCATCAGAAACAATTTGGTTGGGGCCATGGCGCCTTAATGCGGAACACTCGGCGTGACCAGAAGCATTGGCGTAATCAGTGGTGCTTGGTATCTCATATTTGTTTCACATCTTTTGTCCTCTATCGTGTATTGTATGTTCTCTCATATCAACTGGAATTCTATATCAACAGTGGCCCTTTGTTCCCACAGACTTTTTTTTTATAAGTTTTATGATTAAAGGTCAAAAACTTGAGCTGTACATGAGAACAGTTTTTTATTTCCGTATATTCAAAACGTCGAGACAACAATTTAATACATTCATTACGAAACATTATTGATCCTGTCAAGGATCCACTTTTGTGAAATGTTGATAGAAACTTGATACATATTTTATGCAAAAGTAAAATTAATCATTACCCGTATGTAAAATATATATTCATTTTTTCTATAGATATTTTATAAAAATGTATAGAAAATTGATAGGAAGTAACGATTACTATTACCTTTGCATAGATCTAGTTTGAACAAGGTGATTGTTCGATTCATACACACGGAAAGACCGAGTTTGTTAATAATAAACAGTTTCTCTTTAAAATTTAGGGAAAAAGAGGATCGTTGAAAAATATTCGTAGTGAGTTCACTTAAAATTCTGAGTAAAAATATCAAAGGCTGATCGTCTTATTGTTATTTTTCACAGTGAAACTATTAACTTATAGTAAATTCACCACGAATATTCTGCAATGATCCTCTTTTTCCCTGAATTGACAGTAATTTTTCTAAATATCAATGAACTCGGTCTTTCCGTGTAGAATTGAAGATGAGATATACATAATTTATGTTTAAAAAACTGTTTTTTGCTAAACACCAGACACGATTCAGCAATAATAATTGGACATGAATTATACGTAAATTTCCCCATCCAAGTAGAACTATAGTGATCAATTTATGATTTGATCATTTTGGGAAGAAAACAATGCCTCGTTTATGGATAGATGATCCGGTTTTTTGAGATATACTAGTATGTTGGAGGATTAAAAGTAACGAACATATACCTCGAATTTTCAAGACGTCATCGGATCTTCCTATCGCTACTTGTCGTTGCGGCAAGAATCCGGTTTTCGCGCTTATACACAGAGAAAAATGTAGCTGGAAAATAGGATAATTTTCAAGAGAATTTAAGAATTTTTCGTAGTTTCTTCAGCAGACATGAAATCGTTCAGATTCATGTGGAATTTTGATCCATAAGAAATGAAAAAATTGAAAAACCAAGAATTTTCGGAATTCGATTTTCTAAAATTCATAAATTTCTTCCAATATATCAAGTTTTGTTGGAAGAAAATTTCAAAAAATTCGAACCGTTTCATTATTTATCAAAAAACTAAGAAACATTCTCAAATTCTCCTAAAAATTACGTTATTTTCGAGCTCCATTTTTCTGTGTGTATACATATACTATATCACAGGATCTAGACAGCAAAAAATTCATCGAAGAATTCTCTAAGAATGTGGAAGAAAATTTGTTCACCGATCTTGCGCCTTTCCAAGACTTCCACCCTTGACACAGGTATTGTTTACCCTGCCCTATAGTAACGGCTTTGCTATCCCTAACAGGTTATGTCGATCTTTGAACGAAATCGAATCTTGTCACAGAAAAAGTATCCATTTTTTTATAAATTTGCGCTGAATCTCGATGAAGTTCGATACATCTCCTACAAAAAATCGTCATCATATGAATATAATCGTGATTAGGAAATAATACAGTTGAAATCCAAATTCAATATCTAATGTAGTTACTATAGACAACTCAACCCTTCTTTTGGCGTTGACGGCAAAAGTTGAACACACTAACCGCAACTTGCGGTTACTGAACTTTTTACATCACCTTTCTCGCTGCTACAATTGAAATAGTTGCAACTGTAGCTATTTGTTGAATTCTACAAAAAAATCCTGGGCTAACGCAGCACAAGTTTGGTAGTTGATTAAAAAAGTAAATTAAAATGATTTAAAAGTGATAATTTCTGCTATAGCAGTTACATTTATCGCTGTTACAGCTAAAAAGTAGCTGTCATCATTGATTTTTAATCATCTAAATATTAGCGAATTATTTCTTCTATATAGTGACATCGATCTTTGTAGTAATGGGCTCTTTGTGTGTAATCTCATTAATGTCGCAGAATAAAGAACACAACCCTGGTTAAAAGAACCCATTGACTCTGACCAATTCTCATTGAATTACAATTAAACGTAGACAATGTTCTGACCAAATCTCACCGATGATTTTTCAATGAGATTTGGTCAGAACTTTCATGTGAATCTCGTTGAATCTGGCCAAATCTCACTAAATCACGATTAAACTTGGACAATGTTCTGACCAAATCTCATTGAATTTCATTTGTCAGATTCAATGGATTCTTTTAACCAGGCAACCCATTCGAACTGAAAAATTTGTACTTCATATATGGAGTCGAAACAATTACGAAAAATAATTATGCCTTATCGCTTTGTATTTTTTCCAACGTCACTATTAGGAATAATTTATCCTCAGTTGGAAGATAAGACTTCGAATGGCGGCGATATTTTTTTGCTATAGAAAAACTCGTCTTGTAGCAGAACGCGATTATTTTCGTTCAATCTAATACACTCTTTGTGGATTTTCCCTCTTGGTTTTTCCGTCCGAATATTAATTAAAAATATGTTATCAAACATGATGACCTTTACTAGTGTGTATTTTTGTAAAGCGCATACGAGCTTAACCCCTTGAGGATTATTGATGCCATATATATAATGCACGTATATTTATTGCTCAATGGGTAAAATAAATCAACGTTCGATATAAATTGAAAATATTCCCAACAATGATTATTTGTCACTTTCGACAATTTCTATGAACTGAGAAAAAATGTTGAGGTTACTGTAACTAAAACGCATCAACCAAATATTTTTAGTAAAGCCTACTAGAAATTTGATTAATTCAACTACACGGAGAGAAGAGAATGGTAAATATTTATCATGCTAACATAGTATTCGGTCTTATTTTATATAAAATAGTGATTCTTACTATGTAAGAATAGAATTCTTCGCTATTTTTCTGGTAATAATATATATGTAGCGTAGTAATTATTAACAGAAAAATGGTAAAGAATTCTATTCTCACATAACAACATGGTAAATATTACCATTCTTTTCTCTCCGTGTAAGAAAGTATACACAGAGAACAGTTTATATGAAAGATTATTAGACACAGTATCGTACCTGTGGGATATACTCGATTATGACGATAGGAACTATAACTTTGTATTCTATTATTATTACTCCGCATATTGAATTTAAGAAGAGCTGTGGTAATCTGTCACATACTCATGATTTTTTCCGCCACAATAAAGTAAAGCTGCGATATAAATATATCAATTTTTTCTACAAAATTTTCTCCGTGTAGTTGATACAATCAAGTGATGAAGCAACTATTATGGTGGTTCTTATTTTATATATGAAAAGTGTTTTGTGATTTGTTGACAACCAAAAAATCGGAAAACATTTTATATATAAAATAAGAACCACCCCAATCAACTGTACTTCCTCGGTCGAATCAACCGAATATTTAGTAGCTCTTAGGTGTCGTCCATAAACTACGTGGCCGATGAAGGGGGAGGGAGGGGTGAGATGAAATGCTACGCTGGAACACGTGGGGGGGGGGGGGGGGGGGTCCAAGCTACGTGGTTTTTTATTCATCTTAAACATGAAATTCTGTATAAACTTCTGGAAAAATGATTCGTTCAAATATAAACCGAATGGATATTCAATTGGATCAAATAAAATTCCACTTGATTCAAGTAAATTTCAACTGAAATGAGAGAAATTTTGTTTCAGTGACAACAATTTTTCATTCTAGTCAATTAAAATTTCATCAGGCTCATGTTTGAATAAAAATTCATTTGATTGAAATTAATTTACGTTTTTTTCTTCAACGTAAAAACTACGTTCCCACATGGGGGGAGTCGAAAAGTCGGAAAAACAGGGCTACGTAATTTATGAAGACCCTTCATTAGGAATGTTTAGTTGAAATGTTTTAGTTACAGTGACTACAGAAATTTCTTTCTATTTATCTATTCTTACTTTCTCTTTCAATGTGGTAAATTTGATTCATAAAAAATCAAATGCAATTTCTCCGATGTTTTGAAGAAAAAAAAAAAAATATAAGTTTTATCAAAGTTCTCAAAAATTTCATCTAATTTTTGGAATTTCACAGTTGAAATTGGAGAACACAGTCAACATTCTTGTATTTTCGTATGGTCCTATAGAATACACCACAATTACCGTGTTTTTCTGTTGTGTTTGGGAATATGAGTGAATTATTGCAGCAATTTTGCATGTAACATTTTCCTTGTGCTGGAGAGAGTTGCTTGAAATTAAACGAGAATTGTTTGTAAATTTGCTGAAGTGTTCAATTTTAGATCACTCAGGGAAAATGTAAATCGCTTTTGCTGTTATTGTCATATGATTTATGATTTTTTCGTACATTTCTCTTCAATCTTTATGTCCTCAATGAATAACGAATCAATAGAAATTACAGTACGTTTAGTTAGATTGAAGATACGTCAACTTAGAATAATGGTGCGATTGATTGTGCCCTGCAAAAAAATTCCTTCTGGAAATTCAGGGAATGTGACTGTATTTTTTTTCCAGCTACTTTTTTCTGAATTTTCATAAAAAATTTTGCCGAATTTTGAAAAACCTCAACTAAAATTTGGAGCGTCTTCTGAAAATTCCGAAAAAAAGTGGCTGTGAAAAATTACAGTTACACTTTCTGAATTTTCAGAAGCAATTTTTTTACAGTGTAATGATCAGACGTTTCGCCCGTCCATATTTTATGTGTATGATACACCGAGAGAATTTTATATTCGAATTCATTTGGATTGACTATAAACTTTGTTCCAATCAACTAAATTCCTGGCTGAATATAAATCTAATAGAGTTTCAATTGGATCAAATGAAAAATTCATTCCATCCAGATTAATTTCTATCCATTTCAAATAAAATTTACTTGAATCGAGTAAAGTTTTATTGGATGCAATGGAATGTCTAGTAAGTTCATAATCGAGTCAAGTGTTCAATTGAAAATATTTTTAGTGGAAAAAGTGAACCCTCATTGGCAAATGTTTTTGTGGAATTTGTCCAGGGATCGGGGAGTAATGAGGATTGTTTTTGAAAGGTAAGTAGGTGTGTGCGAGTACTCGAAATTTTCGAGCTACTCGATAATCTTCGAGTATTTTGTCAATTTTCTTAGAATTATCATGAATCATCATTCACAAAGGGTATATATTATATAGTTTTCGAGTACTTGGCTCGAAAAACTCACTACTCGCACACCCCTAACGGTAAGTAATGCTCGATTAGGCATTTTCTGACCAGCTGTTATGAATCGAAACTATTCCATATTTTGGTTATTGATCAACTAAATTCCGGGACTGGATGATGGCTAGTTTCGATAGACAAATATTGGAGCAAATCATGCTTGAAAATAGTTTAACTCTGCTTGCTAACCAACCAGTTTTCGGGTCTTTACAGTGGCTGTTTCTGGTTCAGTTTTTATGGACAGTACTTGGCTCGTTTCAAGCAGGGGGAAAGTGTACAAAATATTTCCAACTCGGTTAGATCTTATCGGGGCCTGATGTAGCATATTTAGATTTTGTAAGGCCCTGGCCAGGCTTTGAAATGCGCTAGGGAGTGTGACGAATCATTTCTAGTCGGGTTGAGATTATTTCACTTTGAAGGACCATTTGGTAGTCTTTTTCCCCAAAGGTACCTAATTTTCGGAGGAGTGGTTAGCGGATAGAAAAACTGTTCACTTTGTTCAACAAGAAATTTACACTGTATACCATTCGCTTTGGTATTCCGTGAATAAAATCTATTCATCAACTTTTCAGATTAAATAATATTGAAAACTGTGTCACTGGGTTTGAGAACTCTATGAGAAGGTTACGCGATTATTGATATGAAATATCTTTACATATTCCGCGATTATCATTAAACCTCTTAATTCGAGTAGCTGACGCGTGATTATTATATTTAAATTGATGTTAACAGTTTATCTTGAGCGCAAAACATACAGATCAATAGGATAAAGTCATTAAGTTGATACATCGCCATTCATCTCAAGTGATACACTCGAGATCGTCGAATTTTCATTCTCATTCATGATACGATATTATAATCCAAGTTTTTGCACAGAAAAGTTACAGTTAGTTGGAATTCATTCGATTAAGATATTGACACATTGATACAATTTCATGAAGATAAATTTCATATTTCAAATATAACTTCAACGCACTTAATCATGTGGAAAAAATGTTTATCATCGTTACGTATATGCTCAAAGTTTTCCCCATTTGTATCGAAAGAATGATAACAAATATTCGAAACGCAATTATAATTCTAATGCATCTATTTTGCAAGTATACCCATTTTCTTCTCAATCTTCGATCGAAGGCCTTCGAAGAATTATTTTGAAACTCATGAAAATTTGGAGTTTGGTAGAAATTATTATCAACGTTCGAAGGAAAAAAGTTATGAATTTCATCATGTATCGGAGGTGAAGTGAAATCGAGAACAAAAAACTTATTTCTATTCATTAGAGATCTATAGTATTGTTCGATAATTTCAGATACTTCTTGCGAAATTTCAATATTTTTTGATTATCGGCAATTAACATCGCAAGGTCAGTTGCTGTGAAAGGTGAAATACGTGTAGAAATCATAACAGTACGTGAACGTCAGCACTTAGCATTTCGGATTTGTCTATTCATCGACTTTGTACGGAATTTTTTCGAATTATTCGTGCAAAAGTGCGTAGCAACTTGTATCATATTCATCGATGTGCATCATAAGCAATCAAATTCATTCGAGAATCAACTTCTATCTCTCTATAAAGAAATAGTATACTCGAGTCTAGTGGATTGAAATTTAGTTCTAAGGAAAATGTAGCTATAATTCATTCCTCAAGTATAATCGATTCAAATGAATTCACCTGAGTTAATCTAGCGAATATTCATTTATTCGTGTTTTTGGGAATTCATATTCATAAAATATATTACAAACAGCATAGTTTTCCATAGCCAGAATGAACAGTTTATAAGGATTTTTTTTATAGAACATCGACTGAAACTTGATATATATTCGATACAAAAACATCGATACTGTGAATATCGTCCTCCTGTAAAGACGATCCTCAAGGAATATGTGTATACATCAACAATTCGCAACAAAAATTACTATTTCATTCGTTTTTCTGGAATTTTTTATCCTTCAGAGAAAAACATCACGCTCTTCAACGCTGAAAAAAACAACATATCATATAGCAAACGATTTGAGAAACAACGTTGGATGCCATGGTTTCAATGACCATGTATGACAAGACTAATAAACAAAGTTGTGTAAACAAAGTTGCTTCTTAGGATTCCTGGAAAAAAAAGTACAACAGCAAGGTTAAGGTATGAAGGAATTATCCAAAAATCGAATATGATGATACTTGGAAACAACGTTCTTCGTTGATAACGACAAAGTTTTTGTCCTTAAGTTTTCACGTTTACTCGTCGATAATGGAATCCCCGATTTGTTATTCTAGTCTCGGTCCACTGCGAATGATTTATTTGTTCATTGTGAAATTCATTGAGTATTGTTATAATCAACATTCAGTTGGATTTGTATTTGAAAATTTATTGGAGTTTTGAATGAATTCTGCGTATATTTTTCAATTATTCTTCACGTGTAAAATTACTGTCCGATTTGTATACAAATCGCGTATAATCTATCCTTGAAAATGAGCTCATAAAAAACTTATTCCACATGCATCAGATTTGATATGAATCAAATTCAAATCATATACAAATTGTAAATAAGTAGTATAAAATTTAAACGAACCACATTCTTGATTCAATTTCCTTCGCATTATTCACGTCAAAAAAATCAGATAGAAAATGAATTTATATCGAAACTGGTTTTTTTATGCAATCGGATATAGAGAATATGCAATTTACTCCGTTGAGTTCATTTTTTAGAACTGCATTGTATACAATTCGTATTCAAATATATCAATATGTTGCTGACATGAGTTATTTATGTTCAAGGAAAATTAAATCAAGAGGATTCTTTTGCTCCTCAATTTTCACTGGAATAGGATATTTTTGCAACCCACGTTGATTAATATTATCCAAATTTTCATATGATCGATCATTGATGTGAATATTTTTATGGAATCCGATAAACAATGGATATTTTTTCTTGAATACCATTTATCTACTCGGTGATTCGGAATTGCCGTACACTTTTTTGAGACCAGATTCTTAATGGAATTCCGAAACGATTTTGCAGCGAAATATTTTGATGTAAACCTTAGATTCGGAGATATAAGCATTTTTTGATTATTGAAAAAAACCAAATATCTCGGAAGGATCATATCTTTGACATTTGAATCCAATATCATTCTCTAAGGCAGATCACGGGGTATTCTTGGAAAAAATAAAAACAATTTAGCATTTTTCGTTGTAGAGTTGAAGCAGTTGTGAATATTTTGCATTTTATAACTCCACAACGAAGGAAGCTAAATTAGTTTTATTTTTCTTCCAGGAATACCCCGTGATCTACCTTAGAGAATGATATTGGATTCAAATGTCAAAGATATGATGCTTCGGATCTTAAGGATCAACTCAGAATATTCCAGATCGAAATGGTTTTTGAATTTCATCAAGAATCTGCTCACAAAAAAGTGTACGGCAATTTCGAATCACCCAGTATAATGTAAATGAGATTATCGAACAGTATTCAAACCATGTATTTTGGATTATGTAAAATAATATCCCAATTATAGAAACATTCGTGTATAGGTATAAAATGGATGGAGCAACTTTTGAATTCAATTTACTCCATATCATCCACGTGAAAAAAATACTGATGAACAATAATTTTGATGTGATTTATATGCGATTTGCGTACCATTTGGTTTTAATTTGTACGCAGTCCGATATAAAACACATGAAATTCGTATCTCATTTACGAGACTGATTTTTGTCGAATTTATATTCAAATAGGCAATCTCGTGTGCTGTGTTTTGTTGTTTAGAAAAAGTTATTATGGAATTCACATATCTATTCGAGTAGAAGAATGTTCAAAATTATATATCCCTGATGAAAGAACCCGAGATCCGTTGGTATCGGGAATTCATCGTGTTGTTTCATTATCAGACACGTCCGATAAGAATACAATACCATTGAAGATTTCACGATAAAATTCCGATATTGTCACTATACCTACGATAATTGTGCGATATAAAACCGAATAAGTACCCGACGATTTCCCGATAGATATTTATATTGGGTTTACATTGGATATTCTTCGTATGTATCGTGAGAATATGGGAATTTTATCGTGAAATCTTCATTTATATTCTTATCGGGCTTTTCTGATAATGAAACAACACGACAAATTCCCGATATTGGGGGATATCGGGTTTTTTAATCAGGGTATAATTTTGAAAATTTGTCCACCCAGGCAGAGACAGTACAGGAATGAGAGACAGAATGGAAAGGTAAATATACACAGCTGATTTTAGAAAATTATTCTTCTCGATGGACTACAAAGAGAATGTACATCAAATCCTTGAACATTATAAAAAGTCATATTATTAATTATTATATATCAGTGCCAATTCAGATTTGATATAGCATGACTTTGAAAAGCAGAACGAATTTTATAAAGCGTAAAGTTAATTTTGGCTGTTGATCACATTGAATTTCAACCGTGTTTGTTACCTTTCACTTCGTATCCATAAATTTTTATATTTTGTAGTGAATAACCATTTGCCAAATCTTATTGCCAAAGTCTCAGGATTGGAAACAAATTATTTCATTTTACAGTTCCATTTCCCTCAGTTTTATTACTAAATTTCATACATTACAGTTGAATACAAATTGACAACAAAGACTGTTGGTAATAGTTACTAAACTTGATCTATTATCACCAAATCTCAGTAATAATTAACCAATGAAATTGGATAAACATGCTTGAGAGAATCCATTGCTTTTTTACAGAATTATCGAATTTGTATAAAAATCAATACAAACTTGATAAATTTTTTATAGAGAAGAACAATTTCTAGCTTGAGCCAACCAAATATCACTACACGGAGAAAAATGCAGCTCGGAAGGATAGTAATCTTCAATAGAAAACTGGAGAATATTTCTTAAGTTCGTAATAAACATAAAACGGTTCAGAGATTTCTCTTGAATATTGCTCGAAAAACAATGAGAAATTATCAATACTTAACAAATCATAAAAACGAATATGGAGTTTCCAAAAGTTGCGCATGAAATTTTACAAAGTGAATAATAAAATTCTGTAATTTGAATATAAGATTCCAAAGAAAAATTCTTAGATTTTAAGAAATATTCTCAAATTTTCTATTAAAGATTACGATGCTTTCGAGCTGCATTTTTCTCCGTGTAGTGTCTTTTTTAGGAGTTTAAAATGGAATTATTTGAACGAATGCCGGTATTTTTATAAGACGAATTCCATTGGAGCTCAATGATTTTTTTTTACAGAAACCGTGACAACGTTGGTAACCATTTCTCTGCGACTTTTGTCTCATTCTTATGGAATTTGTGCGAATAAAGTATGGATCATTGTTTTTCTTAAGTCGACTTTTTTCTTATATCCTGATTCAACTCTCATTGTTTTTCTCAATACAATGCGAACACAAGGTTATTTTAACACGTACGGATGCTGTAATTAGTAGCAGCGATTGTATAACATTAAAGCGTAAGTTATGGAATTTATTCATAGACGTTTTTTCCGTATAACGGAATACTTGTATCTGAAATATTGCTTCCTTGGTGAGAGGAACCTCCGTCACCGTCACGATGGTCAAAAAACATTTCTACACAGCAGATATGGATGTTTTTAAATGATTTGAGAATGTTCGCAAAAGATTCAGAAACGTTTATATAATTTCAGAGGCTGATAGAAAAATGTTTCAATAATGCCATCATAATGGTGACATGCACGTATCAAGGTGTTTCCGTATAAAGTATATTCGGGAGAAAATTATTTAGATTTACGTAGATCTGATTAAATCTTGTGAGATCTACTCTCTAAAATTTTGAGAGTGAGATTTCACTCTTCAGCCAGCCAAAAGTGAGCCTGTCGACATTTGGAGTAAAATTTTCACTCTTTTAGAGTGATATTCTAAGGTTTGAGGTTAGAAACTTACAGCCACTCAAATTTTAGAGTCAATTTTTCACTCTAAAATATTGAGGGTTCGCTCGAAACGATTGAAAATTCCACTCGAAGCGGACTGGCTCACTTCTGAGACTTAGTGGAGTGAAACACATAATTTTTCACTTCTTCAGATTTAAAGAGTAAGAGAAATGGAAAATGTGGATTCATTTTGACGTGAGTAGATCTACGTAAATCTAAATCAAGAAAAATCTCACGTTAATTAATTGCAATTTGCATGCATCGACTGCCTATTTTTCATCTTTACACAGATGAAAGTGTTTTTTCGAATCTGAGAAATTGTTATTTAGATAGCTCAAAATACAGGAGTGGACTATGGCCTGCGCCAACAGCGCAATGGCGGCAATCGTGACACAAAAATTTTTTTTCTCATTTGAATAATTTCATTTAAAATCATATTTTTCAATTCCGTGAAAAATTAATTTTCGCTGCCTTATAAGGGGCAGCAAAAACAAAAGTCCACCCCTATCAAAATAAATATTTCTGTGATAGTAATCAATATGTTGTTAATTTTGAGAAAAAATTTAGTATCTGCTCCTTGTTCCAAAGCATACATCGTTTTTATATCCAAAAAATATTCACTTATGTTAAAAAATATATTTATTACGAGCTATCCAAATAAAAATTTCTCAGATTCGAAAAAGCACTTTCATCTACATAGATCTTTTCTAAGAATGGAGTATTTTTGGAAAAAAAAATAATCAGATCCCCATAGATCTACACGGTTACAAATTTCTGATTGAAATTCCAATGACATGTAATGGAAGCAAAAGTTATTCACATAACTGAAAAATTAATTGAAATTTCAGTTACGAAAATATATATTAATGTATTATATAATATAGCAAAAATTGACAATTCTTATTTCAATCACCAAGAATGGGAAATGTCATTTACAAATGTACATGAAAAGTATATTAAATTTGGAAAAAACATTTCTAACAGTGTCAATAGATCTGAGCCGACTTGGATTTTTACATTTTATCAAATCTACGTAGATTAGATCCGTTAGATCTAAATCAATTTATTCCTGGTAGTTATTATTGGTGGTAATCCGAGGTGATGACACCGTAGTGAAAACAATAATGTTTACATTCCATGCATCATCGTAAGCTGAACGAAGTTCACGAACGTATGTTTATAGCACGTTATGTTACAAAATATTCAGCGCATGTTTTTCTATCTAGAGAGGACATACAAGAAGAATGATATCAAACATGGACATTTTTTTGTAGATCCCGAATTATTGTGGAATTATTCAATCGAAAGGGACATCCGGACCCCACAAAAATTTTTTGGTAAGGTTATTCTGATGAAGATTATTCCTTCACTCTGATGAATTCACAATAAATACATTTCTGCTGTGTTTTATGATTTAGTGCACAAAAGTTTCATATCAATTTCAATTAGTTTCAAGTTATGGACAACAAAATAATACACGTTATACATAATAGTTAGCGATCGATTGTCATAAATTAAAAAAAAACACAAGTTTTATTAAGGATTTAACCATTTGAAACGTCCAGTGGAATGTTATTCCAATCGATTTCTAGTACCGAGGCTTCAACATCCCGTAATTAAAAGTTCCAACAATCGGCTGATAGTTTCAATTTTAATGCAGAGGAGTGCTGAAAATCTCTCATTCAATGAGTACCCAGCCTCGTTTTCGATGCAATATATGCATATAGGGTTTATTTTATAGTTAATAAACCTATATTTGCTAATAGAGAAATACTTGTTTGCTTGGATCAAATATATTTCGCTAATGATAAACAATCATTGAGTGGGATTCGATTCGGTCTACCAATTTATAATTCAAATTGAAAATTGGGAAATTTTTTATTGAAATCAAACATGTTTATAGGAACGGTGAAAAGTGATTTGAAGATTAGAGATATGGGTCATGATCGTGATTGAATCATTACTACTTATGCATCACGTGATCAGGCGCGAAGCTGTAAGTAAACCGTTACAGCATCCTACTTTTATGCATATTGTTGATATTTTTTGTGTTCCGTTGGGGGATATTCAGAGAGATGCTTGTTTGACTTTTTACATATCCTGGTAGAAATCGCATAAAATATGTAGTTAGTCAAACTTTTTATTCATCATTGAATAAATGGTCATCTTCATTAGTTAGTAACCGTATTACCGTGAACCATGCGTTCCAGATACTTCAACTAGTCAGCAAAATGATAAACGATGATTAGGATTATTTTCTCACTCGTATGCAACTGATTTGAAAAATTCTTGAGGAGATCAGCAACACCGCATTATCTAGGTCCTGAATATTCACACATTGCCATCATCGTTGAGGCAAATCATCAACGATGATGGTGAAAGTTGTTAGAGTGTTGATTCCTTGCTATTGCTGATAGGAGAAAATGATCGGCAATCGAGAGCAGTTATAGTCAAAAAGTCAAAATCTTGTGACAAAGTTTGAAAAGAATTATTTTGTTGAAATGTGATCAACAAAAGATTAACAAACATGTGTTTGTTAAAATAAAAAAAAAAAGAGAATGTTCTTATCCCAATGGAATTGAATTTTGTTGAAACAACAAGATCCCTAGCAGAAATCATTCTAGTAATTCTCTAGGCCTTGCGAGGCCTCACCAGGCCCTTTTGAGGGACTTGCAAGGCCTCGTGAGGCCTTGTAATCGCCTAGAGAATGACTAGAGTGATTTCTACTAGGGATTTCGTTGGGATAACGATCGATCGTTGTCGATCGCATTTCAACAAAATAATTTTTTTCAGTGTACCCTGATTCGAGCTATTTTTAAGGTGATACTAGCGGCGTGGCAGCAGCCGAATCATGTACACGGAAAAAATAAGTGCTCCAAATTTTCGTTGACTAGTATACACAAGTTTGAAAAGAATTCGTATACTGGATTTCAATAATTCGTTAACTGTGTTCACTATTCGAACAATGGAATCTACTTTTTATTTTCATCATCGAAATAATGGAAAGAGTAAACGAATTATTAAAATCCAGTGTTTCCAAATTGTGCTCCGTCCAAAAGCGACATACTAGTCAACGAAAATTTGGATCACTGATTTTTTCCGTGTATCACAAACTACGGGCAAACGCTTCAATTTCATCAAAATATCGCTCTGTACAGCGCTTCTACTTGAATCAGAAAAGTGCTGTACAGATCCAGGTAGGAATGCGAATCGACCCATTCCTGGCCCCGTTCAGGCCCTGGTTAGGAAGGTCTGGGCCCGGACAGGGCCACTTTTCAATCGAAGAAATTTCTACCTGGAGAACGATATTTTGATGAAATTGAATCGTTCGCCGGTAGTTTGTCATAAATGATTCGGCTGCTGTCACGCCGCTAGTATTCCCTTAAAACACGTGCCGATTTTACAATTAGTCTGATAATTATTGAGGGGAAGTTGTTATCATGCGTATTAGCGATGAAAGGTGATTTTCTCAAATTTTTCTTTCATGAAAAAAAGTGGATGAAGAGCGGTAGAGTATCGTGAGCCCTAAAATCATATTCCCCAAGTTGCATAACCCCGAATAAAAAATTATGAATTTTAGTATGAATCAATTATTAGATACTTTTATACAATTTGAAAGTGGAATATACTTCTGTTGGTGGTTTATCGATGCTTCAAATCATATAAAAGTATCTAATAATTGATTTATACTAACCCAGCAAAAAATATCGGATTGAAATTCAAGAATTTGAATTCGAATTTTGGAGTTATGGAATTGATTTCACAGAAATTCTATTCACCTCCATCTTAACCTATTCTACAGTCAAATCGTATTCCAAATCTGGAATTCAAATTAGAGTTTTTCAATATAAAATTTAGAATAACAACTTCTATATAGTCAATGAATTACCCTTACGATATTGAATAAAAGATTTTCATTTCTGTTAGGAGAATTCAATACAGAATAGCAAATTTCACTCCAATACACTGAGAGAAAAAATTTCCAGGAACAATGAAATATTCAGTTGAATAGTCGCCACAAAATACTTAATTGATTCGAATAAACTTTCATTGACTCGATTAAATATTCATTCCATTAAACAAATATTTAATATGCTATGAAACATTTCATCAATTGAAACAGTTATTTGATTGAGTCAATGAAAACACAGGCCTACAAAATTGAACTTTTTGTTTGGTGCAACAACTGTATCATACTTTTCCGAAGTATTTTGGCGCGCTGAATCCGAATCTGGCTTCAAAATTGCATTATTACGTGTGGTTTTTGAGATATTTTAACGTCAAAGTGTGAAAAACACCGTTTTTCAACATATTTGAGATTACGTGACGTCAGAATGTAATTTTTTCTCATGAAACTAGTAGATGCACCTCAAAATATAATCCATCCCCTTCCGAATGCCGTTGAGTTTGCTCGAATATCTTTTTTTTTACTGTGACACGACAATTTGAAATTTGTGTGTTCATGGATTTAGTGAATAGGTGAAATAACACAATTTTCAAACTGTCGTATCTCAGAGAAAAAAAAAGATATTTGAACAAACCTAATCGCATTTGGAAGAGAATGACTCATATTTTGAGATAATTCGAAGAATAATTTGATAAAATGTTCTTAAAGTGTGGAATAATTGAATAAAACGTTTCAAAATCGTGCATTTTCATTTTATTTTACACCTGCGATTTCTTGAAAACTACACGTAGCATTAAAAAAATAAGTATATTTCCAGAGTCAGGGTATCGAATATACTCAAAATCTGCTTTAGTTTTAGCGGCACCAAAATCATTGTAGACCTGTGAAATCTATTCAAATCAATTAAGTATTTTATGGCGACTATTCAACTAAATGTTTTATTGTTCCCGGAAATTTTTTCTCTCAGTGTAGAGAGGCACTCTGTTTGATCGAAGTGACAGTATTTTTATCCCTAGAAATTTAGGGAGTTAATTTATCCTGGTAAAAGGAAACGGAGCGAGTCAACGGAGAGTCAAACACTGCACTCACATAGGAAGGATATCTTGGAATGAGAAAATTTTTCTTGTCGCTGGGACAAAACTCATTTCTTTCTTGAGCCTAGAAAATTCAACTTGAATCAAGAAAAGTTCGTTTTAATTTCAAAAGAAATTTTCTCGATTCAAGTAAAATTTTCTAGGCTCAAGAAAAAAATGAGTTTTGTTCCAGCGACAAAAAAAATTTTCTAATTCCAAGAAATCCTTTCTGTGAGTGTGCATAGGAAATGATTCAAAGTCCGTTTATTCGCCTAAACAGCACCGACAGTTCTTAAAAGGTTTTAAAAGCGTGTCAAAAGTCCCACAGATGCAAGTTTCCCAAACGTCTTGAGAATATTCATTCAATGCGCTGGGAAACACGTTTTGGGGACGTTGTTCACACATGCTATGGTAAGTCTTCAGAGCATTTTCGAAACGTTATATGACATCCAAGTATTTCATCTCTAACCCATAATACAAATGTGTATTCATAGTTTTACTAGGGAAAAAAGTACCAAACAACCATCAAAATATGTTTTGTATTGAATATTTGAGAAGATTCCATTGCAGAAGTTCAAAACTATTGGTAAATTATCAAGAATCAAGTCAATCCATTAAGATTCGCATAACCTCAAAATTTCACTACATGCAATGCATTGAAGAGATGTGAATGTAATTTTTCGAATCTATCGATACAAGCTCCACCGGGGTTCATTTGAATCTCCTCGGAATGAAGAATATTAAAAGCTTTGGCACAAGTTTGATCATTAACAAATTCTCACTCTACATCCCTGCTTAAAGGATCTCATTGAACCGATTGATTTTCATTGATTGATTCAATAAGAATCAATCGGTGTCAATGAGATTCTTTAAGCAGGGATGTCTCATAAACGATTCATGGAAACCTAAATGAGACTATATCGGACATTCGTACATCCATGGTATATACATACGATGGTTTCTGAACGTCCCGATACATTTTTACACGGAGAAAATATTTCATGAAATATTACAGTGTACCACTGGATTAGGGCGCCACATCGGGTCCTTCGAGAGAAATTATTGTGTAATTCTATGCACCCACACAGTAATTTTTCTCGAAGAACCCGATGTGGCGCCCTAATCCGGTGGTACCAGGGTTGGCACTAATGGGCCCAACCCAATTGTCCCCACTGGGTTTTTTCGGGTAAACCCACGTTGGAAAAACCCATGAAAAACCCGTGAAAAAGCCACTTTATACGAGGAAAATGAATTCAATAAAAGTAATATAATTGCAAACTTTTATTCAAGCATTTATTTTATCTTCATACGTATTTGTTCAAAAAATGATTGTGTTGAAGAATTCAATACTATGAAATTATTGCACACATTCATTATATCAATTATATTCGAATTTCTACATTGGAATTGAATAAATGCCATGAGAAGAAAACCATTATTAAATTATACATCTTTTTCAAGTACACTTGTAAATTAAATTTCCAACTCTTGGTGATTGAATTAAGAATTCAGTAACATGTTATTGATTTTTCAATTTTCACTACATTCCATTGCTCATAATAGTATAGGGTGGTGACTGACATTTCAATTACATATGAATGAAAATTCAATAATAAACTATACTGCTATGGATAATATAATATATAATGCAGTAAAGATTTAAAAATTCAATTAGATGTAACTGAATTCCTTATTCAATTAATAAAAATATGAAATCTCATTTACAAGTGCACTTGAAAAATGAATGAAATTTCAAGAAATTTTTAACAGTGATGTTACAGTTCAACATAGAAGTATTATGTTAAGATAATAAAAACATTTGGTTGAACTGTTTGAGACATGTTGAATATGTGAATTTAAACATAATGAAAATTCTCAACTGTATAATGACTTTTTACATGCCAAATATAATTTAATAATTCCAGAAAAATAACAACATGAAGTTGATGAATTAATCCATTCGATTTTGAATCCAGATCAATCCAATTCCAATCATTCACTGTGAAAAATTTTTTTCAATTGCCAATGTCTTGACAATATTGAAATTAGACGCCAAAAGTTAGTGATTGAATGATGTAATTCTTGATAGTTACTCTATGAAATATTCTTGAGAGCCATTCAATCAATTTCTGATATAGAAATCAGTCGAATCAAGTTTAATCAAAACATTACTAAACTGAAACTGAGAATAGTGCATTGAGACTTATAATTGTTTCCTTCCTGAAAAAATCTACGATTAAACAAATGATTTTCATTCAAATGATTAAAAATAATTTGTTGAACAAAAAATTCTTTTATAAATTAATAAATAGAGTCAATGTAATAAAACCCAGAAAAACCCGGAAAAACCCAATAAAGTCCTATAAAACCCGCAAAAACCCACAAAAACCCAGTGGGTTGAATTTTCAGAGGAAAAACCCGGGTTTTTGCCAACCCTGGGTGGTACACTGCAATATTTAATGAAATATTTTCTCCGTGTAGAACATTCCGATGTTCCAGAAGCGTTCCAAGGATGTTGATAATACCTCCCTGAAAGGAAACCGTAGTCTAAATATTTCGTAACACACTGGGAAAAATGTTTATTTGTCCTCTCTTGATAAAATATTTATTTGTAGAAATTCAATATTCAATTGGATACAAAAACTTGTGATTACTTGTGGCGAATCAATTGTTTATTTAGAGGACCAATTTATTTGGGGCAAGCATTCCATAATTCGATTCGATTAAATATCCTATTAATCCTGAGAAATATTTTATGGAGAGAGGACAAACAAACTATTTATTTGGTTGAAAGAAATTTTTTTCTCAGTGCATAATGTGCCGTAAACATACTATCATAAACTTTGCTCAGCTTGCAACGATGCATAAAATGTAAATATAATGTCTTCATTATGGTAACATCCCCTCGTTTTGCTACCAATAACGATGCTCTATGCGGAAACACCTTGGTACCATGATGCGCATATTTCTTGGCGTGCGTGTCACCATTATGATGGCATTATTGATACATTTTTCTATTTGGGCTTCTTATTGAAAATGCCAGGCAGATCCGGACAAAAAATAGTTGCCAGGCTTTGAAAGGTCTTTGTCCCAGGAAATCCGGACGAAACCAGGTAGAAATTTTGTCAGTTTTTGATCGGATTTCCTGGGACAAAGACCGTTCAAAGCCTGGCAACTATTTTTTGTCCAGATCTGCCTGGCATTTTCAGCGGGGCTATCAATTTCTATCCGTTTCCATCGTTCCTTTTTTTTATCACACCCGTTGCTTTTACTATGTTTATCAAGTTTACGCAAAATTGCTGGGAATTTGCTAGGTGATTGAGAGTTTCATGAGACCGAGCAACTGCCTAGCAACACGATAACAACTCGAGCTGAAATCCTAGATTTATACACGGTAAAAATTATTCAGCCGCAGCAGCTGAATGGCTAGCACGGACACGGAGGAGAAAAATATACTACTTTTTCCTAAGAAGGTTTGTAAAATGGATTTATTGATAAAAATACGAGAGATTACGAATGAATAATTGAATTTTACTATACGCTTTAAAAAAAATTTAACGTTCAGCGTTTAAAATTTCAATCCTACCTGCTGTTTTTTCTATAATATTCGTAATCTTCCGTATTTTTGTGTAAAAATTCATTCCACAAACCTTCCTGTTTCTAGTTCACTAAGAAAAATAACAAAAATTCTTATATTTTCGAGCGACATTTTTCTCCGTGTATTAAATTAGCTCCCTGAGCTAAAATTTACTACAAATGCAAATTCTTTCGCTGTGACAGCTGAAATTTAGCTGCAGGAGCTAATTTAATGACTGTCCGTGTCCGTGCTGGCTATTCAGCTGCTGCGACTAAATTATTTTCCCTGTGCAGCATATTGTTGCACATTCGGCGACGCAACTTCCCTGCAAATTATTGCTTCAAACTGTTATTGTATGTTTTCAACAATTTGCTGCATATTTGCTCATTGTTGTTAGGGATAATGGGCACTCTACGCTCTGTCGCTCCAAGAAATGTGCAATCCGAGGATTCACGTGCGGAGTTATCATCTCTATTCATGCAGATATTACGAAACAGTAAGTTATGTCAACCACGTTTATTTATTATATTGAAACATGTAAGAAAATATGTTCAAAAATGTTTCATCCATATTCTTGTCGATAATTTGTAATACTATTCACGGAGAAAAATGTATGGGAAATGTGTAGCAGGGTTCACCATAATAATGGTAGTTTTGGGACACATGAGCATTTACGTGCACTCCTCCTTCAATTATGGTAATCCATACCTCATTTTGGTGAAAATAACTTTGCATCTGACACATATTACTATAAGCTTAAAAAAAATTACTACGAATTAAAGGAGAAATGTTCATAAATGCCCTGCTATTATTATGGGGATCTCTGCTACAAATTTTTCTCCGTATTGGAACGAGGAAAACACCGTATACTCTCTAAATCTGAATCAGTGGAATTTCACTGGATTGCAGTGATAAGTATACCACTGCGAATCAGTGAGTATTCACTGATTTTCACAGTGAAATACGACCAATTGTAATCAGTGAAAAGAACATCTAACTGCAGAATCAGTCGAATTCCACTGATTCAGATTTAGAGAGTAGAAATTCATAACAATCGCAGGAACGTGATGAATCCCGTACAAATTGAATAATGGATTAATGTTTTGCTAAGTGGAAAAAGAACCTTCTCCTCGTTACTTGCACTTTTTCCTCTGGTGTGTGCGTAAACGTACAGATAAATCAGAGAAATTCATTATCAAGATAAATATCAGCGCCACTATGAGAACAAGTCGTCTTAGTGGCTATAAAATGTTTGTTTAGTTACGTAATTGTGACAATTGTGAAAAATGATTTGTTGCTGAAATAAAAATAGTTGCTGCCACTGTGAATTAGATAATGATTAGATACTTTATAGTTATTATAGTCTTATGTATTCTTATACATACATATATGTACGTACAAATGACATAATTAATATCGCAAAGCGAATGAAATACATGAACGAACGTGCACGTGTTCATCATACGTAGAAAACTGAACTATATCTCGCATACGTTAATCAAATTTTCTCATTAGGATTTGATATCGACTTTGAAATTTGTATTCCATAAGCAGGTAAACTTGATCAATGAAAAACATCAATTAAAATCAACACAAAATGCATACGTATTATTCTTTTTCATTCGTCCGTTTGACATTCGAGTGATAATCGAGTAGAGTGAGTTACGTAAAGGGATAGGTGCCGAAACAACCTTTGATTTATACTTCAAATCCATGACCTCCAAAATTCAAGAAGCCAAATCACATGTTTCGTGACGATGTGATTGAAAATTTATATTGTAGAAGTTTGAATCTTTTATAAAAACGGAACGAAAATTCATTGCAAGATTTTAGGTCTTCGACTGGGATTAATTCGTTTCGATAAACGATTCAAATTTCCGCAACATGAAAATTTTTCATATTCGTCCTCTACATTGATGGTAAAAATCCCGATGAAATGAGATTTTTTTTATTTTAAATTGAATTAACAAAGTTGATGAAAGAACATGAATTGCTTCGTCTTGATAATTCATGGTCGCAGAGAGCAAATCGATAATCGATCATTAATTACATTAAATAATGTAATAAACTGAAATCCATAACATGTGTGTGTGTGTAGGATTGGATAAAAAATTGTCAGTATATAAATAATAAATTGAATAGAACAACTGTGAATGATTTGGAACAAAGTGACGGTTTTGTCATTCGATTTTGATGCGAAAAAAATTGGTTGCATTCGTTTGAGAGGATATTTTTAGTGGCGTACGTGACGAGGTAGAGCGCGTGAATGGAGGTCTCAGTAGAAGAGTATATCTGTATAGTATACGGTGTGCGGGTTACACGGTAAGAATGTGTACGTCGATGTGCACCCTATGCGCTCATATACATTCACTCCTGTGCCATACGATTACGTATACCGGCATCTTTTATTTTTCTTTTCTTTCATTATTATGAATTGACATGACTTACCCCAAGATCTAGCATTCGCTTCGAGCGTAAGAGTGCAAAAGATGATTGTCAAAACAAGGTTTTTTGATTTATAGGACATCATGATGTGCTACGTTCATTTGAGACTACGTTAAGATTCCTCCAATGATTTGTTTTTTGAGAAATGATGAAAGGAAAGCACTTTAGGCAATGATGGTGAGAATATCGAAAATGAGAATGACACTCTTGGAACAATTCTGGATGACTGTTCATACATAACGTGTATTAAATATTCATGAATATAACACGAACACAAATGGTGCACTCTCTCTTTCAATAACGAGAACGCGTTACAAACTGTCGACGTACATCCTTGCGTCGTGACGGTCGTGCGCGAACTGATCCACTCTGTTCAACTCGGCGATTTGACTGGCGCGAATTTGTTACTTCCCTACTCTGCCACGAGGAATTCGTATCGAGTATGTAATGCATCGTAAGGTCTATTCAGGTCTACTACATTCGATCCGAGATAAAATGATTGAAGAGAAATTATTGCAATGCATTTTCGCTTGAATTTATGGGGTGCTGAATGCACGGAGAAAAGAGAATGGTCATGTTTACCATGCTAATAGGATTCTTTACCATTATCCAGGTAATTACCCAGGTAGCCCGTATGGAAATATTTCGCTGAAAAATGTCTGCAAAACTATGAAAAATCTCGGAAAAAAAATGAAAAAACTCTGAGAATCTCTGAAATTTTGATGAGAAATCTAATATTTTTGAGACATTCTTTACAGACTTTTTTCAGACTTTTTTCAGAGTTTCTCAGAGTTTTTTCATACTTTTTCAGAGAAATGGTAACGAAATTGCACTCTGAAAAAACTCTGACAAAACTCTAATAAATTGTTGACATTTTTCTGATTATTGAAAAATCCTGAAATTCAATAAATACATTCATATGCCGTATTCAAATATCATGTGTGAAAAAGTGTTTGAAAATTTTTTAATTTTTTTCTAAAAATCAGAAAAATGTTAGCAATCCATCAGAGTTTTGTCAGAGTTTTTTCAGAGTGCAATTTCGTTACTATTTCTCTGAGAAAATCTGAAAAAAGTCTGAAAAAAGTCTGTAAAGAATGTCCCAAAAATATTAGATTTCTCATCAAAATTTCAGAGATTCTCAGAGTTTGCCAGAGTTTCTCAGAATTTTTTCATTTTTTTTCAGAGATTTTTCATAGTTTCACAGACATTTTTCAGCGAAATATTTCCATACGGGAGCAAACGCACGTTCTGAGAATGTTCTGAGAATATACGTTGAGGATATTCGAATATTCTATGGAGATTCTTATTTCGTGCGAATATATTCTACGCACATTCTCGAAATGTTTGAATGGGACTGTTTCAAATATTCTTAGAATATGATGCCACGGATATTGTGGGAATATTAGAAAAAAATGCTGTTAAAATAAGAATTCCCATCAATATAAACTTCTGCATGTCACCGAAAACTACTTCACAATCAATTTTTTTTATCATTAGATATCTGTAATCATGAATGGTTAGCAATATTATGAATTCACATAGATCCCTAACAGCACATCTACCGATTTCCACGTCGCATCTCCGTGGACTCCACGTGGATAAATGGTGGACATGGATAGAACGTGGATGAACGAAGATTCCACGTGGCGCCAACGTAGAAATGTCCGGTGCTGTACGGGATGGATGAGATATTAATGATCGCAACAGGCAATCATAATATATACGGTATTTCTCAATATTTTATTACACTTTTGAGGATTATTTTTCACACATGGCACTCTCAGAGAACATTTGCGATATTAAAATACACCTCCATAGATTTATTATTTCCAAAACACAAATTAAAATGATAGATTGTCCAAGGGTTTGTAGCCTGTCAAAAACATTATCCACCATTAAAGGATTCATGTCATCACGATATCTGCCCACACAGCACAGGAAGTTCTCTGTATGTTTCGAAAACGTACTCTTGGTTCTGCGTGTTTTGGTCTCCATGGAATAGATTTTCCAAACGTTTGAAGTATCTTCCCTTTTGATGCTTCAGATTGAGTTCTGAGGACGTTCTTTTTATCTACTACGGGATGTTCTCGCCATGTCTTCCAAACGTCCTTTCATGAAAACTACCCTTCAAATACACAAAATTACACGGTGGACATGAATGGAACTAAACGGGACATTTGCATGTCCCTGGGACATACATGTGACGTTCTTAGAACATCCTGAGACGTTATTTGCACGTTCCCTTTGTAACCAAGTACGTTTTCGGAACCTTCAAAAAACCTCCGGGTGCTGTATGGGTGCGCATGCGGTGTTCATCAATCTCCCTACAAACTTTGTACGCACATTGTACGAACGTTCCTAAAATATTCGGAATAGTCTCATTCAAATGTTCTAAGAATATTCTAAGAATATTCACGAATCTCTTACGCTCTTTGTAAGAATATTCGATCAAGTACATTTTACGGATGCTATGAGAATATTCTCAGAATATCCTGTGTTACATGGGTATGTACTCTCTAAATTCCTTGGAGTGAAAAATTCATTCTTGAAGAGTGAAAATACTGCGAGTCCAGGAAGAGTGAGACTCCACTCCTAAAGGGTGACTTTTCACTCCATAATAGTGACCCACATAGCATGAAAGTTTTGAGAACATTCTGAGAACGTTTCTATAACGTTTAAAGTTCTCTAAAGGTTCTGACAACGTTTAGAGAACTTTCAGTGCTATGTGGGGAATTCTCACTCCAACAGAATCAGGGCCGGCGTCAGACTTTTTTTCAGAGTGGGTAGCGAATTTGAAGGGAGGAAGGGGGGGGGGTTAATGCCAAATCATTTTTCACAATGTACTTACATGAAGGAATATTTCGAGTGGGTAATTTACCCCTCAGATATTCCCAAGTGGGTAGTGCTACCTATACTACCCACGTGAACCGCCGGCCCTGAACAGAATGAAGGTTTAACCCATGTAACACAGAATATTCTGAGAATATTCTCATAACATCCGTAAAATGTACTTGATCGAATATTCTCACAAGAAGCGTAGAAGATTCGTAAATATCCATAGATGGTTCTTAGAATATTTGAATGAGACTGTTTTGAATATTCTAGGAATATGCGTACAAAGTTTTCGGAGATTGATGAGCAACGCATGCGCAATTATCGTGATGACATCCTTGTTGAAGAGATTTCATAAATTCTAATGAATTCTAGTTATTTCTAGGACATAATCCGCATGAAATCTAGTATACACACTTGATTTTACACGGTTTTATGAGATTTTGCAAATGGTTTTGATTGAATCTCATAAAGTTTTCATATAATTTTTGCATTCTTATATGAAATCATATAAAACCCATAAGTTCTAGGACAGAAACCGCATATAGACTGATAAAAACTTGTTGGAATTCATATAAACTGATAAGATTTATATATGAGAATATATGGGACTTTTTCAACAGGGATGAATTCAGTAATGGCAGATGATATTGTTGACAGGCTACAGACTCTTGGATCATATGTCATTTTTATTTGCATTTGGGGAATAATAAATTTATGAGAGGTGCATTTTGATATCGCAAATGTTCTCTGAGAGTGCCATGTGTGAAAAATAATGCTCAAAAGTGTACTAAAATATTGAGGAATGCTGTATATATTATGCTTGCCTGGTGCGATCATGAGTATCTCATCCATCCATGTGAATCCATAATATTGCTAACAATTCATGATTACCCGAAGGGAACATGAAGCTTCAGCGAATGTTCAGATCAGATCTGTATAGATCGGGCCGAAGGTTCATTAGAGCTAACTTTTAGATTCACAAACGTTTGACAAAGGTTCTACGAATGTTGAAATGTCCGCCTCGAAATACGTTCAGGAAACATAGATGGAACGTTCGCTGAAGGTTCATCGAAGGTTTGACGGAGCTTTATAAAAATATCTATACTTGTATTAATTTTGATCAATTTATATGAAAAATAAATTAATTAATAAACATATATTATTATAAATTAATCTAAGTATAGATATTTTTGTGAAGCTTCCTCAAACCTTCGATGAACCTTCAATGAACGTTCCATCTATGTTTTCTGAACGTATATCCTGAGGTTCGTAGGACCTTTGTCAAACATTTGTGAATCTAAAAGTTAGCTCTAATGAACCTTCGGTCCGATCTATACAGATCTGATCTGAACATTCGCTGAAGCTTCATGTTCTCTTCGGGTACAGACCCGAGTAGCACAAGAACATTTCAAACATTCTGCGTCAATGCCGTGATCATGCATAGAATATCCAAATGAGACTATTTTGGAGACATTCGAAAAATACATTTTGAGAACGTGCATAGAATATATTTAGCCGACACAGTCTCTTTCGAAAATTCTAAGAATGTTCATAAAACATGCTCAGAACTTCCAAGAACCTTCTTAGCATTTCTAACTTGTTGTGGTACTTGGGGATCTTTAATGATCAAAAAAATTGGTTGTGAAGTAATTTTCGGTGACATTCAGAGGTCTATATCGACGGGAATTTTTATTTTAATAGCATTTTTTTCTAATATTCCCACAATATTCGTGGCATCATATTCTGAGAATATTTGAAACAGTCTCATTCAAAGATTCTGAGAATGTGCTCACAATATATTCGCACGTAATAAGAATCTCCATAGAATATTCGAATATTCTCAATGTATATTCTCAGAACATTCTCAGAACGTGCGTGTGCTACCTGGGAACTTGGTTCAAAGAGTGAAATTTCACCTTTTATAAGAGTGGAATCCTCACTCCAACCCAGACAGCACAACGTGTCACTGGAAGGTCTATTGAACGTACAGGAGGTCTTCTGAACCTTCAGAAAACGTCTCAGAGACGCATTGTGTTGTTAGGGAAGAGAGTGAAAACTCACTCTATAGGAGTGGAATCTCACTCTCGTTGAACCTGCAGTATTTCCACTCTTTGGGAGTGGATTTTTCACTCCAAGAAATTCAAAGAGTAAAGCAGTGCCGTCTTTCATGATCCAGAGGCCCTAGGCTCAAAATTCTGGGAAGCCCATGTAAGGAAAGTTTTTGGCTTATATGAGTAATATTTTTTTTGAAATTTTTATCAATTATGAATATATCAATACGTTTGTTCGGTTGTGCAATTTGCATATCCGTAGCTCATGTTTCACTTTTTTTATTATTTTACACAGTAAAAAAAATTCCGTCATTGTGTAAAAAAGAAGTACGTGTCAAAATTCAAGTGTTGAATATTTAACTACGTGTTAAAATTCAAGTGTTGAATATTTAACACTTTTGCGTGTTCATTTAACACACTGATCGAATGCTGTTCGATCGATTCATTTTCAACACATTAAAATGTGTCACTCTGGAATCAACACACATTGAGTGTGAAGAAAAATGGTTAACATTCGCTTGTGTGTTGAATTTGACGAAAGATTTTTTACTGTGTATCTTTAACAAATTTTTCTCTTGTGCAATTAGAAAAGAATTGTGGTTCAAAGAGTCGGGGGCCCGTATCAGCATGGGGCCCTACACGGAGAAAAATTTCCTTGTACAATTTCCTATCGTTGCAGGTATATTTGGGACAGGCCCCTCTGACTCGAGCTTCTACGTGTTCACATAATGTCCAAAAAGTTGTAGATGGCTCCAAACGACTGTTGGCTGACACTTCGATTCAATTCAAGTTACCGTAATCACATAATTCGCGGAATGAAAGAAAATAAGTTTATTGGCTCATAAATACACAAATTCACAAAAATCACAACGCCAGTTCGTCTTGAAGATGTGCAAAATTAAACTTTTCGGTTATGTTTATCAATTCCCAGATAGAAAAATGTCTCAATAACGCCATCATAATGGTGACATACACGCCAAGAAATGTTTGCATCATGGTACCAAAGTGTTTCCGCATAAAGCATTGTTATTGGTAGCAAAACGAGGTGATGGTACCATAATGAAGACATAATGTTTATATTTTATGCATCATTGCAATCTGAGCGAAGTTTATGATAGTATATTTACGGCACATTATGTTACAAAATATTTAGGGCATGGTTTTCTAGCTGGATTGTTTCGGACCACTAGATCGTTCGCCACCTGGATTTTGATGGACATTATGTGAAAACAAGGAGTATTGAAAAATGTGGCAGTCGGAGGGACCTGATTTGGGATATACTTTGAAAATGACGGAACGCGCTGTCGATTATGTGTGAACCCTTACAGTACCACAGTCCCAAAAGAATGCATAAAGAATTCTCATTGAACTGATTGTATTCTTCATGATTTCTTCAAGAATTCTTCTATGTCTGTGATGCTGTGAGGGAAATTCTAGCTATTTCCACTCGCTTTGGTCGTACCGTGTTTGACAGCACATTTTGTAGTTTTCAGGTTATATCCTAAATTTACCAGCAATGATGGGAAATTGTACAAGAAAATTTTTCTCAGTGTAGGCTCGAGCCTACAAAGCCTGTACAGAAAGACGGCACTGGAGTAAAGAAGTCTATTAGGATGGTAAACATTGCCATTCTTCTCTCTTCGTGTGTTTTGAATTAAAACGGTGATTAATTGTCGAGGATTTTTTGTTCAAAGATCTTGTGATTTTGGATGTTCATGATGAATTTTAGTTGAGATTCGAAAGATACGTAAGACAGTTACGTTGAGTGGAAATTTTGGTTCTCATATCGTTATTACGTAAAGGAAGGTTGGATGGAAACAGGGAATGAAAAAATATATGTGTCCAATATAGTAGCACTGAGAAGATGATACGGATGTTATGATATGTTTACTCTCCCATCACCCATACAATATTACGACGAGACAGTTCGAAACGTTCTGTATAAACGCTCACAGAATATACTAGAAATGAATAATCCGAAGGTCTTCGTGGCTTCCCCTTCATGACAAAACCCGATATCAGGATTTCATCTTTCAATCATCAGTTGTATCAATACTATCCGAAATCTATCGTGTTGTTTCATTATCAGACAAGTCTGATAAAAATACGATGTCTACGACAATTATTCGATACAAAACCGAACCAGTAACTCGATGATTTCCAGGTAGATATCTATATTGGGTTTACATTGAATAATTATCGTAAATATCGTATTTTTATCGGGCTTGTACGACAATGAAACAACCCTGTTGAAAGATTCCAATAGAAACCAATAGGTGTAATTTTATCGGAATCAATAAACTGGAATTGGAAACTGGAAAACATATCAATCTCTAATGAAGATTAGAGAATATTCCTTCAAACCTGAGAGTATTCCTTAAATTATTAATAAAAACGAAACGGTTCAGATTTTTGTTAAATTTTATTTGAAAGAGAATGAAAAATGATCAATACTGAATGAACAAGAGGAAAAAATATGAGTTTTCCAAACGTCGTGCATGAAATTTCATAAAGTGAGCTTATATTTTTCTCTATCGTTTGTTCAGTACTGATAATTTTTCATTGCTTTTCAAATAAAATTCAACGAAAATGTGAACCGTTTTATCTTCATGAAAAATTTAAAAAATATTCTCAGATTTTAAGAAATAATCTGGAATTTTTCAAAGATCACTATATTTTTAATCTGCATTTTCCTCCATGTACTGCACCGGTCAACAGCCATTCTGCACAATGAAAATGATACCTAAAGTTTGGAAACTGATTCAGATTATTTTTGGAGTACTGAATACAAAAACAATATCAGATTTCTTGGATCGGTTGTATTTTTATAACTTTTTATGTATAAAAATTTATCAATTAGAGTGAAACGCGTTGAGATGACTCAGATGACGCACTTT
The DNA here is from genome assembly GCA_018340375.1 of Gonatopus flavifemur. Lineage (NCBI taxonomy): Eukaryota > Metazoa > Arthropoda > Insecta > Hymenoptera > Dryinidae > Gonatopus > Gonatopus flavifemur. Next base: position 25,051,804 of record JAFFJZ010000002.1, read on the forward strand.
CTCGCTTCATCAAAGCATGTGAAAATATATAAACCCTCATTCACTCAAGAAAGATATAAAGATCAAATCAAAATCTTGAGATCTTGAGTGAACGAGGTTTCCATGTATTATGCCATGCTGTAGCGAAGCGGAAAAGTGCGTTATCTCACCTCGCTTCACTCTATAAAGATTTGGCATGAAAACTGCGTATAGAAGATGATGAAAATTGAGCTCATCCAACAAATTTGACATTCATTTCCCATTATATACACCAAAGCTGGCGATGGACGATATTCCAGGGTATCGATATTTTATATAAAATGTGTGTAAAGTTTTTATCGATATTTTATAAAATTTAATACGAACTTGACCAAATTTCTGTGGAAAAATATCAATATTTTCACATATTCACTGTAAAAAATTTTATCGGAAAATTCCTATATATTTATGTGAAGTAATTAACACAGATATGCGTTAGGAATTTTCCCAACTTGTCCGGAAATATACTTTAAAATATTGGGAGAAACCCTCAAAGTTTGGAATGTTTATAGATACATGTATGGGAAATTTCATATAAATGTACCGAAAAATTGATTTCCTGATCAATGATTGGAATTTTCCGGTTGGTGTACACAGGAAAATTCCGATTATCTTTTACAGTGTTGGTTATCGCCAATCTTATCGAAAATTTCCTATACAAAATTTCTCTATCCGTTTCAATGCGGTCTCTGAATCGTAAATTTATAACAGAATTGTATCAGTTCTACAACCGCAACCATTGTAAATTCTATTAGAGCTCTTGTAAATGTGACGAGAAATTTTAATAGTCCCGTATTTTACTGAACGCGTCAGTAAATCTCAGGGAATATTTTTTTTCGTGTGGTATTTCTTGTATAGATATTTCACGATAAAGTCACATACGTTTTTCTCAGATTCTATATAGAATACAACGAGAATTCATAGAGTTGTATCGTAAATTTAAGATCCAGAACCCGATAGGAAAAATACAGTAAACTCAAGTCCCAGACTCCAGTTGAAATATGAGCTGAATTCAAGATGCAGTCGAAAGAAGATTCGTTGGATTTGAAGTCAGCCACGGGAAAACCTTCTCAAACTCAAACAAGAATGCAGCTCACATTAATTCCACTCTATCGAATTGGAATTGAGTGAATTGATTCCGAAGAATCTGTCCGACCATTGTTTTTTCACTGTAAAAAGTCCGACTGAAAGTGGCTGTATCTTACTCTAAAACTTGACTGAAATTCAGTATTTCTCATTTGTTTTTGTTGCTTATATCCAGTTGGGAAACGGCTAGTTTTGGCTGCATCTTAAACTAATATTCTGGATCAAAGTAAGTTGTACTTTTTACTGTCTTGTTTTAGTCTGATAACTTCCACTGAACAAAGCGTTATCGGTCGACGATGAGAAATACATTTGTGTTTATTCGAAGGATACAAACAAAAGTTTTTTTCCTTCGTGGATTATCCACTTGACTTATAACGGTTCAATTGGATCGTTATCATAGTCGAAGGAGATTGAAATCCTTTAACATTTATCGGGAGATTCAAGACCCACGTCCTTACTGGATTAACCTGTCTCAGTCATTTGCGTTTAACCACTTTGCTATGCCATGGTTGCGATTAATTCGTTGCGATAAATCATCTTAAAATGGTATAATTTTATGATATATGTAGTGTGGAGTCAAAGATAAATTGTGAAAAAAAATTTAGTGAAACTGAGAATGGGTACAAATTTGAATTAATATGTGTTGTAATGTTCATGTGAAAGTGTCGAAATAAAAAAGAAAATATGCACAATCCGCTCAGAGAGTCTAGTAACCAGCTTTTACGGAGTTGCTAGATAAAATGTTTTCCACCCGACAACTCAATTTCAATCGATTCCACAAGTATTACTTGTTGATTCGATTTTTTTGCTGGCCTCTAGAGGACTCCAAACTCGCTATTGTGTCTCATCATGATACTCCAAGGTATCCGAGTTAGGATTATGGTATACCAGATATGATGTTTTGTATCTAGCAACTTAATTCCGACTGATCGATCAATTCGGCATGTATTTCTTGGTGATTAGAATTTCCATTGCTCTCTCTAGCGGCCTCCGAATTGACAACTATGCCTTACCATCCCTAACAGAAAAATGCTGAATAAATATGCAGCAAATTGTTGAGAACGTACAATAACAGTTTGAAGCAATTTGCAGAGATGTTGCGTCGTCAAATGCGCAACAATATGCTGTAAATCTAGGATTTTAGCTTGAGTTGTTATCGTGTTGCTAGGAAACTCTCCATAACACGCGTAGCAAATTCCCAGCAACTTTACGGAAACTTGATGAACAACTTGAGAGCAACGATTGTACAGCAACTTTTGTTGTATGGGATATGACATCTTATGGTTCCTGTACTTTGAGTATTCTGTGTTAGATAGAATGTTTCGCATCTGACAAGTCAATTTGAACTCACCGATTGATTTCGCATGTATTTCTTGACGATTCAACCGTTCGTTGATTAGTGTTTCCAACTTTTCAACAATTCGATAGAATATGCTTTCACTGAAATATGTGGATAACCATCATGCCAACAAGAAGCTTCCTTTCCTGGAAACTGAACCATCTGAGGTCCTATCTCGGCCTACACGGAGAAAAATGCCGCTCGAAAATATAAGAATTTTTGTTATTTTTCTTAGTGAACTAGAAACAGGAAGGTTTGTCGAATTAATTTTTACACAAAAATATGGAAGATTACGGATGTTGGAGAAAAAATAGTAGGTAGGATTGAAATTTTAAACGCTGAACGTAATATTTTTTTTAAAGCGTATAGTATAATTCAATTATTCATTCTTTTTCTCCGTGTACACTATCCCAACTGGACCGAGGGATGGGCTTGAGATCTGAAGAATTTTATTCCTAGCAAGGATGTGATCTTTGAAAAACTTTTTCAAATAAGCCTCCACTCGATTTTGGCATTTCGATGTTTCTGTCCCTTTCCTCCTCGTGTTGCGTTTCTTTAATCGAATGTCGCATTCCACTACTCTACACTGAGAATAAAATTCTGGAACAGCTAACGTTTGAATATCAACATTCGATATCTGCAAAAATATGGAATTGGTAACCATGGAAAAATGTTACTATCTCATTTCATTCGCGTTAACTGTTGATGTGCAACTCATCAACAAGCGATGTACCGGTGAATATTGGCAATTCTTCAAATTTTATGCTTCCACGGACATCAGCTATTGATGTCCAAACATTAGCTGTTCCAGGATTTTATTTTCAGTGTACTATATTCTCCATCTTGAACCATTGAAAAGTTTCGTGTCGCAAATAGGTGTATATGTGATATGTATAAAATATGTATCGAGTTTCAATCGTCATTCAATCAACGTTCATGGAAACCTTATAGTTTCACTCCAGGGAAGTATTGATACTTTTTAGCGTTGCCCATCTCTACACCCTAGGGCATCAATTCACGAGCTACAACCGTCCAAACGAATCCTTATTTAGTTCTCAGGATCTTCCATAACGTTTTCATCAGTGGTGTTGAAATAGATCGATTCTTTTTCATAGAAAGAATATCTAGTTTTGATAGATTTTTTTTTAAACAAAGTATCGATAAAAATCTATAAAAATTAGATATTTTTTTATATAAAAAATAGATTCGATCTTGTTTGATATCACTAGTTCTCACGAATCGTTCGATACTTTTTTGAAGCTTTTGTATGTTTTCATATTTGGAATATTATTATGTTGTTTTTTTTTCCAGTTTAATGCATATTAATGGAACACAACTTTTCAGTGATGTGAATAAAAGATGAACTATAAAAATTCGCGGAGATGTAATTGTATCAACTTGGAAACTTCAAACGAAAGCCTTTGATTTTTTATCGAATTTTTCAACGTTGTAACTCTTTTATAGTATGGATAGGCAATGTTCGACAGTATCGATACCTTCCAATGATGAAATACAATGAACAAATACAAAAGTAAGGATATTATGAATATCACCTACTCCTTTTGCATTGGTTTACACATACGTCTAGGGAAGGGTGATACTTTTTACAGAAAATTTGTGCAGTTTACATTGAACTTGATAAAATATCCATAGAAATTTTATAAAAAGTTTCTTTAAAAGTATCGATACTGTCAAGTATCACCCATCCTTGCACATGTCTTCCCAGACAACACAAATGATCATTTTGAATTCACAGAAACTTCTGAAAGAACTTCTTGAATAGTCCCTTATGACAGTAAAAATGAATTCCAAATGTATACATGTTGAATGCCTGAATAGTTCTTTAAGAATTCGGGATATGAATTCTTTCTGAAGATGAGGTTATTCATCAAGAGTTCATTTTGAATTCAAACTATTGATAATGAATTCATGTTTACTGTCATAACGGGAGCCCTTTGCGGGGACTTTTGTGCTGTATGGGAATCTTCACACTGTATTCCCGTCGTATAAATCTGATTCTTCCCAATACGTTATCAAATCTTCCATACTTTCCCTCGACTTATGATATGTAATTTATTTATAATTCAATATAATTTATATGCATGTAAGTTATGTTTAATTGTATATAAATTATATACAATTTTGAAAATTCTTCTCACTCAGGCACTATTTGAAGCAATATTTTCGGTTGGGATATTTTTCAATGATTCCTAATAATTTTTCATTGATATTAGAATCACACCGAGGTTGAAATAGTTTTGTTGTCCACTTAGATTCGAAGAATATCATCCCTTACTTATGACTTCAGTGCCATCTATTGGGATACTTTGAAAGTTTGAGCAACCCTTACACAATTTTTTGCAATCCAAACAGCACGTGTTCAGATCTTCATTCCGCTGTTGGAAAAGAATCAAAATCCAACGTCACATGTTAGCTTTTATAACCAAGAGAATATTTTTTATCATAATTATAGGTATGTATATAAATATGAGATTTCATTTTATTATATTTTTTGTTATACAGAATAATTATATATAAAATTATTGTGATAGAGAAATTTTGATATCATTTTCACATCCACTGAATTTAAATGAGAGAAATTGCATTGCAAAACAGTTTTAAGTATACAAACTGTATAAAAATTTTCAAAAATTGAAACAGAAAATCATTGGCGAGGCTTTTGTGTTCGCCAAAACTCAGGATTTTCGTTCTAAGTTCTCAGTAACGCGAATTGTAAGAAAAATTATTATGTCTTCAATATGTCTTATATGGGTGAAAATATGAATTAACTTTGACTCGATTCTCCATTGAGTCTTTTAATCTCCAGGATAAAAACAGGTTAACCCTAGATTATTACATGCGTCTAAATATATATATATATATATATACGTTGAAAAAGAGTTATTTAATTGTTCCTTGTGAATATATTTCATCAAACCTATATAAACTATACATTTTTACTATAACAAAGTATCGATGTTGTCAAGTATCGCCCATTTCTAATTTTAGTTTCAGTTGAATCAATTTTCAAGAACTCATTCATGTTGAATTCGTTCAAATTGAAAAAGGAATTCGAGAAATCAGATTTTTATTGTGTATGTTGTATTTTTCTGCTTTTTGATTGAAAATATTCTAAGAACCATGTGAAATATAACTCATTCAGATTAGAGGTGGATGAAAGTTTGTGTCAAGTTTTTATATGTTTGTATAAAATATATATAAAAATTCGATACATATTTTATATAAAAATAATGATCAACCACTGAGATGAAATGACATGAAACTTATATCGATTTGAATCAAAATGAATTTATCGACATGAATTCTCTTTGTGGGAATTTTACGAAACCTCATTAATAATTCAATTAAAATTGATGAGGGAGTGGTAATTAGTTCCGGAAACTTGATACTTCACTCGTTGTATAATCTTTGAGAACTATTATCCATTGAATATCTCAATTTTATAAATGCAATAAAAGTCAATGTTGAACTTCAATGTTTTATTGAGATGAGTTTCATAATGAAATTGTCTGCACAATACAGAACTAGGTCACTTATTGGTATGTTTAACATCGCACCAATGTTCACTTGCATTAAATAAGCGGTAAGTGATAAAAGCGAAGTCAATTGACAAATGAATAGTATTATAAACAACCGTTTGAATCGTTGTTCATGGCGCTAAGAAGGTTGGTTGAAAACTTTTTCAGCACTACATAAGAATAAGTGGGTGAAGGTGCGTAGCGTTTCGAACGTCACCTTCAACGAGGGTTGCAAATGCAAGGTGTAATTTTGTTGCTCAAAATCATCGACATTCCATAGTTTTATTTTTGAAATTTTTCAATGAAATTAACGGTAACACAAGAAACTTATTAGCAACGTTTTCGCAGGGTGGCCGCCACGGAGGAAACAACGACGACGACGCCGCGTACTATAAATGCGGTGTATTATTGATCGATATAAAGAGAGGGTTTTAGCACTAGCATGGGTGACGACGACCCGTGCCGGCGGAGGAGGTAGCTGTCACTTCCACGAAATTTTTCACCTTTCGTATAAACCGATATGTACATTTTTCGTGAATAACAAATTCTACGAGAAGAATCTTCATTTTTGACAATTGTGATCCAATAATGTGAAGAGTGGGGTAGACGATTGACCAAACGAGGGAGAGAAATAAGTGTGGTTTCTCAAAGCAGTGTGGGTTTCGTTAACCAAGATTATTATCTTGAAAAGCCAAGGTACAGATGAGAAACGGAGAATCGTGATAGAAACAAGGAAATACACTGAACGGATAGATGAAGTTGAAAGAGAGTAAGTGCGAGAGACGAGGAAAGAAACGACATGTGTTCGTACTGAGAACATACCCCGAGAAGTGAGCGGTAAAAGAGAGAACAGGGTGAAGTGTGACTAGGGTTTATGTGTATGTGTAAGTGAATGTACGTGAAGTGTATGTGAAAGAGGGAGGCACAACTTGGGTTATTTCCTTCCGTCGTTGGTTCAATTATCCGATGCAGACCTTACGGAAGAAAAACAGTCCATGCAAATGTGAGTATTCACTCTTTCCTCTCGTTTCTGCTATGGTTACATGTTCTGGCAACGAAACCGTTATCATACGATTATATTCTACCTTTCGAAACTTGTCATTCCATTTGACTTTAATTTTCAAATATGTTTCGAAGAATCCTATTAGATACGATAACCCCTACATGGCTTCCCTTCTTTGTTTTCAGTTTTCTTTTTCATTTCAATCCCCACGTTTTATTTCTCAAATCGACGCAAAATTGGTGATTAAATGAGAAAATATAATGCAGCAATCCTTTGAAAATGGATGAACATTTTCACATCCGATCATATAGATGTATTCACAGTTTTCCCATGCGTAGGGATAGTTTGTATCATACACGCGCGCTCTTTGAATCTACCGATCGAGTATAATGCTATTACGTTTTCATGATGTAAGATGTCTCTAGTAGTACGTTTAGTTGGATGACCGATTTTTTTTTGTCAAATCAACGAAAATAGTATGATTGATTTTACACGATTATGAAATTCCCCACTTGGAATTGTTTATACATGTGCTACTTTCTCAGTAAAAAGTAAACATATATGAACCATACATAATACGTATATAATCCATATAGGGTCCATACAAGAAAACGTGTGGAATCATATATAATCCATATACAATCCATATATGACCATATATAATCCATATATAATGCATATATAATCCATGTATGGAGAATATTTCATATATGGCAGAATTTTTTTACATATGTGAAAAAATCTTGCATTCATGGGTCATATATGGACTACATTTGGATTATATATGGGTCATCCTGGTTTAAAAAATCCATAGAATCTGATGAAATGCAATTCAATGGGATTTGGTTAGAATGGGGTTTGTACAATATTCAATCAGATTTGGCGAGAACCAATAATGTTTTCAACCAGAGATATATGGGCCATACATGGATTTAATATGGATTATGTACGGATTATATATGACCATATATGAATTTATATGATTTATTTTTATTAGAATTATATAAAATTTCACAGATTCTATATTAAGAATTGTCCAACATTTTACTTGCGATTGCTTGATGATTTATGAGAACCCATATGAGGATCAGTGGGTCTCTATGGGCTTTCAGGTATTTCCACGTGGGTTCTTAGTCAATAAACATTTCGTATCTTGCGATATTTTTTAAACAAGTTCAAGATGTCTCATGCAATACTGTTACATTCCTTCCGAGATGTCCTAGTTAAAAGATCTCTGAAAGATGTATTTGAAGACATCTTCCAAGAAATCGTTTCGAGATATTTTAAACAGCAGAAGACGTTGGGACATCCAAAAGATACTTTCATGTGTTGCATAAGACATCTTGAATTTATCTGAAAGATCTTTTAAGATACGAAATGTTCATTGGGTATGGGATCCTTAAATAATATTCGACAGGATCGATACTTTTCATAGAAGGTTTGTCGACTTGATATTGAATTTCAAAGAATACTGATCAGAACTTCTTTAGGGGTAAGACTACAATGTTACTCCGTGTGATTTCATATAAATTATGTATCAAGTTTCAACCCATATTTCACACAAACTTATAGAAACTTGATACAAATTCTATATGAAATCACATTGAGTCACATTAAAGGTGGTATGCACAGTCAGGTCTGAGACTGGACCTGGTCCCAGCTTGTAAGCTTATACATTGCGTGGGACCGGTCCCAGTTTCAGACCTGGCTCTACATACCGCCCTAAAACCCCAGCCAGGCGATATTTTGACGGTATCGGTATTTTTATACAATTTGTATTAAGTTTCGATCTATATTTTATACAATTCAAAATGAACTTATAGTTTCCTCACACATGGGATACACAGAGTCAGTTTGACCCAAGTGTTCTTTTATCGCTCATATCTCGGCTTTGAAACATCGTAGAGCAATGGTTTTTTTTCTAAATTCATCGCAGAAGTCTGCAAAATACGAATCTGAAACACGCTAAGCTCTACAGTTGATAGTTTTGTCAATATTTAAGGAAATGTAAAAGGTACTTTTTCGGAGATATATAAAATTTTATATAAAATTGAATCAGATTATAACTTGAGCCCTAATAGAGTTCCACGACAAACCATGTACAGCATTATATAAGTTTTGATTATAAACCTTCATTCCTTAAAATTAATGATTCTTGAAAAAAGAATTTCATTTTTCTCACAAAAGATAGAATTTTTTTGGGTTTTATGTTAATAAAAATAACACGCATTAGGGAAGATTTGTTTATTCCGGTATTTCCCTTAAGTTTGAATCATTTATAAATTCGAAATGGAAATTCAAACTCTCAGAATCTGATGAATCATCGTTATTCGTATTCTCGGATTAACTCCTTGAAACTGGAAACATCGTTCAAATAATATACTGCAAGATTTTGGGTCTCAAACGGTGTAGTATTGTGTTATTCGATTACTAATTTCTTTCAATAAATGATTCAAACTTCAGCAACATTATCCCCTCATTATATATGAGACATCAGTTTCTTATACTCTTTATATACAAAATAAGTTAGGGGGAAGTCGCCCAGCACCGGACACTTAAGGTTAATGGTTCATAAAAAAATTAAATACACAGGAACTTCAATATTTTAATTTTTATAATAAACTTTTGACAGTTTTTAACAATACAATAAGTATTCACATATTTATTTTATTTGGAAATAACGAAAAAATATATTTGTATTTAATACTAAAAATTGACGAGTTTGGAAAGTGGCACCCAGTACCGGACGCTTATAGAAAAGAAGAAGAAAAGTAATTTTCAAAATTATCTAACCTTGCAGCGATAACAAATATAATTGTCAGAGCATTCAGGAACATCCACACACGCCTCATGAGCTCATCTTTCACAATTTTGACACTGAATCCAGTCTTCATCATTATTTTCGAATATGTACATGTGAGAGTTAGAAGCGGTACAAAAATATATAAGGCTCAAATATGAATTGATTCTTGGGAAGGCGCGCATGCACACAGCCGCCTAGCGGTACGTGTCGTCACTTCGCTCGATGTACGTATTCAAACCATGCAACGAATATATATGTATTGTTTTCAGTTCGATAGGTATTCTCAGTGTACAGTTATATATAACTGTACCCCCTATATATAAATTCATAAGGATAAGAAACTCAATTGAAAGAATAAGAAATGTATGATTTGTAGGATGTATATGACAGGGTGATTTACCTCAAAACATCGAAAACTATAACTCTTCACAAAACAAGTTCACGTTTACTACGAGAAATTAGCAATTCGAATGAGCATTTTGAATCGACGATTCATTATCCAAACTAATAAATTTCAATCCCCTATCAAAATATCCAACAGAACTCGAAAATAAGAAAATTATTGACTGGCTTTGAACAATTTTTGTCCTGGAATAAAAAGTTGGTGTGTGGGGTTCTCAAATATCACCATTATTATTACTGTATATAGTTACCATGAAAATTAATGGGTAAGTATTATCACCATATAGAGTTCCTTCATCATTCAAAATCACACGTACGATTGAAATCTACATGAAATGTGAAATCACGATTCAAAGCGCTCATTGCCAATTCAAAGCTTCTGATAAGAATCTTGGAACAGGGATATCTTTGCCATAGCAATTGCGCGTGAATGTCGGTAGAAATTGAATTTCTTGGAATGGTGGAGCTTCGGAGTATTCCGAAGGGTCTATTCAGACTTTATTTTGAACGTTCATCATCCAGATAACTTTTAATTGGATAATGGTTCCTGATTTGCATTAGAGTTCATAAGAATCAATACAATGTTGTCGGCAGGGTGAAAGTTCGGAACATATTCATATGGGACATTGAGATTTAGGTCAATGTCTATTCGGGTCATTGACCCGTCGGGACGCTGAAGCTCTACCCTTGAAACATCAGGAATTATTAAGACTTATCAGTATTCGATACAATATTCTGTACGTCACAACTACCGATCCTTCAAATGAAGCAGAAGAACTAGCACGAGTAGAAAAATGTCTACAATTGTATGTAATTCATACATAATTCGACATAGTTTATATATATGTTATATATAATTTCGAAAATTTTTCAATTGATTGAGAATATGAATTCTTCCAGAATACAATGTATCAGAAATATGAATTTTTGAAATATGGACGCTTTTAATATGTGATTTAAATAATTTATGAATACATATGACAGTCTTCAAGACTTTTTCCATAAATTATGGTGTTCAAAATCAATGCTTCATGAGTTTATTGTGCCATTTGGGTTAGAGAAATATTTTGCTTTTGGAGTGTGGAATCATGAGGAAACCTACCACCATTTTTCAAGAGAAAATTTTACAATCATTTTGCTTCCTCGTGAGAGGGAAGCTTTGCGATCGTTTCGGGGGACCGAAAATTTTTTCCTCTCAAAATTCCAAATCTCCTAGGCCAAAAAGTTCCTCCAAACTCGAGGAGCAATTTTGGTTTCGTGTCTGTCTGTCTGTACGTGCGTATCTTCCGTTCCTTTCATCCGATCGTCATGAAATTTTAACCACGGTTAGATGTCTGTTCGGGTCGATTGGGGTCTATCGTAGCATGCAAACGTATTTTATATATACATTTTAATTATTGGGCAGAGTTTTTGAGTAAAAATACGTTTGCGTGCTACTTGGACAGAAACGAGGAAGCTTTGTGCCTATCAATTTGTGGCAGAGTTTTTTTCTTTCGTGCACGAATCCTATATTCCAATCCATCAATGTTCCATTTTAATAAAATGGAAGTTCTACATAGTAAAATTTGCAGAGAGTTTTTCCTTATCCCGATGCTGGATTCCGTCCCCCGGTTGTAGGCAACTTGTTTTCTTTTTTCAATCAGAAATACTAAGTTTTGTCATCAATTTTGAAGAACAATTCAACTTTGTCGGTGTTGAATCTTCTAAAGAAGAAGGTGAAAGTCTACTAAATGAAGCTGGAAAGTTCTGTATCCGTAGGGGACTCTGCTGCCATTGTTTTGTGGTTAAAATGCCAACAGTTCTTCTCTGGAGTGTAGGTGGAAGATCACACGGTTGCACGGAACCAATCAATTCTTTTTATTAACACGAAGACAAATGGAGTCTTAAAAATTCCTACATTTCTACTAAATTCGCAAGATAAGAGGAAATACCATTGATATTGTTACACAGTGTAATAAAAGTGTGTATCCGATCATGTGTAACCCAGATAGTACGAGAGTTCTGAAAGAATTCTCAATGAATACAACAGAACTCTTTCAGAACTCTTATGTTATCTGGATGAAGTAGTTGCACACCCATGCTAAATAATGTTACAGTGGGAACCCAATTTCTTAGACTGAAAGAAACTTCTCTTTACCCTTATTCTAATAAATCTTTCTTTCAATGGAAAAAAATTCAGTTGAGAGGAACAAAATTTCATCAGATTGAAACGAAAAATTCTCAAATTGCAATGAGAAAGAGATATATGAAATTCTTGATTTCGCAGAATGTGATTTCAATTCAATGAAAAATCTTACCATTGAAATGAATTATTTTTTCCATTGGAAACAAGATTCATCAGAATGAGGGCAAAGAAATTTTCTTTAAGAAATCGGGTTCTCAGTGTAGGCCAATCATTCATTTTTACTACTCTGTCTAAAAATAACAGTGGTATTTTCTCGTATCTTGCCAATTTAGTAGGAATTTGATAATTTCGAAAACTTTATGATTCTCCATGAAATTTTATGAGCAACAACAAATGGAGCAAATATTTCATTGGAGTTCATTAGAATGAGCCAGCTAGGGATGTCGATTATTTTTTTTAATAGAAAATTAATCTATTCGATGGAAACTTGGTATATTTGGTGTGACAAAAATCGATTCCGTAAGGATCGGGTATCTCAAACGCTAACTATCGATTTGTTTGAAATGGACTGAATATTAGTTTATGCACCCAGAAGAATATTTTACTCGAATATGAACCTACTGGACATTTCATTGCAACCAATAAAATTTTACTCGATTTAAGTAAGTTTTACTTGAAATGAATAAAAGTTTATTCGGATGAAATACATTTTTTATTTGATTCAGTTAAAACTCCAGTAGGTTCATATTTGAATAGAAATTCAGTTGATCCAAACAAAGTTTAGTCAATCCAAATAAATTCCAATTTAAATTTCTCTCGGTGTAGCTGATTCATTTCGGGTTCTCCAACGAGTCTGGAGGAGCCATCTTGCAAAGAGTATTAGATAGCCTGCACTACGTCTGCAACAGTGCTGCACAAAAAACAGCGAAATGCAAATTTCAACTCAGATATGGCTCAGTGATCCATTTTTGATCGGGCATTTCTAAACACACTATCAGTTCTCGTCATACATCGAAATTATTCTATTTCATTTCTGGGTCAATCCACGTGGAATCGTCCAGAAAACGAAAAAAAAGTTGCTCAATATTTTTTAAATTTTATATAAGTTTTCAGTTGATTTGCCAGTATATCAAGAGTCAAAATGAATGGTTGAAAAATTTTTAAACTTCTGGACTTTTTGTTCACGCGCATTTTTTAAAACCCTTGCGAGCATGTTTTATGCAAAATAGTGCTTCACGAAAAACCTCATAACTTTCTAAGTTTCGAAGATATCAAAATGATTTAAAATCCACTTTATTCGAGAAGAAACGAAGTGAAATCCTGGTAGAAATAATTTTTTCCTATTCGGTAAAAAATTGTTCAAAATTGACTCCAAAAACTACACTTTATTTTACGAAAATTTCCATTTTTGACCTCAAAATTTCAGTAAAACGGAATAGGACTCAGATCTGTAATTTTTACCGTGAACAGATATCTCGTAGAACTACTTTCAGTCGCATCATCAAATCTCAAAAGTTCGTCCTTTTCTTTATGCAGCCCACCAAACATGACAACTGAACGTGAAACTGCAAAATTTGAAGCTGAATAACTCAGAAGGGACTGAGTGACAAATTACGAAATTTTCACAAAATGATCCTCTTATAAGTAGAAACTTATGCTATAAATTTGATTAATGATATCGAAACGGCTTTGAAGATACAGGGCCTCAAAATCGGCTTGAAAATCACGGTTATCCACATGAATTTTCGCAATGAAAATCAGATCGTGTCAGCATTTTTTTGACGTGATTTTACTGTAATTTTCACCGTGAATGGATATCTTGTAGAACAGATCTGAGTCTTATTCCGTTCTACTGAAATTGTGAGGTCAAAAATGGAAATTTTCGTAAGATCAAGTGTAGTTTTTGGAGTCAATTTTGAACAATTTTTTACTAATTAGGAAAAAATGATCCCTACCAGGATTTCACTTTGTTTCTTCCCGAATGAAATGAATTTTGAATCATTTTGATATCTTCAAAACTTAGAAAGTTATGAGGTTTTTCGTGAAGCATTATTTTGATTAAAACACGCTCGCAAGGGCTTTAAAAAATGCGCGTAAACAAAAAGTTCAGAAGTTAAAAAATTTTTTAACCATTCATTTTGACTCTTGATATACTGGAAAATCAACTGACAATTTATAAAAAATTTCAAAAATATTGAGCGACCTACTCCCGATGATTTCACATGGATTGACCCTTCTAGGTCAATTGTAAGTTTCATATTTCGCTGAATATTCATCACAATTCAGAGACTTACGTTATCATCCAGTAGTCCGCTCTCGATAAGCCATTAGTCCAGCCCCACGCCAATATTGCGCCAACTGATAATTTTGTATAGAATTCTGAGTCAGCGAAATCCCAGTGATCAGATGAAATTCGTGATATCCGTCTTTGTCTAAAAGATTTCTCATGCAACAGTTTCCACCGTCTTCAAGATGTCTCTGCTTAACCCTCTAGCTAAAAACGTTGCAAATTTGCTACGTTTACTAAATCCACTTTTTTATAAATTCCAAGAGCGTTTGGTTTTGAACACGATGATCAGAAATTTTTCTGGATTCCATTCGATGCGAAGGAAATTTTCTCATGCTCAATTGACGGTTTGGGGCCTTAAAACAGTTGAAAAGGGGAAAAGTTTGAAATTTTGTTTTCCATCGATTTTGGATTCCTTACATCATTTTCGATGTGAGGAGAAGGGGAAAAACATTTTTCCTCATCTGCTTCATGACTTGGTACTTAGAGGGTTAAGAAATCTCAAAGATATCTTTAAATCTCTTTTAGATGTCTTTCAGGTTTCTTAAACTACACTGCCCAGACAAAAATTCCCGGGTGGGCGGGATTCCCAAATTCGCATGTGGACTCTGGTTCCTGGCCGGGACCCGCCAGGTCCTGCCCGAGATCAGCCAGGTCCTGCCTGGAAACCCTCTGGTTCCTGCTCGGGACCTGTCAGGTTCCCGCTCGGGACCCAGCAGCCGGGTCAGGTTCCCGCTCGAGTCACCACCTGGCTGGTCCCGGGCGGGAACCTGACCGGCCCCGAGCGGGAACCAGAGGGGTTCCAGGCAGGACCTGGCGGGTCCGGCCAGGAACCTGAGTCCACATGCGAATTTGGGAATCCCACCCACCCGGGAATTTTTGTCTGTGTGAGAACCCATTTCTTAGATTCAAAGAAAATTTCTTTACCCTCATCCTGATAAATCTTGTTTTCAATGAAAAAAATTATTCATTGAATTCAAATCATATTCTTCGAATTTAGGACAGAATATATTCTTGTTTCAATTTGAAATTTCTCCATTGAACTGAACTTTCGTCCATTGAAGAAAAGATTCATTAGAATGAGGGCAAAGAAAATTTTCTTCCAATCTAAGAAATCAGGTTCTCACTGTAAGAAATCTTAAAGACAGTGAAAACTGTTGCATAAGAAATCTTTTAGACATCTAAAAGAAATCTTTGAGACAAAGCAAAATTTTTGCTATATGGGGGACGTTCCACTCTCCAGAAGGAACAAAAGCAGTTTCAAAATCTCATGAAAACCATCGATTATCACTGATGTCGATGGAGAAAAATCAGTTCCCGATAAGATTCTTCAACCAGGGTGTAAAAACATATAGAAATACATAGGGTGATTTTTATAGTTTCTCAAATCATACGATGTATTTTTATAAGTGGGTTTCTGAAAAATCAAAGATCTACGATTCAACAAAATAATAAATTATACTACAAAAAGTGGTTGTTGTGAATTTGTTTGTTGACTAGTTGTGTCAGACTCATTACCCGAAGAGATTCAAGGACAGTATTGCATACAGATCTCTCGTGTGAAAAATATGCATTTTTCCGTTTCACTTATCATACTATATAATATCATGTTACGATGGATCACTTAAACACAGTTTTGTATGTATAAATGAGATATCAGATTAATGGTTACAAATAGACATAATAAGAAGTCTAATAATGATTTCTAATGTTAGTTTTCGAGTTGCGTTCAAAGTCGTGATTTGCTCTTTTCACTATAGCACAACCTTTCAATTTTACTTTCTCCAACAAAATGTGATTGACTGGTGAATTTTGAAGTTTGTGAAATTGATTATAACATACATATATTAACGATAAATCGTCCAGTCTTCGTATTTCGCGATTGACTCAAATGGAGATCGTCTGGTTATTTTAAGTGATATGGGTTTTATTTTGATTAAGATGATAGTTGAAGAGCAAGAAAAAGGTTTGTACGAAAGTATATATGGTTTGGATGAAATGAATATAGATTTTAATGAAATCTCTCCCGTTGATAATTGACAAGTCATGTTTTGTAGAAATAAACATTTGTTAATAGTTGAAATGAATATTTATTATATCATGTGTGGTTATGCATTAGTGATAGGCGATCTTGAGAGAATCGATTCACTGGGAAAAATCTGCATTGTAGAAATCATGTTTCAACATAGTAATGTATTTGACGGTAAAAAATACATCATTTTGGTTATTATTACCATGAGTTAGGTGATAAATACCATCTTTTTGGCGAATCAAACCGAATGTACGGTGAAATTCAACACTGAAAAGGTACTTTTCCCTTTTGAAAGGCTGGCTTCAGTTTTCATTATTTGATGGGTGGAAGATATACGAAATAGAGGTTATTTTCACATTTCATTTTTTTCAGTGTTCTTTCTCAAAGAATTTTTGTCGAATTTAGATTGAAATTTATATAAAAGTCAATAAAAACTTGATAAATTATTCTACAGAAAAGAATCGATTCTTCCAACTTGTTTTTGTGTGAAACCATTAATGAATTATTGTTATATAATTTGATGTTGAATCATCAGTTATCGAAAAACCTTGATACTATTGATTCGATTCCAATCCCATAAGATACTTTCCGACGAGCCTATCCACTAACCGGAAAAAGACAATACTACAAAATGAAAAGTGTATTTGATATTTTTTGAAGAATAGGATAATCTGTGTACGTAATAGTAGGAGAAGTTTTGAAACGAGAAGAACTCTACTATACGTGTATATATATATATATATACATGGAATTGTATGTATGGTTGTATCCTTTGGCAAATTTTGAAGTGTCGACAGTTGGCCGCTCTCCACTCAAGCATATGAGTACGTTCAAACAACGCTTTTTGCTAGTCTTGGGTCATTAGAATCGACAAAAGGGGAGAAGTCATAAAAAAAGAGAAGAGAAGAGATATGAGTTTTATCGGTAATTTCGGAGTTACAATGCATCATCGATACGTGTCGTTTCATGATCAATTTCATGTGATGTTTAATCTTTTGTAATTTATTCGAGGCCGTATAATAATTGATTTATATTAATGGGTTTTTGAATCTCGGGATATATATCATTCACTTAGCAGGAAGGAAATAATATTCCATTGATTCAAATAAACACTCGATTGTTCTTCTCCACAAAATGTGTTTGTCAATATTGATCGATCACGTCGAGTGGATATGAAAATTATGATCGAAATACTGATTCTGATGGATTAGTTATGCTCACCTCTCGTTTATTTGGCCAAATCGATGTAATTTATAGTATGGAAGACTACATTTCATCGATGTCCCATGTTGTCCTAATCAAAACAAGTTCTGAAGGTACACAGAAAAAAAAACATTCTTGTATCAAGACAGTATTGTTTTCGTTATATATATGAAACACGGATTGTCACAGTTTAATGCAATTTGCTTTGAATCAAACACAGGAAAAATCAAAATTCTTGATTCAAAGCAAATTGCATTGAACTGAGACAATCCGTGTTTCATATATAACGAAAACAATATTTTATTGATACAATAATGTTTGTTTTCTGTGTATTATATAAAGAATAGTAGCAAATCTTTCTGCTAACCTAGCTAAAAATTTGCTGCTACAACTAAATATATCGTTCACCGGACAAGAAAAATTTTCACTATTATATACGGTATAGCAAACAAATTTTGCTGAAGAAGCAACTAATTCTTGCTGCTACAGCTGACAAATTGCTATTGTGATTGACAAAATTGCTGTGATAGCAAACAGTTTACTTTCACAGCAAAAAATTTACTGCTCCAGCAAAGGGGACCCAGCAAATATAGATTTCGCTGTTCCAGCGCATTCCTTTTTTCCCGTGTATACATTATCAGCCCAATCTTTTGATACAAGCTGAGAGAAAGAAGTTTGCTGAAACAGCAAATGTCAAAAATTTGCTTCGCTAATATGACACATTCCCTCATTCAATTGACAAAAAGCCTGCACAGAGAAAAATTTGCTGTGAAATTTACCTCATGTCAGATAAATATAAGGATAACATTAAGTTGCTGTAATTTATATGATCACTGCAGCAAATTTTCTTTTTTATCGAAGACTTTGGTTGATTGAATAGGAGTTTTGGTATATTTTATAGCAATTTAATGCTGTTCCTATAATTACAGCAATTTCCTCTCCGTGTGTTATTACAGCAAAAATCTTGCTCTTTTAACCAGCGCTTGCTGATCCTCCAGCAATTCGATATTTCAGGTGTACAGACTGCTAGGAAATTTGCTGAATTAGAATATATTTGGTTAAAACAGCAACATTTTTGCTATAACAACAAACGTTTCGCTCACTCAGCACAACAGATTTTCAAGAATCGCCATTTCAGCAACGATTCTCTGTGCGTATATCCACGTGAAATTATCACCTGAGCACGAGAGGATGAATTTATAAACACACCAAACATTTCAATCCATGAATTGTTCGTTTAAATCCCAATTTTCATCAAAAGTTAATTTGTTATCAAAGCAGTTTTTTCCTCTGAATGCAAACTAAAAGCTTTTGAAAATTGTTCAAATCCCTATAAATGCGGAGAATAAATATTCAACCCCATAATCACCACAATCAACTTCGTCAAAGTTACTGCACACGGAACAGTGGGTGTATTCGTGAGTTTATATGAATGCGAAGAAGGAAGGCAGAAGAGATCGATTATGAAGTGAACTATTCGGGAAGACACTTGACTATAATTGTCGTTTCCAAACCACCACGCACCAACCAAATTGAACCTGGGCGAGCAACGATCGATATCGTTTCAACTTTAATACATTTTAAAGCTATCGCTGTCAGATCATTTGAATTGAGAAGACCCCTACGGTTTTCTATCCCCTCGATCATTTTCGACCCTCACAAAAATTCACTAATATGATCAATTTGTACAGTGACAGTTTATTGTAATTTCTTTTTAACGTCTACTTCAGTACGTGTAGCACGAAACAATATATCACAAATTACTACATTCATTTGTATGTTAAAGACAGACTTGGATTCATGATCATGAAGTTGTTTCTTCTTGAAGTTACAACAGTTTATGCGATCTGCTGATGAGCAATATTCGACGTCACTGATATTCTTTGTAGAAAATTTGTCAAATTTATATTGAATTGTATAAAATATGGGTCGGAACTTCATGGAAATAAAAAAAAAAACCATCGTTACTGTCAGAAGTTGCTCAAAAATATTATTCGCAACTTGATAACGTTGTAATATCCCGTGAAAAAATTGTCCATCAGGCGCGATCAGGCCTTAATTTTGCACCCCCGTGATGAGGACTGATCATGCTCAATTGCACCCAATCACGTATGATTATACTCCATTATGCATGAGACATTTATACAAAATCAACGAGTTTTCTGTAAAGAATGAAACTTTCCCATTTATTGTGCTCATGCGACTTCCATTTTCCAGGCATGATCACGCGTGACCAAGCGTACGGGCAAACGTTCGGGGCAGGTTTAGCATGATAAAGCATGTGCTGTCATGATAAAAACATTAATACAGAGTCATTTTGTATAAATACTCTTCAGTCGGTGAGATTTTGCATGATCACAGGCGAGAATGGTGTGTCTGGCATGATCGCAGGTGGATAAACTTGATCACGGGTTTTCACGTGGTTACAAAATTGAAGCATTCTTAGTGATGATGAAGCTAAAAAATGAACGATCAGGCGTAGAATAATTTTGCCGAAAAATGTTCATGATTGGACCTGAACACGCCTAATCAGACCTGAACAATCTTTTCACTGGATCATTTTGATTGGGTAATGTTCACGGAGAAAAGTGATTAACTGTATGATGGACAATCATTTTTCAGCTCGTATACTAAATTTGAGCTACTGTCGCAAAATTTTTAGCTTTGTTAGCTAAGTTTCAGCTAACGTTGCTGGGAATTAAGTTGTCCTGTGGGTGCTTGAATATTTATCAATAATAGCTAAAATTTCCTTTCCGTGTTTAACTTCTGAAAAGGTCGAATAATATTTGGTATCTTTCTGGAATCACACCAATGGGCTAAAAATATTCTTCAAACTTTCTCAGAGTATCCCAACGTCTTGAGAACGTTTTGAAAATGTTTGACGAAAGTTTTGTGCTACTTGGTTTGACATGTGTGGAACTGCACTGAGAAATAACTGTAGCTGAAAAGGAGTCCAAGTACATTTTCGTAGTTACATTAGTCATATTTTCGATTGAAGTAGCTATGAGAATCACTGTAATACTGAAAATGTAGTCACTGTGACTGAAAACTGTACTCGGGCTCATTTTTAGCTACAGTTTGTTCTCTCAGTGTGTCAGTTCTTCTGTCTTAGTTCAGGAGCCAGCCAACTAATGTTGAAACATAATAGCAATGCGCAGTCCAATAATAAATGGTCCAAGTTCCTAAGTAACCCCAGAATATATTGAAACTGTTCTCCCAACATGCCGGAATACGGATATAAAAGGGAGATTATTATATGTACATTCAGGGTACCTTAATATAACATAATCAATTACGATTTGTATTTTTTACAGTCAAAAACGAGCCGACCCGCTTTCTCGGGGAGGGGGTGTCCTTCAAAGCCAAATTGATTGGTATATTAGAAGTTTCGGAAGCACGAGGTGACCGGATGTGCCAAGCTGCCCTTGCTGATCTTAAAATGGCAATTCGGGCCGCTGGTGAGCACAAACAACGAATTGCCGTTCAAGTCAGCATAGATGGTTTACGTTTGAGGGATGAAAAAACGGGGGTAAGTATATCCTATACGAATTGCACATTCAAGAATCAGCTCCAAGAATCTTCTGAATCAAACACTCATTCATAAGCGTTGATGCTGATTTCACCAATAAAAAAATACACTGTAACAAGTCTGACTGAAAGTGACTGCATGTTACTTGAAAACTTGACTGAAATTCAGTCTTTTCCATTGTGTCTGCATTTGTTTTGGATGCTTCACTTTCAGTTGAAATAGGGCTAGTTTTGGCTGAATCTTAAAATCAGCCGATATTAAGGTTGGGAGTAAGTTTTACTTTTTACTGTGTACACGGAAAGACCGGGTCTATTAATATTTAGAAAGAATTTATCAACGATTAGAAAAATGACTGTCAATTTAGGGAAAAAGAGAATCGCTGAAAAATATTCGCAGTGAGTCTACCAAAAATTCGTAGTCAAAATATTAACAGTTGATAGTTTCGTTGGTATTTTTCACAGTGAAACTCTCAATTGTTAATACATCAACTACGAATTTTTAGTAGACTCAC
The DNA here is from genome assembly GCA_018340375.1 of Gonatopus flavifemur. NCBI lineage: Eukaryota > Metazoa > Arthropoda > Insecta > Hymenoptera > Dryinidae > Gonatopus > Gonatopus flavifemur. Next base: position 25,073,681 of record JAFFJZ010000002.1, read on the forward strand.
TACGAATATTTTCCAGCGATCCTCGTTTTCCCTAAATTGACAGTCATTTTTCTAAATATTAATAGACCCGGTCTTTCCGTGTATGATAACTATTCTTATAGCGAATGAAAGTTACTGTTTTCCAAATTTCTTGAAGTGAAAATCCACTTTTGAAGAATGCAAGTACTGCAAATCTAATAAGAGTGAATCTTTGCTGTATTGGAGTGAAAATATCATGTTTATAAAAGAGTGCGAAGTTTATTCTTTCCGTCGAATTGAAATTCCACTCAAATACAGTGAAAATTCACTCTTATCGGAGTTGCTGTATTTTTACTTAAAAAAATTCCGAGAGTATCCAAGTCGTGCAATTATTACACTAAGAGGAAAAATTTCTGGAAACAATGAAACAGTTGAATAGTTGCAACAGAAAGTTTTATTGAATCAACTAAATATTTATTCAATCAAAAGATGTCAAGTATTTCGTTAATAGGAATCGATATTCAATGATTTGAATAAAAGTTGAATCAAATTAACTAATTATCTTGTTGCGACTATTCAATTGAATATCTTATTGTTCCCGGAAATGTTTTCTCTCAATGTGGTGGAATTTTTCCTTGTATTTTGAGAAATTTGGATATGTTCTACACAAAATATATTCAGTATGAAAATCAATTTCACTCGACACTTAGATTCGTCCCCATCTCCAGATTCAACAGGAGTTATTATAATTTCAAGCTTCGACAAATATCAGTGAATCAGAATTTTGTCATAGTTTATCTCAGATTAATAGGAAAATTCTTTTCTCTTCCCTGATGTACAGATTTTCCAAGTTTTTCAGTTTGATAGATACCCTGAAGACAGTTAATTGATAAACGTTGTTTCGCTTCATCGAACATTGTTGAGAGTAAAGTTGCGAGACAAATGGATTGCGAGAAATCCAGATTAAAAAAAAAATAAATGCCGTTCACACTTCACAAATCAAGCTCCAAAGGGAATTTGGTAAAATGAGAAATTATTTTGATTAGCGTCAACGACCTATTAGAAGGGTCATATAAAATCGTATCCTCCTCAGCACAATGTATTTTTGGGACGTTTTCAGCCCAACTCCGCTACATTTTGGAGAACCAAAAACATTCCATAAACGTATAAATAGCATACTCTGCTATCTGGGATAAAATATTATAAATTGGCAGTCGGAAACACGATAGAATGTGATAGAATCAATTAATTTTATCATCCTTTTGATCCCGAATTTATGACATTCTACACTGTAAAAAATATTCTTGAATTTCCAAGCAGAAAAGTATGGTAAAAAACTCACAAAGTTTCTGTCAATTTCCAAACAATTTTTGTGATTTCCCAGAAAAGATTTGTCAATTGACAAAAATTGTTTGTCAATTCCAAACCTTTTTTTGGAAGTTTTATTACAGTGTAGGAAAAACCGTTCTCAATCAATATCAATTTCAAATCTAGAATAAGAAACAGAAAATCATTTTGTGTTTCAGGATTGTTTATATCATCATCCAGTGCACAAGATATCTTTCATTGCACAAGATATGAGTGACTCCCGAGCATTTGGGTACATTTTCGGTTCTCCGGACACTGGTCATCGTTTTTTTGGGATCAAAACTGATAAGGCAGCAAGCCAGGTAGGTGTGCAAATATTACTGTCATGCACTCACTGTTATTGATTCATAGAATCTGTGAACATAGAATTTATGATAATCCGAACGCCGTATGTAATGAAATTCAGCGAGATTCAATTATTTTTTCCAAATAGTCTACTGAGTCGGAATTTTTATGCCTTTCTGGTATCAAAGCAAACGATTGTTTTAGTCTCACCAGTGGTAGGGGAGACAGGGGCTAGTTGTAATACACGGAAAAAAAGATGATGTTGGATTTACAATGTTTCGTTCGATCACCATAGAAATATTAGGGGTTTCTATGGTGATCGAACGAAATGTTGTAAATCCAACATCATCTTTTTTTCCGTGTAGGAGTGAGTTTGTAACACGATCTATTACTGTAGTATTTTTTATCAGATCATGTCTGCGCTTCATAAGATACTTTTTCAGCAACTAAATAATTATTTCACGAACAGTGAACCTTATTTGTCGGAAAATATGAAACTTGTAGTCTGTGTTACAACCGCCCTCTGTTACTTTTAGCCCCGGTCTCCCCTACTACATTATCTCTTTTCTTAACTGAACTGACTAACAACAAATCCTCGTTGAGGGCATTTTGTAGAGACTCGCGTCAAAGAAAGATAAAATAGGTACCAATAATTATTCCAATCCCTTGTCATATCAAGATGATCAAGATAATATGAGAGTATAAATGGAATACACGAAACGGCGTGGAACCTTGATCATTCAAACAAAATCAGCAGAGATATATATCGAAACATGCAACGAGACCGATACCGAGACTAGTTCCGAGACTGAGAGGTTATCTTAGTTATCCTCTTCGATGAAACCGGAAATCCATGTGATTTTGATAGACCTCAGGTAGAAGTTTGATCCCGTTCCAAATTTTTAGCACAGTAAATATAGATCATTTTCCAATTTAAGACGAGAGTCTCGTGCGAAGTCCTCAGACAGCGTAAATGATCATTTTGAATTCACCAAAACTTCTGAAAGAACTTCTTGAACAGTCCCTGTTATGACAGTAAAAATCAATTCAAAATGCACACATGTTGAATGCCTGAATAGTTCTTTATAAATTCGTGATATGAATTCTTTCTGAAGATTCAGTTATTCATCAAGAGTTCATTTTGAATTCAAACTATTCATAATGAATTCATGTTTACTGTCATGACGGGAGTTTTTTGCGGGGACTTTTGTGCTGTTTAGGTTCTAACTAGATCCCAGGTAAAAATTGAGCATAGGCGTTAGGTTGCCGCAAGGCTCACCCAGATGGGCCGAGCCTAGGTAATCAGGCATAGTGCAATTCTGAAATGATACCATCATTTAATCCTCAGCCCAATAGCTTCTACAATCAGGGCCAACCGTTGGGAGAAGCATATGCCACAAATGGCAAACCATAAAGAAATTTGTTCGCCAAGGATGAGTCAACACTCTCGCAATCCTTCGTCAGTGTTGTCGAAACAAAATAAAATGAAACGCTCATTCTATATTTTTGATATGAAATACTTGTCAGGAAATTTCGAGGAGTTCGACATAGAATTTTTTCGATTAGTTTAAATTAATGAATGCCAAAAATCCGATGATCCTGGTGTTGGAGTAGGCACGTCCAGAAACAGATGGAGAATCCTTTTAATCATGGAATCTTCCGAGGGGACTTATATATTCGTTGAATGCTTAGTTCGCCACTCGCAAGAAACAAGCAGCACCCCAATGAGAGTTATCGCAATTCACCACTGGAGAAGGGAGTTCCGCTTTGGGCCAAGTTATTGCTTCAGTCAAGCTCCCGCCAAATTTGGATAAAATTATTGCCCAGGCTGAGCCAAACTATTCTCTAAGCTGGGCCAAGCTATTCTACCTATGTTTGGTGTAGCATGAGAATCTACTGCCATCCGGGTTGCCTAATGCTTGGGGCAGTGTTCCGCCATGCACTACAAACCCTCGGGTGAAATCATTTTTTTCCCCCAAGCTATGATCAATTATGGGTCAACTGAGTTGATACATTCACCGCCCATGTTGATAAAATATTTAGACCATTGTCAGCCATTCTTCTCTCTACGTAGATTGCCCAGGCTTGGTTGCCAGCCTTGCGCCCAGCTATATTCTATCGTCAGTATTGGTGAAGCTTGAAAATTTTTGTATATGGGATCTCTTCATTCAAGATATCAAACCTTTGGTTGGTACCGGACAAGGTCTGGGTGGTTGACTTTCTTCATAGTATTAAATCATCTTCCAGGGCTCCGAATAGAGAGATCTATTTAGATAACATTGCATTGTTCATCAAAACAATGGAAAAACATGAAAATGAATTCTTTTGAATAATCGTATTAGAAAAATCGAAGATTTGCGCTCCGATATCCAACTTCAACCACAAAATGTAATTTATAGATCTGAACTTCCTCTTCCCCAATCGATGTCCAGTTTATAACATATTGATCCTGTTTGTTTCATCCCATAACCGTGGATAAAATCAATCTTTCTATGTGAATAACACACATTATTCCATCAAAATAATGAATCATTTATGTGTTCAAACCACAGCCAATTTCAATCAATAAAAATTTTCATATCCCTCACAAAATGGATAATTTTTGTCTTCGTGTCGATAATTTTAAATGAAGGATAAAATTGAAGTATGTGCGGTTTCCGAAATGTCGTTAAAGCTTGTCAATTATTGGGAATCAATCCAAGCATGAACGCAGTCGGAAGAGGAATGAAAGAGAGTCGAACGAGGGGGGTCTAAAACGATATTTGCCCAATCGTAGTGAAGCAATATCGACCCACAGAAAACACCGTAATTCCAGCCGCGTATGTAAATAATTGTATTATACCATTTGATCCAAACCGCGGGAGAAGGCCGTTACTGGTGTGCCAAAAGTATCCCTCTTTTTTCTCATTCCATCATTTCTGTCGTCTCTACACCACGGGAGATTGTTGGCAAATTATCTACAGCTCGCTTCACATACGCGCATGATAAAGGGATTCAGTCTAGTACATAAAGACTTCTTGAAATTCAAATTAACCGCCTTCTACGGGCACCCATTCTCCAGATGTTAGAATTTTAAAGGTGGCTTTGTTATCTCTCTGCATTGAACTTTCAAGAAGTTTTCTTGTGACGATTCTTCAGATTTTTTTTTTCAATAGTCGGGTATTCAAATGCAAAATTATTATCCGATCATGTGATACACATTATGTTATCTCACATTTTGTTCGCATCAGTTCGATTGATCCGTCCGCAATCAGATTTCATGGGTGATATTATTGTCAATTTCAGTTTTAGGATTTTTTGAATGTTAAAATCACAATGAGATGTATCAAAAACGTGTTTAAGTTGTTTTGAGAGACATACGGGATATTTAAAAAACATTTCAAGGTATAAATTTGATTTGATGACACCGAGAGAAAGGTAGCTAGTTGGGACAACTGAATGTTAGTTGCCGCAGCTAGATTTTTATTTACACTAGCTAGAATCCAGTGGGGGTAAATAAAAGTCTATCTGTCTGAAATATGAATAGAAGTCAGTCAGCTGGCACAAATAAATTTTTATTTACAGTGACTAAATTCCCTAGCTGTCGAATATTCGAATAGACCCTTCCTCTCAGTGTAAGTTTTCATTGAATACCTTCAAGATATTTTACAACAGCATTTGAGGGCTGTCGATGAGGTTCGAAAACTGTTCTGGAAAAATGAATATTCAATGAATGTTTGATAAACGCATGGACATTTGAATATTTAAAGAATCTTCGAGAAACGTTCAGAAATGTTTCTTGAATATTCAAAAATATTCTTCCTTGAATTTATTTTGAACTACACTGTAAAAAATTTCTATGGAAAATTTCACATCAATGTTCGGAAGTAATTAACACACACACGCGTTAGGAATTTTCCAGATTCAACAGGAAATTTACTGGAAAATGGTAGTAAGAATCCCATATAATTGGAATTTTCAGTTAAACACATGGTAAATTTTATATAAATGTACTGGAAATTGATTTTCTATTCCATGATCGAAAGTTTTCCGGTTACTGCGTATAGAATAATTCCGATTATTTTTTACAGTGTATGATAATTCAAAATGCATCGATTGTTAACTCTTTTTGACCTGTTATGCTGAGTGAGGATACAACACACGAATAAGTATAAAAATAATGTAGATCTCCTTAATGGATTTCTCTCAGAATCTTATTTAAATTTTTTCAGGTTTTATTTCATGCAAGTACCATTGAATTCAATATAGACAGGTGGTGAATCAAATCAACTCGAGATCGCGCATTCAATTTGCTAGTTTAATTTCTGCGTTCTTCTCACGTAAAGGACAGATAATCCTTGTATTTGTGGGGCTATTATAGCTACACATATAGTTTGATATTCAATACAATCCTTGGATCGGTCATAAATAAAGACGACGTCGGGGTATGAAGGATAGCAAAGGAAGATGGTGCATAAATGGTTGGTGGAGGGTGGATGTGAAAGGGCAAATGATGGAGGCGGGATTTCTGATAGGGGTCGATCGACCTTGTTTGAACTACTGTTTGGTAGTGAACAATGACTATTGTATTTGTCAAATCAGTCAGAGTTACGCGTCAAAATGATACTCCCTGTTATGTGGAATCTGACTTGAAATTTATGAAATACTCGTGAGTACGGAAAAAGGATCAATGATATGCTAACACTAAGCTATCAAAATTGCCACCGAAGTAGTTATGTCGATTCTGAATAAAATTCAACTTTTGTCGATATTTTATATAAATGAATAGAAACCAAATACTTTTTATATGAAAAAGAATCGGCATTGCTCAACCGAATTGTATAAAAAATGTTCTTTATTACATATGCATCGGATTCAATTTGATTTCAAAATTAACTTTCACATGTTCAGGATGTGCTTTGAACGATTTCAGGTTGGAAAGAAGAGATTTTGTATAATTTTTCTCTCGAAGAATCTCATAAAATTTTCAAATCTTGGAAAGAAAATCACATTTGAGTTGAATTCGATTTATGTTTCAGGTGGTCATTGCAATGAGGGATTTATTCCAAGTGGTTTTTGAGTTGAAGAAGAAAGAAATAGAATTAGCGAAGCAACATATAGAAGCTCAAAACGTTATGAATTCCATCAAGTTCCACACCAGTGGTATTTACGTTGAACCAGCCCCGGATACCAAAGTAAGTTCAGTTTTCCGAATACAAATTTTCACATATTGAAACAGGCATTCAATATACGAGAAAAAAATGAGAGTCCACCAGTAAACACTCAGCTTTTTTTTCTTTTTATCCCAATTTCATGGATTTCGAATATTTGCCATCCAGTTCTTGGTTGAAATCCTATTAAAGGCAAGATTCAACTTTTCTTCTCGTAGTTTGGATCGTGATTTTACTCATTTTTTTTACGCAAAAGAGCATTTCAAGATTCGAAAGATAGTTGGTACAATTCCAAGATATATTCCAGGAATATATCTTTCGAGTATTTCTGAATCGACCTTTTATAAAATATTATGAGAATGTCTGAAATATGTGTTGTCGTGCTTTCTTTCATAATACTGTTGTGATATTGTTAAAATTGCAAGGAGCCCAGTAACATAATTGTACGTATTTCGATTCGTACCATCGTAAGAACAAGAACTATGCAATGGACCCCTTTATTGTCAACAGGGCGCGGCTGGGGGGGACGTTTCTCTTCATCGTACGCGAACGACCAATTCTGAAATAGAAAAATCTATAGAAAGAAAAAATGAATCCCAAAGCGGCGTGATAGCGGATTTGTTGGACTTACAGTTCGAATTAAATTCCTTGCAACAGGGTATTCATCAAATGGATAAAATTACGCCAGAAAATCCGGTTCCATCTACGGATGATCTTTTTGAAACTGATCCATTTGGTGATTCATTCGCAAATATGAAGGTACGTTGAATATTGAATGAAAAAGATGGGAAGTGATCCAATTTATTCATGAATTATTCATAGGTGAAAGAAACAGTGCGTCCGATTTTACCACCACCTCCTTCTTCTTCGAAAAGAGGTCATCTTGAGAGACAGCAAACTGTTCCAGTTTCAAGTGCATCGGCATCCCCCAGTCCAGTAACTAAATTGGCCAGTAAAACACCACCTCCGCAAGGATCAGTTCATTGGTTTGATAAAGAAACTGAGAATCTTTTTAACGAGGAAGAGCTGGCGAATTTAACTAAAACTACAAACAAAAAAGAACAGGATCAAGAGGTTGGTGTATTATTGTTGGATCATGATTTGAAATTGTTGAATATCATTGCTCATTCGTTTTCGCTTTGTTTGCAATTTCAGAGTTCTCTCACAACAACGCCACAAAATTCTCAAAGCAAGAGTCCTCAAATAGATGTTTTTACGGAATTGGATCCTTTGGGTACTGGTTTGATTAAACCATACGTGGACAAAAAAGATTTTTTCCAGCATTTGAAGAATCCTCCGAAGAAAGTACTGAAGGATTTAGTAACAACTAATTCATCGGAGACATTTCCAACTAATTTTGCCACGGATCCGATGGATTCTTTGGCAGGTTCAATCGACGATCGTGAGGAGGATTTCGCGAATTTCGATCGATTCGAAGAAAGTGAAGCGACTACTCAACTGCCACCGCAATCGCCACAAAAAACAGAATTGACGCATCGTAGATCGAATCATCATCAACCGTTATCCGTCTCCCTTCCACCCGAAGAGTCCTTAGGATCAGCAAAGTCTGGAAACGTTACAAGCATATCTGATAAAGATTCTGCGGAACAACTAATGAAGCTTCCCAGTCCAAAGAAATATTTGCAATCAATAAGAAAGAGAGATAGTGATGTGGAAAAGTCTTTTCCCGTGGATTTTTCCACGAATAGCGAGTCACCGGCCTCTCCTTTGAGGTCTTGCACCTCCGATGTGAATTCTCGATTTTCGAGCTCGAGCGCTGAATTCGATGTAGTGCCAGAACCTCCACCTAGAGGAGCTGGAAGTATTTTGATCAATCCCCCTCCTCTACCACCTAAAAAACAAGCCGCTAGAAGTGGCATGAAACCACCCCCTAGGCCACCTCATACCGAAGGACATTTTCATTACGATTTCCTCGAACGTGAAGAAACTTCACCATCACCCACTAGAACCACTTATAGGTATGTACATAAAAATAGAAATAAAAGTCCTTCACGAGACAGTACATCGCAATTTGACGATAATTTCAGTCCACCCGTTAACATTCCTCAAAAGTTGGAACACGCAACATCTATAACGACTTTTGAAGATTCTTTCAGTTCAATGATAAGCAATACAAATTTATCATCTTTCTTCAGTTCTTCTTTATCCTCTACGGAAACTAATAAAGAGAAAAAAACCAAACCAAAATTAGATATAACCTTGAGTCAATTGACATCATCGAATTTGGCGGAGTTGGCTCAGAGTCTTGATATGACCGTTGAACAACTCACCAGCTTGACTTTACAGCAATTAACCGAATGTCTTGCTAATTTATCTCTCAAAGAATCCGGAACGAATGGTGTTACTCAAAGTAAGACACCCCAAGCAGAAGAACCTGAACAAACTGAGTATTCAACGACCAAGATTCAATCCGAAATCGCAGAAACATCATTTGTCTCTAGCGAACGATTTGAAGCGAAGTTCGAGGAATCAAAACCAGAACCCACCTATGACAAATACGCTGTCTTCAGAGAATTACTCGAATTGGAACAGAGTAAGGAACAAGATAAAGAATCAACATTCGAACAACCTAGTCAAGAAGAAGAGGAAGAGGAAGAAGACGAAGAAGATGAGGGATTAAACATCGACCAAACCAACGTTGTTGAAGATCGTTCAGATGCTCAGAAAGAATGCCCTTCAGAAACATTGTCATCTTTAGTGAGTTTGACGGTGAAATTACCACCCCCGGTTGAGGAATCGAAAGCAGATCAATGTAAATTGACAACTGAAGACTCGAACGAGCTTTCTCCTACAGAAAAATTAGAAGATAAAGAGTTAGAAAAGGATACAGATGCTACTTCCAATCCGTCAACCAATCAACCATCGGAAAAAGATATCGATGAAGAATCAGAGGATAATATCCGAGTTGCGGAATCACGTTCTGAAACAGAAGACAAAACTGAAGTTACGTCAAGTCAAGAACTGAACATAATCAATATCCATGTTATCACGGGAACTAAAGTAGACGAGGTTAACGATACAACAAATATCGAAATAACTGAAGTGAAATCGTCCTTTTCAACGTCTAGCGATAGATATGCCGCTCTCCGTGAAATAATTGGTGAAACTGAATCGGCACCACCTCCTCTCCCCCCGAAAAAGATCGACGAAGAATCTTTTCCAAAACAAATATCGCCGATCGGTTCATCGTCAACGGGAAAAAGTTTAGCAGAAATAGAATTGATGAATCTCTTTTCGGATCCCTTAACAACTTCGATGCCCTGTTCCACAAAAATACCCACAAAAAAAGAGGAAACTCTTCATTCCATGGCCATTGATATATTCGAAGAAATTAAATTGCTGAACAGTCAGCATTCGAGCGTTAACAATCGACCAAACCCAAAAGAAAACAAATCGGCACCTGTCTCGGGTTTCGAAGATGTCTTTTGTCCTTTCGTTGAAACCAAACAAGAAAAAGATGATGGTAAGGAGGACAATAATTGGGCCAAATTTGATACAGGTGTTTTTGGATCTGACAGATCTTCCGGCGAAGGTGGATCCCGATCCGTTGGGGGCACTTCTCCTTGGTCTCCAGATGGCAAAGAATTTCACAGAGAGGCGGTTCAAGCGTTCAAAGGTCATCGACATTCGGGAGATAGCGATAACGATAATGAATGGAAAGACGAGGAAGAGAGCGAAGAGAGCAATGGAAGGACTCGAAGTAATAGTAGGTACTGGCATGGAAGGCCGCATCCGAGATTCGAAGGAGGACCCACTTTCGATGAAAGGTCTTTATATTGCGCGGATGATAATATTCCTGTTCCTGTTGGTGATAAGAGAGATCGAAGCTTTCGAGAGAGAATGCGGAAATCCAGAGGAGTGCCTTGGGCTAAAAATGCTGGCCACAGACCACGTGATCCATCTCCTTGGCATGAAGAGGGACCACAATGGGAAGAAGAACCGAGACGTTATTCTCATAGAAAAATGCCGTATAAAGACGATGAGGATTATGAAGCTTATTGGAAGTGTCGACCTACGCCACCTATGGGTCAAAACGCAGGTTGGAATTGGGGACACGATCATGCAGCATTTTACGACGAAGAACGTAAAAGAAAAATGATGCTGTGGAATGAGGAAGACAGATTTGGGAGTCAAGAAAGTATGGGATATGAAGAAGAAGAACGGTGGCCTAGAAGGAAATACGATAAAAGAATATGGAAGGACGAGCATAGATTTTGGGCTAGTAGAAGAAGCGGGGTGCCACCGGAGGGAGAATATCCACCTAGAGAGAGTTACTATTATTACAGGGATAGACCCCATTACGATTATCCTCCTCCCGCATGGGAAGACGAATATGGACCACCCGATCGATCTTTAGCTGACGATCCATCTCGTTATCCAGGTCCTCCTGGAAGAAAAAGACATTGGCCGAAGAGACCTAACAGTGCCAACGATGGTCATAATCCTGATCTCATTTATGGAGAATCCCGTGGCAAGTTTGGAACTTCAAGGTCCGAGTGTAGCGATAATGACTCCGATCCTTACTTGCGTTCATCTCAGAGATCGAGAAGTCGAGAAAGTTATTGGAGCAGCGATCAGGAATACGACAGTTGGGCGGAACGACCTTGCTGGTCCGAAGGACCAGATGCTAAAAGCGAGTCACTTCATCGTAAAAGAATAGGTAGACATAAACCGCGTATGCCACAACAACAACAACAGCAGCAGCAGCAATCACAACCACAACCACAACCACAACCACCACCACCACAACCACAACCACAGCAGCCGCAACAGCAATCACAGCCACAATTACAGTCTATATCGAAAACTCAAAGTCCCTTTGAAGATGATTTCGCGCAAGGTGTTGAGGGTATTCAATCCCCGTCTGTGGAAGTTCTTGAACCAGCTGGATCTATTGAATCTCACTGTGCAGTCCGACCAGAGTTATCAGGAGAGAGGGAAGTGGATCCAAAACGAGAACCGCTACCGCTCAGCCCTTCTTTGAGAGGTCGAAAAGATCATTTCAGAAGAAACGTTGCGAGAGATTATGGAAAGAGATCTAGCTACTTCGAAGACGATCTCACTCCTACGGCTAGTGCTTCGAGCGATGCTTCCGATCGTCATAGATTATCTTCGGATCTCAAGGATACACCCGAAGAACTCATCTGCGATCCCAACAAGGAACAACAATCGATCGATGTATTCTCCGCATCCGCGGAAGACAGTGCTCGTGATTCATTCTTCAACGGCGATCTTAGGTTCGATGACGACGCATTTACTTTTAAATCAGAATTAGAGGACAATGTGCCCGATCACACTTCTCTACCGATTAAAAATTCGATGTCAAGGCCGCCAAAATATGGTGCTGGTAGCAACAATAATAATAACAAATCAGGTAGAGGCGATCAATACATTAGGAAATCAGAATCCGTGAATATATTTGTCAGGAAGAACGATCCTTTCGACGATGACGAATTTTTTAATTGAACCAATCGGACTGTTATTTTCATATCTGTGACATTGATGTGCCGAGGTGTGTGTTGTTCTCTTCGTTGTTTTGGATTCATTATCGCTCTCCATAATCACCATTCGTGAGTAGAATTCACAGACAGCTTTGGTAGGAAGCATTATAATAATAGAAATTTAAAAATTGGAAAAAGATGAATGAAAGCAAACGATATCTGATTAGATCTCATTTGATCGCGGAGATAAGTCTGCAGATTTGAGTGGATTTTGATATATTTCTTTGGATCTGAATTGATGCGATTTAGTTCAATATATGGTTGCCTCAAATGCTCTGTTGATCGATTTAGATCTGTCATATCTATTTGGATCAAATCCGTTGATCTCATGTATTCTATGTTTTGGATCTAAAGACACCTAATTAGATTCTCTTAGATTCAATATCTCTTTCTTTTCGGAAAGCCTTTGTTATATTCACTTCGTAATATGATTAAGTTCCTGTTGTCCCGTAGATAATCAGTAGAGGTATGCGAGTCCTTGAATTTCTGAATTGACTGGAGTTTTAGCTCACCTAAGGTGATTTTCGGTTGGTCACCAGGGCAAAAAAGGCACAAGACTGTTTTTTAAAGAAATTGGCATTCCTGCAACAACTCCAAGTTGTGGGTTTGTAGTTTGCTATAGCCTCGATGAATAATGATGAAAAATTACCTCTGTTTTGAAGGTGACTCATGGAGGGTTAAATCACTTACGAATAAAATTTAGGTGGACAGATAAGGGGTTCCCAAAATGTGTAAGATTACATTTTGAATCTCATTGAGTCCAATCGTCATTCCACGGATTAACCAATTGAGTGGTAAGCCTCAGAAATGGCGGCGTGGCGCATCCGTGACAAAAGTGGCGCAAAGAGCGGAAGAAGATTTCAAACTTTTAACATTCTCCTAGATTTTCTGTGATTAATTATCTTATGTAAAACAGAGTTGTCTTATGTTTTTTAGGTCGAAAAACACAAATATGGTCATAAAAGTCAATTTATCTCCATCAAATAGTTATTCAATATTCATCCAAGCCACATTGAACTCACATCCCTATTGCATTCGATTCAAATACTCGGCAGAATAAGAACTGAGTCTGTATTCCGGTATTCGTGAAGAACTGTTTCATTAAACATCTGTATCCTCCGGGAGTTGTCTACTTGAAGAACTTTATTCTTGAATATTTGCATTCTTGGATACCTGTATTCTCGGAAACTTATGTTCTCGAAGAACTGTATTCTGAGATATCTCAAATATCTGTATTCTCTGTATTCTCAAAAGACTGTGTTCTTGAAAACCTTTATTCCTAAACATCTGTGTTCTTCAAAAACTGTATTTTTGATTTTCATATTCAGGTGGATGGCTATTGAGAAGTTTATAATCGTTGCCATCGAACTATAACTGTATATGCTCCATTTCTGCAAATTTCCTGTTCATTTTTGTAGTTTTTTTTTGAAAAAATTTCTCTGAAGATGACATATTTCATATTTTGTATGGAAAATGCAAAATGCTCTCGGAAATCTATTATAAAATACAGAATATGGAATATATAATGTTCGGAGAAATTTTTTGCAGAAGTAAACCACGAAAACACATAGAAAATGTGTAGAAACGGGGAGTATACAGCAAAATTTCTTGGTAATACCAAATTTTCGCGAAAAAGCATTTCAAATGGTTTCACATCTCTGATAAATATTGCTGCGATAAGCGATTTTTATTATGGACTTCAATTTTATTCGCAACACCTCCTCAAAAGTCATTTGTCTGAATATACAGGTATTTGAAATACAGTCCCCTAGGAAGACGTTTCTGGGAAGATACAGATATTTAAGAATGAAGTTTCACAAGAAAACAGTCCTTTGGCAATATGTTTCTTCAGGAAGACAGTTCTTTGAGAACTTGAGAACACAGATATTTAAGAATATGGTTCCTTGAGAAGGGGGTTTTATGAGAATACAAATATGTGAGAATAAAATTCTTCAAGAAGAGAGTTCTTTGAGAATTTTAGAATAGAGATATTCAAAAATACAGTTCTTTGAGGGGATGGTTCTATCAGAATACAGACATTTGAGGCTAAAATTCTTCAAGAAGACAGTTTTTGAATGACACAGTTCTTTGAGAAAAGAGATATTCAAGGATACAGTTCTTTAGGAATACAAAAATACAGGATACAGTTCTTATTCTGCCAAATAGTCTCCAATTCCCTGTACATTTTTCCACGATTTCCGATTTCAGGATATTCCTTGGTCCCAAGAAATCCCAAATCTCTCCCATTTTTCTCAAAAAGGACCGAATAAATCGAAAAGTAATGAGTTGACGCATCTTCTTCATGATTCACAGAAGATGATTTATTCAATCGTTTTCGAGAAAAGTGGGAGGAGAAATTTGGGATTTCTTGGGACTTCGGAATGCTCTTAATCCCAATCGAATGTTTTATGGCTATGTATGTTGAAACATATTCAATACTCTCAGTCATATATCCGATTCATTTTCTATTAAAATATGAGAAGAGTGAGATTAGTTATCCGATGAGATTCAATCTTCCTTCCGCTTGTGCAATGTTCTGAATTTATTTGCTAATCGTACTCAAAACAATTCAAGTAAAATCGACGTGACTTGAAAAAATCAGTACTCGCACGCCTCTAATAATCAGTATGAATAATCATCAGAGAGAATCATGTTCATAAAAATATTGTATGAGAGGAATCATCTTTCACGATTGAGGTGAGAAAAATAGGTTCGGAAAATATGAACTGGAATGCAAAATTATCTGAAATTGATAATCCATAATTTCGGTGACAATATATTTCATTATTTCATTTGAAGGGTGTGATGGTCATAGGAACATGCTAGTCAGTTTTAATAAATTTGTACATAATGTTATTGGTTGTAGAGATGTTAATAACAGTAATGCTCACGCAAGGAAAATCTGATCAAATTTCAGTGAAGTATAAAATTGGTGGGATGAATTATTATTAAAGTCAGATTGATTATCAATTCAATATTCATGAGATTTGTAAATATGTATCGTAAAGATACCCCTTGTATGTTGTACTTTTGAAGTGTGCAAAAATTTTGATTAATTCAGAATCCGTGAATATATTTGTCAGGAAGAACGATCCTTTCGACGACGACGAATTTTTTAATTGAACCAATCGGACTGTTATTTTCATATCTGTGACATTGATGTGCCGAGGTGTGTGTTGTTCTCTTCGTTGTTTTGGATTCATTATCGCTCTCCATAATCACCATTCGTGAGTAGAATTCACAGACAGCTTTGGTAGGAAGCATTATAATAATAGAAATTTAAAAATTGGAAAAAGATGAATGAAAGCAAACGATATCTGATTAGATCTCATTTGATCGCGGAGATAAGTCTGCAGATTTGAGTGGATTTTGATATATTTCTTTGGATCTGAATTGATGCGATTTAGTTCAATATATGGTTGCCTCAAATGCTCTGTTGATCGATTTAGATCTGTCATATCTATTTGGATCAAATCCGTTGATCTCATGTATTCTATGTTTTGGATCTGAAGACACCTAATTAGATTCTTTTAGATTCAATATCTCTTTCTTTTCGGAAAGCCTTTGTTATATTCACTTCGTAATATGATTAAGTTCCTGTTGTCCCGTAGATAATCAGTAGAGGTATGCGAGTCCTTGAATTTCTGAATTGACTGGAGTTTTAGCTCACCTAAGGTGATTTTCGGTTGGTCACCAGGGCAAAAAAGGCACAAGACTGTTTTTTAAAGAAATTGGCATTCCTGCAACAACTCCAAGTTGTGGGTTTGTAGTTTGCTATAGCCTCGATGAATAATGATGAAAAATTACCTCTGTTTTGAAGGTGACTCATGGAGGGTTAAATCACTTACGAATAAAATTTAGGTGGACAGATAAGGGGTTCCCAAAATGTGTAAGATTACATTTTGAATCTCATTGAGTCCAATCGTCATTCCACGGATTAACCAATTGAGTGGTAAGCCTCAGAAATGGCGGCGTGGCGCATCCGTGACAAAAGTGGCGCAAAGAGCGGAAGAAGATTTCAAACTTTTAACATTCTCCTAGATTTTCTGTGATTAATTATCTTATGTAAAACAGAGTTGTCTTATGTTTTTTAGGTCGAAAAACACAAATATGGTCATAAAAAGTCAATTTATCTCCATCAAATAGTTATTCAATATTCATCCAAGCCACATTGAACTCACATCCCTATTGCATTCGATTCAAATACTCGGCAGAATAAGAACTGAGTCTGTATTCCGGTATTCGTGAAGAACTGTTTCATTAAACATCTGTATCCTCCGGGAGTTGTCTACTTGAAGAACTTTATTCTTGAATATTTGCATTCTTGGATACCTGTATTCTCGGAAACTTATGTTCTCGAAGAACTGTATTCTGAGATATCTCAAATATCTGTATTCTCTGTATTCTCAAAAGACTGTGTTCTTGAAAACCTTTATTCCTAAACATCTGTGTTCTTCAAAAACTGTATTTTTGATTTTCATATTCAGGTGGATGGCTATTGAGAAGTTTATAATCGTTGCCATCGAACTATAACTGTATATGCTCCATTTCTGCAAATTTCCTGTTCATTTTTGTAGTTTTTTTTTGAAAAAATTTCTCTGAAGATGACATATTTCATATTTTGTATGGAAAATGCAAAATGCTCTCGGAAATCTATTATAAAATACAGAATATGGAATATATAATGTTCGAAGAAATTTTTTGCAGAAGTAAACCACGAAAACACATAGAAAATGTGTAGAAACGGGGAGTATACAGCAAAATTTCTTGGTAATACCAAATTTTCGCGAAAAAGCATTTCAAATGGTTTCACATCTCTGATAAATATTGCTGCGATAAGCGATTTTTATTATGGACTTCAATTTTATTCGCAACACCTCCTCAAAAGTCATTTGTCTGAATATACAGGTATTTGAAATACAGTCCCCTAGGAAGACGTTTCTGGGAAGATACAGATATTTAAGAATGAAGTTTCACAAGAAAACAGTCCTTTGGCAATATGTTTCTTCAGGAAGACAGTTCTTTGAGAACTTGAGAACACAGATATTTAAGAATATGGTTCCTTGAGAAGGGGGTTTTATGAGAATACAAATATGTGAGAATAAAATTCTTCAAGAAGAGAGTTCTTTGAGAATTTTAGAATAGAGATATTCAAAAATACAGTTCTTTGAGGGGATGGTTCTATCAGAATACAGACATTTGAGGCTAAAATTCTTCAAGAAGACAGTTTTTGAATGACACAGTTCTTTGAGAAAAGAGATATTCAAGGATACAGTTCTTTAGGAATACAAAAATACAGGATACAGTTCTTATTCTGCCAAATATTCTCCAATTCCCTGTACATTTTTCCACGATTTCCGATTTCAGGATATTCCTTGGTCCCAAGAAATCCCAAATCTCTCCCATTTTTCTCAAAAAGAACCGAATAAATCGAAAAGTAATGAGTTGACGCATCTTCTTCATGATTCACAGAAGATGATTTATTCAATCGTTTTCGAGAAAAGTGGGAGGAGAAATTTGGGATTTCTTGGGACTTCGGAATGCTCTTAATCCCAATCGAATGTTTTATGGCTATGTATGTTGAAACATATTCAATACTCTCAGTCATATATCCGATTCATTTTCTATTAAAATATGAGAAGAGTGAGATTAGTTATCCGATGAGATTCAATCTTCCTTCCGCTTGTGCAATGTTCTGAATTTATTTGCTAATCGTACTCAAAACAATTCAAGTAAAATCGACGTGACTTGAAAAAATCAGTACTCGCACGCCTCTAATAATCAGTATGAATAATCATCAGAGAGAATCATGTTCATAAAAATATTGTATGAGAGGAATCATCTTTCACGATTGAGGTGAGAAAAATAGGTTCGGAAAATATGAACTGGAATGCAAAATTATCTGAAATTGATAATCCATAATTTCGGTGACAATATATTTCATTATTTCATTTGAAGGGTGTGATGGTCATAGGAACATGCTAGTCAGTTTTAATAAATTTGTACATAATGTTATTGGTTGTAGAGATGTTAATAACAGTAATGCTCACGCAAGGAAAATCTGATCAAATTTCAGTGAAGTATAAAATTGGTGGGATGAATTATTATTAAAGTCAGATTGATTATCAATTCAATATTCATGAGATTTGTAAATATGTATCGTAAAGATACCCCTTGTATGTTGTACTTTTGAAGTGTGCGATATGAAGCCATTGCTTATGACACCAGATATTTGCAGATGCTCACGATATATTTAATAGAATCGAGTGCAATCTGATATTGTGTTATACTCTCTAATACGAATACTCTAAGCATTCACGATTTTCAACGCTTGTGCCAGCGGAGAACTAGGCAATCCTCAAAATACTCGCAAGACCCTTAATGATCATCTGTCGATGATCTAGTTTTTCGTGAATTGCTGAGAAATTTTTATTAGGGTGCATTATTAAGTTCATTTATTAGTTATAAAATTATCTTACTCTAGTCATTTACATAAGAGATGCGGTTGCTTGGTGATCGAAGACTTGTTTATTAATTTATAGCAAATTGCGTAGGTAATCGTTGAATGAAGATAAAATAAAATGTATTAGAAATATGAATCCTTATTTCATTATTATTATCATAAAATACTCACACGGAGAAAGAAGAATTCGCTATGATAGTCGAATCTGATTCCGCTGGGTACTTTTTGTTGGAGCGGCGAGTTTTTTTGCGATGACAGCAATCTCTTTGCTATCACAGCAAAATTTGTCTGCTATTCTGTATATGATACTAAAAGTTTTGCTACTTTAGCTCACCATGTTGCTCTCTCGGCAATCCAGTTAACAGTTGTGGTGGCGAATTTTTCGTTGGATTAACAAAACAGATTTGCTATTCTATATATGACACCTCGATGCGCTGGGACAGCAAATCTTTTTTCTCCGTGGCATATTCTGCATTGAATGTAGCTGATTTGAATGATGAATTAGTACGAAATTAAAATATCGTGAGCACAATTTGATTGTTGGATATTTATTGTTTTTGAAATAAGTTCGTCTCGTAAAATTTGTTGATATTACAATATTATTGTTCATTGTAAAAAATTTCGTCAGTGGCAACAACCTTTATTCGAATCATACCAATTGCATGAAATTTGTTGATATGAGATCTAAACTATATAGATTATATAGATTTGATGATGTAAAGGTACTAGTGACATCGCCACCTTTTGAAGGTTTTGATATTACCATGACAATTTGGTAATATTTTTTGTACATAGTCCTGGTAAATTTACTTTTATTTTTTACAACGCGGATATCAATTATAAGGTGTATTCTCATGCACATTATTGAAATGGAATACGATACACGACTATCAGCTGATAAACCACAAATTTCGAGTCGTCATCATACATTTTTTGGACTGAATATTTTGGAATCTCTCATCGTCATTCGGTTACGCATCATCGAAGGACGTGATAATCGAACAATCATCGTACTATGATGGCAAATTCATGAATTTAGGGGGAAATCCTAATAGAGAAGAACACTTATGAACGATTAGAGTACACTCACAGAAAGGATATCTTGAAATGAGGAAATTTGTCTTGCCGCTCGGACAAAACTCATTTTCTATGCTCAAGAAAAAAAGAGTTTTGTCCTAGCGACAAGAAAAATTTTCTCATTTCAAAAAATCCTTTCTGTGAGTGTACATTATCATTCAAAATCCAATCATATGAACACGTAATGGTTAGTATGCGATTTCAAATGCATTGAACATTTTTATTATGAATTATTTACCGAAATATTGAACCTGATATGTTCGTTGAATCGTTGACAGCTGATTTTTGTTACATTTGCAATGGTACGTAGATTATCACAACGGAATGTCATATGAAGAATTGAATGACTGTTTTCGGTTGGGTTCTGTTCAAATTCGATTGACCGTTATAAGCTAATAAATCCAACAGTGAAACGTACAGATTTTGCACCGTATTTCATGTGTTCATTATTCAATTTCATTATTCAATTACCCATTAAAATTGTTGAGAGTATCCATATGCCAGGTGATCATATTTTTAGAATTTACGTTCCTTTTTCTGTAATAAACTGCAATATAAATATTTCAATGCTGGACTTGTTTTTTAATTGACTTTTAAGTTATTGTTCTTTTATCGATATGTGTTGGTTCCGGAAATCAAACCTGTCCCATGTGAAAATGAAGCACAAAGAGTGGCCTGGAAGCATCACCGAAGAGGTATCCAAGTGCAATTTAGAGGGGAATTAGACTTTTTCCATGTTTCGTTGCAATTTCTTGTACCGTGATGTTCACGAGGGGTGCGGAGGAGACGAAAGATTTATCATACGGGTGAGTTATATCCATGTGCTGTTTTTGCATTCACGTGATAGATAAGTTTCACGTAGCACATTGTAGAAAAATTCCTTCTGAGAATTCAGAAGATGTGATTGTAGTTATTCACAGTCACTTTATTCTGGATTTTTAGAAACTTGATTGAATTCCCAAAATACTATCCGAAATCTAGTTGAAGTTTCTGAAAAGTTAGTAAAATTTATCTGAAAATTCAGAAAAAAAGTGCCTGTAAAAAATTAGTCACACTTTATGAATTTTCAGAAGGAATTTTTCACAGTGCAGTCCATGTCTTGAAGATATTTCATAACGAAGAAGGATTATTCTTATGAATTATGGAAAAAATATTTTTTGACTACCTAAAAGAATCCTTAATCTCCTCGGAAGGAATTGAAAATTCTAGATATTCGTCAACCAAATAGAATTCCCTATTTCATTATTTCAAGATGTCTTCATTCTTCCTTGAATACATTTTAGATATCTCAAGGATGTTTCTACCCTGCTAAAAATTTCTCATAGAAAACAATAAGATTTTTCCTATCGATTTCTGAAATTGGAATTCCCAGAAAGTCATCGTGAATTCACGATAGAACTGTATCGGTTCTTATCGTTTTCTATAGGATTTAAGAGGAATGTATCTGGTTTTATTGTGAAAATCCTATACAGGAAGTATTAGTTATTCGGAGAAATATAATGGTACTTTTTTGAATAACTGGTATTACTTCTATAGGAATTTTACGATAAAACCAGATACATTTCTCTCAAATCCTATATAAAACGATACAAACCGATATATTTCTATCGTGAATTCACGATGACTTTCCAGGAATTCCAGTTTCAGAAACCATATTGAAACCGATAGGAAAAATCTATTGTTTTCTATGGGAAATTTTCAGCAGGGTAGGAAGATATAATATAAATTTTGTGATTCATTTTAATGTGTTTCAATGCATCAAATATCCTTGAGAGTGATTTAATTCTGAAGTGGTCGCACCTACCTGCGGAGGCCAAGTTGGATTGGATGATGCTCATCCTATTTTCTCCAAAGGATTCAATTCGATCAATGAGAATTTTGAATCACTCATTTCACGTGGACCAATTCATCCAGGAAAGACGAAATTGAATGAAATCAGCTTTAGTAATTTTCGCAATTCACGAATTGTTCAGAAACCGAATTTCAATGTTTATATTACATTCTTTTTGAATGAAAAATTTAGTACGAAATAGTGAGCAAAATCCCCTCAATTAAGGCGACTTTTATTACTTTGATTTGAAAATTTTTGTACTGATTTTAATCCAACTTCAATATGCATTCCATATTCAGATTTTTTCATTCAATGTACAAATATATATAAAATTTAATACACACAATTCTAACAGTGATCATTCGAATAGATCTAGGTTAAGACTGCAGGTCGTTGAAAATTCATAAAAATTTAATTGATAAACCGTCATCGATATCATTCAGTTTGAATGAGATATATTTTGACAATAATGTTTAGATTTTGATTGGAGGTTGAAAACTGTAAATGGAAGTTAAGAAACAATGTTACGGGGGTGGCACCGTTACTTTTGAACAATATATCACGATAGTGGTACATGTGATTGTGTCTCACCCTGAGTATACCAACCAAGTAGTGTGGCAGAATCCCTAAGGCTTGTAGACTTTTTCCCTTTCTACTACTCCATGTTCCTTGATTTTGTCGTTGCACAATGCACAATAAAAGAGCATTAGATTGTCGGCTTTGTTGTGAGAGAAAGAAGAAGGGAAAGAGAGGAAGAGAGAGAGTTGCACGACTTCTTGTAACAATGGCGTGGCCCCCACTCGGCCTTAGTACTTGAAACACCTGGCAAACAAGGAAACAATGCGCACGAGCCGCACTTCGACGGGATTTCGCGCATTTAGGGTGCGCGCATGCTAACAAATTATCACCCCTTGCTGCTTTTTTCTTTCCGCCTGTTTTTGTACTTTGATTTCGTTTTTACTATTTCTCTTTATTTTTATTATGACGGACATATACACTCTTTGTGATAAATCATTGTATAGTTGGATGCTGATTCTTAAAATGTTGCGTCTCTTCCGTTAAAAATAGTACAATCTTGAGTATCTTCCTCCCTGATCAGACAAGCACCTGTGGGTTTTTTCCCAGGAATTGAGTACTGACGTAATTAGGAGTTGTATGATATGCGAAGGCGTAATTTTATTATAAATCAACAAGCAGGTATTTTAAAGGTGTAAGATACCGAGAAGATGATACGGGGTAGCTTTATATTATGCACCGAAAAAAATAATTAGTTCCAGCAACTTGATACAATTGTTGATATTTGGATAACTAAAACGAGCGTTGGCTCAACTAAATTAAAATTTGATTTCTCCGACTTTAGTTGCTGGTACTAATTTGAAGTTGTCTTCACTACAGCTTTTATTACCGGCACCTGTTTTTTTTATTACTCGGGACTAATTTTCAAAACTAACTTCAATTCATTTGATCAAATAAATTATTTTTTCCGGTGTGAACTTTAATGTTTGAAACCATTTTTTTGACCTTGTCTATCTGGCGAACATTCGAATAACATTTCTTCCCCGTGTGAAAGAATTTTCAGAATTATCATTATTATTCATATATAATTTTGTAGGAATTATATACAGATTATATACAATTTTGAAAATTTTCCCACATGGGACAGAAGATTTATGACGTATCCTCTTGCCGGGTCAAATCAGTGATATCGACAGTATTCATATCTCCCGTCCAGGGATTCGTATCGAAATTTTACAAATACAATGGAAAAGAGTTTGATTACGTGTTACAAAAATGGGCTTTCATTAGCTATCTACACTCAGAGAAATTGAAAATTCAATTTTCTATGGAATTATAGGAAAAGAGGAGCATACTCTCTAAATTCCTGGGAATGAAAATTCACTCTTGCCGAGTGAAAATACTGCAACTCTGAAAGAGTGAAAAATATCACTCTTACAGAGTGAATTTTCACTCTATAAGAGTGGAAATCAACTCTGGGGTTTGGAGTGAAAAACTCATTCTTAGGAAAAAGGGTGAATATTAACTCTTAAAGAGTGAAATTTCACTCTTCAAGAGTTGAGCTCCCACTCCGTTCTAGAGTTGCAGTATTTTGACTCTTTGAAGAGTGAATATTCAATCCAAAGAATTTAGAGAGTACTCACTTCTGATGGAATTCACTGTGAAACATTGTAAATTTGATCAGATTTCTCCTGTTATGCCAGCATGTTCCTCCATTCGAATAATTCCATAGTAAATTTAACTCTAAGTTTTTCTCAGTGTGAGTAAATTGAAGAGCAATCTGAGGTCAGTGAGATTTCGAGGAGAATCCTTTACTAATCTCTATTGGAATTCTTAAAAAATCCAGGGAGAAAACTATGCATAATTCACATATTTTATGGCAAAAAATGATTCACACCCCCACGGAAAATTCACGTCAAAATCGGATTAAAATCTTATCCGTTTCTTTCATCGTGATTTGAAACAAATATTGATGAACATGTTTAAAATTACGAATACTTACAATCCAATACGTATCCAAATGACCAATTACGCATAGAATCGAACAGGAACAGTTTTATCCGCATTTAATGCAATCAAGTGTGGATGGAAGAGTATTTTTCCTGTCAAAACTATTATTTGAAAACCTGTCATTTTCAACAGATCAATAGTGATGGAGAAAAGAGTGTAATGTTTAAATTCAGCGTTGTCTTCGACCTCGGAAGATTGTGAGACACTCTTTCAATGATCGGCTGATCTCCTTATTTCCACTTGCTGATCTCCTTATTTCCACTTAAGTTTCATTGTGATTTCAGGGCCCTGAGGTAAATCCTTTGATTCTTCATTCCGAGTCAAGGAGTGAAACCTGATTAAAGCCAACCCATTGAGTCCCAGACGGACGCTTTTTCAAGGCTTTTTTCAACGCAAGTCTT
The DNA here is from genome assembly GCA_018340375.1 of Gonatopus flavifemur. Taxonomy (NCBI): domain Eukaryota; kingdom Metazoa; phylum Arthropoda; class Insecta; order Hymenoptera; family Dryinidae; genus Gonatopus; species Gonatopus flavifemur. Next base: position 25,098,262 of record JAFFJZ010000002.1, read on the forward strand.
TTCCACAATATCACCCGAAACAAATTTTTAGAGTAGATTTATCTAACGTAAAATTGTCTGAACTTTCCTAATCTGTCATCAGAATTTTTCAAAAATGTGATCCAAAAAAGTTATGCTGGTTTATAAATAAAAAAAAAACGGATTTTCCCATGCAAACAATTCGTTCTATTGACATTTTCGCATCGAAAATGGGAGGAAATATCTTTGAGGATTGGAAAGCTTGCGTCCAAGGACCCTAAACTTCAAGTTGTGCGCGTAAATATTTCAGAATTCAAGATGGCGAATCCAATATGGCGGATGAAAATTCTCAAATTCCTCTGGCTTCCATGAAAATTTGTATGCAGGGGTCGGGTCGCTGAATATGAATCTCTCGTCAGATTTTCCGAATTCAAGATGGCGGATCCAATCTTGCACTGTAAAAAAAATTTCGGTAAATTTACCGAAAATATTCGGGAAGCAATTAACCCGAACTTTCGGTAAAATTTCCAATTGGTATCGGGAATAATTTTGAATGTATCCGATGATTTTACCGATTACTTTCGGGAATGATATGAACTCGAGTAACTTGAAATTACCGAAATAGGATGGTAATTTTACGGGTTATCCTCGGGAAAAATATGGAATCGAATGGCTAAAAATTGCCGAAATAGTATGGTGAAATTACCGAGATTCGGGAATTTTCTGCAGTTTTGTATCACAATTTACATGTACTGGAAAATTATTGCTCAAAATATTCATAAAAATTGAAAAAAAATGTTATTACGCGAACTGATTTCGCATATTCCTTGTGTTTCAAAGATCACTGAGGAACTTGATCACTGAGGAACTTGATCACTCCATCTAGATGAAGAGAAAATCATACCTACCTAGCGGGGTTCGAACCTACATTCCTACCTACCTACCGACTGAAACCTAAGACCTAACCGCTGAGCTATGGCGCGACATGCTGGATAGCCACCTTGGAAGTCTACATATGTTTCATATTTAGAATACACAAAAAGATAGACGAGGTGTGAATTTTCAGTTACTTTTGGTAAATTTTCAGGACCGTGCTAACAAAATTGTCCCCGCCAGTACGTTTTTTTTCAAAACTCGAAATTTTTTCCAAGTCCATGGAAATCTCATAGATTACTAAAACTTTTCCCACAAACTTCGGTAAATTTACCGAAGTTGTTTGGACAAACTCCACCTGGAAATTTTTTCCAAGTCCTGATTCGAAATAAAGGGAGAAGTGAAAAAATGGTTTTTCCCATATGGACCATTCGATTCCAAATCTGTTGAATCGGATAAGAAACTTGTTTCTGCTAGTACGTATTTTTTCAAAACTCGAATTTCTGCCAAGTCCTCTCATGGATTACAAAAACTTCTCCCAAAAACTTCGGTAAATTTACCGAAGTTGTTTGAAGAAAATCCACCTGGAAATTTTTTCCAAGTCCTGGTTCGGAATAAAGGGAGAATTGAAAAATAAATTGTTTTTCCCATATGGACCATTCGATTACAAATCTGTTGAATCGGATAAGAAACTTGTTTCTACCAGTACGTTTTTTTTTCAAAACTCGGAATTTTTTCTATAAGTCCTGGTTTAAGATAAAGCGAAACCCATACAGGGTTCATCAATTGGCCCAATAATGGCACGTTACTGGACCACAAACGGCGTTCTTCGCCCGTCAATGGCGCCCATTAATGGCTCATCAATGGTTAATTGCTGGATGATAACGTGGGTCCAGTAATGGCAATTAATAATGGGCCATGTATAAAATTATTGATTGGCCCAGTAATGGGGCTAAATGATCCCGATTTATGGCCAGAAATTTCGGGATCATGTTCGAATGTCAGCCATCAATGGCAGATTACTGGGGTATAATGATAATGATATCCAATGGTGATACGACTGCGTTCCAGAATAATCGGTCCAGTATTAGTTCAAATGAGTGGTTAAGTGTGACCCAAAACACTTGTTTGTTTTGTTTTAGGAAATTTGTCATTCCAGTTTTCACAAGATCAGAAATAGATGTTTTTTTTTCTAAATAGATTTGCATGCCCGATATTTCCACAATCTGAAATGTAAAATGATACGAGTCAAAAGCACTCTCGATAAATCAGTTGAATTCAGTTGCTTATTCCTTCAAATTTTTTGTTATTCACATGAGAAAGTAATTGATTATCTATATAAATAAGAATTCATTTGAATCATGTAAAACGTATTTGATGGATGTGAATTATTTATTCAGCGTAATAGAAATAAGGCCAAAACAAACTTTTTTCACGGGTGATTACGAATACAATATATTCAACTTTGAAATCCATTTCACTTAGTAACAGACCATATTTCAGCCAGTAACGGGGAATCAATTGTTGGCCGTTTACCATAGCCGTACATCGGCTGATTATTGGCTGTTTGCATTGCTGGCCTTTCTTATCAGCCAGTGGTGAGCCACACTTGCGCCAATGATGTGAATCTATTGTTGGCCATTCAATGGTGGCCATACATGGGCCGATTATTGGCTGTGTTTACATTATCGGGGTTTCCTGTATGGGAACATGAAAAAAATGTTTTCCTCGTATGATCCATTTGATTCCAAATCTTCTGAAATGATTAAAAACCTGTCATTACGTAGTTTTTTCACCTCGGAATTTTTTCTAACTCCACATATCATGGACAAAAATTTTCCCGAACAACATCGGTAAAATCATGGTACCTGAGTTTTACCGAACTATCTTCGGTAAAACTCTTTACCGAACCAGTTTTGGACGATTCCCGAAGGAAAATTCGGTAAATTTACCGATTTTTTTTACAGTGTGTGGACGAAAATCCCCGAATTGCTGTTTCTTCAATGAAAATTTGAATGCACGGAAAAAAATGTTTAGCTGTATCAGCTGAATTCTAGTTACTGCAGTGAAATATCTAGCTATGATAGCTAGAATCTAGCTGACACAGCTAAACATTTTTTTCCGTTTGCAGGGATTTTTTTGGGTTGCTGATTATGAATCACTCGTCAGATTTTCCAAATTCAAGATGCCGGATGAAAATTCTCGAATTGCTCTGTTTTCCATGAAAATTTGTATGCAGAGGTTGGGTCGCTGATTATGAATCTTTCGTCAGATTTTCCGAATTCAAGATGGCGGATCCAATATGGTGGACCCGAAATCTCGAATTGCTCTGTTTTCAATGAAAATTTGTATACAAGGGTTTTTTGGGTCGCTGATTATGAATCTCTCGTTAGATTCTCTGAATTCGAAATGTTGGAGCCGATATGGCCGGTAAAAAATTTTGAAATTGACATAATACAGCCAAATTATACCCTGAGAGAAAAAATTTCCGGCAACAATGAAGTCTTTAATTTAGTTGAATAATCGCAACAAAATATTCAACTGATTCGAATACATTTTTATTGAATCAATTAAACATCCGTTCTCATTGAGCAAAGATTTTATAGCATATTAAATATTTATTTGACTGGATGAATATTTAATTGATTTGATACAACTTTATTATCATCGTATCGATATCGTTGAGACTTTCGGCTTTACAGGTATCGTCTCGATCTTGGGGTCGGTACCGAGACCAGGCTTGGTCTCGTCCGAAACACTATTCGTTGTTACTAGCAAGTTTCCAGTATTTCAATTTCTTCTTGTAATACGCTCCGATAATTTGTGATATGTTTAATTCTCATGTGTGATGAGTCGTCATACCACCCCTAGTGAAAATAAAGCGTTGAAGTGTAACGAAAGCGTAACGAAAACGCAAGCGAAGAGTCATCTAAGCATAACAAAGAGTCACCTGAGCGTAATTTAAGGGGAAATTGAAACATTTTCACGGTTTATTTGTTTCAATATCCGCTTCCTCCACTTTTGGATTTTCACCAGAGACATGAGGTGTGATATATTTTAGATGTTTAAAAGATATCACAGATATTTCAGAACCGGTTGCAAATCATCCTCATGGGGTTTGTCTGTCATACACTGAGAAAATTTTATGACAAACTCCATCAGACTAGTATCGTAATTGCGACATATACTTCTACTAAGAGGTTTGGTGCTATACTTATGTTCATTGTTATCATAAGTATATGAAGTATTCACATACTTATCATAACCATAAGCATAAGTATAGTGCCTAACCTCATAGTGGGAGTATATGTCGCAATTACGATACTATTCTGATGGAGTTTGCCATACAATTTTTTCAGTGTAACTAGTGCTCACCCTATCAGACATGTCGGAAATCTCAAGAAAGAAATCAGGATAATCTCAGGCTCGTAATGTCAAGGTTGACAATTGTGCCATGATCGGCGTCAAGCTTGGTATGCAAAATCTTGTTAGCCTAGCCTTGGCCGATGCGTGGTCCGTTATAGCTGATTCGGCATCGATAGAGTCTTGGACAGCAATGTTAGGACCAAGAATATTTTGTCGTGTTTGATTTAATTTTCGCCAACTAACCCTCGACCGATGTCTGACCCGTCATAGCTAACCAAACCTTGATAGCGCCTAGAACACCAATGCTAGGACCATGCATGTTTTACCGTGTTGGATTTCCCATACATGTGAGAGCTTCGATTCTGAGTAGAGAACGTTATCATCATCCTAAACATGATTCAAGGTTGGTAACATTGTTGGCAATCAAGCTACACCCGGTAATGACTGGCATTGATTCAAACCTGTTACCAAGTTTGGTCAATGGATCAGATATGAATATTCAATCAAACTTGAACGCCAATAAAAATCTACCCAACTGATTTAGTTCAAATTAGTATTTCACACCGACAGAAAAACCGATCTGGTTGAAACATTCGTGGTCGCAATAACTTGAAATTTGGTTCGATTCACCAGGAAATGTGATTGTAATGTCTAGAAAAAGTGGTTAAAGCCGTTAAAGCGAACATTAACTACATTTTTCAGGTTAGAAAAACCAGATGCTTTTCTTAGTGTGATAACCTAAAAAATGTAGTTAATTTTTGCTTCAACTACTTTTTCTGGACATCACAATCACATTTCCTGGTGAATCGGACCAGATTTCAAGTTCACGAATGTTTCAACCAGGTCGGTTTTTCTGTCAGTGTACATAAATCATGGTACCAATATCGATCGAAAGCATGGAAACAATAATGAATTTCAATATTAAAACAAGCTTGGATGTCAAGCATTGAACATTAATATCATTCCAGACATTAACTCAATTTGGTGCAAGACTCGGTGTTGACCAGCACTAGCTCAAGCTTAGCACCAAGCTTGGTGTCATCATCCATAACTCAATGACTATGACTGATAAACTACACGGTGAATAAATATTAGCGATTGTTTTTTTTCCAGTCAATTGCTACACTGATTTATATTGTAACATCAAAGAAAAGTTATTATTATTTTGACAATGACCCCTCAACGAAATGCTGATGAACGGAGAATATTCTCCCTTCGAACTATATAATTTGGCATTTCTAAATTCATTTTATATTCAAGTTAATCCAAAAATATGGTTTTCAACTATGACGATCTATTGAATCTTGAGATGACTGGTTGACGTTGAATCGATTTGGGTCTTAAAGATTTATCGTATCGAAGATTCACAATACCCTACAATCCATCTTTTGCAAGGTGCTGTGATGAATTAAAAAAAGGAAGGCAAAATGAAAAAAAACTTCGAAGAGAGCAAGGGGGAAGAACAGAAAACAACCCGCATGTGCTCGTATGTACTCGAAAACGAAAAGTACTTTTGGCTCAAGTACCCGGGGAGGATGGTGGTGGTAGTTCTTCGGTCGGAGTATATGTATGACGAGAGTATTGTTGAGGGGGTGCAGGAAAACTATGAAACGCAACTCTATGCGGCAACTGCTCTGAAGCTCCCTCTTTCTATGAACAAATGCGACTCTGGAAACCCACGAGAGAAATGTTTGTAATTGGGATCGTTGGCCCGTTATGCTTCTTCTCGGTGAAATATGTGTGCGAGCGTATATACATTTTTTGTTTTGTCGACGTATGGAAGTGGGAGTAATATAACTATATACGTGTACATGTCTTTCTATGCAACAAGAGATTGGTTTATAAGAGGTCAGGTTAGTTCCTTCAACCACTCCGAGTAGCAGGATATCGTGAAAGCTTTTGAAATACCAAAAAAGATTTACGCGAAATGCAAAGCGTTAGAGTAGAAACGGATGTCGGTGAAAACAAGAGGGTTGAAGTAATTTCTTCTCTTTTCTTTGCTTTCTAATTCATATCGAACTATTCTTCATCATATTTCTCTTTCAACATTTTTCTCCGTGGAAAGACGTGTGGATAGAAGTGGTTGGTCATAGGTGTTCGTCAACGAGCCTTTGCTTGTTCAGAAAAAACTATTATCATTACATACGAACAAAATATATATATCCATTCCTCTGAGTGAAATGTCTTTATTTTGAAATGCCTATGTTTTGGGTCTCATTTTTGATTCTTCTTCAAAAAGAATTTTGGATACGAAATTCAACGGGGATGTTTGTTCACATGGTTTATCGGAACTTGGAAATATAAACGTGGAATTTTCAGAAGTTGGTTGTTATACACTGTAACAAATATGGAGAGTTTTCACCCTTCCAGTGATGGATTACATCGTCTCATCATGAGGGAGTTGCTCCTTCATCAGAAATACAGGATTGCTCCTCCACTTTGAGGAACTATTCTGTTTTTGTAGTGTTGAATTATCCAAAAAGTGAGACGAAACTCCACCAAATCTTGAGAAAAAACTCTCCTTCGTGGAGAATGTTTGCTGTCGCCAAATTTTCAGGGCAAATTGAGGCAGCGTTTTCACATTGTGGCTAAATGGTTGTTCATTCTTTGTTGTAAACGAACACGAAGGGTTGAATAATTTTCCAGCGCACTGTAAAAAGTAAATATGGATTCTTCCCTCAAATTTGGTGGCAGCAAAAATCCTTCATGTGGGGTGAATTCATTTTCCCTTATTCTGGGGCAATTTTCCTTCATTTGGAGAAAAATTCCCTCCACAAAGCAGGAATTTTCTCTCAAAATGGAGGAGAATCCCTCCAAAACATAGGGCAGACCAATTTTTCCCACATGAAGGATTTTTGCTGCCACTAAATTTGGGGGAAAACTTCACTCACTTTTTACGGTGCGGTTTAATAATACATTGTGAATATCAATATGAATAACAAATTATTGAAGTAACGATAGCTGGAGATGGTTAGACTTTGAGAAAATTTATAATCTTTGATTTGTTCAATTCTCATGTTGAATTTTCTCAGCTACAGTGGATTTCAGTTGATATACACAAAAGATAGAACACAAAAAGTACACTCTAAAAAATATGTCGAGTTTTCCCCCACTTCCAAGGAGAATTCCATCTCCCGATCGTGAGGGGGTTGTTTTTTCATCTAAAATAGGGAATTTTTTTTCCATCTTGAGAAATTATTCCATTCTTTTTATGTTGAATCATAAAAAAATGAAGGGAAATCCCAGTGAATCAGGATTCGTGATGGAACTTTGTTGCCATCAAATTTGGGAGGAAATTCGCGGCAGGGTTTTGACAGTTTAGCAAATCGTCTTTGCTAACTTCTGCCAACAGATTTTCTAATCCTTAAAAATTCGTTATCCAGGAGTACTGCTCCTATGCTGAAAAAATCTGAATGAAAATCATTCTAGGCTATAAGAAGGCATTATCAGGCCTCGCAAGTGCTTCACAAGGGCCAAGGAAGGCCTTGCAAAGCTCAGAGAATCATTAGAGTGATTTCTACTGACGTATAACCCGATACGAGTTCATCCTCAAGAAAACACGAACCTTATAGGTTAAATTTACGTCCATTGTACGCGAATTCACGTTAATGGGATGTTCAATGGACCTTCAAATGTCCGGACGTTGAATAGACCTCTATTGAACGTCCCTTGAACCTTTATGTTCTCTTGGGGATGTAAAACTGTACTGTACAAAGTATTGTGTAACAAGATTAAATTTGTTGAATTACATCATCGAGCTTCCTCGAGTTTTCACCACAATTCTTTCATGTCACGAAAATCCATAAAATCCTATAAATAGCACGAGATGAAATTTTTCTGAACACGACGCATCTTAGAAATTCTATTCCTCAATTATTCTGAAAGAACTTATAATCTTTTCAAGGATACATGTAGATTTAGTTGAGCAGGCTGGTTTTATAATTTCATAAAAGCCATTTGGATTTGAAGTATCTTGACGATATGATATAACAAGGTGACATCGTTAAGCTTTGAACGTAAGGTGCATATGCTTCTTTTCCCTGCACATTTCTATCAATATTTCATAAGTCTGGTAAAAAGCGATTAGTAAGTGTTGACAGCACCCTGAACAACGAAGCATTGATCATATGCAAGCTGGTAGGTTAGCCTCTAGTATGTTCCTCTTTGCAAATTTGCATCGAATTGAATTTTAAATGCATCGGTCCTCTTGTAACCGAGATCTCAAGTACAGACTACTACTCTCTTTGCTTTTTCAATATTCTTTTTCCTCACTCGCATGATAGAAGAATATTTTTCGTGCCCAACAAATGAAATTATTAATACTAATCTGTTCCTGAATATTTTAATATTTGATGAAGGCGGATCGTTTCAACGAAAAAAACCTTAAGTCAAACAAAGAGAAAAAAATAGCCATGGAGCATCAAAGTGAAAAACAGGCAGACAACCGTATGCAGTTGACGGTGAAATCGAGTCTGAAGAGTTGAATTATTCCATACGGATAGGTTCCTTCGTCAGCGGGAAGCAAAGTCGCGTCGTGAACAAAGTCTGACACTTTTTATTATATGCTAATAATTTATGTATGTTATTCGATTTACATCACAGATCGACGTGATCTTTCTTTCTTCTTTTAGAGAAAATCTTCGCACAATGAGGTGAGTGATATCAACTTATCGAGAGATATTTATACTGCACAGTGTTGTTATAATCTTATTGAGTCAAGTCATGAAGACAATTTTTGTCTCTCCAATGTTTTCGAAGTGTCGAGAAAGGTTATTTATATTTTTATTTTTATCAGGACGTATACATAAGAATGTTCGTTTTATTGAGAAGACAAGAAAATGAGGTATTCGGTATTTGTCTTGGTTTTACGATATTTTCCTGTGGTATTAAAAAAATCGTATATTAGAATTAAACCGGATAGCGAAGTGCTAGGAAAATTCGCGACAACTTCCCAACAACACGAAGCAACCGTTGCTGGGAAGTTGCTAGGAGGTTGTGTCGCCAAATGCGCAGCAACATGCAGCAAACTTGAAAGTTGTTGTCATGATGCTGCGAAGATGATCAGATACATGAAGCTATGACACGTGAGATCAAACAATCCTCTAGCAATAAAACACAAACCGGTGCAGCAACCCTGCACTGCAACTTTTGCTGTCAGGGAAGAATATTTCTCAACCCTAACAGCAAAGTGCTAAGCAAATATGCGGCAAATTGTTGAAAAAAAGCAATTTGCAGGGACGTTGCGTCGCTGAATGCGCAACAATACGCTGTGAATCTGGGATTTTGGGTTGAGTTGTTGTCGTGTTGCTGGGAAGTTGCTCGGTTTCATGAAACTCTTTATCACATGCGTAGCAAATTCCCAGCAACTTCGCGGAAATGTAAGAAACAACATCAGAGCAATGGTTGCACAGCAACTTTAATTGTATGGGAAAAATATGATGCTAGCCCATACAACGAAAGTTGCTGTGCAACCGTTGCTCTTACGTTGTTTATGAAGTTTAAGTTATTGAGAGTTCCATGAAACCGAGCAACTTTCTAGCAACACGATAGCAACTCAAGTTGAGATCCTAGATTTACAGCATATTCTTGCGAATTTGGGGATGCAACGTCCCTGCAAATTGCTTCAAATTGTTGTACATTTTTAACAATTTGCTGCATATTTGCTCAGCATTTTGCTGTTAGGGAGTACATATTCCTCTAAGTTTCATTGAACTGATGTGGGAGTTCTTCTGAATGTTAAAAGAATTATGTTCTTGAAGTTTGAATCGTTTATAGAAACGAAGCAAAACTTCAAACTCACAAAATCTCATGAATCATCAGTGTTTATGTTCCCGAATTAACTCTTTGGAACTGGTAACATCGTTGAAAGAATGTTTTGCAAGATTTTTGGGTTCTAACAGCTGAGTATTTCGTTATTCCATCACCAATTCGTTCCAATAAACGATTCAAACTTCAGAAATATGGAAGAATCTTCATTCATACGCGGCTTACATTATGAAGGAGATTCTTATTCTTAGAATATGATTTTTTGGGTGATGGAATGCATGAATCCAGAGAATCTTTTTCGTAAAATGGACAGGACTTTGGATTCCCAAGAGAGTACGAATGAAATACATTGATTTTAGGTTGATTTTAGATCATTGTGTACTGCGATAGTAGAATTCATGAACAAAATATCCTCCAAACTTTAATTCAGATTTCATTTCAGTAAAGCGTTCAAACTTCCACGATCATTGGAATGGATATCAGATTATGATAGATCTTAATTTTTCACCTATAAACTCACTTGGAGGATCAATTATTCCATTCAAACGGAGATTGCAGCGGAATAGTGGGAAAAAATTATGCGATTTTCCGAAGGAGTTAACTAAAATGAAAGAAAAGAAGTCTTTCGATATAATATAAGATTAGGATAGAAGTGTTTGCTGAGAAAAAAAAACTTGCATACGATTCTTTGGAAACACTGCTTACCGTTGTCATCGTAAAAAATGTATGCTAGTGCTGGGCTGAGAAGATTATGCCGCCATCTTGGATGTTGGTAAATATCTGGTTTCCAAAGAACCCCACGTCAACGAAAGTTTACTGCAAGAGATTTGACGTGGTGGGCGGAGAAATAAGCAGCTTCTACGGCAATGTAGTGATGAACAGAAAAAAGGAAAAAATGTGAGTGTGGTGCAAAGCAAGGAAGTTGGAATTGTGGACGAGTGCTAGGGATTGGTTGGAGGAAAATAAAGAAAAGCAAAAAAAGTGCGAAGAGGTCTTCGACACAAGGCAAGTATCCCTGCTGCAAAGAATACTGTCGGCTTTGCACCTTTTCCAAGACGCCGTTTTTCCTCTACCGTGATACTCTCACTCTCTAATTCCTTTTTTTTCCTTCTTTACATTTGCTCCAACCTCTTCATTCTTCCATCTCTTCGGCTTTCCATGTTACATGTTGTGTGAATAGAAAGATACATCATGCATCAAAGAGAACAATAAGAAGATTTTGCAGTGCGCTCCTGTTTCAATGAAACTGTATTTTATAGTAATATGGAATCCCCCTCAATGAGAAAAAAAATGATAATAGAGAATATTTTATTGATTACTTGGAGATTTGTATGAAGAAACGCATATGTTGTATTAATTCGATGAAAACCCCAGTTTACCAAGAACGTATCGATTACGGATCGAACATCTGATTGGACCAGCCTCGTATCTTGTCGTCTCTTACCTTTTTGAGAGCTAAATCGGGTCAACCATATCTGAATACTTGGGATATCTTTCGGGAGACATAAAATTAGAGAAAATGAATAAAGTATAATTTTTAATCGTAACAAATTTCCGTCCTGTATAAAAGTTCAATAAAAAGATTTTGATCGATTTTTTAACCTCTCTTGATTGTTTTGAATTCAGTTCAAAAGTTACGAGAACGTTGTTGAAAAGTCAACTTATACAGCATGAATTTAACTTATAAAGCCCAACCTGCTTGAAGTACCTGTTAGAATCTGTTGGGAAATGACACTGGCCTGACACTTTATTTAGTGTTTTTCGTGGCAACTGTGGTGAAAATCTATACTGTAAACAATGTGGGAAGTTTTTCTCCACACTGTTGGTGAATTTCGTCCTCTCATCGTGGGGTATCCCAATTGAAAATGAGGGATTTTTCCCCCACTTTGAGGAATTATTTTGTTTTTTGGGTGTTGAATCCTCTACAAATGAAGAAAGAAGTTCACTAAATGATGGTGGAAAATTCCCCATCTACACTGAGAGAAGTGGAATGTAACGATTACCATGTACAAATAGTAATTGGGGGACAGCTTCGCGAATTTGGTTTCGGATACTATGGAGAATCGTTGTAATGTTCATGCACATGGGAATGGTTACTATTCGCATGAAGATGGATACCAAATAACGTAGTCGCCATCATCAACTTAGAGATTCTGTCATTTAACTACCATTCCCGCATGCTAATGGTTCCAGTTCATTTTTCTCAGTGAATGGAGGAACTTTGCTGTCATCATTTTTTGGGGGAAAATTCTACAATCATTTTTTACAGTGTAACAGATATTTTACTCTGAAGATACACTGATAAAATAGATATCTTGAAAAAACCCATAATTCATGGATTTTTGGCGTTGGTCTGACTCGAGTCAAAATATTTACGTGAACAAACTTCTAAAAGTCCCATAATTTCTCGAACTTTCATGAAGAAGTATGGTACTTTCCTCATAAAAGTCCCAGCCATTATGGTACTTTTAGAGGTATCTTCACGTGAATATTTTGAGTCGGGTTAGACCAACTCCAAAAATCCATAAATTATGGTATTTTTCAAGGTACCTTTCTCTCCGTGTACTACACGGGAAAAAGAAAATGGAAACATCCACCATTTAGGACCACAACGCATCGCTTCGAATCTTTGAATGGAAATTTTTACCAAATAAATTACACTGTTAAAAATTTCTGCATTGATTTTAGTGCTTTTACTGGAAGTTTTTTTCAAGCACGTACATGAATTCAGTTTCATGCACATTTTACATGAAATTTAACGTAAACTATAGCATAATCTATAGTCTTTTCATGTTTTTGTACATTAAATTTAATGCAGAATATATATGAACCTGATTTCATGTACGTAATTGGAAAAAACTTCCAGATATTTCTGACAGTGTACCAAATAATTCACATTATCAAACAATAATATATTTTTCTCTTATGATGTGAATTATTTGACAATATATTTTGTAGAAATTTCCATTAAAATACTTGTATTGACGCGTTTTCATCCTACACAGTGAATTTCTCCATTTTTTCTTCGTGTACGAGGAAAGTGTGCTCGAACATGGAATGCATTTTTTGCCAGAAAGAATTACACGCAAAAAAACATTCTTTCTGAAATATTGAAAGCCTTGTTGGTTCAGCAAGATAATTGCTAATTCAGCAAATCTTCCAGCAGTTGTATATCTAGAATGCTGAATTGTTGGATCAGCAAGCGTTTGCTAAAACAGCAAGATGTTTGCCGTGACCCACATAGCACAAATGTCTCAGTAATATCTCCAGAATATTCTAACAATATTACAATGTCTCCAGAATGTTGCAGAATATTCTGGAGATATTACTGAGACATTTGCACTATGCGGGGATAGGAAACTTTCTGCTAAACCAGCGAAATTATTTGTCACATTACACAGTAAAAAGTCGAATTGAATGCGGCATTGTGTCGATTTTTGTTTTTGGTGCGCACTTTCGGTTGAAACAGGGCTACACAGTAGAGAATTTTGTGTATTCTCAACACACGTGCATGGTCCAACTGGTCCACTCAGAATTTGTGTTGAATATTGACACAAACAATGTGAAAAATTAACACAAAAGTGTTGAATTCACATTGAAAATCTGTCAATTTAACACTCATATGTTTTCATTTTCAACACGAATTCCGAATACACCGTTTCTAATACAAAATTTTCCATTGTGTACCCAGCTAGAAATGCCCCTTTCTCCAAATCGGACCATCAAAGGCCCCAACCTGGCCCAGATTGCGCTAAACTGGCCCAAGACGGGGTCTGAGATGCCAAAGAGTCACTTTTCCATAGCTGGATAGTTTCGGCTGCATTTTAAAATAAGCTACACTGTAAAAAAAACCTTCGGGAGAATTTCAGTACCGTACTGGAAGCAATTATACGGAAAAAAGTATAGTTGCAGCAACTACTTGAATAGTCGATTTTCGACCATCTATTTAAGTAGTTGCTGCAGCTACTCAGTAGTCAGGACAAGTATCACGTTATCTGTCTCAACTAATTCAAAATACCTCAGGTATTTACGTTAGGTAGTGCAACTATTCCCTTTTTTCCATGTCACCTGTACATTTGTACTGAAAAATTACATTGAAATAATGAAAATTCCAGTACAGTTATCAGAAAATCCTTGTATTTGTATTCGAAAATTGAAGTAAAAAACATGAATTTTCATGTAAAGTACGGAAAAATTCCGGTACAACAGGAATTTTCTTGTACGTAAGCTGAGAAACTCGTCATGGCCAGAAATTTTCCAGTTCCTGGGTACCAGAAAATTCCAGTTTTTTTTTAACAGTGTGATATCCGGGATGAAAGTCAGTTTTATTTTTTGAGTCCTGTTTCAGTGAATTTTTTTCTTTCAATGTAATTGACGCTGACCCACGTTACTTGTATAATCCCCCACAAAAGCAAACAATAGAAACCGTTTGAAACAATCAAAAATCGCGTAGAAAAAGAGTCAGATTCTAACCACTTGTGTCTGTTCTTGTCTATTTTTATGCGATTTTTAAACTTCGACCGACGATGATTTCCTAAATCCTGTCTGAATCAATGAATTAATCCTCGATCTGTGACATAACGTTTATTACAAAAAACAGTACATAAACATATATCTCGAATATTTGTTTCATTAATCAAGTGTAATAATACTTGATATCTTGAATAATAAGTGAAGACCTTGACACAATTACATCAGACAATACCCAGCCATTAAGATGCATGTGTAAAATCTTCATTAATTTTTCATTAATCCTCATCCGATCTTTACAGAATATGGCAAATTTTATGCAAACATGATTGACGAATAATCAAAATCAATACAGTCTTGGACATGAATCAAATGCATTGAATCTCATATATTGAAATATGTAACCAAATGCCATATCTCACATGGATGAAATTCCACCCGACAAACGCGTAAGAGAGTTAAACTCCATAAAATTTTTATGATACATCATGTGAGGAAAGTGATACTTATTTTAACTTTATTTTCTCATCAACATTCGTAATTGACAATAAGCAAGTTCCTGTAGATAAGATAAATAATTTTTCGAGATAAAACATCGAGTCACGGGTTTTCTGTATTATTGCGTTAATAACAACAAATGATTGTTGGAATTTAATCCTAAAATAAATTCCTTAGAAGATGTAACGATCTCAGACAAAATCATTTTTCACTACCACTCAATGCCTGCACGGGGAAAAAAAGGATAGCTGCAGCAACTACTCAAATAGTCGATTGCCGACCATCTTTTTAAGTAGTTGCTGCAGCTAATTAGTAGTCAGGACAAGTAACACGTTAGCTGTCTCAACTAATTCAAAATACCTCAGATATTTACGTTAGTTAGTGCAACTATCGAGTTACTTGTCCTGTTAAGTAGATGGTCTAAAATCGACTATTTAAGTAGTTGCTGCAACTATTTCTTTTTTCCCGTGCGACATAACTTTACACCTGCGAATAATTGGAACCTATTAAACTTCCCAGGAAAGACTGTTCTTTTTAAAATTCCGCTTATAAATCAAAGCTTTGGAGATTTAATGATTGTTAAATATATTAAAATTTTCTTTTGTTCCATGAATATCGTTTATCTGAAAATGAAAGCATGCTGTGCTCAGTTGTGCCACGAAATTTTGTAAAGGATTCGATTTATGGCATGAACTGAAGCAGAAGAAATCAGGAAGCAAATACGACGAGTCAGTCATTGAAGGAGAGTCCAAGGTAAGAAGCAATCGAATTCAATAGCGGAACTTGTGGAATCCGCAATCCACCGTCAAGTGAATGGTGAAAGTCTAAGAGTTCCTTAGTACTATATTTCACTTTCTGTCTTTATTCCGACATTTCCCCATTCCCATCCTCCGATTCAACTAGAACTCGAAATTAAGGTGTTATTTGCTGAATCGGCAAAAGACTCTTTGAACTTGGCCCTCTTCGAATACTGTTCACGAAAGCGTGAGGTGACAAACACATCAAATTTTAAAAATATTTATATTAAACGACTGTTCGTCGAGTTTGAGTGCAAAACTGTTTTGTGTATTGTTTACTTATACTTCCTTAGATTATTAACTTTCGGATAGAGATATATAATTGAATACAACATATATTTCATTAAATTTCCAAATCTTGTTTCCTCTCTGCTCTTTCCCTTTATGATGGATTTAGCGGGGATTAGTATGAAATCATTTTCAATGCTGAATTGAGTGAAAATTTTATCGCGAAAGAATTGGGAAAACTTTTGCAAATATTTCAAAATCTTCTGTGAAAAAAATATAATTTGAAAGAGTTGAAAAATCTTCATTTGAGAAAGGGTAATAGAAAAATTTTCAAATTTCTGCATTAAAACAGGAGAAATGTTTCATTTTCTCATATTTTTAGGATATTTGATTGAATTATGACTGAAATCAATGATTCTGTTTTCACTATTGAGTTAGAAATTTTTCAAATGCTCCTAATTTAAGCATTGTAAGAAAAAATATTATGAAACGGAAATTTCAGCTCACAAAATGTAATGAATCATCGTTATTTATCTGCAATTGATAATTTCTTGTAACTACACTGTAAAAAATATTCGAGATTCTCCGATACCTATGTTAAGGAAATTTCCCATGCTTGTACGGGAAGAGCGAATTCCCGTACACGTAGAGGAATTTTCATACAAAAATATATGAAAATTGCTGTTTTTATGGGATTTTTTCCAAAATTTACGAGAAATTTCCTATCTAAGTATGTGTTCATCTACTTCAGATACTTGTATGTGAAATTTCCCATAAAAATTTTGTGCAGTGTATAAACTTCGTTCAAAGAATGTACTGCAAAATTTTTCGTCTCTAACAACTGAATATTTCGTCATTCGATTACTAATTATTCGTTCCAATAAACGATTCAAACTTCAGCAACGTGGAATATTGTGAATTCCAAAGTCATTAGTAGAGCACGAATGATTTTAAATACATTTGTTCCCAACCAAAAATTTACAACAGGCGCAGTACTGCATCAGTACTAGCCAAGACTGGCAGGGTACTGGCATTTGTCTGGAATGATAACGCTTTTCAGTACTGGGGATTGAGTACTGATGCCATTATTCGCAATCAGTGCAGGGCCAGTACTGGGTTAGTACCTGGCCGGTATTAAGTTCCTCAGTACTGGTTCATCAGTACAGGTATATTACTGCACGGAAAAAATAATTTAGCTGCAGCAGCTAAGTAGCTAGCACGAACACGGACAGCCATTAAATTAGCTCCTGCGGCTAAATTTTAGCTGTTACCGCAAATAAATTAACTACAAATGCAAATTTTTTTGCTGTAACAGCTAGAATTTAGCTGCAGGAGCTAATTTAATGGCTGTCCGTGTTCGTGCTAGCTACTTAGCTGCTGCAGCTAAATCATTTTTTCCGTGTGTATTTTTATGTATCCAGTACTGATCCCGTACGTGTTGACCAAGTGTTGGAGACCCAATACTGGCACTGTACTGCACCTGTTGTCAACATTGGCATATTACGGATTTTTCTGATTCGGTTGGACGAAATGAAAGAAAAGCATCTGTTGGAAATCAATTATGACTACAATACGGTAAGCTAAATTTTTTTCAAATTTTTCAATGTCGGGATTGTGTTATGAGACAAATCGTGAGCAAACTTCACTGTTCTAGCAAAAGCACTGTTTTAGCTCGAATTGAAAATTTTTCGAAAGGAAATCTTTCCTCCCTGGTAAAAATTCCATCAGGAACCGACAAAACCTTTATCCTTATCCAATTGAATCTGATGTGTTCTCTTTCAAATGGAATTCCATCAGATGCGGATAGCAGTTCTATCGGTTTCTCATGCAATTTTTACTAGAACTCTACGTTTTACATGATGCAAATGAATTCTTATTTATATAGAACTGATTTATCGAGAGTGCTTTCGACTCGTATAATTCTACATTTGAGATTGTGGAAATATCGGGCATGCAAATCTATTGAGAAAAAACAACATCCGTTTCTGATCTTGTGAAAATTGGAATGAAAAATTTCCCTAAAACAAAAACAAAAAAGTGTTTTGGGTCACACTAGACCACTCATTTGAACTAATACTGAAACGATTATTTTAGAACGCAGTCATTTCACCATTGGGTATCATTATTATTATGCCCCAGTAATCTGCCATTGATGGCTGACATTCGAACATTATCCCGAAATTTCTGGCCATAAATCGGGATCATTTAGCTCCATTACTGGGCCAATCAATAATTTTATACATGGTCCATTATTTATTGCCATTACTGGACCCACGTTATCATCCAGCAATTAACCATTGATGAGCCATTGATGGGCGCCATTAACGGGCCATTATATTTAAAAAAATTATTGGGCCAATTGATGAACCCTGTATGGGTGATTTCCTGGAACATCAATTTTTGATAAAATTATAGAAAACTTTTTACTGCGTATACGACGATCTAATATTCGATATTCACCTTCAATCGAAAATCGAACAAGATCTTCCAATTCAAGTTTAAGACGACATTGCGGATAAAAATGCAGATAAAAACTTCTATATAAAAAATTGTCTAGGACAGAAATCATGAACGAATATAACGAAATCATATAACGAATCATAGGAAATTATTTACGTGAGAAATACGAAAAATTCATATAAGATATCTATCTATTCCGCCATAAAAAAATTTATATTTTCCTAATACAAAGGAAGCATCCCTCCAGTGTACATCATATTAAACTCAATGAAAATAATCTTCCGTTATGACTATCACCACATATTAATGATGGAATGTGTTAGCTGAAGTGTTTTGTAAAATGAGGATACAAATAGAAAGAAAATCGAAAAAGGACAGCAACATGAAGGTGGAAGTGGGAAGTGGTTGGATAGGGATGATAGAGAGCACAAGTTGTGTGTGTGTGTGTGTATGTGTGTGCGCGTGTGTGTACACATATACGTCGAGTAAGTGCAATAATACCAGATTATTTGCATCCCAAAGCCGTGCATATGGGTAAACACAATATTCGCTCTCTCTGCTCTCGGTTCTGTGAACAGACAGAATCGCAACCAGGTAGATTCGTATCTGTTCTTGTCTATCTAAACGGTTGGCATCGTTGTTTCACTCTGCTTTCAGCTCGCTCTCTGTGTGCAGTCGTAGCGTAATACAGATTCTATTTGAGCTGCCTCAGGGAAGTTAACTTGTGATGCGTGCATACTCTCGGTTCTGTTGGCGATTCTATACGGATCAAATCGTTCTCCATTTTGATGATTAAAATTCGAAAACCTGTGTCTGGTACCAAATATAGAAACATAACCATTCGTATTCAATTTCTGTGCATATATGAGAGTTTGAATTATATTTGATGTAGAAAAACAAATCTTTTATTTCTCGTGGGATTGGGATGGACATGGCATCACCGTGGAGAACATTTCAAATGAAGGATTCACAGGGGAGATGATTTTTCAATGTAAGTGAGAAACTGTCTATATTCTCCTCAAGTATTATAAACGGACATAAGAATCGATTTTTGCGATAAAAACCGGCTGTATGAAAATTCAGTTCTTGAAGGGATATCGGAACCAGTTTCAAGATTTCTCCTGCAACACCAAAATATGTCTGAAAGATGTTTCTCCTAACACCGTAAAGAGGAAAACTTACTTCCATCCTAAATATCAACGGATTTTGAGATGCAGCCAAAACTAGCTTTGTTCCAACTGGAAGTAAGCACCGAAAACAAATGCCGACACAATGGAAAAGACTGATTTTCAATCAAGTTTTCACTCAAGATGGAGCCACATTTAACCCGACTCTCGACAGGGAAGACAACCCGAGGAAAAAAGATTAGATATAATGAGATCCATATCTACAAATCTATCTCTACAAATGTTCTGATATCTATTTATATTTGAAGATTCCAACTTTGGTAAAAATCTCTGAGATTTTCTAATGTCTACCTACATCCGAAGATTTCAATTTTGAAGGGAATTCAAAGAGGTATATAGAGATTCGAAAAGAAAAGTGGAGATCTCCGCATATCTTTATGGGTTCCTACACATCTTTTGGATCTCTTGGAGCATCAAGAGAGTTGTGGAGTTCTTTTGCCAAAATTTGGATCCGAAGAGATCTACATACACGCAGAAGAATATATTTCGAAAATTCCCATAATTTATTGAGGATCAGCGCCAGTCTGTGATGAATGGAATTATTCATCTGAATATAGCTTCGGAAGTACCATAATTTCTTGTAGAAATACGCCTAACTATGAGACCTTTTAAAAGTAAATTCAAGTGAAAACTCTATCTGTTAGAGACTGGCATTGGTCCTCAATAAATTATGGGACTTTTCAACTCATCTGTTTTCCGCGTGATCTCATTAGGTCTAACCTTTTTTTCTCGGGAAGTGTTGAGGATTCCACGAGATATATCTCTAGCAAAATTGCTTCAGGCATTTAGTACATCTGCGGTCCTAAGCGAGAAGACTGTAAGTCGCATTTTCGACGAGAATGAGTTCTCCATAACATTTTAATCGTGGAAACTTCTGCATTTTACTGCATTTCTCATTTTGAGAAACGTACCACTTTCTAATAACGGCGGTTCAAAGTACAAAGCAAGTAAGTACATTTCAATTGTACTCGATTTTCTCGAATTCAAGTCAAATGCACTAACTGTTTCCTGGCTTTGGATGGCAAACGTGGCAAGTACACGGCAAAAATAATTCCCTATGGCAGCCAGAAATGAGATGTGGTAGCTATTTTGTGTATTTGATATTTGAATTGCAATAACTTTTGTTGCCACAGCTAAAAAATAGCTACCATAGCTAATCTTTAGCTATCCAAAGATCAACCAAATATCAAATGGAATTTTTGTGTGTGTAACGCTGAACTAAGAGAAAGAAAGTAGACTATGTGTAAGGTACTTGTAAGGGTCTTGCATGGCGTCCAGTTTTTCTTCCATTCATCGTTTCATCACTGTGAAAAGTCCGACTGAATGTCGTTGCATCTTACTTGAAAACTTGACTGGAATCCACTCTTTTCTAATGTGTCGGCGTTTGTTTCCGGTGCTTACTTTCAGCTAAAAGAGGACTAGTTTTGGCTGCATCTTCAAATAAGTTGATATTCAGACTGGAAGTCAAGTTTACTTCTTACTGTGATTTCTTGTCAATGCCTAGAATATTTCCACTAGGTTATCTTTTATAAGTGAGACCCGACTAGAAATTCATATAGAATCGGGTCTTGATATGGAATGTACACGGTACACAGTAAAACTGAATTTCAACCTGAATATCAGCTCATTTTTAAATGCACTCAAACCTAGCCTTGTTTTAGCCAGAAGTATGGTACTGCAAAAAATATCCCGACACAATGATGAAGACTGAGATTCAGTATAATTGTTTGATAAGATACAGTCACATTTAGTCGGACTTTTTACAGTATAACACATTGTTGCATCAAAGGCCGATATGAATAAGCCATCGTAGGGCACACTAAATCACAAACCCATTAGGACCAGATTTGGTTGACCTTAATCAAGCGTGCCCTCTCAAGCTGTTGTTGATGTTCCAATCGTTTATTGGAACAGAATTAGTATTCGCGCTACACAATAAAAAGAAAACAGCAGAATCAGAAAAATACATTGAAACTCAAATTCATTCCATGCAGTACTGCATTTCCCAGTCCTCATTACCGTCCAGTCAGCATTGACGAATTTCATTACGATACTCATCACTGTGATCGCGCTAATCCTCATTATTCAAGCGTGTTTTCATTTGTTTTTCAATCGATCGCTGTCATTCACAGTAACCAGTAGTGTTTTCTTTTTTCCGTGTATAAACGATGTTTTCAGGTCCAAGGAGTTAAGTCAAAGTGACAAAACACAATGGTCCATCAGATTTTGTGAGTTTAAAATGTCGGTTCGGTTCCATAAACGATTCAAACTTCAAGAAAATCTTTCCATGGGCCAGATCTGGTGGGTTAAAATAAGATTCGCCCTATCATTCCTCGATCGGACCTATATTGAACATGAAGCTGGCGAGAAAATTTCTCTGCTCGAGGAATTCTTTCAGACATCAAAAAGATATCTTTCGCTATTGTGGAAGATATTTCTAATTTTTTTCAAGACATCATCAAGGAATTGGTTGCTATATGCGTACTGCGTGACCATGAGACACAGTATCTGCCCTAATAGGAATTTGATTAGGCATTCCCTATTTTTAATAAGGTCCTGATCAGGTTAGAACCCGGAAACCGTGAATGAGGAAAGTTTTATGCACGGAAAGAATAATTTAGCTGCAGCACCTAAGTGGCTAGCACGGACATGGACAGCCATTAAATTAGCTCCTGTAGCTAAATTTTAGCTGTTATAGCAAAAAAATTTGCATTTGTAGCTAATTTATTTGCGGTGGTAGCTAAAATTTAGCTGCAGGAGCTCATTTAATGGCTGTCCGTGTCTGTGCTAGCCATTTAGCTGCTGCAGCTAAATTATTTTTTCCGTGTGAGGCCCTTACAAGGGGCTTATCTGATTCCCCTAATAGGATTCGAATAGAGTTTGAGATCTTCATAAAATCGAGCGAAATAAGGAAAATCGTAAAGAAACCTGAAGAGGACCTTAAAGGGAATCAGGCATGCCTCGTCAGGCCCTGGTATTTTCCCATCAAAAATTTCTACTAGAGGGGGAAGTCAACGTACCGAGGACGGTAAATGCACTGTAGAATATTTCTATGAGAAAATTTCTATAAATTCATGTGGGGTGATCAAAATGTACATACATATCTCAGGAATCACTGATACTCGTCTGGAAATTCACTGTGAAATGATAGTAAAAATCACATAAAGTTTGAGATTTTCAGTTACATTTATGGGAAATTTCCCATACAAAAAATTTTTGGGCTTCGCCAATGCTGACAATAAAATATAGCTTGGCACAATGTTGACCGACAAGGCTTGGCAATCTATAAATCTTCAATGTTGATTACCAATAAATAAAATGTTGCACCGATGTCGGTGTTCGACGGATTTCGTTTGTCAGCCTATTATTGTGGCACAATTGCGCCAAGCTTGTGTCTTACTTAGCTCATCCTTGGCCCAACATTGACTAAACGATAGGTCCATTCAACGCCAGGATCATTTAAAATGTGGTTCAATATTGCCCCAAACTTTGGCCTAGTTTCGGTAGAAATTAGCTTCCAATGTAACGGCATGGCTGGATATTGGCAACCTATATGATATTTTTGCTATATTATTAATCAAGTGTTTCTCGCGAGTGGTGAAACGCGTATACGAAGAATATATAAGGCTTAAGCAAGTCGTTGGAAGAACAGTCACTCGCTTTTTACTATGAGTCACACTAGAGGGCTCCTACCGCTGAGCCAACATACATTGTGTCTACTTCTCATGGCAAAATTTACCGACAAAAGGCGCCGAGTTGTTCACAAACAAATGAAGGGAAAACAATGAAACTTCAAACAACATGTGTCAGAAATTGCGAAATGCGCATACTTTTTATATATTTTTTACTTTGATCATTGGCGCAGCATTGAAAAACAAAATTTCCAATTGTTTGCCAATGATGGTATATTTTATTGCCATTGTTTCATCGATGATGGGACTTCATTGGAAAAACACGTAGGTAAATCATAAAATGATGTTATCATTCCAGGTTTGCGCCATGCTTGGTTGCCAAGCCTCGGCCATATTTTATCTACGTTGCACCATGCTAGCGCCAATTGTAAATTTCTATATATGGGTTCATACATATATGTCGGACATTGATTTTCCATTCACCGATTGGAATTTCCCAATTATTGTCGGATGCAAGAAAATCCCGATTATTTTTTACAGTGTAGAAAACGAGAGTTGGTAATGATGTTTCTTTTTATAATTCGTACGATCACTAATGAAATGAAAGCTTTAATCGAAGAGATTTGTTCGGAGAGAAGTGTAATGCGACCACTGGCAAACAAAAATTGTTGTCGAGTGATAGAATAGTAAAATTCATGATGGTTACTTCATTATTTGATATCCATGTTCATACACGGAGAAAAATGAGAGGTCGAAAAGTACTGAATTTTCCACTAAATTGGCAAGATACGAAAAAATACCATTGTTATTGTTATACAGTGTAGTACAAATGAATGATTGACCAAACACTCTTGATTATGAGCACCCTGCTTAAAAGATCCGATTCAAACTTATGAACTGGTCAATCAGTATGAATCAGATTTATGTTCCTATTCGATCTTATTCAAATAGGAAATTTTTACTCAATGGGATATAATCAGTAAATTCAAATGTACATGATCCGAATTTCTTGATTATATCCCATGGAGTAGAAATTTCCTATCAAACCGATTATATTTGAATGAGATCAAATAGGAAAATTCCTGGACAAAAATGTGATTCAAACTGATTGACGAGTTAAGAAGTTTGAATCGAATTTTTGAAGCAGGGCATTTAACCTTATGCATGATGAAGTACTACACATTTTAATTACATTATCTATCGACAACAGTGGTATTTCCAGTGTGTATATGTAGTAATTTTTGAAACTTCATTTTATTTCGTGTATGAATGATAACCATTCTTATGTGCGAAAACCAAATTTGCTAACATGTTCCTCGCAATTACCATCTGTACAAATTGATCATTGAGTTCCATTTTTCTCAGAGTCTCAGTAATATTGCGCATATATGAGCATTTACATCAATGAATGAATTAATTTTCAATAAAAATGAAATATCATCCAGCGAATTCTGTAATTTAATTGCAAAATTGTCTTAATGATAATCTCTGAATCCTCCGTCATGAGTCGTGTGATTTGAAATGGACTTCAAATTATTTTGGATCGCACCAATTTCCTGAAAAATGAATTTCGTACTCCTCGTGTTTACCCTGATGATAACGTGATCTGAGTATTATTGTAATTCAAAAGCTTTGTATTTTTATACTTGACATACCTAATGACCTAGAAACAATCCACTTCCTTCTGAGGATGGAAAAAAATTGTCGACCTGTTAATAGTTGTAGTAGCAAGCAATAGTAGTTCCAATAGTGTAAAGGCGATGATAGAGATAGTAATGATGTGACTAACAGCAACAACAGCAGTAACTGCAATAGCAGCAGCAGCAGTAGTAGTAGTAGTAGTAGTAGTAGTAGTAGTAGCAGGAGTAGTGGTAGTAGTAGTAGTAGCAGGTTGACATGGAACGAACCCTCTTTACTGGTCTTACAGGGTAGGATTCGGAGATTGTAGGGTGAACAAGGGTAGGAGTTAGTCAGTGGTGGTTGTAGTATCGAGGTGGGGGATGATACGACCGCCCACAGTTCCACGCCCACGTTTTGGTCCATCACGCATTTCAGCCCTTCTTCAAATCAATCCAGTACCCACGATCTCACTCTCACCCTGATGTGAAAAGATATTACCCTTCGTAGAAAGGATATTCGCGTACTCTGCATTCAATTTATATTCTCGTGTCGCGCCGGTTTCTCTCTGAATCAGTTGTGCAATGTTAACACCTCACATGCTATTACACTTAACCGCTTTTATTTTCCATTCTTGATACGGTTGCTGACAGTGTTTCGCATAATTCAGTGATAATTCAAATTTGAAAATTAACCCACATTTCATTGTTAGATCAAATTAAATGTGATACTACACGTATTTGAATTGCTGTGTATTGTGTATGAAGTTGAGAAAACAACGCGAATTTTCAATAGATCGTGTTATTGAGTGATGATATTGAAACGTGAAGATTCAACCATATATTTGAAATAATAAATAACGATTGAAGTAAATTCATAAATCGATGAAATCTTCAATCGAGGGACTGTATCGAAACTTGTATATCAATTCATCAAATGGTCCATGGAGTTTTAAACTCCGGTTGTTGCGTTTATACAAACGTGTGTGAGAGTTCTACTTATGTATATAATTCTCGAGTAAAGAGACAGAAGAGGAGAACAAGTGAACTGGAGCGGGGGAGAACAAGGGAAGAAAGAAAAAAAGGGAAAAGAAAAGAATTAAAAGGAAAAAAGCATGTTCCTCGTCGTTATCGCTGTGAAAACAAACTATTAGCGTAAGAGAAGATAGCACGTAAGTCAGTCGGCGAGATACAGATACAATCCAGGCGAAATCGTTTTTGTAGAATTACTGAATGAATTTGTGCATTTAGTATGTGACTGTCAACTCGTTTTGATACATAGTTCTTGAGTGATGTGGAATAACGTGTAGTGCGTTATTGTCGAGGAAAATAAAGCATCGGGTCGAGCAAACGATTGTTGGATTCTTCGGATGCAACTCAAAGTCATGATCAACATTTCAAATAATGTGGAATGGTTGAGTCATAAAATGGTCGATCGTGAGATTGAATGCTGTCTCTTCTAATGTGAATTTGAATAGTTGACGATATTTGGTTGGTAACAACCTATTTTAGTGTTCTTCTGATGAACGTGCATCAGAGCATCGTTTATCTTCGAATAGAAGAAAACGAACAAGACGAAGAAGAAGAAGAAGAAGAAGAAGGAGGAGAAGAAGAAGAAGATAAACTTCGATGGAACCGCACGCGACGGCGCACGCGATGATGATGATGATGTCGTCGTCGACGACGAATTTGTCGTCCTCGTGCGACGGTTGTGGTGGAGATAGCAGTGATCATGACTCGGACAGTAGCAGTATGATCGTAGATCCTGTTAGTCTTGATAAGAATGAACTTGTTGACAGGATATCACCTCCACAATCGTCTTCAAGTCCAATAATGCCAGGCAGTTGTTCTCCAGTACCGAAAACGGTTTCTTCAGCCTCCACAATGATTCAAATACCTCGTCATCGTACAAGTGGAAGTGGAGGAGGAGTAGGAGGAGGAGGAGGTAGCGGTGGTGGAGGTGGGAATAATAGAAATAACAAAAAAGCATCATATTCGATGATGTCAATGAACAATCAATCAAGCAAGAATACATCTAGTAGTTCTACTTCTTCGGCATATTCATCTGGGGGAAACAATGACAAAATGTCATCCTCTCTGATAAAACCACCATACTCGTACATAGCTTTAATAACAATGGCAATACTTCAATCACCACAAAAGAAATTGACTTTAAGTGGTATATGTGAATTTATCATGTCGAGATTTCCTTATTATCACGACAAATTCCCTGCTTGGCAGAATTCTATCAGGCATAATTTATCGCTCAACGATTGCTTTATTAAAATACCTCGGGAACCCGGTAATCCCGGTAAGGGCAATTATTGGACCCTAGATCCCCTGGCGGAGGATATGTTTGACAATGGTAGTTTTTTAAGACGTAGGAAGAGATACAAAAGGCCACCACCGCATTATTTGTTACGAGATCGAGCTATCATGGCTACATTTGCGATTTGTGGTGACAGAGGACCGTGCCCATCCGGTGCAGCGGGAGGAGGTCATCCTGGAGCTTTGGCTTATCCTAATGCTGCTGCTGCGGCGTACTTATCCCCGCCTCCGGGTCTACCTCTTTTAGACTTTTCACCGTCGACTTTGGAAGCACTGAAACTCGGTGGTTTTCTCGAACCACAATTGCCACCACTTTACAAACCGGTACCGATCAACGCACCTCCTATCAGGCAACAATTAGATCCAGCAACAGCGTCTAGAATTGTGAGCATTCTTCCTCAGTGCAGTCATTCGACGACAATGACGACTACGAACGTAGCGGAGAAGAAGAGGAACTTTAGTATCGATGCCCTAATCGGTAAACAAGCAGCGGTTAACGAACAACAAAACTGTATTGGTTTGCTTGATTTGAGTCCGTCGGAACATCGAGAAATTCGTAGCCAAGCGTCAGCGTTTTCACCCCTTGTATAGGACAATTTGATATGTTCGATTGTAATATTATGTCTCAATTTACGACAAAACATCATTCAGACTATCATTGATTTATTGTCAGTATCGTTTTACATTCTTCCTATTTGTGTGATGATCAGTGTGTATGATAGATGCCAAAATTATTCATGAAAGTCGATAATATTGCAAATCTAGTCTAGTTTGAGAAGTATGAAACAATTATATTCCTTGTAAATCGGAAAGGATAATATATTTCGATTTTCGACAAACTTTTTTACAGTTGTATGTTCTGCTCCCATTGATTTCGAATACTCCAGCTTTGTTGATTCTATTCGTAAAGAAGTTTTATGTGAATTGATGATTTGGATGGAAACTATCGAAAGAAGGAAGTGATATTATATGAATTTATACATCATGTTCTAGATCAAATTTTTCAAGAGGCTTAATCGTCCATAAACTAGAGATAAATGGCGGATCATTCATAGTTTCAGCAAAATCTTCAATTGAATGAATTAACCCTTGATTAGCAAGATGCTAGCGTATGTGACGCTAAACAAACTTCTCGTGAAAGATAAAATATGTGTGGAGCTTTTCTTCGCATTGTTGGTAGATTTCGTTCCTTCATCGCGGGGGAATCGTTCTTTCATCAAAAATGAGGGATTTTTCCATCACTTTGAGGAATTATTTTGTTTTCTTGGGTATTGAGTCTTCTACAAATGGAGGAAAAGTTGATCCAATTATGGTGAAAAATTCCCCGTCTATGAAGGAACTTTGCTACCACCATTTTTGGAGGTAAAATTCCACAATTATTTTTTACAGTGTATAGCATCACTGCGCGTACTCGAAAATCACTGTACAAAGTCATGTTTAGGAAATATCGAAATATTCTTGAGAAATTTTGCACAAAACATTGAGCTAGTGTCCTGGCATCAATAATCCCTTCGAAGTCTCACCTCAAATATTCAAATTGAATGTTTTTGAATTCCTAATAAATCGAGCCTCACTGGAACTATAGCTAGGGCTATAATGTGACTCAATTGTGATTTTCAAAAGAAATCGCATTGAGTCACATTGTAGCCTTGGCTCTGGAGCCTTATGATTCGTTACATCGAATATATATCCAATGAATTACTCTTCAACGTTCATGTGGGAGAAAAAGGATGATCAGAAGACGTGAAATTTGAAAAAATTAAAAATAGATGAGTCAATTAAATCGCAACAATATCTTCATCGGAATTAGAGGAGGTGAAAATAGTTACTCTGAAAATGTGACGTGATGAAATTGTATTAGGAACTTATAAAGTCACAAAAGATTCCAGTATCCGCGGAAATCTGAAAAGTTAAGTGAAGAGGTACGCCATGTAATAATCTTAAAAAATATCGAGGCATATGATGGTGGATTATTCAAGTTCAAGTTGACACGCGTTCTGTATATATTCACGTGAGCCATTTCAAGCCACATCACATTTCGACCCTCAAAATGTTTTCCTCTATCGACCTACGAACTTAACATTCATACAGTTATATGATCTCATCGCTACCATCATCTTGTAAAAATTTCAAGCCTGTACTTTTACGCGCGCGAAAAATGTGAAATTATATTAATTCGGGACGGACTTGATGATTTATTTACTATTCCTTTTGGTGAATAACTTCTATCGAAGCCGATTAGCTAATCCAAACTTAGGAATGGTAAATGTGCATTGAATTTCATACAAACTATTGATAAATGGGGTTTGAATAGTTTCTAAGAGAGTTGTATCGTTAGCCCCTTTGTGGGAAATAAAATTCATACGAAGTTATTCCACATTTTATAAATTCAGGTGTATCAAGTGTATCCCATTTTGTGACTCAAGGTTTCAGATATTTAAAATCACATTCAATGCATATTTTGCGAGAAAAGTAATATATTGGAAATTCCTACATGTCTACCAAATTGGCAGAATGAGTGAAAATACCCCGGTTATTGTTAGACAGTGGAGTAAAAATGCGTGCTTGACCATTTAAGGGGTTATATACAATCAAGAGGCGCAAAGAAAACCGACTTTTCAAGAATTTTTCCTGAAAAGACAGTTGAATTGATTAATGTAAAAATTTGTACATATATTGAGATAACTTTCAACTGTATTTTAACATTTTTTATTTGTAAAAATAATAATTTTGAGAGCTGTTATAGCTGATCTCCAGGAGCTCCTCTAAAAAAAAGCGCTTTGCGGTGACCACGATATCTCGGAACTGAATCTTTTAAAATAGAAAAACCAAACGGATTCCTTTAAAGTGATGTATAATGTAATAATTAATCGAAGGATTCTAAAAAGAAAAAATCGATTTTTCACAAAAATTTTGGCCTTAAACTGTTCATAGGAAAAAAATTTATCGCTGAGAAGAAACCTTCGATTAATTACTAAACAATATAGTCAACAAGCTTGTGTTGAAATCTGAGACTGATCGGTCCAGCTGTTTTCGAGAAATCTTGGTCTCCGACTTTGAAAACACAGTTTGGAGAAAAACGGATTAAAAATTTCAAAAGTACTTGACATATAGTAGAAAAATTTCACAAATATGCGTGTAACTTGGACAATAATCGGCAAATTGACTTGAAATTTTCTGTGTGTGTACTTAAATGTATCTACATTACAAAAATGAAATAAAACAAGAATCGATTCTTTGAAAATTTTAACTGTATATAACCCCTTAAAGATTCCACGCTCAAACTGAAGAATGTACACTGTAAAAAATATACTTCCTAAACTGCCAAAGAAGTTTGGCAGTTTTTTACACAAACTTTTTTTGTAAATTACCAAACAAAAGTTTGTAAACATTCAAAAAATTTTGTGATTTCACGAAGATTTTTGAGAATTCACAAACTTTTGTTCGGCAATTTACAAAAAAGGTTCGGAAATTATTTTTCCAAACCAAGTTTGTAAATTTCCAAGCATTTTTGTTTGGAATTCAACAAATTTCTTTTACAGTGTATGAACTGAAGAAATTATTCATTTTACTATACTATCTAACAATAATGGCGGTATTTTATCTTATCTTGTCAATTAAGTAGAAATTTGGTAATTTTCCACATGTTATTCTTCTCCATAGTATATATTAAAAATGCATAGTATGTTTCAAGTACAGTTTTGAATATCTCAAAAACTAGATGGTGCAATGCCTCATACTTGGAACCACAAACTAGGAATACTTGAGGAATAATTTACAAAATTTTGAACAACTTGAAAAGAATTTCATTTTTGACGAAAGGGCCACACAGACAAAAGTATTTTTTCGAATCTAAGAAATTGTTATTTGAATAGGTTGAAATAGATATTTCTTCGACAGAAATAAGTATTTTGTTCATGTAAAAGAATTTATTATTTGGTCCATCATTCGAATGACAAAGAGTGACCGCAAAATCCGCCTGAAAAATACCTTATGTCGATCATTTGCGAGGGAATATCATTCCCCGGTGAGTGTAACATTGATTTTGGAGATATAGAAATCGACGGAATCGATAGATTCTTGACAAAATGGATCCTTTTCTATAAGAAACCTATCGAGGTTTCTTGATTTTTATAAAATCTTGATCAAAATTTAACACTCCTTTACCTGTAAAACCAGTGTTATGCTCACTAGGAAATTGTATATTCTCGCAAATAATCAA
Source organism: Gonatopus flavifemur (assembly GCA_018340375.1). Taxonomy (NCBI): domain Eukaryota; kingdom Metazoa; phylum Arthropoda; class Insecta; order Hymenoptera; family Dryinidae; genus Gonatopus; species Gonatopus flavifemur. The sequence goes on from JAFFJZ010000002.1 coordinate 25,129,663, forward strand.
TAAAGAGTATGTTTTAGAATGCATTCTAACCTGAAACCCGCGATCCCAAAAAATAGGTGGAAAAATACTCTTTTTGGCGGTCACTCTTTGTTTGTATAAAAGAAAATTCATTTTTGTTGGAGAAATATTTATTCATTTGGACCTATTCAAATAACAATATCTTAGATTCAAAGACATATTTTTTTCTGTGTAACGATACAACTACCTTAATGAATTTGAATGGTCATTTGCCATTGCGAAGTTTGTATTGGACCTCATCAATTGATGACATTCGATGCACGTTTCCAACTGGAACGCTTAGGGAAATCTTTGAAATCTCACTGTTAACTCAAATGATCACATCACTATTCAGCACACAAGTGGATCTTGAAACACTAATGGAGGAAAATGTCAGAGGAATGCGATTTTGTCATGGGTATCAAAATTCTATTCATATAATATTGCGCACACGGGAAAAGTAATGATCCAAATTTGCATTGACTATACGGATACAAAAATATTTCTGAAAATTACTACATTTCTACCAAATTGGCAGGATATGACAGTGTAGTAAAAATGAATGAATAACAAAATATTCTTTAGTACGAGCGTGCAAACTTCTGCATGATAAATTACACATTTTTACTACACTTCTATATCAATAACAAAGATATTTTCTCTTATCCTGCCAATTCAGTAGAAATTCATGTAGTAATTTATAGAACTTTATTTTCCTCCGTGTAGTATATCACTGGACGCAACAAAAATTCGAGAAGAATTTGTACAATGAATTTTGATGATCCTTTGACTTTGTCCATTGTTTCACCAGTGAAATTTACTTTCCATTTCGATCGTCGAAATAATAAAAAGAGCCCACGAATTATTAAAATCCAGTGTACGAATTCTCCTCAAATTTGTACTCCGTCCCATAGTGACATACTAGTCAACGAAAATTTGGATCACCAATTTTCCCCGTGCAGTAATTGGTTCTGAAAATGATTGGAGTACAGGAAGAGTTTGTTAAATTAAGGGGTGATATCACGTTGTGTGCAAAAAATTTTTGGTCATTTTCTCAAACGTGCCACAAACGATAGGAACATTTTCAGGATATGGGGTTTTTTGCATATGAAAATACTAGTCGCTGAGTACCAGAAACACATTTTGTTATATTTTTACAATACAAAATGGCGACACATCAGTGCACCGAAAAAAAAGTCTGGTCTTTCACATTGGCGTACCGCTAAAGGTCACAATTTTGAATGTAGAACAAAAAACCAAAATTTTTCTGAAAATATAGTATGAAATTTAGAAATCTACGTAGGATTTTTTCGATATCAGCTTTTCGAAAAGATCGAGAAAAAAATTTCAAAATGACGCCATTCTCTTCAAAATTTGCTTTTCGAAAAAATTCCTACGTAGATAGCTAAATTTTGAGCTATATTTTGAGGAACTTTTTAACCATGAGAAAAAAAAATTTTATTTTGACCGTACCACCATGCCGCCATTGTAGATTTGAAAAATTGAATACAAAGTGTTTTTTGTACCCAAAGACTAGTAATTCCATATACAAAAGACCCCAAACATTTATAATTTTTTTTGACTTCATGGCAACACTTTGAAAAACACGTCAATTTTTCCGTCCACAAAATCATATTACCCCTCAACATTCCACTGAGAATTGAATACTTGTTCATTCAAAAATTAAGGGATGGAATCGAATTAAATAAATTAAGGGATGATTTAATTCAATTAAAGGATGAGTTAAATCATCCATACAAACATTTTACTGATACCAATACTCCGTGAATAATTACAGTGCCGAATTTAGGGTCATAAAAGCCTCCGAAGGGATTTTGAAAAGGAGCTGACTTTTTTAAGACTATCCTCTTCTTTTTTTCCCTTTATGCTCGGTTTTTTGATCTCCCCAATTCTTGAATATAGTCATTTTAAAATTCTTCCCTAAATGAGGCTCCTCCACTAAACTCGGCATCCACCGAGTCCATCAATATGTAAATTCGACCCTGAGCGATTGCATGGAATAGCAAGCAATGTTTTTGCTGTGACCGCAAAATATTTGCTATCACAGCAACCTTGTTAGCTATAGCAGCAATTTTCTAGCTATGACAATAACAAATGTTTGCTATTCTGTATGTAATGCTGAAAATTTGTTGCCTTAGTCGATCATGTTGCTTTCTCAGCAATCCAGTCAAGTGTTACAGCGAATTTTTAGCTAGGTTAGGAAAAAGATTTGCTATTCTGTATATATCACCTCGATTTGTTGCGTCAGCGAATTTCTTTCTCCGTATGAAATCTAGAACAAGACTTGAAACAATTTTGAAAATTCCGAATGACTTCGAGTGGAAGAATTTTCAAAATTAAATACAATTTACATATAATTCAATATATTCTATATATAATTTATATATAAGAGATATATAATTTCGAGAATTCTTCCACTCGGGTGCAAATTATACTTTGCTAAAACATTCATGTATCATGGGATCTATATTCAGATATGTTATCACAAAAATATCTCTCACGATTTAAGTATCACTGTTAGAGAAATCTGCCTGAAACTTCATAAGAATATTATGAAGTTTTTTACATAATCATTTTATTAAATTTCATAATAAATTATTGAACTCAATAATATAATTCTCAATGTTAAGAATTTTTCTCTCAATATTGATAATTTTGTTCTTAATTGTAATAATATCTTTGTGAAATTTAATAAACAATTGTTACATTTCAGAAAGAAATTTCAAAATTTCATCATCAATATTAAATTTAAGAACTACTATTGAATTCAATATGAAAATATGGTATTTCATACAGAATTTCGTATTAAATTTAAGAATTTTTCTAACAGTGTATTAACCTCCAAAACTTTAAGATACAGTGACGAATTCTCGCTGTGATAGCTACTTTTCTCATCGTCACAGTTAATAAATAGCTGTAAGGACAATTAATGTGATAATGAGAATGAAAAAAATAGTTGCAAATTTATTCAAACATCCACAAGGTTTTCGTTTATCCCAAGTGAAAATGTGTTTGAGATCAAAATATAAATGTGGAAAAAAATGTTGACAAATTTAGGGATCAGTCGTGCGCAGAACAAGGAAATTTTATTTCATTCAGTTGGATATCATTTGAACCCAAATTGTATACCAATCGGATGAAGATTGCAAAGAAATCAGGTTAAAATATTGCACTAAGAGAATCGAATGAATTTTTCTGTCTGTATTCACGTGCCGAAATCAGACTTTGATATTTCAGTTCAAAAACTATCACGTGTTATGCGGATATACGTTTCCAACAGAAGAATAAATGTGTATGAAAGAGAGAAAAATTTATTATCTCCGAATTTGAATTTGAAAACCTTCCAAGTTACAGTTAGGAAACTTGACAAATCAAACGGCTAAGAGTTGCGTATATTATACTACAATAGTGAATTTGATCTCTAGATCGCGGGGGAATTGTTTTTGCGTAATCAAAAATAGGACTTTTTTCTTTCAGTTTGAACGATTATTTATGGAGAAAATTATTGTCTGGTATTTGGATAGTTGAAAATTAGCTATGGAAGCTATTTTCTTAGTTTCCACAGCTATTCACTTAGCGGTAACAGCAAGAAATGTAGCTGCCGGAGTAAAAATTTCACAGCTAACTTATTTGGCTATCCGAATATCAACCACAAAACTTGTGCTATCACAGCGACAATATTCTACTGTTGCGGTCAATGAATAGCTATAGCTACAATCATTTTAGCTACAGCAGTAAAAAAGGGAGCTAAAACGATGAATAGCTGCCACAGTTCCATTTTATTCCAATTTTCGCGAGGCCTACTTTTTGGAAGTTGAATACTCAAAAAAAGTAATGTGGGAGGAGTTTGGATCGTTTATTGAAACGAATTGATACTCGAATAATGGAATACTCAGCTGGTATAACAGTCTTTGTAAAGACCCAAAATCTTGCGGTACATTCTTCAAACCATGCTTCCATTTCCAAGCAGCCAATTCGAGAACACAAACACCGATGTTTCATTGGATTATTTGACTTTCAATTTTCGTTTCGTTTTTATGAACGATTCAAACTTCAAGTGTATAAAAAAAAGTAAGGGAATGAGTTCCCAATCATAGATGTATTTTGCTGCTACCATTTTTTGGGAGAAGATTTCATGCTGATTTCATATAGTTCAAGTTTTCTTGTACCTAATTTTCACTATATCAATTCTTTCTTCAAGAATATGCATATCCAAGCGATTTCCGTTGGAATCTTATTCCCGCGACATGTTTTATAAATATTTCACTTCGAAAAACGGCCAATATTTATCAGTTTTTAAGAGGGAAAGGATTGTGTTGTTTACTCTATCTTTGTGGCTAGGGCATTCATATAGAACCAAATACAGAGAAAAAAGAAACTTTTAGAAAAACTCACAGTGTCCTCACGAACATGAGATTTGCGCAGAGAGCCGAGGACAATGAAAAATTCAACAAATAACCGGAAGAGCGATCTGTATCCCCTACCGATGAAACAAACGCGGCGTTGGTACATTTAGACGGTGGTACAATATACGCAGCTTTGCCCCAAGTACATTGATGACGATTTCCGAAAAAGGTTGAATACTATTCAAAAGTTAAATGCATTTACGAAAAGAATAAGTGACACTTTTTTTTCACAAAAGAATTAAATTCACTCCAATATGGATATAAAAAATAAAAAAAAGAATTGACAAATTATCGATCAAACGATCTTCCCTAAAACAACACGAATTCTACAAAATAAAATAAACAGGCATGTTTCGAATGAATTTATGTCACTACGATTCAAAAATAGTATACGATAAATTACTCATAGTTTATTGAGAATTTTTTTGTATTGCCAAAAATGCAAAAAGAAGTCGTTTTGAATTCTCATAACGGGAGTTCTGCAGGAAATTTTCATGGTAATCATCATCTGGTACTTAAATTGTGAGGAAAAAAGTCTCATGAGAATTTTTCATGTCAAAAGGGAACGTCATTCATATTTTCTTTTGTAACTTTCGTATCTTTTGTTTCAAATTGTGAAATTGTATGAGATGGGGGAGGGTTAATCGAACCAATAAGTACATATTTTCAGCTGAATTTGTTCCCGGGAATGCGTATTATTTTATATCATTCTAAATTCAGCGAATGTACTGAATGAGTGTGAAGATGCAGTCGATTTAAAGTGGGATTTGAGAAAGGTATCCGTCAATAACCCTCTAGCTACAAACGTTGCAAATTTGCTACGTTTACTAAATCCACTTTTTTATAAATTCCAAGAGCATTTGGTTTTGAACATGATGATCAGGAATTTTTCTGGATTCCATTCAATGCGAAAAAAATTTTCTCATGCTCGATTGACGGTTTGGGGCCTCAAAACAGTTGAAAAGGGTGAAAGTTTGAAATGTTGTTTTTCACTGATTTTGGATTCCTTACATCATTTTCGATGTGAGGAGAAGGAGAAAAACATTTTCCCTCATCTGCTTCATGACTTGGTACTCAGAGGGATAATTGATACAAACCCACCCAACACATCACAGTCTTTGTAACGAGAACGTTGCTGGAACAAGCGAGTCATTTCCCACTCAAACTTGTAACAGTTAAATTAAATGGGTTACATCAATATCCTGTGGTAACTATATCACAGATGTACACGCAATATTATATTAATATAACAGGTGTAATGTAACCTGTTACATGCATGGGTGGGAAATGACTCGCAACCAGCTTGTCGCAGCAACGTTCTCGTTACAAAGACTGTGATGTTTAGGGTGAAAAGCTTACTTTCCTTGACAGCACTGCCATCCCTGAAGAATTCTTGAATAACTCCTACTCTCACAACACCAAGAAGTTTTGTGCACGTTTAGGGAACATGCTTGCTTACGAACATACAAATAACATTTCAGGACGTTCTAAGAACTAGGACTGGGGCTATAATGTGACTCAATGTGATTTTATATAAAATTTTTTATCGAGTTCTCATGAATTTGTATAAAATATCGATTGAAACTTGATACAAATTTTCTATAAAATTACATTTTAGCCTCAGCTCCAGTATATTATTATGTTTTCAATATAATTTTGGAAATGTTCTCTCCTTTTTTTCTCTAGAAAATGAGTGTTCAATTTTTCGGATACTTTTATATGTAGTTTAGAATATTCCGTATGTGAATGTTCCCACTGGAATTGAAATTGAATATTTGAAAAATGAATCAACATTGTGACATAATCATTCGTCAAATGTACCTCAGGAGTAGAGTTTGTTGAAATGCGATGAATCACAAATATCTCACGACAAATATATTCCTATGCCATTGAATAGTTTCAATTCCAATCATCAATTCAGTTGAGAATAGAAATAATCTTTCAAAACAGTGATTTTATGATTCGATGAAGCATCGGTGTAAGAAAAATCATGAAATTGATATAAGCCTTCTTATCAATAACATTTCTCCAGCTTTATTGGGAGGAAATTGAGGAATCAATTTTCAATATTCACTAATGTGAGAAATTGATCGTTGATTAAAATTTGAAGCGTGCAACAGAGTGATCAAATTTTATTCTTTATAACGAAATGAGCGAGTGCGATTTTCTTTTTGAATTTCTGCTAATAATTCTTATGTTTGTGTGTTACCGGAGGAAACATGAAATTTGTTCATGCACTTTCTTTAAATTTCTTGAATTCATCCAAGTTTGAGTGGTTTGTGAATGGAAACTACTGTAATCCACATGCAACTGTAATTTCAATCATTTTTTCAATTAAATGATTGGAAAGAGTTTCCGTCATATTCAATGAAAGTTGCATGCTGAGAATTTTTAACAAATATATTTATATATGTTTCAATTATAGAAAGAATTCACATTGTACAAAGTAATCCAAAATAGCTTTCCTTGGAGATATATCATTCGAAATTCATAAATGGAGTAATAACTTCCACTCGGGTCTTTAGATTTGGTAATATTAAATTTTATATTATGATAGATTCATCGTTTCGGATTGCAGGAAGGTTTATGTGGATTTGTTTGATAAAATGTAAAAATTATTGTCGTATCTACTTAGAAATTCTGTAAAAATATTTACAATATAAAGTGAGATTAAGGTGTAAAGAACATAAATTGGAAAAGTGTTGTGCAATGAATGGATATGATTTGTATCTGTGCAAAAAATTTATTCCATTATGATATTGATTTAATCTTTTTATGTGCATCGAAATAATTCTATATTTCAGAAATAAAAAACCTGGTGAACAAAGTGAACAGTTTTTTAGCCACTAGTCAGTTCTTATCCAATTGAATCATTTAACAAAATTTAAAATCGGGTACAAAAAGGATAAATTCTGCGCAATTTCATGTTAGTTTGCCTGCCATATTCGTCAAAAATAGCCATTATAAGAACAAAAAAACTGGTTGGTTGCCAAGCAGAATTGTACAATTACCATCCACAATTTGTTTGTTCTTTTGTTTATTGCAACGAGACGAGATATCCTGATCATTCAGGAAACTGTTCAACACACCGAATACATTATGAAGTTTCTGGGTTGAGTCAATATATGAATCACCAGTAGTTTTTGGAGTAGCAGTTGCATTTTTAGAGTACTTTGTATCATTATTATAGGCGTGGCCACGGTGAGTTTCGCGAGTGGCGCGGCAGCTATACGAAAATTTTGGACAACAACATCCACATTAATCGGATTATGTCCAAGTCTATGGTGCCAATGTTCGAAAAAAATTCCTTCTGTAAGGAATAAGTCATATCAAAAATACCGTAAGAGCTAAAAAAACGGGGAAAGTATTTCAGTTAATATTACAATGTACCACTGGATTAGGGTGCTATATGGGTCTCTTTGAGAATATGGATTGTGTTGTACTCTTTTATTTTTTTACGCGCACAAAATTTGATCAGGAAATGGTGAATTGAGCATCACAATTCTTATTCCCACCCAGTTTTTAGAGAAATCCTACAAAAAAACGGCTGATTCCTGCGCTGATAACTGTTCACTCTTTCCACCAGATTAGCATATTTCAATGAACAAAGGGAACTCTTTTTAATCCAAGATTTGATTCAAAATGGCATAAATAGTTCACGAGTGATGAAGCCAAGTACCCTAACGACGATTTATGATAGCGATAATAAGGGTTATTCAATTTCAAATGAAAATTCTTTTGACTATGAAAAATGATCGATAGCGAAATGTTGTTGTTCGTTTAATTTTTTCCACAATTATTAAATTTGGGTCAAAAAGAGTTAAGTAATTGATAAATAACAAATACTTGTTTTATATTAAATTTTCAATTTCATGTTCTGAATTTTGACAAACGATTTCCAAATGTCTTTGGCAGATCGGACCATTATACATTCATATAATACGACCGATTAATAACGGAATTGTAAATACACTTGCACCCCTCTCTGATCAAATATGTGCAGAGCACTCCTGTTGTTCCGGGAGAGTATTTTCCTTCGTCAGATTTCATGTAAATGTTCTGTCCAATTGGCCATGATCGGTCAAGTAGACGTTTAGTGTACATATGGGTAAGATAGTATGATTAATATAGGAAGAATCCATGGAAAGATATGCGAATATAAATACATCGATATCATACGAATCAACGCATTTCATGTATTTGCGACATTACCGACAATTGTTCCATTCAATTACTTTCTTTACTTTAGCGAAGAAATAAATTGAAGTTGCGCAATGTATGATATGACATTTTAAAATGGTTCCAAAAATGAAGGAAGATAAAAAGGAAAGATTTGAGTATCAGGCTGTTTTAAAGCGAATAAACATTGCAACTATTTTTATTGCAGATAGCAGGAAAGCACTCGACATTTAATGTCGCTTGGATTGGTCTCCGTTTCTATTTTTCACCCTTTTATTTTTCTGCCGTGAGCGTTGTGGAAAACTTGGTACAAGACACACACAGAAAAACAGAAATAGAGGGAAACGAGGGGGATGGGGAAAATGAGGCACGACAAAGAAAATTATCAGTAAAAACCCGCAAAGACACAAAATATCCTCTCAACGAAGTATAAGTAAAGTATGTATTATTGTATATTATATACTTGACGCTTGGATTTTCTGAGTCTGTGAGAATGGGATATTTCCATAAGGACGTTCGCACGTTATGGTATTCGAAATATTTTTAACGGATTTGATAATATGTTGTTGAATCCAATGAAAATTACACTTTTGAATCTGAATTGATCGAAGAATCAATTTTGTGAGTGATTCACTGATAAAATCTTCTGAATTTCACTACTATCGAAACAGTAATCTTGATTAATATGAATTTACAGAACGAACGGAATCCGAATACTCGAAGATCGAGAGGAATAAAATTGTATAATTTAGAAGACATCTGAATAAAAACTGTGTTTCGAGTATCCCTCGATTAGAAATAAATATTTCTTCCAAGGACAAATTATATCCAAATTTCGATTTTGAAGAGACAAATTTTTTAGTGTTGCCGCGAGCCGCGAAGCGAGCCGTAACGAATTTTAGATTTCAAATTATCTGGATTGAAAGTGAACTCTTTTTGAGTCAACCAAATTGGTTTGAAATTCAGTTCAATAGACCCTCAACTGAATTTCAAGGTTTGAACTGGAATATAATTTTATGGATACGAGTTTGAAATTAGTTTATATTCGAGCCGGTTTCGAGCCGACATTTCGAGCTGAACCTATACTGTTTGATGTACGAACCGGTTGAAAATTCAAATACACGGAACTGTGCATTATTATGAACTTCCAAACCAAAGTATAGGACCATTCAACCAAGTATTGAGATAATTTTTACTTATTATAGTCCTAACTAAATCCAGTGGAAGTCTGAAGCTCGTTACAGCTCGTTTTGCGGCTCGCGGCAACACTAAAATTTTCCAAAATATTCTCAACAAAATCCAGATATCCAAGCCTGATTGGATGTATTGTTTTTTGTATCCAAACCTCTCATAACACAAGTCGATACTAGTGATTCTAATCATTCGATCAAGCAGAAATAAATCCGTCGATTTCGTTGAACACAATTTATTATTCTCTCTAGTTAGCTGTAATTGTATCTCTAGTAACAAAATAATAACTTGTAATTTCTCTTATATAATATGAATATTAATGAATTCAAAATCATAACGATATATCTTGAGTGGAAAAGTGTTCAAAACTATATAAACTGTATTGGATTATATATAAATTCTATATAATTTCAAAAATTTCTCCATTCGATGCTGTAGTTTGAGGTTTGAAACTCTGAATCAATGTTTGTACTTGGTGTTCCACTCTCCGACTTCGAGTTGATTCCTGATCCGACGGCAATGGACTTACGAGGCAACTAGTTATTCGAGTAAATTTTAATTTTCATTAGACAAACAATGATGAGATTTAATCACTATTTATACCATTCTCGGAGCTCAAATGGATTCTTATTTGAGATGTTTTCTGTTCATTGTACGTTAGTTTCGAGAGCGAACATTTACATATTTCACTGATGTTGCGTTCCTCTTAGAAATTCCACCAAAATCCAAACTCATGGCAAATATTGAATTTGAATCTTGAATACAATCTTGGAACGGAATTTTCTGAACATTGTAGCGATTTTTCTCCGACATTTGGTCGCACCAAAAATCCTCCATGAAGGGGACTTTTGCTTCAAGATTTGGTGAAGTTTTTCCTTACTTTTTGAAAGATTTAACACCCAAGAAATGGAATATTTCCTCAAAATGAGAAAGCCATTCCGTCGAGGGATGGAATCCACCACTGGAGCGAGGGAAAACTCCCCATTTTTTTGTAGTTTCTCCTGAAGGATGGGACGTGCATCAAATCCACAAAAGCTTGCTAAAGATCATCTTCAGCTGATTTTAAAATGCAGCCAAAATGAGCCCTATCCGAACTAAAAGTAAGCGACGAAAACAAATGCCAACACAATTTTCTAATGAATATGCAGTCACGTTCAGTCCGACTTTTTACTGTGGAGTACTGAACGCGTTCAGTGCAGTTTATGACCACCATTTGACTTTCTATGCAACTTTCCTCAGAGAGTGCAATGCACGCTTTAGATATTGCACTTTTTGCTAATTGCCTGCAATCCCTGATAACACTTATATCATTATTCTGAAACAGTGCATCATTGCATGGTTTTGGAACTCTGGATAAAATTTTCATCATCCTTCTGATATAATACTTCAGATTTCAATCAACAATTCTGAAATTTATTAATTCTTACTTGAATTATATGAAGTATTGTAATTAAATTCTTCGTACTTATTGATGAAAATTAATCGAAAATTGAATAGATTTTTTTTTATAAGAGAAATCATAAATTCATCTGAGGATATTCTATTCTACTTTAATAATGAATAATTCATATGGAATATTCATTCATACTCTTACGATGGATTTGAATACCGATAAATCAATCCGGTCGTCATTTTGATGATGAAATCAATCAACCTTTCATGCAACCCATCCACAAAAATCTAGCTCAGTTTTCAGCTGGATGTTCAGATGGAATATCACCTAACAAAGTATATCTGCCATACCCAGTTGAGGGATTAGATCACTGTGACGGGCATTTTTTCAAAACAATTTTCATGAACCAATTTTTGAGTGAATATTTATGAAACATCAGTTATTTTTTCTATTCACTGTTAGAAGAATCTGCCTGAAACTTCATAAGAATATTATGAAGTTTTTTACATAATCTATTTATTGGATTTCATAATAAAATATTGAATTCAATAATATAATTTTCAATGTCAGGAATTTTTTTCTCAATGTTGATAATTTTGTTCTTAATTGTAATAATATGAACAATTGTTACATTTCAGAAAGAAATTTTGAGATTTCATCATCAATATTAAATTTATTTACAATGATTGAATTCAATATGAAAACATAGTATTTTATAAAGAATTTCGTATTAAATTTAAGAATTTTTCTAACAGTGTTATTATGTCCCATTTACATTGAAGAACATGTCAAAATTTTAGTTTCGAAAAAAATTTTAAACTCGCCGATTTTCACGCCTGTACTCAGAGAAAAAAAGTTGCTGAAACAGCAAACCTCGAAAGTTTGCACCGCTGATATGGCATAACTTGTTGCTGAATCAGCAAAAAATCTTGCTCTTTCAACAAGCACTTGCCATTCAGCGATCCGGAATCGCAGATATACAGACGGCTAGAAAATAGCTTGCTGAAATAGCAATATATGTGCTGATTTAGCAAAGCAGATTTTTCGGAATCGCTTCTTCAGCAAGAATTGTTCTTGGCGTGTGGTTAGATAGTGTTCATGATTTCGTGGAAACCAATCGTCTGATACAAAAATAAAAAATATGCTCATTATTTATATTGTATTGGCTATCGTGTAACGGAGCATTCGATCGTTTTTCATCTTCGGTGACCAGGAAAAAATTCCTGAGTTTTTGAGTGCAATTTTCGAGCCCAAATTACATGTTATTATTATCAATAATTATTGAAAGAAACATGATATTGACAAAATCGTCCGTCACACGAAAGATACTAGTCCTTAGCAGGACTAGTATCAGAATTGAAAGTCGATTTGTTAATTGAATCTCGAGATATCGTGTATACTGTTTTGAGAAACATAGTTCTTAGAAAAACGCGTTCAAAGCTTTGGCACCCTGGGAGGAGAGTATAGCTCACTCAGAGAAAAAAAGTTGCTGAAACAGCAAACTTCGAGAATTCGCTTTGCTGATATGGCAAAGCTTGTTGCTGAATTAGCAAAAAATTTGCTATTACAGCGAATATCTTGCTCTTTTAACAAGCGCTTGCCATTCAGCGATCCGGAATTGTAGATATACAGACGGTCAGAAAATTCTGCTGAATTAGCAAATATCTTGCTAAAATAGCAATATTTTTGCTGTAACAGCAACCGTTTTGCTAATTTAGCAAAACAGAATTTTCGAAATCGCTTTTTCAGCAAGAATTTTTCTCTACGTGCTGAAAATTGACCCCATTTCAACGTTTATATTCACAGTCACCATTTTATTCATTGAAGTAACCATGAAAATAACTGTGATAGTGGAATTATAGCTACTGTGACTAAAAAAATGTTGTTGGGTTCAAATTCAGTTACATTTCTGTTCTCAGTTGGTTTGTAGCATTCTGGTTTGGGAGCTCGAAATTTCAGTCAACAAGGAACTGAGCGGGTATTACACCTTTTCTCCCTCATTCTAGAGGATTCAAAGGATTTTCTGAGCTGATAGAGAAAGAAAATTATTTTTACGAAATGTCACAGTGATCTCACCCCTTGAGTTCCCATGTGAGATACCAACCCAGCTATAAAGCAACCCAGCTATAAAGGCGAGCGCGGCATCAGGATGGAATATCCCACTGACCATGTAATATTACAGCACATTGAAACAACGTGGTGTTCAACCCTAGACTGTATACATGGGTCTAGTGGACCCAGAGCGTTTCCTAAAATTCATATCGTTTTGCACTGCGCGGGTGGTTTGCTACCATAAACATAGGTTAAGAAAAACTTTTGTGCGATTGAATTCTATTTTCATTGATCTGAGTATTTAGTTCACAGCTCGGTGTCCCGATTTTGAACCCATTGAAGAGAATCCACCACTATCGTAAAGAATTACAGCACATCAGCCGGGTCCCGAGGACACAGTATGAGGGGTGAAAACATATGTATACAGTCCTTGGGTTGAATCAATGTGATTTGTAACATTAAGAAGCGATAACACAACATTATCCACACCTTTAGAAATTTCTGCAACAAAATTCAACCACATCTATTCGCAGCAGTTTCCACTCATCCAATTGGAAAGTTCCTTAAAATTTGAATTACATATCAATGAGAATTGAGTTCAGAGATGGGCGAATTTCAATCGAAATTGTATATAATTTTTTGGGTCCTTATTGATTTTTATATCATTTTGATTGGAATTCGGTATAAATTGTATAAAAGAGAATCGATCCTTTCCAGATCGCCCATCTCTAATTCAGTTACCAAACTATACTCAAATTACACCAGGGATTGAATCTATAATAAAATCATGTTCCTGTAAAAATTATCGTGGAGTTCCAGTAACCGAGGGACAAGTGAAAATCTTTCAAAAAAATCACTGTTCAGCTTGTAAAAATGAGTGAACTTTCACCTGATAAGTTCATATACTGAACGATAAAATAGTGAATTATCCACTTTGATTGTATTCAAGAGATTGTTGTAAGGGTACAAGCAACCCAAGTAGCACAAGAACATTTCAAATATTCTGCAATCATTCCGTGATCATGCATAGAATATGCAGATGAGACTGTTTTGGATAAATTCGAAAAATATGTTCTGAGAATGTGCACAGAACATACTTATCCAAAACAATCTCATTCGAAGATTCTAAGAATGTTCATAAAACATGCTCAGAACTTCCAAGAACCTTCTTAGCATTTCTAACCTGTTGTGCTACTTGGGAAGCACTGTGAAAAATATTCGGGATTCTCCCATATCTATATAAAGGAAATTTCCTATACTTGTATGGAAAAAGCAAATTCCCGTAGACGTATAGGAATTTGCATATAAAAATGTATTAAAATCGCTATTTTTATGGGATTTTCACTGTAAATTTGTAGGATTTTCCCCAAAATTTACGGGAAATTTTGTACAGTGTAATTTTTCAGACACTGAAACAGTTCAATCGAATCTTCACTCATCATTCAATCACGTACACTGTAAAAAATTTCTACAAATTTATGTGAAGTAATTAACATATACATGCGTTAGGAACTTCCCGCACTTGTCCGGAAATTTCCTATCAAATGATAGTAAAAATCCCATAAAATTTTGGAATTTTCAGTTGAATTTATGGGAAATTTCATACCTATATATTGGAAATTGATTTTCCATCCGGTTATTGGAATTTCCCGGTGGCCTTATACAAGAAAATTCCGATTATTTTTTGCAGTGTGTAACATATGATCAGAGCATCGCAGAAAAGCGAAAGCTGGTGAATGTGTCATTTATAGATATCCAAATATCTCCTTAGAACGGTAGCTACAGCTACATATGAATTCCTGAAATATCGATATTGTGACACATAGCCCCCGTAGGCAGATAGCCCCGGTCTCCCTTATGATAACGGAATAAGGGGAGTCAGCAGTATCGAAGTAACGTAATATTCATGAAACTGTATCTTTCTGTTGTTTTCAATATGATAGGCAGAAGATTCGATTAATGTCACGTGATTTATAAAATAAAGAATAATCTAGTTGTGGAAATATTACGTTTTATTATCATTATGCTTGCTATTTTCGAGTACTATACATTTCATATGGAATACAAATGTTTCTCATTTTCTCTCTTGACGTAAAAAATGAGAGGAAAATCGACCTATGCAATTCACGAACAAAACTTTGTATCATAAAGCATAATGAGAATTTTTTAAACTTATCGTCAACATCGTAATATTATCCGTTTTATCGTCAACTGGAATTGATTAAAGAATCATTCCGCATTTTTCATACGATTATGAAAATGTTGCAGTGAGAACTTGCATTGAATGGACCCGCTCAATCTCTTTGTTCCCAATTGTCTGCAGTCTAAAAGATTTCACTTCCTTCTCACGCTGCAAAAAAAGTCGTTAAATTTACCGAAATTTGTCGGAAAGCAATTAAACTGATCACAATGGATAAAAATTTCAAAATTTTTGGGAAACTAATCGAATTTTTCTGTAGGAGTACCGAAAAAATTAGTATATTCACCACATCTTTTGATATAATTACTGAAATCTCGGTAATTTCTCCGTAGTTTTTTTCGAGTTAATTGCTACTTAAATTACCAAAGAATTCCCCTGTGAATTTACCGAATTCGTTTATAGATTATATGCTTCAGAAATTTTATTCTCACATAAAAAGTGTTTTCAGAAAAGATTGAAAAGTTTTGACGAAAATTACAGCACTGAACCAATTAAAGACAGTAATTATGAGCACGTGCGCATTTTCTTAAACAGATATCAATAATATATAAATGTAGTTTACTCAGTTCATCGTGAGCAAAATTCATCCGCAATTCATCGGAAATCAGAGTGGGAATCCAGCAATTGGGATAGCTAAGCTCGAAATCCATTTTGATTTCTCGAATGCCATACAAAATCTCAAACCAAACTAACCATCATTTCTCGAGTCAAAAAGTGAAACCTGATTCAGCTCTGATTCGTTGCGTATTACGGAGTGAATCAGGTTTGATTTGAATTTTCACCTTGATCTCACCCTGTTCTCAACCTGATCTTGTTTCCAAACTTCTCATTCGACCTAATTTTAACCTTCCCTGGTGGGAATATTTCTCTGAGAATGTCTGAGAATCCCTAAAAAACTCTTAAACTTCGAACATTCTCTGTAAATCTCTGCAAGTCTCTATTTCTGAAAATCTCTGGAAATATTCTGAGCATTTCTGAAAAACTCTCAAAATTGGAATGTCCACCAGGGTTCTTCCGACCTGATTAAACTCTGGATCGTTGCGTATTACGGAGTTGATCAGGCTTTAAAATGTACTACAATTTTTCGACTCGGCTTCACTGTGAAGAATTCGCATCTTTCGAATACATCTTCCTACGGTCCGTTAACATAACAAAGTTGACGGTGTAAATGGTCAAGTTTATCCTACAATGAAAGCCAATCGAGCCGGATAGCAAATTTGTCCCTCAAATATTTCCTCAAAGATATCTTCCAGATGTTCTTTGAAATGGCCTAAAAGACATCCTTGAAATGCCTTTCAGACCAGTTGAGGATACCTTTGAAACGTCTTGAATGAGATATATTTAATCCCAAGCGTACATTGCCTATAATGACAATGGGCCCCAGGCTAGGTCCATCCTCTTTAACCCAGTATTGGGGAATGACGATGGGGCCAATGTTGGCTCAATATTGGCCCTGGTGTGCTTTTCCATATAATTATAGTTGGTAAAAAATGGAAATAATGAATCTTAGTGCGGGCACATTTGAACTTGGCCCCAATTTGGGCCAGCGTTAGGCCAAGATTGAGGTGAATTTATATATAGGCACGATGGGGCTCAAAACTAGGCCAAAGTGGGACTGAAATTCATGCCCGCTGGGGTAGAATTCAAAGGAATTTTCCAATTTAAAAAAAAAAGGGGCAGTATTGATTGCCTAGTCTGGGTTCATGCTGGGCCCATGGTGTTACCAATCCTTGGGCAAAGCAATACAGCCAAACTGGGAACGATGTTATCATCTCAAGGTTGGCCCCATTGGCCTGCCCAGCTTGGCCCCACGTTGGGCAGCATGGGTACCCACCCTGGGCGTAGATTGGGCCCACCGTTAATACACACTGGGGATATGTTTTTTTAATTCATATTAACCCTGTTGAAAATGTGGAAAATGTTCGGAAAGATTCGAAAATAGATCAAGACCCAAAACATCCGTTTCTTCCCGTCTCGTGGTGCTTTTTGTCCCAGTTTTTTTTCGAATCTTTCCGATATTTTCAGCACGAAAAATATCTTGAACTCATCTACATTTTTCGTACGGCGAGAAAAAAGATTAGTGAATTGAACGAATAAAACGTAGTTGACTCAACTACGCCAGAAGGTTAAATACGTTCAACCAACTCTGGAGGTTGCATTGAATCATTCCTCGGGTTGGCCGACTCTGTTGAGTCAACTACGTGAATGATTGGGACAATGAAAAATAGTTTCCGTCAAGTATCCATATATATTCGACACAAAATAACGAAGCATCGATTGCCTGCGAGGTTGACTCAACTACGTGAGATTTTGAATGAAACTTCTTCTGTGATTTGTTGACGTTGACACACATTGGTTCATATAATCAAGTGATAGGTTTGAGACAATGAAAGGTGGCGTAGTTGAGTCTACAATTTCCAAGTCATTTCAACTAAAAATTCGTTGATTCATTCATAAATTCTTCAACGACGCGTGGTGGTTAATGTCACTTTTATTTTTTTTTCAGTGTACCCTGGTTAAAAGAATCCATTACTTCTGACAAGTGAAATTAAATGAGATTTGGCCAGAACATTGTCCGAGAATCAATGAGATTTGGCAAGATTCAGTGAGATTTGGCGAGAATCGACTGTTCATTCTGACCAAATCTCATTGACATTTGCTGGATGAGATTCGGCCAGAACATTGTCCAAGTTCAACTGTAATTTAGTGAGATTTGGCGAGAATCAATGGTTTTCTTAAACCAGGGTATAAAACATTTCTTAGACTTCGGAAAAGTATCTTTACGAAACGTTCGGGAAATTTTTTCGGATTCCGTTCACATTCTATCGATTGATAAAAAGAATTTGTATGCCAAATTTCACATACCTGCACGTTTCAATTGTTTCACATAGATGAATATGAAATTTTCCATAAATATTCGAAAAAATCCTATAAATTCATAAACAATAATTCCAACATATTTTTATGTGACAATTCCTATACATGTACGGAAATTCTCTTCTCCCAATTGTGCTCTCTAAATTTCTTGGAGTGAAAATACTGCAAGTCTAACAAGAGTGAGATTCCACAATTAAAAAATGACTTTTCACTCCATAAGAGTGAATTCTCACTCTCAAAAGAAGGTGACATTCCACTCTTTAAACCGAGTTGAAATTTCACTCTGTTGGAGTGAGAATTCACTTTCGTGGAGTGAAAAGTCACCCTTCGAGAGTGTAATCTCACTCTTCCTGGACTTGAAGTATTTTCACTCTTCGAGAGTGAATTTTTCATTCCAAGGAATTCAAAGAGTGTATGGGAAATATGTTTTACAGCGTTTTCTTTTTTAACATGAATATAAAAATCTGAAGTTTTCATCACCCAGGAACAAAACGTGGATAACAATCGCACCATTACGTGTGGTATACTTGAATCAAGCCGGTAAATTAGAAGAACGAAAACCATGAAATGTTGAACAAAATTTTAATGCACACTCGACTGTCGACTCTTTTACATTTTTGGTTCCAGAGTCACTCGAGTCGGTTACTAAAATGTAATGGAAGTATCCTAATAATTGAATACAAAACAAGACTCACAGAAAATCCAGGATGTTTTTTGAACAAACTACATCGTGCATCATTTTGATACACCGACAATTTCAGTATTAAAGAAAAACGTAATATTGAAGAAAATAAAACTCGAATCAACGGAAAAGTCGTACACTCGTTTCTCTGTGATTGATTTCAAGCCATTTAAGTAACTACCCATGTAAGAGAAGGTGTATGGATTATATATAGATCTATACAACCTGTGTACAGTATGTATACAGATTTGATTGTATTTAATCTCCACCCCGAGAGAACACGAAGCTCTAAAGGACGTTCTATGAATGCAGATTACGGGGTGCAGACATTTAAACGTTCAATGAACCTTCCTTGAACGCGTATCAACTTAAAATCAATCTCAAATTGACTTACGATCCTTGTGCTCTCTTAGGGGATGTATGGATTATATAAGTGTGTGTACATAAGACAGATTCAGCGTATACATCTCACATACATAATTTATACGTATAAATATAAATATATATATAAAGTTTATATAATTGAATCTTTATACAAACTATCATACACGAACCATACACTTCTTTTCAACATGGACTACATCGTATCGCACATTGGAATAATAGAGAACTATGTTAAAAATATCTCTCACATCTCCTACTTTTAAAATTCGTGTCTGTAGATTTTAGTGGGTATCGTATTTGTCAGGATGACTAGATTTATAATATGATGTGTAATGATAATAATTAAAACAACAAAACCATTTTACCATTAGTAATAAAGTATTAATAAGTAACACGAACGAGTATTTTTTGTTGTTTTCAAATTCCTGTTCATATTTTCACTATATCGATGATATCAACTGTTCATCCATTCTTGTTTCATCTTTTTTTTTATCCTATCAATTACTAATGATGATACTTTGTGAAGATAAAATATTTCATTGCTGCGCTTACATTAACATAATTTCAAACTGAAATCAATAAAAATGTCCTCTGCAGAAGAAAATAATAGCATACGCATTGTTTCTTTGATAAAATGCAATTTTATTGTTCTCCTCTCTTTATTTTCATTCCGACTTTCAACTGAAATTTGAGAGTATCGCGGTTTGAAAAGGATTTTGATGAAATGGGAATCGGGAGAACATGGACGACTGAAAGTACATCGTAAAAAGCAATAACTTGTTTACTCGCTTCGGCGCAATAGACTGCTTTTGCTGGCTGGCTATTTGGAGTGGAAGACGATGATGATGAAGGGTAAAGAGGAAGAGAGCATCAGTGGATTTTCATTGCAGTTTAATCCTAACTGCCCCTCCTTCTCCCTCTCTCTCTCTCTCTTTGTCTCTCTTTCACCCTCCTCCCCCAATCTCCGCCACTCTTCTTTCACTCCACTCGTTTCACGGTTCTCTAAACGACGATAGGAAGGCAACTCTTGTCGCTTGGGGTGACGATATTACATTCCTCGATCGTGACGAAGATAACAGCCACAGAGTAGAGTAATAGGTGCTTGCCTGATACTCTCTTCATTCGAATTTTCCTTCCTCCTCTCCATATCTATCTCATCTTTTTTCCTTTCTTTCAATTCTCATAATAGGTGCCTACTTTTTTGTCTTTCTTCTCTAATCTCGCCCTTGCGTATCATGCAAGATCATGACGCGCGTGCAAATATTTATACCCATCCCATACATTGTATGTTATATCTCTACATGTGTACGTTTGAGAAATCTCAAATGCATGCAGATATGTATTATATACACACGTGCGTTTCCTTCACACGTGTATTTCTTGTGCGATGCAGGCAAAGTAAACTGTTATTGAACTATTATCGTATAGCACGTTGCAAGTAAGCAAACTATTTGCTAATGTATTTGTAGAATAATATAGATAAAATGACGCGACTGTCATCATGATATTGTACGATCATGCTGTTCAGGGTCGAGGTAATATAATAAGGCCAACGTGTCACACGTAAAGAGAAACTTCTTCGAATGATAATACAATTTTGAAATCTATTTCATACTGATTTGTCAAGAAAAATCCCTAATTTTTCCCAATTCTGAGGAGAATTGAATTATTCTTGCGAATTCGAAGAGAACTGATTGTTTTTCATATTGATCCAATTTTTAGAATTCACGTTATTTCAAGTTTATTCAATAATTTCAAACGATTAAAAGATATCTAGACGAGCTTTTGAATTTTAAAAATCAATTTTATGGCATCATTTCTTCTATTTAATCGTATTTTAGATAAGAAAAGTAGGGAGTGTATTTGAGGAATGAATTAAAAATTTATGTTTTTGTAGAAATTCATTTTTCCTGACTCTCAATTTGAAAAAGCGCGAAATTTTCCATGATTCAATCTTTGAACAGTCGCGGATTATATTGTAAAATACATTCTCTAAGAAATCTTGAATGTTACTATGTAAGAAGAGAATTTTTCATCACTTTTCTGGTGATAATTGCTACATAGTAATTATTACAAGAAGAATGGTGAAGAACTCTATTCTTGCATAGCAGAAATTCACGGATTTATATAAAATAAGACTGAATACTATGTTAGTATGTTAAATATTACCATTCTTTTCTCTCCATGTAGCAACTCTTAACAAGTATACAAGGGATATCAAATGTATCGTTGCTGCACATAGAGAAATTCCGTTTTTTTTCACCATTCAGTTGATACACTTCTTATTTGTAATTTTTCGTTACAATTTTTTGATTTATTATAATTCAAATTCATTAATATGGAAAGTTTAAACATTAAAATCACAGTACACGTTTTAGTAATGTTATTTGAAATTGTCATTTGGAACATTACAAAGCAATATCATATCATTTCAATTATCTGATATAATATACTGGTGCCGATTCTTAGAAAAATCGATTCTGTTTTACACAGAATGTATCGAATTCTTATCGATATTTCGCAGAAATCTATGAAAACTAAATACTTTCTCTACAAAAAGAGAATCAAAAAGAAATGTCACAATCTTTGAATTTCAATTTTGCTCAAGTGGAACTATGATAAGTCAAAATTCAGTCGAATTTAGATTGAAACTAGAATTTGACTGGGCGTAAACTTTACAGTCAAAGTTATTAGTCCACGAACAGAGGAAAGAACTTTACTGAGACAGTGGGATATGATTTTGCTGGATACCTTTTGTTGTAACACCAAATTTTTTGCTATGACAGCAATCTTTTCTTCTATCACAACAATCATGTGATCTATGACAGCGATTTTCCAACTATGGCAGCAGGAAATGTTTGCTCCTCCAACAAAATTTGTTTGCTATTCTGTATATAATACTGAAAATTTGGCCACTTTGAACAATCATGTTGCTCCCTCAGCAATCCAGTAAGCGGATTTCCAGTTAGATTAGCAAGGAAATTTCCTATCCTATACTTGCGAAAGCAAATTTTTTCCTCCGTGTAGTTGGATTTGTTTCGGTGATATAAAATCGACGTACGTCTTTAGACAGAGAAAAAAATTTGCTGATGCAGCAAATCGAAGTATGATACATGTAAAACAGTGAATCATTTTGCCAAACTAGTTAAAAATTTGCTGCCAGAAGTAACTGGATTGATGAAAGAGCAACACGACCAACTAAAACAGCAAATTTTTTGTTGCCACATCTAAAAAGATGGCTGTCATAGCTAACTTGTAAGGAATTGCTGTTACAACAAAAAATTTGCTGGTCCAGCAAAAGATACGCCAAAGATAAGATAAATAGAAAAGTATATGGGATTGAATACCATTCGCTCTAGTTCTCATCGTGACTTTAGAATAGGAATTGAGTTACGACCCGTGATTCATGGTAACGTAAACAGTTTGTCGCGCTCACTCCAATTTTGAATGGTACTTACTACAATTTTGAAATATCTGTCACTGTATTACTATTTTCCATTGCAACCGTTACCGTATACTTTTTTCCGTGTCTTCAAAACTCATTGAATTGAATCATGTAAACCTCACCGGGTTTTGTGAACATCCTTCATAATTCAATAGAATTATTTCTAAATGCACTATTCAAAATGGCTGGAATCCTTGCATTGGTATAACTCTGATACAACATCTATTCAAAGAACAAGGATGTTCAATGAGAAAACTCTTATCAAGCAACATCACTCTGAACTCATAAAATCTCATTTTTTTACGGCCGCTAATTCCATTTAGATCTCGTATCACTAGGATTCTCAATTTACTCAGAGAATCTCATATTACAAAGACTCGCAAGAACTGATGTATCAAGATGACGGTTTTCAAATATTATATCAACTTTTATCCTCAAAAATAAAGACTGATAAACCGTCAAGCAATTATTTTTCATTTCTGTTGAAATTTATGGATGAATTCGAGTTCATTGAAAGAATTTTCTTTTACCAATTCCCGTGAAATTTCGATGAACTGAACACAAGTGGAAATTTTCAAAAAAATCACTATGCAGCCTGTAAAAATGAATGATTTTTTCCATTTATCCCTGGATTATTGGAACTTTACGGTAGTTTACCAAGTGGAATCCCTTCAGAGCGGAATTTCATAAGATTCAATAAATTCTATTCAATCTGTTTTAAATGCAAATATTTATGCGAATGAATTCTTTTTCGCTCTGACAACTAGTACACTAGTGATGAGCCCTTCCTCAAGCTCATACTGTTCCTGCAGACTTACTATGGTACGAATATATGGGTGCCCAATTCAAAAATATTTATGTAAAATACACTTCGCTCGAATTACCGTTCGATATTAATTTTCGAGACGGAAGATAGGTCTCGTTTTTGTTCCATAACTTTGAAAAAAAGAATATACTCGATCAAATGCTTTTGGTAATGTATTCTACACATAATTTACTACAAAAAAATGCAAAATAAAATTGTTTTTTTGGTCGAGAAAGAGGTAAACCTCCCCTTAAACTTGGAAAAAATTTCTCTCCACACATTCTGATAAATCTTCCTCCCAATGGAAAAAATAATTCATTTCAACGGGAAAATTTTTCATCGAATCGAAATTATACATTCTTCGAATTCAAGGAGGAATATATTGCTGTTTCAATTTAAAAATTTTTTTCCTACAATCTGATGACAGTTTTTCCCAATGAAAAAAAGATTTTCCAGAATGAGGGCAAAGAAAATTTCCTTTCAATTCAAGAAATTGAATTCTCAGTGTATGCATTCATTCACGGTTGATTTTTTCCCAACGTGAGATCAATACCTAAGGTATGAACCATATATCAATTAATAATAAAGAATAACGCAAATGATTGTTCTACTCGAAGAATATCCCCGCATGCACGAATAATTCTTCCAAATCGTCACAATCGATTATACGACCAGCAATTTGAAAAATTCTCATTAACCATTTGCTATCGTGATGAATCGTTTTCCCATCAATCACATTGTTGATTACCGATAAACTTGATGCTTACACTTATTACGCTCCTTCTCTGTCCCATTTAAAGAGCTTTAATAACAGAAGCGTATCTTGTATCTCCTTTTATGATCATCAACAAGGATGATATACATTGTCGGACCATGGAATACGTTCCTTGTATCGGTGGTGACAAAACAAACCGAAACAAACACTTAACGACACGTGACGATCACGTGCCATCTAGGATATATTACATTCCAAGTGCATACATACACATACTTGACGACGATTAAAGGGGTGTGTGCACACACGAAACCGTGCACGCGTGCATTTGTGAGTAGTGCGAGTATCTTGCATAAGGAATCAGCATCGTGCCGCTGATGCAAAAGAATAGTTCGCACGAACCAACGAGTTTGGAATTTATACTATCTGCAGGTTTTCTTTCAGAATTTCACGACTGCGCAAATATTTTTTCTCCAAAGGATGGAATGCACGGAGAATATTCTCAAAATTTTTCCCAGTTGGAGTTTGAAACCCTCGATATAAAGATCGATTTAGATACTCAAAATATAGTGCGGGGAATTTTCTTCATGGTTTGAAAATAAACTTGAATGGAATTCATCAAATGGAAAATGATATTCAACGACATTAAATCCTAATTTTCGTTCTTTCCGACCCAGGGAACATTTTTTCCCTCAACATTTAGAACATTCATTACGTTTTCTAAATGATATCAGAGGAAGGTCTCTAATGCGTCGATTTCTGAAATCTTTTTGGAGCCTTTTTTATGAGGTCTGGAAGGTATCGGAAAGTTAGCTTAGATTATTTTGTGATAACTTCCAGACCTCATAAGAAAGTAGAGATGGGCGATACGTATCGATATCGATACATTTCTATAGGATTTATACCTAGTTTGAATACATTTCAATACAATGTTGATAAAAACTTGATACTTATTTTATAGAACGTATCGATATCGATACGTATCGTCCATCTCTATAAAAAAGGCATCAAAAATATTTCAGAAATCGAATGATTTGAAATTGTTTGAGGTAATCAAAAAATTTGTTATTCTAACAAAAAAAATTACTCCACATGGGCTCCAAAGTTAACCCTAGAACTCCACCGTGTTTTTTGGGGCACCATAACCCCACCTATGGGTCTCTTTTGTCTTTGCTTAATTAAATGTATTGAAACTCGCCAAAAAAATCTAAAAAAATACATAGATAATCTGTAGGTTCTCTATTTTAAGAATGTACCACTATTCGACCCGAAAAAATTTTTTAAATACGTTTTTATGGATCGATTATCGATAAAAATCGAAAAAAAAAAATTTTTTTTCTAAATCTGGCGACCAAAAAAATTATAAAAAAATTTTGCAAGTTATTTTCTTGAAGGAAACAGGTCATTCTTTGAGAAAAAGAATACTACAT
Organism: Gonatopus flavifemur; assembly: GCA_018340375.1. Classification (NCBI taxonomy): domain Eukaryota; kingdom Metazoa; phylum Arthropoda; class Insecta; order Hymenoptera; family Dryinidae; genus Gonatopus; species Gonatopus flavifemur. The sequence goes on from JAFFJZ010000002.1 coordinate 25,155,440, forward strand.
TGTTGTACAGTAAAAATCGATACCCTATTTGAACGAGTGAAAATCGATGTTTTCGTGTATGGTGAAATGGGGTAATAATGTAATCATAACAACCAATAATCAGTTTAAATATTTATTCCAGTATAAGTATAGTTAAAAGAATTACAAATAATCTCCACAACATATAAGGCGATGTTCGTCGGGCCATTTTCCACAAAAACACTGAAATACATGTGATAAACATATGTAAATCTATTAAAAAATGTATGGAATTAAAATCAGTTTTCTCAAAGAAAAAACAAGTATTTGGAATTGGTATTTTTCACTTACGTAACCTCCACCTATGGGTCTTTTTTTGTCCTTTCGTGATTTCAACTCGCTGATGCTTGAAGCAGGAATAACGGTCGCAGCTAGAGCCTCGTGCACACAAGAACCTCTACCCCCAAAATAGGACCCACTAGGGAGCGCCAAAGTCATGCATACCCGCAAAATTTGAACAAGTCTTTTTGGCATGGACAAAAAGGACCCTACCCCACTAGGTGGGGTTCTAGGGTTGAATAGTCAACTTTGCAATTGATTGTTCAGTTGCCAAAAATTTTTGGATCTTTTCCCATGTTTGAATTTGAACATGAGTGTTAGCAAATACAAGCTGACGTTGCACTTTTCCAGATCTCAATAGATCTGCCCAATCAGAATTTAACAACTGGCGGGGTACTGGCGGTCTGCACTGCAGCAGTATTGGCATTTGTCCGAAATGATAACGCTTTTCCGTACTGGGTACTTGGTACTGGCACAGTACTGGTAATCGGTAATGGTCTTCAGTACCGGCGCAATACGCCCAATCAGAATTCCACAACTAGCGCTGTACTGCGCCAGTACCAGCCAAGACTGGCGGGGTACTGGTGGTCTGTACTGCAGCAATACTGGCATTTTTCCGAAATGATAACGCTTTTACATCCTGGGTACGTGCTAGCCGACTCTTGGGGGCCCAATACTGGCACTGTACTCCGCCTGTTGTCAACATTGGCATACTTCGGTTTTTTCTGATTGGGTGTTCAGATCTGGTCAGATCTAATCTTGTTTCTCGGGACGTGACTGCCTTAAATGTACACAAGAATCAAAACGCCCCTGTTAAAAATAGTGCGTTCGAAGCGTCGTTGAAGAGTAGGCGAAATAGCGTCTAAATGCGAAAGGAGTGGAAATTGAATCGTTGTTACGCTTTATTCGTTTCAATATTCGCTTTCGCGACTGAAAATTTTCATTGAAGCTGAACCCATTGCCAGAATTATCGATACTGACAAATATGAACAACTATTGGCCGGCGACAGTTGATTCGACAGTTTTGATTCGGAGTCGTTATAATAACATCGTTTTATAGACCCAGTACTTTACATGCACAAATATTCCTAGAATGTTTGATCATAAAACATTTTCCACGGCTGTGATGATTAATTAGAAGGAAGGTGGAAAATTACCATAGACGACTCGCCTGAATTGCGAGAAGGAGTTTTGACAGCATGCGAGCAACATTTGTGAACCTGGTTCTGATAATTACCTGATACAAATTAAAAGCTGCGAACTAATTTACTTACTGTTTTGATCCCTGTTCATCCTTGGAGAAGATGAAGAAAATTGATATTGATGGTCTTGAGTCATTTTGGCTGAGTATTGGCATGATCTATATTTTGACTAAAACACTTCATTTTTTTTCCACGAGGAGAATAAAGATCCAAATAATAAGAAGATATAAAGACATCCAAAATGATTTCACTTGCATCAATTTTCAGTCGGAAAAACACAATTTTGTTGCCATTTCGATTAAAGTGTTTTCATTGGGGATCTTTCACGTGTAAAAGCAAACTTCTTCTCTTGTATCAAAGACTGCTGCTCTAAGTCCTTACCGGGATAAAAAAAACCGCAGAAGAATTCGCGGGTACCAAGGGGCTATTCACTTGTGAATCGATGAATTTTAATCCTCAAACGTCACACTTCGGGTTGGTAACCGTACAAGTCATACTAGTGCGAATTGGGATTTCGTGAACTTTCAACCTTTGTATTTTCTTTGTTTTTCAACGTAAATATACAAAATTTGTATGAAATATAGGGTAAAATTTTCCGAGAAATCGAATGGCATAACTTATTCTTGAAAACAATAATTATTTGTCAATGAAAAATGTGATTGCCAAAAAAAATTTGTTTTGAAAAGTGACATTTTGACGGTGCGAATTCGCACTAGTGTGACGTTTGAGGGTTAACAAGAGTAGTCATTTTAGGACTAAGGACTAAGTCAAATTGAGTCACCATTCAACAGTAAGAATCACATAGGAGTCAGTAGGAGTCAGTAGGAGTCACTTGGGAGTCGTTCAACTCCTTCACGGAGAAAAAAAAACCCGCTGCAATAGCAAGAATTTTGCTCTTCTAGCAAAATTCGCTCGTTATTGTGTGGATAACAGGCAAATTTGCTAAAATTAGCGACAGTTCTTTCTTTAGCGACTCAAACTTGATAAGACAATTATACCAACTCAGTTCATGAATACAGCGAATTGTCATCGTTAGGTTATTCAATCCACTTACCGGAGATGGATTCATCAAAATAGCGAAAGATTTTTCCTCCGTGTATTGATTCCTAAATGACTCCCAAGTGATTCCTACTGACTCCTAAGTAATTCTATACCACTCAATTATCAGGATTCACTCTTCAATACATTTTTTGGTAGCTCCTGCGGTATTTTTAGTATGGCTCACTACTCACAAAGTAGATCTCTCTTGAACATTGGTAAGGAGTGCTCCAATGGAGTGACTCCTACTTCGAGAATAATTATCCATATAGTGACTGGGCACTGGTGTAAGAGCTACCGCGATTTGAATAGCAGTTACCCCTCATTTTTCTCAGTGTATTGAATGAAATGACATGACTTCAATGCATTCATTCCATGAATCACAGTTAATGACTCCTCGACTGGCACTCAAATATTCTCACTCATGACTCTATATATGCTGAATACAAATGTTGGTCCTCGTCGAATGATTCTATTGAATTTTGGCGAAGCTAATTGAATTTGGTACAAGGTTGTAGTCAAAGCCAGTCTGAGAATGTTCCATTAGATTCAGTCAGATCCAATAAGCTACAGGGAGAAAAATGCAGGTCGAAAATATAGTAATTTTGAATAGGAATTTGAGAATATTTTAAAAATTTGCAATGGAGATAAAAGGGTTCATATTTCTGTTGAATTCCATTGGAGAAACAATAAAAAATTATCAATACTTAACCAACGATAGAAAAAATATGAACTTTCTAAAAGTCGCGCCTACAATTTTGAAAAGTGAATAACAAAATTCCGAAATCTTATGATTCACTCGATTGCATGTTTCTTCGTGAATTCAGTGGAGCACTCATGGAATCTTGTCAAAACTCATTGAAACCTGAACGCTCAAATAGCACAAAATTTCTAAAAAAGCTCATAAAGGACACACTGTATTAATGAAGAACTGTTTTTGAATCGCTTAGGTGATGTGGACAATTTTTTTACAAAACCAAATTCAATTTGATTTAACACGAAGAGAAATATAAAGGAGTATATTTTACTCCATATACTTAGTCAACATTTTTTGGTAGCTCCTGCGGTATTTTCCGTATGACTTACTCCTGACAGAGTAAACCTTTCTTGAACATTGGTAAGAAGTACTCCAATGGAGTAACTTCTACTCCGAAAATAGTCATTCATATAGTGACTGGGCATTGGAGTAAAAGCTACCGAGATTGAAATAGTAGTTACTCCTCATTTCTCTCCAGGCAGTAGATGGGATGGGTGTTTTGGTTGGGGGTAATAAATCCGTGTGGAAATTTCTCCCGGGCTCAGATCTAGGCCAGGTTCATAACCTCTACTTGAAGAGTGGGCGTGACTTGGAATGTTACGCTTCTCAATCTGGGCTCGATAAGGTAATAAATATGCAGATGAGCCAACTCGAGGCCTATATGGGCTGTACATGGGCATACCTGGATTGAAATATTCCAGGAATATACTGGCAACCCCAACTGGGGTCCACATGGGCCGTAGGTAGGCAACCTTGGATTGGATGCCTAATCCCCCTAAGGGGCCAGGGCCTACCTTAGGATAAGTGTTGCCAGATGGTGGGGACTTCCGCAAATGTGGAGATTTTCAAGGCAGTGTGGGGAGGAATTGGGGAACGTGAATATTAGGGGATTTTGTGGGGAATCATGGAAAAATTGGGGATATTTGGGGAATTCTGTTAGCACTAAAACATTTGGAAACTAAGGGTACAGTCAAACAACTTCGTAACGTAACTGCTCAGATAGTACAGAAGTTCGTGAATCAATCGAAAATAACTCTTCTAATTAACTTCTTATTTAATGGTTTTTTGAATTCTTTGAGAGTTCTTTAAGAACATATTGAGTTATAAAATAATTTTTTGAGAATTCTCTAGAGAACTAATCATTTCTGTTATACGGACGAAACCATGATCCCTACAAAATACCCCCTCAAAGCAAGGAGAAAATTCATTTTTTATGGAAAAACAATTCCCTTATGTACTGAAATCCCCCAGGTAATACACAAAAATCATTATAGAATCATTTATTTATTTATTTACCACTGACAAGTATGAAACTGTTCTTGAATTATGAAGAGAAAACTTTTCTTGAACTCTTTTGAAATTGAAAAAATTCCCACCAAGAAGTCCAAGAACAATTTGATTTGTCAAACATTTGCGAGTGCCGTTAGAATTCTCAAAGAACTCCTATAGAATTTCAAGAGGAAATGTTTGATGAACCGAATTCTTTTTGAAACTTTTTAAGAACTCGTCGTATTCTGCAAAAGTTATCAAGAACTTTTCTTTCAGAATTCATTTGGGATTCTTGTGTGCTATTTAGGTAAATATTATAATCACAATCAGAATTCATTCGAAGGTGTTCTTAATTTGATGTAATTGAAAGAAAACGGATTAGATCCTCCCACTATACCATCAGTTGATCAGTTAGCTCTTTTTTATACTTCTCATCAATATATTATTCTTTCTTCACTTTCAACAAATTTTTTATTTGGATTATTATGTATTTGTCGTACATTTTTCAGATAAATCACTTTCTTTTTGTAACAGCAATACTTGAGATACATAAAACAAAGAAATAAAGTTCAATTGTCCAAGATTGTATGCTCAAGGCGGGAAAAATTAATTATTTTGGCGGAAAATTTGAAAAATAAAATTTCGGGGATTTTTTGGGGATTCAATGTGAAAATTGGGGATTTTGTGGGGATTTTGTTCATCAGAATTGGGGAATCTGAGGAAAAAATTCTGGCAACACTGCTTAGGATGCTCAGGATTGATTTCTACACGAGAAGGTATCACTGGCAGGCTTTTTTTTTCAATCATTACCTCATCTTTGTCATTTTTCCTCATAAAAAAATTTACTATGACATACAAAGAAGTACTTTTTTCAAACATTCATTTATGTGAGCAAATTCCGTTTTTTTTGCGTCATCTATCCATTTAAAACACTAATTTTCTTTGAAACTGTGAATCGAGAGTCTATTTACCTGGCACGGAAGATACAAATACTCCGCGAGTATGGTCAAAGAAATGATCCTGCAGCCACTAATCACTGGCATCTTACTGAGCCGCTGTTGGTCCAGCAATGTTAATGAAGACCCTTTAATAATCCTCTGAACGGAAAAAAATAATTAGCTACACAGAGAGAAATAATTATTATCATGAACAATATATTTTCTTGATTAAAGAAAATTTCTCTTGGCTCCACACCATATTAGTTGCATTCAAGAATATATTTTCTTGGTATTAGTAATTATTTCTCTCAGTGCATGGTAGCTAAGAATCAGCTGTGGTAGCTATTTCGTGTACATATTTGATATTTGGATATTCAAAAATATTGCTGCAACAGCTACTACAGCCATAACTTTTATTGCCAGAGCGAAAAAATAGCTCCCACAGCTAATTTTCAGCTATCCAAATATCAATAACATCATTTATTCCTGTATGCTCACCTTTTCGCTCAGAAGATATGATCGAATGAAAGATCGTTCATTGAAAATGCCAGGTCGCTACTTTTGCTTTGTTTTGGAATTTCAATCAGCATTTTAATCGATTATTCCATTAATTGGAACTCATTTCAGAAGAATTCAAAAGTGATGTTCTAAACTCACACAGCAACTCAGTCCCAGAAGAATTTTTGAAGAATTCATAAAGAACACAATTGGTTTAATAAGAATTCTCTATGAACTCTTCTGGAACTGTGGTGTTGTGAACTTTTTTCAAGGTAACATGTGATTGAAAAGTATGGGTTGACATTTTTCATCAGTAATTTGAACAATAACGGTTGAGAACATGGAGGGAATATAAAATTAAAGTAAGTGCAAAGTGCTATAATTTCCAATATGATCCGCAAATCATGAACTATCGCAGTAATTCTCTCTTCGTGCGTGAATACAATGATATATTATGTGCGCATATGATGATGAGGAACTCGGTGTTTCTGTCATCATAATGAGATAATGGTAATTTGAACAGATCAATGATGACCCAGAATATTTGTGTAAGAATGAGGCAAAAAGTGCGTTACAAAATTGAGTAGGAACTAATTGAACCCCATCTTATCTCAAATCTTAATTTGACCGATGGTTATAGCAATCGATTGAAACCTCATTCGAACGCAATAATGAGACATTATTTACGCAAAATCAGTGTTCATATCATGTGAAAATGTGTTCTTCTCCACAGAAGCGAATCATTTATCTCAGCCACGATTCAATTTTCCGAAATAAAGAAAATACAATCATAATATATAAAAACCTCCAACGGAATGAATTGATTCATAAAATCTTTTACCTCAAGAGAATTATACCGAGCATTTTTTAAACGTTCCAACACATTCGAGAGGAATTGACGAAACTTTGTAAAGAAAGTAGACGAAAAATGTTGCAATGAATTTGTATATGATATATCTTCATGTGTGCATAAAATCGAACACCACATCACCGCTCTCATACATTCAGAGAACAATGGAGCAATTAAATTACCAATATTATGATAATTCAAGTTTCTCGCGTTTTCCTCCCTTTCTGTATGTTTGCCACAACCCTCGCTTTGCACTCTCACTCATTCCTAGACGTCAACCTAGTCGGCATCGGTTGACGTCGGCTGCGGCGTCGGCGTCGATTGCAGCCATGTTTGGAGGTGCGGGCGTGGCCTTCCGGTTGCCCAGGGCAACCAGCCTCAACGTTATCCGGATATCGACCTGGTGAACGACGAGAAGGGTTGCTAGGCTTCTGTCCGGGAGGGAAAATGTTATCACTGCTTTGTGGTGGCTAAGATAGCAACCCCCTCTACTTCTTCGTCGCTGCGCGCTTCCTCCTCCGTTGATTCGTGTGCCTCTTTCTCTTTCTCTTTTACTTTATACGTGCTTGTGTGTTACATGTATGCATACTTACATACATACAGACATTCATGTACATTTCTATACTTACACGTATGCGTGCACCACTGGTACGCCGTGCTTATATATCTATGTATATTGCATTGGGTGTCGTTGAATTTGGTGCTTCATGCGGGCGAGCGACTCCTGTGAAACTTTTGCGTATTTACTCGTATTGCGGATGATAATATTTTAGATTCCCGAGACAAAGTTATCGCATGGACGAGTATATTATTCGGGATGTTCCATCAAGTGAGGTAAAAAGAAAGAGGAAAAAAGATGGAGAAAAACAAAAAAGGAGGAGAGAGATTACGATCGATATTTGAAAGGATATTTGAGGGAAACGATTGTACTCCTTGTTTACAAATTGGAATGAAATCCATTGTTATCAAATTATGATGCATTTGATGGAATTCTGAGAAACTGTTTCAATTATCATTTCGATATATTGTGAAGTTTGAATTCCTTCGTGTATAAATGAACTTGATATGAGTAAAATATGCGTGAGAATTTGCTAATTTAATGGTAACTTCGCCGGTTGAAATAATTACAATCTTTCAAGTATTCTTCAAATAAATTCCATTAGTTATCACAATTTTTCCCCATAAGGAACTCTGTTCCTGTAGTCCTTGTCATTTTGGTACAAATTTTTCCCAGAACACCTTACCTTATAAATATATTTCGATTATTATTTTGAAAAAAATCTCATCATATATCCTTGATTTTTCCATTTTCTATGGACAAAGGATACTTTCGAATAATCATTTGTTTCAATTCACGATTTGGTAATTCAATAATGGTTGAAAGAATGCTAAAGTCATTCATCGATATATAAAAAGATATAGTTTTATGAACAAATGCTCCTACATCCTGGACGATTAATCTTTATACCAAACACGTGTGAAAATTGTATACAGATTCCACAAAATCTCATTCTCATAAAGCATTCTATATAATTTCTTCACAGACAAATCCCTATGAATGAATCTTGAATAATCCATATTATTATTTCAGCTTTGAGATATCTGACATTGTTCAGCAGTTTCAATACGAATCATGATTCACTGAACAGAATTGAAATTTAAATGTTATTTAATCGTGTCAAATTACTCGAACCGTACCTTCGTGAGACGAAGAATTAAAATCGACTTGTTTGTTTTATTCGGTTGATGCACTTGTGCAAATTAGACTTGATTGTTCCTCTTCTTTCTGCGTATCTCAACCCTCCTCTCTCACTTTCTACTCTATCTCCATTATTTTTTCTCCCCTTTCTTCTTCTTTATTTCGTTCGACTCGACACAAATTCTACCCTACCGTTTCTCTGCCATTGCGATGAGTGATGCAGAAAACAGCAGTAAACTCATTGTGACTTTCTTTCTATTTTTTTAGTAGAAATTTCGAATCCCGATTGCAATGAAAGTTTCTTCTCTTGTGAAAAATTCATGTTCAAGTTTGGGAGATAGGGACAACAACACACAGTCGTTGGCCTCTCAAGAATAATCACTATTCTTCTCTCAAATTATGATATTTTATTCACAGGCAAGAGTTCAATTTTTCTTCTAAATTTTGATGTCGAATTATTATTATCAATTTTCGTATCCGACTTATGGGTTGTGAATAATTGTGAAAACGCTTTTTGTATCTAAATTAATGAAAATAATAGAAATTTTGAGCTTGAGCTGAATTCGATATCAAGTTGATCAAGTTCAAATTTCCCCAGCATAACGCAATTTACGGAACTTTTAAGGGACTTACGAGAAGCTCAGCAGGGGCTAGCGTGAATCTAACCGCTAGATGAGAGCTTGAAAGGACCTGGCGAGTGCCGATTTAACGCTCACTCGGGTTGATATACGTAATCATTAGGAATTCAATCACTGTTGCCAGGTTAGGGGAAGCTAGGGTGTCTTTATCGATCATTCCATTCAATGGAGACAATTCATTGATATATTCCCTTAGAAATTCTCCTAACCTGACAACTCTGAATTCAATCATTCCTAGCTAATTTCCGAGATTTTGGTTGGTTTTGTAAACCACTGCCTAGGCAGCGTTCGAATAGGTATCTTAGGTCATTCTTGGATGGTTGTTTACAGGGATGCTCGATTGTATATCGATCGAGGCCATTTTTTATTGTATCTTGAAGTCCCAGGGTGGGAATTCCGAACCAGACAGCATAACGTGCTACTGAAATGTTTATGGAGAGTTTTTGGAACGTAGGGGAGATTTTCAGAAAACATCCCTGGGACACATTTTGCTGTTAAAAAAGCACCTTATTTTATATGCATCTTTCTGAAACGTTTTTTAGATCCTTCTCCTTCAATTTTGCGTCATGCTCCTGGTCTTTGTAAAGGAGTAGAAGCAATTACCCAGGAGAAATTAATTTAGGTATAACGCATTAGATCTACGTAAATTGACAAATCCAAAGCAATTCAGACCTATTTAGATCTACGAAGACCTACTTATTGTTTTCCAAAAATACACGGAAAAAAATGAACTGTTAATTTTACCAGAATTCCGGTTACTATATGGACAGCAAGGAATATCTGTGACTTTTACTGGAATTCTTGTTAAATTTACCGGAGCCCTTGTTAAATTTGCCGGAGACTTGATTCATTTAACTAGAATTCCGGTTAAAATAGCAGTAATTCTTGCTGTCCATATATTAACCGGAGTATTTTTTTCCGTGTACTACTCCTCAGAAACGATCTAAAAGTGCAGGGAATGGACAGTTAATGCAGGCAAATTGCAATTAATTAACGTGAGACTTTTGTTGGTTTATATCTACGCAGATCTAACTAGATCTGCATTTACAATTTTTTAAATTTATCAAGATCTAATTAGATCCACGTGAGTCTAAATCATTTAGTCCCAGGTAATTGGGATTTCAAGCTTGTTTTATTCCTTCACTGTTTTCTCATCCCAGGTGACAATATTCTATCGAATCCTATTACGAATGGTGAAATTTCTGATTGAATATCATTGAATTTCATTGAAACCTATTAATTTTCCCATTCGCCAATGAAATTTTATGGATTATTCGTAACACGGATGTTCTTGAAGTTTGAAACGTTTATAAAAACGGAACAGAAATTCAAACTCACATAATCTGATGAACCACCCTGTTTAAAAAATCCCTGAAACGTGAAATATTCAGACAGATTCAGAAAGAATCAGAGAAATTCAGAGCAACTCAACGTGGTTGAAAGGATTTCAGAGACTAGTGGATTGAGAGAACTTGTGCTTTGAATTTTTCAGAAGGATTCAGAAAAATTCAGAGGAACTCAGAGAGATGCAGGGAAATTCTAGGAGATTCGGAGAGGAACAAATTCGGTAAAATTCTTGGTCCTGCATTCCAGAGGCGTTCGAGGAGTGTCAGACACTTTCAGAGATAGATGAATTCAGAAAGATTGTGAGTAGAACTTTTCAGAAATATTCAGAGGAATTTAGAAAGGTTCAGAGTGATTCAGAGAGATTCAGAGGAATTCAGAGAAATTCAGAGAGAAATTAGTTCAGTAAAATTTTTGGTTCAGGATTTCAGAAGTATTCAGAGGAATTCAGAGAAATTCAGAGAGAAATTAGTTCAGTAAAATTTTTGGTTCAGGATTTCAGAAGTATTCAGAGAATGTCAGAGACTCACAGAAACAGGTGAATTAGGGAAAATATGTGCGTAGAGCTTTCCAGGAAAATTCAGAAGAATTTGGGAAGGTTCAGTGTAATTCAGAGAAATTCAGATAGAAATTAATTAAGCTAAATTTTTGGTTCAGGATTTCAGAGGTATTCAGGGAGTGTCAGAGACTCACAGAGACAGGTGAATTAGGAAAAATTGTGCGTGGGATTTTTCAGGAAAATTCAGAGAGATTCAGAGAAATTTAGAGAGATCCGGGGGGAGGGGTCTGGGAAATTCAGAGAGGGATGAATTCAGTACAATTCTTGGTCCTGCATTTCAGAGGCTTTCTGGAAGTTTCAGAGACTTCCACAGGGAGATAAATTAAGAAAAATTGGGCGTGGAATTTTTTAGAAGTATGCAGAGGAATTTAGAAAGATTCAGAGTAACCCAGAGAGATTCAGAGAAATTCAGAGCAAGCTTTGAAATCTGTATACATTGAATTCCGTGATATTTAGAGGAATTCAGAGAGATTCAAAGGAATTCAGAGGGAGCTTTGAAATCTGAATACATTAAATTTCCGGAGATTCAGAGGAATTCAGAGAGATTCAGAGAAATTCAGAGGAGTTCAGAGGAAGCTTTGAAATCTGAATACATTAGATTCCGGGAGATTTAGAGAAATTTAGAGATATTCAGGTAAATTCAAAGGAAGCTTTGAAATTTAAATATATAAAATTTTGAAGGATTCAGTGATATGCGGTGAGATTCAGAGAAAGTTGAAGAATTCAGAAAGTATCACTAACGGAAAAGTCTCTAACTTCCTCTGAATTACTCTGGAATTACTCTGAATCTCTCTGAAATTTGTCCCAAAATATAGAGAGATTCTGAGAAATTCAGAGAGAATCAGAGAGATTTTTTTTACCAGGGCATCGTTCTCTTCCACCTTGAGTTTACTCCTTGTTTCAACTGGAGACATCGTTGAAAGGATGTATTGTCAGATTTTCAGCCTTTATTAGCTGAATATTGGATTATTCGAGCACAAATTCGTTCCAATAAACGATTCAAAGTTCAGCTACAGCGAATTGAGCCAAGTAACAGTCACAAGTTGAATATTATTGGGTTCAATATTTCCTTTCTGCAAGGCAGTGACATTTGCCGATGATTAATTTATCGATTCAGTCTCATTCGTGGCAGTAAGACTCTCCAAACACGTGATCGGTAACTAATGACGGAGCAAAATTGGATCCATAATCCAACGCCATTCAATGCAGAATATTATCAACAAACCTGAAGTTTTTCCATAGATTTGATCCCTTTTGATGAATTTTCACTCACTGTGCTCTGTGATGATTAATCAATTTATAAGATAAATCAATATATATCTTTGACTGAAATTCAAATATTATAGAATTATGTTCTTGTTTTCATGTCAATGTAATTCATTCAACTTTCCTTGAAATAATCTGCTCGTCTTTGTTGCTCTCGATACTTTGAGTTATGGAAATGTTATCACGGCTTTTCGACGGATAAGGAAGGTATTAAATCCCTCTCCTCAATTCCCTATATTCTGGTTTCACGTATATGAACGAGGCAAGAAGGAAAGCTTTGAGCATCCCAGGAAGCATGAAAGCTGTAGTCGTGCCTTGCTCCCGACGTACGAAGGAATCTTGAGAATGTATGAGATCCAAGGATGATATTAGATTCTTGGACAAAGTTTTCGCACGGTCGAGGTCTCAAGAACTTATCTTGAAGACCGACTATCAATACACGCTCGTTCACGGAATTATGAGTACTTTTGTTCGAGGAATTGATTTGTCGCTGGTATTAACAAAGGGAAATACATTTCGATCGATGAATGATGGAATGCCACGACCTCATAATCCGCTATAAATAAAATATTAAGTTCACCCTTATTCGGATTGATTTGCCGCAATTGAAGTCAAAACACCCTTCATTTGTAGATATTTCGATGATAAAATTAGCTCGATTATGAAAATTCAATCGATAAAAATATATGTGTTTTCGAATGTATGTTCGAGTGGATCTATGTAGAGTTCATCCACCCTGTTTTCCATTGTTCAAGGACTGATAAAGAACGTGGTTGAAAATTTTTTTTATCAGAATCCAAATGAAATTGAGTGGAATTCTAATTGATTGGAATGAATCGAAGTATGTTGTTCAAATATGGCGAGATGGGAAAAAGAGAACTTGTTTGGAGTGGGATCTGAACCCACGAAATCCCTCAGCCGGAAGGATGCTTTGACCAATTAAGTCATCCAGGCTCAAACTTTCCTCTCATCTTAAATTCGATTCTTATTACGTCGGAACGCGCAAGTTAAAGCTAAGCGCGGGAGAGTCAAATTCAAATTAAAATAGTCACTCGTGCGTGGGTGAAAGAAACTGATAAATCCAGTCACTTGGCGTTATGGACAAATGTTATTGTGTATTAAAATTATACGAACTCGAATATATTTTCCAATTGGGATACTCAAAATGAAAGACAAATGTTCAATTTAATTCATTCTTTGATTATCGTTTAGAAATCAAAATATCAAGATTCACTAAATACATCTGCTGTTGCATTGAGAAATCATGCAGTCTAGTTTTACAATATATAATATTCCTACACGGAGAAAAGAAATTTGCTGTGACAGTGGAATCTGATTTCATTGGATAGGTACTTTTTGCAGGAACAGTATATTTTTTTGCTGTTATAGTAATTTCTTGGCTATTACAGCAATTTCTGTTTGGTGTGACAGCAATCGTTTCGCTATTACAACAAAGAATGTCGACCTTTGCAGCTAAATTTGTTTGATATTCTGTGGGTAATGCTGAAAATTTAGCTGACGGAAGGGAACGAAACCCTTTGAGATATTAGTTAAGATCAGGCACTGGAGGCACTTTTAAAAACTCGCTACCATGAAGCAGAATTTTTTCCAAGAAGAAAAATTTCCTGATACAGCGAATCGAGGTATTATATACACAATACCAAATATTTCTGCTAACCTAGCTAAAAATTAGCTGCTAAAGCTAACTGGATTGCTGAGAGAACAACATAATTGATTAACAGTATTATACACAGAATAGCAAATAAATCTTGCTGAAGGAGTCGACATTTATTATCGCCACAGCTAAAAAAATCGCTATCGTAACTAACAGGATTGTTGTAATCGCGGATAGATGATTGTGAGAAGGTACCCAGCAAAATCAGATTTCGTTGTCACAGCAAATTCCTCCATTTTTTATCTTCCTGGATTATATCTTATAATCAGAAAATTTTCATATCCATCATTTGAACTCACAGAATTTAAAAGATCTTTTCTCCGGTGGAAATCAAAATCGCAGTCAGCGGAAATTGGAACAAATAAAGCGTGAAAATGGTTCACTTCCCTCCTAAATGGCGCTTGGATAACCGATTGATTTGCATCAAGGTTCTACCATGTTCGGAATCTTCCTCGTTCATTTGATAAAAACGTTTACGTCTGGGCATAACAGAGTTTTTCGGACTCACAAACCTTTATCGAGAAACAAAATAATACTTCTAAAACACAAATGGACGTGCTATGTCCACATAGGAGATGATATAGTATAACAACGATGATACACGTTAGAATTTGCACACGTGTAAACAAACGAATCACATACATATATGTATCTACATACACGTATAGTATCCACAAAAGTTGGTAGCGAAAATCCTCGTGGGAATAGACACTTGGCTTCACGTTTAAGGACATGTAGAGAATCTAGTCATCAGACCCCCTCAATGTGTCTCTTCATCGGCGTACATTGATGATATCCACATACATAGGTACAGTTTGATGCACTGTTTACTGTTTGCACTTCGTACTAATGGTCGAGCTTAGCGAGATTTAAATTTGTCGGTCCATAGCGCAGCAGCATCAGTTCCAGAGGGTGGAAAGATGCTCTGTTAGAGATGAAAATGAGAGCACAAAACGATTTAAACTCCGGCCCTTCGTAATGATTCTCCCAAGTTACACAGCCTGCGGCCACAACCCCATGCACAATGCACGTATACACACACATATTTATACATGTTCGCCTAATATCTTTCATAAAGTGATTTTATTTATCGACTCTTTGTTGTAGAAAAAATGAAGTAATATTCGTGACTCTTTTGGGTATTTTTTATTTTTTTGCTACGTAATTTTTCATCTCGTAAGATCATGTGAAAGGAAAGCGTATAATCTCTCTATCGCGGTGAACAATTCGGATCCCTCTTTTGGATCACCCTCAAATATATCTGAAAGTGATCTGAAGGATGTTTTATGCAACAAGTTGAGATATTTGGAAGATATTTTATCCAAAACATCTTAAGGGAAGACACCTAACAATAGTGATGCCCGATATTTAAGGTATCGGTACTTCCCAATGAGCATACAAATCTTAAAGACATCTAAAAGATGTCTAAGCAAAGACATCTTTCTGACATTTCTAAAAAACAACTTATAGACTTCTTTTAGATGTCTCACTGAAGACATTTCTAAGAAGTCTCTTGAAGTTATCTTAAACACGTCTAATAGACTTTATTTCGAAGATGTCTTTAGAGATTTAATAAAAGACATCTTTTAGATATCTTGAAAATCAAAATCCCAATATTAATAATATAATAATATACCGATAATGATTATAGGCCTGAATTAAAAGAAATATCAATTTTGATATAAAATCAAATATTTGGCGACTTTCGTTACAAAAATTTTTATAATCTCATAGTGTGCATAGTTTCTACTGACCAAATTGGGTCACGTCGGACCACAATTGATGTTGCACGGATTGCAAACTTAATTCGTTCAAGTACTCCTGCTTGAAGAATTTTATTGAACCAATAGAATCTACATCGGAATCAGTGGGTTCAATGAGATATTTTGAACAGGCGTACAAAAAAATTCTACGGTCATAGTTTGTAATTCCAAAAAAACACGAAGGTCCAAAGAATATTCAGGAGAGGGTGCATTAAACGTCCGGACATTGGATGGTCCGAACATTCCTTGAACATAAATGTACGTATAATAAACGTGAATTTCACCTAAAAGATCTGTGTCTTGGGGAAGTTACAGGGATGGAATATATAATTCGCGAGACATTTTCAGATTATCTGAAAGTGTGCTTCAACCGTGGTTAATAAAACCTATTCATTCCTATTGAATGTAATAAATTCACATTAAAATTCGAATTCTGCACGTTTAATAAGAATAAATGGGTTCTTTATCAATCAGGGAAGAGGTCCTAAGAAAAATTTGCATCATATCTAAAACTCGTCTTGAAGACGTCTAAAAGATATCTTCTAGATATCTAGGAAGAGTTCTAAAAGATGTCTTACTCAAGACATGTTTTGGATGTCTAAAACTTTCGCATAAGACATCTTTTAGAACAGTTTGTAAGACCTCTTGCGAAATCGCAAGACATCTTTTAGATTTCGAAAAGATATCTTTTCGTCTATGTGGGTTCTGTATAAAATATTTTGCTGAAAAATTTCTACAAAACCATCAATAATCTTTGCAAAACATCGCATTTTCTGTACGAAATTTTCATGAGAAATCTATTAAATTTGGAACACTCTACACAGACTTTTTTCATTTTTTTTCAAATATCATGTGTGAAGAAGTGTTTGGAAATGTTCTAATTTTGCTTGCTCGTGAGAGGGGGAAGCTTCCCACATAACAATTCATGTCTTGCGATGTCTTTTATAGATAAGTTTAAGATGTCTTGCGCAACACATTTAGATGTCTTTTAGATGTCTAAAACTCTTCTTCGGTCTAAAAGATATCTAAAAGACCTTTAAAAGAAGTCTTCGAAGACATCTTCGAAGATATCTTTGGAGACATCTTTTAGACCAAAGAAGAGTTTGAGACATCTAAAAGACATCTAAATGTGTTGCGCAAGACATCCTCAACTGATGGAAAAGACATCGCAAGACACGAATTGTTATGTGAGTTTGTGATCGTTTCAAGGGACCGAAAATTTTTTTCTCTCAAAACTCAAAATCTCCTAGGCAAAAACGCTCCTCCAAACTAGGGGAACAATTGAGGTTTCGTGTCTGTCTGTCTGTCTGTCTGTACGTACGTACGTGCGAATGTGTGTGCAGATTTTGTGATCGGGGATATCTCTCGTTCTTTTTATTCGATCCTCATGAAATTCGAACTACGGTTAGATGTAGCGTTGATAGTGGTTCCATATAAGTTTCAACCTGATTCTTACAGAAGAACGGGAGCAGTTGAGGAAAATGTCATGAAAAATGAGGATTTTGCGACCGCGCATATATGTCCCCGGGGCCTATTATCCGATTGCAATGAACGCCATTTCGTTCCTATTCGTTTGCACAAGAAAATGAAAGAACTTTAGAAAATTTCGAAAAAGTTCTGAGAACCTCTGAAAACAATCTGTCCAGAATGTCCCAAATTTGTAATATTGAATTTCTCATAAAAATTTCAGTGATTCTCAGAGTTTCTCAAAGAAAATACGTTGTTTTTGGAATGTGTGAAGTTGTGATCAAAATTTTATCAAAATGCATAGAAACCATGTTTTATACGAAAGTATCGATAATGTGAATATCCAGCATTCCTAATCTTCCATGTACCTCTAAGATACCTTTTGGATTGTTCTGGAAAACTTCCATAAAAATGTTCATTTGTGAAATTCATGTGGTTAAATTTTCAGAATATTTATATTGATCTCCATCACAGACGTTTGGATTTTGAACAGAACTAATTTTGATAGCACAAAATTCATCAAAAATTCCATGAATCTTCTCAGAACGCGTGCCAGTCATTCGACGTGTGAAGTATATTTATAAAATCTGCAGTAGAAATTTTTCACTTGGGAAACAAGAAGAAAAATATTCTCATCATAAATTCGAATAAAAATAATGATGATACGCGAAAGATTAATTTGACAATTCATAACAATGGTTTTAGGTGCACTTATTGAATCACAGAAACGATATTCTTCTGTGTACTTCCAGACAATGCGATGACATACGGGTTATTTGAGAACAGTATCATGCGACGGATCGAAAGTTGTGATTACTCAGGCAACACTATCCCTTGAGGAAAAAATGTTATTGGATTTCCATACGAATAATCTGTACCTGAAAATGGATTTATAAAAAGTAATACATTTTGTATATTAAATTAATTTGAATAAATATATAAATGAAATTGAATTCAAATCAACCTAATTTTTTCAATTAATATTATACACTTTTTTTATACAAAAAAAATGATATAGGTTCTATAAATTGAATCATATAAATTCATTTTTTTGTATAAATTGTATGCTATTCATGTTCAAATTGGGCAACATTTTTTTTGTATTTAACGATATTGTAGAAAAGAAAGAATAGAATTAATGTATTTACAGCGTTTGAGAATTATGATCGTTTTTGAAAACAAGCAATTTTGTTGATCTTCAAAGTTAAAATTTCCCAAATGAAAATTCTTTCTTAAACTCAAGAAATAATTTGGATTCTGTGTTTTTTATCTGTCTGTTTGATTGACTGACTTTCTGTTTGTCTGTTCAGAAATTGCAAAACCGAAATTCTGTGAATTCCAGTCATGGTTGGGGTAAAGGCCTGTTCGACCTTGCGGAGAGAAAAATGCGCTCACGAATGCGAATGAAGGCTTTCTATTCCCAAAAGATTCAGCGCCAGTCCATGGACAGTCTGCAGACAGCACGACGTGCCAATGAAACGTTCATGGAAGGTTCATCGAACGCAGATGTTCTTGAAGTTTGAATCGTCCATTGAAACGGAAAATTCAAACACGTCAAATTTGAAAAATCATCAATATTTATTTTCTTCAATCAACTTCTTGTCACTGGGAACGTCGTTTAAAAATGTACTGCAAGATTTTGGGTCTTTGACAGCTGAGGATTTTGATGTTGCGGAATTTTAGATCGTTTATTGAAACGGATTGGTAGTAAAATAACAAAATACTCTGCTGTTAAGGGCCCAAAATTTTGCAGGGTATTATTCTAATGACATCTCCAATTCTAAAAAGTCAATTGGAGGAGATTAATAACAATAATTCATTAGATTTTGCGAGTTTGAATTTTCGTTTCGTTTCTACAAACGATTCAAACTTCTACAACATAGAATTTTATTATCAGTTCACCATTCCGTTCCAATAATCGATTCAAACTTCATGAACGTAAACATAGGAGAGTTTCAGAAAACGTCCCGGAGACACATTTTGTTGTTAGAGAATCATGGATCAGGGTGTGTTTTACAGAAAGAATATGATCATCCTTGCACACCAAAGTTCTTTGTCTAAAAAACATCAAGTTTCAATCGTGGATGAATCCCTATAGAAATAAAAATTGTGATGCCGATGAAGAACTGTTACTGGCTCTTTCGAATTCCTGCAGTCATATTTGCTGAGAGAGCAAGATCTTTTTAGTCCTCATGCATCACATATATTCATCTCAAGAACTATTAATAAAACCAAATTGTCCATGCAGTCTACCATTCTCCTTACTCTCGTTCACTCCTCAACATTGTTCCACGCTTTCGCCCGTAAACATTGCGAACTTTGAATACTAATTTACGAATTTTCAAATTTTGTTATTTCATCCTGAACTCCTGTTAAATTTTAGTTAAAGAAAATCAGTATGTCAGCGAAACAAATAGTAAAACAAGTACCCAAAGCAAATGCGATTTTATTGAATTTTATTGAAACTATAGGAACAAGATATACGAACCTAAAGTGAGTTGGAATAAATAGACGATTCTTTGCATGCGATATAAGTCCGATATACACACTGGCGGTTTTATTTCCTTCTCTTGAAAACCACTTTTATGCTCTGAAAAGGGAAGCAAAAGTTTTGAGACACACGCTTGAATCTTCCCAAGGAAACCTATACATTATAAATGTCACTTGGTGCTCTTTCCTTCAAATCTCGACACATATTTTATTCCTTCCCCTTTGATAATGCTGTGAGGAACAAAAGAAACGAATAGATGTTCTTCCAAGTATTTGCATGCCGAAAAAATTATCATAAAATATTTTGACGAGGAAAATTACCACGTTCGTGATTTTTCAGTTACAAGGAAACATTTTTTTCAAACCGATTTTGAATTTTGTAATCATGGAATCTATCCATTTGAATCAATTTTTGTTACGATAACGACACCGACTTGATTGTAATGTTTGGAATTGTTGGATAAGGCGTGATTTCGGTTGAGGATCAGCGATGGTAAGGATGAAATAGGTATATCGAGTGAATTGGGTATGAAGCAGGGATTTCAAGCGCTGTTTGTGTCACCAAAGACCGAAGAACGTAGGGTAGGTTGTACATGTATACCTATCTTACTCTTTTACCAAGAGATGCGTGAGCGATGGCGAGGACAAAATGAGGAGTGGTGGAGGCGACAGAGGTGAGAGCTGCTGAACAGGATAAGGGTGTTCGGTCGAGTGTACGTCGATGCAGCCCTAATTGTTTTACTCTCTCTTTACAGTGTAGTCTCGCATTCTCTTTCTTCCTCTCAATATCCCTCTATTGCTGTTCTCACTCAATCTATTTCATCTGAATCCTTGCAGCGGCTACTCTCATGATGCGTTTCATCCTGACGCCACCCGCAGTGCCTATATCATGGACCACTGATACTTAACAGGTTAAAGTCTTTCTCTCTTACTTGATTATTTCATTTTATTTCTCTCTGTCTGGCACCCTCCTAATTCGTCGGTCTGTTTTAATATATGGATTTATGACTGGTTGATCATCGCATTCATCGAATGGTTGCAATATTTGATATGTCCAATTTCGTGACAAATAGTGGTTTGCTTCCTTCACCACTAAATTTTATTTCAATTAATTTCAAATTTTCAGTGTTCTTTACAAGGTTCAGTTCAATAAACCTTAGCTCAATTCGAATACTGTACTTTTCTGCATATTCAAACAGTTGACTCTACAAATGCATATTGGTATTCTAATGTCTATTTTTTATTGAGAAATCTCTGATACTTTTATGGATTTATTTTGAATCTTCTTCAATCCCTGGCGATTTCAAAACGACCAATTTTTATGGTTTACTTTCGATTATTTTTTGATTTGGTAAAAATTTGGTCAGAAAATGGTCACCCAAATGGTTGTTACCATATAATGACCTATTTGTGATCGGAAACTGATGATTGCTCAGAACAAATCTGCCAACAAAAGGTAAAATGTGGTCCGTTTTTGGAATCTTTTTCGTATTTTTGAGGTAAAAACCCAGAAAATTACCATGAAACAACCGGAGAATCACCAAAATTGAGATTGGTTGGATTTTGGTGAATTTTTGTTGACAAAAATGTCCCAGACGACCAACAAGTTACCAAAACCAAGATTTTTCAACAAAATGTAACCGAAATTATTCACTTTGGATCTCTAAATAAACTCTTGGAGAAGTTTTTTATCCTCTTCAACATTTTTTTGTACTTCTCGGATCGTGTGAATACTTGGAGAAGTTTTTGAAATTCCCCAATAAGTGACTTGTGAACTGTTTTAGAATTCTTTTAAAATCCTTCCGGTATCTAAAGGAAGATCTTCTAAGATTTTTCAATGAATTTTTGAAGGATTTTCGGATGAGAAAACAGTGCTTCTGAGACTTTATTGTAATTTGATACCCTAGAATCAGTTTATAATTTTTTGTGAGAGTTATTAAATTTACTCTTCTCATAACTTACACAGACCTCTTCACTTTTGAATATGTAGGAATGTTTGTGTAGCATACACTATTTTACTGAATATCAGAGACACTGTATTTGTACATTCTATGCTATCATAAATTCTGGTTTTATCATGAAATCAATATCAATTATTTGTGCTTCTCAGGAAACAAAGAAGAGCTGACAATCGGGTGATTATGTTTACTGCTGTTCCTGGAATGTTGAATTGCCTGTGATTTATTGGCGTCGCTTTACCCGCTCTGTTGTAATATTCTGATCTATTGATTCATTAATAGATATTTGTATGATATTACATTATTGAAAACTTCCTTGAATTTTCACTCACGATTTTCATTGATCGAGAAAACATCTGAAGACTTTGATATCTTAATTCCAATACAATTGATAATAAATTCAATCTAGAAGCATCTCATCTCGATATTTATTCATCACATTTTATGAGGTGTGATATCAATTTTCTTAGGAATATTAAATAGATCTGCAATTTCTGCGACTTGTTCTGTTGAATTCCACCTGATTACTTTCTTTTGTTTCCACGATCTCATTGCAAATTCTGGAGAAACATCTCCCTCAAAGTTTGATCTCAACAAAACATGTGAATCAAAACACAATTCCAATTACATGCTTTACAGTACGTAACTCGGTCAAAAAATAATGCTTTTGTTCCGGAAAAAATTCATGTCGTTGGTGTTTGAAGCGTTTCTCGGAATTTGTAAGGTGAATGATACTGTAAAAAATTTCTCTGGGAAAATTCCTATATATTTATTTGAAGTAATTAACACATACATGCGTTAGAAATTTTCCGAACTTGTCCGGAAATTTACTGTGAAATGTTGGGGAAAATCCCATGGGGTTGGAATTTTTAGATGAATTTATAGGATATTTAGATAGATGCTCTCTCATTTTTGGGAATGAAAATGCAACCTCAAGGAGTAAAACTTTGATAAGAATAAATTAAGAATTTCCACTCCATAAGAGTGAAATTCTCACTTCAATAGGCAAAGACTCGCTCTTCGAGAGTAAAATCCGCACACTTTTATTGGATTTGCAGTATTTCCACCCTTAGAGAGTGAATTTTTCAAGGATTTCAAGGAATTAGGAGAGTAATGCGGGATAAAATCTCCTGAAGTTGAAGCAACGGATATATAACAGAGAAATGTCTAGGCTTTGCAAACTCCCGTCAAAAATTTGAGACTGTATTTCCTTGATCAAGCAGAATTTTAAATCCATATACATCAATTTTGTAAAGAATTTGTTGCGTCAACGTGGAATCTCTTCCCATCTACATCGTATCCACGTCTCTTATCCACGCATTTCCCACCTATGGTCCACCGAGGTTTAAAGGGAAGATTCGGTGGTTGTCCTATTTACGATGCAACTGCGTTATGGTACGCTAAAAGAATTTTAAAGTGAAATTGCAGCAACCGAGGGACAGATAAAATAGAATTCGGATAAATAATGAACGTCCATCGATCTCATCATTTATTCATCCACTCTCCACATAGATTATATAACATTCCGTCTTCGTACCGAAACGGTTTGAAAATCCATTAATTTCCTTGATAATTCATCAAACCGAACAATATAAACATTTTTTTCCAAGCAGCACGATAAAATTCTATGTACCGCAGCTTTATATGAACTACTTCTATTGACCTCTTTTGTACAATGTGTCGATCTACGATATACATCGCATTTAAAAGAGAACACTGTGAGGTTTCATATTCACAATTGTGTTCTTTTTTCACATTCAAAGTATACGTTCAATGTTGTCCTACAAACTTTTCGTTTCGTATATCAAATAAACTTCAAATCCTTTTCGCAACCAAACCATTGAGCTTGAAAAAATAAAAGAGCATGAAAAATGATTCTCTTTTTTAAAATATTGTTCCTCATATTTTCATACATTTCCCTATTCATCAAAATTTCAATTGATACGGAACGCATTGAAATATGTTTATCCCGTATCAAGTAAAATATTCGAAACTTTAGAAACGTGTGTACATTTTTCACGAATCTACATTGAAAGAAAGTGGAAACTTTCACTCAATCATGCATAGAGTAATTCGTAGTCCTTGTTGCTTCGTTTAATTCAGTTGAAAATATCCTTTTCTTCCTCGAGGCGCTTTTATCTCTGTTTTAAACTGCACTGGTGTTTAGTTCGAATAACACAACGAAAAATGGCGTTGAAACGGCTAAGTGAACTTCTGCCGCTGTTTCTACAGTTGCACTCAACAGCGGCCGTAGTGGTTCATCTCGAGAAAATCGAAACGCTTCGTGGAAAACTTTGCAATTAGTTTCCCTTTATTTCACCCCTCGTTCTGTTCCAAGTTATAGGCGAAGTGATTAAATGTCTGCTAATTAATTTTCTCATAACATTTTTACAAAGTTTCTTATGATCGTCTAGTTGCTTCTCTCTCATAATTATTTTCATCTTCAAACTTTCAAACGTACATTTTTAAGGAGAAAGGAGGAAAGGAAGAGGAAAGGAGGTGGAGGGGAATACAAATGCGAGAAAAGGAATGAATATGGGGATATAGATACATGAATTTATTTTAGATGTATCGTCTCGATGGAAACTTCCTTGACGCATGATGAAAAACATCATCGTACGAAGTTAGAGATATTGAGAGATTTTGATTATAATTGTGAACTTATTTCTCTCTCGTTGATGGTGAAAATATTCAGTTATAAAGAGCACTTGGAGTTGGAATCCTTTAATGTCTCGCTGGATTATGAACAGAGATAGGACTTCGTAAGATGAAATTTCTTGCAGAGTTTGTCTTTCCGTATGCTAATATAAGTGTGTAATATATAATCGAATTGATCGATTCAGAAGCTTCTGTATCTCTGATCTGGATTTTCATGAGGCCGAATTATTTTTGAGATATACTTTGACATCAACAGACTGTTAACTCCGAAGGCTTGTCACCCTCTGTTACTTGTATCTTTAAACTTCATAATCGAAAGACAGTTTATAGCTCGTTTCGAAAAGCCGATTACTAACAGGGACAGATTTATTTTGACCGTAGCACGTGACCCAACAAAAACGCTTCGCCCTTTAATCCACTTCTATGTCGATTGAAACGAAGCACCTGCTATCACCGAGACAGATGCGTTTACCACAGTCCGATTTACTATTCATTCGTTCGAAAAGAGATTTTCATATGAAACTTGTCACACTACTACAGTAAGGTTCTATTTAATCACGACTTGTAATGTATTCGATAGCACGTATGCATATTTGACCTCTTCCAAGCAAGTGTCTTATACCGAGCAGTGTTTTTTAACTTTCGATAATTGTGCAATTCAAAATTAGTATGAACGAAATTTCGCAAAAATGAACAATTTACTGTAATCGATATCATTGAATTGTTTTTTTTTTGCATAATTGCGGGGGAAACGAAAAATTCCCTGGAACAGCGGAATGTGATTTTGCTATCTCACTTTTCGCTATGAGCTATGCAATCCTTTTTTAGCTGCTACAGCAAAAAATGTCAGCTTCTCCAGATGAGTTCTGGAAAATTTAGCTCCCTCCAGGACTAATTTGCTACTTTAGCTGATTATTTAGTTATAGAATTTTGAAAAATACACATGAAATAGCGAAAAAATTCAGCTGGAGGAGTCGAAATTTTCGACTGTAAAATACTGAGAGAAAAAAATCAACTGAAACAGCAAATGTCAAAAATTTGCTTTGCTGATATGACACATCCTTTCGCTGGATTAGCAGAAACTTTGCTATTACAGCACAAATCTCGTTCTTTTGACAAGTGCTTGCTAATTGTAGTAGGTACACAGACTGCTAGAGAATTTGCTGAAATATTTTGATGAAACAGCCAAATTTTTGCTGTAATAGCAAACGTTCTGCTAATTCAGCAAAGCAGATTTTTTAAAATTGATGTTCCAGCAAGAACTTTGCTCTACGTGCAACTAAAAAAGGATTATCATAACTCATGAGATGTCTGTGTTGCATTTCGCAGCTGAACATTTGCTGTTCTAGCAAAAGAGATTCAGTAAAATCAGATTTCGCTGTCACAGTGGATTTTTCCTCCTCCGTGTTGATGTCAATTAATTGTTTGGTTTAATATAGGCGGATTCTCAAATTTTCACGAAAATTGGAGACGGTACCAATTGATATTGATTATATACGATTCACATAAAAGCCGTTCAAAATTGGTTCTCCCACACCATATAAGTTGATTCAATATATACGGATGGTACTGCGAAAATGTATTCCAAGGCGAAAGAATAGTAATTTTTTCGTGTGAAAAAAAGCTCTTTCACACCAAAAACACTTGCTTGTAAAAATTATCGTTGAATCCCAATAACCGAGGGACGGATTGGAAATTCTTGAAAAAAATTAATGTGCAGCCTGTAAAAATGAGTGAGCTTTGACGAACAGTTTGGAGAGATGTTTCCCATAAATTTCAAATATGGCATTGCACAGAGAAGGAAAATTCGCTGTAACAACGAAATCTGATTTTGCTGGGTACCTTTTGCTGGAGTAGCAAATTTTTTTGCTGTGACAGTAGTCTCCCAATGAACATTATGAGGACGAGGACTTGAAGACAACTGGAGGAGCTCTTAAAGAGATATTTATGTCATCCAATGCGCCGGTTTAGAAGATCCTGTGGAGGTCTTGTTTTAGATCACTTTATGTTATCTTAAAGAGAACATTTATAACATGAAGATAACATAAAGTGGTCTTAAACAAGAGCTCTGTAAGATCTCCTAAATCGACGCATTGGATGACATTAAGATGTCTTTAAGAGCTCCTCCAGTTTTTTCCAAGTCCTCGTCCTCATAATGTTCATTGGGCTATTCCCTATCACAGCAATCTTGTTAGCTATGACAGCGAGTTTTTAACTGTGGCAGCAAAAGATGTTGATTTCTTCAGCAATATTTGTTTGCTACAGATATCGGCAGTAATGGTTATTTTATTGATGATTTTGGGATTGATTGTTCATCATCATCAGAATTAGGATCTTCATGTTCCGCGTTTTTCATTGTAACTCACAAATATGGAAAATATTCATTCCAATGGAAACTATAGAAGAAACAAATTCTGATCCGAGAGATAATGATAATAAATCCCGAAATAATTACTGAAGGAAATCATTATTGCCGATCGTTGGTTTGCTATCCTATATATAACACCAAAATTTGCTGGAGGAGCAAACATTTTTTGCTGACACAGGTAAAAACATCCCTGTTGTAGCTGTCAAAATTGCTGTGATAACAAATAGTTTGCTGTTACAGCAGAAAATTTGCTGCTCCACAGGGCCACGGAATTCCAATGAAAATACTTGGGACGTGTTTACGCGCCCTCTCAAAGGTTGACTTTCATGCGAACTAAAAATCAAAATGGTGGCCTGGTAGAGCGACCTAACCTAAAAATTATTCTGATTCTGAAATATGAATAATATTTCAACAATGAAGTGTGACAATGAGAAAATTCTAAAGCCAAATTATACAGGGTGTCCCGTTTTAAATAGCCAGGGCTTATATCTCCCAAAGTAATGGAGCTGGAAGAAAAAGTCTCGGGAGAAAGTTGCAGAGTTCTGAGGGGGACATTTGATGGTAACCTTGACCTCGACCTCAGACTCCATCTTCAAGGTCATTTTGAGGTCAACTTGTGTTTTTCAAATGAGACCTCCTATTTTTGACTACATCCTTGGAATGTGCGTTGAAAACCAAGAAACTTTTGTCTGAACTAGTTTCCTGAAATTTGCGAAGGTGGCGATCTAATCGATGAAGAAAGAAAGGAGATTCAAGAAACACTCTTACAGCTTTCTGTGGGAAACGACACTCACCTCTTCAGTTATTTCTCCCCAACAGGGCCGGATTAAGGACCAATGGCCCCATTGGCCACCTGCTTTAATCCGCCCCTGGTTCCCAATCTTCGGGGAACTGTCGTTGGCATTAGCGTTACCTAATGTGCACCACTAGGAGGTTGCGCAATCGGACTTTGCACATCACTGTGGCCCTGAAAAGGGCCGATTATTTCGACTAGAGAGGTATGTGTCTGTGAGTTTTGGGAATAGTCGGGTTCCGTAATTGAGTGATAATTCCCTGATCCAATCATCTCGTGAATTTACCCGTACAACACCGCACATTTCTCCGTTGCCTCCATGTTACCTTCACGTGGGATCTCCGTTCATCCACGTTCTATCCACGTCCACCATTGATCGACGTGGAGTCCACGGAGATGCGACGTAGAAATCGGTGGATGTGCTGTTAGGGACTAAATGCTCAAATACTTTACCTTCATTTGCGATACATACACGGTCCTGTTGAGGAGAAAAAACTGAAGAGATAAGTATTGTTCCGCGCAGAAAGCAACAAGAGTGTTTCTTGTATCTCCTTTCCTTCTTTATCGATTAGAGCGCCATCTTCGCAAATTTCAGGAAACTAGTCCAGACAAAAGTTTCTTGGTTTTCAACGTAAATTCCAAGGATGTAGTCAAAAATAGGGGGTCCCATTTGAAAAACACAAGTTGACCTCAAAATGACCTTGAAGATGGAGTCTGAGGTCGAAATCGAGGTTATCATCGAATGTCCCCTTCTAAACCCTGCGACTTTTTCCCGAGGATTTTTTTTCCAGCCCCATCACTTCGGGAGATATAAACCCTGGCTATTTAAAATGGGGCACACCCTGTATATTAACACATATAATTTATTTTTAGAATTGTTGTTGCCACTTTATTGTTGGATTACTGTTGATGTTTCAAAATCCAAATTGGTCGGCATTATTTTGGAGGTTACTTCGATCCAATCCCTAACAGCACAACGTGTTTCTCGGACGTTTTCTGAACGTGCAGGAAACCTTCCCTACGTTCTATAAACCTTCAATAAACGTTCCAGTGACACGTTGTGCTGTCTGGGTTATGATTGAAGCGCCACCGTGCTAAGTTGACTTGTCCCTAATTGTAATTTGGTTCGGGGTCATCCTGTAGAGTTGAAGTCCCCTGCTGCTCCAGTAGAAGGGGCCCATCTCTGTCACAACAAATTCCTTTTCTTCGTGTGTGATTTGTGGAAGACCTTCCGTTTGTTCTTCGGTGACTGTAATTTCCCGGTAAATTTTCAAATAAAATTTTTCCACTAAATTTTAATTTTGGAACATGAGGGTTTTTTAATCTTTCAAAAATGCCAAGTCCACTCTAAATTCAAATGTTCTATTTTGATGCACTTAGAGTGTGTAAATCGTGTAGTGACTTTTTGAACCCTAAAAAGTGTGTCAATTTACCCATAAAATGGATCAAATGTTTCATTGTGAAACATTTAGTCTGAGTTATTTATTTATTTACACAGTTTTGGGTGTTTGAAAGGTAAATACAGGATATACACACTCTGACACTTGGGTTTGCATTCTATGTTGAAGATTGAATTGTGAGAGAACAAATTGAAATGTCACGTCATTCGTTGAACCGGGAAAAGACAAGTTGAATTTCTTTTTCACACACGTGGACTCATTTCAAAGAAGTTTTCATCGAAATTAAAATCCTTCCCACAGAGTTTTGAAACTCAGTTTGAGATGTAATGTCCGAAATGTTGATTCCAGAAGGATAAAAGTTCTTAGTGCTACACTGTTAGAAATGTCTGCATTAATTTCAGTTTCATAAACAGTTCACATTAAATTTAATGTAAACTATAGCATAATCTATAGTTTTTGTACATTAAATGTAATGTGGAATGTCTATGAACCTAAATTCACGTACGTGATTGAAAAAAACTTCAAGATATTTTTGACAGTGTGATTACAGTAAGAATCAAAAAAGACAAAGATCACCTTTCATTCATTTATAACATTAGATTTTCAAAAAAATGCTCATAATTTTGAATATATATAAAATATTCTACTCCATATTGCATGGGTAAAAGCAATAATGGCACTCAGGGTCGTTAACAAATAATCCCAATATTTATGAGAAGGATGAGAATCCTTTATGATATTGAAGATTTCAAACAAATCGATCACTGCCGCCCTAAATAATCATGCCCCTGTAATACTGCAGTCATAATTTATAGCTATGACCCCACTAATATATATATATATACACGTATTTTGTGAATGAGAGAATCATTACGTTTGTCATTCGAGGGATGGAATGGAAAGATCACACACGTATCGACGATAGTGATTCTGTGAATGCTGGCACATTAGCTCTGAATCCATTGCTAAGCCATTGCACACGACGATGATAATAATAACTGAATGACTTGAAGAATACTCAGGTATTAATAAATCATAGGTATTTTATATGAATTATATTAATATGAGCAGAAATTTTATATTAATTGAAATAATATATTGGATTATTCAATATTTCATATGTATTGAAACAAAAATACCTTTTAGGATTTATTCTATTTCTCATTATCTCAACAAGATTCGAAATATCAGGTCTCTTGTAAGATTAAGGGAGATATATATTTTATAAAAATTTACACTAATGTATTACGGCTGCGGCTACACGGAAAAAATAATTTAGCTGCAGCAGCTAAATGGCTAGCACAGACACAGACAGCCATTAAATTAGCTCCCGCAGCTAAATTTTAGCTACTACCGCAAATAAATTAGCTACAAATGCAAATTTTTTTGCTATAACAGCTAAAATTGACCTGTAGGAGCTTATTTCATGGCTGTCCATGTCCGTGTTAGCCACTTAGGTGCTGCAGCTAAATTATTTTTCCCGTGTATAATTTGACTTGATGTGATTTTACATAAAATTTGTATCACGTTTCAATGAATTTGTATAAAATATCGACATCACATTGAATCACATTATAGCTCCAGCCCTAAAATCTAAGAAGACTATTACTTTCTTTCCAAAAAAGAATCGCTTAAGGGGTATGGCCAATAAGATACTATTCGGTTTTGATGTAAGTCGACCTGTGTTGTGCCCGAAAAGTGTCTCAATTAAAATTTGGAGTCGAAAAGATCCCTTTCAAGATCATTTTCCAAAAAATATCTTTCACACGTCTTGTAGATATACAGAGGGTCAATTATATGGAGCCAGTACACGGAAAGAAAAAAGTTATCAATACTTGAATAACATTTATTAACATTTAGAAAAATGACTGTCAGTTTAGGGAAAAAGAGGTACGCTGAAAAATCTTTGCAGTAAGGTTATCAAAAATTCGTAGTGGAAATACTAAACGTTGATGGTTTTATTGTTATTGTTTACAGTGAATTTATCAACTTTTGATGAATTTACTACGAAAATTCTTCAGCGATACTCTTTTTCCCTAAATTGTTCAAATTTAATTTGAATGGAATTATATAGAAATTATATATAAGCCGTGTTGAATTATAAATAGAATATATATGATTTTCAGAATTCTTCCACTCAATTCATAACGAAGATCTGTAGACACTAAATACTTTTTTGCTATGAAAAAAACAATCAATTTGAAAAAAGTACAGTTTTCATCAGTAATTTTTCATTTCAATTCACGAGTATCAAATATTGTACGAGAATTTGCTTGATTAATCACGCTATGTGTGACGAAAAATTCTTATAAATACACGACAATAACATTCCTTCGAGTGGAACAGATGAATAGTGCGTTGGTAATCAAAGCATCAGATTACCTATATCACAAAACATTCATGCACGAATGTATACAGACACATACACAAATGAATATATATATATATATATATATATATATACATAGTTACATAAACGCATACATGAAGATGTACATAAATATATACAAACACATACACTCATGTGAAATATTGTTTATTCACATCCAGGGAATATGATCTCTTTAGAGGGTTACGTGACAAATGTCACGTTTGTATGATATATATATTCTTATGATTGAAAATTTCACTTTTCACTCAAAACGCACATGTTAGAATGATTATTTATATCATACAATTTAGATTTTCTTGTATTAAAAATATAAACAGATATGCGAATGAATATTCCAACAGAAAGCAGTCTAATCATCAGGATGATGAATACACAGTAAGAAATTTTGCATATTCTTACACTCAGAGAAAAAAAGTTGCTGAAACAGTCAACTTCGAAAATTTGCTTTGCTGATATGGCAAAACTTATTGCTGAATTAACAAAAAATTTGCTATTACGACAAAAATCTTGTCTGCTCTTTCAACAAACGCTTCCCATTCAGCAATCCGGAATTGTAGATATACAGACAACCGGAAAATTTTACTCAATTAGCGAATATTTTTGCTGCAACAGCAACCCTTTTTACTTCCATGTTCCTTATATATAAGGAAACGAAAGTATTGTAATAGGGTGAAAAATCGATGACGCAGAAGGGGGTATTTCGCTGTTGCCAAACGTCTTAGAACGTCGAAAAAACGCTGTCCCCAAAAATGTCTGTATGTGCGTGGGTGCGTGCGTGTACAATTTTCTTTGGCGCATGATAACTCTTCTCAGAATGCACCGATCGGGATAATTTTTTTTGTAATACCTTCGTCTTTGAGAGGACTCGGGGCCTGTTGATTTTGGTGTCGATCGGATAACTCGTTTCAAAAATATAACGGAGTATTGTTTGAAAAATCTAGATTTTGCGACCACTCATATCTCCGCTCGCTGTTATCCGATAACTATGAAACTTATGCCACGCTCTAGTGATGATTCAATAGTGGTCTGGTACGAGTTTCATCCAAATCGGTTGAAGAATGTGAAAATTTGTTTATTTTTCTGCTTAGGAACAGTACTGTATGGTTCTCCATACCGATTTTTTTGCTAATTCAGCAAAGCATATTTTTCGGAATCGCTTTTTCAGCAAGAATTTTTCTCTGAGTGTAGCACACGTGCATGTCCCAAACGTTCCACTCAATGTTTGCGTTCAATATTGATTCGAAAGGTGTGAGAAATTAATACAAAAGTTTTAAGGGGCAACACTAGTGTGATTGTCTAAAAGAAGGTGATTTTAGGGAATTTTTTGAAAGGAAAGTATCGCATCGTATCGAATGTTTCCAAGTTTTGAGGATACATTTGTGCATAAATAATGTATCTAAAGTAATTTTTTTGGATGAAAATATTCAATTCCCAGCAAGTTATTCGTCATCTCCTGAGTCTCAAAAAAGAAGTTCTTCCATCGCTGCAGTAATTGCGGCTTCCCCACTGCATGGAATATAAAGAATCGAAAAGTTTCTTCAAGTAGAAGGTATTGTTCATACAATGACTTAATCGTCAAACTGGTGAAAGATTGTATGAAGGAAAGAATACTCAATATGCCAAAACAAAAATCCAGTGAATCGGATGATTTGTTATCGAATTAGAATTGCAACAGTGGAAGAACTGTTTTTTTCAGGAGATGTCGAATAACTCGTTGAAAATCGAATATTCTCATTCAGAAAAATCATCATCTATACATTAATTATATACAATTGTACTTTAGAAATTTTGAAACATTCGATGCAATGGGGCATTCCATGCCAAATCACCGAGGTTTTGACCCGACCCCCTTCGATTTCGCTTATTTTTTTATATGTTCTTGTACGTATTGAAAGCAACTTGCACCCCAATTTCCAGCCCATTATTCCAAACCATTATTGCGTAATCGATTTTTCAAATTTTCAAGCAAAAAATTTCCAATTAATTATAAAACAGTGATAAATATCAATATCAGTAAGAAGTAGGGGGTCATTTCTTTTCTAAAACTACATTCAAAGACGAAGAAAATGACCTCCTACTTTTTACTGATATCGATATTTATCACTGTTTTATAATTAATTGAAAATTTGAAAAATCGATTACTCAATAATGGTTTGGAATAATGGGCTGGAAATTGATGCGCCAGTTGCTTTCAATACATACAAGAACATATAAAAAAATAAGCGAAATCGAAAGGGGTTGAGTCAAAACCTCGGTGATTTGGCATGGAATGCCCCAATACTTCTCTCTAAAACAATTTCCCAAAATCACATTTTTTTTCGGCGGTCACACTACTGCACTGGAAAAAATATTTATTTGTTCTCTCTCCATAAAATATGTATTCGTAGGAATTAAATATTCAATTAGATGCAAAAACTGATTACTTGTGGCGAATGAATTATTTATTTGGAGCAAGCGTTCCATTATATGAACCGATTAAATATTTAGATTAATCCCAAGAAATATTTTATGGAAAGAGGACAAATAAACTATTTATTTGGTTGGAAGAAATGTTTTTTTTCAGTGTGTGTGTGTCCCTCAAGTTCACACTGTGAAAAAAACCTGCCTTAAGTTTCATAAAAATACTATGCAACTCAATAATATAATTCTCAATGTTAGAAATTTTCTTCTCAAGTTTAATAAGATATTTCAATAATTGATATATTAATTTTCAATAAAGAATTATAAAATTTCGTAACTTGTATGAAATTTAAGAACTGTACTGAAAAAAAAATTTCTTCTAACCAAATAAATAGTTTATTTGTCCTCTCTCTCCATAAAATATTTCTCAGGGTTAATGAAATATTTGATCGAATCAAATAATGGATCGCTTGCCTCAAACAAATTGGTTACTTTCAGTCGCAAAATCTCAAAAGTTCTTTCTGACGTTTTGAGTGTATGTGCAGGTCCGACGAGAGGGGGGGGGGGACTGCCAGGGTGTTTCCCCCCGGGCCCGGATTTTTCCCAAGTACTTTATCTCCTTCCGTTTTTGTCAAATGGTTTCCAACTCAAATGAAACAAAAGATATATGATGAGGTATATATTTTTGATTTTGAAGTCAAGGAACTTTGTATTATTCCTTTGTGAGAATAAAGTTTTTCAACCCAATTTCAAGAAAATTCCCCCCGGGCTCGGATGTTCTCTCCACGGCCCTGTGTATGCGATATGGCATAAACAATTAACACACAAGTTTCCACCTGTGAGAACGCCTCCTCTCCCGTCAGGTGATCTGAGCTATCACAATCCTAACGTCAGTTATTCGTGATGTTACAACCAACCCCTTGTTACAACCGTTCCCAGTCTACCCTATATAACTCCCTGGATATATAGGTTGCATAGAAAATTCGAGAATTCAAGGGTAGAGTGAAATCAAGTTCCAAATCCCAAGTAATTGAATGTCGAACGATATATTTTCAATATGTTCTACAGCCATCGACGTTTCGGGTCGATTCGATCCCTTTTCAAGATACAAAAAAGGAAGAAAATCGTAGAGTAGAGAAATTACTATTGTAGAGAGTGGAATCCAAAATTGAGTTGTCCAACGGACCCATCGACTCGGACGTGGGTGTTTTTTAAACCTGATTGGGACGTACTTGGTAGGAATTCGTTGATTCAAGGGTAGTGTGAAATTAAGTTCCAAATCCCTCTCTACCCTTGAATCAACGGATTCCTACCAAGTACGTCCCAACCAGGTTTAAAAATTCGAGAACCGGATTTTACAGGTGTATTTTGCAGCCAAAATGCGATGACTCCCCGTTTGGAAAAGTTTCCTTCCGAGGCTTAGTTTTCGAGATATGAGCATTTCTAGAGTTATTTTCAAATCAAAATCACCCAAAAGCACTGTACGGTACGTACTAGAAGCTTGACATTATTTGCCAAGGTGGGAAATCTCTTGGTGGATCTCGGAGAAAACATTGAACTATCATTTGTAGCTACGCTGAGAGAAAAGTTCAGTTGTATTTATTAAAGCTCGGTTTTGATACGCCAAAGTAGAAAAAAAAACCTCATATAACGTTTCTCAACTGTTAATGAACTTCATTCGTGGGTAATCAGCTATGTTTATGTATAATAAATATTTCTTTCGCCATATCCAAAACAAAATTTATTAAATACAAATAAACTCTTTTCTCATTGTACTATTCTTTGTTTCGGAGCCATCCCAATAAACACACACACGTTATTTCAACGTCGAAAGAACGTTAGACTGTCAAACGGACGTCAGTCGTCGATTCCATAACGTTGATTTTTAGTTGAAATTTGATAGGGAAATAGACGACCTGGAATTACCACTTTGATGACATGTAATTTAAACTAATATTCAAAAATAACCATCAAACGACGTCCTCAAAAAGCGTGTTTTGAACGGGTTTGAATCACGCGTTTAAAATGTGTTTATAACACCTTGTGTTTGAACTTCAATTGAAGATATTCTGCTAAAAATGTCGAACGAAACCGAACAATGGTTAAAATTTCAACAAAGAGCAAGATAGTAAATAATGTGGTATACTTTTCAAATTCTGTCATACTCAGAAATATTATTGTTCTCGATATTGAATGAAAAGTTTTCAAAACAATTTGTTGGATTCAATTCACGTTTTAGAACCATCATTAGTACACGTCAATATTTGACGTCTTTTAAACGATGTTCAAACCGTTGATATGACGTTATTTTATGGTTGAAAAACATGTCAGTTGCCGCGACATTTTTACGTTGAATGAACGCAAGAATATTACTAATCCACAACGTGTGGTTATTGACTGTTTTTGACGTTTTTAAAACGTGCGTGTGTTTACTGGGATGATACTTCAAGATTGCTCAATTTCACAGGCCTACAAAATTGAACTTTTTGTTTGGTGCAACAACTGCATCATACTTTTCCGAAGTATTTTGGCGCGCTGAATCCGAATCTGGCTTCAAAATTGCATTATTACGTGTGGTTTTTGAGATATTTTAACGTCAAAGTGTGAAAAACACCGTTTTTCGACATATTTGAGATTACGTGACGTCAGAATGTAATTTTTTCTCATGAAACTAGTAGATGCACCTCAAAATATAATCCATCCCCTTCCGAATGCCGTTGAGTTTGCTCGAATATCTTTTTTTTTACTGTGACATGACAATTTGAAATTTGTGTGTTCATGGATTTAGTGAATAGGTGAAATAACACAATTTTCAAACTGTCGTATCTCAGAGAAAAAAAAAGATATTTCAACAAACCTAATCGCATTTGGAAGAGAATGACTCATATTTTAAGATAATTTGAAGAATAATTTGATAAAATGTTCTTAAAGTGTGGAATAATTGAATAAAACGTTTCAAAATCGTGCATTTTCATTTTATTTCACACCTGCGATTTCTTGAAAACTACACGTAGCATTAAAAAAATAAGTATATTTCCAGAGTCAGGGTATCGAATATACTCAAAATCTGCTTTAGTTTTAGCGGCACCAAAATCATTGTAGACCTGTGTTTTCATTAGCTGGAAGTTAAAAAATTTCAAATAGCTATAACTCCCAATTGAATAATGACAGGGTAGTTCAATTTGTGTTCCAAAAGTGCAAATGTTACACCTTCTACAATCGTAAATGGAAAATAAAAAAAAAGGAAATCGAATTGTGTTAATTTTAGGATACGTTTATTTGATTATTGGAGTCAAATATGCATCTGAACAATGTCCTAATTATACTCTGGAGTTTACTAATGATAAATGGATAATAGTTTTATTTTTCATTTATTCGGTTGCAAATCAATTAACCGGAATGATGATTATAATATCCACCCTTTCTTGCTTCAAGTTAGCTAAATCTACGGTCAATTTTCCCAAACAATTTAATGAAACCAAAGCGTCCCTGTGTGAGGACGAATCACTTCCACACACATGGGAGTTACAAGGCAGGGAAGAAATAAAGTTGTATATCTATGTACACATATGTGCGTAAACGTACGATGTGTGAGTGAGGAATCTTCAATCCCAAAGAGAGGCAATGTCATCTTCTTTCGTCCCTACGCCACCCCGATTTCTGCGTTCTTTGCCTGTTCCTTTGTCTGCTCTTTCAAAGTTTCTTTCATCCCTTCCTCTAACACAATCAGGTTTGAGGGTGCGCGGAAACGAGGTAGCCATTTATCTGCCACCCCGAGAGAAGAAACCAAACAAGAAAAAATCCAACAGAATCGTACTTCAGTAAATGATGTTCTTTTCTTTTCTTCTTTTTTCTTCTTTTATAGTGTGTGATATGCGAGATACGAATACTCCTTACCGCATTCGTACTAATGCTCGCAGTTGGTTCATATTTCTTTTGGATACATTCGAATGAAACGGAAATTTCGTTTTACAGAAATATTTCAATGTGATTGTGGAATCTGGTTCATA
This sequence comes from Gonatopus flavifemur, assembly GCA_018340375.1. NCBI lineage: Eukaryota > Metazoa > Arthropoda > Insecta > Hymenoptera > Dryinidae > Gonatopus > Gonatopus flavifemur. The sequence continues at coordinate 25,193,169 of JAFFJZ010000002.1, forward strand.
ATATCAATGGTATTTTCGAATGATATTCATTTTTTTTAACAATCGGACATGATTTTGTGATTCTTTTTTTAGGAATATTTCAATGCTGATGACTGATATTTTATGATGAGGTTTGCTCAATACTTTTGGAAACGTGAGAATTTATAAAGAAAAAATTTCGCTGATGTGTGGCTTATTGGCACTCAAGGAAATTTTTCTGATTTTCAAAGAATTTTTTACATAGCGAAATCAATGGTCAGGTGGTTTTCGTGTAAAGTTTGAATCCTTTATATAAACAAAACGAAAATTCAAACTCACAAAATCTGATGATTCATCGTTATTTATCTTCTTGAATTGACTTCTTGGGACTGGAAACATCATTCGCAAAATATATTTCAGGGTTTTGAGTTTCAAACAGCTGAGTATTTCGTTATTTGATTATTGATTCGTTTCAATAAATTGTTCAAACTTCAGGAACATGAAAATTCAGGGTTTTATCACATTATTTCAAGTTATCTACACTGTAAAAAATATTCGTGAATTTCCAAGCATAAAAGTATGATGAAAACCTTACAGATCTGTAAATTTCCAAACAATTTTTGTGAATTCCCAGCAAAGATTTGTCAATTGACAAAAATTGTTTGTAATTTCACCCACTATGTTTGTGAACTTACCAAAAAATGTTAGGTCAACAACTTCCAAACCTTTTTTTGCAAGTTTTTTTACACTGTACCTGATGTATAGGGTGTCCCAGAATTGGTGAACCGTACCGCACAATCATATTCTACTGCCGAGATAGAGCAATTTTCTATTTGGCGCCATTTCGTTTCAAACTTGAATTCTTTCTTGAGTTATGTTTGTTTATTTTGGAGTGAAAATAGATATTTCCTAGTTCATTTTGGCTTCAACCACTTCTTCCGGACGTCCTAATCATATTTTCTGGTGGATATCACCAGATTTCAAATTATCGCGACCATGAATGTTCCAACTAGGTCGTTTTTTGTCAGTGCGCTATTTAGAAACTTTCAATGAAATCTGAAGAATTTAACAAAATCCCCTCATGTTTTGAGGAAGATGAATGAGTTTTTTTTTCTTATGGGAAAAAAGTAAATGAATTACGCATATTCATTGCATTTATTCTCCACAACGAATATCATGGCAGTTAAAAAAATGTTATCACGACAAAAACTAATTTTTTCATTACTGTGTAAACGAAAAAAAGTATATATTGGAAACAAAATGAATAGTATTTCGTGTATACAGAACTGGATAACTAGAATAAAATTTGACAATAAAAATAATAAAAAGAGTACGAGAAAAGCAACACTCTTTGATGTCTGATATAGGAGCCTCTTATTATTTTTGAGTAGGTACGGTAGCGCAATGTACGGACTTGTTTTGTTGACCGTATACACGTACGTTCATGCATCCTTTGTTGGAGTTGGGTTGGATACAACATACACGTACTCTCACACATATCTGTCTACCTTAGTCTCTTGTATACCCACGCATACAAATATACACGAACATCAGGAAATGCCTCAGAAGCTGAGGCTGACTACAACCATTATTTGTTCTAGTCTCTCGAGCATCTCTCGCAGCCATCCAATTCCTCTATCTTCGCTCCCTGTTTTCTCTCTTTTTCCATCTTTCTGCGTGTATAGATATACAATGTCCCTCTCTCTCTCTCTGTTTCATCCTCGTTCTCGTTTCATGAGTCTCATCCCTCTGAGCAACTGTCCTCCTCTCATTTCCTTCACCGTACATCTTTTTTTAACCAAGGAGGGAAGGAAAAAACGCCATTCACTGTGTTACGCTGATACTGAGACACGTGGCATTCCTCCTTCATTTGTTCTTCAGATGATCCTTTTTCATGAATGAGCAGTGAAAGAGAAAATCGAAACCAGTGAGTGTTTCCATTCGGATAAGGATATTTTTTGCCCTTGTTTTATGTTCCGTTTTGTGGAAATAAATGGCATATTATGCCTTTGATTATGTTAAATCGATAATTTGATATTCAAAATGTTCCTCGTTGTCAAGTGTTATTATGTTTCCACAAAAGAGGAGATAAGTATGACTTTCTTTTCACTTTTGTTTGAAAGCGCGCTTCTTTGATATAGCGCTATATTTTGATCACTCGCGATACAATAATCTTGCATGATTGCCCCCTTTCTCTCACTGGATGAACAAATTGCTCTCATGACATCCCTGTTCAACTATTTTATATAGGTACTGTTTACTCGGATCGTTCTTTCGAAGGACGTCGGTGGAGAGAAGAGCGACCAGAATCTCAATCTCATTTTGGTGACTGGTTTGATTTTTTTGTGGATTTCCACTTCAAAATTACCAAGAACATTTCATAAATGAGTACATTTTTTGATGATGATTCTGGAGAGGAGCCTGGAAAATGAATCATTATATGATAAGAACCATGAATGAACCGTTATTTGACAAAGTTTTTATCTTGGCGAAAAATAACTGAAAGTAGACAATAAAAATCGATGATTTTGGAGTTGCCAGGAACGACACAGATTGCTATCATAGCAATCTGTATTCCTACATGGAAAAAAATTAAGAGTATAACTGCTATTACAATTGTGGTAGGTTTCACTCTAGCGTCCAGTCAATACCCTGTTGTAAAATTCTCATAAAACCGCGTAGGTGGATTTTATGGGTTTCGATTCAGTTTTATCAGTTTTCATGAGGTTTGGTATGCACTTTTAGAAAAATCTGTCTTAAACTTAACAATACTATTATGAAGTTTTTGACATAAACATTTTATTGAATTTCATACGAAATTTTGTATGAAATTTCATATTTTCATTTTAAATTTCATGTTTTCACATTAAATTTAATAATCGTTCTTAAATTTAATATGGAAATATGAAATTTAATAGAATGTTTATGTTAAAAACTTCATAATATTATTGTTAAGTTTAAGACAGATTTTTCTAACAGTGTGTGTATCTGAAACAGCAGATTTCATGTGGCGCCAACACCTTCCCTAGTAAAAATGATTCATATAAGAACACATATAAACCATATACGACCATGTATGGATAGAGGTTTCATATATGACCACGTATAATCCATATTCAATGCATATACGGCCCATACATGAAACATCTATCAATATATGATCGTATATGGTTTATATGTGGTCTTATATGAATCATTTTGACTAAGGTTCCCTTATGAAATCCCATCAAAACAGATAAAACCGAGAAGTTTATGTGGTTCGATATGGGCATTTGAAACAGGATCTGAGGTTTCATGTGCATTGATTAGGATTTTACAGCAGGCTGTTTGGATAACCATTTTTGAAGTAAAAGTTACACGGAAAGAAGATTAGTTGGAATAACTGTTTAACTTCCAAGCGCATATCAACCCATTTTTTTCGTTAAAATAACAAATTAATTCATTGATTTAACTGATTTTTAATAATTGACTAGAAAAAATTATTCAAATATAGGAAAAAAATGGGTTTACATGCGCTTACAAGTTGGATATTTATTCCAACTTATCTTTTTTTCCGTATCCGACATTGGAGTACTTGGTCCCACTGTTTGAGGAATATTTACTGAGTTGATTAATTATATACAGTACACTGAGAACCGAATTAGTAAACTTTACATCTTGTGAAGTCAATATTTGAACGATTTCAAAAATTATTTCGAGCTACCATAATTTTACTTGATTTTACAGCTGGGAATGTGGGATTTACATCAGCTGTTAGTATATCTTACATTCGCTGTTGTAAGATCAACTTGAATTGTGGTACGCTGAGAGAAAAAATTTCCGGGAACAATAACCCTTTCCAACACGAACCTATAATTGTGGTGATGTGTTCTAAGACCTTTTACGGTACTTCAGAGATGAATAAAATCAATTGGCACCATTTTTTCCCATTTGCTAATGTATTTACTAGGACCTTATCAGGAATAAAATATTTAGTTGAAAAGTCGCCATCAGATACTTAATTGATTTGAAGAAGCTTCCATTGATTCAATTAAATAACTTCTTCCATTGATGAAATATTTCATAGCATATTAAATATTTGTTTGATTCACTAAATATTTAATCGAGTCAATGAAAGTTTATTCGAATTGATTATTTCATGGCGACTATTCAACTAAATATCCTATTGTTCTCGGACATTTTCTCTCTCAGTGTAGCTTGAACTATTTTCGAAATCGTTCAAATATTGACTCCGTGAGATGTAAATTTTCCAATTTCTTTTTTCACAGTTGCAAGACATACTCCTTAATTTCCTTACACGTAGTACAGTTATCTGATGTAACCATAATTCAAATCATTATAGATTTGAACATAAATCACACTGTAAAAAATAATCGGAATTTTCCTGTGTACATCAACCGGAAAATTCCAATCACTGATTGGGAAATCAATTTCCGGTACATTTATATGAAATTTTCCCATGCATTTATCTGGAAATTCCAAACTTTGTGGGATTTTTCCCAACAATTCACAGTAAATTTCCTGACAAGTTGAAAAAATTCCTAACGTATGCATGTGTTGATTACTTGACAGATAACATTTTTTACAGTACAAATAAGCTACATTGTACAAAATTTCTATGGGAACCTTCACATAAATGTTGGAACGAAATTAACACATACCATGTCAGAAATGTTATGAAGTTTTTTTCAATACCGTACATGAATTCAGGTTAATACACATTTTACATTAAATTTAATGTACCAAAATATTGGAAAAATATAGATTTTGCTATAGTTTACATTAAATTAATTGTAAAATGTGTATGAAACTCAATTCATGCGCGTATTTGAAAAAAACTTCCAGCAAATACATTAAAATTAATGCAGGAATTTCTAACAGTGTACATGCGTTGGGAATTTTCCGGATTTTACCGGGAATTTACTGGAAAATGATAGTAAAAATCCAATGAAGTTGGGAATTTTCAGTTGGATTTATGGGAAATTTCATATAAATCTATCGGAACTTGATTTCCTATCGCATGATCGGAATTTTCCGGTTGCTGCGCATAGGAAAATTCCCATTATTTTTTCACAGTGTAATTTGACATGTTGAACTTGAATGTTTATTGAATCAAGAACTGCTGACTCTGGTGAAAGAGATTCATTGTGTTCGACATAATGAAATTCGAAGAGATTTAACCAGAATTGAATGAATTATTAAATGGGATCGGAACCCATACAGAACTTTACCATTGGCGCTAGCATGGTGCAATATAGATGAAGTAGGGCGAGTATTGGCAGCCAAGCATGGCGCAACACCGAAATGATAACATCATTTTATGATTTATCGATATGTTCTTCGAATGGAGCCCCATCATTGGTGCATAAATGGCAATGAAATAGACCATCATTGGCAAACAATAAAAAAATTTGTTTATCGATGTTGCGCCAATGATAAAGCTGTAAAAAATAATTAACCTAAAAATATATGAAAATTATGCACATTTAACAATTTTCAACATATATTATTTGGGACAGTATTGCGTTTTCCTCAGTTATCTGTAACCAACTCGGTGTTTTTTGTCGCTAATATATGCTATGGGAAGTGTACACAATATGAATCAACGGTAGGACCCAGATAGCATTGAAAGTCCTCTGGACGTCTTAGAAACATAACCTTAGTTCTGCGTGCTCCGTCTTCGGGGAGTAGGTTTAAGTACGTTCAGAGGACGTTCATTTTTGATGCACCTGAATACGTTCCCAGTACGTATTTTTCATTTACCACGGGACGTTCTCGTTACGTTTCCCAAACGTACTCTCATGAAAACTAACCTTCACAAACATATGCGTAGTATCGCAAAACGTCATTGACATCTTTATTCAACATGTCCCCAGAACGTCGCATGGTGGACATAAATTGAACATCACAGAACATTTGTATGTCCCTGGGCCATACATGCGACGTTTTTGGAACGTCTTGAGATTTTATTTGGACGTTTTCTGTGAGAGCAAGTACGTTTTCTGAACGTTTAGAAAACCTCCCGATGCTATCCGGGGAGCCCTCTAGTGTAACCTGTAACAAATAACGATGGGCTGTTCTTCCAGAGAATTATTTGAGCCTTATATCTTCCTTGTATACATCTTTCACTACTCGCGAGAAACATTCTATCGGTAACTGAGCTAGCAATCCAGCTATTAAAAGATAAAATTAAGGAGCCATGCTATTACCAATGATCGGGGCTACATTGAAAACTAATTTTCATCCAGACTCGGTCAAAGTTTGTGTCAATATTTAACCACCTTTCAAAAGATCCTCACGTTCAATAGAATCTATCGTTCGGTCAATGCTGGATCAAGGATAAGCCTAGCAAGCGCCAAGCCTGGTAGAATTGTGATTCAATGGTAGGTTGACAACCTAAATTCGTTGAACACCGATATCGGTGCAACAGTATAATTTTGGTTAATCAGCATTGAATATTTATAGATTGCCAAGCCTTGGCTGTCAACATTCCGCCAAGCTATATTTTATTTTCAGCATTGGCAGAACCTACAAATTTTTATATAGGAATATACATTTGTCTTCAACCGATCCTGACTTGCTCATGATTAAGCATGTTTCAGTAACGCCATATCCTACACGCGGAGAAAAATTACCTAGAAAATAATCACACTTTACAGTAAAGTAGGGACAAAATCGAATTGTCAAGTTATTATGTTTTGTCTTTAAAATTATTATACTTTCTATCAATCAATCATAGAATTCCATCACTCTCCACTACACTGTAAAAAATGATCGAAATTTTCCTGTATACGGCCACCGGAAAATCCCAATGACTTGATGGGAAATCAATTTCTGATATATATAAGTATGGAATTTCTCATAAATTCGACTGGAAATTCCAATTTTCATGGGATATTCACTATCATTTTACAGGAAATTTCCGGACAAGGGCCGAAGATTCCTAACGTACGTATATGTTGATTACTTCACAAAAATGTATAGAAACTTTCCCATAGAAATCTTCCACAGTGTAGGAAGTATAATAATTTGAATGATAAAATGTAATACATAACCTTACAATCTGATTTTGTCCCTACTTTACCGTGAAGTGTAGTAATTTTTTATCTAACTGTTCTCTGCGTGTGGGATCACCTGATCATGCCCTGATGAGTCATTAGGCAAATTTCTAGTCGAGATTGAGTCTATTGCGCTCTAAAAAAAATCGATGAATTTACTAATAAAAACTTTAGTAATTCAGGCAGCAATTAACTCGAAAGGAGCTTGAAAAACTTGCCGAGATGTTTGGTAATTATACCAAAAAATTGGATGAATATAACTTTACCAATCATTCAGGGATTTTTATTTACAATAATCGAGTTAATTTCTCCGCGACAAATTTTGGTGCATGTACCAAAATTTTGTTCACAACGTGAAAGGAAATTCGTTCCGGTAAAATATTTTACATGCTTTGAGTTTTCCAGAAACGCGAAAAAAAATGATTTTTTGATCAATCCCATCAGAATATCACTTTAATTTCGCGTAGATAAAAGTATATAAAATTTGATGCATTTCCATGCTGTGTATCCAACAAGAAATGGTTCACAATTAATCCACCTTTCCATGTAGCGATAGCCCGCGGGGAGATAATAGTTGGTGTACCAAACATACCAAAGTTTTCTCAACACGATCACCATGTAGTTCAAGACATTGATGTTGGAGAATCTTAGTTCCGTCGTATGGGTTGGAACTAATCTTGCATGACCTGTCGCACAAAAAGTCACTCGAAGTTCATGCGAGTTGAAATTTCATTATTTAATAAATGTACAGGGAGTGCAACGATCAGAACATCGGGATTGAGGTTGGGGCTACAATGTGACCCAATGGGTTGTATATAAAATTTTCATCAAGTTTCTATAAATTTGTATAAAATATCGATTTAAACTTGATACTAATTTGGTGTAGTACAGGAATGTAAGGTTTACCTTGCTGAATGCTTGACTGCGAAATTGATTCATTACCATCATATCGGATGCAACAATTCTGTTTTCTTTTCTCAACCAAAATTAATGGAATGACGTGTAAAAATGCATCTTTGCGGATGAGAAGAAATGACATTTCAAATAGCATTTTATAGCGGATAAGAACCGATGGACGCTAAAACAGCTGGTATTCGTAATTGCAAGTCAAGTCATAATTATATAAAACTTATATATAAACTTTACTTGATTGAATAGAAATTATATAAAATTCTGAAAATTTTTCCGTATAGCACTAATAAAAATAAATCCCTGCGTTTCTCAGAATTTTTTTAATTCTCCGAAACCGGAGAGAAATCAAGAGAAATGATGAGATTTCTGTCAGATTTCGGACATTTTCAGAGAAATGTTGAAAAATGCAGAGATCATTTTTATTAGGGAGGAAACAGCAATCGTCCAAACTCTAAAATGGAAAAACCTAGGACTAGGGCTAGAATGTTATTTTTTATCAAGTTTATATAAATTTGTACAAAATATTGATACAAAATCACGTTAAGTGACATTTTAGCCCCAACCCAAATTTTTAACGGAGTAAAGCCAAAAATGTATCCTTCATCAATACCATTTGTCAACAGCAATTCCGGTTCTTGAGGTTCCGACACTGATTCGAAGTGTGATCATAATGTACTGAATACGAAAATAATGTCAGATTCTGTGAAATCGTTGTATTTTTGTATGTTATGTTTTCCAAAATTCTGAAAATTGAGCCAATTGAAGAAATCTGCGATTCAGGATAGGTTTCGAAGTTAGCGTATGGACGATATCCCAAATCAGTTCCCAAACCTCAGAAACCAGAGAAAAAATCTTTCCATTGTCCTGTGTAATATAAAGCAGAACAATTGTCCGTAATTGAGTTTCATGTCTATATCAATAACTTTCTCAAAATCTTGCGTCTGATCCAAACAACTCGCGTAATCAACCCTTCAAAGACGGATAACACAAAGGCTGTGTAAGTCGTCCATAGATTTTCCATATGACGATAGTTTGAGATCAATAAACTTCCTATACTTTCATCATCGATAAACATTATTATGTGAAAATAAATGTCCGTCACGAGAAATGATAGTCATGCAATTGGGCGTGCATTGAAAATTGCCTATGTTGTTTCGCTAATGGGACACCCTGTACACATCGGCCTCTTCCCTTTTCGTTATGTTGTCCTCTATGCCGTCTCACGCGTCTATTTATCCACCTAGCGGTATGATATTACACCCCGGGGCACACTTCGACATTCTCTGTTCTCTCTTCATCCATCTCATTCCTTTTTCTCCCTCCTCTGGATGCTGCTGTTTCCAGACTCGTGATAGACCCTCGAGCCACGCCCAATCCCGATCCCCGAAACACCTCGACGAACCAATCAGCCAGTCCATTGGCTCGCGCTGACTTTACGTCATTGCCACCCCTTCTGTATTCTATTGCGCCAGTGCCTGGCACCTGCCGCGTGTTTCATGGATGATGGTGTATACGGATAGAATACAAGAATATGTACACAAATGTGTGTATATGTAGTTGAATACTGATTGTGCTGAGGACCGTAAATGATGATAGTATGTGTGTAAGAAGAGGGAATGCTAGCAGTGGCAAAGAGGGTGTTGAAATTTAGGAGGCTTCATTTGGCCTATTCTTCTACCACCGTACTACGTGAATTGCCAAAGACATCGTTTGTATATATGTATATGTATCTATATTTGTGTGCTTTTTTTTCATCAGATGCTTTTGTACTAGTTTGTTGTACTGGGGAAAAGAGGGATGATTTTTTTATTCGAATCGTACTCTCTCAATCCTTTATCCCTTTTCTGATGGCGTCGGCGAGTACTTTGATTTCAAAGGGTTTTTGCACAGACACTGAAGAAAAAAAAAATGAATGTATGTTTTTCCTCAAGTATATGGGTTAAGTGAGTAACAACAATATTGAATTGTATCCCAGTGAGCACAGTTACGTAAATGTTACATCAAAGTTACATAACGTTAAGTAACCAGTTACGTAACTTGGGAGTCACATGTGACTCACAATTTCCTACTCAATTACATAACTATGTGAGGAACAATGTTACATCACAGTTACGTAAATAAATAGATTTTTTACGTGACCAGTGCGTAAGTGTAACGTGATGGCAATGTCATGTCAATACTAAAGAATCATATAATCATCACATAAAAATTTCAATTCTTTCGTGATCACATCCCAGCAAATACTGAACTTAACATTGATGTAACTACCACGTACCCAGGTAACAACACAGCATGTTGGAGCGCTTTGAAAGCGCGTTGCTACTTGGATTAGTTATGAAACATATGGCGATAGGTTACTTTCGATATTCACTAGATATGTACCTGAAAAAAAAACTTTTCTGAACACCCAACTATACAGAAATAGTTTGACATTTCCCAACTTATCCGATACTCCCCTAACTAATGCATAACATAAAAATGGCAAGTTATGTTTTCTTAAAGTCACTTGCTTATGTAACTGATACATAACATAGAAGTAACAAATTGTTACGAAATGTAAGCATAAAATATTATATAATTGTTACATCACATATACGTGACAGAGTTACGTCACTTGTGATTTCTGTGTTATGTAAAATTTACATATGGTGTTCACTGGGATACCGCTAGCAACGATACATGTCAATATTCCAGAATTCTAATGATATATCATTTTATATGCGTTGATACTTTATCAATTGTTTTATCTCATCGGATGCACTGTTGAAAAAATTCGATGAATGCCACGAGAGAATGTGCAGTGATTCGAGCAGCGATTGACCCGAAGAAAAATTCTTGGAAAATTACCAGGGTTTTGGTGAGTATTCCGAAAAATGTGATAAATATACCAATTTTTTAGTAATTGTTTGAGATACTGGGATAGGAGGGCTCATTTTGGTTGCATCCCCCAATAAAAATATTTCTCTTCAAAATTCTTCAAAACTCTTCAGATTTTTCTACATAACTGTCAGATTTCGGACGCTTTGAGAAATTTGCAGAATTTTTAACCATAAATATTACTCTACAAATTTCTGCATTACTCTACAAAATTGTACATAATTCTTCCAATTTTCGTAATATTTTATGAATTTCTCCACAAAATTCGTACAAAACTCGCCAAATCTCCATATTACATTGAATGCTTCTCTGCATATTTCTGCATTACTCTACAAATCTCTGTTTTATCTATTCACTTTTGCTTGAGAAAAAAAATTTTTGTTCAGAGTTTATCTCTACAAATCTCCTTCCAGTTCGACTTGAATGACATTACGGAAGAGACACCACATTGAAAGTCCATTTTTAGGAACTTTCCTCAGTGAGGATTGAACCCGGGTTCTGCGAGTGAGAAGCAAAGCCTCTATCACATCAGCGGATCTCCGAGATGACTACAGTAATCTTGAAGTACCACTTATGAGAATCATCGCAATGAAAAATTTGGAAAAATTCGTTTTCGTGAGGTATAGACCAATCAATTCAGAATCTTCTGAAACGAAAAATGAATAGGTCGTGGGGGAGGGGATTCTTTTGACCTCAACTTGTAAATTTTCCCAAGTGCTGGGTCAAATCGATAGAAAATTTTAAAAAATTCATTCCCGTCGGATATAGACTAATCAATTCAGAATCCTCCGAAAGGAAAAATGAGTGGGTCGTGGGAGAGAGGTTTTCTCCAGGCCTACTAGTGAATTTTACTTAAGTTGTTTTGAGTCGATTGAAAAATTTGAAAAAATTCACTTTATCTCCGCAAATGCGATTTGAGAAAAATCTATGAATTTGTATAGAAAACTCAACTCTCCGCCACAAGCCGTAATATTCTTGGAATAGACAAATAAAGAGAAAATTCAAATTTTTTTCTGCAAATGTAGTTGGCAGAGAGATGTATGAATTCGTGGAGAAAATTCCTTTCCTCGTCAAATGTTTCCACCATTTATCAAGTAGAAAAATGGTGAGAAAATTCAACATTTCTCAACAAAACAACTTTGACCGATAAGATGGAAATGTACAGAGAAACCTTTACTGGCAATAGAAATTCTCAGAAATATGCAGAATTTCACAGAGTTTTGGAAGATGAATCTGTTGAAAAAATTCTTTCTTTCTCTAAGAATTGCGATAATGAAGTTTTGCAGAGAAATTGTTGAAGTTTTGAAGAGAAATATTTTTATTGGGGATCTCAAGATGAGCTCACATTCAGGATGGAAGTGAGTTTCACTGTTTATTGCGGAGACTTTCGGGCAAGGCGATCAAACAATGCAGTAGAGGCTCATTCGGAAGAACGAACGAATATTTCGCTCAATTTTACTGGCGTGAGTAAATTCTACGGGGTTATCTCCACTTGCGGATCGAAAATACTCTGCGAGGTTTCCGGAGATGCTGGATGTGTATATGATTTATGCTGAATATAATATTCGAGTGACTACGTAGGTGATTAATATCCAAATTTGTCACTTCCTACCCGGCAAACCAGGGCATATTCTAAGGAGATTTAAGAACTAACCGAAACGGTGGACATTCTATTTGTGAAAAAAAAGAAAACATCCGTGTGACAAGTATTTCTTGAATCGTTTGATCCCACACAGTACTACAGTCCCAGAAGAATTCATGAAGAATTCTTATTGAATTGGTAGGGTTCTTTATGAATTCTTTGAGAATTCTTCTGGGGCTGTGGTGATGTCAGGAATATTCCCTTCATTTTACATGGGTCTACCTAGAGGTCGGTACTACCCTGCATGTTTCTAATATCAACTGGAGCAAACCATGCTTGGTATGGCCTCAGATAGGGATGAATGAATCTCGGAAATTCCAGTGGAACAGAACTTCTGTACGATTCATCCAAAGTTGTGACATTTTCATCAAATTGCATGACAGTTTTGTCCCACTGGCATTTCGAGATTTTTCTTCAATTTATGATTAATTTGAAAGGTATCTTCTCTCTAAATTTTGCAATTAGGCAGGTTTTACGATTCGGTCATTAATTTTTCAGGCTGTTTGCATTCAGCATACACTTATGTTTGTTGATATTGTTTTTATAATGTTCTTCAATTGATCCTGGTATCCAAAAAAAGGTGATATTGGTGCATTTGAAATGTGTCAAGTTTGAGTTGGTACAATTGGAACCAGGCCAGTCCAACTGAAACCAAGTTAGTTCCTCGTTGGACTCTGCTGGGTTTCTTCAACAGGGTCCTTCGTGTAACCAATGCGTTTGGTCAAAAAGTAAAATTAGGAATGGCTAGCACGCAATTGATATATGGATGACTATTTACGAATCCATGTGAAAAAATCTTCAAAATTGTATATACTTTGTATACAATTCAATATACTTCATATATAATTTTTATTCAATTATACGTAAATCACATGTGGGCCTGAAAATGTTTGCGTGGATACGTGGGGAAACAGAAGTTACTACATTGGAGTGGTTCGTATTATTATTCGAAAAAGATTGAATTTTTAAGGAAAAGCCTTACTAAAAATCACGAAAGAGCTACTGAAGAATGCTGACCAGTTGTATGGAGTGAGCGGTATTTCTTTATTTCTCTCTGTGTATCAGGTAACTTACTATCTGTAAAAAATAAATGTGGAGGAAAATTAAGGAGTGTATTTTACTCCATACAAGTAGTCAACCTTTTTTGGTAGCTCCCACGTTATTTTCAGTATGGCTTACTCCTTGTAAAGTAAAGCTTTGTTGAACGTTATTAAAAAAGTACTCCAATGGAGTAATTTCTACTCCGAAAATAGTCATCCATATACTGACTGGGCGCTGAAGTGAGAGTTATCGCGATTAGCAGTTGTGGAAAAATTTTCAGAATTATATATAATTTGTATATAAATTATATAGGAATTATATATAGAAAATTCATGGAGTTATATGAAAATTATATATAATTCTGGAAAATTTCTCCACATAAGTCCTCATTTTTCTTGATGTGGATGGGGAACTCTTCGTCATAATTTGGTGAAATTTTTCTGCATTTGAAGAAGATACCCAGTCGGCGAATAGGTTTTCAAAGAGGAGCAGAAACAATTTCCCTACGATCGGGGGACAAAATCAATATTTAAAAGTTCAATATTTTGTCCAAGTTGATACATAGCTGATCCATATTTCGCCTGTTTGTTGGTAAATTGTAAAGAATATTTGCGAATTCCGCAGAAGGAAGATACGGTGGATTTGTTGATTTCCAGATCATTTGTAAATCCGCAATTTTGTTGTTGTTTTCCAAACAATTTTCGGAGCTTCTTAAGGGATATTTGTTAACTGATAAAAATATATGATTCGAGATCCCATCAAAATTGTTTATAAATTTACTAAAAAATGTTTCGATAAAAAACTTTCCTACTGTTTTAAAATTGTTTTAACAGTATACAAATAATGTTTTTGTACGTTTTTGTCTGTGACTCACAGAAGTTATTTTTATGTCCAGAATTATCCGGATTTGAGGATGAATATTTGGTGCATTTTGATATACGGACAATTCACTTTCACACATTCACATGAAAACTACAAGATTTTGTGACAAATTTGGATAGGGTCGAACAAGCATCGCAAGTATTTGTTTTTATTGAAACGCATCACTTGGGATTCTAAAACCTCGATCTAATTCGTTCGTGTCTTTCAAATGTTTATTCCATTCAAACGAATTATTTGAATTTTTTGATGATACGCGTTTATTCCGTTTCAAATGGAGTTATTGATTCATTTAAATCATAAGCCACTTGGAATTAAAATATGGGAATATTGAATTTCGTTGCGTGGAAAGATTTGTACGTCAAAAGCTAACAGTTCAGTTGAAAACGTGAGCTTTCATCATCAAGACAACATGTGAATGTATGTATATATATATCCACACATGGATAATACACACGTGCGCAGAGAATAAAAAAGCTTTGAAACCACGCGTTGACTACAGAGCAGAAAAATGGGTTTGGGGTGAATGGTTGAGAGTCTAAAGGGCCTAATCGCTCTGGCAGGCTCTTTGAACGTAAAGTTAATAACTTGTATTTATGTATTTGCCACGTTTAATTGCCTGTGCGGCTATTACCTCTCCACTCTGAAAATGTATGCGGCTCCCGTGTTGAATATCCCTAGGGGTGGGTAGTATTAAGTACTCAGTGAGGTACTTGGAATCTGTAAGCGATGATATGCTTGGTATCCTTGATGTGGCAACTTCTATTTTTATACTGAGGCGGTAAATATTACTCATTTCACGTTAAATATATTATTATCGGTTCAATTGATTTTCTACTAATGAACAGAGTCATAATATCTTCTGTTGGGTTCGTCATTTTACGGTGATACGTAAAAAAGGGATGATTAAAGATTGAAAGACGTGGAATTGAATGACTGGATTCCAAATCCATTGGATGTAAAAACGAACATTGAATTGAGTAATTGAAAAAGCATCCCAGATAGTACACTCATTCCAAAAGAATTCGAAAAGATTTCTTGAAAACTTTTGGGATATCTTTTGGAACTCGGTCTGTGATGAAATTCAATCTCTGCCCAAAGACACACAAGAATGCTGAATGAATTCTGAAAAAGAGAACTCTTCAAGAATGGAGATAATATCCTAGTGATCTTTGAAAACGACTAGCGATTATCAAATTATATCCATTCGACAGAAAGCTTTTTCGGCAAAAAGACCTCCTACCGAATATTCGAAGAACGTTCATGGTATACAGAGGGGGGCATTTATCTTGGGACAACGGAATATCTTGGGAAAATCACTTGTTTTCAAAGATACTGTATACAAAAGTTGTGATATCCCGCTGTCTCAAGATACAGTCAAACCCCGTTATTCGCGGATTCCGTATTCGCGGTTTTTGAATGTAGACCTTCTCGACTAGAAATTGGCCCTATAGACCAGATCAGGTCAACTGTGATCTAGCCCAGGTCCTAGTAAGGCAACCTCGTCAGGACCTGACAAGTCATGTCACGCTTTACTAATATCAGGACCTTATCAGGCAAGATTTGATGCGGAATCCCATACCAAAACCTCCAGAATAAACTTGAAATTAAGATATGAACAGGAAGTGCACAACCCAAAAATGTTGTATTCGGCATGGAGGGATCTAACTTGAAAGATATGCACAGTTGACATTTGTTCAGAAATATTTTCCTAATTTAGAGAAAATTTATTTCACCAATGGATATGCAATCTAAAATTGAGACATTTTTGCATTCACTTTATTAAACTATACTTTATAAACATATATGTTCATAATCTCAGGATAACCTAACAAGGTCTTGATGAGATTACAGCCAGGAAAACCTATTTCAACCTTCCAGGATAATTTAAGGGAAACCTAATTAGGATCAAATGGGCTTATCCCTACGTGGGGCATCCACATCTAATCCTGATTAGGATTTCAGCAGGTATACTGTATTTCGGATGACCTTGTTAGGTCCTCACCATATGTCAGGTGAACCCTACGATAATTTCCAGTCCGGTTGCTTTGTTATTCGCGCATATTTGCTTCGCGTATTCGCGGTTTCGTAGCTACATTCGCTATTTTGATGTACATTTATTTATCAGAATTTGTTAACTTTTTATTCGAGGTTGTAAAAATTTTTCGTAAAACTATGGCTAAAAAATAATCCCATTAAAAAACGCCAAAAGAAAGTGATGGAGTTAGCAGAGAAAATACAAATCTTGAATCTTTTGGCGAAGGGAGAAAAAATTGTCAGCATTGTCCGCAAACTTGGGGTTGATGAGTCGACAACGCGATCGATCAGAGACAATGAGAAGAAACTTCGCGATAGTGTGAAAAATCTTGGTTTTCACTCTAAAGCATGTGAAATTAGCAGAGGGCCAATTATGGGAAAAATGGAAGATATGTTAATCATATGGATTCAAAATTCAATTCATTTAAAAGTTCTCGTGAGTGGAGAAGCAATTCGAAGGCAGGCAGTAGTTTATTATGAACATTTGGAAGCCGAAAGTCACTCTCAAGATGAAGAAACTTGTATAGCAAGTTGGCGTTGGTTCGACCGATTTATGAATAATTTGTTCAACAAATCGAAATCAATGCACTTATTTCAATAACTAGTCAAAAATGTAAGAAAGTAGCCTTTTTCTTTATCATGGAATGCATCCCCTCTTTTTCCATAAGCGTCATGCTTCCGTATTCGCGGGACCTTTCTGGAGTGCATTCCCCGCGAATACCGGGGTTTGACTGTAAATGTGCCACCTTGTATACTCCCACATAGCACTGAAAGTTTTCTAAACGTTGTCAGAACCTTTAGAGAACTTTAAACGTTTTAGAAACGTTCTCAGAATGTTCTTAAAACTTTCATGCTATGTGGGCTGGTACTATTTTGGTACTTACTGCACTTACTCAGATAGATAGCACACTAGAATCATAATCCCCTAATCAAGATGAACGTTTCTAGCTCTAATGAAAAAAATCCATTGAATCCCATTAGCGAATTAGAACATTGAACAGGATTGAATAGGAAGCAACAGGAATCTCATTGAATCTGATTCAATGTTCTGGTTTACTAACGGGATTTAATTTGTGCGCAATCCCACCCTAGTGAAAATAGGAGCGTAAGAAGGGTATGAAGCGACGCGGAAGAGTAAACGGAACAGTATCCAAGCTCGAAAGAAGCGGAAATTGAAACATTTTTATGCTTCATTCGTTTCAATCTCCGCTCCCGGCGAGCGGAAATTTTCACCAGAGCGAGTACGTAATTCATTATTATCCACTTTAAATTTGTATTAATTGCGTACCTTTTAAGAAAAGTTCACGCAGAATTGGACTTCTCCCCCCCCCTCCATTTCTCCATGCTCTAAGCACACCCAGCTAGCACAAATAATCAATTTGAATTTATAAACACTTTCTAAAGCCCTGTGGATAGTCCCCGTTATGCTAAACAATATGTATTAATTATGAATATTTTGAATTCAGAACGAAATCGTCTTGAATGCTTGCAGAATTCATTATGAAATCTCGATATAAATTCTTTTTGAACATCAAGTTGTTCATTAAGAGTTCAATTTGGAATTCGAAATATTCATAATGAATACATATCGATTAACATGACGGGAGCTTTTTGCGGGAATTCTTCCCAAGTAACACAAGAACTTCTCAAATATTCTATGATGATACAGTAAATGTGAAAAAAATGTGCAAATGAGACTATGTTGGATAAATTCTTCAAGATATTCTATGAAGGTGCATAGCATTATTCGGAACAGTTTCATTTGGAAGTTCTAAACGTGTTCGTAGCATTGTCCAAACACGTTCTTACCCAGATAACACACGAAGAATTCTTTTTCAAGAGCAAGAATAGAACTCTTCAAGAACTCTTTTCGAACTAATGAATTCATATAGAGCTCTGGAGGAGTTCAATCTGTCGGACATTAACAAGTTCTTTGAGAGTACTAAAACAATAATTTCAGCATTCTCGAAGAACTCGTTAATGTCCGACAGATTGAACTCCTCCAGAGCTCTATATGACCCACATAGCATGAGGTTTTGAGAACATTCTGAGAACGTTTCTAAAACGTTTAAAGTTCTCTAAAGGTTCTGACAACGTTTAGAGAACTTTCAGTGCTATGTGGGAAATTCATTAGTTCGAAAAGAATTCTTGAAGAGTTCTATTCTTGCTCTTGAAAAAGAATTCTCCGTGTGTTATCTGGGTAGCATTTTCAACTTTCTGTGTTGCTTGGGCAGTGCTGTATGGGTTGTTTGACCCAAAAAGCGAACAAGAATCCCGAATGAATTCTGAAAGAAGAACCCTTCAAGCAGTACCGGATTAAGCACTAGGCCTACTAGGCACAGGCTTCCCTATTTCAAATGTCCGACAGATAATTTTCTGTCAGGATTTGGTCGGTTTTTGTCCCAGGCATGATGATTTCCGACAGAACCAGACAGAATTTTGACCGGAATCTGTCAGGATCTGTCGGACATTTTTAATAGGGTTATCGGCCCCCACCGATGGAAAACAAAATTTATTATATAAAAATTAAATGAAACCATATATTATAAACGTAACCGAGGGCGTTCTGAGCCCCAAGCGAGCCAACCCCAAATAAGTTTGGATCACAGCACGTTATTTTTCTTGTCAGAATATTTATGCTAAGAACATTCAATAAATTAATTGTATTTAACAATACTACGCTTTTGTTTAATTTATTTCGTAGCTCGGAGTCTTATATTTTCAACTTATCGTTTTGAGCTGCCCTATGTCATTACATAGGATTCCACTTTCGATGAATCCGACACTGCCTTCAAGAACTCTTTTGGAATACGAAGAGTTCTCAATAAGATCCAAAAAGAATTCAATTTGATAGACATTCACAAATTCTCTCGAAATCCCACGAGACTTCTTTGAAAATTTCAAAGGGGACTTTTTAACTTCTTCAAGAATTCATTTGTGGTTCTTGTGTGCTATTTCCGAGATGAACTCTTGTTTTACCCAGAAAACAAAGTGGTTCAATGATTGTACAATCATTGACACTTTAAAGTCGTTCGCGATTTTACAATTAACTATATGATAAGTTAACACATTATTGACCAATGATGCATGCATTGAAGACTACTGCAACTGCTGTGCATCAATGATTGCACAATAATTGATAGTATTCATGCATTAGCCATTCTGATAGTACAACCATTGGTCAATTGTTCATGCATCATTATGTCCATCAGATTGAGCGATCGTGGACTCGTTCGTTTTGTTTTCTGGGTAACGAGTTCACGTTACATCTAGAATAACACAAGAAGAATTCTTTTTCAAGAATAAGAATAAAATCCTTCAAGCATTCTTTTCAAACTAATGAATTCATAAAGAGCTCTGAAGGAGTTCAATGTTTGGGACAATAAAATGAGTTCTTTGAGAGTATTACAACAATACTTTCAGCATTCTCAAAGGACTCGTTAATGTCCCAAACATTGAACTCCTTCAGAGCTCTTTATGAATTCATTAATTCGAAAAGAGTTCTTGAAGAATTTTATTCTTGTTTCTGAAAAAGAATTCTTCGTGTGTTATCAGGGATTACACTTTGAATAGGATGATATTTGAAATTCGAAGAAATATACATCACTGACATCTGTAGGTATAGTTACAAAGTCGATCCCCACTTTCTGAATATTTTCAAGTCATGATAATGCGGATTACTCGCAAAGATTAAATTATCTGAATTCAAAAGTGGCTGAGGAATGTATACGGAAAAATGATGAATACGAATATTGATTACAGAAACCTTTCGGGAATAATTATTTGTTCGAACATGTGATACTATTAATTTCTTAAGTATTGTATTCCAAATATATTTGTATACGTCTAATCAGCTGTGTGTAAATCAAAACATAATTTCGTTAAAAATGTCTGTGTTGCGAATTGTTTTGTTCTCCAAATATAATTTTAAGCAAATAATCAATCTCAGGTACATACCTTGCGGTTTTCAAAATATAAGTTTTTGTATTTTCATAGTTTGCAGTTCGATTTGGAAATAGTTGTTACGGCTTACGGCATGAATTTTGAGGTTAGATTAACCTTCAAAATTTCTATAGAATGTTTTTGCTTGCCTCTGCAATGAGAAAAACATATGTAAAATCTTGTTAAGAAATTGTATATTAACTTTGTTGAAGTTGATTTCATTTGCCACTTGGATAAATCTTCAAGGATAAACTTGAACAAAACTATGATTCGTTGGAATTTATCAATTTTCATTGCTTTTTATTGGAAATATATCCGAGTTATAAATATAAAATTAATGAAACTAAACTTATTTGTTTGATTTCCATTTGAAATCACACAAAAATTTATAAACCTTACATTTGGTATATTTGATATCCTTCGCTATTGGATTACGCTGATTATCTTCAATGTACATCAACATATTTTTATCATTTATTAAACTATTGGAAGAAAGTTTGCAAAAATTAACCATAGCGTCATTGGAAAACTACACTGTAAAAAACATTTTCTATAGATTACCTATATCAAAAGTGGAAAATCACAGTTTGTTATAAAATTACTACTCTCAGCACAGGAGAAATGTATTCACTTGTGAAAGTCTTACGCTCGTTGTTGTAATATCACAATGATTGTGTAAATTGTTCACGCTCAGCGTAGGAACATTACTTATTATAGGTGAGGTAAATTGCCTACGCCGAGCATGAACTATTTATAAAATCGTTGTGATATTACAACATCGAGCGTAGGACTTTCACAAGTGAATACATTTCTCCTGTGCCGAGAGTAGTAATTTTATAACAAACTGTGATCTTTCACTTTTGATATAGGTAATCTACAGAAAATGTTTCTCACAGTGTACGTAAAGTATAATTGAATTTCATGGGGCCACTAGTAGTATGATACTAGCCAGACTGTTTCTATGAATTATTCAAAGATGAAATGATTTAATAAAAATACTACACTGTACAGAGTCACAGTTGGTTGAACGAGATGTTGAAAAGATATTTTCATGTTGTTGAAATTTGAACTATTCATTCAAACAAAATCTAAACCAAAGACAAGATAGTATGTACTGTTATGAACACTACTGTTTCTATCGATGTTATTTAGAAATGGTATTGAGAGATCACGAACATTGATTTTCTCAGATTTGCCAATATTCGATCAACAGTTCCAATAAATAATTCAAATTTTAATGATATGACCTTTAACAATACATTTTCATCATCATAGTGTTGATATCCTCTCAAATATTCTATTCCTTCAATTTTCGCTGCTTCACGATTGAATAATTTATTATGTTTACAAAGTCATATTATTCTAGGAATACATGCTTACACCTGCCAGTAAATAGAAGGGATGTTAGAAAAATTACAAAAGAAGTTATTAGTAATTTTAAAAAATCTACCTCACAAAATGGAAGTAAAACCAAATCCTTATTTAACTGTTTGAAATTTGGTTTTGCTGGATTAGGAGTGACCACAGTTTATATGTTGAAATCCGAAACAAATGTGGTTGCATGTAAAGCAAGTAAAATTATTAAAGAATCACCGGACACCGATACAGAGTACTCTTTCAAATGGACCGAATTTTTCAAATATTTGTATCCACATCTGTGGTATCTATTAATAGCATTGTCGGTAAGTGTAAAGATATTTTGAGGAAAATAAACTTATTTTCATGAAATAAAATTTTCGCCTAGAGTGCATTGATGGTTGCTGTTTTAAATATCTGGATACCTCAAGGTATAGGGGAGTTGATAAATGTCATTACATATATCTGTCAAAGTAAAAATGATGAATCCATGAAAAACATTCTAACGCAATTAACTCACCCTGCGATGAAGTTGGCACGTATGTATGCTACTCAAGTGAGTCAATTATCAGTTTTCATTTTGCTACATCATAGCGCACATGCTTCCATAGTTGGCTGATTAATTGATGATATTTTTTTTTCCAGGCACTACTTACATTTGTATATATTTATACGCTCTCTCATGTGGGTGAAAAAATCGCAGTTCAATTGAGAGAAGATTTATTCAAGTCCATTATTATGCAAGATATTTCTTTCTTTGATAAAAATCACAGTGGTGAGATTGTGAGCCGATTGACAAGCGATATTCAAGATTTCAAAAGCGCTTTCAAAACTTGTATCTCCCAAGGGATCAGAAGTTTAACACAGATCATCGGTTGCGTTTTTTCTATAGTAATAATATCTCCACAATTAACCGGTGCTATGGTATTATGTTTACCTACTATCATTTTTATTGGAACACTTATAGGCAAAAAATTGCGCAAATTATCAATGAAAGCACAAAGTCAAACTGCTAAAGCAACTGCTGTTTGTGAAGAAGCTGTTCAAAATATCCGTACGGTACAGAGTTCATACAATCGAATATAATTTATTAATATGAATAATTACAAATCATTTCATTCCTTAGGTTAGAGCTTTTGCGGCAGAAGATAGAGAATTGCAACGCTTTATTCAAGAAATGGAACTGGCTTCCTCGTTGTACGAGAAATTAGGTTTTGGTATTGGGTTATTTCAAGCTGGAACTAATTTATTCTTGAATGGCAATCTACTCTGTACTTTGTACTTTGGTGGACATCTCATGTCCACAGGAAAATTGTCACCAGGTGATCTAATGGCTTTCTTAATGGCTACACAAACAATTCAAAGATCACTCTCTCAATTATCTTTACTATTGGGAACGTATGTTAGATGTGTCAGCGCTGGAACTAGAATTTTCCAAGTGAATAAATCAGTCTATATTTTTTCTCATCTGTACAAGACTCGTCGATCCTTCACTTCGAGCTAGAAGAGATCATAGGTGAAGAATTAGCGGATAAGAGAGAGACGTGAATACGAAATGAATGGAAGGGAATTCGAAGTTTACGCAACAGAGAGACAACATAAAAAAACCAGCAGACATAATTTTTTGCGAAATTCGTATATACGGATCCGAAAGTTTTGCTTATTTGAGAAATACAATCTGAAAATTATTACGTGAATTTTCGGTTTCCGTTGTATGTTCGTTGTTGTAACGTCGGGCATTACTTCATTCACCTATGATCTACCGAAGCCGAAAGTGGACCAGCGGTGATTCTTCTGTACCGGCAATTTCCCTGAGTGATAATATTCGAGACATGAAATTTATTTCTTATTTTTCAGTATATAGATTTGCCACCTTCACCTATGATGATAGGCGGAGAGATAATTACCGATGAATCTTTAGCAGGAGATGTGATTTTTAAAAACGTTAAATTCAGTTATCCTACGAGACCGGATCATATTATTTTGAAGGATTTTAATCTACATATTCCCAAAGGCAAAGTTTTAGCTATTGTGGGTTCCAGTGGTAATGGGAAATCTACTGTAGCAGCGTTATTGGAGAGATTTTACGACGTCGACGAAGGTTCTATTTTGATCGATGGCAGAGATATAAAATCAATCAATCCTAATTTTCTGAGAGGGAAGGTTTTGGGATATATCAATCAAGAACCTGTCTTATTTGCAACTAGCATTATGGAAAACATTAGATATGGGAAACCTGATGCTACAGATGAAGAAGTATGTACAAGATATTTGATGTTGAATTCTACGAAGTAATTATTTGTGTAAATTATAAGGATTGAAATATGGAAATACAGGTTATTGGAGCAGCCAAAGAAGCCAATGCACATGATTTTATTACAAAATTCCATCAAGGATATCAAACACAAGTCGGGGAGAAAGGAACACAATTATCGGGAGGGCAAAAACAACGTGTAGCAATTGCGAGAGCTTTATTGAAACAACCTTCAATTTTGGTTTTGGATGAAGCTACAAGGTGAGGTCAGATTGTATTTTAGTGCATAATTACTGGTTATGACATTTTACAATATAACTTTCAGCGCTCTCGATTACGAAAGTGAGAGGATTGTACAAAAGGCATTGGAAGATGCTACTCGTGGGAGAACAGTATTAGTGATTGCTCATAGATTAAGCACGATTCAAAATGCTGACATTATTGTAGTATTGCAGTGCGGTGCTATTGTAGAGGTATGTATTAGAGTGCTTACATTTCTGGAATCATGACTGAGTATGAATAATATTATTTTAGATGGGAAATCACAAAGATTTGATAAAGAAGAAAGGAGTATACTATTCACTGGTTAGTCAACAAGAAAAAGAGAATGAATAATTTGAATATTTTATTGAATGTATTGGGTGAAGGCAGATAGCTCTTGAAGTCTTGATTTTGAATGGTTGTTGAAAACAATTTTTAATTCTGTAATAAATACTTATATTTATATACAAACATCCAGTTCTTGAAGTTTCAGAAACTTGGGATCTTATCGCATGACCCATCCACAGTAATTCCGAAAGTTCCGAATCAGTTCAGGGGGAGAAGAGAATTAGGAAATGCTGTGATGGAAAAATCTGATGATCTGTGATAATTTGAGAGAGCAGTACTTCATATACTAGTTTCCAGAGGTACTCTTCATGAGCAGGGTTGGGCTAGTTCCTGTTGTAGTCACGGATGGCACTTCAGAAGTATTTCTTATGTTGAGAGAAGGATTTGATCCCGTAGTGGCTTCTGTGAAGAAGAAGAAAATAGAACTCATCGTATCTGGAGAAGGGGTAGTTTCTGACGTGGTTGGGGGTGAGTATTGGGAGGTATTTATTACATCAGTAGGAGAATTTCATCCCGTGGTGGTTTCTGTTGGGATCGAAGATGATTCCCCAAGAGTACTCGTCGCAGTAGGGGTAGTTCATGTTGTAGTTGTGGAAGGTTCTTCAGAGGTATTTGTTACACCGGTAAAAGAGTTTGATCCCGTGGGGGTTTCTGTATTTGGAGTGAGGGTAGTTTCTGATGTGATTGAGGGTGGGTCTGCAGGAGTAGGAGAAGTTCCTGTTGTAGTTGCGGAAGGTTCTTCAGAAAAGTTTGTGATGTTCGTAGGGGAAATCGATCCTGTAGTGGCCTCTGTGGGGATCGAAGATGATTCCCCTAGAGTACTAGTCACAGTAGGAGGTGGAATAGTTCCTGCTGTAGTTGCGGCATGTTCAGCAGGAGGATTTCTGCTACTCGTGGGGAGAGTCGATCCCGTAGTGGTTTCTGTGGGGATCGGGGGTGATTCCCCAAGAGTACTCGTCACGGTGGGAGTAGTTCCTGTTGTGATTGCGGCATGTTCTGCAGGAGGATTCGTACTACTCGTAGGAGAAGTCGATTCCGTAGTGGATTTTGTGGGCATCGCAGATGATTCCTCGCGAGTACTCGTGACAGTGGGAGTTGAAGGGGTTCCTGTTGTACTTGCGGCAGGTTCTCCAGAAGGATGTGTTGTACTTGTGGGGTGAGGCGTTCCCATCGTGGTTTCTGTGGGGATCGGGGATGATTCCCCAAGACTACTCGTGACGGTTGGAGTAGTTCCTGTTGTGTTTGCGGCATGTTCTGCAGGGGAATTTGTGCTATTCGTAGGGGAAGTCGATTCCGTAGTGGATTCTGTGGGGATCGCAGATGATTCCTCGCGAGTACTAGTCACAGTAGGAGGTGAAGTAGTTCCTGTTGTACTTGCGGCATGTTCTGCAGGAGGATTTGTGTTACTCGTGAGGGACGTCGATTCCGTCCTTTCAGTGGGGTTCAGAGATGATTCCCCAGATGTACTCGGCACGGTGGGAGTGGTTCCTGTTGTGGTTGCGGCATGTTCTGCAGGGGAATTTGTGCTGTTCGTAGGGGAAGTCGTTTCCGTAGTGGATTCTGTCGGGATCGAAGATGATTCCTCGAGAGTACTCTTCACAGTGGGAGTTGGAGTAGTTACTGTTGCAGTTGCGGCGAGTTCTTCAGAAGGATTTGTGATACTCGTAGGGGAAGTCGATCCCGTCGTGGTTTCTGTGGGGACCGGGGATGATTTCCCAGAAGTACTCATCACGGTTGGAGTAGTTCCTGTTGTGTTTGCGGCATGTTCTGCAGGGGGATTTGTGCTATTCGTAGGGGAAGTCGATTCCGTAGTGGATTCTGTGGGGATGGCAGATGATTCCTCGCGAGTACTAGTCACAGTAGGAGGTGGAATAGTTCCTGTTGTAGTTGCGGCATGTTCTGCAGGAGGATTTGTGTTACTCGTGAGGGACGTCGATTCCGTCCTTTCAGTGGGGTTCAGAGATGATTCCCCAGAAGTACTCGGCACGGTGGGAGTGGTTCCTGTTGTGGTTGCGGCATGTTCTGCAGGGGAATTTGTGCTGTTCGTAGGGGAAGTCGTTTCCGTAGTGGATTCTGTCGGGATCGAAGATGATTCCTCGAGAGTACTCTTCACAGTGGGAGTTGGAGTAGTTACTGTTGCAGTTGCGGCGAGTTCTTCAGAAGGATTTGTGATACTCGTAGGGGAAGTTGATCCCGTCGTGGTTTCTGTGGGGACCGGGGATGATTTCCCAGAAGTACTCATCACGGTTGGAGTAGTTCCTGTTGTGTTTGCGGCATGTTCTGCAGGGGAATTTGTGCTATTCGTAGGGGAAGTCGATTCCGTAGTGGATTCTGTGGGGATGGCAGATGATTCCTCGCGAGTACTAGTCACAGTAGGAGGTGGAATAGTTCCTGTTGTAGTTGCGGCATGTTCTGCAGGAGGATTTGTGTTACTCGTGAGGGACGTCGATTCCGTCCTTTCAGTGGGGTTCAGAGATGATTCCCCAGATGTACTCGGCACGGTGGGAGTGGTTCCTGTTGTGGTTGCGGCATGTTCTGCAGGGGAATTTGTGCTGTTCGTAGGGGAAGTCGTTTCCGTAGTGGATTCTGTCGGGATCGAAGATGATTCCTCGAGAGTACTCTTCACAGTGGGAGTTGGAGTAGTTACTGTTGCAGTTGCGGCGAGTTCTTCAGAAGGATTTGTGATACTCGTAGGGGAAGTTGATCCCGTCGTGGTTTCTGTGGGGACCGGGGATGATTTCCCAGAAGTACTCATCACGGTTGGAGTAGTTCCTGTTGTGTTTGCGGCATGTTCTGCAGGGGAATTTGTGCTATTCGTAGGGGAAGTCGATTCCGTAGTGGATTCTGTGGGGATGGCAGATGATTCCTCGCGAGTACTAGTCACAGTAGGAGGTGGAATAGTTCCTGTTGTAGTTGCGGCATGTTCTGCAGGAGGATTTGTGTTACTCGTGAGTGACGTCGATTCCGTCCTTTCAGTGGGGTTCAGAGATGATTCCCCAGATGTACTCGGCACGGTGGGAGTGGTTCCTGTTGTGGTTGCGGCATGTTCTGCAGGGGAATTTGTGCTGTTCGTAGGGGAAGTCGTTTCCGTAGTGGATTCTGTCGGGATCGAAGATGATTCCTCGAGAGTACTCTTCACAGTGGGAGTTGGAGTAGTTACTGTTGCAGTTGCGGCGAGTTCTTCAGAAGGATTTGTGATACTCGTAGGGGAAGTCGATCCCGTCGTGGTTTCTGTGGGGACCGGGGATGATTTCCCAGAAGTACTCATCACGGTTGGAGTAGTTCCTGTTGTGTTTGCGGCATGTTCTGCAGGGGGATTTGTGCTATTCGTAGGGGAAGTCGATTCCGTAGTGGATTCTGTGGGGATGGCAGATGATTCCTCGCGAGTACTAGTCACAGTAGGAGGTGGAATAGTTCCTGTTGTAGTTGCGGCATGTTCTGCAGGAGGATTTGTGTTACTCGTGAGGGACGTCGATTCCGTCCTTTCAGTGGGGTTCAGAGATGATTCCCCAGAAGTACTCGGCACGGTGGGAGTGGTTCCTGTTGTGGTTGCGGCATGTTCTGCAGGGGAATTTGTGCTGTTCGTAGGGGAAGTCGTTTCCGTAGTGGATTCTGTCGGGATCGAAGATGATTCCTCGAGAGTACTCTTCACAGTGGGAGTTGGAGTAGTTACTGTTGCAGTTGCGGCGAGTTCTTCAGAAGGATTTGTGATACTCGTAGGGGAAGTTGATCCCGTCGTGGTTTCTGTGGGGACCGGGGATGATTTCCCAGAAGTACTCATCACGGTTGGAGTAGTTCCTGTTGTGTTTGCGGCATGTTCTGCAGGGGAATTTGTGCTATTCGTAGGGGAAGTCGATTCCGTAGTGGATTCTGTGGGGATGGCAGATGATTCCTCGCGAGTACTAGTCACAGTAGGAGGTGGAATAGTTCCTGTTGTAGTTGCGGCATGTTCTGCAGGAGGATTTGTGTTACTCGTGAGGGACGTCGATTCCGTCCTTTCAGTGGGGTTCAGAGATGATTCCCCAGAAGTACTCGACACGGTGGGAGTGGTTCCTGTTGTGGTTGCGGCATGTTCTGCAGGGGAATTTGTGCTATTCGTAGGGGAAGTCGTTTCCGTAGTGGATTCTGTCGGGATCGAAGATGATTCCTCGAGAGTACTCTTCACAGTGGGAGTTGGAGTAGTTACTGTTGCAGTTGCGGCGAGTTCTTCAGAAGGATTTGTGATACTCGTAGGGGAAGTTGATCCCGTCGTGGTTTCTGTGGGGACCGGGGATGATTTCCCAGAAGTACTCATCACGGTTGGAGTAGTTCCTGTTGTGTTTGCGGCATGTTCTGCAGGGGAATTTGTGCTATTCGTAGGGGAAGTCGATTCCGTAGTGGATTCTGTGGGGATGGCAGATGATTCCTCGCGAGTACTAGTCACAGTAGGAGGTGGAATAGTTCCTGTTGTAGTTGCGGCATGTTCTGCAGGAGGATTTGTGTTACTCGTGAGGGACGTCGATTCCGTCCTTTCAGTGGGGTTCAGAGATGATTCCCCAGAAGTACTCGACACGGTGGGAGTGGTTCCTGTTGTGGTTGCGGCATGTTCTGCAGGAGGATGTGTTATACTCGTGGGGTAAGGCGTTCCCGTAGTGGTTTCTGTGGGGATCGAAGATGATTCCTCGACAGTACTGGTCACAGTGGGAGTTGGAGTAGTTACCGTTGCAGTTGCGGCGAGTTCTTCAGAAGAATTTGTGATACTCGTGGGGAGAGTCGATTCCGTCGTGGTTTCTGTTGGGATCAGAGATGATTCCTCAAAAGTACTCCCCACGGTGGGAGTAGTTCCTGTTGTAGTTGCGGCATGTTCTGCAGGAGGATGTGTTATACTCGTGGGGTAAGGCGTTCCCGTAGTGGTTTCTGTGGGGATCGAAGATGATTCCTCGACAGTACTGGTCACAGTGGGAGTTGGAGTAGTTACCGTTGCAGTTGCGGCGAGTTCTTCAGAAGAATTTGTGATACTCGTGGGGAGAGTCGATTCCGTCGTGGTTTCTGTTGGGATCGGGGATGATTCCCCAAGAGTGATCGTCACGGTGGGAGTAGTTCCTGTTGTGGTTGCGGGATGTTCTGCAGGAGGATTTGTGCTACTCGTAGGGGAAGTCGATTCCGTAGTGGATTTTGTGGGGATCGGAGATGATTCCTCGGGAGTACTCGTGACAGTGAGAGTTGAAGGGTTTCCTGTTGTACTTACGGCAGGTTCTCCAGAAGGATGTGTCGTACTCGTTGGGTAAGGCGTCCCCGTCGTGGTTTCTGTGAGGATCGGGGATGATTCCCCAAGATTATCCGTCACGGTGGGAGTAGTTCCTGTTGTGTTTGCGGCATGTTCTGCAGGGGAATTTGTGTTATTCGTAGGGGAAGTCGATTCCGTAGTGGATTCTGTGGGGATCGCAGATGATTCCTCGCGAGTACTAGTCACAGTAGGAGGTGGAATAGTTCCTGTTGTAGTTGCGGCATGTTCTGCAGGAGGATTTGTGCTACTCGTGAGGGACGTCGATTCCGTCGTGGTTCCAGTGGGGATCAGAGATGATTCCCCAGAAGTACTCGTCACGGTGGGAGTGGTTCCTGTTGTGGTTGCGGCATGTTCTGCAGGGGAATTTGTGCTATTCGTAGGGGAAGTCGTTTCCGTAGTGGATTCTGTCGGGATCAGAGATGATTCCCCAAAAGTACTCCCCACGGTGGGAGTAGTTCCTGTTGTAGTTGCGGCATGTTCTGCAGGAGGATGTGTTATACTCGTGGGGTAAGGCGTTCCCGTAGTGGTTTCTGTGGGGATCGAAGATGATTCCTCGACAGTACTGGTCACAGTGGGAGTTGGAGTAGTTACCGTTGCAGTTGCGGCGAGTTCTTCAGAAGAATTTGTGATACTCGTGGGGAGAGTCGATTCCGTCGTGGTTTCTGTTGGGATCGGGGATGATTCCCCAAGAGAGATCGTCACGGTGGGAGTAGTTCCTGTTGTGGTTGCGGGATGTTCTGCAGGAGGATTTGTGCTACTCGTAGGGGAAGTCGATTCCGTAGTGGATTTTGTGGGGATCGGAGATGATTCCTCGGGAGTACTCGTGACAGTGAGAGTTGAAGGGTTTCCTGTTGTACTTACGGCAGGTTCTCCAGAAGGATGTGTTGTACTCGTTGGGTAAGGCGTCCCCGTCGTGGTTTCTGTGAGGATCGGGGATGATTCCCCAAGATTATCCGTCACGGTGGGAGTAGTTCCTGTTGTGTTTGCGGCATGTTCTGCAGGGGAATTTGTGTTATTCGTAGGGGAAGTCGATTCCGTAGTGGATTCTGTGGGGATCGCAGATGATTCCTCGCGAGTACTAGTCACAGTAGGAGGTGGAATAGTTCCTGTTGTAGTTGCGGCATGTTCTGCAGGAGGATTTGTGCTACTCGTGAGGGACGTCGATTCCGTCGTGGTTCCAGTGGGGATCAGAGATGATTCCCCAGAAGTACTCGTCACGGTGGGAGTGGTTCCTGTTGTGGTTGCGGCATGTTCTGCAGGGGAATTTGTGCTATTCGTAGGGGAAGTCGTTTCCGTAGTGGATTCTGTCGGGATCAGAGATGATTCCCCAAAAGTACTCCCCACGGTGGGAGTAGTTCCTGTTGTAGTTGCGGCATGTTCTGCAGGAGGATGTGTTATACTCGTGGGGTAAGGCGTTCCCGTAGTGGTTTCTGTGGGGATCGAAGATGATTCCTCGACAGTACTGGTCACAGTGGGAGTTGGAGTAGTTACCGTTGCAGTTGCGGCGAGTTCTTCAGAAGAATTTGTGATACTCGTGGGGAGAGTCGATTCCGTCGTGGTTTCTGTTGGGATCGGGGATGATTCCCCAAGAGAGATCGTCACGGTGGGAGTAGTTCCTGTTGTGGTTGCGGGATGTTCTGCAGGAGGATTTGTGCTACTCGTAGGGGAAGTCGATTCCGTAGTGGATTTTGTGGGGATCGGAGATGATTCCTCGGGAGTACTCGTGACAGTGAGAGTTGAAGGGTTTCCTGTTGTACTTACGGCAGGTTCTCCAGAAGGATGTGTTGTACTCGTTGGGTAAGGCGTCCCCGTCGTGGTTTCTGTGAGGATCGGGGATGATTCCCCAAGATTATCCGTCACGGTGGGAGTAGTTCCTGTTGTGGTTGCGGCATGTTCTGCAAGAGGATGTGTGATACTCGTGGGGTAAGGCCTTCCCGTAGTGGTTTCTGCGGGGATCGAAGATGATTCTTCAAGAGTACTCGTCACAGTGGGAGTTGGAGTAGTTACTGTTGCAGTTGCGGCGAGTTCTTCAGAAGAATTTGTGATACTCGTGGGGGGAGTCGATCTCGTCGTGGTTTCTGTTGGGATCGAGGATGATTCCCCAAGAGTACTCGTCACGGTGGGAGTAGTTCTCGTCGTAGTTGCGGCATGTTCTGCAGGAGGATTTGTGCTGCTCATAGGGGAAGTCGATTCCGTAGTGGTGCCTGTTGGGATCGGAGATGATTCCTCGAGAGTACTCGTCACAGTTGGAGTTGAAGGGGTTCCTGTTGTAGTTGCGGCAGGTTGTTCAGGAGGATTTGTGATAATCGTAGGGGAAGTCGATCCTGTAGCGGTTTCTGTGGGGATCGGAGATGATTCCCCTCGTATAATCGTCAGAGGAGATTCCCGAACTGTTTGTTCTGGGTCGTCAGGGGCGTGGGATGAACCATTAGGAATCGTTAATTTACGCTCCCGGCGCCCCGGGTCAAACACTTTGGAAAGCCCCACAGTAGGAGTCGTTGTACTCCCCGTCGTAGGTGCGGATGGTCTTCCAGAGATATCAGTTATAGACGGAGTGTCGTCCTGTTTATCTGGATCGAGGGCCACGCTGTCACCTTTGGCGTCAATGTACATAGAAATGAGGGTAGTACTTGATATGATTGGTCTAGTGGCACCGGAGTTACCGAGTTCGTTATCAGAAGCGTCTATAGAGTCTTCTGGTAAATCTTCAATAGTAATATCACCGCGTCTCCTGCTGTGAACCTTTGTTGTTCCTCCCTTCACAGGATCATGGTGAGCTCCGTCAATAGCTTTAGCAGTAACGCTTTCAGTGGTGTAATCATTATCCTGCTGTGAAGTTGGGGATGGGGATGAAATTTCAGGAGAATTTGATGTTTCAGATCGAATATGTCCTCCGTCGTCTGCTTCTTGGATATCTGGTACTGTAATCCATCCTGTAAAAAACATTCTGCTCAGATAAATTGAAGAAAATAGAGAATAAAATTGTAGATCCAAATGACAGTCAACATCGTTCTATACCCCACGTGCTTACGCATTTGTCGTAATGTGCTTCCAACGTATGAGCCTGTACGCTGCAAGCATGAGTGGCAAGTCTTCTAAGCATACCCTCGCTTAAAGAATACATTTTAGTCACAGTAATATCTGAATCACATAATTGTGACCCATAGTGTTTTTGTGACACTATTTATTGTCAATTGTGACGCATTACGATGATGTCATAGTGTCTTTTAGAGCAGTTTTAGATTAAAGAACATTTGAAAGACATTTGGAAGACAGATTGAAAGACATTTCATGAACTTAAGGAGAGTTTAAGATACCTCACAATGTTGCGTAAGACAAATTTGTTCAAAGTCTATTGAATCTCATTGATCAATCAGATTTAATACAAAATTTGCAATAGCAAAAATGACTATTGAAATGAATAAAATTCTGACCTGTCGAAAATTGATCTTTCAATGGGTTGAATATGTTTGAATGATCATTCTCCGTTGCAACGTTCGTATTAGTTAATAGGATTCAATGAACATTTCATGCCAGGGTATTAAAATATAAACTGCTGAAGAATCAGTATCGGTTATGTGTACAATGAAACTACGGTTGTCATTTCATTCTACAAAACAATTCAAACTTCAACGATATTTTGACAGTTAGCAATTTACATGTAAAAATCGTACCTTTATGATCATCAGGTGAAGACTGTCCTTGAAACATACTGCTCGTTGTTCTCGTAGTCTCTACGCTCTCGGTTGTTGTGTTTTCACATTGAAAATTTTCCATACAGCAAATCAGCTCTGCATTAAATCCTGTTCCTTGTGGACATTTTTCGATAATTTGAATGAAGCGATGTCCATTTGATTTGCAAAAATAAAATAAATCACAACGTCCTGGTACAGGAAATCTCCCGAAATACTCGCATTTAGGTAATTCACCCACATCGTAAGTATCTTCATCCGATGTGACTTTACTCGTACGATTTGTATCTGAATTTGTAGGAACGGAACATCGGTGCAAACGGAGATCGAAAACCTTTGGCTCATTACATTCGGCTACAATGAGCTTATCTTTCTCACACACGTAGTAACGTCTTGGGTTATTTACATGAATGGAAAACTTATCCGCCCCACACCGCAGATATTTCACCATAACTATTTCACCTCCTCCTGGAATTGGTAAACATCGTTTCTCTCTTTCATCGTAATATTGTCTGGCAGGACAAGACAACATGGATGGTGCATTTATAGACGAACCATACCTCGTTCTCCACTGAAAATCATGAATTTTCATAGAAATTTAAAATCATTGATGCCCCAAAATATTTCAAACATCATTGGTATGATTACGTATAACGGTCTTAGACATTTTCATACGATTTGATGTGATTATTGTGATATATTTCCCCAAGAGAATGCAACGCTTCGAAGAATATGCTGTTGAAAATGCTAGGCAGAACCCATATAGCACAGAGTTCGTCGATAAATTCTTAAAGAACTCTGTACTATGTTGAATCTAAAATTCAACCTCAAATCATGCGTGAGTAATCGTAAATATAGTAGAACCTCGATTATCCGAGGTATCAATCAATTGTATCTGCTAACCAAGCTCCATTCTCGAACAATATGAATGAGAATGTTGCACATATTTATTGATTTCATATGTTGGAGTTCTTGAAGTTTTGCAGTTCTGGGGAGTGTTTTAACATTAATTAATATAAGAAGTGACATACCTCCTTGCTTGATGCAGGTAATGTATACGAAAATTCGAATATCACTCCCAAACAAATCAAAATGCCAAGTAAAAATGTCTTCATTGTTTAAACTTCAAATTTTAGCATATGAACAATCCATATGAACAGAGATCATATTCAATGCACTTCTGGTTTACTTAATGTCATATTCTTCATTCCCAACGTTATGAGTGACCGCACCTTTGTGAATAATATCTCAAAATATTGGTATATCATAAACGTGCTTTAACAGGAATTCATAACACAGCGGGACATCAGATATGCTATCACATTCAAAAGCAACACTGACGTCATTTTATATTCTTTCAATAGAATCCGATATTAATTTGATTGCGTTCTGAATTTTTTCCTGTTGTTAATTTGAGGAGCACTCTATAATCACCATTTCATTATCTCATCCCTGGTGGGAACATTCCTCTGAGAATTTCTGGAAAATTCTTAAAATTCGAACATTCTCTGTAAATTCCTGCAAGTCTCTATGAAATTCCGAATAATTCTGGAAATCTCTGAAAATCCTCTGAGCATTTCTGAAAAACTCTCCAAATTGGAATTTCCACCAGGGATTTCAAATAACAATTAATAATACTTTAAAAACTCCGTCCAAAAATCAACTTTCAATCAATTGGCAAAGAGTAAAATCAACCCACAAGCATAACAATTGTTCAAGTGATGTAGGTATGAATTAGAATATAAACTTGAATTCATGTATTAATGCAGTTCTATTGTCCCACTCTCACGGATTATATATTTTTGAATTGATAAAATTTGTTCTTGAAAATTGAAATCATCTGTTCAATTGAATCACAAGTAATTCAGTTCATGAATGAATCTCATTTTTGCGTGCGTGTACATGCCATTTTTTTTAACTCGTTGGAAATATCTAAAATATTTCTCCAAACATAAAATGGTAATTGATTTATGACTGTAACTTGAAATAAGTTTTCCTCTTGTTTGTTTTGAATAACTTCTCACAAAATGATATAAATAAAAATAATAAATTCATTTGCTCCACGTGTTTTCACATATCGTTTGACATTAACAAAACTGTTCACCAAAGGTAGTTGAATCAAATGCAAATGAGATACACAATTATATGCATTCACCAAACCATTCACCGGGGTCTGATAAATATTACTCTGTAGTTTGTGAAATTTTCAATCCATTGGGAATAAGGTACGTCTGAATATGAGAGGAATTTTGATTCGCTCAGAAACAGTTGTTCTTCCAGCAAGATTTTCAAAATTTAAATGATATTCCAAGATAAATGATTTAGCTTATTCTAAATCAAACGGGAATAGGAAATATATATGGAAAAGAAAAAATATGAACTGAAAACAAAGAGTTTATTATTTGACAATACTGGCAATACGAAGAAAATCTTTAACAAATCTTTATGTATATACAATATTTCGTTGAAGTATCTATCTACATAAACGTGTTATTAATTTCTCTAATTAAAATATTATGTGTCCGTAATGAAATTTTCGTTAACGTGTAATGAAGTAGGACTCAATGCTAGGATTGTATATCGTTGCTCGTGAAATAAGCATAGACTATACAAGTTTTTAGAATAATTTTCATCTCTGCGCTTGGATATATTTTAGTTGGATTCTATCAACAATCGTATTGTGGCACTCTGTATGTGAAATTATTACTTTTGATGATGTTGATTCCTGCTCCGAAATATGGCATGACGTAATGAGACCCATCAGCTGGACCAACTATTTGCGTTGCTATCAATATGACATCAGCAAATTGACCAATGAAAAGAAAGCCTAGAGTACTGAGCTTCAATAAGCCTATTGCAGGATATCCAAGATAGAATCTGTCAGCTCCAAACATTCCAAGGAATATCGAAAGTAATAAGGATGTTTCAAAAGAATATCCATTCCTATACAAACAGAGCAAGTGATTATTGAATTATTTATCACCAAATGACGATAAACACTGCGAATCAATACTTACGTCCATTTACAAGGAATATCTCTCTTAAATGTATTATTCTTTGTTTCTGTACAAATGAGGCCATCCGCAGCTAGACAAAGTACTGGAAAAATACAAACATATCGATGAAGTGTAAGATATAATTTATGTTAAGCTTTGTCTAGAGGCACGGGACCTGTTTTTTGAAATTTTTTTTTTCTGGAGACCCGGTTCCCGTGTCTACAGCTCGGCTTCATAAGGAATGTCTAGACACGGGATGCAGGTCTGAAAAAAAAAATTTCGAGACACGGGTCCCATGCCTCTAAACAAAGCTTTTACATTTTCATTCAACTAATTTCATTTTATTTCATTTAAACAATATGTTCATTCAATTATGACTTTAGAATTGAAGACAATTTTGTTGCTGAAAGTGGGGACAAATGAAAGTCCTCATTCGAATGAGCTAGCATTAAAATCACAACTCCAAGCAAAACATATTGTTGAGATTTGGGTCGTTTATTAAATGATGCCAAATGGATGATGAGATACCTAAGAATAATGAAGGTGTTTAATTTTCCAATATCATTTCCACATGTATACTTTTTTTGAAAACATGAATTCTGCGAAAACAGTGTTTATGATACCCGATATTCTCACATTCTTAATCTAGATTTTATTTCAATTGACAATTCGAATTTCTACGATATAAGCGAAATGTGTGGATATTGAAAGGTTATGTTTGAATATCTAAATAATCGATGCAGTAGATTGAAACAAGATATGCGATTTACAAACCTTTCGCTTTATTTTCTTTTGTACAACCTCGTGGTTGTTGCGTTTTAGGATCTATGAAATCATAATCGGGATGAGGACAGAGGTATTGTCCCATTCGTAGGTTATTACAGTCGATTTCATACGTGTCCACTCCATCACTCAAGAAAATCAGTAAAATCACAATAAACAGTTCGCTAAAGAATCGTTGTCGATGGAACATGCCGTTTCATTTTACAACGTTGTACTCTAAATATCACACGGTCACTCAGTCACATTGATAAGCGATAACAACATTTTCATCGTGTTTTTATCAATTTTTGTCACTCACTCACTGCCCAACTTTGTTCGATTTGTGTGATTTGTCATCTGTTTTCTCTTTGTAATTAGCGCCACTGTGTTTATTACGGCAAGTAAAAAAAGTTTATCCCGATCTAACGGAAAGAGTTTTGTTATTTTGTTGTTTTTCATGGATTTTAAACGTTTTGCTCTCATGATGTGATCGATAAGATATTTTATTGTTTTAGCTATGCATGAAATAATCTCGGAATGTTCAATTATTACGAACAATTATAAACTCACAAATGTCTTTCCGTTAGATCGTCACGGATTTTTTCTATTTACTGTGTATTACTGTATACATAGGTCAAAAGAAACTAGATATGCGTGTACGAAGGAATAGGTCGGTAAATTCATAACCTGTTTTGCGTCTGAGTGCGTCTGAGATAATCTGAGAATTCCCGATAGATCACTTGGCGCGGAATTCAAAACGTTTCTGGGGTTCCGTTTCCTGATTACGAACAAAAGACACTTGAATTGAAGCACGTACGAATTATGTTATGGTATCTTCTGACTTATAAGATAAAATGGCTTCTTCTTCAAAAGGTACACGCAAAACATATAGTTTTGAAGAACGAGAAATCCTTATGACATTGATCAATAAATACAACGACATTGACGATAAAAATTTGGATCCTATTTCCATTTTTAAACGTAAAGCAGCTTGGGCTAAAGTTACGGAGGAATATAATGTTTTGGTTGGCCCTGAAGGAACACGGTCGTGTCTTCAATTAAGACGTTGCTGGGAGAATATGAAAGCTTGTAGAAAAAATCGAAATGGGCGATTATCGTGGTAAGGTTTTATCATTTGCTTTATCAATATACAATTTAGATTAGGTTTCAGGTTCATTCAAATTTGAATTTGATTTGATGTAATATTAAAAGTCATAAAATTCCCACTCAGCACAAATCTCGCACAGTAATATTGCTGCAATACTTCAATATTGCTGCGATATTTGTGCTGGGTGGGTTGATGCAACACGATGGAAGATTGCTGTTTACCACTGCACAGTAGAGAATTTGGTGTATTTTTAACAGAAATGCGCGTCTCAAACAATCTTCAATGTTTCAAACGAGCCAAGTTTAAAAATCTTCCAATTCCCTCTTAAATTACGTCCAGATGATTCTTTGTTACACTTAGATGACTCTTAGCTTACGCTTTTGCGTTTTCGTGCCTTTCCATGCTTCATTTTCACCAAGGCTATTCAACATTTCTGTTATATATCGTCTCAACCTTGTAAAAAAGGGAGCGTTGAAGCGCGACGGAAGCGTAAGCTGAGAGTCATCTAAGGGTACCAAAGAGAATTCGCATCTAGACGTAATTTAGAAGGGAATTGGTATCCCTATTCCAAATGTCCGACAGATAATTTTCTGTCAGGATTTGGTCGGTTTTTGTCCCAGGCATGATGATTTCTGACAGAACCAGACAGAATTTTGACCGGAATCTGTCAGGATCTGTGGAACATTTTTAATAGGGTACTTTTTCACGCTTCTTTGTTCTCACTTTTGGATTTTCACCAGGGCAGTAAAAAGTTTCGTGTACTTCTATCAAAAGTTTATGCTTCAGGAGGTTCATTCAAGGTTCACGTTGATATTGAATAGATTAAATGTTGATTCAATTCATAGAAAACTTTCCAGGCAGCGAAAAGTTTGTGGAATGATTCTCCAAGAATTCTTCTGCACGGAGAAAAAAGTATTGCTGGCATAACAAGCAGGTCTGTTATTATAGCGCCTACAAAAAAAATTAGCTGAAAGAGCAAGAAGAATGATTGACACAACTAAATGTTTTTGCTGACATAAACAAATTTGTTAACAGAACTAACGTCTCAGCTGCTGGAGTAAATATTTTTGCAAGGACAACCAATTTCTTTGTAGGCGCTATAGTAGCAAACCATTTTTTCTCCGTGTGGTACTCCTGAATTCTTAAAGATTTCCTGGAGAATTCTACCACGAATTCGCGGCAACCGTCTCTGCTAGAAATGAAATTCTTTGGATGTACGGTCCGAGCTTGGGCCGGATCTGAGCCAAGATAAAGCTTTGAATGGTGAAATTTTTTGAAAGGCAAATTTCTAACTGGGTTTTACAAATGGGTTGTGATAACAGTTGAAGAAAAGTTGCACAGCAATTTTTGGTGTCTGGATGTTCAATACGTTTGCATTTTGAATTCTTATTAAATTCATTGTTGGTCGCATAACGGGAACGATTCAAGAAGTCTTTGAGAAGGTTTTATGAATTCAAATTGATCTTTTGTGCTGGCTGGGGGCTTTGTAAACAGTTTTTGAGTCAACCGCCCGAAGAAAGAAAAAGACTAGATCTACTGAGATCTATGTAGATCTATTGAGATATATGTAAATCCATTGGAACATATGTAGATCTCTTCAGATCTAAATTTTGGCAAATAAAGATCTACGGAGATTCACAGAGATCTCCAGAAATCTTTTTGAATTTTCCTATATTTCTACGGTTTTCTTGCAAAATTGGAATCTTTATAGGAGTGAGTGGGTATCAGAAAACTCCAAAGATTGTCACCTAAATTGAGATGTTCAGATGTCAGGAAATATTAACAGATTTATAGAGATTTTTGCCAAAATTTAGATCTAATGAGATCTAATCTTTTTTTCTCGGGCGTTTCTAACGAGACATGTTTAAATTGGTGTATGTTCATATGAATTATGGATTTTGGGTTAGAGTTAGAGACCGGATTATATGCAAATGCATATTTGCATATGAAGATTGCATATTTCATCCACATTCACGCTTTTTGCATATTTCGGTAACTGTCTGCTTTAAGTTGCATATTTCTAATAATTTTAGAGAAAAAAATTATTTTTTTAACAAAAAACATTTTCAATTCTTGAAGAATTATTTGTAATCAATGAATATTTAATCACGTATAGTAAAATATATATTCATTTCACACAAAGATCATGATTTATTGACGTCAGATTGATTTTTATTGAAGCTCAATGAATCATATTTGGGGAAAATACGTGTTGTTATCGAATGAATGCAACTGTGACAA
This sequence comes from Gonatopus flavifemur, assembly GCA_018340375.1. Classification (NCBI taxonomy): domain Eukaryota; kingdom Metazoa; phylum Arthropoda; class Insecta; order Hymenoptera; family Dryinidae; genus Gonatopus; species Gonatopus flavifemur. Next base: position 25,233,799 of record JAFFJZ010000002.1, read on the forward strand.
TTTATTTTTTATCGTTTACCGTACTGCCATCAAGTTCGAGAAAAATATTGACACTATCGGAACTTTTGAATCAACGAAGTAGAAAGCATTTGATGATCCTTCAATTCGGACAAATCTTGCTGTAACCTGATAAAACAACCTCATTCATCCCGATTGAACGTGCAGAATCCCAGTCAACGCCGATTAATCCCTATTAGGTTTCAATCGGAGTGTTGCACTTCCAATAGGAATTGGTGGGATTTTTTAACCGAGATAATCCATACACAACTTCCATATTTAAAATTTTCCATGTGTCAAAACTTGTTGAAGTTCTTTTGATTTGTTACTGCATATTTTTTACGTTTTACTGCATATTTGGAGATATTTTCCTGCATATTTGCATGCATATTTCGCACTTTTTTGTTGCATATAATCCGGTCTCTAGTTATAATGATACTGGCAGAAGAATTACTTTTTTTTTATCAGCAATACCTGAAGGTTCAATCATGCTCTATCGTGTACAGCGGATTCAATGAATTCTTTTCCTTCTTCCCGATAGATTCTTGTTGCCAATTCATGTTCTAAACATGGAAAACTGATTATAAATGTTTTTAGTCAAGTAACAATAAGTTGCCAACAAGGTTCCATTGGAAAGAAGCAAACGAATTAATCGTGCGGAAAGTACAGTGTAGTATAATAAAATATTCGCTCTATTGAAAATATCAGGCAAAACCTAACAAAAATTTACAAAACCGAGGCAAAACTGATCTATGTATTGACAAAAACTGGGCAGACGTTGTTTGATATTTGAATAGAATAGACAATTGATTCTTCTTTTGATAACTTACTGATTCTCGTATACATTAGCAATCAGAAGATTCTTGGTTCACCGTCGAAAGAGCGTCAGCAAACTCCTTTTCCACAGAAGTTGTCACCAACATCAACAGTTCAAACCAATAATACGAGCTTACCACCGAACATTGTGTTTGAACCAAAAGATTCTGAACCATTCACTTTGAAAACTGTTATTTCCAACATCTCATCAAACTCAAACGACAAGACAGGATTGGCACAATTTTCAGGTATCATTATGTCATTTTCATACCTTCATAAGTGAACTTTTTAGTGGACGAGGTCACTGAGACAAATATAAAATATATCCAGAATTTAAATATAATCAAAAATACTGGGAAAAAGTGAAGCAAAACCCAATAAGTGGACCATAACAGCTGAACACCCACCGATGTCCACGTCGCATCTTTGTAGACTCTACGTGGATACTAAGTGGATGAACGAAGATGTCACGTAGAGGCAACGGAGAAATGTCCGGGGATCGGTGGATGTGCTGTACAAAGTGTTATTTGCTGTACGAATAAAGAAGATGATCAAACTTGTCCTTTGGTTCGGTTTCGCTCTCCCAATAAACATTCCATGTCCGTCGACATTTTTTTACATAAATTAAAGATCTCCAACGCAATAATTTCAGATATCCTCTAAATATCCAACACTCTTTTTTCCTCCAAAAGATGTCTATATACGAGATCTTTAAAAGATATCTGTGACATAAGAGTTTCATACTTCGACAAATTTTACATAAGATATCTCAAATTGGTTTGAAAAATATCGTCGTTAGTTCTTCAAGAACTCTTTTCGAACTAATGAATTCATAAAGAGCTCTGTAAGAGTCCAATGTTTGGAACATTAACGAGTTCTTTGGCAGTACTAAAACAATACTTTCAGTATTCTCAAAGAACTCGTTAATGTCCCAAACATTGAACTCTTCCAGAGCTCTTTATGAATTCATTAGTTCGAAAAGAGTTCTTGAAGAATTCTCTTCTTGTTTTTGAAAAAGAATTCTTCGTGTGTTATCAGGAAAGTCTGGCATGATATTAATCTTATTTACATTTGAGATTTTTGAGTTACTCCCTTATCAACAATGTAAAGTTTAAATCGTTGGAATTTTCATAATTCGTTTACTTAGTCACTGATGCGTTCAAGCATGTATCCGGAATTCCATATCCACATCAGCCCGGAAGTAGGTCGGGGAATGGTTCAATGATACATTCGTCGACGAACAACGATAATCGTAATGAGGAATCAATGTACGATAATAAAACGCCGATGGATCTCGATGATGAACGATTCGGGAAAGAAAATAAAAGATTACCTCCGAGTTTTCACAAAAGCCAATCAATTTCAAGATCATCGCTCAACGCAAAAACTTCGGATGAACAGATTTCTCGGATCATTCAAGAGCAGGATATCCAACGGGAGGAAGAATTGCACTCGCTCACTCTTTCGGAGGCTCAGATGAAAGTTGAAGTTGCGGCAATGCTCAAAGAGGAAGCCAGAATCAAATTAGAGGAGGCTCACTATCGAAAAGAAGAAGCTAGATTACGAATGCTGCTTTTCACTTATAAACTTGATAAGATTCAGCAAAATTGAATTCTCGTCATTTGCTGATTATTCATGTTTTGATATGTACTTCATAATATTACGATTAGTATTAATTAGGATTAATATTTCAATCATCTTGATACTGCAACATCATTGGCTCTTTGACCGTGTTTTAGAGAGGTAATAAATAGTTTATAAAATTCTTGTTCTATGTTTCTTGATTTCTCTGACAAATATTGTATACTACCCCTACAGCACCACAGTTCTAGAAGAATTCATAAAGAATTCTTATTGAACTGATTGTGTTCTGTATGAATTCTTTGAGAATTCTCCTTGGACTGTGGTGCTGTGAAGGGAGAGTGACACTTATTTAGTTTTTTTTCAACTTTTAATGAATGTTTTTCAAGAAAATAAAAAAAATCCTTGCAAGAGCACTTTGCTATATCTTAGGGGGAATAGAACATGGGGCAGTGGGGAAGGGGAAAAGTCAGATTTTGCGCGAACTTTTCTTAAGAGGTACGTAATTGATACAAATTTGAAGTGAATAATACCCTATTAAAAATGTACGACAGATCCTGAAAGATTCCGGTCAAAATTCTGTCTGGTTCTGTCGGAAATCATCATGTCTGGGACAAAAACCGACCAAATCCTGACAGAGAATTATCTGTCGAACATTTGGAATAGGGTACTGAATTACGTACCTGAGATTGCGCAATGCCGCGCACTTTGAATTTCCCAGAGGTTAAAGTTTCTCTTCTGAAAATGCCAAGCAGATCCTAGCAGTCCCTGGGACAAAAACCGACAGAACGAAGCAGATCTGGGCAGAAACCTGTCTGGATCTGCCCGGTTCTGCTCGGTTTTTGTCCCTGGAACTGCTGGATTCATCTGGATCCGCCTGGCATTTTCAGCATGGTTCACAATTTCATGTCTTCATTTTCACTTCCCCATGCTCTCTAAAATTCTTAGAGTTAGATTTCACTCTTTATCCAGCCAAAAGTGAGCGTTTCGAAATTTCCACTCTTTTAGAGTGACGGTCTGAGGTTTCTAGAGTAAATTTCTCACTCCAAAAGAGTGAAGGTTCGCTCGAAACGAGTGAAAATCCCACTCGAGCGAACTGACTCACTTCTGAGACTTAGTGGAGTGAAACACGTGAGTTTTCACTCTTCCGGATTCAGAAGTGCTTGAGTCCCCTTATTAACCTACTTTTTCTCATTTAATCAACTTGGGGTTTTTCACAAACTCACCATTATTTTATAACATGGACAAAAGTTATCAGAAAAACACGATTCTCATACGGGTTTATTCAGTTTTCCATATACTTTTTGCGATAAGTTTTCAATTTTTGAAATGTCAAGATGGTGGCTTCAGTATAGCGCTTTAAAAAATCATGATTGATCAAACTGTAGAAAAGTGGATTCTAACACGTTTTACATGGGATTTTTGAATCACTAAATTCGAATTTTGTATCAAAGCAATGGAATATACGAGTTCATTCGGGTGCAATATGTGGACTGCGAAGTGGAGACCATGTATTCGAACATGTATGTGGGTTTATTTGGGTTCTATTTGAGAAAATCGAAAATTCAACAGGATGGTTATAATAAATGGCTTTGTCATTCTCATAAAATCGAATTCTAAGAACAAATTCTTTTCTCAGCGCAGAAAAGACCAAGATAGAATCCATAGGTGTGCCATAGGCCATATTAGACAGTTCCGTGTCTATATAATATCTATTTTTCTCCATAAAAATATTATCCAGGAAAAACAATACATCATTGAATATGCTGACTCCACAGCTGGAAATGCTGAAAAGAAGGTAAGTGGCGTACACGGAGAAAACTGGTATAGTAAAATATGAACGGACCAAACATTTGGTTACTCCAACCAATCGCATCGTTATTCGAGCTGTACGTATCGTTAGTTTGACTGAGCGTATCGTAATTTCAATCGAGCCGTTTAGTTCTTACGATTACGCAGTTTGGTCTGTCCATATTTTACTATTTGCTTAGTAATTATCACTACTTCTTTCTCTCTGTGTACCAGTGGAATGATGTATGTTCAATTGAATATAGTTTATATATAACATACTCTGGTGAAAATGAAGCGTTGAAGCACAACGGAAACGCAAGTGAAGAGTCACCCAAGCGTAATTTAGGAGGGAATTGGAACATTCTCACGTTTCATTTGTTTCAATATCCGCTTCCTCCATTTTTGGATTTTCACCAGGGATATATAATTTAGAAAAATTTCCCATTCGGGTACCTACAACTTGATTACTCTGGGCACGCTTATGAATGAAATCTGATTAGGAATGGGACTCAAAGACCGGATTTTCCCCGGATACGCTCCCGAAACTTATCCAGGTACTATCCGGGTTTCAACTCTAATGCGTGAGACGAATTCCGAACGAGACCCGAATAAAATATGGCCACAAAGCCCGAATCAGTCACCACCCTAGTAAAAATGCTTATTTCGGTTCGCCAAACCGGATTGGTGTAGACGTGCTTGTTGCGTTTGGCGAAGCCGAAATCGAAATTTTTACTTGGGCTTATGGAATTGGATAAAATTCCGCTGTTTATCCAGATCTCATCCGTGTTCTAACCGGTTTTTTTGAGCAGGGTTAAGATAACTTAGATCTTTATGTCATTTTGAAGAAATATTTTTCAAAATGTTCTAGAATAATTCTATAGAAATGTTTATTGTATATTCATTCCACATCTTTGTTCACATTGTAAATTCGTCATATTATTTATTCTCTAAATTTCTTGAAGTGAAAAGTCCACTCTTGAGGGCATTCATCAGAGGCAAAGTTACTAGATCTCTCCCCCTAGTTTTCTCAACGATTAATGAATATAATCGATTTTAACGAGCAGGTGCATCTTCTTAGCATATCAAAGAAAGTGCAGCTACTCTTTATTTTTCATTTTATTTGTTCGTTTCTGAGAAAACTGGGGGGGGCGATTTTGGAATCTAGTAACTTTTTGGGAAGGTAGCGAATGCCGTTAAGGACACTCTTGATCAGGAGGAGCGGATAAAATTTTGCGCCAACTTTTTGCATCAATTACTTGATGGAATTGAATTTTAAATCGATAATCATCAAGCACATACCTGAGATTTGACTCTGAATATCAATTCAGGTTTCTTCACAGTTTGCAAGTATTGGAAACAGTGCCGTCTTTCTGCATAGGCTTTGTAGGCTCGGGCCTAGGGCTCCACGCTGATGGGGCCCCCGACTCCTTGAACCACAGTTTTCTGTTAATTCTACAAGGAAAGAATTTTTGATAATAACAGAAGTAAAACATGAGCTATGGATATCCGAATTGCACAGTCAAACGAACATATTGATATATTCATAATTGATTAAAATTTCCAGAAGAATATTACTATATATAAGTGAAAAAATTCCCTTACATGGATCCAGTGATCTCAGAATGCGGGAGCTGGCTGGAGCTGGCGGCCCCCACCACGCGGTTGGTGGGACACCAACACTATCTCACCGCGCGTCCGTATGAGAAAGAAAATCTAGAATATAGACTTTCTCTGTTCACACGGACACGCGGTGAAACAGTATTAGTGTCCCATCGACCGTGTGGTGGGGGCCACCAGCTCCCGCATTTTGAGATCACTGCATGGACCCCCAAGCATTCTGAGCCTCGGGCTCCTTAACTATGAAAGACGGCACTGATTGGAAAACAAAATGACAACAAATTTGTGACAGTTGGAGGTTATTACTTTGAAAATCCTCTTATACTCGCCAGAAAATCAGGAAAAGACTCGAACTTAAGTTCAGAGTCTAATCCTGGTCGTGGATTTTATTAATTATCCATTGAAAATTCCCGTTGAACGCATAATTTATGGGCGAAATTTGACTCGCTTTTGCTGTTACTTGAGTGCCCTTGAATAGTGAAAATACTACAAGTCCAACAAGAGTGAAATTCCACAGAGTGAAAATTTCACTTCCGACAATTCATTTTCGCCGGAATAGAAAAGATTTCAATTCAATTTAAATATAAATTTCTGAGATGAAAACCAAAACGGTATTCTCTTTCATGTCGTCTAAAATACTTTCAACATCGTATGTTATTACGTTCCAATGATATTCCGATTCCGGTCCGGAATAAATAGATAACGATCTGGGAATATGAATTTTTTAGATGTGTATCAATAAAATTCTTTACAACTCATTATGATTCACTATTATTGGATAAAATTAGAATCTTAAAAGTAATAATAATTAAAAAAAAAACATTATTGCATACGCATTGTGAGATTGGAAGAACATATTCCACATTTTAAATGCTCCAGTATGATTTCTTATTTCTAAAAATCGCATTATTATTATTATTATGTTATTCGAAAGCGAAAGATTTCTTATCAAAAACACATCAAGCGCTGCATCCTCTTCCTTCCTTAAATGTAGTACATCACTTCCGTGAAACGAACGGGGTTGGAATGAATCAGTGGTGCTGTGCTTACGTGAACTAGGACTCCAAGACAAGAATTTTTAGTTGAACGTCATTCAAAAGAAGAGCTTCCAGGGAATTCAGGAGAAAAAAAATAAGTTATGAATATCTCAGTTCCTGGTATTGAATCGAATGTATTCATAATTCATTGATTTCGGAAGTAATTTTTCAAAGATTCAGAATTTTTTTTCGTATGAAACAGGGTTGAATTTGCAAAAACCTGCAGTCCACGTGTATACACTGACAGAAAAACGACCTTGTTGAAACATTCGTGGTCGCATTAACTTGAAATCTGGTTCGATCCACCAGGGAATGTGATTGTGATGTCCAGAAAAAATGGTTGGAGCAAAAATTAACTACATTTTGCAGGTTAGAAGGACCAGATTCTTTTCTTGGTGTGATAACCTGAAAAATGTAGTTAATTGTGGCTTCAACCACTTTTTCTGGACATCTAAATCACATTTTCTGGTGAATCGAACCAGATTTCAATTTATTGCGACCACGAATGTTTCAACTAGATCGTTTTTCTGTCAGTGTAGTAAGTTAAGCTCTGCCCCGAGCAGAAATTCTGTACATCATGCGGTGTATCCGATTTGTGATTAGGTCCTAATCGGTACTTGATTAAATATGTAACGCGATTGTTGAATCAGATTCATCCAATGGAAAGAAAATACCCAGGTAGAAATATCCTATTAAATCCTATTACAAATGGTGTAATTTCTGATCGAATATCATTGAATTTCATTGAAACCTATTCATCTTACCATTCATCAATGAGATTTTATGGATTATTTGTAACAGGGTGGAGAAATTTACCGTATAGAACGACGAGGCGTTGTTTCGAGCCTTCCAATGGGAATTCTGACAAAATATATTGTCAAAATTTTCATTTGAAGATTCGAAGCGACACGTTGTCATCCTATATATTTTTCCGTGTATAATTAAACCATCGTCATATAATATTTTATGGCAATTATTTCGAGTATTTTCACCTGGTTGGATGCGCCTTGCTACAGCAAACTTTACTTAAATTTTCATGAAGACACAACAAGACGACGGAATCAGCCCGATTAGTTTTCTGCTCAAGGATAATTAAAAAAATGCAGCGCTCGAGTAGCCTTAACAATAAAAAGTTCTAAATTTTTTATGAGATGTAAAAATGGTTTGATGAATTATTTATTTATATATAACGTGAGAAGGCACCGTTTTCAAATATGATACTATAAAGTTTATTACATTGATATTCATATGTTTTTGACATCCTTTACCTTTCTTTTATCAGGCAAGAAGTAATCACAGATCTATCAGTGATATGAATCATTAGATTCAATATCAAGTCGCACTTTTAGTAATTCACCTCTGATACCGATTGCTGAAAGAGGAGTGTTCAATAGTTTCTTCAATAAAAACTTGTAGAAATATTCAACGGTAAACCCCGAACTTGCGTCACTTTTTACAATTATTAAACGAACTCAATTTCATTAAACCTTGAAATTCGTCATAATGATCTGCGATTGACTTCTGAAGTGTAAGTGAATTCTTGAGCCTTTCATCACCCATCGATGCCAATTGAATATGACTTATATATAAAGCAAAATCCTTGTTCTTATTCATTCTGGAATATTATCAATTCAATGATCATTTCGATCTTTGATGTACTTGTAAATTCAGATGGCAATAAATTCATCAATTGATCGAAAATCCATGATAATTTTCCTTCAATTTTGGTCTGAATTTTCTATTCGATTTTCGAATAATTATTATCCGAATTCGTTACAGAAGATGAAAATTATCATTGACGGCAGATTTTGGTGTTTTAGAGGAACAACGAGTGACTTCGAATAACGATGGATCCGTATAAATTGGTTCGCTGGGGTCGAAATCTGTTCTACGACTCGTCGATAGGCCAACGGCACCTTCTAAAGCAGTAGAAGCGGAATTTAAACGTTGATTAATCACGTTGCTCATGGACCTGGATACCGATCTGCAATCATTAACAAATCCTGAATAGTCCAGATAATTTCAAATTGATTTGCAAAATATTCCAATCTTACGTGGACTGGAAGGGTTTTTGAAGTCCAGTTCTCATGAATGAAAAATTGTTGATTCGACTACTGCAGGCGTCATCGGACCGATGGCTGCGATTAGAAGATTTATCGACTCGACGATTTTTCAAGATCACCGAGTAAACATATTTTCTGTGAACAATTTGGAATCAAGGATTCATTTTTGTTGTACATCGAGAACGAGTGGAAATAGAAATAAAAAAATATATTTTACCTGTAAACCAATAATGACAAGAGTACGACGGACGCTAAAATCACTACTAGAATTCCAACCGCTGTGACTAGGCCGTAATATTCATTTGGAGCAATACAGATGGTTTCTAGTACTGCTGTTTGTTTCTCAATGATCCCTTCCTCGATGTCCATTCTTGAGTCGAGTACCTTTAATCGTTACACGTAGGCTAACAATTAACAATGTTGTAGACAAGAGTGGTGGTTATTTTATATATAAAAAGTGTTTTCTGATTTTTCTGTTGTCAACAAACAAGTTTTCTGTACGGCTGACCCTCTAATTTTGTTCTACATCCTGAAGGAGTGCTACAATATTTTTTACATAATTTTCAAAAGAGATTTGGGGATCGCTCACGGCGTACTACGCTGTTAAATTATGTAAAAAACATTTTAGCACTCCTCCCTGGTTAAAAAACACCCATTGATCCTGACCAATTCTCATTGAATTAGATTTAAACGTGGACAATGTTTTGACCAAATCTCACCGGTGATTGTTCAATGAGATTTGGTCAGCACTTTCATGTAAATCTCGTTGAATCTGACCAAATCTCCTCGAATTTCATTTGTCAGATTCAATGGATTCTTTTAACCAGGGCTTCATGATGTAGAACAAAATTAGAGGGCCAGCCATACAGGAAACTTGTTTGTTGGCAACAAAAAAAAATCAGAAAACACTTTTTATATATAAAATAAGAACCACCCTATTGTAGACATTCAAACGCTTTATCGAAACGAATTCGTATATTCGGGGATTCGTATCAACAGCGATTACAAGGCACAATGGAGGCCTACATAATATTAATTTGAGTGAAAAAACAATCTATAATATTTATAGGAAAATAGTATGGGAAACTTGATTACCGTTAAAAACTAAAACGTTTTTCTCTCCAAGGAGATATTCTGTTGATAAAAATCATATTTGCTCTGATGGATTACCTCGATCATTTCTCTGACACGTTCCTCCTCTTCTCCTTCTTCTTCTTCGTCTTCTTCGAGTTTATCTTCTTCATCTTCTTTCCTTCCTTTGGAATCAGTGGAATTTACATCTATTGAAGATACTATAACAACGTTGGTAATGTTTCCTTCTTGATTTTCAGTATCTGTATCATTGACAGATGTCCCGTTGGCATTAATTAGAATGGTATCATTGTTGACATCTCTTCGTCTTCTCCCGAACGATGGTTCACTTCTGCCTGATCCTCCAGAACAGTAAGCCGGTTGACATCCGTCTCGACAAGTTCTGACTGTTGCTTCAAATACCAAGAAGTTCGATTCCGGTATTTTGAAAGCATTAAATCGTGCTTCGAGGCTGTCGCCATCTCGAAGGCGATCCAAACCAGGGAAAACGTAGTTGTCTACCGGACATCTGTATGTGAACAATTATTATTACAAAATACACATTATTCATTGTTTTGTTTATTTCTAAATTCGTATCTGTTGTATTTTTATCTGTCTTCTAACATTGGGAAGAAGTTATAGGCTAAATACAGCCCATACAGCAAAAGAGTCCCCACGAAGAGCTCCCGTTATGACAGTAAACGGGAATTCATCATGAATACTTTGAATTCAAATTGAATTCTTGATGAACAACTTACTGTTCAGAAAGAATTCATGTTGTGAGTTAATAAAGAATTCTTCAACATCTATTCGTTCTGAATTCATATTGAATTCATTTTCACTGACATAACAGGGACTGTTCCAAGAACTCATTAAGGAGTCTTCAAGAATTCAAACGGGTTATTTTTGCTGTCTGGGAGTAATAATGACAAAATTTGACTTCCCATAGACATTACAGATTTCAGTAATGTCTCAATTACATTTCAATCTTTCATCTTGATTACATTTCAGTATATTTTCACAGAAATATGTCAAAAATCTGTCAATTGAAATGTCACCTATTTGCAATGTCTCAGATATATTACGAAAGAAACATTATGAAATATTTCATAAATATTCTTGAACATTGCAGAAATAATTCAGAAATATTGCATTTAAATGTAAGATTAGTGGACATTGCATTATTTTTGAAGGAACTTTGAAACATACAGTAATGTTATAGAAATATTCCAATGTTTCAGATGTTAGATTTCTGCAATCCTAATGAAATCTTCGGTGCTGTGTGGGTTTTTTTAATGGATATCCCCACCGCATATTTGTTTTATCTATACACCAAGTTTCTGATTCATATAAACAGAGGCATCGCTTGTTAGTAAATCACAAATTACTGGAATAAATTCCTTCTGAATTAAATGTTTGCGTAGAAAAACTCAAATTCATGAAAAAATTGAGTTTACAAAAAAACTCAAGGAGGTAAGAATTTTATTCTGATACCCTAAGAGCCCGTTTTAATCCTTCAAGTACACATATGCTTTAACACCTTCGGAGTACACACAGGTGCAAATTCGCACCCCGCAACTTTACCGATTGATAACTCGGTTCCTGTTCGACCAATTTGACCTTACTTTTTTTCAATTTGAAGCGAAAACTGTGTAGATTAACGTGGTATGGAAGAAAATTCACAAATATTTCATTTGATCAGTGAGAAAAACACGAGAATGAAATCAATTGATGACGAAAAACGGAAAATTTCGAAATGATCGGTGCGAATTTGCGAGAGGAAAAAAATTCAAAATTATATACAAATTATATATAATTCAATATATTTTATATACAAGTTACATATAATTTTGAAAATATTTTCCCACTAAAGAATTGGAAACTGACTTAGATTTTTATATAAAATACATATATAGTATTGTTATAATCCAATGATCATTGCGTATCTTGCGATATGCTTTAGACAAAGAGTAACCGCAAGAATTGCCTGTTTGTTAGGGACTGCACTCAGAGAAAAAAAGTTGCTGAAACAGCAAACCTCGAAGATTTGCTCCGCTGATATGGCAAAACTTGTTGCTGGATTAGCAAATAATTTGCTGTCACAGCAAAAATCTTGCTCTTTTAACAAGCGCTTGCCATTCAGCAATCCGGGATTGTAGATATACAGACAACTAGGAAATTTTGCTGAATTAGCAAATATCTTGCTAAAATAGCAGAATTTTTGCTGTAACAGCAACCGTTTTGCTAATTTAGCAAAGCAGATTTTTCGAAATCGCTTTTTCAGCAAGAATTTTTCTCTGTGTGTGCGAGTTTCAGGTTGAAATGCATTATGAAAAATATCGTATGTCGATCATTTGCGAGGGAATACTATTTCCCTGTGAGCGCAACATTGTTTTTAGAGTTAAAGAAATCGACAAAATCGATAGATTCTTCATAGAATCTATCCTTTTCTATAAAGAAATTATCAAGGTTTATCGGTTTTTATAAAATCTTGATCGAGATTGAATACTACTTTACCTCCAAAATATGTGCCATGCTCACAACGAAAAGATATTCCCTCCCAAATGATGAGCATGGAGCATTCTTTAAAATACATTTCCACCTGAAACTGACGGTCCCAAAGAACAGGCGAAAAGAATACTTTTTTTGCCGTCCCTCTTTGAAGTATTTCATACAACACTTTCAGATATTCTAAAATCTTCTTATGTCTCGAAGATTTCTCAAATTACTACGTAAGACATCTTAAACTTGTCTAAAACATATTAAAGTGAAACATTGAATGTTAATTGGAAAGACATCCGAAACAAAACAATCTTTTCAGTACGTATATAATTTCATTTTGCAAGTATCAATTCTTCCAACACCTGAATATGAACAAATGATATACACTGGAAAAAATATTCATTTCTCCCCTCTCCATAAAAGATTTATTTGTAGAAATTAAATATTCAATTAGATGCAAAAACTGATCGCTTGTGGCGAATAAATTATTTATTTGGAAGACCAGCTCATTTGGGGCAAGCATCCCATTATTTGATTTGATAAAATATTACATTAATTCTAATTTGGTTGGAAGAAATTTTTTTTTCAGTGTATATAATACAACGAATTACATTCAAACATGTATAAACATTCAACAAATCTTTGATAACAACAATAATTTAAGTAACAGAAGAATGACTTACCCGTATCTGTCAATTAGTTGAACGCTTCTTCCTGAATAGGGATCTCTGGCAATGACGTTTGTTGCGAAAATGTCAGTCACATAATTATACCTAAATAGATAAAAAGAAAGAGAATACAATTTTTCTCCCATAATGAAAGATTGTTACACTTCAAGCTATTCTTGAACATGTAACACGATTTCTTGAGAAATATAAATATCGGGAAATGATTGAAAATCCGATAAACATGTTATGAATGTTCATAGGATCCTTCAAACGCTTTGACGTTACTTGTAAAGATGTTTATCTCAGCGATGAAGTTTGAGTGATGAAAATTGAATTACCCATCTTGTGCCTCCAGTCTGAAAGTTAGTGGATCACCAACGGCTATCGTTGTAGTGGGTCTTCCCTGATAAAGGATCAATAAACGAACTCGAGAACTCAATGTATTTTCGGCCGGAAGATATTCAATCGGGATTGGTGAACCAGATCTGCTTGAATATGAACATTCTACTTATTAGCTTATTCTATTTTATTTCAGGTAATAAACAAAAGAGGGTGATATCGCCTTATATGATTCCACAAATGATATCAAAGATTCGTTGTCGAGGTGGAATAATAACACAGGTCAACAAAAAAAAATTTTTTTCTCTGGTGCCCGAGGTTTGGTAACTGATTCGGAGTGCTTTTGGTGCGTTGAATGCGGAATGAATATCAAATATTCCGGATCACATCACTTTTTGTTATCTTTCATACATAATTTTCATACATAATCTATATAATTGATGAATTTTATGTATAAAAGACGATAAAAAACGAGCTGATGTAACAAATCTGATGTTGTTTTCGTATTCAGTGCCCTAAAACCACTCCGAATCAGTTCTCAAACTTCAGGCACCAAAAAGGTTGTTGACCAGTGTAATCATCGAAATGATAATCACAAATGAATGAAGCTTTTGAGATGTTTGAGGTGATTGAATAGAAAATTGGTGAAGCTGACGTGATATTGTCATGAGTATCAAACTTTTTCTATTCCTAAATATCTGACGTCCAATCTTTTCATTCGCAATAACTGTGCTGGAAAATATCTGGACGAGTCGATAAACTTATTACAGAGCTCTTGTAACTTGGAATATTCAGATTCCGTAACGTCTATGCTAGATTTTATTTGAATTCCGCCACATAAGGCTTGGAGTCATATTTTCAATCTTTGATCCAGCTGTAGAATCATGCACGGAGAGAAAGGAATTCGCTGTGGCAGCGAAATCTACTTTTTCTGGGTTCCTTTTGCCAGAGCAGCAAATTTTTTTCTGTGACAGTAAACTATTTGCTGTTCCAGCAATCTTGTTAGCTGCGACAGCAAAAAATGTTTGCTATCCCAGCAAAATTGGTTTGCTATTCTGTATATAATACTGAAAATTTGCTGGTGGAGCAAACATTTTTTGCTGCCACAGCTAAAAAATTGCTGTCATAGCTAACACGATTGCTGTTATAGCAAATTTTTAGCTAGGTCAGCAAAAAATTTTGCTATTCTATATATAATACCTCGATTTGCTGCGAATTTTTTCTCTCCGTGTGGTATCAGTATTGAAGGGAATACTTGCTCCAGGGTGAAGTCTTTCTTATATTTACCAGTTTATTTTGGAGGTACATGATATTTCATGGTGTCGATATTTTATAAAATTCAATATAAGCTCGACAAAGTTTTTATAAAAAATAGCGATACCGGGGAACATCGTGCACCTTCGGTTCATTTGAAAATTAATTGCATGAAGAGAATATTTGCAAATGAGGATAACTATGAATTAAATAATAGAGCTTACGAGGTATATCATTTTTCGCTACCCCTATTCTGCTCTCTGTATAATAAAATAATTTTTTTGAAAACAGAATATCTTCACATGATTTTATCTAATAATTTGTAATGCGATGTGCCAGAAATTCAAGCAAAATGCTGGTATCCCTTCAATCTGATATGAATAAGATGTTAAAAAAAGACATCCTGTGAAAGCAGATCGATCGATGAAAAAAATATATGTCTATCTTTTCTTAATTCCTCCGGTTAAAAAGCGATAATGCAATATTTTTATGAACAACGGATTCAGATTCCACAAGGATGTCCGAAATGAGAAAATGATAATGAAGTGAATGAATGATAATCAATGGTAAGAAAAGAGTGTTGTTGAAACGTGTTTGCACCGGTTTTGATAGCAAAATTTCAGAAATTCCATTACGAATCTCAAATTGTATTGGAGTTTTCAAAAAATATGTTTGGAAAATATATTGAATATGATTTCATTGAATTCATCAGCATGTTCAACATCTTGATATTGTCGGTGCAGAACACGTGTTTTCGATCGATATGACCTGGCATACCCGGCACCGATGTAGCCGGAAGTGACGACAGCTTCGCCTGGACCTCGAAATAGACAGGTAAGATTGAATCTTTTGTCTCGTCCAGTCTGCACATAGTCTGAGAATTGAACCACTACGATGTTCGTCATTGTGTCACCATACTGTTAACATAAAAGTAATTGCACTTTTCATGAAAATATGAATATTGTATAAAATGTCTTAAAATTTCAGTACTCTCTAAATCTGAGAGGGAGAATTCCATTTGAATTCCATGAGAAATTCAATTTATCTGATTGATCGATTGGAATTCCCATCTTTCAAGATTTCAAGAGTTCACAGATCCATGCACTCAGAGAAAGAAAGTTGCTGAAACAGCAAACCTCGAAAATTTGCTCTTTTAACAAGCGTTTGCCATTCAGCAATCCGGAATTGTAGATATACAGATGGCTGGGAAATTTTGCTGAAATAGCAATATTTTTGCTGTAACCGCAACCGGTTAGGTAATTTAGCAAAGCAGATTTTTTGGAATCGCTTTTTCAGCTAGAATTTTTCTCTGCATGTGTGAAAGATAGATTAAACCTGACTGAACGTTCAGTTCTTACAAACAAGTATTTTTTTGCAGTTGACCCACCTTCCAAAGTGGCTGTTCTGGAGGAATTTCACAAAGAAAGAAGAATATTCTTCTCTTATCATTCATACACTGACAGAAAAACGACCTGGTTGAAACATTCGTGGTCGCAGTAACTTGATATCTGGTTTGATTCGCCAGGAAATGTGATTGCGATGTCCAGAAAAAGTGGTTGAAGCCAAACTCAACTACATATTTCAGGTTATTACACCAAGAAAAGAATCTGGTGTTTCTAACTTGAGAAATGTAGTTAATTTTTGCTTCAACCACTTTTTCTGGACATCACAATCACGTTTCCTGATTAATAGAACCAGATTTCAATTTATTGCGACCACGAATGTTCAAACCAGTTCGTTTTTCTGTCAGTGTAGCAATGTCATGAATGTTTTTGAAATCAAATCTTATATAAAAACAACCTAAGTTCATGAATTTCATTCAGTTTTGGAGGTATGATTTTACTTTTTAAAGTATAGTTGGATTTTTCTTACTCGTTGGGTTCCACATTCGGGGTAACCCTGAGGTCCACTGATTCGCAACACATTGACGGTTCCGCCATTTCCGCGAAAGAAGCATCGATCGTAATATCCGTAGGTGTAGATACGTCCGATAAAACCTTCAGGTGTTCTCAGGGTGAACTCCATACCATCCTCACTGCACACTTGACTCACTGTAAAGTCGAAGAAGGGACTGATGATAATTGTTTTTACACAATTCGTATCATTGAGAATAGTAAGTCATCCTGATAACACACGAAGAATTCTTTTTCAAAAACAACAATAGAATTCTTCAAGAACTCTTTTCGAACGAATGAATTCATAAAGAGCTCTAGTAGGAGTACTGAAACAATACTTTCAGCATTCTCAAAGAACTTGTTAATGTCCCAAACATTGAACTCCTCCAGAGCTCTTCATGAATTTATTGGTTCCAAAAGAGTTCTTGAAGAATTCTATTCTTGTTTTTGAATAAGAATTCTGCGTGTGTTATCTAGGCATCCTATTTGGTAATATGTATAACTGACAACATTTGTGGTATCAATTGTGGTTTGGAAACTCAGTAATATCAGCAAGATTGTTATTCAACGTGATGTCTGGATTATGTAAAATTTCAATAAACACAAAGGGAATCCACTGGTCTATGCGGCTATACTGATATTTACGAATTCTAGATAAACTTGAATCATCATATGATATTCAAAAACAGAATTACTCTGTATAAACAAGGGATTATACGCATTTACTCAAGTTTGTGAAACGAATGAAGAAAGTTATTTCCAATGAATAAAATGTAAAAACGAATTCTCTTGTGATTTCATTGGTTATCAGAGAAATGTATGATATACATAATTATGGGGTGTCATATCATTCTTGTTGAGGGTTGATTAAAATGGATTATTTCCCACACAGCACAACCATCTCTGGTGGAAAAATTTCATTGAATTTTGTCGAATTTCATTCACCTTTGGCACATTCGGTTTTCATTGAAAATCAGCAGAATTCAACCGAAACCAACAAAAGTTTCAGTAAAATTCAATGATTGTCCACAGATTTAGGTAAGTTTGATTGAAATTTGTTGACTTCCATTGATGTTTTTGGAAGTTTGAGGATTTTTAATTGAATTTTGTTGAAATATTGTTGTGCCAAAAGTGAACATTTTTCCACCAGGGTTGTCTCAAATGAACTCTCGTTGTATTACCTCCGAAAGAATTCATTGGAGATTTCTTTACCACTGCACCGAGACCAGTGTACTGTTTGGGCGGATTTCTTTCGAACATACTTTGATATCTTATAAAAGAGTGAAAAATTGAATCGAAGTTCCATACAATCTGTAGTGAGATCAATTTCCGATCTGACGCTAGATCGATGATTGTTTAATTATGAAAAAAAAAGAAAAGAAAGAAGTGAAGTGTGTATTTTTCTGAAACTGTACTTTACTCATAAAACGTGTACAATTGATACAAAATAGAAAATTTTTGCTCTAGATATTTTCAATTTCGATTTAATATTTTCGATGTTCACGTTTAAGCCCGTTGCCTCTCTGAACACCGACGGCACCCTTACCGTCAAGACATTCTCCATCGACACCTTGTCGTGCGTTATTCCTCTCATAAAAGTCGTAATCCGAGCCGGTCTCATAATAAACTGGGTTTCCCGTGTCCATATCTCGTGAATCACGATCACTCAATTCACAGTTGTCCCTTTCCGCTCCATATGGTGCCGCATAAGGTCGGTAATTGAAAGATCTACACGAATACACATATATCAAAATTTTATCTTAGGTTGCTGAATTTTTTACTTTATTTGTCAAACTTATAGTTCATTTCAGTGAGATATATCTATGTATGATAGTCAAAGATGAATGAAACACAAAAATGAAATATAAATCAGGCATGGAATATATATTTTGTGAAATGATATCAAAGAAATCTAAGTTTAAGAAAAGTTTAAGAAAATTTAGGAAATGATGGGCGATATGTGTCAATATCGATATTTCATATAGAAACTTTGTCGAGTTTATATTGGATTTCATAAAATATCGATAAAAAGTGGGAACAAAATATGGATATCATCAAATATAGTCCTGAAATTTTCAGATTCTTAGAAAAATTGTCTCACTCCGGCGTTTGGAAGTACTAAGTAGGGATCCTCCACTGAGGGATAAGACAAAACGGCCGCCATGAATGGAATAACCAAAAAGTAAGTAGCCAATTTATACATCGTCCAATGAATAATACTGAGTAATCCATTGAAAATATAATATAAATCCCACTATTCCGTCCTGTTTTTAACGATTATTCAATTTTATCCATTGAATGACGCACAAACTAACGCTCCTCCCATTAATGGTGGCAAGTAAAACGCTTCATTGGAGGGTGAGGATGTTCTTGAAAGTTTTGAATATGTCCTATCACCATCCCTGGTGAAAAGCGGGTATTGAAACAAATGAAACATGAAAATGTCCCAATTCCCTCCTAAATTACGCTTAGGTAACTCTTTGTTACGCTTAAATGACTCTTTGTTTGCGCTTTCGTCGTGCTTCAACGCTTCATTTTCACCAGGGATGTTTTTGGAATCTTCGAATGAAACTTTTATGCAATGTCAACCCTAGAACGTGCATATGGGGTCTTTTAAGCCCCCTAACGTTTCTTTCTTCCCCAGCGGTTGAGCATCTTTTTATTGAGAATAATTCTTGAAATAAATATTTTTCAACTATAAATTCTGACAAACAAAAACCACCCCTAGTGAATTCAAATCCATTAGGTTTTGAATAAGATACAGCCATTTGAAATTCTCTATGTTTTTCACATGCCTGTACTAGGGTTAAAAATTCCCAGAATTCTCCGGTACTATAAAACTGGGAATTTTCTGTTCCTCGATGATTTTCCACTATCTAAGTACAAGAAAATTTTTCTGCATGAAATTTCGGGCTTCGCACTTCAATTCTCCCTCATAAACGCAATAATTTTTTGATACTTGCACTGGATTTTTCATAATTTCAATCTGATTACATGAACACAAAATAATTTTAGAATATTTGAAAAGTTCTTGAGCTATACTTGAGAATATGCACAAAAAACAATACTTCTTTGAATCTTGAAAATTGTTGTTTCAATAGATCCAAATAAATACTTCTTATATTTTTTGGCAAACTCCACATTTATTTCTATGAACAAATATTTACTCTCGTTGAAAAAATATCCATTCAGATCTATTTAAATAACAGTTGTTTAGTTTCAAACACACACTTTATTCTGTGTAAACAATATATGAAGTGCTGTGGGGTGAATTTAACATATTCCCTTCCACCTTTGATGAGTTATGAAAAATTGTTTCATGGTTTGAAAGTTTCAGCATCAAATATTATGATGACAAAGCGAATTCATTTAAGGGTGTTCTTGAATCGATAAAGTAGAGAGGGGGAGAATTAAATCCATTTCCTATATATATTATAGCAATAGAGTAAAAATTCAATGATAAGTGATTAACCTGCAAACAAAATCTCGAGCATCAGCGCATTCCCTTTCGCATTGTGCTAACGAAGAAGCGGTGGTGTAACGTCTTACAAAGGGTTTTCTCACTCTTGTTCGTTGTCCCACTTGACGGAAGTTATCTTGTTCGTCACATCTCGAGATCAGCGGAGGTCTTCCGATGATAGGCCCACCACTGGTTCCAAAAGGTCGAGTATTATATACTCCTCCCTCGCCAACATAACCACCACCCACGATACCATTATCGTTTGCATTATAACCTCCACTGGCCCCAGCACCTCCGTATCCGCCTGGTATTGGTCTCACTGGTCCATAAGGACCCCCGTAATGTGGTCGGTCTGTGGGATAGCCAGCACTAGGAGGATTTCGAACGTCATCAGCGTAGCCGTGATGTGGATAAACACCGTGAGGTGTTGGCGGAGGATATCTGTGAAATTACAACAAATTTGAGCGATATATTCATTCGAGTATTTTTTGCTGAGAATAAAACCGCCTTACCGATTGGGATAAGGATCTTTATCCGGATATCTTTCACTGATAGGATATCTGTCTGCCGACGGTCTAGCCCCAGCCAAAGGTGCTGGATACCGATCCAAAGGGTCATCCAAGTAAGGAAAACGATCCACCGGAGCAGGATAACGATCTATGTCGTTGGGATAGCGTGCTGGACTAACCGGGTAACGATCCCTATGAGGCGCGGGATATCTGTTTGGATATCTGTCTGGAACTGCAGGTTCTGGATACGGATATCTATCTCCTCCAGCAGGACGATCTATCCCTGGTTTTACGGGATACCGATCTGGATATCCATCAGGGATTGGATAACGATCCGCACTACTGAATGGATAACGATCCCCCCCAGCAGCTGGATATCGATCGTCATTTATTGGCTGGTAGCGATCAGCTCCTACTGGATAACGTTCCCCTGCGACCGGATATCGGTTTCCCCCCATAGGATAACGATCGTCTGCCCCATGATAACCCCCCGCGGGATGTCTGTTGAATGGATATCTGTTATCTGGATACTTGTCCCCAGCGTAAGGATAATATTTATCTGGATGACGATCGGGATAACGGTCCGGATAACGATCTGGATAACGATCTGGATAACGATCTGGGTAGCGATCTGGATAACGATCTGGATAACGATCCGGATAGCGGTCTGGATATCGATCGGGATATCTGTCTGGGTATTTATCTGGATATCTGTCAGGGTATTTATCTGGATATCTGTCAGGATATCGATCAGGCTTCCCATTTCCTTGATATCCTTTGTCGTAATCATCCGGATAACCTATATCCAAAAGAGATATATTCATGATTACTAAGAAAATTTCATCAATTATTGATTAAAAAAATTAATTGACAAAGTTACTTAACCTGGTCTACCGAGGGATGGCCTGCCAAAATTGGTATCTTGTCCCAGGGGATCTGGTCTATAACTCGGCCCATCTCTATCGCCATCTAAGTATTGATCTGTTCAGAATACTGTGTTTACGAATGCAGCGGAGTGTCTTTTGTAAATTCTCAGAAAAAAATGTAATCAATTTTGTTTGTGCAAAAATTACAATTCAACTCAAAGAAATTGTGACTTGATTTGAAATTGTCTACAATTCATTTCAATGGATGGAGAAAAAATCATCGCAGGAACAAGCGTTAATGATTTGTTCAACTGTGAATCTTTTGGAAACTTTTCAATTAAATTGAATGGAATGATGGTGAAATCGAATTGTTCTATCACCCAGATGGAAATTGTACTGCAAAACATATTCACTGGAAAATTTCGGTATTTCCACTGGAAGTCATTAACCACACAGTAAAAATTTCATATTAGATATTACCATGTTTATATTGTACTTTTGGGATGTACTACGGAGCATTCACCATACTCTCTCGTGAGGATGAAGATAAATATGTTATAATGATATGTTGAAATAAATATAGTTCTGAGCCTCATAATAAAGTATATCCCACGAGTACCATAAGAATATAGTAATCTTTAATATGAACTTTTCTCTGTGCAGTACAGTGGACTGAAAATTTCAGGACATTTGCTGAAATATCCCAGCACATTTATTGGGAATTCCGTACAAAATCCGTAAAATTTCAGTCCAATTTTTCTTTACAGTGTGCCTTTCCTCCAAATTGGACCATTAAACGTCCTAACTTGGCCCAGATGACGCCTATTTGGCCCAAGACAGGGCCTGAAAGGTCGAAGAATCGAATTTCGAACTGGATAATTTTAAAGTTGTTTCCAGTGAAATTGCTCTCGTTTTATAGAAGAGCAAATAATGTTCATATATGTTAATCACATTTTTCTCTATTCCATTAAAAATAAATAATTCAATAAACTGTCACCCACGCATCAGATTTTCATAATAATCGTAATCAGCGTCGTAAATGATCCTATGACCATCGCGTTGGTTGAATCTGCTCAATCGACATGTGTGATAATGTTCCGAGTAAACCGCACTTCTGCATTGAAAGCTCGTTTGTCTAAGACACTCGTCTAGACATTCGCTCAGACTCCGTCCAGTTATTTCCGAATGAAATTCTCCACTCAGTCGGGAATTTCGATAACGTTGAAAAGCAGTATCAGGACGACGTCCATCGGAGAACATATGATTTGACGAACCGCTGCTGTCTGGATACTCCGATCCACGTGCTAGGGATGGATCTACGTTACGTGATTGGCAAACGATATAAAACTTCTCGTTCTATATATTTCTGCTATTTGTGTACTGTCCATAATTCTTTCTATGTTTCACATAGGTTTTACTTTCAACTGATACTCATGCTCTACTTATCATTTCTTCTGTTGATATTTTTTACTTACGATTATCGAGGCAAACTAAGTCGTAAAAGTGGTGACTAGGACTGCTACTTATACCAATATCATCCTTCTGAGATACCGAATCCTCTTCGGAGATGATACATTGTCTTGTCTGTTCATCGAACTCGACACTCCGGCAAAAGTACTTGTCAGCTCTGAGACAAAGTCCTTGACACTCCTCCAAGGTAAGATTCGTGTAGATGTCAACCTCAAACGGACCACGGAGCCGTTTGTTCTCCTCCTTGACAAATACCGTGAGTCCATCACATCTACGTTCCGCTACAAAAGAGACGAGTGTAACGTTTCAATTTGATATTCAAAGAAGTTTCAATGAACATTGAAACAATATTGTCCGAGGAGATCAAAGGGGAATTGAGTTTATCATCTTTTTTTTGGATTTATTGCCAGAAAAACTCCCTAGCAAGTACCGAATGTTTCATTAACGTCTTAGAATATTACTGCAATTATTATTTACGTACTACATTGTTGCATCAATATTTAAGTATATTTTGAAAACATTTGTGCTGCATATATATTGAGAGTTTGCTACCCATACAGGGTTCATCAATTGGCCCAATAATGGCACGTTACTGGACCCCAAATGGCGTTCTTCGCCCGTTAATGGTGTTCATCAATGGTTAATTGCTGGATGATAACGTGGGTCCAGTAATGGCAATAAATAATGGGCAGTGTATAAAATTATTGATTGGCCCAGTAATGGGGCTGAACTCTCTAAATTCCTTGGAGTGAAAATTCACTCTTGCCGAGTGAAAATACTGCAACTCCGAAAGAGTGAAAATTTTCACTCTTAAAGAATCAACTCTGGTGTTTGGAAAAAAAAAAAAAAAGAAAAAAGAAAAATATTGACTCTTAAAGTGAAATTTCACACTTCAGAGTTGAGCTCTCCTCCTTCGTTCTAGAGTTTTTGTTTTTTGACTTGAAGAATGAATATCAGAATGATCCCGATTTATGGCCAGAAATTTCGGGATAATGTTCGAATGTGAGCCATCAATGGCAGATTACTGGGTCATAATAATAATAATGTCCGATGGTGATATGACTGCGTTCCAGAATAATCGGTTCAGTATTAGTTCAAATGAATGGTTAAGTGTGACCCAAAACACTTTTTTGTTTTTGTTTTAGGGAAATTTGTCATTCCAGTTTTCACAAGATCAGAAATGGATGTTTTTTTTTTCTTAATAGATTTGCATGCCCGATATTTCCACAATCTCAAATGTAAAATTATACGAGTCAAAAGCACTCTCGATAAATCAGTTGAATTCAGTTGCTTATTCCTTCAAATTTTTCGTTATTTACATGAGAAAGTAATTGATTATCTATATAAATAAGAATTCATTTGAATCATGTAAAACGTATTTAATGGATGTGAATTATTTATCCAGCGTAATAGAAATAAGGCCAAAACAAACGTTTTCCACGGGTGATTACGAATACAATACATTCAACTTTGGAATCCATTTCACTTAGTAATAGACCATATTTCAGCCAGTAACGGGGAAACAATTGTTGGCCGTTTACCATAGCCGTACATCGGCTGATTATCGGCTGTTTTCATTGTTGGACTTTCTTATCAACCAGTGGTGGGCCACGCTCGTGCCAATGATATGAATCCATTGTTGATCATTCAATGGTAGCCATACATGGGCCGATTATTGACTGTGTTTACATTATCGGGATCTCCTGTATGAGTATTTATAAAGAAAATTAAATACAAGAGAATATTTTGATTATTAACGATGATTTTTTGAGGTATATGTTTAATGAAATTTATATAAAACTGCGAGAGTTTTGCGAAGGACAGCTGCTGTTGCCAAATGTTTGATGGTGCACTGAGAGAAAAAATTTCCGGGAACAATGAAATATTTAGTTGAATAGTCGCCATAAAATACCTAATTGATTCGAATAAACTTTCATTGACTCGATTAAATATTCATTAAATCAAACAAATATTCAATATGCTATGAAATATTTCATCAATCGAAACAGTTATTTAATTGAGTCAATGAAAGTTTATTCAAATCAATTAAGTATTTTATGGCGACTATTCAACTAAATGTTTTATTGTTCCTGGAAATTTTTTCCCTCAGTGTGCTGCGCAATTATCAGTTTTTCCTATAAAAGGTTAGTTAATGCTGCTAAGAACAGAACTATGCCAAATTGAGCTACAATAGCAAAAATTTAGCTGGTATAGCTAAATATTTTTGTCCTGCGTGATCTCTCATTCTTATTGGAAAAGAATTATCCATTACCTGCAAAGGATTTTGGAAATGTCATTGGAATTTAAGTAGGTTGTTGATAACACTTCAGAATTCAATATGAGAGAATCTTCCCCAACATACATGAGAATATTCAAGACTCAATTCTGTTCATTGACAAATATTAGTTTATCATAGTCTGGGAGAAGTGAACCTTTTAGAACTTTTCCTCATCGAATACAATGTCCTTGCTTTCCCTTTATTTTCTCCCTTTGCTCCTTTTTCAAAACATACCCTGGCGAAAAAGTTTTACATAATTTCTCATATGTTTCAGTATTTTTTCATATTTCTTATGACTTATCATATATTTCCATAAATATCATGAATTTTCATAATTTCTCAAGGAATTGGAACATTTAGTATGAGAAATGTTTCCTCATAATAAGTCATAATTTCTCATAAATGAAAATTACATAGAATTTTTCATAAATATAATGATGACTATGAGGTATGGTTTTTCATAAAAAGTCATAATTTTTCATAAAAACTCCTAATTTCTGACCAAAAAAGTTACAATGATTCATAAATAAAAGTGTATCATCACATAAATTTCTAATTTCTCAAAAAAATGGCATACATGTCTTAATTTCTTAAAAATTTCATACAGTTCCTTTTCGCATCCGTAAAGACGAGAAGGATAATATGAAATATCAACACATATGAAAACATAGAAGCCTGTTGAAGTGACTGATTCAAGTGATCCGGATCAATTTTCAAGCTTTTCGAGTGGTTGAAAAGTGATCCGGATCACTTGGATTAGCTACTTCGGAAGGTTCCATAGCGTCTTATCAAAAAAATAAATCACAAATCTTATGTGACTTTATGAACATATGTTTTGGAGAGATTATAAAAAATTTGGAAATTTCAGAAGGGGAATTTTTTTTTTATAACAGCACCTCTTTTTTTTGAAAAATGGCGAGATTTTATTCAAAATTTACGAGAATTTATGAAAAATTATGAGAAATTATCGAATAGTATGAGGATTATGAAAACGTATGAAAAATTATGAGAAAAGCATTTCTCATAAGAGTGTTCAAAGTCGTTCAGAAATTATGGAATTTTATGCAAAAATTATGGAAACATTATATCTCATAATGATGTTCCAAATCCTTGAGAAATTATGGGATTTTATGAGAAAATGATGAAAAATTATGAGAAATTATGGGAAATTTTTTCACCAGGGTAGACAAAATACGGGAAGAACAAACAAAATTTGCAACTATTGATTTCTGATATAGGAATAAATAGATAAAAAATTCAAATGATATATGATTTCTTCGACATATACATGTTAGATAAACTTTTTCCTTCTTCGAAACGAAATTTATATGATTTATCATACCATTTAAACAGGTATTTTCCAAGTAATCTGAGTTCGGATCGTCTTCCAATAGTTCAGGATGCGTTCTTCTTGTGAAACGACTTAAAGAGCAGCTTCTTAAAGCACCATCATACGTCGCGGATCGACAAACAAAACTAAATTCGTTTAAGCACCTAGAAACATAGATTGAAAATCATTGGATTAAATCGATTTTTTTGCTTAAAAAAATACAAGAAAGCGAAAATGTAATACCTGTCTTCACAATCAGTCCTGTTCGCAGCACTGACCTCTTTAATATCTGTTACTGGAAGTTTCAATTTTTTCCTTGGGTGCCTTTCGAAAACATATCGTCGATTTGAACATTCTCGTTCTATCCTATTCGCTGCAACGATGTGAAAAATCAGGAATCATTAATCTTTATCAAAATTCTGAACTCAATTTGAATCACTTCAACAAAAATATCATGTTTCGTCTATGTTTAACAGTGAGACTCTACGAAGCACTGATTTCAAATTTCAATTGTAAAAATCCGCAATTATTTAGTTATTGATAAAATCTTTCGCTTTTTTAAAACGGGGATATATGGCATTCGACGATAGGGTGATAAATCATGTTCCCATATAATCTGAAATGTCACGGGAGAAGCACGCTGATTTTAATTCACTTTTTCTCGTGAAATTCGAATTTATTGGTGTTTTATCTGCAAGAGCTGATTTTAATCCATAAAATTGTTTATGATGAAATGACAGATCAAATCGCAAGCAACATATTAACATTCCATAAACAGCGATTACGATCTTTTTAATTCCCTATGCACCGGTCCGACACAATTCGGTAAAACTTTATGAAAGCTAGTTTTCAGCTGCCAGTTTCAACTGGATTTATTTTCGGCAGTAAAATCTCCATGACGTTTATGATCTATGTTTTCCACATATAGGTGATATTTTTTTATCTAAATATACATATTGAATGAAAATAATTATATCATCCTTGTTGAGAAAATCTCATAGATATCCAAATACCGCTACACTGTTGAACATTTCTTGAATTTCAATGCACTCTCAATGTACCAGTGTACATGAAATTTCAACTTGAAGGTACATGAAATTATATTCAAGTATTATTACATTAATTTTCAAATCATGTCGAATTGAATTAGAATTTCAAGTATCGGTACATTAAAAATTAACTTGGACTAAATCGATAGAGATTTGAGAAAATAACATAACTATCAATAATGTTTGAAATTGAGTGAATAAATTGAATAATTATAATTTTTTTGTGATTATAAATTTTGAAATTATTATTCTCAATCGCATTAGGTTACACTCTACGAGTCTTGTCGTTGAGAGTGCTTGAACGACACTGAACCCCAACAGAACCTAAAATTTGTGTACGTCCAGGAAACCTCCGAAGGACGTCTGAGAAACGTATTTGCACGTTTCCTGGACGTACACAAATTTTAGGTTCTGTTGGGGAAGGGTACGAAATTTTGCGCGAAATATTTTCGTGAACCACGCGAGAAATAAAAATTTTATGAATACGATGATTAAATACATGCTTGGGATTTAGGATTTTAATTTCATAGCGGTTCTGAAACATTATGGGATCGATGGAAAATTCTTACGATTGAAGGTTATAATTCAGAAAATTTGGCTTCCTATATTTCAGAACCAATATGGAATGAGAATTTGCATTCACAGTGTGCAATCCCATGCATGTATTTTATTATCACATATTTGAAATTTGTAATTCTTACATATTTTATAAAAGAAGGGTGCGAAAAATATCATATGTTTCGTCTGTCGCTTGAAGGTCCTTAATTTTTAGGTCCTTAATGAGTTTCAAAGAAAATTTACTGGAAGTTTTTTTCTAGAACGCGAATGAAAATTCATATACAAATTTCATGTATTCATACATTAAATTTCAAATCCATGTACATTGAATTTAATGTATGTAGACTTGAAATTTGTGGAACCTGTACATGAATTTTCAGTTACGTACTTGAAAAAAACTTCCAATAGATTTACATTGAAATTCATGCGGAAATTTTTATAGAAATGTATTTTTATGTATAGAATTCCATATATCCTCATAAGATTCTATCAAGTTCAATAGTGGTATTTGGATAGTTTTATCAGATTTTAATAAAACGTATGAGTTTTCATGATATTTTTTCCAGTGGGTTACAAGAATTGAGCGCAAAATTGTGCTGTTTTTCAAATGAACCGGAAGAAGAAGTCCAAATCGCAGGCAATGGTTTTAACTTTTTATTGACCTCTCCTTCCGGTTTCTTTGAAAAAAAAAAAACGATACCGGCATTCTACGCTATTTGCTCCATTTCTATCCTAAGATAATTGTGCTATTTTGTTTTATTCCGTTATTTTAATAGACAAAACATGATGGTTTGTACTGAAAATGTTGTTAATAAGTTAATTATAATTTCATAATCTAGTTATTTGCGACTGTTTCGCGTTGAGAAAAATACTTACATCCCAAGCAAACTTCAGTGAAATGCACACTGTTGGGTACCAACATCAAATTTCCGATACCTTCTGGTTGGGCCTGTTCTCTGGTCAGATAACAAGTACTTTCCTCATATTCGGCAGCTCCACTGAAAGAAGCGATTCTACTACCTGGTTGAAAATCGAAACTCGTGCAAGCTCGCACCAAATTGTTAGTAGCCGTTCTATCTCGCAGACATAGCTCTTGACATTTTTCCAATACTCGAAATGGTGGTGCAGAATCCCTGAACTACAATAAATGATACCCCTATATATATATATATATATACACCGTGAAAATGTTATGCGGTGATAAATTTTAAGGTGAGAGATAAATGAAATCAGACACCTCTGTAAAAGATCTGGAATTTATGTTCCATAAATCTTTTCAAGCACATATCCACGTGGATAAGAATGATCTCAATTCTTGAATGAATTAAGTTATTCGTTTCGTGCATGCTGTTTTCAATTCATTTTGAGGCTTCTAAAAATTCGACAATCATTTACATTTAGTTGTTCAGAAATGGATATAGTATTTATGATTTTATGATATATATTAATATGGGTGATATGTTAACGCTGATTAAAAGAAACTATTCACCCTGACAGTGCCGTCTTTCGTCATCACGGGGGCCGAAGCACAAGATGCTTGGACGTTAGTTGAATGATATGGCTTTTGAAATTCTCATTGCGTAGCATATTCATAAATATATACATATATGCCTATATCTTCTTTGATACGTCTACCAGAATCTATTTAAAACAGTTCTACGTATTACGAGAATATTTCACCTATACACGGAGCAAAATTTGATTGTGAAAGTTACTATTTTTTGTCGTAAACTGGTATTATTGGAGAATATTCAGAGTGATTTGTAACTTAAGTGGATTATTTTATACGCACGTAGTAAATAATCGTCAGCTACGGTGGTAAGAATGAAGATTCAGCGTGAGAACATATATTTCAGTAATAACAACTATGAACAAACGAAATAAATATCTTTTCTCATGAAAATTATCACCACTTGATAATAATAGATTTTGTTTGGACAACTATTCTGAATTTTGAAAGTCACGAATCACATTTACTACCAATGACGAGTCGGTATAATACAAGCTCTGATGGTAATATTTTTCAACAGCGCTCCAGATTTTCTCACAATTATCGCACACAACAAGCTGTCCAGTTTAGGTTCCCTCGTTCAGTCCTTCAATGAAACTTCAAAACAGCGAATTCATAAGTGCGAGCGTAGCAAAGCGGCTTCAATTGTAAGGTTTATAGGTAGGTATAAGTACATTATTCTTAAGTTCAAATCCTCTCCGAGTAATTAGGATTTTTCATTATAAACTGTACTCAAGAATGTATTAAAAATAACATGATTGCAATCAACAAATATGGTGGTAATAACTCAAAGGTTGGGCAACATGAACTAACAAATGTGCCTGGAAATATGTCTTTGACAGTGACTTTTTTTTTTTATTTCAGTTAATGATATTACCATCATCGATGGTGAAAATTATTGCCTTTGCTTCGATTTTTAGAGCTCTTGCTTGCGAGAATCTCGAAATAAAGTGTAAAGAAACATCACGATCGCTGATGGTAAAAAGTATTAGCACTGCCTGGAATCATCAATATTACCTTTGTTAGTTTTCCTGAAGAAATTTTGAAATTTTTGACAAAGTGAAGTTTACCATCGTGATCATTTTATTTCCAAGCTATTCCCAATAGTTTCAGTTTACTAATTTTTATGATGATATTACCTGCGTATTTTACCACTTCCAACCATCAAATTTCTCTCCGTGTATAAATCTTGTATTGTTTCATGATTATATATTCCAAAATTATATTTTCCTGCAAAATCTCAATAACCCATGACGGAAATTTGAATAATTTATCTTGAAAATAGCATAATAAAATTTGAATGAATGCATGTTTTAATACTAACGCCATCTAATCATCCTAATTGTCTTCTGACCCAAAAGATGATGAATAATTGATGTGTAGGTATTGATTCAAATGTTCAAAACTGGAGAATAATACATAAATCGAATTGTTTTGCCAATGAATAGACACATGCACAGAAAAACCGAGTTTATTATTATATAGAAAATGTAAAATTATCATGGAAGTGAAGTATTGTATTGACTCAAACAAATCTATAAAAATTGTTCCAAGGAAACCATCTATGATGATTTAAAGAAAAAATAGCTACGGAAATCTTGTTTATGTTTAAATTTCCATTGTAAAAATCTGAAATCATTATTTTTGACATGGCATGGCCCCAAGCGCTCACTTCTAGAGCTTGTGCCTAAAACGGCACTGCATCCTCATCAAAGCCCATTCGTCGATGGATCAATCGAATTGAAGTGATATTGGATATTCCATGAGAAGTTGAGATGTGTTTTGCCTTGATTCAACAATTGAATTTGAAAGAAAGTTTACTCAATGAATATCTTTATACGCGATGATTCGATCGCATATACATTTATAATTCAAACAAGATATCGAGTCACAAAATTTTCCATCAATTGAACAATTCCGATCGATAATTAACATACGCAAATAGAATCATTGACAAGGGGAATCAATAATAATTACCACATCATCATCAAAGCCCTGGAGCTGCTGATCCGGTAATCTCTCGTAAACCACTCTACCCAGCCCACCATTGCAGGTTGTTTGAGCTGCAAATAAATGTCACTTCATTATTTATTTGATTCTTTCATTTTAGTATCGATTACAGTAGGAAGATCTTCAACTATTTGGATTTTTAGTACGTAACGAAAAGCAAATACATGAAAAATGTGTGTGAATTTATTTGAGAATTATTCTTCAGCCTCATTTATATTTATGCAATGCAAAGAAATGCATTGTTTCTCCTACTTCTGTATTGAATGCTCATTTTCCAGGTCAAAAATCACTGCAGTATTTTGTTGCATTTTTCAAAAGCGAAAAATTTTAATGATTTCCGTTCTGTGCACAAAAATTTAGGTGACTTCCTCCAAACTATTTGGAAAAAAAGCATATTAGAACGAGTCATGTGATCATATCAGTCTCTTTTTCATATTTTCACATACTCTCAACGTAATAAGTGGCACGGACGTGAAACATATCAGTGACGAATACAATGGACCGACCAACCAGATCATTTCGCAATAACCGCATGAATGTGACATCACTCAATTGGTATCCACCTATATCTACATAATCTCGATTTTCCACATTTCACTCTTGAAAAAAATTCATTACGTACACCATAAAAGAAGTAAATTGAGAACTTCCTACACAGAATTCTATTGAGAAGTATATTTTTTATTATGGGATGTAGTTGGGGAGTACTCATTGCTTCATTTCCATCTACACTGTTATGAGCTTGTAACAATGTGTGAACAATGAATTCCGTATACTGTAAAATTGTGCAATGGAATGAATCCTTATTATTGTATACGCGGGCAAAAATTTGCTGTTATATGGATTGTCAGAAAAAAAGAATGTACCTGAAGAACTTTTAGAAAGGACATGAAAAAATATTGTTACATTAGCAGGTATCTTGCGAGAGGAAAAGTTTTCCGAACTATGTATAATAATTTTCCCATGGGAAAAGGGAAACAAGGGCCAATACTGGCTCAGTACTGCTGCTGGAGTACCTAGTTCTGGCAAATCTTAAGCTATCAAAGCTATCAAAACTGGCAAGAAGTCGGCATGATAACATTATGCCACTCAAGGGGCTGTATAATATTTACAACCGTGTCAGTATTCGTCGTCGTTCGTATGCTCCGACTATAGTAGAATTCTGGCATGCCAACCTTGTCACAACAGTATGGTGGATTTAATACTGGCCCAGGATTGTCTGTCCCCTCAAATCAATACCGTTTGAAATTTGTTGAATAAGGCGTGCCAATTGGAAAATAATAATGACCCTGGATAGAAACCATTGTCCCCGCCACAGTTCGGCAAATATAACCTTGCCAGTACCAGGCCATTTGCCTACTTTGGCGATTTCCACATGGGTAATTTTCTGAGAATTATACGTAACTTACATATTAATCAAAATTATATATAATGAGAAAATTTTCCCCCTTGGGTTGCTAGATAAGCAAATTTTATAGCAATTTGGATGCCCATGTAAAAAGAATGGTCATAGTTTTCTCTTTTATCCATTTTCTTTATTATTATAGCAGTTTTGGATGGTCGTTCTCATGCGGAATCACCCTGTACTGTGACTTTAATATAATTTTCATACGACACTATAAGGAATTCAATGTATAACAGCCCAAAAATCCAAAAAGAATTCTCCATGAATTCTTTCCGATTTGGTGTGCTGTATCGGATGGTTTTTCCACCCTCCATAATGAGATATAGTAATTTAGAAAATGTATGTAACCAAGTGATATCGGGTTGTGAATTCCTTTTGAACATGCCTACCAGAATCTACTGATAAATGTTTGGTCAATTTTATTCAGCTTTCACCCCAAACAATCCAGTCCAAATCTACTCTTTTCAAAGTATCATAATTTTGGATTCCATTAGAATTTGTTGGAAACTGTTTTCCTTCTCAGACTTCTCTTATGAGTTATAAATTCCGTTCCCATTTTCAACGAAATTCACCAAATTTGAATGACCAAACAAAAGCAGATGAAACATCTGCCAGTTTCTGACCGCAATCTTTACAACAAAATCAGTCAGAGCCAAGAAAACAATTTTTAACATCTTCTGCCACGCATTTCACGCAGGGTGATTTAATAATTTTCCTTTCTACATTTCTTGTCTCACACTGGTTTGGATGATATTGAAAAGTTACAAGAGAAAAAATTGGCCATATACGTACCATTGACGAATATTTTCAATAGCATCAAAATACCGATTGCATAAATGATATTGATCATTGTATGCATCCTCTCGATGGCAACGATGAATCACGAAACGTCGATTCCTATGTAGGGGTCATGCCATAGATGTGTATCTTCTGCAATGAAAAATCAAATTTTATACATAAATTATAGAAACATCCTTAGGGTGCGGTAACCAACTCATGTGCCTTCTATGTTCATATTTGAATTTGAAATGTGCAAATGAGGTGAAAATTGGAAGCGAGGTTATCACTCCGATTCCATGAAATTTTGACAATGACTGAGGTAAATAGTGTGTTAGAAATGAATCATCATTACTTTCTCTTCAATATCACTCCTTGGAGTAAAAATCCTGTCTCCAAAATGTACAGTTTTATGTGAGGAGCCTTCCGAAGTAGCTGATCCAGCTTCTCAACTAATCAAGAAGTTTGAAAAGTGATCCGGATCATCTAGATCAGCTACTTTGAATGGCTCCTAAATGTGAAATTCTCTGAGAACCGATAAAAATTTGTGAGGATTCTGGAAAATTCATATGAAATGTGATGCTTCGATTCAATCACACATTGGGTATGTCGAGTGGGGACCTTACAAGGCACCTCAATGGAGTTTTCACTTGGGTAATGTTATGGGTCTGAAAATTGGTCCTAATAGTTGTAATTTATGTCTGCAGACAGATGGGTAGCGCATTGAGCTTGCAAAAAAATCACTGTTCAAAGCTTGGGAAAGAAGTGAATTTCAAGATGCTGAGAAAAGAAAGAGAGGAGCGGAACCAGTGATGCCAGAATGGAGGGCGAGGACCGTAGGGGAAACGTAATGGAGAGAGGGTAGCCTCGACGGTCCTCGCCCTCCATTCTAGCATCAATGTCCCAGTAGCGTGATTCACAAAAATATCTAGACTCTCACGAGAATCTCATCAGGCGCTAGCCAGAGTCCAGCTGCTAGCGAGGAACTTGTTAGGACCTGGCCAGTGTCGATGCAATACTTGCTTGGCTGAGCGGAACACCGATGTGGGAGCACAATCGCATGGTCAAGACATCACGAATTAAAGGTACCTACGTAAGTATTGACGAGACTGAAAAACCCCAAACTTATCCCAGGATCTCGTGTGGAAATCAATCCTGGGCATCCTAAGGTAGACTCTGGCCCCGTAGGGGTATATCGTAGGCATCCAATTTGCCTACGTACGGCCCATGCGGGCCTCAGTTGGGGTTGCCAGTATATTCCAGGAATGCCCACCCACAGTCCTTATAGGCCCCGACTTGGCTATCATTGTTTTGCCTGGATATTTGATACCATTATGGGGCCTGGATTGAAAAGCCTAACATTCCATGTTGAGGCCACTTTTCAAGTAGGGATTATAAACCTGGCCCAGGTCTGAGCCCGGGAGAAATTTCCACACGGAATTAGACCTCCATTAAGAACAATCCCTAGTACAAACGCGAATGGATTTGGATGAAAAAATATGAGAATGGATACAAAAATAGGATCAAGCCGGAAGAAACTGGATTGCATTTCTATTAATTTCAATCCTATTTTTGTATCCATCTTCAAATTATTGTCCGAATCCATCCACATTTTTTACCAGGGATTGAATCAATATTGTTTTATGATTATCCCGTTGGTTCTAATGGATAATCAGTCACAGTAAATTTCTTCATATCTTTGGAATGGCCATTGCACTTGCTACAAGCTTGCAGGGTCGGCTCCAGGGTGGTGCAACCAGCCGCACCAGACGCCAATGGTTGAGGGAGAGGGGGGGGGGGCCCAAAAAATGATACAATCCCGAAATTAGGTGTAGTCTTGTTTTTTCCCTCTTTTTTTTAGCCATGTAGGTTGAGAATGGGACGCCGCCTCATTTCTCGCACCAGGCGGCAGTACCCCTCGGGTTGGCGCTGCAAGCTCGGCACACTGAGAAAACGTTTGTTTCGGCGAAACAAAATTTTGGTTGAAATGAACGCAAAGAAACTTTTTGGTTAGCTGAAATAAAATTCTTTTGTCCGTATGAGAGCCTCAATTATTGTGAACCAAATTTTGTTCACCCGGAATAAATTTTATTTCAGCCAACCAAAAAGTTTCTCTGCGTTCGCTTCAACCAAAATTTTGTTTGGCTGGAACAAACTGTGTCTTCAGTGCACAACCCTAACAGCACAATGTGTCTCTGGGACGTTTTCTGAACGTTCTGAAAACCTCTCCTACGTTCTATAAACCTTCCATAAACGTTCCAGTGGCACGTTGTGCTATCTGGGAAGCGTCCAAAGCAAGCGTTCATTAGGAATAATTGTGCCGATGTTGTTCAAATCAATGACACAATGTTTTTAATTAGTGACCGACTTCCAAGTTCACAATGGCTGAAGAATTGTTCATAATCATCGGGCCAAGACTGGCCCAATCTTCTCCTCATGATTAGCCCCACACCTCAGTTTCATACACTAAGATGGATATAGTTGATCTCAACAAGGATCACGAAAATCAAGTGACCTTGAAGAATTCTTGACAGGATGTCAAGATGTCTTTCCCATGCAGGCATTGACAAGACTGGAAAAAACCCAAGCTTGTCCCAGTCTTGGCAGATCTAATCCATCGTTTTAACATGATTCATGTACGGTATTCAGAGGGAGAAAGTCAAGCTGAAATATGGACCAAATTATTCTTTTCATCAATATCTATAATGAAAGGAGTATCAATCAATTGGATCAGGCTTAAAAAAACCATCGGCCCAAGCTTGTTATTATCTTATCATTCCCAAGCCTGGGCCAAGTTTAGTGAATTGTTCGAGACAAGTCTCGGCAGGTCTTGTGCCGGGCTTGGTCCATAATTTTTCCATTGGTACATACACGCATGGATGAATACAAATTATCTATGATGATCTGAAATTCTTGAAATCACTTCTGGAATTCCTGCACAGTAAAAAATTTTGTGTTAGAAACGGTTCATTCAAAATTCGTGTTGAAAATTAACACAAATGAGTGTCAAATTGACAGATTTTCAATGCAAACTTAACACTGTTGTGTTAATTTCTCACATCCTTTGTGTCAATATTTCACACAAATCCCTAGTAACACACAATCTTCGTCAAACGTTCTGAGAATGTTTGCAGGACGTTTAAATATCCTAAGAACGTTCGGAGAATATTTTACGTACATTGGTGTTACTTGGGAATTTTGAGTGCACTGTAAAAAATGATTTTGCAATTTTCCCCCAAAAAATGGTGGCAGCAAAGTTCCTCCATAGATGCGGAATTTTTCATCACAATTTGGTGGACTTTCCTCCCATTTGTAGAGGATTCAACACCAAAAAACAAAATGATTCCTCAGAGTAGTGTAAAAATCCATCATTTTTGATGAAAAAACAATTGACGAGGAGACGAAATCCACCCACAGCGTGAAGAAGAACTCCCCACATATTTTACAGTGTGGATCGTTTGGGACATGCACGTGTGTTAAGAATACACAAAATTTTCTACTGTGGGGAAACCACGTGTTTCCAACTAAATAGACTCATAACTAGTAATGGGCGGTCTTAACAGACTTGATTTCTTTATATAAAATAATAAAATTTGTATCGAATTTCAATCAAGATTTGGATAACACATACGAAGATAATGGATTAGTTAATAATGTAACTGACTGAAAGTTGGAACCACGCTCTGTTGGTTTCGCGGGCGTGTGGCGGTTGACTAGTCTTTTGGTACCCCGTAGTAGCGTACATATGTTTTGTTTTGTCATCGAAAACGTACGAAAAGCATGTACATATACATTTGGGAGGATCACAAACAAATGTATATGTATTTGTATAGTATGGTTCAAGTCGAGTGCTCACCAGGAATTTCATAAAATTCAACACTTCAATCTTACTTTTAACTCTGAATTTTGCTTTATGTAAAAAAGTATAATATTTCAAATATTACTATGAATCATAAACGTGAATAAACGTTCGGATATTTACAAATTTTATACTCTGAAAATCCATTTCTCGAATACTGTGAAAGTCAATGCTTTTATCATGAGTGAACAAAATTTTTTTTTCAATATTATTGAATCATACCATAAATTTTTGTTTTTTGTTTTTGGCGAGGAGTTAGTTTCCTTTCCAGTGAAATTCTTTCCTTCAAAGAATCACCCATTTTGAAATATTTGTAACCAATAATTGAAAAACATACAATGTCGCTGTCAATTCCTGATCTTTCAATTTTCTATATAAACTGGAAGAGATAATACAAAACAAAAACAGTTCATAGACCTCAATTTGTCACTTTTAAGGACCGATGACGTTTTCAATATCCGATAATTTTATGCATCAGCAATAGCATCGAACATCGAACATTCATTGTGTTGGTTGGTCATTTGCTTGTTCGTGTATTGGTCGAATGCGCTTGAACACATTCACTGAATCACGTTGCTTATTAATCGTGTTATGCTTTATCGCCTCGCTAATTGTACATGTATACCACTTCGTTAGAATAAAAACACACGTTCGTATCAAGGGGGAACCGAGGATTAGGAAAGAGCGATACAGTTTTCGGTGTGTGAATTTCATATATCTTCTACTAGGGTGTAGTGAAATATATGTGGCAACTGAATTATTTTTTTGAACTCATTCAATAATTTCTACTTCAATCAGAGAAGTGCTGTGCAGATTGATATTTTGATAAACTGAAACGTTTGCCCGTATTTTATCATAAACGATTTGTCTGCCACCACGCCCCTAGTATTCCTTTGAGGGTTTTTTGTCTGGATTCAAGTAGGAGTTCTGCGAGGAGAAAAATTTGTACCAGAGACCCACATAATAATAGCAGTTTTTGGACAAATGAGCGTTTATGAACATTGATTTTTTAAAAATTTGTGGTAATTTTTTTCAAACTTATAGCAATATGTATCAGATGCAAAGTTATTTTCAACAAAATGAGGTATAGGATTGCCATAAAAGGAAAAGTATACATAAATACTTATGTGTCCCAAAACTGCCATTGTTGTGATAAACTGTCATACACATTTCCCATACGTTTTTCTCAGTGTGGAATTGATTTTATACCGCTTGATCATCTACAATCAAGTGTTATCTAAAGCTTTGTGGATTATTTCTGAAAAGTCACTCCATTCAGGTGAATTCCCAGCGAACATGACTGCCGGCATTTTGAAGAGCCATTAGTGGCCCATTGAAACGCCAGTAGTTATTGTTTGTGGGATTTCTTTTATTATGGAAAAGAATGATATCAAGAATCGAAGGCTCATTTGTATTTTGAACAGTATTTTTGCAGTATTTGGAAGAACTTCAACTGATTTTTCAAATTCACATGTCACACACTGAGAAATTTTGTGTTAGAAACCGTCCACTCAAAATTTGTTTGGAAAATCAATACAAAAAATATTTAGATTCACAGATTCTCGAGGTCAACTCAACATTTTCAACACAATATTCAACACAAAGTTTGAGTGGACGGTTTAGAACGTGCACGTGTGTTGAAAATACACAAATTTTTCACTTTGTATGAGCTGAATCATAAATCAATAGCACGAATCGTCCCTTTAGAACACTAAGAATCGTGGAATGTGCCATTTGAAGCTTAGGATCGAGTATGCTCAACACTGTAAAAAAATTTCACCGGAAAATTCCAGTATATGTACTGGAAGTCATTAACCTGTACATGTACCGGAAAATTTCAGCACATTTGTACTGCAAAAATTCAGTGCAAACGTTATGGAATTTCCGCATCAAAACTGGAAATTTTCTGAGCCTCGGTACTGGAATTTTTCAGTACACGAGCTGGACTTTTCCAGGACATGTACTGGAAAATTAATGCTGAAAATATCCATGAAAATTGAAAAAAAATTGCTCACGCAAAGTGATTTTGCAGGGTCCTTGTGTTCCAAGATGATTGAGAAACTTTTGATCGTTCATTTGGATGGACAGAAACTCATGTCTACCTAACAGGATTTGAACCCACACTTTTCTACCTGCCTACCAACTGAAACCTAAGACCTAACCGATGAGCTATAGCGCGACATGTTGGAAGGCCAGCTTGGGTTACTACATATGCTTCATATCTAGAACACAAGAGGATAAGTCTTGGAAAAACCTCATATATCAATTTCATTGGCTACAATTACAATTATTATTCAAAATCTCAATCAGGAAATTTTTAATATAAAGACTTGAAATTTTTCCTGCCAGAAATGACGAAGTCCAATAGAAGTGGAAAATTTCAGTGCAACAGTGATTAAATTCCGTTGCATAGCAACTGGAAAATTCCATCACACGACCTGAAAATTGCAGTTCAAAACCTGTATAATTCAATTGCATAGTAACTGGAAAATTCCATCACAAAACCTGAGAATTGCAGTTAAAAACCTGTATAATTCCAGTATACCAACGATTAGGTTTTTTTTTCTAAATTCCAAATTTTTTCTCAAGTCCTTTTTGAGGGAATATTTTTTTTTGGTGCACAAGAACTATAAAATTGTAGTACGAGCCGGTAAAATTTTCGCGAAATCATGGCAAAATTTCAGTACATCATCTCAAACTTGAAAATTCCAGTACAATGACTGAATTTTCAGTTATGCTTGGTAAATTTTCAGTAACGTAACAACAAAATCTCTGTACATGTACTGGAATATCCATATTCCAGTACTAGCACTGGAAATTTCCAGTCCAGTTGCACAATAAATTTCCAGTTTTTTTTTACAGTGAAAGATGGGCGTGTCACACCCCAATAACTTGTTCCCTTCAGCACTGAATGTCTCGGACACAATTGAATATAAACAAAGACTGGTGAGATGTTTGGGGTTCTGAGACGATGAAGAATGTTGCTGAAATTTCAATCGTTTATCCAAACGAATTGGCGACCGAATAACGAAATACTTAACTGATAAAGATCCAAAATCTCAAAATACATTCTTCAAACGAAATTTTCAGATCAAAGGAGTTCCAAAAGGTGAACATTTATGATTTATCAAATTTTGTGAGTTCGAATTTTCCTTCCGTTTCTGTAAATAATGCAAACTTCGAGAACATGATGAAGAAACTTTTTGGTCTCATGATTTCCTTTAGAAAGCATAAAATCAAGCGCAGGTTTCGTCATTTCAAGTCTAAGATTATTCCTCTTACGGCACCACAGTCCCAGAAGAATTCTTAAAGAATTCATTAAGAACACAATTAGCTCAATCAGAATTTTTTATGAATTCTTCTGGGAATGTAGTGCTGTGTGGGACAATTTGGAATATATCATGAATGAATGATCTTATTTTGAAATTGTTCTTCAAATAATCAGAGAAATTTTGAACAAGTGAATGTTCACAAAAAAATGTGTTTAAAAGTGGAGAAGCACTCAGTAATCGATTAGCTCATTAAAAACTTCGTAATCTCCCCAATTTCAATTCCAGATTTTCACGTGAATTTATGTCAAGAGAAGTATAAAGTCCTTTGTGGACTTGGGACTGATGCCCACACAGGACACCTACGTCGCCTCTCCGTAGAATTCAGGGAGAAAAAAGGGATCGGTGGATACAACGCGGTACGACGAAGAAGCAGCGTAGAGGCAACGGAGAAATTTGCGCCCCGAAAAAACGGCTCGGACATTTCTCCGTTGCCTCTACGTTGCTTATACATCGGACCACGTTGTATCCACCGATCCCTTTTTTCTCCCTGAATTCTACGGAGATGCGACGTAATTCTTCGGCGATTGTCCTGTATGTGTGTACTAGTAGTATTGTTTCATAGACTTCTATGTGGTTACGCAAGCTGTAGAAATTGTATATATTAGATTATATTAGATTATATGCATTTATTTCCATTTTACAAAAGGATTTTTATGTACAGCACAAAGCTCTCAAAGATACCATTATATTAGGCCGGTAGAAAAATAATTTCGTTTCTCAATCCTTAACTAAATGTGGAGGAACGGAAATATTTCTCTATCAACCTGATATATTATCTTTCAGAGCAACAAGCTTTCAAAGATGACACATATTTTATTAGATTTATATTATGCATTATAAAAGAATTTGAAGAAAACGTTAACTAAATCTGTCATAATAATTCTGAAAATTTGAAAGAGGCTGTAAAAATGTGGTCAAGATTTGTCTGAAAGTATACGTACAGCCTATAGGTATAATTTTTTTCTGCATGGGATATCATAAAGTGACTCGAATTCACTCGAATATCAGAAAAAGTATCGGAATGAAGAGAATGTTATTCAAAACGTAATTACCACTCCAATCAGGAACAAATAGATTACTGATGTACTGCAATGAATAAGAAAATTTACGATAAAACGTATGAAAAAGATTGATAGCCATCGAATTCAATGAGCTTAAAAAAGGGGAGAATGGTCTTTTGAATTTTATCGTGAGAGACTCGATCATTTGGTCCGACATTATTGTCGGGGTGCTTTGAACTCTC
Organism: Gonatopus flavifemur; assembly: GCA_018340375.1. Classification (NCBI taxonomy): domain Eukaryota; kingdom Metazoa; phylum Arthropoda; class Insecta; order Hymenoptera; family Dryinidae; genus Gonatopus; species Gonatopus flavifemur. The sequence goes on from JAFFJZ010000002.1 coordinate 25,276,086, forward strand.
ACGGTTTACGAATAGAGGATTCTCGCGTGCATACCCGATGTCGAATCACCAATGGATTCGATCGCATTGTTGTGCGTCGTTGATGTTAATAGGACATTTGCACGCAACGACAAATTGTTACGTGCCACTGCTGTGAACGTTACTAATTCGATTTGTGAACTAATTTGATTGTTGATGAAGTGGTCTGCGATAATTCTCAAATATTCATGAAATTTGAAGAACATAATTTACATCGTCAATCTGTCCTACTGTTCTTCCATCTTGCGCGAATCATCTTCTTGACTCGATTAATATGCTATTTTATGATGATGCAATGTGTTGACCCTTCGCATACATGGTCTGTTTTTTGCAATTTTACAAAAATTATTTTAAAATAATTAAAAATATTTTTTTTTTAGAATTTTAGCTACTAGAATTCGTATTCCATCCATATCCTGACAGATTTTAAACCATAAAAGACAGACCATCGAATTGCCACACAAGGGTGGTACCACCCAGTGTTTACGTGGAGAGCTAATATTAGATAATTCTAAATATTCTACATGGATAACCGAATCAAAGATTATATATAATTCAATATAATTCATATATAAGTCATGTGCAAAATGTCCAGGCGCGTGTAGTTTCCAAAATATTGGGTCTGATGAACGTGTAGAAGAACATAGGAATATCGAATTATATCGAATTTTTCTCTAAATTTCATATAAATCCATGAAAACCAATCACTTCTTCTATAGAAAAAAGAATCGGTTCTGAATTACCAGCCCTGGCGAAAATGAAGCGAGTTTTAAGCGTGCATATCCACCGAATTACTCTCTAGAGGTTATCTATCTTTCCGCACGACATATTCGAAAAGAGATAGATAACCTCTGGAAAGTAATTTGGCGGATATCCGCGCTTGGAGCATGTTTCATGTTTACCATGGAATCTTAGTAGAATATTGAGTAAATCTTTGATTGGTTACCGACAGTTATTCACGTATCAGAATGAAGTGGAGTGAAATGACGCACTTTCCCGTTTCACTACAGATTGAAATAATATATAAAACTTGGTACACTCAAGCAAGATATGAATATCGGAATGGAATTTTCATATCTTCCTTGAGTGTAGGGTTGGGGCTGTAATGTGGCTCGATGTGATTTTATATAAAATTTGTATCAAGTTTCAATCGATATTTTATAAAAATCTATAGAAACTCAATGAATTTCTTGTTTCAAAAACACATATTTAGTTTCTATCTATTTTTATAAACTTTCGATCGATATTGATTATATTCTTCATGAAAAACAATAAACTCTCTTTAGGATTGCTATCACGCATGAAATTTCATATACGTGGTAGAATATGATAACATGTGACCTCAAAATAAGTATGCCATCGCTTAAGATAATTCAGACACGAAAGAGTAAGACACTCAAGGCAATTGAGAAAAGGTTCCCTCTAACGGGAAAGCAATATATGAATCAAGGTTCAAGTGATGTTTCATACAGCACCCGCTGTTATGAAGTTGTATCGAGAAACGATTAGGAAGAGATGGCTCTGAAAATTGGTAGGAATAAAGTTGTTTCTATAGATAAGAGACTTCTTAGTATTATTTGGTCGGGTCTTCCATTAAGTCCCAAAGAAATGAACACTCATATTTCTGATCATTTGACTGATAAAAGTACGACTCTTCATGATTGAATTTACTATGAAGGGAGGAAAAATTCCCTGTGATTTTTACAGAGTGCTACTCTCTAAATCTGGAAGAGTGAAAAATCACACGTTTCACTCCACTAAGTCTCAGAAGTGAGCCCCCACTTTTTTATAGCGGGAAATTCACTTTAAAATTGGAGTGGCTGTGAGTTTCTAACCTCAAACCTTAGACTTCCACTCTGAATAAGTGGGAGTTTCACTCGAAATTTCGAAAAGCTCACTTCTGGCTGCCTAAAGAGTGAAATCTCACTCTAAAAATTTTAGAGAGTACAATGTTGCGTAAATTTCATAATTTACTGAAGATTCCTAACCACCCTGCAAGTGGGACTCACGTAAAAGTTGCAAATGAAAGCTTCAACATGAATATGAGTGAGTTCTATACACTGTAAAAAATGATCGTGGAATTTTCTCCCAAAAAAATGGTGGCAGCAAAGTTCCTCCACAGATGGGGAATTTTTCTTTATTTGTGAAGGATTCAACACTCAAAAAACAAAATAATCCCTCAAAATGGTGGGAAAATCCCTCACTTTTGATGGAAAAACAATCCCACCACGATGAGGGGACGAAATCCACCAACAGTGTGAAGAAAAACACCCCCCATTTTTTACAATGTACGAAATTCTGAAGTTCCTAACTAATTCTTGTACAGAAATTGCAAGGTGGTATCCATTTTTCCGGGATAATGTTCATTTTTTTTTTGCCCTAGCATTGTTTGTTGAAAGATTTTTCCACGTTCATTTAATTTTAGTGATGTTTTTTATGGAATTTGCTGAATTTCATCAAAAATAGTTTACATACGAGGGGAGTATACTTATTATGCACTCCTTTGTTACTGCAATTCACTCTGAAGGTGGCTGGAGGGAGGAAGGAATGTATAAGTTTCTGACGTAATCAGTTCTGAATTTATAAATCGATGAAATCTCATTTTCTAATTACGATATTCCATTGATTGAGGTCAACGATTACTAAGAAAAGAATAGGATGAAATAAGGAAACAAGGAAGAGGACGTCTTGAATTGAAGAGTCTTTTTTGGAGGGTCACCGAGGCCTTCGACGGGTCTAAATCCTACAATGGACGTAATATTAGAATAGTGCTTGATAAAAATATGTCAAGGAAAGTGGGAATATGATTAGCACCCAGAACAATCGGACAAATTCTTCAGCAGGGTTGATGAAAAAGATCCCAAATACGAAAATTTTAAACCTTCCCGACTGGAAATTCAATCACATTTGATTGGGTTATTCGGGGAAAAAAGTTAGACACTGTCTTCCTTTTCAACCGAAGATTAGAAAGTTTTTTACTCATCCCTCCCATAATAGGTGGATACAGACAAGACTTTACACAATCTGGCACACAAAAGAAAAATGATGTAAAATATCTGGCTACTTATTTTCAGTAACATCAACAGCATGTTCATCAGCACCAGGGCAAGAATAGCCACAATCATCCTTGCGACTGTGACTGAAAAAAGTGTGATTAGATTCATTTTCAGGAATATTTGCTTCTCGGTGTACTGATTCCGGGAGGAACCATGTGGATTTCAAATCAAAAGTGTTCCAGACTAAGATAGAGAATATATGCGAATATCTTGGATGATCAAACGGTCGAATTTCCCATTTTTTTATTTTCAAATTTTAGGCCAATAGTGTAAAACACATGTCAATAAAGGAAAAGTAAGGAGATCTCATTGATCTGCGTTCTTTCTTCCCTAGTGGATCTGGGTTAACCGACAAGCGAGCAAAAATTTCGGTTACATTTTGATGAAGAATTTTGGTTTTGGTAACTTGTTGGTCGTTTCGGACATTTTTTTCAACAAAAATTCAACCAATCTCAATTTGGCGATTTTCTGGATTTTTACTTCAAAAATACCAAAAAGATTCCAAAAACAGACCACATTTTTTGGAGACCTTTTGATGGCAGATTTGTTCAAAACAACCGTTAGTTTTCGGTCACAAATAGGTCATTATAAGGTAAAAACCATCTGGGTAACCATTTTCTGACCAAATTTTTACCGAACCAAAAAATAACCGAAAGTAAACCGAAAAAATTGGTCACTTTGGAATCGCTAGGGTTCCACTGAGAAAAATCAGAACCTGTAACTTGGACTGGAGTGAGAAAAAATTTTGAGAAAATCATTTCGGAGTGGAGGGTTTCGGAAGATAACTGCTTATCAGTAAAGATCTCTTGGTGGTTGGTCTGATGGGCTATGAACCAAATAGCAAGTAAAATAAGGAGAAATATAATGAGCAAAAATTTTTATATCATTTATGTTTGCTATCATTCATTGAAACGATCAGATAATCAGTTAATAATAAATTTGAGAATATAATGGTGATGTGATCCTTCAATGACATCCCGGAATAACATGTGTTTGGACCAACATTCTAGTCGTGGACTAAGCCTGGCACAAGACCTGCCGAAACTTGTCACGAACAATTTTTTCAAGTTCGGTCCAGGCTCGGTAGTGTTGCCGCGATCTTCGATCCAGATCGAAGATCGTTTCGGATTGGATCGAAATTTCGAGCCAATCTTCGAGCCGACCTCAATAATTCTGTACGATCCGATCTTCGAGCAGAGCTGAAAAAATTTCAGTCGATCCGAGTTTCGAGCTAAGCCAGAACTATAAGATCGACGAGCTACATCGTCACTGAAGAAATTTCCCTTCAGACGAGGAAACAGAGAAAACATGTGATGAAAAACTACTTGATTTTACGCATGAAACAATATTGAAATTATAATTATTATGATATTGAGATTGAATATTGAGATTATCATGGAATAAGTCAAAGTGTACTTTTTTTCATATTTACCACGGTTTATGAAACAATATCGTGTTCAATTAGTAGTAAAGTCAGGAATTTTGTAAAAATATATTTACAAAGATATTTTTCTATTATAAAGTTGGTTTTTCTTCACCAATCTTCTGAAAATACATTTAATGATGTATTTACCCACCTATTCATTAAAAGATGCATTCATTGAGTTATCATAATTAACACATTTGTAAAATTTGATTCAATTAGTCATGAAAATTTCGAGAAAGCGTTGATTTATACTCCAGCTTCAAGAGTTTCAGAAATATGTTCCATTCCAAACAGCTTTTGAATGCGAACATTCTTTATTAGCATGTATTTTGGATGGAGATCGTAAGATCGTCGATCTAGCTCGACGATTTTCGAACCAATCCGAGCTCCGATCCGAGCAGTTGAGCTATCGATCTGATCTCCAAGCCGATCCACACTGTAAAACACAAGAGCCAAGCCGAGCTCATGCTCAAAACTCGGATTAGCTCGAATCGCGGCAACACTAAGGCTCGGGGATGGTAAGATCAGGTTGAGCTTGGTTCAATGGATCTGCCAGACTTGGTTCCAATTGATGTACCAACCCTAAACCAGTGCTTCTTCGATCATAGGGATTGTGATGACAAAACATAATTGATTTATATTTGAGTTTATGAGTTTCTTTCACACAATACCGGATGGCAGTCAAGTTGAAACTATGGAACAAATGTGCCGAGCTTAGGACAGCCTTGTATTTTTATTGGCGAATTTGTGTTCTTACATATTTTGATCAATTTCGCTTCCAACGTTGAATTATGCACAAACTAATGAATTTCCACTGAAAGATCATAATATGATTTTATAATGATTATCATGCACAGATGACCAGGACAGACAGCTCTCTGAATTTGAAACAGTGAAATCTCACCGATTGCAGTGAAAAGTCGACCACTTCGAATCAGTGCATATACAATGCACAATCAGTGAATATTAACTGATCTTTGCAGTGAAATCTCACTGATTCAATTAGTCAGAAACACTTCCAATCGCATAATCAGTGACTATTCAGTGATATTTCGCTAATTCCATTCAGTGGTCGGTTTCCAACTGCAAAAATAGTGATATTTCACTGATTTGAATTTGGAGAGTGATCATTTGAAACAATGAGATCATAATGGGACAATGTTGGCCCGATTGTTCTTAGCCCGGGTTTGTTCCTGGTACATGTGCTAATTTTGGGACAAGCTCAGAGTTTTTCACTTTTTATGGTTCTACACGGAGAAAACGAAACGATGAGTACTTTACCTGTAACGATTGGTCCGTGTTATGAAAATAAATGGAGTTTAACACCACTGATTACTGCGTAGACATGGATCAATTGTGTCTTCACAATAAACACTACTTTCAACCCACACAGCACCACAGTCCCAGAAGAATTCATGAAGAATTCTTATTGAACTGATTGTGTTATTTATGAATTCTTCTGGGACTGTGGTGCTGTGTGGAAAGACATGGCTGATTCAATTTTTTTTTCGTAAGAAGAGCCACTCGTGTCGGAGAAATACTCACTGATGTTCCGTTTTTTCCGTGCATAATCATGGTTTTATATGAATTTCAACTGAATCAGCAGAGACGTAAGATAATAATAGGAAAGATCTTTCTTCAAAGTCAGTATTACTTTTCAATTTCATCAAATCATTCTAGGAACCCATGTTTCTATCTATTCGTACAGTATTTTTTCCATAGGTTTCAAGAGAATTTCAGTTGAATTTCTCCAAGGTTTACGTTCGTACAAAGCATATCATTATTGTGAACATCAAAAATTGTATCCACACTGGATTTCAGAAAGATTAGAATCCATGCATATCCTCACCTCAATCTTCTGGTCTCAATAATATCAGCAATAACCAAACACGCCAAATTCGCGTCGCTTTGTTCACTTCTGTTTCTAGCTTTTCAATGACATTCACGGTCTTGACGAAGAAAAAACCACTAAAAAAAAAACAGCGGAATATGAAAATTCAAATCAAAATTGAAAGTATGCGAAAGTGTTTGTGTTCCACGAAATACCAAACTGCAAATAATTTAAACTAATGAATAAAATTATAAGAAAAGGTGCGTGTAACGCGATTCGCACCTATAATCAAACTGACCGTAGAATCAAATCAGTGTGAAGTATAATACTAAACAGAAAAAGAGGAGAAAATTAATGACGGCTTTGTCGCACATGATGATGATGGGAATGAAAGAAAGGGTGTTTCATAGCGTTCGAGTGAATGAGCCTTACATTGTGGAACCATCACGGGAGGGAGGCAGGTAGAATCGCAAATATGGTAGGGTTATTGTATGTACGTTTATTGCGTGTATACGTAATCGTGCGTAATACCAAAAAAAAGAAAGATCACTCACCTGGTGTGTTGAGCCATTTTGTACGTTTTTTTGTGGAAATTACTGTAAATCAATTTCGTGGTAACCGGAAAACACATGTTATTTTCGATACTGTTTCCAATAGCTGTTCACCATGGTAAAATGGACGCATACCTAAACAACAAAAACAATATTCTCATGTTTGACTACACTTTGTTGTTGAGAAGGCAAGGAAATCTTCATGGGCATTCAAGAAATGCTATCTGGAGTCATATTTTGGAATACTAAAGCATTTTTGAGAATTTTTCCTCGAAAAATTTAGCTAGCGTCCCGGTAATAGTATCCCTTGAGTGAAAAAACCTTTCAAATTATATACAAGGTGACCCGAGTCGGGTTGATTATATTTCAAGGGCATATTCTGCATCCAAAATGCAACGATATCCCGCATAAAAAAAGTTTTTTTGAGGCTTTGTTCTTGAGATGTTTTCAGATTTGTTTCTCAAATCCAAATCGCTCGAAAGCGTTGTATACTGCATACTTGAACTCAAAACCATTCGCTAAGCTGGAACACGGCGGATTTCTGGGACAAAATTGAACGACCCTATCATTTTTCAATTCGAAGTTATAGCGATTTGCGAATCAGCGAAATCAGCAACTTTAAATTGTTATAGCTTCGAAACAAAGAATGACAAGATAGTATTATTTTTTGACAGAGACCCGCCGTTTCCTAACTTAGCGAATAGGGCTAAGTTCAAGCATTTCGCCCACAACGCTTTTGAGCGATTCGATTCATCTCAAGAACGAAACTTCAATGAATTTTCTTCCGTATGGGAGATTATTGCATTTTGGCTGCACAAAATGTCTTTGAAATATAATCTACCCGACTCGGGTCACCCTATATAATTTGTATAAAATTCAATGTAGATTGTATATAATTTATGTAGAATTTTATATAAATCATATATATAATAATTTCGAAAATTTTTCCATTCGCACATTTTCCCTCGTATCAATTGGATGAGCAGGGCTTGAATCTCAGATAGAAATTGTTACAAGATTAATTTGTTTCAAACCGTATTTTACAGGAATGACACCTGATAGATTCCACACGAAGAAAAAAAATCTAGAAAGTGGCCCATGAATCCTTGTCATGTATCAATTGCAATTATGCACTTATCGTACGCTGCATTAGAATAAGTGAACGAGTTCATGCGATATTCCAAGAATGACTTCTTTGCGATTCTTTGATACGTGAAAGGTCCTCATGCGCTAGTTCCTAGATTTTTCCCGTGCAGTAAAATTGTTCGAATCGAATTGATCTGGCATTTTGAGCAGGAGATATTACGTTTTATTTGGTTTCTAATTAATCCATTCATGGTGCATGCACATAAAATTGAATAACTGAATTAATTGTGAGAAGTATAGCCATCCTTTGAATATTACAGTTGAATATTTGCTGCTATAGAAAAACTTTTAGTTGGATTGGGTAGTTTTTTGAGGTAATCAAGGGTTGAATTTATTGTTGTGGATACATGTTGTTGTGGTTGTTGCAAAACTTTATTTTAATCATTTTTGAACAAAATTATACAATAATAATAATGCCACCATACCCCCTCGCAATCAGCAACTGTCTGGCAGCTTCTCGATTGGTTCAAAAAATCTATTGCACAGGATTGCAAATAAGGTAGCTCTGCCCGGAATATGAGTGAAATTATACCATACACGGAGGAGACAAAATTCGCTGTGACAGCGAAATCTGATTCTGCTGGGTACCTTTTGCTAGAGACACGAATTTTTCGCTGAGACAGCAATCTATTTGCTATCACAGTAATCTTATCAGCTATGAGAGCGAATTTGTAGCTGGAGCAGCAAAAAATGTCGACTTCTTTGCCAATTGCTGGAAAATTTATTCCCCATTCTTTATATCCCCTTCAGGACCACGGGCATATATACAGGGTGTTCCAAAATTCGCGAACCGGATTTTACAGGTGTATTCTGCAGCCAAAATGCAATAATTTCCCGTTTGAAAAAAATTTTTTCGACGCTTAGTTTTGAAGATATAAGCATTTTTAGATTTTTTTTCAAATCCAAATCATTCAAAAACACTGTATGCTACATACTTGAGCTCAACACCTTTAGCTAAGTTGGAAAACGGCAGATTTGCGGTGGAAAAATTAAACTATTTTATCATTGATAGTTCCGGAGCTATAGCGATTTGAAGTTGCTGAATTCTGATTGGCTGAAAGCTAAAAAAATTCAAATCGCTACAGCTCCGGAACTATCAATGATAAAATAGTTTAATTTTTCTCTTCATAGATCCGCCGTTTTCCAACTTAGCGAATGGTTTTAAGCCCAAGTATGTAGCATACAGTGCACTGAAAAAAAAAATTATTCCAGTCGAATAAATATTTATTTATCCTGTAGCAAAGAAATATTTATTTGAATTAACAAAATATCCTTTAGAACCAAAATAATTTATTTGAATTGAATAGATGGTTTCAATCGTTTATTTGATTCCAATAAATTATTTTGGTTCCAAATAATTGGTTAATTCTAATCAATATTTCTTTGGTACAGGACAAATCAATATTTATTTGACTGGAATACAGTTTTTTTCAGTGTGCCTTTGAATGATTTAGATGTGCACAAAAATCTGAAAAAGGCTGATATCTCCAAAACTAAACGTCAACAAAATTTTTTTCAAACCAGAATACACCTGTAAAATCCGGTTCGCGAATTCTGGGACACCCTGTATGTGCCATGGGTTGATAAATTTTTTATGAAAAGTATATCCAGTGAATTTCTTTTTATTATGGTTTGTTTCAAAGAAGGTCCCAGTGTGCACTGTGATTGTTTGTTGCTGCGAAAATATATATTTGTAATGGAAAAAACTCAACAAATTAATGAGATTTTGAAAATTATCATTTTATCATATTTTTATCAGTAAAATACTAATATCAAAATGTTCTTCTCAAAATCACCTAAAGGATATTCTCCGAATGTCCTTTGAATTTTCGATGTCAGCAATGATTTTTGATGAAATCTTCGATATTCGCTTTGGCAAATTGAGGATGGAACCTTTTTTTTCAGAACGATGAGCTCAAATATGTGACTTACTGTATCCACTAAAATACAGGGGCGGAAAATTCTAATGTAATAAATTCATCTTACTTGGTGGGGTGTAGATTGAGGAAATTTCCATTATTTCTCTCTACTAACAGCCGTGATCTTGGGGCCCTAAAAGGGATATAATACGGAAATTAATACAAACATTTTTTGCTGCGACAGTGAAGAAATCACTGTTGTAGCCAAAAAGATTGCTGTGCAAAATTAGATTTCGCTATTACAGCGAATTTCTTTTTCCTCCGTGTGACGGTAGAACCAATCTCTAGCTGATAAAAATCTTCTACAAGAAAAGAGTTGAACTTACTCACATAATGAAGAAAGGAAAAAAAAGAATCCGAACCACTGTATTAATTTTCAGCAAATAAGAAAGTACGGTGAGATGATTAGAATTCACAGAAACAAACAATCACAATTGTGCATTATCAGATATTTCAAGTATTAGTATTTTAGTGAATTTTTTGCATTCAGGACAAAGAGTTTTCCTCGGGGAGTTGAAAGGGCATGATGTAAAGAGCATCGATGGAAGTATGCGTGATATTACTCAAACGTAACAATCCAGATGGTAATAATGATAACACACATACGGTTGATATGTTTCATGAAGTACGCGTACAAACAAGTCGCATCCAATGAGGATCTATTCAGTTTCCATTTATGTGAGTTTGAAGTTATTTTTAATGATATTACTGATTAAAAATAACATTACAACGTGATTCCATTGTCGCGATAAAACTATTTTTAGAAGTTCTGAGAACGGACCGTTTAGCTTTTAATTATTTGGAAATTTTCCCTCTTAAAAAACTTAGCTTGTTTCACATACGAATATCTATTGTTTTTATAAAAAAAAAAAACATCGATACTCTCAAACATTGCTTATTCCTAGTTGTAACCCAGCCTGATCCTACTGGGTATGCTGTGAGAAATTTCTTCCAATTTCCAAGAATATTCAGTTGAAAATTCCAGAATGAATGGTAACGCGGAATTCGCACTCGAATTGGGATTTCCATCCAGGTCTTGTCGGGTTCCCACCCAGGACCTGTACGTATCATCCTCTCAGGTCTTGCGCGGGACACATGGTAAAAAATTTCTTTGTGAAATAAAAAAAACACAAAACAAGTTTGGAAGTTTCTCAACACAAGATATGTGCTAATTCAGCAAAAGTTTCTAGCCGTCTGTATTCTATCTACAATTTCGGATTGCTGAATGGCGACCGCTTGTTAAAAGGGCAAGATTTTTGCTGTAATAGCAAATTTTTTGCCATATCAGCATAGCAAATTTTCGAGGTTTGCTGTCAACTAACAAAAATGTTTGATTTCTTACAAATTTTTTTAAGGCATGCTGAGAAAACGCTTGTTTCGGCGAAACAAAATTTTGGTTGTAATGAACGCAAAGAAACTTTTTGGTTGGCTGAAATAAAATTTATTCAGGATAAACAAAATTTATTTGTCTGTATGAAAGCCTTAATTATTGTGAACCAAATTTTGTTCACCCCAAATCAATTTTATTCCAGCCAATCAAAAAGTTTCTTTGCGTTCATTTCAACCAAAATTTTGATTGGCTAGAACAAACTGTGTTTTCAGTGCACCTACTAGAAAAAATGTTTGCGTAAAAACCTTTCAAACTTTCTTTGTAAATCCACAAAGAAATTTTTCATAGTGCATTTTAGGGTCTCACTGCGGATCCTTCAGGTTCTCGTCCAGAAATAATCGGGTTTCTGTTTGATAGGAGCATGAGAGGTCCCGTACGAGAACGTGAGGAATCTCGGACTAGGTGCTCAAAGGGTTTCACGCAGGACTTAAAAAGATAACGTGAGTCCTTAGTGAGAAATGTATACACTATACACTGAGAAAAATGTGTTTCGTAGAACTAGCACTAAGAGCATTGCTGACATTTTATTGTTGAATATACAATAATTCTTGTTCTTATAGCAATATATAGTTGTCTTATTAACAATAAAATTGTCAATTCAGCATTGTCATATGTCAACCCACAATAAAAATCGTACAAATATGACCGTTAACATTGCTGAATTGACAATTCTATTATTAACAAGACAACATGTATTGCTATAAGAACAAAAATTATTGTATTTCCAACAATAAAATGCCAACAATTCTGTGATTGCTAGTTCTACGAAACACATTTTTCTCAGTGTAATGTTTATAAAATCAAACAAAGATTTCATCAAGTACTGACAGATAAATGAATTTATCAAGTATTAGTTGCTTCTTTTACGAAATCCTGTATAATTCTTGAATCCTGAGAAAAGTAGTGATGAATCAAGAATCTTTTATAAACTTATTATAGAAAGAACTGGCATCGAAAGACACTAGTAATGCGCGATATCTAACAGTATGGATATTCTTCATTATATTTTTATAAGATTTCGTAATTGAGGTTTTATGAAATCCAATAAAAACTCGATGAATTTGATATAAAAAATATCGACAGTGTCAAATATCGTCCATCACTATAGCATACCTGAAAGAGACGATATAAATGATTCGTGTGGGAGCCTTTCCTTTCATTTGTAAGCTAGTGTCCTGTAGCAGTTCACATCATCCAATCATCATTATTTATTCGAACGTTGTTCAGACTTTTCTGGCCTTGCGCTCTTGCTCGAGCGGAAGTGTTTGTCCATTGTGTTTGTCCGGTTTCCGTGTGGGGTCATCCGGGAAAACAGGGCGACGTACTGATGCGCGTGCAGGGTTCTCTATACATACATGGTATACATGCAGATAAGTAAATATATGCTAACAAACACACATCGATGTCTACAACGACAATTCATTCCAGGGTTTCCATATATCGTTGATTCCAAAGCCATAAAATGCTTTAGTAGCAAAATGTCACTGGTCACTGATCGTATTCCTCGACGGCGGAATCATGGATTAGAGATTTCACTGGTCGAGGTTGATAGAGAAATGTTATTCCGTTGACGTATTCATTGCATTCAAAATATCTATCCTTGAAATTCCTTATACCTAAAATTTCATAGCTAGCCGATCTCCCTACACTGCGCAAGCGTTTCCCACATGAATTCATCTTATTTCGGTTTAATAATTCTTTCAGAATTTTCTTTGGATACCAGAAATCCACAAACAACTCATTCTGAACTGTCATAATCGAGATTTTTACAGAATCCGAAGAATTGTTTAAGAACTCTTATGAAAGCACTCCTCGAGCACTCAATTTTTCAAGATCTCAGAGTTTCTGGAGAACGCTTTTTACATTCTCAAAGAGTTCATGCGACAGTTCCTAAAAAATTCTAAGAAAACTTTATTTGTATCAGTTCAGGATGACTCGTTGGGTAATCCTGAGGAAAATGCAATGTTTAAGGGGATACTAGCGCCGAGATTTTAGTGAAATCTTTCGTATAAGATTCCTCCACAATACTTGAATATTTTCAAAATATCGCTCTATCCAGCATTTCTTGAATGTCTATAAAAATGCTGGAAAAAAGGATTTTGGAGAAAACTTACACGGAAAATCTAACCAATGTCCCGGCGCTAGTATCTCCTTAAACACCGTGCAGAGAATGAGAAATGGGAGAAAATTTGTGCCATTTCGCACTGTCTACACGCCTTTTGTACATTGTCGTACGCTTCATTTGCAGCAGGGACTTCTCTCTTTTGACCTGGAAGAATTCATGAGGATTCAGTTGAGAATTTTATAAACATTCTCCAAGAATTTACGAAGAATTATTTTTGGAAAGAGTTTTCAAATAATTCTTCAAAATTTCATTTAAACCCTGATGGGAAAATTTCGTTGAGTTTTATTGGATTTCATGAATGTTGTTGAATTTTATAGAATTTTATTGGATTTGGTTTAGTTTTTGTATATTCGGTTTTCATTGAAAATCAGCAAAATTCACCTCAATTCAACAAAAATTTGGTGAAATTCAACAAGTTTCCATGGCATTCAATAACTTTCATTAAAATTTATTGATTTCTATTGAAGTTTGTGGAATTTGAATGAATTTTATTGAAACCTTGTACGAAAAGTGAATAAAATTCAACAAAATTTTTCCCACCAGGGAAAATTTTGAAGAATTCTTGCAAAATTCATGCAATATTGACCTTATTCCCACTGTCATCACGAGAATTGTTCAAGAATTCTTGTAAAAGTCTCAAAAAATTCCAATGATCATCTTTGGTATGCGGAATATTTTATGAACTCTCATAGTTTCAAAGGGATTCATCATAAACTCATTTTGAATTCTTGTGGTTTTCAGCAGTCCCGATATATTCATAAGAAATACTTCAAGAATCCATTATGAGATTCTTAAATAACCCCATCTTACGACGAATCAGAACGGGTCTTTTATGAACTCGTAACATTCAAAAATAATCCTCTTGGAACTGATATAACCGTAATTCAATTGGGACATGCTTTTGCTACATAAATTGAGAACTCTTTGTGAATTAATGAATTCATGAAAATCTAGAACTATAAGCGAGAAATTGAATACTCGAAAAAAAAGAGAAAAACTCAAGTGGAAGGATTTTGAAAATTATATATAATTTATATTTAATTCAATATGATTTGAATATAAGTTATATTGAGAACGTGCGATTACACTGATCCACACTGCACCATAGTTCAGAAAGATTTCTTAATGCATTCATTTTGAATTCTCATAGCGCAAAATGAATTCATTATGAACTCTTTATGACTTATTGTGCTAGGTATAGGAACCGTTTTGACGTTCTAGAACTAATCGCCCAGAGAAAATAATGAATGTTTGAAATGTTTCTTGTAGAATTAACTTTTTGGTTAAAACTGACCCTCAAATTATGTTCTGGCTGTAAGAGTTCAATGTTTGAAACATTCATGAGTTCTTTAGGAACACCCCAACAACTATTCCTTCAAAGGCCCTTTGCTTATGTTCAGTGATACCATTCTCATTCAAATTTCGCGCTCCTCGCTCTCATGGTAAGCAGCCATGTTGCTCGCTCCTGACTGACATCTGTTTTAGTTCGTGGTGGGAACAACTGTCAGTGTATGTACTCAATACTAAGCGGGACGTCAGCTGATGTCAAAATGCTATTGAATAGATGTTTATCGCGACTCTCAACTCGATTTGTACTGTTTTATGTGTAAGAAGTGTATAAATTTTGCAGATAGTGTCAACGAATTTTCACGTGCCTCGCATTTCAAATATCAGAAGTTTCAGTAAGTAGTAATGTTCATAACAATTGATTTTGCAAAAATACATATACTTTTGAACACTTATTGATTTCTGACGCACTCTCGTGGCATTGAATCTTAACATCAAATCAATATATTTCAAGAATCATTTTTAGTCATAATTATACTTTTTACTAATTACATATAATATCATTTGAGGTTAATTACACCGGATTGCTTTTCCGTCAATTTTTGTGTATGAGAATTTTGATGAGCATTCATATTTTCTAAGACCCATTGAATGATTGCAACTTTGCTTTATATTTGTTTATTGAGAAATATCAATTTATATTATCTTTTTGTTTTTTTAGTTTAATTCAACAGCTCTCTGGGACTCGATACAATCAAAATGTCTCTCAGTGCAGGTAAATGGAATATTCTTCATCCCTCAATTGCCATACATATAGAGTGATGTTGAATGATGTTTGATTCTTTACTTTATTATATAGATATATCAACGGCTCTCCATCTGTTGGAACACGTCCAAGAACGTGTAGAAGAGTGTGATGACCCAAAAGTCCAAATGCATACGACACAGGATATAAAATCCCTCATCTCCCTCTTGGAAGATCCAGTGTTTCGAAGTATCGTAACGATACAAGATTCCTTAATGGAATTGAATAACCAACTTCAACAACATCCTTCTATTCTTCCTGGGGATTTTGATATTAATGTCAGCGGCCAGTTGGAAATTTCAGTACCTACTCCTCCAACTCAATCTCTTGGACCAAACATGTATGGGGATCTATATCAGGAAAATAGTGAATTGGATGATCAACGAGTACCGGTAGCTCCACTTTTACACAGCAGTAGCGAGGATACTAGCGCTCAGGTGATTGAAAATAACATATACAAGTTATGAAATGAATTGCAACCCGATTATCGAATATCATCTTCTTTAAGGTGACAAGTCCAAGTTTGGCATCAGAAGTTATAGGAATGCCTCCTATAACTACTCCTACGTATGCTCAAGAGTTCAAGAAAGTTATCGAAGCTGCTGCCAAGGGACGGCAGATCTTCAATGTGCAGGTGAAACTATTTATCTACAAATATTTATCACAAAATATTTCTTCTGTCAGCGACAAACGATATTTTGATATTGGGTGGGCTAAACTATGTAGTTGTATCAGCATAGATGTCTACTTGTTAACCACAATATGAGTGAGACCTGTGTGAAAAAACCAATGAAAACCAATAAGGTAAATGGCTATAATTTAGTCATATTAGTGAGATGGATATTATTTCGTCAAAGTATCATAAAATTGCTAAATCAAGCTCTTGTGAGTAAATTATGATTACACAAAATATGCTCAATTTATTTACAGTTGCTTAATGATCAATTTTATCAATAACCCGATGAAATAATATCCAGTGACGAAGCTATAGCTATTTACCTTAGGCCAAATTTTATTGAAATAAATAAAATTTCCTTGATATTCTATGTGGAATTGGATATTTTATTGGTGTCTATCGGTATAATTGGCCAAACCTGACGAATAGTGATAGGAATGAAATATTCTATCTCTATGTGGTTATTGTCACAACACCTATTAGGATTTATTGGAATCTGTTGGATTTTTCAGACAGGGATCCTTCAACTATGTTTATAAGATTCCTTTTACGTTGCAAATTCTATGTACTGATCTGAAATTTATGATTTAAGTAATCAAATAGATGCGAGAATACCCGCAAAGTTCTTTCGTGTTTTTCAATATCATAACTTATGTAGATTTGAAATTATGTTCCACATTTTTCGAAATTTCTAACTTAATATGATGTTATTGAATTCTGTATTACTGAACTTGAATTGGAATTTTGAAAATCTGTGGATGAAATTTATCGATTAGTGAAATTTTTGTCAGAATAATTGGTATGAACATGTTGTGTAATCAAATTTGCGTCAAATTATTCAATAATACATCTGAAATACATGAAAAGTTGAGAATAAATTTTAAATAGCGATATATTCATTTATGAGAGATAATACATCTCATTTTTCGCCAGTGTATAAAAATTACGAACTAATCGTTAGATTACATTATTGAAATTTTAATGGTTTCTCGAAACAAATCTAAACATATAAACTTTTCTGATTTCTTAATACTGATTTTGAATAGTATGATTTATCTAGTTCACTGAACAAATATTTCCCTCTGGTAAAGCAACGTATTAAAATCCCTTTGAATATTTGTTAAAAGGAATTGTATTACAAGTCTCTCGATGGTTCTGAGACATTTACTTGCTTTTCAACACCTTGATTTGTGGCATTATAAAATCAAGTTCATCTTATAATTACTAATCGAATCTATAGATTTGATCTCCTTAAATTTTCAAGCAACCAGACATGAAAATTGTTCCTCTTGTGACCACAATATATTGTGTGAAGACGGATGAATAAAATATAGTAATTCGAGTAATCTTTTCAATTTTGAGGCATCACAATTACATTTCACAACTTTCTGCTTTCCTTTATTAATTATTAAAAGAATTTAGGATACTATTTTTCAACTCCAACTATACTTTTCTTTTGCGATTGGAAAAATACTCATATTGCTTCATATGGGAGATGGAAATTTTTGCTTTCGCATCTAATTGAATCATTGACTTTTTTGCTTCAAGAAGTGATGTTACTTTAATAAATATACCATATATTTGGTTTCAGTTGTATAAACCGGAGGGTACCAGTTTAGGATTCAGCGTAGTTGGGCTTCGGAGTAAAGACAGAGGGGAGCTTGGCATCTTTCTACAGGAAATACAACCCAATGGGATTGCAGGCTGGTGAGTTGAATGATACAATTCTTCAATTTTCATCATCAAAGGATTCATGTTGCTGAAGTTTGGAAACGAAAAAACAATTCAAACCCCCAGAATCCGATGAATTATCATTATTTAACGTTTCAAATTGATTCTGTGGATTGAAAACATCGCTTGAAGAAATTACTGCAAGATTATAGGTCCTTAACAGCTGAGTATGTAGTTTATTTGAATACCAATTCGTTTCAATAAATGATTTAAACTTCAGTAACCCGAGCATTCAACAAGAGAATACGATTTTAATCCAGCTGAGTAGTTGAAAAATACGTTATTTTTTCTGATGAATGTTCGCGAATTCGACTTGATTTTTCAAATTGTGTTTTAGAAATTATACTCAATTGATCGAGGGAATTGTTTTCTAGAAGATTTTCAGAACTGCAATATCACTATTCATTGTATAATAATCCATATTTCTGTCGAAACATTTGATAGAAAATCCTGTGAATCCCGAAAAACGTTGAATACAGAATGTTGTATCATATATTGAGGGGAATATTTCCACAAAATTACAATTTTTTTCGATCATTTTTGAAAGATCCGTGGTTTTGTCAGCCTCCCTCCTGTATTCCTTCTGGGTGATAACTTCAAACTGACAGCTAGAAAAATTCAATTGATTCAATGATTGAGATATATTGTGAAGTTGATTATTTTGATTGCGTGGAATGCTGATTTACTGATTACGAACCGGAGAAAGTATTTTCAGATTCAATTAGAATCAAGTGAGATTGTTCAATAGTTAACAAAACCTAACCTTAGCGAAAATCGTTTGTATTTAATGAAATCCCACTTCCCTGAAATGAATTTTTGCCCTCCAGGTATTGGCATTTTACATAAATTATGTTAGAAAACTTTATTGACTAAATATATTTTTTAATGCAAAAAGATGATTTATGCCTCACAAAAATGATATTTTTATAATTTATTGAGAAGATGATATACTTCAAAGGACAAGCTGTATGTACATGATCATGACACATAACATGCGAGGTTATTTGTTAATTTATAAAACATACCTATTCGTCATTTATTTTCGTCATAGAAAATTGCAGTGTCATTTAAAATCCTAAAATTGAATTTTATTGCACCCAAGTAGAATTCTGTAGGTAAATTTTTCCATTTTCGCTGAAAAACTTTCATATTTTCATTGATACACTGGTGGAAATATAGGCTTTTTGTACGAAAGTGTAGGAAATTTTTATTGATCAACAGAATAACAAGTGACGATACGTACACTGAATACAATATCTCTTCGAACCAAATAAATAGTTTATTTGCCCTCTCTCTGTAACATATTCCTTGAAATTAATGAAATATTCAATCAAATCAAATAATGCAATCAATTCTTGCATCCAATTGAATCTTTAATTTCTGCAAATAAATATTTTATAGAGAGAGGACGAAAAAATATTCCTTCTATTGTCCAGTACATTGAATCAAAAGGAAATCTCAGCGTCGAAAACTCACGTCAAGATCTTCAACTTTTCTCTAAAATTGAGTGTTCCTCAATGTTTTCGAGAAAGCATTATGCATAAACTTGAAATTCTCCTAAAATCATTTTTGATTCCCGTTTATCACAAAACATGATTGAAATCTGTCTCAAATTTATCCAGGATATACAAAGAACAACCCCAAAACCGAGGGGACAGAAGTATTTATTTAAAATCACAATAATTTGTATTTTAAATGCATGTTCCCTTCTACTCTCCAAAGAACTAATAGATTTATAGCATGAAATTACGCTGCTGTGTTTCGGAAATTCCAAATCATTGAATTCTCAACTCTTGTTACGAATGATCGAATGAGAAGTTATAAATATTATAAACTTCGGCATTACGATGTTCGATATACGAGTTTTTGAGCACAGAGCAAAGTTGATCAGCCTCGTCTGTTACACGCATGCCCGTTACCACTACCGGAAGCTTTACCACCGTCAAGAAAACTACCACCGTTGCTTCGAAAAAGCGTCTCCTCCTTCTCTTTCCATCTACCCATTAACCATCTACCATCTTTCCACCACCGTTGGTTGGTAGGTGCTCTGCTGTGAACCGGCCAGCCAGTTTTGCTAGTCTTCGACGGACCACCGTCGACGAATGAGGTATCGATGCTACGAGCGGATGCATCGTCATCGAAGACACGAGATCGTCTGAATCTCTTTTCGTTGCTTTCTCTTATCCCTTATTAATGAATCCGAGTTCCGAGTGCGTGTGCGCCGTCAATCAATTCCAGATTTTCTCAATCTTGAGATTTAATATGAATCCTCGACTCAACCCTATCAGGAACAACTCAGCGATTTAAACTAAGAAGAGTACGTAGAATACCATCCGTTCCGTTCATGACATCTTTAAGATGATTGATGTCCGATTTATATTATCCCATCTATTCAATGCGAAAATAGGGGCACTTTTGTTGCGGATTGATCGAATGGATTTATTTTATCATTTCCGTATTCAACTTCTTTTCTATTCACTTTTGATTATTGCAGTGAAACGTATTATGATCATTTCATTCAATCTTGGAGCGTGGATTTATTGGAGTATGTCTGCAGTTTGAACGATCATTTATTCACATTTTGATTGGAGGTTTTGATCGAAAAGATTGCTTTATTTGAAATCGTGAGTCTTGAGAATGAGTATTCTTGTTCTGATCAAACGTTTTAGATTTCAGGTGAATTGCAATGGAAATTTTCATATAATATCGAATGAAAATAGAAATGTTCTATAAAAAAATCAAAATTTCAGTTTCGCATGCAACAACAGAATTAGATACACAGATTTTTGATTTAAAAAGTAGATATTCGTTGTTGTAATCCTTTCTATCAAAACATTCCGTGATCAGTAACGTGACACCGCACTGTTCAATTGTACAGTTCAGACATTTAATTTTCTTGAAATTTTTCCAAGTACATTATACAATTCAACAATGGAATCTATCAAAATCAAGTTGAATTCATCATGCTGTGTTATGCTTTTATATTGATATCGAAGAACAGTTTCAATGAAATATTGAATCGATTTCTCATCATATGCATAACAAAGCAGAATTGATATTTGAATATCAGTGACATAGCCAAGTTTTTACCGATATAACCCAAATCTTTGTTATCACAATAGGAATCTTTATTGACTAGCTAAGAATATACAATGACGAATTCTGCTCTCAATCTTATAGATTTTATGTTATAATAAGGTGGAAACAGCGAGTCGGTTCGATCTTATCGATATTGAGTTTTTACTCTCCCAAATTTTCAAACAATGTTTCATAAAATGTCACATTTTCAATTTAAAAAACTGTTGATTACTTCGATGTGATTGTTGTATACCAAACAATGAAGTTTCTATTATTTTTTCTTTTTCTTAAGCGATCGATTTTAAACAATTAGTTCACTGTTTCTGCTCAGGCAACGATAACAAAACTAAATACTACACTCGTTCGATAAAATCATGAGCGAATGTTCTTGCCAGTTCATTTGTTCGTTTGTGGAATTTTCGTTATCACAATTTATTCTGTTCATTTTAGAAAATTTCAGCATCAAAACCACAGGATCCATTTTCTTTGACAAAAATAAAAAATTGTCTTTCTTGCGAAAAATATGGTTTTTTTATTATATCGATAACGAGAAAAAGTTGCCGTAACCGTCAAACAATCAACTGTGGTGACTGATGATATTCATAAGTTCAATGAACACTCCGCTATTCTAGTGATATTTATTCGTGGTTGGAGGGATTTTTTATCACTGTCTGAATAATGGTGGATTTTTTCACTAATTCATGAATTATTTTCTCTTTTGTGTGAAAATAAATTTCCTTTTTTTGATTTTAATTGAGCTGCTGTCTGGTGTAGATAATTTTTGTATTGATTTTTCTTCCACATTCTCGAATCCCGCCACGTTGTGAGAATTTACAAAATTTTATTGACCAATTTCGGCGATTGTACAGTTCCCACACGTTTTCCCAATTGGAGTATACGATGCCTCGAATACGCAATATTTTCCAAAATGTATCTTGTGCTTGTCACAATTTTGATAGGATTTGATCCATTTTCCTTTCGAATTGTGGTTTATATTGGTTTTATAAGCATCTAGTTTGAGAAAGATTTTTTGGATATTTTACAAGAACACGAAGTGGAGATGTTATGTGAATCAAAACTAGTGCTGTCACTCTAAGGCAAACTGAACTCTCCTCGTTGAACATTCCACGTGATGGTCCTGTGCAATAGCTTGATCCATCAGAAAATCTCTTTAAAGTGTTGACGATGGTGAAGACAGACGGATTTTTTTTGGCACCGTTACAAGGCTTCATGGAGTCAGAGTTTGTTTGATATTGAAAATGTCAATGATTTTATGTCGAAAAGTTGGTTTATATAATCTGGAAATGTCAATTAATGCTGAAGTGCTAAGGTCTCGACTTGATATATTCTTTGGTTATCTACAAAAAATTCTTCAAAATACTTTTATCTTCGTCGTCTAGACCAGGGTACTCAAACCTTCGTGTTGAGGAGTAATTCTAAGTTACGCTCATCCAAATTCCCAGGCGGCATCTAATCCCATTGTGATTCTCACTCACGCAATGTTTTCCTGTATGTGTGACGTGTAAGTTTGATTATACATGTGTGCACATTAGCGCCTCCTGGGAATTCGGCTGCGTGTAATCTGAAACTGCGTCTTACACGGAGGTTTGGAAGGTTTTATGATTGCTGATCAAGCTTTGACATTGGAACCACAAAACTCTCATTCTAAAAATTGAGACTTTTCGAATTTTATTGTTGGATTTTGCTGATAATTTGGGCTGACCATTAACGAGGTTAGTCTCTAATGGCATATGTGGCCTGAATTTTTCGCTACGAGTTGCGATGTACGCGCAACGGAACAGCTATTCTAAGAAATTCACGTGGAGCAGCTTTTTCAACTTATTTCATTATTCATTTTGATTCTATGAATGAGTATAAAATTCTTTGGCATGTTTAGAGGTAACAATCAATAACCAGATATACGGAAAGAAAAGTTATGTTGAAATTACTATTATATTTCGCTAGCAAATACGAGACAGACTTACCTGTACTTTCTACACGAAAAAAATTAGTCATCCACATTTTCGTTGACTAGTATGTCATTTTGGGACGGAGCACAAATTCGAGAAGAATTCGTACACTGGATTTTAACCCTTAGCCTCCACACCTCATTCTGGCAACCACTACCTCCACACGAGTGCGAATTTGGCTTTCCAATGTTCATCCTGCTTAATTTAGTGAAAATAAATCAGGATGAAAGTGAAGAACACATGGATTTAGGGTAAAATTTTCCGAGAAATCCATTGATGGTGATAGATAAGAAAGAAGGTAATGTATTTTGTGTCAAAATTCAATGTGAAAGTGATGTATTATGTGAAAAGTTACTGGTTATTGAATTTTTGGTGGCGCGGATTCGCACTCGTGTGGAGGCTGAGGGTTAATAATTGGTTGATGTTCTTCAATTATTTCGACGATCAAAATGAAAAATCAATTCCATTGGTGAAACAATGGACAAAGTCAACGAATTATTGAAATCTAGTGTCCGAATTCTTCTCGAATTTATGCTCCGTCCAAAAGTGACATACCAGTCAACGAAAATTTGGATCACTAATTCTTTCCGTGTAAAGGAAACTATATTTAATAGGACAATATGGGGAAAAATTCTATAAATTTGAAACTACCAACGGATTCATAGCAACGGATTCATTCATTCAGGCAATGGTTCTTGAGCTGGGGAATTACTCATTA
The DNA here is from genome assembly GCA_018340375.1 of Gonatopus flavifemur. Taxonomy (NCBI): domain Eukaryota; kingdom Metazoa; phylum Arthropoda; class Insecta; order Hymenoptera; family Dryinidae; genus Gonatopus; species Gonatopus flavifemur. The sequence continues at coordinate 25,299,813 of JAFFJZ010000002.1, forward strand.
CACGGGAAAAATAATGTAGCTGCAGCAGCTAAGTAGCTAGCACGGACACGGACAGCCATTAAATTGGCTCCTGCAGCTAAGTTTTAGCTGTTACAGCAACAAAATTTGCATTTGTAGTCAATTTATTTGCGGTAACAGCTAAAATTTAGCTGCAGGAGCTAATTCAATGCCTGTCCGTGTTCCTGCTAGCTACTTACCTGCTGCAGCTAAATTATTTTTTCCGTGTATTTTTCGGGTTGGATTTAGGTTGGAATAAGGGAACCCGCAGAGTGAAAATGAACCATTGAAGCATTCCCGGGTTTGAAAATCACTGCCCAAACGAATCAATTGTTATGAATCCGCTGGTAGATTCAGAGTCATAGAATTCTCCCATGAGCCACTATCAATTATAGTAGTTTTTAGAAAGTGTCTGACTAAATGATATCATATACCCATTTAAAAATTTAGCGATTCCGCCAATGTTGACCACGGCCAATGGCTTGGGCCAGGCGTGACAGCCAAGTGTAAGGGATTCATGTTGGGTCAACGTTGATTGACAATAGAGGTAATATCGTGCCTGTGTCGGCAATACAAAGATCAAAAAGGTTAAAACAGTGTTGGCGCAAGTGTATGCCAGCATTGGTTCAAGATTCAACCAACATTGGTTTCATAGCAAAATTTTGTATTGGCCAATCATGGCTAAACCATTGAATCAAACCTACCCCAAAATTGACGACCTTTTACTACCGTTGCCCCAGGCGTCAAAATTGAGGCTCTTCAATTGCTCGAACGATGTTATCATTTCAGTCCTCAGCCAGGCTTTCCTCCAAGGCTCTGCCAATGCTCGTCAGGGCAGGTTTAGCCTTGCGCCGTTGGTAAATTTTTGCATGGGTAGGCAAGTCTGTCCCGTACGTGCGAGCAAAATAGTAATTTATAATGTAATATTTCTCTCCGTGTACAGTGCTGGATTTAAAGTACATGCGACCGTAGACTCGATCACTTTATTCAAATAGATTCATAAAAAATCGGTATGGAGAACCATACATTGCTGGTCGATATATCAATGTTTTTACACATAGAAAAATTGTCTATTATAAATTACTAGACTCGCTAGTATATTGAGGATATACTTGTATTTTGAAGTTATATACCAAACATTCTCTTCAAAAGTACCAGACTTCCTGTGAGTTAATGATAGAATGATAACATTTTATAATAGAAAGTTTGGTACTTTTGAAGAGAACGTATATGCACTGTAAAAAAATTTCACCGGAAAATTCCAGTACATGTACTGGAAGTCATTAACCTGTACATGTACCGGAAAATTTCAGCACATTTGTACTGCAAAAATTCAGTGCAAACGTTATGGAATTTCCGCATCAAAACTGGAAATTTTCTGAGCCTCGGTACTGGAATTTTTCAGTACACGAGCTGGACTTTTCCAGGACATGTACTGGAAAATTAATGCTGAAAATATCCATGAAAATTGAAAAAAAATTGCTCACGCAAAGTGATTTTGCAGGGTCCTTGTGTTCCAAGATGATTGAGAAACTTTTGATCGTTCATTTGGATGGACAGAAACTCATGTCTACCTAACAGGATTTGAACCCACACTTTTCTACCTGCCTACCAACTGAAACCTAAGACCTAACCGATGAGCTATAGCGCGACATGTTGGAAGGCCAGCTTGGGTTACTACATATGCTTCATATCTAGAACACAAGAGGATAAGTCTTGGAAAAACCTCATATATCAATTTCATTGGCTACAATTACAATTATTATTCAAAATCTCAATCAGGAAATTTTTAATATAAAGACTTGAAATTTTTCCTGCCAGAAATGACGAAGTCCAATAGAAGTGGAAAATTTCAGTGCAACAGTGATTAAATTCCGTTGCATAGCAACTGGAAAATTCCATCACACGACCTGAAAATTGCAGTTCAAAACCTGTATAATTCAATTGCATAGTAACTGGAAAATTCCATCACAAAACCTGAGAATTGCAGTTAAAAACCTGTATAATTCCAGTATACCAACGATTAGGTTTTTTTTTCTAAATTCCAAATTTTTTCTCAAGTCCTTTTTGAGGGAATATTTTTTTTTGGTGCACAAGAACTATAAAATTGTAGTACGAGCCGGTAAAATTTTCGCGAAATCATGGCAAAATTTCAGTACATCATCTCAAACTTGAAAATTCCAGTACAATGACTGAATTTTCAGTTATGCTTGGTAAATTTTCAGTAACGTAACAACAAAATCTCTGTACATGTACTGGAATATCCATATTCCAGTACTAGCACTGGAAATTTCCAGTCCAGTTGCACAGTAAATTTCCAGTTTTTTTTTACAGTGTGGTATATGACCTAAAAATGCAATTATATCCTCAATATACTATCGAGTCTAGTAATTTATAATACATAATTTTTCTCAGTGTAAGTAACTTAAAATAGGAAACTTGTTACGTTTAATTCATATTTGTTTAGTAGCAATCAAACAGTCACATAGAACGAACGAAGATTTTTCCCTCCAAACTGGGAGACAAATTTTCTTTACAGTTTTCCAACAATTTGGATGAAACTCGTGTGGAACTACAATGAGGTTGTCGATAAAACGTGGTATAAGTTTCATAATCAGAAACGCAAATACGAGTGGTCGCAAAATTAGAATTTTCGATAACATATTCCCTTTTTCCCATCCGGTTTTTTGGAAGAATCAGGATGAAACTTGTACGGGGACTGCTGTACTATAATTGTGGTGAAAATTCCATAACGACCAGATGATAAGAACGGAAGATATTCCGCGGCCCAATCGCGGCATTTACGAAATTTCCAAATTTTCTTTCAAAGTTCAGTGCTTACCCTATTGTTTCCTCGATCCCGATTTGCCTGAAACTTATATCACACTATCAACATCCCATGGATCGACTATGCTCAGTGTTCTATTATGGCATTCGGATGACACAAGCACACGGAAAGCGTGCTTTCAAAATATTGTCAAATGATGTGGATCGCGAAACAAACTTTTCCAGATTTTTCAACCGATTGGGATGAAACTCATGTGGTAACACTATTGAATCACAACTAGAATGTGGTATGAATTTCATTGCAATTGGATAACAGGAAGCGAAGATATGTGCGGTCGCAGAATCACAATTTTTAAACAATATCCGATCGATACCAAAATTAGTGGGCCATGGGTCCTCTCTAAGACGAACATATCGAGGAAAGAATTATTCCAATCGGTGCACTGTGAGAAGAGTTATCGTGCACCAAAGAATCTAGTGTACACACACACATTTTTGGGAATTCGCATCTTTTCGACGTTCTGATGTGTTTGGCAAAGGCGACCTTCTCTGCATCATGGATTTTTGACTTCCCTTTCCTCATGGTGATACCAGCGGCCCTTGAAGATGCGCCCAGAAGCATTGGTTAGGAAAGGACACAACGAAAACTATTCTGACGAATTGTTCCAAAATGAAGCGATAAAATCAGAATATCGCTCTGTGCAGACTTTTTTCAATCAATAAAGATGGTCTGTACAAAGCGATATTTTGATTTTATTTCTTTATATTCGAATAATTTTTCAGAAAACATTTGGCCCGGGTTGCGTCGTCAGGGGTCCCTGGTATTCCCTTAATAGGTGCACGGAGAAAACTGAATAGTGATATCAATCAAACCAATGGTATCTCGTACTTAACGATTCAGTGAAATATGGACAGACCAAATGTTTAGTATTAGAAACCGAATGCACATACAGTTCATGTCACCATAACAAGTCAAATTAATTTTACTAAACTTGTATTTCATTCGGTTACCCAAGCATTGTTATTCGTACCAAACAGTGAATGGTCGCATAATTGATTCCACCACACAAATCATCTATTCCGCGGAATGGGCATGATAATTTTTACTAAACAACAATATGAATTCGATTCAACAATAAAAAAGTTTTTGTTATATTATGAAGGTTGTTAATGTTGTCTTTAGAAATAATTTCCCAAAGCAGCAAACATTTTGATTGCTTGACATTCATTACTGTTTAGTTGAGCGTGAAGTTGTAGCATCGAACATCGATTGCACATGACATTCAGGGTGCTGAAAGCGGGAATCGAACCTCAACATCCTACCTACCTACCTACACCTAACGCGTATACCACTTGAGCTAAACTGAACATATAATTTTCATAGCTTTGCGTATCTCTTACAAGTGTTTGGAGAACTTATGTTTAGAGGATACTGTTGAAACAATTTTGGATTTTCTAAATAAATCGATTTTGTGAAGTGTTGATTATTAAGACGAGGATCATGATAGGCATATTCCATATACGAGTTATCATCAACTCCTTTCCTGCCATTAACACATTTATGAGAAAAAAAAATCGTTTATAAACAAAACAGTGTCGGTAAGCGAGGAGAGTTCGTATATTCGGTTATGTTCGACTCGTTTCAGTTCACTCCGCTCGAGTGCGAATAAAATAGTTATTATTACTAAACAGTGTAGTAAAGGCAATTGAGTCAGTCAAACTACACCATCCGTAATATTGATCATACATGGACTACTGCACCATTTTGTTGAAATCACGAATCTTTACTGAATTATATTTAGTAGAATAAAATGATTGCTTAGTGCTTTCAGCGAAACAAGGTTTTACTAAACGATAATGGTGAACGTCACTATTCCAGTTTTCTCCGTGTGTGTGCGACTACTCAAAATTTTCGAGCTACTCGATAATCTTCGAGTAATTTGTCGATTTTCTTAGAATTATCATGGACCATCATTCGCGAAGGGTAGAATATTCTTATCCACTATCACATATGGATTATATATTCATATTCATATATATTATATACTTTTCGAGTACTCGACTCGACTCGAAAAAATCACTACTCGCACACCCCTACCCCTTAATAATTGAAATAATGAAAAAACTTCAAATTTCACATCAACAAAAAACCAAAAGTTATCCAGTTATCGCATGCATTCGAATGGAGCTAAGCTCCATTCTATTCGATCGTCAGCGTTCGCGGGAAACATCCTCGAAGAATCTTGTCACGTAGATACTTCTTTCAGGTAGTCATTTCAATTTGCTCTCCAACATTGCACCATCTTAACTCCTTTCAATTTTTCATGCAAATATTTTTCACCTGTGAAATCTGTGTATGAATACGCGATATTCAAATATCTTTTCACGAAGCTTCATTCCCATGTAAAGAACCTGTATAGTTAGTTCATATATATGAATGATGTGTTTTATATTAATTATTTTCCCTTTTCATAGCAAGTATTGGTGATGAATTTTTTTTCTCGATATATGATGTGCTTTATTCATCCATTTGGTTCGATATTTGGATTTCAATAAGGATTTGACAACACGAAAAAATAAATTCCCTTTAGTGTTCAGGGGGATAAAATTTGTTCAACTGAGTTCGATGTGAAAATGAATAATTTATCCATCAAAATGATGAAGTTGGGTCTCTTTACGAATGATATTCACGATATAGCTGTATATCCATAAAACCGACAAGGCTTGCTTGTTGGGAGGAGAAATTTCCAAGCGTGGCTGTCCCAATGAATATTAAGCATTCTAAGTAACTAGTTAGCGTCTCTACTAATTAATATTCATTCAGAGATGTACAACTTATTAATGATTGATATCGAGTGGAAAAGCATAAATGAATGGGACGTTTCATTTGAGTTAGGTTTTATATGCTGGTTGATTCCTTCTATATATTAATCTGTGTTAGGTTTGAGAAAAGAATTGAACAAATTTTGACAAATTTCCCGACTCTCTTTGTAACATTTTTGTGTATACAGTAGACCCTCTGAAAGTGTCCTCTGATCTTTCTCTTCAACTTTTCATATGACGGAAAGTTGAAAAGAGAGGTCGGAGGACACATTCAGAGAGTCTACCGTAATTAAATGTCAAGTTTTGAATGATTGTGATACTCGATGTGAAGAATGTCAGTGTGTGTTCATCGTTGTCCAGATTATTCAAAAATATTGCAGTATGTAAGGGAGCATTTTTTCATGCTCTAAACGGAGAGAAATGTATTTGGAAAAATTACCATTTTATTCGTAAACTAGAACTATTCGGCAAAACCAGACAATAATTTATAATATAACTCCTAATCATTGCCAGTTGTGATGGTAAAAATCGAGATTAATTTGGATTTTTACCATCACAACTGGCAATGATTAGGAGTTATATTATAAATTATTGTCTGGTTTTGCAGAATAGTTCTAGTTTACGAATAAAATGGTAATCTTTCCAAATAAATTTCTCTCCGTGTATACCAGCATGGAAGTTCATATACATATACAATATTCCCTCGCCCACAAAATGAACAAGCACTATTGTTAATACCAAATTTTTATCATCTTCTGGAACTTTATAATTCCATCCCCTGTACCCCATACACGGAAAAAATCAATGATTCAAATTTTCGTTGACTAGTATGTCACTTTTGGACGGAGTAGAACTTGGAGAAGAATTCGTACACTGGATTTCAATAATTCGTTGACTCTTTCCATTATTTCGATGATGAAAATAAAAAGTGGATTCCATTGTTCGAATAGTGAACACAGTTAACGAATTATTAAAATCAAGTATACGAATTCTTTTCAAACTTGTGCTCCGTCCAAAATTGGTATACCAGTGAACGAAAATTTGGACTACTTATTTGTTTCGTGTATCTGGGGGACAGTGGATAATTCCATGGACCAGATTCTCAGAACCTTGAAATTTCTCACAGTAACGCTGGAAGGTGGTGAGAGGAAAGCCTTTCAATTTTGCAGCAGTTCTGATTTCCAATCCATCTTTGTTTACAAGATTCACAACAACCTACATCAATTCTTCATTCAGGTTTCCGAACCCGATTTCAAGGCATCTTGAATTGTAACGGAGAGATAAAATATTATTCTAAATGGTTCCACTAATCAGGGTTATATTATTTAGTAAGCATTTGCTCATGAGACAAACTAGAACACAATCCACTGCTCTCTAAATCTGAATTAGTGGAATTTCACTGGATTGCAGTGATAAGTATACCACTGCGAACCAGTGCATATACACTGCGAATCAGTGAGTATTCACTGATTTTCACAGTGAAATACGACTAATTGTAATCAGTGAAAAGAACATCCAACTGCAGAATCAGCGACTATTCACTGATTATGCAGTGGAATTTAACTGATTGAAATTAGTGGTATACTTATAACTGCGGAATCAGTCGAATTCCACTGATTTAGATTTAGAGAGTGGTATGAAATAGTCACTGATCTACTGTACAGTGTACCCCACTCGTACACTTATATATTAAAATGTATTTGTGAACAAATCATCAATCCGTGAATAAAAATGACTTGCGAACCCTTCACTTTAGATTTTCAAGCAAGTTGAAATGTAGAGCTGATTCAGTTCACATACATTCTCATAAAAACAAGACATATGATTATGACACCTTGCAGTTCAGCGGCATTCCAAGAAGAGGTTGAAAAAGGGTGCCTAAAAAGTGATACTACTAGCGTGTACAGTCGTTTTATGAACTGAATACGTGCGCTGATCCACTGTGCCCCGTGATCCACTGTGACCCATGCTCCCCTATCATAAAAATTGAAATCATCTTAATTGATGTACGTTGACCCTAGTAGAAATTTTGGACGGGAAAATATCAGGGCCTGACGAGGCATGCCTGATCTCCTATCAGGTCCTCATCCCTATTTCGCTCGATTTTATGGAAATCTCATTCGAACCCTATTGTATCCCTGCGTTACAACCGTATTTGAATCCTATTAGGGAAATCAGATGAGTCCTTTGTAAGAGCCTTATAAGATTTTCCTTACTCACAGTTTCCGGGTTCTAACCTGATTAGGACCTTGTTAAAAATAGGGAATGCCTGATCGAATTTCTACTAGAGGATCTTCATGGAAGAGTTGATAGCTCCAAAATGAACAATTTCTTCACGGATCACGAAAATTGCAATCATCTATTTCAATTAATGATTCTAAATGAATAAATAAATAATGTGTGGACTACACTAATCATGTATATAGTTTCTATACATAATCTATGCGCAGTAGGGTGAAGTGATTGCACCTCTAATCTGCAATCCATTCGCAGAATCAATCATATATAACCTCCATTTATGAATTATGTATTATTTATGTATAAGAAACATTGAGCACATATCACACAATACATAATTCATACATCATATACACATAATTTATATCATCAAGTATTTATACAGTTTGCCACATCGATGTCTCTGAACTTGAGAATCCTTCTATACTCCTCAAATGTAAAAGAATAAGAATTCTACTCGAACAAAAAGGTGGGTGGCTTTCTAGCTGCTCAAAGGATGAATCATCATCCAATAGAGTGAAGTTTCATTCTTCAAGCAGCCCAAGGGGAACTTATCTTTTTCTTCGAGTGGAATCATCATTATTTCACATTTAGAGGACAGATATAGATATTATAGCTATATTAAATTTTATATAAATTTCATAAATTTGACACGCAATGGTAACTTAAATCTTCTATATCTTTAGAACCAATCCGAATTTCAACGTAAAATAGTATGTAATAGGAATAATATATGGAGAAAGAGGCCATTTTTGCGTTCCCTCTTTGTTCCGGAATCAAACAACGTGACTTTATTGTTCTCCCCTCGAACATCTTTATACACTGAGAAAAGGGTTTGGTTATATGAAATAAATACATTCATTTGCCACTCAATGACAAATATTTATTTAATTTTGACAGATATAGTAACTATTAACAAATATCACATGTTTTATGATAACTGAAGTTTATTAACCTCTGTTTAGCAATTATGTATTGTGATTTTCTTGTGTGAAACGAATTTTTTCACAATTCTCTTAATAATGCTCTGATACGCTCAAATATTGTATTCACAAACCCTCTTGATAAATCAAATATGATCTATTCAATTTCGATAGTAATTGAAGCAATTTTTAGTACTTTTAACAAAATATGTTTATTCAAGTTTTACTGCTGATAATCTCTGCAACCAGTTTTCTCTGCTGAAAATTCCTTATCCCAAACTATCTCGTTTTATGATGAGAATATTACAATCAGGGTTCAGACAGAACTGGAATTCCGGGAAATTCGGGAAAACTCAGGGAAATAAAAATTGGACTCAAAACACCGGGAATTCTCAGGGAAATTATGAAAAATTTCTAAAAACCTGGAAATCTCAGGGAAATCACTGGAATTTTTTCAAAATAAAAATTTGTTCGTTTATTCTATTTTCCATTTTCTACAACATATTTTCTTAATTTTTAATCGTGGAATCTTAGAAATTATACACTGAGGAAAAAATGTTTAGGGACACATTCATGATCCGACGATTTCTGGAAATTAGAATTTTACTCAGGGAAATCACAGGAAAAACTCAGGGAAATTGATTGAACAAAACTTGTCTGAACCCTGACAATTTACTGTAGAAAACGAATAGTTTTCAATGAGTGTTTTGAACCTTAATAATTCACTATTGACTCTGTGATTTTCAAAGGTTTATATACAGAAAAAAAAAACATTTTTGTGTCAAGACAATATTGTTTTCGTTTTATATGAAACACGGATTGTCTCAGTTCAATGCAATTTGCTTTGAATCAAACACAGGAAAAAACCAAATTCTTGATTCCTAGCAAATTGCATTGAACTGAGACAATCCGTGTTTCATATATAACGAAAACAATATTGTGTTGATACAAGAATGTTTTTTTTTCTGTGTACAGTTCTTGATGAGGAAGGAACTGTGACGGAATAATAACTTGTAATAACATAGATTTAAATTGAAATCCACCATATGAGATTATTGGAAGCCATTAAAAAATACCAGTCTCTTATATAGAACTTGAAGGGAAGTGGGGGCAAGATGGTAACGCTAAAGATGAGTGTGAATAAAAGTAAATATAATATTAAAATAATTCTCATTGGAATTGTATCAGAGTGAATACACATTGATCTTCACATCTCCGTAACAAAGATTGAATCTCAAGATAAAAAAACTTGACCCAGCTGGCATATTTTGCGTATAAAAACGCCATATTTTCCGGAGCCAGTACAGACTTTGTGTCCAAAGATTGCATATTTAGCAAGCTTTATTCAGGTTTTCTAAAAATCGTGATTGTTGATCGAAACAGAATACATATTTATCGTGATTTTCTAAAACACTGTCTTGGTTTTCTCCTCTTCTGTGCTCTGAATGCTTGGTTATTTCGCTCTCGACTGTGCTTTCTTTGGTTTAGTGTTCCTTGCTTCAATCATGCTGTGTTTCATCTTGCCCCAGCAGACAGTTTCCGATTGGAATTTATCTTTTGATCTACCTTTGAATAGTTTCCAATGAAAACCCTCAATATTAGGAAGAATAATCCTAATGCTCTATATATTCAACCTATCTTTCAAAGAAATCGGGGATCTTAACCAATTGATATCATGACAAAGTTTACATAATGTTAGATCGTTGAAGCGAGATTTTTTCAACATTCTCTAATTTGTGACAGACGCATTCCCGACAACTGTTAGTTTCGCAGTAGAATTCTCCTCCTTTTCCTTCCTCTATTCTCAATTATTATAAACTATCATTCTGATACAGTTTCTCATTCAAAACTACATGAACTATTGGAAACTATAGAGTGAATACTAAATTATAGATTCGAAACATCGATTCAAAATATTACCATTCACAATTGTGTTTTTACAGAAAATTTTGAGCCAACAGTGATGTGTATCAACTGAATGTGTTGTTAGTTCAACTCCATGATAATCTTCCTTCAAAGTAAATCATACTTTGATTAATGAATGTTTTAACGTTGGCTGAAATAATGTAAAAAAGTTTTAAAATTTACTTGATACTCAAAGAATTTCGTACTCCACTGAAAAAAAAAATTTCTTCCAACCAAATAAATAATTTATAAGTCCTCTCTCCATAAAATATTTCTTAGGATCAATGAAATATTTAATGGAATCAAATAATGGAATGCTTGTCCCAAATAAATGGGTCTTCTAAATAAATAATTCATTCGCCACAAGTAATCAGTTTTTACATCTAATGGAATATTTAATTTCTACGAATAAATATTTTATGGAGAGAGGACAAATAAATATTTTTTCCAGAGTAATTTTGAATTCACGCTCCAATTTTTGGCTCAACTGCAAATCCATTTCGTAGGGAAATATGATTTGTTGACAGTTAACGAATGTGGAATTTATCTAAAGAGCATCGCACGAATATGCGATTTGGTGATAATAATTTCATATTTATTTCGCTGTAAGCAAATATACGGTTTGTTTACTATTAACGAATCTTGCAAAGTAGAAAATTTTGTGTATTCTTAATGCACTTGCATGTCCCCAACAGTCCACTCAAAATTTGTGTTGAATATTGACATAGAGGATGTGAAAAATTAACACCAAGGTGTTAAACTTACATTGAAAATCTGTCAATTTTGATTTTCCACACGAACTTTGAGTGGACCGTTTTTCAACACAAAATATTTTACCGTGTGTTAACTATAAATAAATCTTTTTCTCAGTGTCTCATCAAATACATTCATACAAAGAAAATCGTGTAGTAAAAATGAAAATATCATTAAATTATGCTCCAGGATTGTTCTTGTCCCAAACTTTATTTCAAATTGTGGTAAATATGACAAGTAATTTCTTCGCGCATGATTATGTTTTTGTTGCTCAAAGCCACCAATGATTTATATCCTGCACACTTTCTGTTTACAGTTCGATAAATGAATGAAGGTGAAGATTTTTTTTATTATATAAAACTCCTGAACCCTGCTTTCAAAGTAAACGGATAGAAAAAAGTGAGCAATATTCAAGAAATATTTATCAGTATTCAGAAAGAATGATTATCGATTCAGAGGAAAACAAGATCGCTGAGGAATGTTTGCAGTGAGTTTAACAAAAATTTTTAGTGAAAATACTGAATGTTGATCGATTTGTTGTTATTTTTCATCGTGAAACCATCAACCTTCGGTAAATTCACTGCGTATATTCTTTAGCGGCAATGTTTTTCCCTAAATTATCTGTGATTTTTCTGAATATTAATGACAACCTCTCTCTGTCTTTCCGTGACATATGTCACGATCAATTCCCATCCTATTGATGTTAATTTTTGAGCAGGATCGATCCCTTTATTATACATAACGTATTATAACAGTTGATTTAAGGAATGAGTGATATTCACAATATCAATATTTTTATATGCAAAATTTATCAAATTTTCATCAATATTGTATAAAAATGAACATAAAATTCAATTTATTTTTACCATAAAAGATTCTGATACATATGTATATATCGAGTTTTTCTTATCTTTTGAGCATTTAAAATGAATTTTCCGCGCCAAAGAAGGGATTACGTACGGTGGAATCCAGTATAGTAGATTCTTTCTTCGAACACCACCTGCGTCTTTCCCTCACTCAACATCGGATATCAAGTAAGATAGGGACAATTATAGTACTTGGAAAAAGAGCCAACTGTTTGTTTAATTTTATAAGAAGATCTAATGGACAAAGAATGTACGAGTATTCGAATTGAAGTGTTTTGAAAACAATCCAGTCATTATTCGAAATGAAAAACCCCACAATAGTTTCTACAATCATTGATTTGCTCGAAATCTTAGAATTTATTCTATATTATCGCATAATGAATTGAGAGAATTGAAATGTGGGAATAAATGAGGATTGAAATTTTAAACACAGGGAAGAAAATAGGGAAATAACACTAGAAGACGCATTCTTTCGTAGTTTTGTTTTATTAAAATCATCAAATGAGATAAAATTGAGAATAACAGTGAACATACACATACACTGTGAGAAATGATTGTGGAATTTTCAGCTCAAAAACTGGTGGTAGTGAAGTTTCCTCATAGATGGGAAATTCTTCTCCATAATTTGGTGAACTTTTCCTTTATTTGTGGAGAATTCAACACTCAAAGAACCAAATAATTCCCCACAGTGGTGGAAAGAATAAAATCCACCAATAGTATGAAGAGAAACTCCCCAGATTTTTTACAGTGTAACTTTTCAACGAAAAATCCAAGCCGCCAAAATGCATAAATCGAAGCTGTTGAATTGCGATTTTTGATGCCAAAAGCACTCACATTCAAACACAGATTAGTCACACGGAAAAAAAGAGAACAGTACTGGTTACTATGAATAACCGCAATCAATTGAAACACAAATGAAAACACGCTGAGAAGATGAAAATTAGGCGAAAACAGTGATGTAGTGAAGGCTAAACCTCAATAGTAGACCTATCGATACTTATCGAAACTATCGATAACTATCGATAGTTCAAAATACAATTTTTCAAATATGGAGGTCTGTTATAATGGAAAGTATAACTATATACTGGAAAGAAACGCAATCAATGGTCAAATACTTGGGTGAAAAATCATTTAAACCAGTTGTAATAGTGTTTAGGAACATATTTTCAAAAATATGTAATAAGTATCATTTCACAGGAAGACATAAATCAAAAGTTGGAAAGCATATAAACTGTCCACTGAATTCGGAAAATCATTCCACATTAGTCAAGTTTTATCAAAATATAATTCAACATTAGCGTACTCTCTAAATCTGGAAGAATGAAAAATCACTCGTTTCCCTCCACTACGTCTCAAAAGTGAGCCAGTCCGCTTCGAGTGGGATTTTCACTCGTTTCGAGTGGACTCCCACTCTTTTAGATTCAAAAATTTATTCTAGAATTGGAGTGGGTCTGTGACACTACTGAAATTTGGATATATTTTATACTTCTCCTCTTCCCCCTCCACGAATTTCGTTATTATCGATAGTTGACTTTTATCATCGATGGTTTTCGATGGAAAAAACAATCGAATAGTATCGATGGTATTATCAAGGTTTAGCCTTCACTGGAGTGATGATTACTGTGATGGAATTCGTCAATGCTGACTGGACAGTATAATGAGTGTTGGAAAACGCAGTAACGTACAGAATAAATCTAAGTTTCAATGTATTTTTGTGATTCACAGTAACCATCACCCAAGTAGGAAATGCCAATATTGACAACTGCCCCATGCTTGGCAAAATACTGGGCTGCCAAGCATCGCAAACCAATATTGGTCCAATATACAACTGTTGTTCATTCTAGAAACCATACCGGGTTTCATACGAAATGCCAATATGACAACTGTTACAAGCTTGGCAACATATCGGGCTGCCAAACATGGCGAACCAATATCAACCCAATATAAAACCGTTTGTTATTTAAGAACCCACACCATGTTTCATAAGGAATGCCTATACAACAAGTGGTTCAAGATTGGCAAAATATTAAGCTGCCAAGCATGGTGAACTAATATCGGTCCAATATTAAACCATTTGTTATTTGAGAATCTACACGACGTTTCATAGGGAATGTCATTACAACAAGTGGTTGAAGCTTGGCAAAACATTAAACCCTCAAGCATGGTGAACCAATATTGGGCCAATGTACAACCAATGTTTATTTGAGAACCTATGCCACATCTCTATGTTTGTGATTTTTACAGAGTTTTACCGATATCCCTGCGAAAAATCTTATCGTTTTCTATGGGAAATTTTTTGCAGGGATGGCCCGAAAAATGACGTCATTTTTTTCTCCAAGAAGTATGTTTGAAGAATCAGGTTGAAGCATAGCAAAAGTTAATATACACAACTTGGGCCAGGTCCGGTTTAATCGTATGAGCCAACCTCCAAAATACTCATAATACATATATCATGAGACATTGGGCCATGCTTGGCATTGCATTCTGGCCCAATATTGAGTATCAAGCCTGGGACGGGGTTATCATCCCAAGCTTTCACTAAGCTTGGGCCCTTTCTTCTCATGGATTCTGGCCAAATATAAGTCATAATTGCGCCAAGATCGGGCTATTTGTTAATTCCTACCTGGGATTGCTGTTTTCTTTTTTTCGTGCAAAAGCCTCAGCAGTTGACTGTTGGTTTCTGGTTCCCAATTTCAGCTTCATTGGAACAGGGGATATTTTGGTAATGCTTTGAAAGCGAATGTATTCTCGACGTATCGTGAACTTCCTATTCACTCAAAAGAATATAAATTTATCAATGATATTATAATATCATCAAATCTTCTACGTCATACACGGAAAGACCGGGTCTATTAATCTTTAGAAAAATGAATGTCAATTCAGGGAAAAAGAGGATCGCTGAGAAATATTCGTAGTGAGTCTACTAAAAATTCGTAGTCGGTGAAAAATATCAATGGGACTATCACCTGTTAATATTTTCATTATGAATTTTTGGTAGACTCATGACGAATATTTTTCAGCGATCCTCTTTTTCCCTAAATTGACAGTCATTCCTCTAAACGTTGATAAATTCTTTCTAAATATTATTAGACCCGGTCTTTCCGTGTACAGTAATATCAACCGAGTAGTGATATTTGTAATAAGCACAACCGTATTCAATTTTCAACAATATACTTGCATAGTTTTTGTGATCTGATGCTTCACTCACAGTGCAATATTCTTTTTCGTATATATAATGTATGCTTCAACCACGTTATTATATTTTCAATCAAGCATGTAATAATTATTATTTCACGCTCACAATACGTGAGTTTACAGTACGCTGTACGCTCAAATGAAGTATTACATTTTTTGACCACACGTACCTCATAATTAACCCTCTGGGGATACACTGGGTCAAAATGACCCATCCTTCATTTCGAAAAGTTGCATATCTCTGAAAAAGTATCTTTACATTTCTTCAAATATTGAAAAAATTATCAACTGTAGAGCAAAGCGGGTTTTGGATTCGTATTCTGGAGACTTCGACGATGAATTTAAAAAAAAAAACATTGCTCAACGATGTTTTAAAGCCGAGATATGAGCGATCAAAAAACACTTGGGTCAAACTGACCCAGTGTATCCCATGTGTGAGGAAACTATAAGTGTATCTCCAGAGGGTTAATCAGAAATTCTTCCAGCAAACACAAAACATTGATTAGAATTCAAAAATATTCCACATATGCTTTTTTATTGGTAGGAAATTTCATAGAAATTTATGGATGTATTAAAAAATTGAATATCGAGCATTCAAGTTGACAAATTCGAAAAGGGTTTTCTCCTCGAGTATAAGGTTTGAATTTATTCTGTTCTCACTGAATTCTCTCCTCAAATGTCTGATTTAGACTCAATCTCTCCTCTCCCTCTTCTAGCAACTGAGGCAGTCCACTTTTGCTCTCAATGCGTTTATTGACATTTTCAGCCCTTGAGGAGAAGATGGGAATCAAAACCAACAATTGAGAAAATTTCGATCTCATTTCATTAAGAATCAAGAATAAATTCATTCAACATTTGGAAAATACTCCAATTCATTTTTAAAGGAGTATAAATAAGAATAAATATGAAATTGATGAACACTGTGTTCTTCAACAGTGGGAAAAATCGCTTGAAAGTCTTGAAATTGTTTGTATCGTTCTCGTACTTTAAATTAATGGTATCTAGTATTCCCTTGAGTGAACTAGCCAGCATGATATAGCAAGTATCTCGGAGCTAGTATTATCCCTTCAAATATACTCCGAAATAGAGAATCGCAAGAGGATATTCTGTATTGAAAATGAGTCTCATTCTTCGAAAAATCCCAATTTCTCCTCATTTGAGGGAGGAATTAAACTTTTCTGATAAAACTTCACTCATATAGTGAGTCTCATTTTTATTCATAGACAATTTTTTGAGAATAATTCTTCGACAGTGCTTAATTCATACACGAAACAGGAATTGTAGGTAATCAAATTCTCATACCCACTTTTTCGTGGTTGGTTTCAGCATTCATATAATCGGTATTAATTATCAATCCACCAACTGAATCATATTCAACGAGAGATTAAATTTTCACCATCAACGAGATCCTTTCTATCAAATTTCCATTGTATAATATTGTGATTTCATTCGCATTCAATGTTGAACAGAAAAATTCGTAGCACAATATCACGCGCTTCACAAATTTATATCCGTTACAAAATACTTTATTCGAATCGGACCGTAACTCGAATGATGGAATTATTCTTTGCAATTTTTATGCGTGATCGATGAATCGTAGAGAATAAGTGTTGGAAGTTTATGTGATCAGTTGCAATGGGATTCATGCACCGGGTGTTCCTCTTTTCTCAGACTTTTCCCGCGGGCCGTTTTGTAGTATGGTAAAACGAGGGCGTTAGATCGGCGGAAAAACGAGCATTGTGGTGTGAAATTGCGTTTTTATCGACTCACCTTGCTTCGTCTCGGCTAAACTCGCACAGTGGCAACAGCACATCAGCAGGCAAAGTAGGCACAGAGAAAGACAGAGTAAGAGAAAGAGAGATGAATAGAGATTGGATGAGGAGGGAGGACAAAACTTCGTCAACGTTCGTGCTTAGTTCGCGCAACTAGGTTAAAACGTTGGCTGGCCCTACAAGGAAGTGGAGGAAGCAAGGAGAACTTACCTTCAAGATCGATCCTCCGTTAGGGAAATACCTAGCGAAATTGTCGACGACTGGAATTGACGACCACAGGGCATTCATTGAATTATTAAGTTTGATTTAAGGTATACAGATGAAATTAACAATTGATGGAATTTCAGTACAAATCCTGAAAACAAATTACACTGAGAGAAATGAAATTTAAAAATCACAGTTATTTCGTATATTGTTCACCCGTAGAATGATGAAAAATGAAGCCAGCCTTACAGAGGTGAAAAATCTTTTTTCATAACCTATTTTTCACCATTCTTTCGGTTTTATTGAACAATCAGAAGTTAATTCCCACAACACTTATTTCTCTCAGTGTACCAGAAAACACGAATTTGTTGATTGAAAAATGTTTTTGGGGTAGAGTACATCAGGGTGAGATTTAACGCACTTTTTCGCTTAACCGCAGCACTGAATAGTACATAAAATCTCATTCACTTGAGAAAGATTTAAAGATTGTAATTGGATCTTCATATTTTCCTTGAGTGAACAATTTATTGTATGCTGTAGAGGAGCGGGAAAACGCGTCATCTCACCCCGCTTTACCCTATTGTATTTTTAGCGAAGGAGGAAAATTTTGAAATGCACTGCGGTTTTCTTAGCTTATTTACAATGTGAGGTAAGATGAACGTTCATATTTTTATCCCACAATGCAAAGAAAATATGAAGGAAGTCGGTAAACATTCTCTCCCTCGAATTCTTCTTATTACCTAATTCCTGAGATGGAAAGCTAATAAACTAATACTTCAGGATATTCTTCCACCTCTCTTCCGTAATATGATCTGATAGAGACTACACTCCCTTCCTGCATTATAAGACGATGACTCAAATCCGAAAATCCTGGACGAAATTTGCCAAGAGTTACAAGGAATTAGAAATATAATTTGTTAAATTCCAGTCAAAATGAACTGGTGATGCAAGATAATGTCGATTGTTGTATTCAATATAATATATTCCTCATGAATTCTCAGAGATCTAGAATGAAATTGGATATTGCTGAAGAATTACAAGTTGGTAATTGAAATCATCAAATTATGATCAGATCCCTCTATTCGAATGTACAAGAAATATGCATTGGGTGACTGAAATTGTTCGTAGTTTATGTAAATAGTTAAATGGTGAGTAACCTCACTCGTTCGCCGAAGTAAAAGGGATAAGCTTATCATCCGCCTTCTCATCCTGACACCAAACTATGATATTTCCACATCAATACTCGTATTGTGTCAGATTGTATTATGAAATATTCATTTTTCCTGTAAATTTGTCTTCTTCCTCCAGGGAATCTAAATTTTGATTTATCCAAAGACATGTCATTCGGTAACACAACAATATCACACCGGATGTCTCGGAAGTCTATCCTCTCGAATCGTTCTCAATCATGAACGACGAAGTAGAATTTAGAACACAGATTTGCTCGACACAAAGAGATTCAAGTTTATTTTTGTAAACCTGATATTAAATTTCTTATTTGTCGTGATATTGATTGGAGGATGAACAAAAACTGATTTCGTGGAAAACTCATTTATTATGAACAAACGTTGAAATTGGAATGACTAGAATTAATGATCTCAGCAAAAATTTAATTGCGTAATCGGGAATTCATTGGACTCTTGTGTACAACCGTTATTAATTATTGATTCATCTATGCATGACAGTTCCGATGCTGAAATATTCATGTCCGGTGCAGAGGAGTAATTTCGATTCACAGAAACCATAATAACGTTGGAAGATATCGATTCATTTTCAATTTATATGGAAAATAAATTGAGTCTTATATCTGACATTTTTTCCACGCGATCGAGTGGTCATGTCGATTCGATGATGCTGGTAAAAGCTGATTATCTTTGGTCGCGTTAACACGAATAGGGTTATATATAATTTGAATAATAAAAATTGACAATCTTCTATATTATTCCGGGCAATTTCATATTTTTGATGATGATACAAGATGTAAATTAATAATAAAACCCATTCAAATCCATGGCTGGATATCCCCTTGAGCGTTATTGTACCACGATCCTGTTAAATTATTCATGTTTGGAAGTTTGGCGTGGTTCCAAGTTACGATTGAATTAATCATGACGCTTATAGAAATTATTAATTTCGATAAGGATATTGTTTCGATAGTAATTTGAATTTCACATCGGAAATTCACGGGAAAGAAACGGAGATTCGGTACGGAGTACTTCTTCAATGGGTCATTCCGTGCCAATTCAATCAGGCTGTGAGATCTATCATTTTCGATTTGCGAAGCTTCAACTTTTTTGTATGCCCCCAACTTCGAAGATTCGCTTCACAAATTACACGATTTCACTCAAAAGTAACTCTATCTCGTAGAATAATTGATCGATTTCAATGAAATTTTGAATATATATCACTCAAAGTACAGGGAGTTCGGAAAATACATTTTTTGAGGGTTTCTCACAATCTCTTCTTTGAGAAAAAAAATGATGGAATTGAAACTGTCGATAGTTTATTTTGGTTTGATGAAATACACTGTAAAAAAAACTGGAAATTTTCAGTGCTAGTACTGGAATGTGGGAATTCCAGTACATGTACAGAGATTTTGTTGGTACGGTACTGAAAATTTACCAAGCATAACTGAAAATTCAGTCCTTGTACTGGAATTTTCAAGTTTGGGATTGTGTACTGAAATTTTGCCATGATTTCGCGAAAATTTCACTGGCTCGTACTACAATTTTACAGTTCTTGTGCGCCAGAAGCAAGTATCCCCTCAATAAGGACTTGGAAAAAATTTAATCATTGGTATACTGGAATTATACAGGTTTTGAAGTGCAATTTTCAGGTTGTGTGATGGAATTGAATCACTGTTGCACTGAAATTTTCCACTTCTATTGGACTTCGTCATTTCTGGCGAAGGAGTAATTCCAAGTCTTTATATTAAAAATTTTCTGATTGAGATTTTGAATAATAATTGTAATTGTAGCAAATAAAATTCATATATGAGGTTTTTCGAACAATTATTCCTTTGTGTATTCTAGATATGAAGCATATGTAGTAACCCAAGCTGGCCTTCCAACGTGTCGCGCTATATAGCTCATCGGTTAGGTCTTAGGTTTCAGTTGGTAAGGCAGTAGAAAAGTGTAGGTCCAAATCCCGTTAAGTAGACATGACTTTCTGTCCATCCAAATGAACGATCGAGTTTCTCAATCATCTTGAAGCACAAGGACCGTGCAAAATCACTTTGTGTAAGCAATTTTTTTTCAATTTTCACGAATATTCTTCGCATAAATTGTCCAGTACATGTCCTGGAAAAGTCTAGTTCGCGTACTGAAAAATTCCAGCACTGAGGCTTTGAAAATTTCCAGTTTTGATACTGAAATTCAATAACGTTTGTACTGAATTTTTGCAGTACAAATATGCTAGAATTTTCCGGTACATGCACAGGTTAATTGCTTCCAGTGCATGTATTGGAATTTTCCGGTGAAATTTTCATTCAGTGATATAGTTATCACCCAATATTCGAGATGGCATAGAATTCGTTTGAAACTCGATACAGTTGTTTTCAGTTCTTGAAGTAATGTTGCAATATCAAAATACGAAATGATGGTTCCAATATGTGACGCTAATTGCCAAACTTCGAAACTTGGTGATCGAGGGTATGATGGATAGTTGTTCTTGAATTTAGTAGTAGAACTGGAGGAACAGAATTTAGATTTTAGTTGAACCTTGTTTCCCTTCTCTCATTTTTCATACTATCAGAAATCTCTGGCGATTAATCTCATTACGAGTATTCTTCTTCACATTCCTTCCATTTTCCTCCATGATCAGGAAACTATAAGAACAAGTTACCTATTCATCTACACTGCAAAACGTAATCGGAAAATTCCGATCATGGGGTAGGAAATCAATTGTTGGTATATGTATACACTAGAAAAAAAAGGAGGGTAAAAATATCGCCAATTTGAAAATGTAGTTCAACCTACCACCATTTTATTGGATTCCATGGCGGCGAGTGTAATATATACGCCAGCTGGTGTATATCATACATTCGTCGTTGTAAAATCAACTAAAATTGTGGTAACTCGAACTAAATCTTGACAGTTGGCGATATTTTCACTCTCGCGCGAGTGAACTCAACAACTTTCTCTTCTCCGTGTATGAAATTTACCGTGCCATAGCGTGTATGTACCATGGGACCCACCCCCGCCCAGCATGAGCCCCATTCTGCCAATATGGGCTCAAAACTGGGCCAGAGTGGGCCAGAATTCATACACACTGGAAATTCTAAACGTTATGTATGTATTTATCACTTCCGAAAATTGATATGAAGTTTTCCATAGAAATTTGTTTACACAGTATACACAGTGGAAAATTGAGTGTGAAATTTAACACTCAAGTAACATTCTGAGTGGTTCGTACAGGTCCACACGCGGGAGTGCTTTTTTTCTACCATGGACGGTGAGTGTATTTCACACTCTTCCGTGTGTTGATGTTTTCTTATGTCACACTGGGGCGAGTAAAATTCAACCATGAGAAAAGTGAAATTTTCACAAACGTTCTGAATAC
Source organism: Gonatopus flavifemur (assembly GCA_018340375.1). Taxonomy (NCBI): domain Eukaryota; kingdom Metazoa; phylum Arthropoda; class Insecta; order Hymenoptera; family Dryinidae; genus Gonatopus; species Gonatopus flavifemur. Next base: position 25,321,836 of record JAFFJZ010000002.1, read on the forward strand.
AGCTGAGTGTTGAAAAAACATTCAGCAGAGTTCATTTCAACACTAGATTATTTTACCATCTGAAAAGGATTTTTCACCCGACTTCATTTTTCACTGTGTAGAGGAGATGGGAGTTCGATGGCACAAAGAAGTTTGGGATTTTTTATCCTGATCATGCGTGGTTAACAACCTAGAACACTGAACAAAACACGGTTGACCTAGTTTTAGCCACCCCCGGTGTTTATTATGGTTTTAACCACTTTTAGCCGGCTTGGTTTTTTTTCAAAATTTTGGTCAAAGTGGTCAAAATGCTTAATATATACACATTGTTTTTCACTCTCCAAATAAAGTGATTTCCGCTTCAATTTCTTGTCAAATTTTTTATATGATTCAACTCCAAATATGTGTCAATTGCACTACATGGAAAGGTATTTGAAAAAACCTCAACTGTGTTATAATAAGATGTGTAGAAGATTGATCTCAAGTTTCAGCGCTAAGGTGTTCTCAAGCTCGGTTAAAAAATCGCTGCTGTCGATTACATTCGCATTATATCCGTAAAGACGTACAGCGACTACATTTTTTTCATTATAAAACCATAAAAATTCCCATTCATGTTAAAAAAATTTAATGAATAATCACAACCTTTCAAACTAGTCTGAAATTGTTGCATACGACAGCTTTTGGATATCCAATAGATATCTTTCGACCATAGTCTAGATCAACCATGAATGATAGTTACAAATTTACGATTAATGATATTCATGCACCAGTGATGTTAGATGTGCCATTATTGAGCCGATCATTAATTTTTAGAGGGCCTATCATTGGTTGCCATTTACTGGGCCCGAATTATCATGTAGCGGTCAACCACTGATGGGCCATTAATGACCACCAATTATCGGCTGTTCAATTATAGCAATGGCTCAGTAATGATTCATTATTGGGCAGTCTGTGAAACCCTGTACCAATATCGCCCAATAGATAATGCAACGGCACCGGTCTCCGACCATTTCATATTTTGAGAAAACTTGATCACACTCATTTGCATTTTAATGAACGAGGGTGAGCAGATGAACATCTAGCTTGCACATTGCAAGGGAATTGTTCATAAACATGAGTACTCAAATAATCATTTGAAAACGCATCAGGCGGCCGAATAGTTGAGATGTAGTCAGAAAACGGTGCTTTTGCATTATTTTCAGCATCTTGACCATTTTAACCGTTTTAAACCACTTTTATCCAATGGCTAGGACAAAAGTAATAAAGGCCGGCTTTTTTCCAACCCTGGAACAAAATGAGTTTGTTGTTCGTTCCCCTGTGTTCAATAACATTGATCCAATTTCAGCCCATTTTTGGCAAATGCTGGCCAATTTTGTGCCAACAGAGGGCTGAATATTTGTAACGTCAGTAAAATTTGTCTGAAAATTCTCGACAGGGAATGGTAGTTCGTCACGATGAATGATAAGATACAACTCCCATAGTTTCCTATATTTTCACACGTGGAATTGTCCATCTATGAAAATGAATTATTTTACGCTTTTCTAGTTCACGTAGATTATTCATATCTAGGGATTTGGCGTTGGATCAAGTCATCGGTCCTGTATTGACATCCGATCAATAGTTCATATATGTATGAGAATCCACAAATCTCACTGTTGTTATTATTCACTTCAGTGGACACTTGAATTGTTCTCTCAACTCTGTACAGAAGCAAGCAAAATTACATTTTCGTCGATTCCATCGGTGATGTTGGGAGAATCAATCGAATGATAGACAAGCACAGCCTTACCTCGCTCCGCAGGTTGAGCTTCCTAGATAGACTATACGTATGATTCTGTGTTTGAATTACCTTGCGAAATTATTCCACACGCTGTCTCTCTCCTCTCTCTCTCTATCTATCTCTCTTTCTTTCTCGATCGGTCTCCCTTGATTATTCATATCATGGGACTTGAGCGGTAAACCAAGGCGCTTGTGATCGAACAATGGGTTTTGATCATTCACGTACGAAAATTAACCAACACGATTTAATTATCTATATTCTCGATTGTTATATTTGCTTCGATAAAAACAATTTGAGCGAAGTCCTTGGGTGAATAGGTGGATTTTTATAGAAGCGATTGTTGAAGAGGCACGAATGAATCATTCGTGTTGTGAATCGTTGTCCATAGCGTATCGTGCTATTTCTCTCAACTGTATAAGGATGTGAAACAGAAGGAGTGAGAAAAACAGCGGTTTAGGCTATGGGATATGGGTGAAAGAAACTTGTTCAATTTGATATACATATTACCTCAATCGTTGGAATTTACATATTTCATTTTATTCTTTACGTTGAATAATAAGCTACAAGAAATAGATGTCCCTTTCTCATAGTCTTCGAATTATAAATATTTATTCAGTTATCAAGAAAGCTACTGTAATACATTTACATGCATACATAAAATTATATATATTTTCTTTTTTCAAACATCATTGAAAACTTCTCAATGTTTGTACGATCGTGTAAATATAGCTTTAAATTCAATAAAAAGAACTGGTACTGTGTTATTGTATGGAATAAGGCAGTAAAAATAATTAGTGAACTACGTATGCATACATCAATACGTATACTTCATGATGAAAACTTTTTCCAGAATTTCATAATTGGTTTTGAAGTTGAGGAATGCTCTCAAACTACAACTCCAACCACAAGAAGAAAGTTTGTCCGCTATTTCAACAATATTTTGAAATCATTTTTATCCATCAATTCATCTATAATTTTTCAAAACAATAGGGAAAGTTTACAATTTGTTGAGTTTTGTACGATTGAATTTCAAAACGCTGAACGTTGTATGGGTATGAATAAAGACAAAACAAAATTCATGATTTGTGCAACAGTGAAAACATCAAGAAGAACGAAAATTACCATAGATGCAGAGACAATTCAGCATAATTACAGAAAACGGTAAAAAGAGCGAGAATAGCACAAGGAAAACAGATTTTCCACCGAAAGAAACAGTTACTATGCTCGAAGAATATTGGCTCAGCGGTAAGGAAGAAATTCTTGAAGAGTTACGTTTGGAGCACAGCATTATATGGTTGCGAAACTCGGACAATTGGAAAAACGGACCAACGAAGACTCGAAGCTTTTGAAATGTGGTGCTATAGAAGGGTGCTTAGAATAAAGTGGATAGAGAAAGTAAAAAATGAAGAAGTACTTGAGGAGGTAAATAAAAAAAGAAGTCTTTTGAACATGTCGTGAAAAAAAGAAGTAATCCGATAGAACACACATTGAGGCATGATAACGAAAACATTCATCGAAAACAATATTGGAAGGAAAAATGGATGGTAAAACTCGAAGAGGTAGACCTGGATTAAGTAATATGAAGCAAATTACACAAGATAAGGGTTGTCGTAGATATGTAGAAATTAAGCATTTAGCGGATAATAGACAGGGTTGGAGGATTTCATCAAACCAGTCATAAGACTGATTACTTCATGATGATGATGATGATGATAAACGTTGAATTTTATAAAGCGCATATTTTGGAGTCTATAGTTTTTTGGTTCATTAAAAGATCCAGACAAAGTCTTAAATTTTTGTGGAAATTATTATATTTCAGAGTTTTATTTTTTTAAGGGCAAGAGTGAGTCGAATGTCGAGTAAAAGAAACAAACTAGAAGAAAAAAAGACCATGCTTCCGTCACTTTCAAAGCACAATACGCAATGAAGCAGAATATAAGCAGCAGCTGTAAACAAAACATAATACACGATAAAGAATTCTCCGCCAGCGACGTATCAAGTTTGAATATTATCCATTCACGAAAGTTCATCAATAATGAAACATTAAAACAATAGTCCATAGAATCCCATGTTGAGGAGGCAGCGAAAAGGAAACAGGGAGAGACCAAATAATACAAAAACAGCTAGGGAGAAATATCTACCGTGCTGCGTTGCTCGGGTTTTGAGCAGAGTCGAGGTGAACAATTCACTTGTACACCGTCATGCTGACCCCATCAACGCCAGCACTTCTAGTTAACCTGAGTCGAATGTGTCACAATCTCTATGATATGCTTCAATGCTGTTGATCTTGATGTGATCGTGTGTACAGTTAATATACACCGAGCAAAAAATATCGTTAACGCAACAAACTGGTCTGTCACTATACTGCATGTGAACAATTAATCGCTCTGCTTTCAATTTCTTCGCAGACAATTTTAGTTCACTCCGAAACATTCAGAGTTTGTAACATGAATACATTCGCTGTTAGTTACTGGGGTGGACTGTCTTCTCACACAGCAGCCCAGTCCCAGAAGCATTCATGGAGGATTCTTATTGAACTGATTGTGTGTCCTTCATGAATTCTTTAAGGATTTTTCTGGGACTGTCGTGCTGTGCGGGTTGTGAAATTTTGAATTCGTATCCGAAAAATTCCTCCCTTGTTTTACCCTGGTAGAAATTTGTCTGGGCACCCCATTTGCCATCCATGTACTATTATAGATGGAACTCATGTGGGGGGAAACAATAGGGAAAAAATGTTATCTTATATATTACGATGTGGAAATCGTAACGGAGAATTATACTGCAAAATCAGCCCACTTAAGATGTAACATCGTGAACTGTGCTGTTTTTTTTTTGAATCATGTCGAATATTACGATATTAACTCCCACAAAGGAAGGTTATAACAGCAGTATTCCTCTCAAACATCTGACAATTCCTGCTTTTTCAAGTATGGTCCTGTGCTATGATTCCAACATCGTCATTTATAAGATAATATTCTTTCCGTGTGGATAACACATTCTAGCTAATATGACTTTGGTGCTCGAACTTCCAGTTGGTTTATGTAGATTTTTCATGCTTCGACTGATCGGATAGTAACATTGATAGTCCATGAACATGGTCAGAGGACTAAAATATATCTCAAACGTTTCAATTTGTCACTTGGGATTATTTTATAGAAATAAATTCAAAAGCAACGTATTTGACTTGAGATTACATTTCACAATACATTTTTTACCTTATTCATGAGTGTAATTCTACAGAAAAAGCATTTCTAACTAGAAATTTGAACTATATTCTATAGCAATTTTCTGGGATATCTGGGAAAACTAGCAGGGGTCCTATCTAATTCCCAATCATAATTTCTACTAAGGTACAAACATTGAGAATTTGTCAGAAGTATCTTCGATATTTTTTATACAATTCGTATAAAATTTCGATCGATATTTTATAAAATTTAATATAAACCTGCCTGATTTGCTATGAAAAATATCGAGTACGTCACAGTGATCGTCACTTTTGCCCACCTCTATCTACATCTATATTTTCTATAGAGCGATTGATCAGTTTTCGGCTATTCATTTCACGTGTTTGCTCATGCAATTAGAGTTCCGAGTTGACGTTATTGAATCACGAGTTTAGTGGTTTCGATTCATGAATAATATCGGGCATTTATGTTATAGAAGTCAAACTACTCATGTTCGGATGTTGTACCTATATTTAACTTCCGTTCGTACGTGTATTACGTGCGCTTGATTGAGTTTGAGCTTTGAAATCAATTGATTTCCATGCAAAAAATTCCTGAGTTTTTTGTCGGCGTATGTAACTGAAAAACGGATGAACTGATGCGTGAACTCCGACCATTATGTTTGCATAGTGTATAAAATTCACTGAATCTTTAGAAAGCAACATCGAATGATTTTATCAATTTATTTCAGAGTCAATTGACCAGTACGGAATGCAGCAAATCGAGTTATCGTGATAGAATAGTTGGTTTTGGCAGGAAATTTTTTGCTTTGGAAACATTCTTTTTTGATATTCTACATTCAATATCTGGATTTACTGCGGCACTATCTAAAATTGTTGGAGTGGTATTTCACTCTTCAGCCAAAAGTGAGCCTGTCAAAATTTCGAGTGAAATTCCCACTCCTTTAGAGTGATAATCCAAGGTTTGAGGTTATAAAGCCTCAGCCACTCCAATTCTGAAGTGAATTTTTCAGTTCAAAAGAGTGGGAGTCCACTCGAAACGAGTGAATTTTAACTCTCACAGATTTAGAGAGCAGATGAGAGAATTTTTTGAGGGAGGAAAACCATTGTGCTGCAGATCGCAATATTTCTGCAAGTGGATTTTAATGTAATAATAGGAATCATGAAAGTATTCACATATCAGTTAGAAGGTACTAATCGGTAGGTGGCATTCGACAGTATTGGTATTTTTTAGGAAACATTTATTGAGTCTATATTCAATTTCATAAAATATCTATTAACACTTCATATAAATTTTATAAAAAATATTTAAACCGTCGAATATTGCCAGGGTTCAGACAGAACTGGAATTCCGGGAAATTCGGGAAAACTCAGGGAAATAAAAATTAGACTCAAAATACCGGGAATTCTCAGGGAAATCGCTAGAATTTTTCAAAATAAAAATTTGTTCGTTAATTCTATTTTTCATTTTCCACAACATATTTTCTGAATTTTCAATCGTGGAATCTTAGAAAATATACACTGAGGAAAAAATGTTTAGGGACATATTCATGATTTCTGGAAATTAGAGGTTTACTCAGGGAAATCACAGGGAAAACTCAGGGAAATTGATTGAACAAAACTTGTCTGAACCCTGGTTGCCCATCAGTATTGCATACATTTCATTCAAGGACTATAAAAATCAGAAATAAATTGAATGAAATTATTTACATACACAAATTTGTATACACTTTTGTCAATTTTGGCGGAAGTGGATGATGGCCAGCTCCAAAAGAAGGTCACTATCATACGAAATTTGAAGCAGATTGTCCGAAGTTTTGGCATTTGCAAAAATCCATGATGTATCGAATACTTATCTTCTTTTCAATTTTTATTGATTCGAAAGTTTGAATTGCGCTACATCACTTATTCTGTTCTCAAAATTCATCCACATCGTGATTTATTAGTAACTGAGACAGGATTCCCCAACTGCCAAAGGGATGCTACAATATCATTGATAACCACAATTGGGTTAGACGGTTGGATAATTTTCGACCATATGAATTCATTGTGCGATACTGGTTGATTAAACTCAGTCCCTGGATTTCGTGATACGAATAATTGATATAAAATCCTATGATTCGAAGACCACATATAAGCTGGTTCGATAATCAACATATCGTTAGAATATATGCATCAAATCATTCCACGAGGGAGAAGATTATACTCATGTTTATATTTTGAATGAAATTCTTGGGGATTTATTTTTTTTTTTTTAATTTTATTTCATTTTTGGATAGTGCACTGTTAGAAAAATTCTTGAATACGATATTCTCCATGAAATATCATATCTCCATATTGAATTTATTAACAGTTCTTAAATTTAATATTAATCAAGAAATTTGAAAACTTTTTTCCTGGAATGTAATGATTATTTATTATATTTCACAAATATATTATTGAACTCAATATTTTATTATGACGTCTCATAAAATGTTTATGTAAAAAACTTAATAATATTCTTATGGAGTTTCAGACAGATTTTTTTAACAGTGTAATTCACGAAGAATTGTTTGAAATCAAGGGATATCGGTACTGGGACAGAGGAAATATGTTTAGTGGTAGATTGATTGATTTGGTGGGATTTTCCTCTTCAATTGCCAGAATCTTCCATATTTCAATTCACAAGATCAGCTTCAAAGATTATGAGACAGCGTTTTGCAAAGTATCGTACAATACACTGGAAAAGAAAGCATTCAACCTTCGAGATGAAAGACTTTTATCCCCTTTATGGGAGAATTATATAGAATAATGATGTTATAAGAATTTTACGTCAGTTTTTATACTCTTCTTGTATGAAGTGTGTGTAATGTACGCAGAAAATTCCCCGGATTATTAATCACGGTTGAATGAAACGATAAGTTATGCAACTCCCAATGTAATTACTCAAACATTTCAGAAAAGAGGGTTCTTGAATGAATCGAATCCCAGCATCGTATTACTAGCCGGAAGAATTTGGAACTCATAAGTATCCTGTAAAAGAATTCTATGGGAAACTTCACATAAATGTTCGGAAGTAATTAACACATGCGGTAGGAATTTTCCGTATTTTACCGGGAATTGACTGCAAAATGATAGTAAAAATCCCATGAAGTTCGGAATTTTCAGTTGAGTTTATGGGAAATTGGAAAAACGTGTATCGGAAATTGATTTTCTATCCCATGACCGGAATTTTCCCGTAGATGCGTGTAGAAAAAATCCGATTATTTTTTACAGTGTATAAACTGACACGTGTTCATACAGATTTGTTTGAGGGGTTATATCTTCCAAACGTTCTAAAGAAAAAAGCTCTTTTCAGTAATTTTTTTTGAGCATTCCTTCATAATAATCATGAACAACCAATACATCAATCAATTGAGCAACTCTTCAGGAGTGAGAAAAAATTTTTTTATTGAAGATATGTTGCAAAATGGCGGCTGTAGGAACGTTTGTCTGGAAATTATGGTTTGAAATCGGCGAGCAGCAGAACTCGAAGAGTTTCCATCCGATCGATTTGAAAATTGAACTGTCACTTCATCGTTTGATTATCCAGTGAAGTACACGCGATCATGATTTCAAGAATTTTTTTCGCAAACTGGCGAGACCTTGAACAAAACATTCGAATTTCCACAAAAAAAATCGACTTTGATTGTTCATAAAAAGAAATCCTGATGACCAATTGTAAAAATTGGGTATACTTCACTGGATAATCACACGATGAAGTTACAGTTCAATTTTCAAATCGATCGGATGAAAACTCTTGGAGTTCTGCTGCTCGCCGATTTCAAACCATAGTTTCCAGAAAAACGCTCCGACAGGCACCATTTTGCAACAAATTTTCTATAAAAAAATTTTTTCTTACTCCTGAAGAGTTGCTCAATCGATTGGTGTATTGGTTGTTCATGATTATTAAAAAGGAATGCTCAAAAAAAATTATTGAAAAAAGCTTTTTGTTTTAGAGCGTTCGGGAGAAATATGACCCCTTAAAATAAGCTCGAACAATGGCTTTGAGGATTGATGTTTTTTCGTAAATTTTGCATCTCAATCTTTCTCGAATGATACCATATTGAAAAGAGAGTAAATAAACCTACAATGTATCATCTATTAAGTCTGGCGTGCTTCTCTGATTCCATGCGGTAATCATTGCAATACGCAGTATGAATGGAAAAGACAAATGCTGAGTTTCTCCGCGTGGTGCGCCGTCATCTGTGACGGGATCGATTTACAAAAACAAGGACAGGATCATAGGTTTTTTCATTTCTCCAGGCTCACTGAAGAAAAAAAGTATTTTTATTCAGGATGTCTAGTAATCGGGAATTCCAACGACATTGATCGATCAGAAAATTCATGTTGAACGGAATAACCAATAGAATGGAGTGAGAATTTATGGACTGGACAACTTATTATCAAAAGTAATATAGGATATTCCAAATGATATAAATTCGTGTTGATCAAATGGAAAAGAGGTATCGGAGAATGTCAGTCATTAACAGTCATAATATATTATTAGATATAAAGAAAAATTTCTTGTGAAAGAGATAGCAGATCTGAATGAGTTTTTCAGTAAATCCAAATCGTCGAAATACCTGAAGCATTTTATGAAGTTTCAATATCAGAAAATACATCAACAATTTCCTTGTTTCTGGATACATTTATGAAACTGCAGCTAGCAGACGTAAACTAGCAGACCGAGTTTATGAACTAAGCTAAGGTAAATTTGATTTTTTTTTTTTAAATACAAGATTTCAGAGATTGTGATTCAAAAATTTTATTGGTGCTGGGTTCATCATTCTACGAAGATTCTACGATGAGCTAGAGTCCAAATCCGCTAGCTTCAACTTCATGATACATTTGAAATCGTTTGTCGTATTCAACTATTATGAAACTTTTGCGAACAATTCTAGAATTTGAAACGAAAATGATATACATTCAATGATTTTTATTTGTATCCTACTCTCTAAAGTTTTTAGAGTGAGATTCCACTCTTTAGCCAGCCAAAAGTGAGCTTGTCGAAATTTCGAGTGAAATTTCCACTCTTTTAGAGTGACAGTCTAAGGTTTGAGGTTGGAAACTCACAGCCACTTCAATTCGAGTGTGAATTTTTCACTCTAAAAGAGTGAGAGTTCACTCGAAACGAGTGGGAATCCCACTCGAAGCGGACTGGCTCACTTCTGAGACTTAGTGGAGTGGAACACGTGATTTTTCACTCTTCCGGATTTAAAGAGTACCATTATCGGGAATAGTTTTTGTTGAAGTGTATGAATTAAAATGATCTTTTACCAAAATGGGCACTTTTTTTCCAACAAATTAAACTTTTCCATAAATCTGACAATTTTTCATAAGTTTTTTCCCTAACTTCAAACCGTAAACATTAAAAGAAATTAAAACTCACTTGAACATTCTGAAAACCACGGATACGAAAAGAAGAGTAACAAATACAATTAAAATCCATATACTGTGTAGTTGAATTTCACGGTGCGAATATTAAAATTCCAATGGTAAACGTTTCGAACTTCTATTATCTCTTATTTTTCGCTTTGTATTCGTGGTTTCTCCATATTCCCAAGGGAACGGAAATTTTTTTGCAAACCCACCGCCCCAGGTTCATGAGAAAAACTTTGAAAGATTCAATATTGTTTTTTCATTTCTTGATTGTTTGCAGATAATTTCCGTGGTTTCTTTCCTCGTATTTTAAACAGTAACAGTCTGTATCACACGCTTCAATGATTCTGTTCACGATATTCTCAACCTACTAGTTTTTTTTTCCGTAATATTTTCGATATTTCAATTCAAGTTAAAATATACACATCACTCACTGAATATAAAAATTTAATCCTCAGATCTGTTGTTTTGTATATGATGGGGATCAATTCTATTCTATCAAAATGAATCGAGAAAAAAAAGAATTGTATAAATTCCTTTAACGATATTTCAAGATTTTTCATTTCCTACGAAATCACTGTGGGAAAACCGTTTTATCGATCCCATATGAGTGCTATACACATACATATTTTCTGGATTACAAACAGTATTTCATCCATCATTTTATACATAATAAAACACTCGTGATAAGTAATTATCGTATTTTTTCTAGCGTATAAGCTTGGTCTTCCTCCGTGTATTGGATTTTTATTGGAACAATTTTAATATAATAAGTTTATCGAGCAGAATGAGTTGTATCCTTCTTTTGATATGATTATCCATCATATCACAAATGATGGGATTATTCTTGTTTTGAGATGTATGAAAGGGGTAGCGTCAAACATGTTCCAACGGATGTAACATCCAATAGAATGGACACTTGATTACCGACCACCAATGAACGGGGTGGAAAAATGACATCAATCGGATAAGCTCTTCCCACATGCTCGTACTTCGTTCTTCACCTATACCCTGCGTTGTAAACATGAAGGATGAACAAACCTCGCCTTTGTTCCTTTTGATGGTTAAAAAATTTACACGTAAAGTGGAAAAACGAGAGAATGAACAAACGAACGAATGAACGATTCCAACCCGAACGAATTATTTGTTCTATAGTCCCGTGTTTATTCTAGCCTGGTAAACAGAGAGTCAAAACGGTTGAAAGAATCCCAGACGGTTCCTGCTGTGGTGCAAATAGGGGATGCAAATTATTCTCAGTCCTTCGTCTTTTTGTTTTATTTTTTGAGCTTCATTATTTCTACTTTTCTGATAAAAAGGTATCCTTTTTCTTCCCTCTATTTTTCCACGCGGTGATTCATTTCGTGATTCATTGGAATTTTTATTAGATTTTAATTATTTAATACTCGTTGCGAATAACTTTTCGCATCGGTGATAGAAGTTATCGATACTGACACTGGTATAAAATAACATAAACTTTTCATGTTGGAGCATCAAATAAGTTTAGATTCGCTCGTATCAGATTGTACGTAAGACGTGAAAATATACAAGGATATACGAATAAAATTCTTCCACGTACGTTGGTAGGAAATTGCGTGTTCGTCTGCGTGTGTGAGATTACGTAGTGAATCAATAAAATTTCATCTTCTTCAGTATGATATCGTACATTGTAAGTTGAATTATTTTATCAGAGACATGGAGTGAATTTTTATTATTACGCTTAGATAACTTTTTTGCATAATTGGGAGTTTTTAAATGTTTTTTCTTTATATCGGAGTCGATATTAAACACTTGAAACTGACGAGAATAGTTTTTCAAGGATCTGGATCCTATGAATTTCTCCTTGATACAAAGAATTGGTTGGTTTTTTTCTACAAAATTTTCTTCAAAATACAGTATACAATATATTCGTTTCATGTATACGTTGATAATATTGCTCATGTCTGAAGATATGGAATATATCATTAAGAGCCAAAATTGAATTCCTAAATCCTTGCAAGATATCTCTGGTAGGAATTTGTTCGAATCCATCATATTCAAGTCAATTCGGTGGAAATTAATTACCTATTGAAAGGAGAAGACGCAAGAAAATTAATGTTGTGACAGTTACATTTGTATATTCTACACAGTTGTGTGCGGAAATGCTATCCTTAGTGAACAGTTTAATTGAATATCAAACAGTTTGAAAATTCATTCACTGTAAATGAAGGATCCATTGAATCGCATAAATTGTATTTACTTAAGATGCAGATGTATTAATTCCATGTATTCCATTGAAGTGGTCAATTTGTTACTTTTATACAGGGTATATATAATTTATTTACCATCTGTGAGACAATTCCGAAACATTCTTGTACATTATACAATTTTTTTCGAAAGGCTTCGTGAAGGATACACATATTTTTAAGATGCTACCATAAGATTCGAATTTTCTTAATTATCGTCTACTTCCAAATAGCTTTTTTTCAAACATTTGAATCGAGGTTTAGAAAATTTCGCCTCGAGCAGACTGTACTTAAGCTTTTTTTTTTCATCATGTGTTTACGGAGCCCAAAAACGTCGACCGCGAGCGAGAGCATAAAACTCGACTTGCTTTGCAGATTCTCGTTTACGATAACTCTCTTTCCCCCAGTTACTCCTTTATCTAGAACCTCAATGTTCGTGTGTCATTCTTTTCCATATTTGGTTTAGGTAGATAAATTCTCTTCCCATATTCTTAGTCATTTATATCAGTACGAAAATAATAACATAATATCCTTTCTTCAGAATATTTCTTAAAATAATATGTGTTAAAGAACGTTATATTTATTAAATTATTCACGTTATGCAATTGATACAATGACTAGTGGATTCCGGACCCTTATTTATGTGATTATTTTCCAGGGAAAATCGTGTGAATTTATATAAAATTTCTTTTTATGTTCAGGAGGTTTTTTGCCTCAGTTCTAAGTTCTTTCAAAAATCAGTCAACACATGTGAGACTCCCGCATGTCTACATTGAAGGAACTAGTTTATACATGTATTTCTGTATATAATGGAGAAAATCGTTCACAAAATCGGTCCCGCTCAAGAGGCATAGAGCATTAAAAAACAGACAAAATTTTGCTACGTAGTTTTTGAATAACTAAGTAATAATTACAAATTTTAAATATGAAGCCATAAGATACAGTGCTAGAATTTGGCTCTAAAATTAAGTCCAAAGCCCGAAACACATTGCCAAACATAAGGAAATAAGTTGAAAAAATTATTGACATTTGTAGGTTAATATGTTCAAAATCGTTGACATGATTTTGAGGAACCATTTGCAGTTCCAATTCCACATTCAAAGCTCGATTTTAGTAGTGTCCTTCGTCACTGTGGATTTGAGGTTTGTTCATATGGCTTAGTTGATCAGAAAGTGTGTAGCAAAATTTTGCCCATTCCTTGAAGGACTCCATGGTCCTTGAAGAACAAAATCAGAGGAATTAGGAAAATCAATACGGTTCCAATAGAATTTTAATGGATACTTGTTCATGGTTGGAGTAGATCCGAATCAATTTGAAACGCAGATAACTCTGTCGTTCATTAATTAAGTTCGGATGAAATGAACAGTTATCTGACATCCAATAAGCACTGTAAAAAGTCTGACTGAAATTTAGTCTTTTCCATTGAGTCGGTATTTGTTCTGGATTCTTACTTTCAGCTGAAATAGGGCTAGTTTTGGCTGCATCTTGAAATGAGCCGATATCAATGTTGAAAGTAAGTTTTACTTTTTACTGTGAGATTGTTTCACTATTTTAGCGTGTACAGTTAGAGGCTACAATAACGGGTGCAATAGAGATTATACAGAGAAATGCTTAGGAAATTTATCTTCGAAGAATGAACTAATATATTCGTACGTATGAAATGATGAGAAGGGAAGTGGGACAAATCGATTTTACCTCATTTTAAGATGAACGCGTCTGTGAAGGTCATCGAATTAATTGATAGGTTCGATTGGATCAATTCATTATTTGATTATCTCATCGTTACCTGAATAGCTGGGAAGGATTGATATTATTTTTTCACTCGTCTGCACAAGAAGATTCCAAGTTCGAAATTCTATATTAAAAGCACGTTCACGGTGCAGTTCAAACCATAATTTAATATTAACACTCCATTCAATGAGTCCCGGAGTTGATACATAAATCACACCAAGCATAAGAAAATTCATATGATCTTTATAAAACACTGAATAAAGTATCATCAGTTCGAAAGTTACAGTGATTTGAGTGAAACTACTCTTGCAATTTCCAAAACAATTGAAAAATCTGAATTTCGTGTATGGATGAAGCACACACATCGCTTGGTCTGATAAGAAAAAGTACTGTTGAAGCAAAGCAATGATTCCACAAATGTTATTCGCTCTCTACTTCATCGAGAACATTGAGAGAATTGAAGTTAAGTGAGATAGCAGAACAGTTGAAGATATAAGAACTTTCTACAATGAGAATGCTTTGTTCAAAGTGGGTGTCAGCGTTTGCTCACAGTCCATCAAAACAACGCATTGACGCACGAACAAGGGGATTTGCGTCGATATGTGACAATGGATAAAACATGAATTCACCACTTCACTTTGGAGTCAAATCGACAGTCAGTTGAGTGGAGAGCAGCAGATGGAAGCCGTCCAAAGCGACCAAAGTCGTCAACATCAGCCGGCAAGGTTTGAGGCATATTTTGGGATGCACAAGGTATTTCGTTTATCGATTACTTTGATGAAGGAAGAATCATCAATATCATTCAGCATTATTGGGGCGTTTGTAGGGAGGAATTGCCAAAGAATAGTTACAAGGAAAAAAGGAAAAACTGTTCTTTCATCAAGACCATCTACCGTGTCATAAATCGATCGCAACAATGGCAAAACTGTATGAATTGCACTTCGAATTGATTTCATACCCACCGTATTCTCCAGATCTGGTCCCCAGTGACTACTGACTGTTCGCAAACTTCACAAGAATTCTTCAAGGAACGAGATTTGGCTTCAATGAAAAAATGATATTGGAAAATGGGGCGTATTTTGAAGCCAAAAACGGCAATGATTTGTTAGCGCAGTGGTGGAATCAGTGTACTACGCTGAAAGGAGATTATGTTGATGAATAACGTCGAATTGTGGTTGTTTTATTAGTTAGGCCCGGGACTTATCGAGTCGTGTGTTGAAAGATTCTAAGAATACGTGCTTTGTTGAGAAAGAGATCTGAGGTCATTTTGTTTGAATGTTCTTCTAATGGAATATATTTTCTTCATCATGTTTTGTCAAATTTATCTTTGAAATCAAGATCTTTTCACAATGAGGCCAGTTGAAACTCAACCGAGGAATAAATTGACGAAAATAATAGTAACGATTACTGTTACTTTCGCGTATTTCTAGCATCAATATTTTGTATAATTCATGAAATTCTATGAAAATTTGACAATAAAGAGTATCTAGTTGACTATAGTTGATGTGAATTTCCATTGAATGTCGATGAAAATCCTCACCAATTCTCGTAAACTTGGTAATACTAGTAAATCAGTTTGATATTAATATAAGTCATTCATAAATCAAATTTAAATGATGTCAAGCAAAACTTTCACCATTTTGTCTCCAGAGCGTGTCAAGAATGTCGAATTTCCATCGCTCCAATGAGAGTTCTTTTTCCTTTATTTCTTTTTAGACCCTCATTAACGAGTTTGTATAAATGTTCGTTATAGCTGTTGATGTACGTGTCTTGCCGTTTGCATGGCTGTGATAACGATAATGATGCAAAAAATCTTACAAAAGACTGCTAATTGTGCTCACTCGTGATATACAAATCCAGCTTAATTTAGGTTTAAAAACATTTGAACGAAGAATAAAAAACTATATTTTGATAAGGAAACAAGAAATGTACCGTTATTATTATTCTCATTAGACTGACGTATAAGTATTGATTGATATGTAATTCTTGATAATCTGTATTCATTTCCATAAAATATCGATTGATACTGGATATATTTATACGAGTTTGTGAAAAACAGGAAGTTTTGTTATAAATTCAGAGATTAAAAAACATATTCAACCCAATGGAATGGGTTTCACAGCTTGAGAGAAGGATCTGATTTCATGTTTGTCAGTCAGTTTTACGAAAGCACATATTTTTCATTGTGATCAGTTGATAGCTTTTAAATTTCTACTACAGTCATATCGATCGCAGATAGTGGTTTTATATCAGTTTCGGTGGGATCAGTTTGTGAGTTGAGAGTGGGTCAGTAAGGATGTTGCAGAAAATAGTGTGCTTTTTTGCGAACGCGTTCAACTTTCATTTCTAGTAATCCGATGGTCGAGGAACTTTTATTACATCTGAACGGTGGTTGGATACTAGGTATATCAATTTTAACAAGGTCGATTTGAAAGTTAACAGTGGATGAGGGGAAGTTAGAGATAAGACTCGAAGAACAAGTTTGTAACTGTTCTTTTGTATAAAGAATATATAGAATTTTGATCGAAATTTTATGAACTTCTATAGAGCCTAGATATATTTTGTATAAAAAAAATAACAGTTACAGTTCTTGAAGTTTTATTTCTAAAAGTTTTCTGTACGTAGACGTATTTTATCCTTAACGATTGATCAGAGTACAATCAATGCCACATTTGCAAATAAAGTGACAGATAATCTCAGTTGGAATGAATTTGAGTTGATCTCATCGGGTGATAAGGTTCAGATGAGCGGTGAAAAATGATGTGTTGCGAATGTGTATATTTTTCTTTGATTTTCCATTTCTCACCACAATAACAAGTTTGTTTTAAAAATAAAAACCAGTATTCTAGAGGTGGACTGAAGTAACGATTACTTTTGCTCACCTCCACTGCAGGGATAAACGATATTTACGATATTGATATATTCGTATACAATATGTGGCGAGTTCCAATCGAAATTTTATACAAATTTATAGAAAGTAGATACATATTGCGTATATTGTGTGTAATATCGAGATTGTAAATATCGTTCATTCCTCCTCCACTGGGTATCTCACAAACAATTTCAACTGGTAACTCCACAAAGCATATTCGAAACAACTAATAGCATGTCCTAAATTGCTACCTATACGATCTATACTTTCATGAATAAAGTCATGTAAATTAATGATGAAACCAGAATTCAAAGAAATATATCTCCATTTTGGAGATTAAAAGTTTCCCGGTCTTCAGAAACAAAATTTGTAACGAGGGAGCAACATGGAAAATGATGACGATTGTCTTTATTTGAAAACCAAATGTTTAATTTCGTTGTGATATTTCAATTTTCTTATTAAAAATGTTTTTTGAATTTCAAATCGTTCACAGAAACGAAATGAAAATTCGAACTCACAAAATTTGATAAATCATAGGTGTTGATCTTTCTCAGTTAACTCCTTGGCACTGGAAACATCGTTGGAAGAATTTACTGCAAGAATTTGAGTTTTTAACAGCTGAATATTTTGGTATTCAATTGACAACTCGTTTCAATAAATGATTCAAACTTCGAAAACATTCCAAATAGGGAACATATGAGTAATAATCACAGAATAGATACTTTTCTGATTCTTAATTATTTTCATACCGGTTTGAAAAAGGACACCAAGAAGGCCAATAGCAGGTTATATGCATCAAGGAAATTTAATTGAGAAATGGAATCTTTGAAATCAATTATTGAACTTGCAATTCATATGAACCGTGTTAATGAAATTGAATCAATTGCAATATTTCATTTACGATCATACATGAAAAATACTACTTTTAGAACGGTTTGCATAAAGCACTCAAATGAAATAGCGTGAGATTAATGATATTTTATAATAACGAAGATAATCTAGTATATTTGAGTTAACAAGTGTACATACGCGATAAACTTGAATCTCCAAGATTAGAAACATGAGGACTTTCACGTACAATATTGATCACCAGTATAAAATGAATGTCACAATATTAATAATTACATCGAATATGTGAAATATACAGATATTAATTAGGTTTTTGCCTCTAATATTTTTTTTCCCACTATATAACAATGATTTTGTACAAATTTCGATTAATTTCACTAAAATTCCTAGTCATGTCATTCCAGCGTGTACAGAGAATTTAATTTACCAACACTGGCATTTGTAAGACACCATCACGGTATCCGTGTAAATTTACAGGTTGACGAATAGGTAATTAAGATTGTTCTAAAGGTTGGTTGACCACTGACGCCACATTGTTGTTTCTGGGGAAACGTGTATTCCAGGAAGTTGAGGGAGGATCAAACAATCTTTCAGAAAAAACAAGATTCTCTGTATTCTCTGCATTATGTGATGCTATAAGCGCGCGTGTGGAATTTTATTCGGAGAGAAGAATTCAATTTTCAAATGTTTCTTGCAGGATTTTTCAGACACTATAATATTTTTCTCCCGCAATCCCACGAATTTTATACCCGATAGTGTCCAAGATATTTGTCTGAATCATTCGAAATGGATCATTCTCTGTAAAAAACAAAAGTTATTATTGAAATTTTCATAAATTATTATATCACTTTCGATCGGAGGATGATTTCGAAACGAATTCATACGCCGAATGTGAATAATTAGTCGACTTGTTTATTATTTCCTTCAACGGAGAATGCGAGGAGTGAATTTCATCTTTGGAATAATAGAATTATTTAAATCGGATCGATTGCACGGATTCTTTTCGAATTCATCGTTTGTTCGTTGTATATATGAAACGTTCGGATGCTACTTGGACAAAAACGAGAAAGTTTCGTGTTATTAAATTGGCAGGAGTTTTTTTGAATTTGTATTCATAAAATTCCTCTTCATCTGGATCGTGTATAAATTTCAAGAGCTATTATCAAAATTTAATTTATGATGCTCCAGTAGAGAAACTTAGAAATATATTCAAAAATACGACATGGGAAAAGCATTCCAACATAACATCATAACATAGTAGATGTTTTATAAAATTCTATGTGGATAAGAATCGTTTCGATTCGTCAAATCCAGAAATAACGTGTCCTTCAATGCATGTATCTATGTACGTCGATGTGCAGACGTCTCTCTAGATTTTTAATAAAGGTCGAGTCAAACAGAGGAGTATTCAACATTCAACGTGATCAATCTAATCAATTGAAAGATATAAAGAAAAACGTGTAAAATGCAGAGCACGATCAGTATTTCACACTTCATGTTTTGTACTTGGAAATGTTTTTAAGAGGAATAAAATTCATCGAATTTCACGATTTATGATTCTCGAACACAAGTAATTTCTCTCATTTATTTCTTTCAAACAAATTATACAGCACTGATGTACTTGCAAATGCATTGGAAAGAAAAATAAGGAGCTTTCAAAATATTTTTCTTTTTGTAATACAAGTAGTTTTTGAATAAAGGAAACTATTCATTTTATTTCATTCTTATGAAATCCAGTAAAAACACAATTGCAGGAGTCAATATGAGGTCACCTTCACTTACGTTGAATCTAACACAGCGAAAAAAACATCTGTCAAAATGAAATATTGGTTCATTTATGCGAAAACGTTTGAAACCCTATCAACTACATTTTTCTGAAATTTCTTACAAAAGATTATTAATAGATCAAAGGAGATTCTCGAATAAAATTGCAGAACTTCTGGAATTATTTGAGACTAATTTCTACTGCAGACGTAGGATTCACTGACTTATCAACTATCATTGATGAGAATGGTGTGGCGATGACCACGTACGATAAACTTTCATTATAGTAACGATCCTCATCCCCCTTATTGCGCGCTACTATCACAAAGCAATTGCATTGATTTGTCAGGTATCCAAACTCTGATGCCTGTTGGATATTCATGCATGGAACATTGATACGTCAATCGTTCAAAAATCATATCATCATTTGTCGCTATAACTGTGATCGAGATTCTCACTGTTACTATGTTACGTTTTGCGACTAATTGATCAACTAATTTATATTCTTTCACAAATCAATGGATTTTTATTTCTGATCTGATCTATAATTAAATGTACCAGAATTAATTAATATAAAATGAGGTCATCGATTACACAATCTTTTGGACATCCATGCATTTGTCGATTCATTGGTTGAAACGGTATTGATTGATGTGAGAGAAATACATTACAAATTAATGAAAATGAATTACTGCACATGTACAGTTGAAAATTGTCCGTTAGGAATCGTCCACTCGCAATTTTTGTTGAACATAAATAACGCATTATGAGATTCGAAGATTTACAATGTTATATTGAGATTTTTTTATTTTTTTAATTTGTTTTTTTGAGTTAATATTCAAGAGTAATTCTAACCCTCAGCCTACGGACTTCGAATTGATTGATGAATTTTTTTTTGCACACAAAATGTAACATAAACTTGCACTTTTTCACTCATCAATAAAGTGGTACTAATCCATCAATTTATACTCGAGTTGTTTTATTCAAAGATGACGATGTTGAAACTCGTATTTGTTTCGAATTCTGCATGTTCCAAATACTCATTGGGTTACGCTAACCCTGTTTGTAGGCTGAGAGTTGAGTGAATTGTTTCAGAAACGGTTTCACTAATAATGTGAATAAAATATCTGAATTGATTAAAAAAACCAACAGCGGGTGCGTTTCCTTGTAGTCTGTGGCATAACTCTCTAAATTCCTTCGAGTGAAAAATTCACTCTCGGAGGGTAAAAATACTGCAAGTCCAAGGAGAGTGAGATTACACTATCGAAGAGTGAATTCTCACTCCAACAGAGTGAAGTTTCAACTCGGTTTCAAGAGTGAAATTTCACCTTCCTTTAAGAGTGAGATCCTCACTCCACACGGAAAGAAGTCCCATGTAAATTCTACATTGAGTGTTGTTAATTTAACATAACCACTCACATAAATGCAATTGGAATAAAATTTACTTTGCAACTGATGCTATATTTACATTCTTACCGAAGTAAATGGGAGAAGCGTTGCTGTGAAGTATGATAACGATGTAAATCCAACAGGACTGTGTAGTAAATTTTACATGACATGCACCCTGTAATCATTACTTCACTTGTTATTTAATTTTTACATGGGTATTTTTTTCCGTGCAAGAGAATGAAAATTCACTCTAATGGAGGGAAAAACTCACTCTCTAGGAGTCTCACTCTTGTTAGACGTGCAGTAGTTTCACCCCTCAGAAGTGGATTTCCACTCCAAGGAATTTAGAGAGAACCTATTCGGAATTGTACGTGAAATACGAATTAAAATCTTGTATTGATTCGAATCAGTCACGCATGAAAATTGAGTTCAATAGTGTTGAAAGTTAATATTAGGTTCATGAACTCAGGAGGATTGAACAAGTTATAGCTCGAATTGCATAATTGAACTCAAATGAACTCGTATATGTGAAGGAAAGTGATGAAAGAAATACTCAAGCGGCAGAGTATGTCCAAAATATACACGAAGAGACGAGTTAATTGATATTGATAGAACGATTATACATTTGAGAAACTTTTAAACCTACAAGAAAACTGTTTGGGAGGTATTCACAGACTATTCAAAGACCGTTCAACACTTTTCTAATCGATAATGAATGTCCACTGAATTAAATCGATATCAAACTCAAATTACATGGAGTCTTAAAAATTTCCGGAACGAAATTTCGCTCGAAACGGGTGAAATTATCACTCGAACCGCACAAGCTCCTCCCCAGCCAGCACAAATAATCAATTTGAATTGATAAAAACTTTCTAATGACCTTTTCAACAGTCCCTGTTACGCTCATCAATATGTATTCATTGTGAATATTTTGAATTCAAAATGAAAACGTATTGAATGCCCGCAGAATTTCTAATGAATACATATTGATCAGGATAACGGAAGCTCTTTGCGGAAGAGTATGGGTCATTCCCAACACTCAATAGATGGAATCATCGATTTTTCCCTCTACCAGATTTAAAGAGTGTATTCCGTTTTATTCTCATTGTTCCAATCAAAGATCCATCGGGGTTTGTGCGGATTCTGGAATCTCAACGAAATTGATCAATCGCGCGTTAATTTCAAACATGATTTAGTAGTAAAAATGAAATTTCCACAGTGTACAAACTCTGTGCATATATGTATTTGCTTATAACGCCAAGTGTTTATTATTTTCTTGAAAAAATCGAATTTCCGTACAAGTGAATTGAATCACGTGTTTTAATAAAAGCACAGAGAAATGGAAGGAATTCCATCCATAAAACATGAGGAAAAAAAACAAATTTATCAAGATCGATCTGGTTCGGACGTAAGTCTCGGTCATGGTGTGAGGTGAGGTCAAGGAAGTATAATTTCACGCATCCATTTCAAGAGTTAATCAATTTCTCCTCCTCTGGCTTCGTGAATGCGTGCCACCGACATCGGAAGTCCCTGAGATATTAACTGGTCGTTGGTAAATGAACCATGTGTGCAATCGAAGGAACCGGTATATAAGTATATATGTGTATGTGTATGTGTGCATTTGTGTATAAAATCGGAAATCAATTGAGTTCAATCATTGCAGCTGACTCACATTCACGAACGTTTCATTTCCATTTTTTGATTTTATGGAAGTTTTTCTCGTCTGCAGAAATCATCGAATGCACACAATGCTCGTGTTGGATCAATGATTTGTGCGTTCCGCGTACATCGCTATATAAACGCCTGGAAAATCTGCGTAAACATTCATAATTGTCTTTATACGACAAACGGTGTGCGAATAGAAAGGAGGATGGTGAAAATTCAATTTCTCTTCGCTGGTTTGATGACCTTGAACTTTGATATTTGGAAACTAATTAAGATCAGTAGATTTTCTTGTATCAGAATCACATGACTTATGAGTCGAATATTGGTCCTAATTTCCTATGTACAATTTTTAGGAGCCATTGTTCCTCTTTCGTATGGATAGATTCGATAGATAGCATAGTGGATAATAATCTTCAATAATTTAGTAAAAATAAACCGCTTATTCGTTTGAACGCAAATACATCTCTGGTGTACACGTAATTACATATCTTCCTGATTCCCGATGCTGGTCGAGATTGAACATTGATGGAGGTTTTAATTTCATGATAGAAACTCTATACGTGATTGTGTGGGCAGCTTTTTGATTGAACTCTACTTCGACGTTTCATTCCCCAAATTGAATTAATTAATTTCTCTACATAATTTAGAAGGATACGAGTGTACACGTGCTTTCATTTAGCAGAATTTTTTTCCCTGAATTCGTTGATATTGGAATAAGCATCGAATGCAATAAACGTAATTCCGATGAGAGGGGCCATTGAGGGACTTGGGATGTAAAGTTGGAAAAAATTTTATAAAGTAATATTGAAAATACTGTTCATGTAAACTCATTCAGTTTAATTTTATTTCGAAACGGACAAAACAAGAATTCGATAGTTCAATAATAGATATATGAACTCCATTTATAAGATTATAATAGAAACAAATTTCTAGTATTTTGTTTATGATCATGTTACTCAGAATGCTCAGCTGATTAATATGATCAATGAATTATAATATAAAAAAGAAATCATTTTACAATAAAAATTTGTCAATGTTGGTCAACGCTCCTATACAAGGAGAGATCGGAGCGTAGAGATTCATTCAATGTTCTCGCATGATAGAGTGCAGAACTCCGTGTTAAAACATTGTTTCATGTAGAAAATTATAAATTGATGTCATAGGAAGGAATAAATATCTTCAAAATATGAAGATGGATTGATTGATTTTATAAAGAATCGAAATAACTGAAGGATGAAAAATTATAACAAAAGGCTTCGTTTATGTTTTCTATAAGAATAAAGAATAACCTGGCGACCGGAAAAAGAATCTTCGGAGGTAATAAGTGGATCGTGGCATTTTCGGATCAAAGTAGTTTTGAATAGGTACGTTATATTATACCAACGAACCTGCAAGTACCACGCAAAATTATTCGAGTATAATTTTGCATAGCACCGTACCGCTACAGTCTCATAATGTGAATAGTGTATGATATTCAAGCTTCTGAGTTTATTCAATTAATTTTATTGAAATCGATTCTGGCACTTCCAGTTTTGCAGTTATGATGATTGAAATGAGGAAAGCTTTGATCGTTGGACATCGCAAAAGTTCTGAGTTGACAACCCGTTCAATAACAAAATATAATTTTGACAACGACAATTAAGCTACAGATCAATTTTTTTCAAAAACAAATCTCTTATTCCATAGTTAAGAATGTGTCATGAAAAATCGAAAGATGAATGTTTAGTTACACGACCTAAAAATCTCGACTAATGTCTCAAGGCTAGGATCTCTTGAAATTACGGAAGTTCATGCAACTTTTTTCTTATCGCAATTCAACAGTCTTCCATCCAATTCCATTAGGAGCTCGTCCATTCTGTTTTACAGTCGTGAATGAATTGTGAATCATAATGATCTCAGGCAATACGTTTCAAAATAAAATGTCACGACGGAGTCGATTTTTTATTGCGAAGCTGACTTCAAACGTTTTTCATCTCTGCTTTTGTGATTCAGAGAAGGTTTTTTTTCTCCTCCTCCATTTCTATTTTATTCTATCTCAATTCGCGTATTAATGGACCATTGCGATATTAGTACCATGTTATACTACCTCTCCGGGGTTTAAGGAGTTAATCTAGTAGGATATAACCTATAGAAATGGTTTAATGACATCTCGTTCGAGCGAACTGGTTCTCTTTCGTGGAGAATTTCGTTGTAAGCTTTGCTTTCTTCACCGTTTCAACTTCCTCCAACCTCTTTCCATCTCTTTTTCTTCTTTCCACCATAATCAAGCATTCCTCTTTCCGCAGCTTAGCTCAATCCACACTTTAACCCCCAGAGAGGCAGCGTAGTGTATATTCTGCACTTGTTGCTACGAATACGAAACGCGGAACACGGCTTCAACATTCGAATAGATCGGAAAAACTTGTATGCGCTTCACTTCTTTCACAGATCTCACTCAGCTTCTACCACTTTTATCGCTCGTACGTGATTTCGGAGGATGTTATCAAATCTAAATTATTTAATGAGGAAAACTCGATTGCATAAATTCGTATCTGATTAAATGTTGAGTTATAATATTGGATTTCACATTGAGAGATCCCATCGGTAGGCGAATAAAAGTAGAATAGTACTTTGAAGTGAGGGAGGGATTGCTCATGATTTTTACAGGTTGGCGTTGATGTAATCGTGGTAGTTTATAGCTATCTTCATGTTTATTTCTATGCTCGCGCAATGCCTGGTTGTCTTTAATATATTTTCATAGCACTTTTATTACAATATCTGCTTCGTGTAGGGATGAATCGAACGATCGGTGGACAAAGGAGTAAGAAAGTTCTTCAACGAATTCATTTGAAGTATTCTCAAATTCTTATTCGTCCCCATTCGCGATAAAACTTGAACGATGAATCAATATTCGATAAAATCTGAGGAATAATAGGTATGAGAAATATAAAGTAAAAGTGCATTCGAAATGCGATTTGATTTTATTCGCATTTTAGATAAAAGAGATTACAATATTCGAGCGTTTTCATGAGTCGCCCTGGTAGCAATTTTCGCTGGTGAATAATTAGGCACTTACGAGTTTATCTCTACTCATGAGGCACTAGGGAGAAAAACTCACAAGGCACTCACAAGAATGTAACAATCCAACTAACTAGATTCCATTTATCAAAACTAGTGAAACAGTCATCATTATCTAAAGAGGAACTTATTAGACACTAACATGGTACTCGTGAGAATAATTAGGGTAAAAATACAAACTTATTATTGAATTCATAATTGATTCAGATATGTTCTTGGTTTGAACAAATTTACTTCAACTCAGAGAATTTTTTCATTCGAGAATTTTGTTTTCTTGCATCAAAAGAACACTGTCTGGAGAGGATTCTATTTTCAGAATAAAGAGACATGTTTTGAATTTGATTAATGATTTTTTTAATTTACATGCATGAAGCATTTTTTTACCAGTCATTCAGAAAAATGATTTAATCCAAATATGAATCTAATAAATAAAACTGCTTATTGATCATTTTATTCAATAATGTATAAATTTGATCTTAGTAATGTTTGGATAAACCTTGCAAGAAATTTACAAGTTTTATCCAAACATCATTAGTCAGATAAGATTTACAAGTGATTCATTAGTCGTTCACTAGTTTTATTTTAATAAGTTTTTCCCTAATTCATGAGTCATGAGGAAGAACTTTTGATATTTCTACTAGGGCGTGTTATTACGAAAAGTGATAAACAATTTGTTGTTTCCATGCAAACATCGGTGATATACAAAATTTTGGATATTTTTCGTTCTAATACAAAGATTAATACAATTATTCACTCGTGTCACGTTCATGGAGATGGAAAAAGGTAATCTCTTTTGGCACTTTTTGTTCTTTGAACAGGGCAAATGCATTGTACTGGCAACAAGTGACAAGCTTGCGATGTTTAGAAGAAAAAAGCGAAAGCGACAGGGTTTAAGTAATGGGAAAAGCAAGAGAGAGTGGGAGGAGAGGTGAGAGTGAAAAGAGAACAGTCGTGAACAACGAGTCTTATTTTCCTTCTCCTTTACACTCTTTCTCGCCAACGAAAATCAATCAATCGAAAATAAATGTTCGATAAATTAAATCTATTTCCGGAACGTGGTACTCAGAGGCAATTCAAAAGAATTGTATAAACATGTTTCCCTTTTCGCTAACTGGTAGACAAGAAGAATCCATGAAAGCGTCATCCTCCTCTTTATCGCATATTGTGTGACGAATGAAGACTGTTAGAAACGTTTGTGAATTTTATAAATATTTGAGTATTCAATTTGATTTTATATTAATCCAACTATATAATTCATGTAACTAGCATGTGCAGTCGACATTCAGATTTATAAATTCAATGTACAAATGTACACTGAGAAAATAGATATCTTGAAAAATACCATAATTTATGGATTTTCAGCGCTGGTTTGACCCGAGTCGGAATATTCACTTGCATGAATCTCTAAAAGTACCATAATTTCTTGGACTTTTTGAAATAAGTATGGTACCTTCTGTATAAAAGTCCAAGACATTATGGTACTTTTAGAGGTTTTTTCAGGTAAATATTTAGACTCGGTCAGACCAGCGCAGAAAATCCATAAATTATGGTACTTTTTAAGATACCTTTTTCTCCGTGTACACTGTAAACAATTTCTATGGGAAAATTCCTATATATTCATGTGAAGTAATTAACTTGTCCGAAAATTTATTGTGAAATGTTGGGAAAAATCCCACGAAATTCAGAATTTTCAGATAAATTCATGGGAATTGATTTCCTGATCAGTGATTGGAATTTTCCGATTGATGTACACAGGAAAATTCCGATTCGTTTCTACAGTGTATATGAAGAATACTTACGAACTTCGAACATGCAAGTTTAAATGAATGTATAAATATTTGTCTTATATCAATGTCTTTCGAATGTGCATTATCTAAAATGATGCATGTGTCAAATATGTCCTTTTTTTAGTTTGAATTATCAGTAGAGATAATCATAAATTGATCTCCAATTAAAGTCTTTTGATATGGTTATTAGAGTTCTGATGAATCAGTCGAATGATAGAAATCGTACAAAAAATAATAATACACTCTGATGTCGAATAAATTATAAAGTTGATAATGTGATTACAAATTTACGACCTCTTAGTTACTTTGGTACATAGTTTTTTCATACTCATAAGCATAGAACTTCGGTATCATGAAGTTTGTTTTCTTTGATAACGTTGTGAATAAATTATCATATCGTTCTTCCTCGAGAATTGACAAGAGCAATTTATTCGGAATCGCGTTTCCCTGAAATTCTGTGAATTTCAAAGAAGTCTGGAGTTTCTTCATGTATTCCATGAAATTTAATGAGATTCTTAGGCCTACCATATCCCTTTGACTACGTTTTCTTTTTCTCCTTTCAAAAACGATGCCGAGCGATTAAACGGCTTGTACCACGAACGTGGAAATTCCTTCCCTCGAAATATTCACTACGAGGTTTTCACTTTCGGCAAATTGAAGAGGATTGCGTGTATGTGTGTCTGCCTTTAACAGCCAGTCACCACTTAAGAAAGCCGACCTAAGAAGTCCTCCCTCCACTTTTATTTCCATGCTCAGTGATCGAGTCGTTGTACAGATGCGACTTATACCAAATTATTAATAATTCTCTCTTCATTATATCTGGATCAGAAGTATCACAGCTCTCGTTAGTCACCCTCTTTTCCCACTGATATAATATGGATCAAAGAACATTGAGAAAACCCATTGAATTCGGAAGGTTCTGATATTATATTATCTTTGGTGGAGTGCACTCTGTGTATTGCACGTTGCGATGTACTCTAAAACACGAAACAGCACTTCTTGCACATTCGAATGAATTTCATGTCACCCTTTGATCCTTCATTTTTAATAGGATTTTATTGAATTTGATACGAAGGTTTGGATTGATTGTTAATTCATCCCGCACGGATTTTATTGTTTTTCTTCTCATACTCGTTAGATTAGATATAAAAATAAGAACAACAATGATTTCATAGAAAAAAATAATCATAATAGTAGTAGGAAGGTTGTCGCGAGTAGCTTTGTTACCTTCAAAAAAAAATTCATGAATTTCTCAAGTAAGATCCTCAACGAGTGTAGATGAGTACTCTTTTAATTACGGAAGAAGGAGAGATTGTTTTCAAGGTGAAAAAGGAAACTGTGAATATAAATAATAGAATAACTTCATAATAAGAATAAAAATCTAGAAGATTCGAGTCCAAGATTTAACAAGAGTTGAGATTTTTTTTTGATTTTAGAATTTTGCTCGATTCAATTCAGATTTCTCCAAATTTTTAGAATACTCACTCAAAGAAAAGAATAGTCGGAATTACCATTGGGATAGTTGGGAAAGGACTCAACTTTGACTGATAATAAGTTTCACTACGTCGTTGTTTAAATAGCAATATTGATTGTAGAAATTACTATTTGGATTGGTTCAGTTTACTATAAAATAGTTAGTGTAACCATTGAACAGCTAACTATTCATAGTTGAGTCCTCTCCCAACTATTACTATTAATTTACCATTTTCTTTTCTCTCAGGGCTCGGATATTCAAATCAGTCGAAACTAACAATTCTGGTCAGCGAATAAAAAATCTTATTACTAGTGAAAGTAAAATTGATCGAATATTCAATTGAATTCAATGTATGAAATACAAATACTTAAAATCAATAATAGGGATTCGATGTAGTTCTATCCGTACACGCAGATTCAATATAAATATCATGTGAAAAGTAGATCAAATATGCTACAAATGGCTATTTTAATCATCACACCCAAAAAAAAGTAATTTGGAAATAAGAGGAAAAATTCCTCTCAATCAGGAAAGATATTTCACTCTTGTTTCTTTCTTCAATTGAGAATATATGTATCTACGATTGAGAGTATTCTAAACAAAAGAAAATCGAACAAATAACAATTGTTTCACCATAAAAATTAATCCTCTCAAATGGAGAGGAATACTTTTGATACCATATATTAGGGAAGAAGTTGCATCAAAATGAGAGGGATACTCTTATTTCAAGATTAATTTTCTTTGGTTGTATATTTTGGATAAACATATTCCACTACCCGCATGTGAATTATTCGCCAGTACATTGTACAGATTCACTCGTTGATTGCATCTTAAAAGAATATTCCCCCACACGTTTCATCGTGCAACCTATTTTCTTCTGATTATTTGCGATTATTCAAAAACGATTCAGAACGTCAGAGTACGTATCGAAGTATTGTTTGACATGAAATCGCGTTTGCTGATAACGATCAAACTTCAAGTTTATAGTGAAAACAACTCTAGAAGCATATACCGTCATACGCACTCTAACATCTGATGCAAACAAGTTACAATTTTATGTACGGTAGACTCTCGGTAATCCAAACTCGGGGAAATTACGCTCGCCTGAAGTAGAGGAAAGTTCAAACTACCGGGAGCTAGGATTTCAGAATTTAGCCATAAATATGTTTGTAGATATGTTTAATAATTAATTGGATGGCTTTACGCAATAACGTCTCAACTAACAAGAAAATGCAAAATGTCCAACGTTAATATGATTGATTAACATTCACTGGATACATTCAGCATAATAACTTGATTCACAAAAAGGTAATGAATAAGATGTTATTACGTGAAGTCAGCTCATTATAATGGGGATAACAAGCATTTATTACATGTATCTACTTTAACACTTGTAACGTTTCAAAACTGAAGTGCGCGCCAACGGTGTTTGACCGAACCCAATTAAACAACAATTAGACCCCCAATGCCTTTAGCTCACCGGATCCAAGGTTCAGGAGTGGGGGAACGCGAGTTACAGACCATTAAATGAACAGAATCAAAGTTAAATTTAATCAATTGAGAATAACGATTTATTACAAAAGATTATTCAATAAAACAAACATTAATCAGAAAAGGTGATTATTTACTATTTACAAACTAACCTATTATTACGCGCATGCCTGGGTCGAATCTTAATGATTTTACAAACCCTTAGAAAATATAATACAAAAAAATCAATTGTTACGAATTGAGATTTGAATCAGTAAAATACTTTTGCAAGGCAAGAAATCTTGATCGTGTATTGCGCCTAGTTAGTTCTAAGGACGCGCCAATCAAAATGCTTTTAGAGCAATTCGGCTATAAGAGCCGTTAATGAGCCCACTTCGTGTGCGTGACGAGAATCCTAAGCTAATTGGCCCGATTCAGGATGTCCCATTCTCAGCCACCACCAACGGCATCAACCCTAAACTACCTAACAGAAGCAAGTCCCCTACTTATCTTCTGGTGCTCTGTCCTCAGGCTTCAGGATGACCCATCTACCAAGAGCTGTTTGAGTTGTGGTTTCAGGATAACCCATTCACCAAATGCACAAAGGCGTGACAACAGCTGATTATTTCCCAAAAGCCGTGACAACAGCTATTTTTCGAATACCACCCGTAACCAGTGTTGCCACCAAATCCCGGAATCTATCAGAATTAGCCAGTTCCGTTTATTTATTAAAAAGAATGACAAATCACAGAACAACAGAATTCCCGGAATGGTAACGATGGTATCGGACGCTTGTTCCCTTTCCAAAAAGTTGAGTTAACTGTTAGAGTACTCTGTACCAGTAATGCCAGAACCCAAGTTCTGCCCCCTCCATCAAGCCCCATCTGTATGGAAATTCCACGCACACAATGAAGCCGCCGATAAAAGAAATTCGATTGTGTAGAGGCAAAATGTCTTGATGGAGGGGGCAGAAGTTTGAATTTCTGGCATCACTGCTCTGTACAGTAAGCTGCGTGAGGAGAACAAGAGTACTGGTACACTGACCAGGCACCCCTACATATACCAGGAGAAAGTTACGCTTGACTCTGTGCAACGCCATGAGCCGGGTCTCCACCGTGCGGTTCGGTTTCGTACTACTGATTCCGTTGGGTAGGGTGTGGGTAGCGGCGTGCCGCGCGATATACGTCATGCATTCGATCAAGCATATGTTTGCATGAGGGTTCCGAGCGCTCCGTCGGATGGTGCTACTAAGTCCTTTTGCACGCACCTGTATTATTTACATCATTAAATGTCGCTATTCTCGCTTTATTTATGCTCTGTCGAAGACAGACGTTTGTCCAAAAATAGTGACTCGTCACACACTAGCAATATTAGATCATGGATCAACGTGTGGAATATTCTGTATCAATGATAATATTAGATGTATCATTAATTAACAATCTAAAGTGATTATTGTGATTTATATCGTCTATTCTGCCGTCCTAAACCAAAAGGCCGTATGTCAAAATTTGGATGTTCCGTGATATCAAGCATTTTGTTTACACTTGTACTTGTTGATTGATACAGAGGGCCGTGATTCTTCAATCAGTTTTTTAAATAGCTTTTAATAGTGTGAGGATTTTCTGAATTTAAACACACATAAGAAACCTATTGGAATATGAATATGTAGAAAACGGAGAAAAATTTTTGGCTTACACTGAGAGAAGTGAAACGTAATGATTACCATGTACAAATAGTAATTGGGGTACAACTTCGCGAATTTGGTTTCGGATACTATGGAGATTCGTAGCAATGTTCATGCATATTAGAATGGTTACCATTTACATGAAGATGGGTCCCAAATAACGTAGTCGCTATCATCAACTTAGAGATTCTGTCATTCAACTATCATTTTCGCATGGTAATGGTTACAGTTCACTCTTCTCAGTGTAGGATGGCAGTATTAGTTTGGAATGGAAAAAATATTAGGTGTACAAATAAGTTTCCGCGGTTTGTCAAAAGATGGCCCCACCAGAAGGTTATGAAGAAATTGTCAGATGTAAAACGTAATATCCCAAGTTTAGTCATCTGGCAACACCATAACCTTAAAGTACTAGTGATTCCGTATCAGCATCACGTAATTTTTTTCGTGCAAAAATGTCAAGTTTTATTCCGAATAAGCATCATTTGCGGGAACTTTTGATTTACTTCTTTAATGTGAAAAAATCTGCAGCTGAGGCGCATCGATTGCTTCTAGAAGCATATGGCGAAGCTGCTTTAAGTGAGAGAAGTTGTCAGGAATGGTTTCAAAAGTTTAAGAACGGTGAGTTTGACGTTAAAGACAAAGAACGCAGTGGAAGGCCGAAAGTGTACGAAGACATGGAATTAGAAGTACTATTGGAGGAAGATTCGTCCCAAACGCAAAAAGAACTTGCACTTACTCTACAAGTGACTCAACAAGCAATTTCACATCGTTTAAAATCGTTAGGAATGATTGAAAAACAAGGAAATTGGGTTCCATATGAACTAAAGCCGAGAGACGTTGAACGCCGATTATGCATGAGTGAAATGCTGCTTGCCAGGAATAAAAAAGAGTTTTTGCATCGTATAGTCACTGGTGACGAAAAATGGATTCACTACGATAATCCAAAGAAGAGAAAGTCATGGGTTAAGCCCGGCGAACCATCAACATCGACAGCTAAGCCGAATATTCATGGAAAAAACTCATGCTGTGTATTTGGTGGGATCAGCTTGGTGTCGTGTATTATGAATTGCTGAAACCAAGCGAAACCATTACTGGAGCTCTCTACCGAACACAATTGATGAGATTGAGTCGGGCACTTAAGGAAAAACGCGCCCATTACTACTCCAGACACGACAAAATTATTCTTTTACACGATAATGCTCGTCCACATGTTGCGGCGCCGGTAAAAACATACTTGGAAACACTCAACTGGGAAGTTTTACCCCACCCGCCGTATTCACCAGACTTAGCCCCTTCTGATTATCACCTGTTCCGGTCGATGGCACATGGTCTGTCTGAGCAGCGCTTCACATCATATGAAGACACCAAAAATTGGCTAGATTTGTGGATAGCGTCAAAAGATGAAGAGTTTTTTCGACGGGGTATCCGAATGTTGCCAGAAAGATGGGGAAAAGTAGTGGCAAATGATGGAAAATACTTTGAATAAAACGTAATGTACTTTTCCTTTACAATAAATTCCTATTTTTTTATAAAAAACCGCGGAAACTTATTTGTACACCTAATAGTTGAGTGTCAAGCTGTATGAAATTATCTGACATTTATTCCTTTCAAAGTAGAAGCGCAGAATGGAGTTTTTATTTTATTTTCAACTACAACAAGAACATCAAAGCCATTATTGGCACGAAATGGGCGCGACTGTGTCGCAAGGTTGCAAAAGCGCCTTCACAAGGTTAGGGCAATGTTTCAATAACATTCTCGATTTTTGAAAAATTCTGACCGAGTACACTCCAAATACAAGTGTTGAATTTCAATACGCTCAGAGTGTTTAGAGTATGACGCACTTTCCCACTCCGCTACAGCCTGAAATAATAGATAAAACTTTGTTCATTCCAGGAAAATATGACGATTTTAAGTGAATTTTCGAAAAATATGTACTCAGTGTTGGTAGAAAATCGCTCCGAGAATCCTTGATGAAACTAAGTAGAAACGAATGCTTTATTACTGTAAATCACAGCACCCGACGTTTCGCCCAGATTCTGGGCATTTTCAAGGATATAAAAATCGGAGAACAGAGGTATTTCCCCTGTGCTGACCCGTATTCGTATTTGGAGAGGGTGTAGACATTCTCGAAAATCAAGTACTCAGTGTTCGTAAAAAATCGCTCCGAGAATCAAGAGCCCATGTGAGGAAATTCAACCCGGCCCAGTACTGACTCTGACTTGAAGAATCTGAGCCAGTACTGACCCGTTTTAAATTTCCACTTAGGAGAGTTTAATCAAGGATTCTCGGAGCAATTTTAAGTGAATCTTCATACCTTTCTTGAGTGAACAAGATTTTATGTACTATTTGAAGCTATACCGAACCGGGAAAGTGCGTCATCCCACCTTACTTTACTCTAAATCGTGTAGTCACTTTTCGAACGCTCAGAGGCGTGTAAATATCCTCATAGAACGGACATAAAAATGTTAATATTCTTTTTCATCACTTTTAAGCGTTCAAAAAGTGACTACACGATTCAAACCTTCTTAGTGTAGTGACATAAAACACTTGAATTCCCAGTTTAACCTTAATGCACCTAGAAAATTTTATGCTTGGATTTATTTGGATTGACTAAATTTTGTTTGAATCAACCAAATTTCTATTTGAATATGAACCTACTAGAGTTTTAGTTGGATCGAATAAAACATTTAATCAATTCAAATGAGTTTTCAATCATTTCAATTAAAATTTACTTAAATCAAGTAGAAAATTACCGGATGCAATGGAATGTCTAGTAGGTTCATATTCAAGTGAATCATCTTTCTGGGTGTAGGATGATCAGATGATTCAAAGTTTCGCCGATATCGGTGATAATATGGCGAGTGAGTATTTAATGCAATGCCATTAAATTCATCCGCTGGTTTACATTTTTGTTGCCTGTCGTTATGATCGAATCTTATTCAAAATATGTTAAAAAATCAGTATCATTCAAATCAATAGATTAATGTTCCCCTCGGTTTTAGTTAGATACGTTTAATAATGTGATGAAATTTTTGTCTGTTCCAGGTATGTACTCAAAAATTTGCATTCCTTTACTTAGAGAAAATGTAAGTAAAATATTTTATTCCATTGCATCTACGAAATTCATTCATGAGTAAAATATCCAGTGAACATTTTTTTCCCTTAGCTCATTGCATAAGTATGACATGCGTGCTTCTAGAGTTTGTATTTCACGCTGTAAAAGGCTATGTAAAATCCTCATGCTCTTCGAGTATGGACTTGATGCATAAAAGGTTCAAAGCAACGCTCAATCGATTATCGATACCATCTGTAGATGCTCGACTTTCATGTCCGAAAAGTTCGAACCATGAGGGTTTGGAACATCAAAACTTTCGTGCGTTTAATGCACGACGTTCCTACGACAGACGTTTCGACGTCTCTTTTTGTCTATGAACAACTTCAAACTTGAACATATGAATTCTGAGGTTCGCATGGGGTTGAACTGTTGAAGTGCACGAATTCTCATCTACGGGACGCATGGATTTCTTCCCCATTTCGTACAAGTAATTCTAACAGTATAGGTCATTTTATCCGAAAGCCGACTAACAGTTGACGTCATTCAAATATCGCAGTATGAGGTAGGGGAATAGTTGAAGATGGAGACACAAAAAATCGTTATGTAAAATGCAGATATGGAGGTGGCCTCGGGCTTGAAGAATATGAAAAACGAAATATCCGAGTATTGGACTGAGAAGGAAAATGAAAAGAATTCAAGAACAAACGAGGTATGCTACAGAAACAGGAAAGATCTGTAGTAGATGGGAGAGGGAATGAGATAGAGGGGTCTTCCTCGAATCTACTGTTATTCAATCTCCTGATGGTGAATATGGAGATGATATTATGGAAAGGGAAGTTCAATTCAACGGAGAAACACCCGTATATGGTTACTGTGGTATGTAAATCACATGATGATATCAAATTACCTATAAAACGGTGATTAAGAGCCTGATTGAAATGATGGGAAGATACATCGGAGAGAAAATCGTGCAATTCACCGAAGAAAAGATGAAAATGATAAGATTTACGAGGGAAGGAATGAGAACTGCTGATACTTACGGAAAAAGAAAAAAAGAGACAAAAGGAGGAAGATTGAATGAACGTGAGCATGTATAGTGGAGAAAATATAGAAGACTTCCGTTTCTGCGAACAGAAAGTTGCCACTACGTTCAAGTTTTCATTGTTCTCGCTTATTTTGTACTATTGGATCCATAACCTGTTTTTTTCTCGTTGGGAATTTGTTGCTGCAATAAAGTTCCCGTTCAAATAGCGATTTTCACCAATCGAAACAAAATAAAATTTCTCATAAAGGAATGAAATACCCAGAGTTTTGACGAATTGATATTAGAATTAGAATAAACAAAAACATATAAAACTCATATGGTAAGAATATGAAAGTTGGAAAAAGATTGGAAAAATAATGATCTGATCACCTTCCGTTTTGGAGTTGTAGCGATTCAGAATTCTGATCGGTTGAAATTGGAGGCATTTCAAATCGCTAGCATGATTCAAGCGTTTCCTAGTAGAAATGCTCTAGGCATTTACCAGTTTTGTAACGCTCGAGCTGGCGAAATACTAGACACCCACAAGGGCCTCACATAAGTACTTCCCGCGTAGAAAAAATTAGTATGACACGAATCTCAAAAAAATCTGGCTGAAAGTCTGGTAGCAAGCTTGCGAAAGTATTGGAGCGATTTGGAGAAGATCTTGGCGAGAGTCTTTTCAAAAAGTGCGGAGTTTGGGACTCTTCAATATTCCTAAGAGACTAACGAAAAGTATGGTAGAGTTCCTTACCCTGTACTTTTCAAAAAGACTCTCACCAAGATCTTCCCCAAATCGCTCCAATACTTTCGCAAGCTTGCTACCAGATTTTCAGTTAAATTTCTTTGATTTCCCTATCATACTAAGTTTTTCTACGTGGGTTGTGAAGCACTCGTAATACTCGCAAGTGTCTAGTATAATATTTCGCTAGCGCGAACATTACAAAATTCGTGAATACCTTAGCATTTCTACTAGGGTTCTCCCTAGAATCCATGTGATTCTAACTTGGGAAATGATGTTAAGTTCAAAGATCAGAAACAAAGCATTTTTGATGCATTTAGATTTTTCCAAATATCGAAGAATGTTTATATCCCAAAAACTAAACCTCGAATGAAAATCTTTTTTGAATAGGAAAGTTGTTTTATTCTGGACTTAGAGAATGCCACTGTAGCGCGGGAAGTTGTTTCTGGGACACCCTTTTCATAACATGGCCTTGATTCTGAATCTCAAATTAAAAACTGTTTATCGCGTCAAGTTTGCGAGATACAGCGAATCTAATGACCATCGGGGTAGAATTCTCTAAAGTTTCTGACAAAACTATCGCACCCTGTCCAAACCCATGCTCCATATTCTTGAACGGGTACTGCTCGACTCCAGCAAGACTGCTAATCTTGTCGGACTTTTCTTTCTTCCGCACAGAACAATAATTAGTACATCAAGTTTATTTGAAGGTGTCAATAACGTGAGGACTATGAAACTATCATTGTGTGGGAATTCATACATTGGATTACCAACTAAAGGATTGCATATATCTGCAAGTCAATATCTTGAATATTCAAGTATTCAAAGTATCAAACTTACATTGTGGATTGATAATTTCAATGACGAATTTCAATGAACTCAGATTCAGGAAATCGTTATTCAACTATGCCAGCACGTGAATAATGAGGAATTACTTGGCAATCTAATACTTTTGACCTCACAAATGGGAAAAGTTGAAATGGATACTGGAGAGGCCATTGGCTCACAATATCGACACAAATGCTCATAACCGCATGTATTCTGGATATTGGATATTCTGAAGAGTACAATTATCGATAGAACACGCTGAAGAAATCTCTTCAACGATGGTACAATAAAAACAAGCAAAGTGAAGATGGCAAGGAAAACTGGATCGTGAACATGGTTTGAATATTATGATGATTATTGATATTAAGATTTTTCTATATTTTGAAGTGGATGTATCGCCTGTATTTTGTACACAGCAAACAATGTATATTCATTGAAATCTCTCAACCGTTAGAACCACTCTTCTCTTTCACCTATTATTCGTGGACCTCTTCTCATCTATGTTCATTAGTCTAATGACTATCAACGATGTAATTAATTGAATATTGAGTAATTGAGAATACTAGAAGAAGAAGAAGAGCATACCTTATTTTTGTGAGAAAAAATCTCCATTGCATCCATTGTTTTGTTGTTACAAATATTTTGATACCGCATGATATTATTTCAACACCATTTTGAGTTATTCCAATACTTGATTTCGAGGTGAACGTCTAAACAATCCACATAATGTTGATTCTGGTACCGCTTTTTCTACAGTCGTGTTGGTTTTATAATTGTATATAGTCATCTTCGTATACAACGTTTTTTTTCATCAGATTATCATCAAATTCACTGAAATTATTAATGAGGGATAACAGAGTTCTCTTATTGATTGGAGGAAAAAATCCAATTTCCCTGTCTCACTTTTCGTTGGGACAGCAAACTTTAGCTTACTAGCAAATAATTTCCTACGTCAGCTAATTATTTGACCGTAGCTGCAAAATATTTGCGGAGGTAGCTGAATTTTTAGTATTATTTTCTCGAATGACATACAAAGGAGGCGGTGTAAAAAGTATCGATTTTTGTCCATTCGTACAAAAAAGAATGGTGTATGAATTTTTATAGTTTTTGAGGTGCTGAATCCGATAGTGACCATAAGAAACCCGTAAATCCATGGGAAAGTGGAGAAAACCCGAGATAAGTGTATAAAATGTATGAAAAACATGATGAATGCATCTTTTGCAAATGAAGAGCTCATACAATAATCACGGGTTTTCTCTCTTTTCCATGGGTTTTCAGGTTTCTCAGTGTCACTATCGAACTCAGCGATGTGGAAATAATAAATCTGATACCCCGATTACCCTAGTAATCAATCCCACCCAAGAATATATCAGACTTAGTCAATGAGTCTGTTGTGAACCGTACATTTTATACACTTTCCCATGGATTTACGGGTTTCTTATGGTCACTATCGGATGCAGCACCTCAACAACTATAAAAATTCATACGCCATTCACTTTTGCACGAATGGGCAAAAATCGGTACTTTTTACACCGCTTCCTTTAGCTGGAAGAATCGAAATTTTTTGTTGTGAAAGCTGACAAAATCCTATGATAGGGAATACATTGATGTCACAGCAAGAGATTTGTTCTCCCAGCAAAAGGTACCTAGCGAAATGATATTTCACTGTGACAGCGAACTTTTCTTCCCCTTTACTTCGAAGTGCAGTTATTTTCGTATAAACTTTTGTTACGTATAATCAAATGTATGCATAATTTAAACTTCAGCACTGTGACCACACAGACTCTCATTTCACACGAGCAAAATCGCAGTTTGATACAATAACAGTTTATTTGAATAGCGAATTAACACACATTGAGGAAAATATACAATCAGTTCTGTAATATTTTCAGGACCGAACGAAGGGTCACATGAGTCTTCATGAAACTTCTCCTCGTTTCATTATAAAACTATTTCCTGTTTGAATGTACTAAGCTTTTAATGTATGGAAATGTGTACTGGGATGTAGTGGTAAAGACTTGTGTAATTCTCCATGTATCTCCTGCTTACTAGAGATAATGGTAATTTGTACTGTTAAATTTTCATCGTGTAACTGTAACACTTATTCATCAAAAATTGAATCAACCTCCAGAGTTTTCAAATCCATTTATCATGTTTAATCATGCACCGGCAGAAACTAACCTTTTATAACGATACGATGTACATTATTTCTTCAACTTCTGGATACACTCTGTACAGAGAGGGATTTCAGATAAATTTAGGCATTCATGCTTGGAGTTTCTTTCAAAAAAATTAGCTGGAGTCCCAGCGCTCGTATTATCCGGTTGTAA
The DNA here is from genome assembly GCA_018340375.1 of Gonatopus flavifemur. NCBI lineage: Eukaryota > Metazoa > Arthropoda > Insecta > Hymenoptera > Dryinidae > Gonatopus > Gonatopus flavifemur. The sequence goes on from JAFFJZ010000002.1 coordinate 25,362,119, forward strand.
GTGGTGAAAGAGGTTTTGTTTTTCGCACCGAAAAATGAGTAATCGATCGGTTAATTCAGAAATCGGTGTAACGTAGATAAGTAGATGAAGTAAGAAAAGCGAGAGTGGGGATTAGACCTTCGGGAAGGGACAGCAGGATAAGATTGCGAAAAGAAAATGAGACCAGACGTTATCGGAATCTCAGTATGGATATTTGAATTAATATCATTATTACAAACGATTTCCCAAGAAGGGAGACAACTTTTATGTGAAGTATCATATTAAAATTCATTGTACTATTACTTAAATAGTCAAAGGAAGGAAACATCTCGTCAACCTCCGAAACAACGTAACAAGAATACGTATGATTTTTAATGACATCCATTTAAATTTGTATATTCAACCGATGACCGATTTAAATCTCAAGTTATATGGTTTCGTACTTCAGTGCAAATTTAAATTATTGAGGGTTTATGATATTAGCTATGATGACCCGATTTGTGGGTCAAGTATCCATACTGAGATTCCGATAACGCCTGGTCTCATTTTCTTTTCGCAATCTTATTCTGCTGTCCCTTCCCAAAGGTCTAATCCCCACCCTGGCTTTTCTTACTTCATCTACCCGTACAGAAATTTACAATTGGCGCTAGCATGGTGCAACGTAGATAAAGTATGGCCGACGCTAAACACTTTGAATAATTTCCACTTTGATTCCGCAGTCGTTCTTTTGGCCCGTGCGTTACCGTAAGAGAACTTGGAATGAACACACGGCGCTCGAAGTGCTCCTTATATAGCACTCCCGGGCAATCACCGAAATTCTTATCTTTGTGATAAACTTACGAATTCACATATCTGTGATATAGATAGGGCTTAGATTGATTCTCTGAGCATGCCCAAGTTTTTATTGTAGAAAATTTCCTTTTTATAATGAATTTCAGATTTAACTTATAAGTTATCACGAGAACTCTATCTATCAGAACGTTTATGTGATATTATCGATATTAACACTATTTGAGTAGTCCGTGCACAACCTGTGCACTTATCGCATTGTCGCATGGGATGAGCGGATAGGTTCATGCTTTCATTTCAAGAATGTCTTCTTGCGATTGATATGTGATCGGTGCTCATATGCTAGTTTCTAGATTTTTTTCTCCGTGTAGAAGCATGTATTTTGGTTGCCAGTTGATTCAAAAGAAGGCACAATTTCTGTTCTGACAATCTTCATTCCCTCTTTATTTCCTCTTTATCCTCAACTTTTCCTTTCATATAATATATCTCTTGCATGTTATTGGATAGACTTCAGGTTACATGAAATCCGACATCATTATTGAAATTAGTAGCTGCGAAGTGAGAGGGATTGAATTTCAAAAGTGAGCTCTGCGAGTAAAATCAGTCTCGTTGGAAAAGTTTTGAATGAAATCTCAAACTTCGTTTAAATCCAACATCTTGAACAACCTATCCATTATGCCACATCCTCTGGGAAATTGATTATTTTCCCACACAATATATTGGGAATAATAAACTCAATTATTCTTGGTTTGATCATGTTTTTGTATATATACAAAAGAGGGAAAATATCACAAGTTCTTATTAATCATGAATATTTCCTCGGAGCGGAAGACAGTGGAAGTTGACTGCATACGAAACAAGTGAAGTATTGTTGAATGATTACTTGTATGATAATGATTTTCCACAAAATCATACATTCCGTAGATGATTCGATCGATTAAAATGCATTGCTCTTTATATCTCTACTATGAAGCTGATAATTTGTTATTATTTTAACATAGCCATGAAATGTTACTTTTACACTGTAAAAAGTCCGACTGAAAGTGGATGCATCCTATACTTGAAAACTTGACTGAAATTCAGTCTTTTCCATTGTGTCGGCATTCGTTTTCGATGCTTACTTTCAGCTGAAATAGGGCTAGTTTTATTTTTTACTGTGTACATTCAGCCGGTAAATTATGTAGAAATCGTGAGGATTTCCGTTCCCCGCTCATAAACACATCGCTATATTTTATGAAGTAATGATGGTACAATCTGGCTTGAATTTTTCACAAAGTTGGTCAGTACACCAGCGAGAAACTTTGTCGCTAGAAGTTTTTTGTGACTCATACTTTGTTCATCACTTTTCTAGTACGAAGTCTACAAAACATGGATTTCACGTCGCATTTTTGAATTGCTATTGATTTTCATAAACTCTCCCTAAAATTCATCGTATTCGATAAAATATTCAGTATTGCGAATCGGAATTCGCAAGATTTACCTCGATGCGTCGAAAATTCAACGAATTGGAACGACTTCAATGATAGAGAAGGAAAATCATCAAGGGAGATTTCAGTTCATTTCCCGAGATCTATTACCCAGCATTTTTTGATTTTAGGAATTCCAATTTTGATTTTGACGCATGACTTCAGAGCTTGAACAATGCTTTTTCCCTCTCCCAAGCACTCGGTGAATTTTACGAGCCAGGCGTGCACTCGTTTGAATTTAATAGGGAACATGTAACACATGTAACACATCCGTTAATCCAAAAATCTTTAATTCTATTCAAATGATATAGCGAAATATTGATTTTATGAAACCATGTAAATCAAATGTTTCGTACATGTACAGTTAACATGCTTTTGTCTACACGGATATAAAATCCGCAGCAACTTTTGTCCAATAAATTACAAAGAATATATATAGCTTCACATCGAGATTCAATTTTAGATGCAATTTTTCCTCCTCTTCTTTTTACTTCAATCTAATCTTTGTGGGAACCACATTGTGGGAAAAAATTCATTTTGATATTGGATGAGACGACTTCTTGGTCTTCAGGACGATGTTCTATCTCATGTGTATCGATATACTTGTTTTTGGCCTCTGGCATTGCAAATATAATTTTGCTTCGGTCTTTCTCTCTTTCACCATGACTCTGAAATCGATATACACACCACGCCTCACCAAGGCAACCATACGAGCTACCTCTTTCCTTCTTTCTCTTTTCTACTGTTTCCTTTCCCGACCTCACCGACCGGTCACTTACACATCCACAGTCTCACCTACTTTGTACACTATACTTACGTAGTATACTTATATATATTTTTACAGTACGTGTATAAATATACAGGAACATCTATATATGTGTCCTTATTACACTCTTTTCTATTACTCAACAGCGATGTCTACGAACTTCTTTTCTTGTTGTTGCAAAGTATGTCTTCTATATCTGGAGGCGTAACTAACCGAAGCGAGCTACCACTCAACCACCAACCGCCGAACTTAGGTAGCGTAGCAATAAAAGCATCTTTGCAAAAGTTTCTGCAATTAATAATTCATAGTACACAAATGTTGTGGAATATTTTTTCTTTGTTAGGAATTTGATAACAATTTATAGAAACTAGATACATATTGTATACAAAAGTATTGATATCCTACTCCCTGAATTTGAAATAGTGAAATCATTTCATTGAGTGCTCTGTGAAAGATTAACCACTGTAAATTAGTGCATATATACTGCAAAATCAGTCAATATCAACTGGAGATTTTGACAGTGCAGAGTTGCTGGTTGGATTTGGAGTGCTTAATCAATAACTGTTCATTAACTGTGCATTGGAATCTCACTAATCCCATTCAGTAATAAATCATCAGCTGCAACAGAAGTCAGATTTTGATTATTCAAATTCAGAAAGTTTTCCCTTTTGGGATACGTTCTTTATTCTTTCTCATCAAAATTTGCAAAGTCCACATTCTGCAGTTAGACAGCGATTTTCATAATCACATTTCTCCTTATCGATTCGAAGAAACGTTTTCGCTGTGTCTATGTATTGAAAAAACGAATATGAACAAAAATAACGAGCGCATTGGCTAAAGTGCTCTGAGAAAAATGTGTTTCGTAGACCTAGCAATGAGAGAATTTTTAACATCTCATCATTGGATATACAATAATTTTTGTTCTCATAGCAGCACGTACCCTAGTAGAAATATAATCAGTTTTCCCTATTACTGATGAGGCACTGATGAGGAAAAATTGATCAGGAAAAACCTTATCACTAACTTATTGGGAACTGATCTGTCTAATGTGATTATCAAAATTTATATAAAACTGATCAAATTCTGACAAGTTATTGCCTTCATTCACAAGAAACACGATTTGCGTAAATGTTTATAAGAAATATTCGGTTTAAAGAAGATATTCATCGTTATTGAAGTGATATATTTCAATTGAAAAAGTACACCTATTTTAAATATGTCTTAACCATAATTCAAAGTATTTCAGAGAAATTGAATTGAATTGGTTCGAATTCTTTTATCCTGGTTTTACTGTATCAAATCAAAGAAACCTAACCTCAATAATTATAAAGAGTATATGCACATAACAAAGCTACCTTGGAAATTATTAGATGTCGTAACCCTAACAGCACATCCACCGACTTCCACGTCGCATTCCCCGTGGATAGAACGTGGATGAACGGAGATTCCACGCGGAGGCAACGTAGAAATGTCCGGTACTGTACGGGAAGGTCATGGTATGAAAAGAGATGGGGTGTATTATGTATATATTTTTTGTTGTTATGACAGAAAAGTTTTGTTATTTATTATGAGTAAGTATAGTAACTTGAATATTACATCATGATATCTCATGATTGAGGTGGAAACACCATACATATGGTTCTATATATTCTTTGTCCTAGGCAAAAACTCCTAGATTTTATCTAGGAAAAGGTCTAGAAAAATTTTTCCTACGGGTTTTGCTGAAAATTTGCTTTTTAATCCTTGAAAACATCTTAAACAGAAACATAAATTATTATTTGAGTGAAAAATCATCAATTCATTATCATAATCCCACATCTTCATCGACATAACCTGCATTTTTGTGGGTAATAAATGCTTCGTTAGTTACTCACAAATACCTCATCAACTACTGATCAGTAACTCTAATTGCTAGAGAATATTTCTACCAGGGTAGTTGTCTTGGTGACCATAAAATCGTCACTTCAGCGATCAAAACCGATATTTTCACGATTTTATTGTACTCTCTAAATTTCTTGGGGTGAAAAATTCACTTTTGAAGAGTGAAAGTACTGCAAATCCAAGAAGGGTGAAATTCCACTCTTAAATATCGAGTTTTCACTGCATAAGAGTGAATGTTCACTCTCCCGAGTCGAAAAATTGGGACAGTTTTTGGTCTCATATTCCGTTTTTACACTGATTTTGTCCTGATTGTTGAATAATGCGGACACAAACAGTACTTTCTCATGATTTTAGTCCGAATTTCTCCTCGATCACTTTCATTCGTTGGAGGAGAAATCCAGCTAAAATTATGAAAAAGTACTGTTTTTGTCCGCATTATTCAACAATTAGGACAAAATCAGTCTAAAAAGAAAACATGAGGACAAAAACCGTTTAAATTCTTCGACTCGGGCTACCAGATTAGTTCACTTCAATTGGCTTCGAAGAGTGAAATTCCACCCTCTTATAAGAGTAACACCCTCACTCCAAGAGAGTCAAAACCCACTTTTATGGAGTGAAAACTCACTCTTTAGGAATGGAATCTCACTCTTCTTGGACTCGCAGTATTTTCACTCCAAGAAATTTAGAGACTAGGTTGATACATCACAATTCGAATTGCTGTATATCAACCCACGATACACTGAGAAAAACGTATGGGGAATGTGTACACGGAAAAAAATGAACTGTTAATTTTACCAGAATTCCGGTTACTATATGGACAGCAAGGAATATCTGTGACTTTTACTGGAATTCTTGTTAAATTTACCGGAGCCCTTGTTAGATTTGCCGGAGACTTGATTCATTCAACTAGAATTCCGGTTAAAATAGCAGTAATTCTTGCTGTCCATATATTAACCGGAGTATTTTTTTCAGTGTAGGACGGTGAACACATGAGCATTTATGTGCACTTTTCCTTTAATTACGGCAATCCATACCTCATTTTGTTGAAAATAACTTTGCATTTGACACATATCACTATGAATTTGAAAAAAATCACCACATATTGAAGGAGAAATGTTCATAAACGCTCATGTGTTCCAAAACCGCTATTATTATGGGGATCTCTGCTACAAATTTTTCTCCGTGTACTATATCGTAAAAATATGACCATCAAAATTGCTTAATTGACAATTGCATTGTTGACCAGGCAACTATGTGCTACTATAAGAATAGGAATCATTGTATATTCAACAATAAAACGTCAACGATTCTCTTGTCGCTAGCTCTACGAAACGCATTTCGTCAGTGTGCCCTGCAGGAATGTCACAACAACCGTTGCACCAACACGCATAGCAGTGGGTAAAACGTTCGTAACATACCTACTAGATTCATGACCAGGTCCCTGGCACCTCAATGATTTTTCAGTAGATTTATGTCTACCACATGACCTCTATCCGCTAGAGACACTTGCTGGCTTGTTGGAAAATGTAGATTGAACGTATGCTTCCATGAATGTGCAGATACTTCATCGAGCTCTCAGGGACAGAATCTCTCACGTTTACGTGATCATAAGTGCTCCTGGAAGCATTAAAATCTTCTGTTAGAGTGAGCCAACAATCCAACTTTTTTCACAGGGCCTGCTTTATCGGATAAACGCTAAATTTCAAATGCGCTAGTGTCGCGTCCGGCAGTAGGAATAATCCCGGCCATGTATATCAGAAAATGAACTTAACTGCTTCCCGAACAAACCCGTTATCTCAACATTATTCAAAACGCAGGCACGGAATTTCTGGATTTGTAAAGAGCCTTTGATTTTGTGTGGCATCGAGGATTGGGTTTTTAATTGTTGAAACCAAATTTCCTGAAATGCCCAATAGAAATGAATCATGACTTTTCACTCAACAGAATGGGTGTTTCAGGTTGGCATAGGAAACTTAAATGCCATGAAAATGGATTGTTGAAGCAGGAGTGTCTTGAGGCGTCGTTCCCGAGACTGTGATACTGTTTAATCCATGGAGAGAAATAATGCTTTGAAAATCACTGTATTCCTACTGCATTGGTAAGATAAGAGAAAACACAACTTCATTGTTAGATGGTGTAGTAGAGATAAGTAATTCATCATGGTTTGCAGAAATTTTTTAGCATGAGCGTGCAATCTGATCCATGATCAAGTACACATTTTTTACCACACTGTCTGACAATAACAGTGGTATTTTCACTTATATTGTGAATTTAGTAGAAAACTAGTAATTTTTAAAATGTTCTTCTCCTTCGTGGATGTACCAGGTGTGTAAGTATGAAACCGGAATTTTTGTACCAAAAAAACACGTTTATTGTAATGATATGATACAAAGTAACTTATTCAAAGTATTTTCCGTCGCTATCTATACATTTTTTCCATCTTTCTGGCAATTTGTGGATTCCGCGCCAAAAGAACTGTTGCTCTTTTGAGGCAAACCAGTCATCGAGCCATTTTCGTACATCTTCGTAAGAAGTAAAGCGCTGCTCAGCAAGTGCGTGTCCCATCGATGCAAACAAGTAGTAATCAGATGGGGCAAGGTCCGGTGAGTAAGGCGCGTGCTGAAGAATCTCCCAACGGAACGACTCTATCGTTTCCTGGACCTGTTTTGCTTTGTGTGCTGGTGCATTGTCATGCAGCAAAATCACCTTGTGTCGTCTTTGTTGGTATTCTGGTCGTTTTTCACGCAAAACTCGATCCAAATCGATCATCTGTTGTCGGTAGCTTTGAGTATTGACAGTTTCCCCAAGTTTCAGCAGCTCGTAGTAGATTACGCCCTTCCGATCTCACCAAACACACAGCATTGTCCTTCGTCCGTAGCGGTTTGGTCTTGCGTGACGTTGTTGATGGTTCACCCGGAGTAACCCATGACTTTTTGCGCTTAGGATTCTCGAAATATATTCACTTTTCATCGCCAGTCACAATTCGATGGAGAAATTACTTTCTTTGGAACCTGGCGAGCAGCATTTCGCATGATGTTTTGCAGTTTTCCTGCTGTCTTTCGTTGAGTTCATGTGGAACCCATTTCCCCACTTTTTGTATCTTTCCCATGGCTTTCAACCGAGGGGAGATGGCTTCTCGGGTCACCTTTAACTGATCCGCCAGTTGTTGTTGTGTTTGAGCGTCGTCTTCGTCCAACAAGGCTTGCAGGTCAGCGTCTTCAAACTTTTTCGGTGGTCTTCCACGTTCTTCGTTCCTGACGTCAAAATCGCCACTTTTGAACCGTTTGAACCACTCGAAACACTGTGTTTTACCGAGAGCATGCTCACCAAACGCCTCCACAAGCATTCGATGCGATTCGGATGCGGTTTTCTTCAGATGAAAACAGAAAAGTAGTGCTGTCCGCAAATCGTAATTTGTTGGCACAAAACTCGACATGTTTATCTCTAATAAACTAATGCTACTGAATGAAACCCGTGTTATTTTGAGTTGGAAATCTTTGTCGAATATCAATACAATAACAAGACACCGCTGACGTGATGTGTCGGTAACTGCATCGACATCTAGCGCCACCTATGGGCAAATTCCGGTTTCATACTTACACACCTGGTAATCATGTTTCGCAGGTACAGCGAATTCTTCTTTCTCCGTGTTAGTTTGATTCTTCATACGTTAGTGTTATTCTATTATTTTAGATTGTTCATTATAATTTCCTATGAACTTTTTCATAGTGATAATGTCTCCTTCCTCACCAACAAATAAAAGAAAGTTTATTTTTTTATTGATCTGCTCCCATAAAATTTCTTCTCTGTTTTTATAACCTAATTTTTCATTCATCCCATATCCATCAAACGTTTTATAGAACGTAAATAAACAACGCACATATATTTTGTCTGGCGTTGCACGTTTATGTATACACTTTTATTACATATATTTGCATCATATCTCTTACGTCACTGCTTATTCACTGTGCCTATAAAGTTTCTTCTGTATGTACCTCGAGACTCAACCAACCATTGAGCCGATAAAATTAATCGACTCAGATTTTCTAGTTACCCGAGAAACTTATGTTTTGAATATTATCACAATATTTGAGAGACAAAAAGAGATTTCACATAGTCTTCATTTTACTCTCCATCCTCTCTTCTCAAATCATTATTTCAGCCAATCGATATTTTATCGAGAGGGAAAATTGTTCAAGGACAATAGTGCTCTATAGATAGATATTTCATGTTGTTTATTGACTCTTATATCTCTAAATCAATGTTTATCAAAAATGGGTTTTTCTTGTTCTAGATTTATATCCTTTATGCGTATTATTGATAAAATTTTCAAATTTTGAGACGCGGGAATCTGAGATTATGAAACTATTGTGGAGTGCCAAATATTTCTTCACGGCACGAAATATTTCGTTCCAGAAGTGTCAGTTTTTCAATGGAAATTTTGGCGCGTACATAACCTCGAAATGCAAGTTCCTTGTACAGTTTTTAACGCAAATTTCCAATTTCAATTAAGATTTTAGATTGAATATTTGTAGTCTTCACATGCAAATATTGATATTCATTAGCATAATTTGTGTAATAAAACACTTAGGCTGAGGGAAAAATGAGGAAAATGGTGATCGTGACTCGAACACCGATGGTTTTTGTTTCAAAAGTTTCCCAAGGAAGAAAATTAGAAAGCATCTTCGTCAAGAATCCTTATCAAGAATCGAACCTTCGAAATGTTGAAATTTCAACTCTCAACTCAACATAAATCGCGAAAATATAACGTGATACGAATTGAAATCTTATATTGACATCCCGCGAAGTTTCTTCATATCGCGCTTCCATGAAAAGTTCTTTCCGACCTAGTTCTATAGTCATTCTGTTCTTGGATTTCTCACAAAGGTTACCGGAGTTCGAGCTATTCAGTTAAATAACATATAATATATCCAATCAAAAGGAATCAAACACGTCATCGAAGGAATTTTGATTTCTCATCGAACGCATATTGTGTTGAAGTATACCAACATAGCACATGTTGTCTCAGTACTGTCTCGAGTATGACTCACGAGTCTCGATAACATCATTAAGCATCTCATTCTATATTGAGAAATTCTTCATGCCTATCCAAAGAATGATACAGCGATGAATAATTCCATGACCCGTTGAAAAATTAAAATCACCTCACACTGGGAGAAAGGCAACGTGGTCTCGGAATTTATCCTCGCACGGTGAACATTTTTCTCTCGGTGCAGGTGTGGATTCAGGGAGATTGCGTGGATCAAAAACCCGTCGTCATTTTTGCATAAAGTTGCAAACTTGTTGACATACGGATGAATGTGCATTTAAAATCTACCTCTATTTCTGGAATTTTAATCAGATAATTTAAATACGACATGTATTTATTTCCGGAAATTTGTAACTGTCAACTTTAGAACTCACGAACATTAAAATCAAAGTCTACAAATAAATGCATCCATATTGATACATCCTGAAATATCTGCTTCCTATGCAAAAGATTCACTCGAATAATTAATGTGAGCTCTTCTAACACGTTATGTGAAAGTTTGCTGGAGATAAATATGCATCGTAGCTTCATTTAAATATTCTTCGCAAATTCATGAAATGTGCTGGTATTGTCCCAAATGATTTCGAGACTCGTCTTATGAAAGATTCATTAAAATTTTATACAAAGGTGGGACCTTTTTGGAATGCATATGATAATCAGTGAGGTTGCGTTATTGTGGGATTGTTCTTCAAAAATTTGCACCAAAAACAAACGATGAACAAAAATTTGGATTCTCAAAATTATATATTATATTCATCAAATTTTGTATTTCCATATAACACTAAATGTTTGAATGTTTTATAATAAAATTTCAGAGTGAATTCTTGGAGAAAAAAAATTTTGTTTCTCCCAGAATTTCACTTTGTAAGTATATAAAATATATCAGTTACCAAATACGCTTGGTTATCTGAATGGTATTTGAACGATTTCTGGTGTATTGTGATTTCAATACGTGCACGGAGAAAGAGGAGATAGCTGTGGCAGCTGCTCACTCTTTTAGCACCCTTTTTTCATCGCTTCAGCTGAAATAATTGCAACTGTAGCTATTTCTTAGCTACCGCAGTAGGAAATCGTAGGGTTTTGTGGTTGATATTTGGATAGCCAAATAATTCAGCTGTTGAATTCTTGTTGCGGTAGCTACATTTCTTGCTTCCACTGCTAAGTAAGTAACTATGATAGCTAAAAAACAGCTCCCGTAGTTATTTTTTAGCTATCCAAATAATAGCTGTGATTATTTCTTCCCGTGTGTAGAGTGCACCCAGAATGGTTGACAATTCTTAAAAAAACATCTCCGTTTTGAGAATATGAAGAGAAAAAAAGCAAAGATTAGTTTCTTCCATTTCGCATATTAAAAACAGCTCTCATGAAATCTCCGTCGATGTGGGATACTTAACGTACCCTATGGCGTGAGTTTCAAGTCTCAATTGTATGCGAATAAATATTATCATAGCATCATAACAGGAATTTGGGTCACATAAGTTTTACAAAATCTTCTGAGATTTTATCTAGTCGAGGAAGACATTGAAAAGTGCACTAAATAGCGAAGTTGAATATAAATGAAAGAAGAAATGAGAATAGATAAAAGCATTCGAAGGCAGAATCTACCAGGGGATCCCTAAATTCATCAACATTCTAATGATTCCAACGAACTCTTGAAAAATGCTCCCAGCGAGAATTAGTTTCTTAAAGAGAAGCGATTGAATCCATTGATCTTGAGAACTTTTTGCCTTTTTTTAGTTACGGTAAACCTCCTGGAAATTCGTTTCGAGTGAATATCCTCTGCATCACACCACATCCATTAAAAAGTTCAACCTCCTCCTTTGCAGGCAAAGAATTCACCTCGCTCGCCACATGACTTCAGAGCAAGAATTGTTAAATGGTCCTTTCAGGATCTTTTTTTTTCCCATGCGCTTCCGTGGTTATTGCAGTTCGTATAACTACGTCTTGTTTTTTCTTCCCTCGAAGGACTTCTACGTGTTCTCATCCTTTTTTTTTCTATGATATTTATCACAGTATTATCCGGGGTGACTCGTCCCACATTTTCTTCAGAGTTCGTTCTTTTCCGTACTTGTCAGTTGAAATTAAAAAACGTAAGGTCCGCATTATCTTTGTTTCTATCGCTAGGAACCAGAAAGTTTGTACAGAGACTTAGGGTGGTCGTATTTTTTTTATTTTCCTGGAGCCAACCATGACAATGATTTCAATACCTCAAAAAGTTAGCAAGATAATAGTTGGATAGTTCAGCTTTCTAGAAGGACAACTCAACTTCTCTAACGAGATTCTTCGTTAACCCTTTCTGTAAAAGAAGTGAGAATTTGTGGTCGAGAACTTTTGATTGAACTTCATCCGAGTGGCTTTCAAATCGGAGATGGATTGGATGACTTTGAACTATCCGTTCCGTTCCATTAGGTCGGACTTCTGATCAAGTATTTTCACCGCAAGTTATAGAGAATAGAACTCAGGTCAGATGATCCGAAATGATTCGCCTTCAATGTTTTGTTATACTCTCGCTGAAAGTTAAATCAATCGATCGGTAGTTTCAAGGTAATATTATTCCACTAATTCTGCTGGGATTGTTTATTTTTAGCTTCGACTATTATCCGTATTTTGTTCTTTACTGAATTCTATTTTCTTTGTTAGGTGTCTCTTTAGTTCTGTGGTAATATCGTTTGATACAGGTACAAAATATTTGAGAGATTCTTTCTTTTGCTTTTGGCGCAGCAGTGCCTATCCTTTCCTAAAAGTGACATGATTTTATTCGTGATTCGATTGGCTTTTCAGAATTCCCCTCTTTGACTCTCGGTACAATGGGGGATTGTTTCCTTCAGGAGTGTTAGGTGAGTACGTTAATAGCGGATCATTTCCTTACGCATTTAATCTCAACCTCTTGAGGAAGTATAATAGACGCGCGCGGCGCGCGTCAAACTTCTACCCATGTGTGCACAAACATTGAGCTAACTTCAGCCCTCTCCTAGCGTGGAATTGGCTAGCAATTCAGAATGTTGATGCACACAGGGGTAGTTTGATGAATAGAACTACAGCCTTCAGTTCTTTCTACAAATAATTGTGAAATTTTCCCCCAAAAAATGGGGGTAAAGACATTTTTCCAGATTGGGGGACTTTTTCCTATACACGAAGAAAAAAAATTCGTTGGAATAGCAAGAATTTCGCTGTCTTAACGAAACTCGCTTGTTATTATATGGACAGCAAGCAAGTCCGCTGAAGTGAACGGCGATTCGTTGTTCCAGCAAATCAAGCTTCGTAAAATTAGCGAAGGACTGATAATTATAACGAATCAGTTAGTAAATACAGCGAATTAGCTGATTAACACAGTGAAATGTCATCGTTAGGTTATTCAATCCGTTCAGCGAAGACGGATTCGTTAAATAACGAAATCTTTTTCCTCCGTGTAATTTTGCAGAGTTTTCTTTTACGTCCTAGAGGATTTTACACTCAAAAGGTGGAATAATTCTTCGAAATGAAGGAAAAGTCCCCTATTTCTGATGAACAAACAATTTTCCTACGACCTGGCGATAGAATTGACCATTGGCATGAGGAAAGACTTTTCATATTTCCTTCAGTTTAGTCAATTCCTACACTGAGAAGAAAAAAGAGAGGAATTCATATGAAAGTGCACAAGTTTTACATTTTCTAAGGGAATTTTCGTCGTGGTGCGAAAAAAATTGTAAATTTTATATTCCGAAGAAAATTCAAAGACCACACCGTAAACATTACATCTTCGAGAGACAACGCAGGAAATTGAATGCAGCCACAATAAATATGACATTATCAGTATGCAACATAGAAAATTCAACGTAGATCCAAGAAAGTTTACATTTTTCGCAGACATTACTTTGTTCAATGCGAGTAGCAGGGAAAATGTACTCTTTGCTTCGTCAGAATGTAAACTTTACATTTTTCTGTAAGGGACAATGCATCGAGAATTCGGCAATCAATGCTTCCATGAATGATATACATTAAAACTATTTTCTGAATACATTCTGCTGAAAATTCCCAATACAGAAAGATTCAAAACGATAAACTTTATCTATAGTTTTCAATTAGGTTTTTGAATACGGAATTTACAATTTTTTATCGTTCCTGAACGATAGAACTCTATCTTTCCTCATCGTATTCTATAGAATTTATCATAAAACGTAAGTGGTGTTATCGTAAAATTTTTACAGAAAAAGTACTACTTATTTCAGAATAAATGAGTATTATTTTTCAAACAAGTGGTACTTTTTTGTACGTATTTGCTGATAAAACCACATCCTGTTAAATTTTATACGACACGATAAGGAACGATTGAAGTTCTATCGTTTAAGAAGATTACAACATAGTAAATTCCGTATTCAAAAACCTTATTGAAAACTATAGAGAAAATTTATCATTTTGAATGGTTCTTTATTGGGAATTTTTAGCAGGTTAGGGTAATTGAAAATCCGCGAAAGGTACTGCACGGGTATATACTGAAGGAAATGAAAAGCTTCTCCCTTTGATTATCTTGTGAAATGCTTGATTTGGTGATGACTTCAGTTACCCTTACAGCAAAAATTTTGCTTTGTCTAAAAGATTCGTACTGCAATATACAATATATTATGCAGCAGTTTTGGCTGTCTTTAATAAGATGTCTCAATTTCAAAAGTCTGAAAGCTGTCTTCAGATTTCTTTTAGATCTCTCCTCCAGATTCCTGAAACGAGGACGTATGCAGTGAAGACTGTCGCATAAGACATTTTCTACACATTCGGTAGAAATCTTTCAGACGAAGCAAAATTTTCGCTGCATGGGTAGTGACAACTACATACGTATACTGTTTGATCTTCAGAGAAGCTACTCGTCTCTTGATTAAATGATTAACTTATTTCACTGATAACTCGAGAATTCAGCTCATCACAGCATTATGTGAAAAGATAAATCTTGTTACTTTCTTCCTGAAAAGTTTACCCGTGGAATACAACCCTATTTTATCGTTCAATATTGGCAAAATATAATTCAAAGGTTACTGTGTATGTACTCAAGAATTCAAGGAGCAACTTGCATTCCTTATATGCAAAAAAAAAATCGAGAAGATGAGCGTTGGTTTTTTGCCTCTGAAACCCATGTAACCTCCTGATCAAATAAAAAAATCAATCATAGATGCTAAATACATAAACTACGACCCGTTCGTTGTTCACTGGTCACTCTATTCTATGTGTAAGCGTTTATATTTTCAAACAGCCGTTAACGACCGGAAAATGTAATTTTGACAACGTCGCAATGGAATCGGTCGGTAACAACCAAACACCGTAAGATTTACCCACAAAGCTGAATACATTACAAAAGAAAAATGTAATGTTTAAAGAGTCTTTAGCATCGACAGAAAAAATGTAAACTTTACAGTAAGAACATACGCTATTCGTATTATCGTGTTCATAACGCAATATTTACATTTTTTTTATTGCTATTATTATCGTGGTAACTCTGAATCTTTCAATATGAAACTGACTATTGGAAGTAGAGAATTTGTTCGGTGACATTTCCTGAAAGAAAATGTAATTTTTCAAAATAAATACTTTACTTCTATTATTACCTCTTATGATCCAAAACATTACAAATTTCTCTGCTGTATTTGCAAGAAATTTGGTATAGAGCCAAAAATTACAGAACAAACTGTACTTTCTCTCTTTTTTTTTCCCAGTGTAAGTTTTGTTATTTACCAGCAGATTTAATCAACTACCTTTGTAACATTTTTCAATCTTGCAGGTTCAACGTAGGTGCAATGTGCATAAATTTCATGTTCAATGTGAAATTTACGTACATTGCAACCACATAGAATGTGCAAAATTCGAAAATGTTATCAGGGTAATTAATCGACCATGCAACAAAAAGATAGCAAACCGTTTTACAATTTATGAAAGCTATATCATCGAAGACTCATTATCAAGATGATATTAATTTTTTCCACAATCTCACTAACATTTATTTCACAAACAACAATCTTACTAACGATTCTCAACTGTTCAACTTTTTATAATGTATTGTGATAGCAATTTTTCATACATATGTTTTTTACACGAATTCTTTGTACGTATTTATATGCAATTTTTTCTAACACACTATCTTTGTAAATTCACAGTTGTATTTTTACCCTGAAATGCCCAGTATCTGAGCGAAACGTTAGCTCTTTCAATAAACAGCACTGCTCGGCCACATGGATGATTTTTCCTGTTGTTTAATCTCAATAATATTTACATGTCGTCGTATAGTCAAATTAGTGCATTACACGGAGAGAAAAAATTTGCTGACGCAGCAAATCGAGGTATTATATATAGAATAGCAAAATTTTTTGCTGACCTAGCTAAAAATTTGCTACAACAGCCATCGTGTTAGCTACGACAGCAATTTTTTAGCTGCGGCAGCAAAAAATGTTGGCTCCGCCAGCGAATTTTCAGTATTATATACAGAATAGCAAACAAATTTTGCTGGGATAGCAAACATTTTTTACTGCCACAGCTAACAAGATTGCTGGAACAGCAAATAGTTTGCTGTCACAGCAAAAAGTTTGCTGCTCTGGCAAAAGGAACCCAGCAAAAGTAGATTTCGCTGCCACAGCGAATTCCTTTTTCTCCGTGTATTGATTGCAATTGAATTAAGGTTCCCGCTCTTGATATAAATGTCTGGTGATAAAAATCCTGGGAGTTTGAATTTTATTCAAGTCTCTGTATACCGTGACACCACTGTACATCATTTGGACGACTCTCTTTCTCTTCGATAGTACTTGTTCATGTATAGTGGCTTGTATAAAAATCCAATCACATGAGGTTCGTATGCGATACGTGAAAATTATGCATATTATGATACATGATGAAATTTCTACGTAGGTTGGACATAAGAAATGCTGATATTCATAAATAAAATGAAATGATTAGTAAGTTACGCGATTATATTCTCCTTAGATTCAAAGTTAATGATTACAAGCGAAGGAGTGGAGTAGGAGAGAAGAGGATATAACAAGCCATGAAAAAAGAATTGACATTTCTCAAGCTCGGTCAGGTTGAGAATCAGTAGGGTAACCATGTTACCGGTGACAATTTTCATCAACGACGCTAGTATAACTTATATCGGTCGGCTGGTTACGAAGTTCGAGAGAGAAAGAGGAGAGCATAAAAACGAACAAAAAGAAGAAAGGACAAAGGAGCTTGTTGCTTTGCTTCCACGAAATATCAGACGACATTGCGCGAAGGAAAAATGTTTACTGAGTGGGAGAAAAGAGATGAGGGCACATAAAATGGATAGCCCCGTGTGTGCGTATGAGAGTCCGTTGTAAGATCTTCCCAACGAACTCGTAAAATGGAACGAGGCAATGGAGACTCTGAAGGATGATCGAAAATTCCCAGTTTTACGATAAAGATGATTTGAAGGATATGTTATTGCGATAATTTTGTACGTGCGATGTTTTAATTGTCTATATACTTTCAAGATATTTTATGTCAGAAGAATATTACGTTACCAATTACAGTGTTCAAATCGTTTCATAGAACTATCCTTGCAGTAGGAACAATTCTAGGAGACCTTTATACTCACATGCAGAGGAGGAGTCTTGTCAAAGCGGTAGATCTTGGATATTTGCTTTGTTAATATGAGAAAGGTTCTTACAGAATTACTTCTGCTTAGCAAGTCCAGATCAATTATTGTTAATTTATCATAATTCAGCAATGTTCTTGCTGAAAGTTCGCAAATGTTTTGCTCATTAAGTACAGCAACATTGTAAAACAATTCCCTCTGAAAAATTTAGTTGAAGTTTCTTGAGATTTAGTAAAAACTTACAGTCACGTTTGCTGAACTTTTTTCACAATGAAGTTTTCCAAAACCCCTGCTTAAGCAAGAATTTTTATTACCTTTCTTCCTTTCTAAAACTATCCACCGTAAAAAACGTCATAATCCATGATATCGCATGGGAAGAATACTTTACAAGTATGGTATGGTATTTACTGCTTCAATATTTCAGCTCAAGAATTATGATTTCATAACGACAAGGAACGATAATCAATCGATCAATGAGTGGAAAATTTGAAATATCCATTTTTATGACATGACGACATCGACGGATTACTGTTAAAAAACAGATACCGATCCCCTTATAATTTCCCGCTAAATTCAGACGCTCATTTCGAAACTATATCGATGTCAAGAGGATGAGGGTAGAAGAAAATGTATGGTAATTCGTAACCGATAAGGAGATGTTTCCACCTTCAACGATATCAGCGTACTCACCTGATCAAAATGAACCTCTAATGACGAAAAGTAGTTTGGACCTCTTGCATAATCGTATTATGGTTAGTAGTGAGCCCGTCTTCGACCCCCATTTATCACCAAGCTCTGAAGTAAGGAATTTATCGAACCAGCGAAAGGTCTATTAGGGATTTCCAAATTATATCGTGTGAGAGTAAGTTACCTTATCATAATTGATTTTTAGAAAACAGGTCAAAAGTTGTCCGCTAATGACAGTGATTTTAAGATTTTCTTGTTATCCTTGAAATATGATTTTTCTGATCAAATGATTGATAGCAGTGTTAGAAATTGGTGATATAACAAGATTAGATTAAGACAATTAAGGAGCTTGATATCTATGCATTGATGTTTCTTGAGAATAAATATAGAATTATTCACTCATCACTCAGTTTTATATACAATTTTTCATAGATAAGCCCGAATTTTAAATTGATCACTCAGATCGAATTTTGGATGAAACACTTATCAGTTCATAAAATACAATCAAGGCTCTCGTTCCGTTTTAATCTCAAAGACCATTTAGAATCGCTTGTTCTTTTCTAATGGGTGAATGCAAGTAATCTAATCCACAGTTGTGTAAAACCACGAGCGACGATAACATTGTTGGTATTTTAGCCTCCGCGATATTAAATTCATGTGCAAATAGTTCACGAATTATCCAATCAAAATTATTCAATTACAATCGCTTGTTACAAATTCTCTAACGCTTTGATTTTCGCATAGTGGTTTTGGTTGTTTAATGAGTTCTCAGGATTTCTTGTGGTTGCGAATTTCACTTAAAAACCTACATCTTTGCAGAAAGAAAAAGATTGTTTTATGTAAGACGGGCGTAACAGAGTATAAATCATTTCAGTCACTCTCTAGGCTATTACAAGACCTTGTGAGGTCTCAAAAGTCCCTCAAAAATCCCCAAAAGGGGCCTGGTGAGGCCTCGCGAAGCCTAGAGAATGACTAGAGTGAAATATCATCCCATTCGTATCAAAATATCGTTACCGAACAATACTTTTGAACAGGGATGATAGTTTTCAGGATTGAGGTGATTTTTGTGTTGATTGCATGAAAAAACGATTGCGTTGAGCGAAGTTCATGTACAACGATTCTTCAATATAAATGTAAATGACATCAAAATCTGGTTAGGGATAAAAATATATGAATTAGGTGAACTCAGTTTCGTGCATAATTCATGCAAAGCCTTCAACTTCAAGAAGATTGATTTATAAATCAAGTTCAGAATTCAATTTTAGTTCTTATAAACAAATAAAATTCTTGAAATACAGCATATCATGATGTCTAATTCATAAAGAACTGATTACAAAATCCACGAGATTGAACTGCAAGAAAATGAGAATAAATTGTCCAGCATCATTCAAATATTCGATGTTCTCGTCGCTACCATGCACGAGTGGAGTAATTATTCTTCAGTGTATGAAAATTGTATCATTCGTAGAGTAAATACACTCGAGAATGTCGTCAACAATTGGCATGGTATGTACATCACCAAACTACTGGATTTTGTATGAATCAACAGTTCCTCATCAAAAACAGTATTGAACGTTGCTCTCGAACAAAGGACACAGAGCTGATGTGAAATTTAATTAATTCTATACCATCATTTCCTACCGTCATTTATCGAACTTTATCAATAAATGCCAGATGCATCTGCCTTGAAGAATCACCATTCATTCAGTTGTTCCAGCTAAGTTTTAGCTGAAATATAAACAAAACGGTTTATTCAATGGGAATCAAAAATTTAACTGTGACAAATACCATTCTTCTCTTTTTTTGTCAGTGTACGATATAGATGAAGTCTATTTGGTAGCAGAAAGTACAATGTTTTGGAAGAGACAGATGACCACACTTTAGAGACAACGACCTTTCAAGATCGAATAAGGTTCAACCATCACTCTAAATGCCGGACCGAAATTGACCATATTCAGCATTCGCTGAGTATTTTGACTATTTTTCAAGACTACTCAACACTGTCTACTGTACTATAAAGAATAATTGTGGAATTTTCCCCCAACAAATGGTGACAGCGAAGTTCCTCCACAGATAGGAAATTTCTTACCGTAATTTGATGGAATAACCAACCCAAAAAACAGAATAGTTCCTCAAAGTGGTGGAAAAATCCCTCAATTTTGATAGAAAAACAATTCCCTCGTGATGAAAGGACGAAATCCACCAACAGCTCGAAGAAGACCTCCCCACATTTTTTACAGTGTGGGTTAACAATAAGTTTCACTAAAATTATTACAATCAGTCTTTTTCATCACTGCTATTCATTAAATTTCAACGAAGGATTGATTTTTTATAATATTCAGCGAGGAACTTCATCAATAGTTTTATCTACAAAATTGATCAGAATTTCCAAGAACGCTCGCATATTTAAACAAACACACATTCAAAAACCACGAGGTTTTCTTTTTCACAGAAACCATATTTGTTAAATCATTTTACCAGCGGGAATTCCACGCGAGTCAAAGTAATTAGACCCCAGGTAAATATGAACTTATTTTTCTCTGAAATTCCTAATTAAAACGGTTGGTGGTTCCACAAATCCAATTAATTTCTCATTATGAAAATTAATTTGGATTTATGAAATTCTTCCTTTCATTACGAAAAAACCACTCTGAGTGAACTCCAAACGAATCAAATTAATGCTTATAAAGAACGAATTCAAATCATGAAAATTCAGATTACGACAGAAACATAAGGAAATAAAGGCATAAGGAAAAGACATATATCCTAATGGAAATTTGAGAAGGAAATGTAAAGTAAGGATGGGCTGGATTCCTTGGACCGCGATTTTATTCAAAAATATTGTATATGAAAAAGCAAGTTATCAAAGAAGTTTAAATTCATCAAGAATTAAATACTGAAGAATCGGAGGATGAATACATTTCTTATGTTCCAATATTGTTTGACAATAACTTATTCTCTTTAAAAATATTAATTCTGTGCCGGGATCCATGAAACAATGGTGGTATTCAACGATTTTTTCCGTGTTTAATTCAAGTAATGAATATAACGATCCTACACACCGAAAAAAATCATTAGTTACCTTTACTCCAAATTAGTTCCAGCGATCAGATACAGTTATTGATATTTGGATAACTAAAATGGGCGTTGGCTCAAATAATTAAAAATTTAATTTCTCTGACTTTAGTTGCTGTTATTAATTTGAAGTTGTCTCTACTACAGCTTTTATTACCGGCTTCTATTCTTTTATTACTCGGAACTAATTTTCACAACTTCCTTTAGTTCATTCGGTAAAATAAATTATTTTTTTCGATGCATTGTTCAAAATAGAAACAATTTTCATTCATTTAATTGAAAAATTTCCTGAAGGAGTGACCGCAAAATCGGCCTGTTTTTCCCCGGTGAGCATAACATTGATTTTGGAGATAAAGAAATCGACGGAATCGATAAATTCTTGACAAAATGAATTCTCTTCTATAAAAAACCTATCGAGGTTTATTGATTTTTATAAAATCTTGATCAAAATTTGATACTACTTTACCTGTAAAACCAGTGTTATGCTCACCAGGAGATTGTATATTCTCGCAAATGATCAACAAAGAGTATGTTTTAGAATGCATTCTAACCTGAAACCCGCGGTCCCAGAAAATAGGCGGAAAAATAGTCTTTTTTGCGGTCACTCTTTCCATTACATATGAATAAAAATTCAGTTACCAAAATCTAAGGTTGTAGATAATGTGATGTACAAAAAATGGGAAATTCATCCACGTACAACTGAATTTTCAATTCACATGATTAAGAACTGAAGATTCTACTCATCAGTGTATTTGAAAAATGAATAAAATTTCAAGAAATTGCAAACAGTGTATATAGTTCAATTACGTGAGCTGAGTTTCGATGTAGAATATCACAATGCTCCCTATACACTGTGAAACCATTCAACGGATGTTCAACGTTTATTTTCTTACCGATTCATTACTTCTATCGAGATAGCCATAAGGCGAGAGCAAATTTCTACCGTTATGGAAGTAAGCTGCTACTGCACCGATAGGAGTTAGTAACCTAACCGATGAAAGCAAATCAAAATCTTGTTCATTCACTGTGTTATCGTTCCTCCTTTTGTGTTACGTGCACACACATACATATTCAGATGCTTACAAACCATATATATCGATATGATCCGTACATACATAACACATCTATTTATAAACTGAACGGTAAGGGTCAGGGTTTATAGTTGATAGATATCGGATCGCTTGAAAGGGTTGAGGAAGCAGAATAATGGATTATATTTCTTTTTTGTACAACGAGTAATTGATGAAACAAAAGGAAGAAAATTGATTCAACTCTTACAGACGGACTGAAGACTGCGATGATCAAATACGAAAGGTCATTCGGTTTCTCTGACATGTTTATTTATCTCGAGCTTTCTTCTTTTCCGGCGAAGAAAGAATAACGTTGGAAAATTCTCTGAAGAGAATTGAAAAACATCCACCTTTGTGGGCGAGCTAGTGATTTTTTTAATCAATTCAATTGAAAACTTCTTTGTGAGTAACTCTTTTGTATGTTCAGATTTTAAATAAATATACTTTGAAGAATAATGCTATTTCATTTGAAATACTGTAATTCCTGTCTTCAAATCAAAGGATTCTCTCGAATAAAATTCACTGAATCTTGAATATTTCTTAATTAACACGAAAAGGGAAGGGGATATGAATAGTTCAAATATCCCTGAAATGAAATAGTTCCCAAAATGAGAGGATATGTTTCAAAAACAGACTGATGTATTACAAAAGTATTTGTCAATGCCAGACCTAACGTTTGAGATTGCACTCTATTAAGGAGTAACGACAGAGGGATGTGTGCAAACTTTTTCCTTTTATTGCCTTGTAAAATGTGAAGAAACTTTGACATGATATCATGAAACTGTGTGTAACGCTATAATTTTGGACGTAACATCGTCTTGGTGGGAAATCCGGACTATGAAACTTTATGAAGAACATGTAGTTACAAAGTACGTTTCCGTTTGAGTCTGGATAAAATATCCATTCAAATCTTATTTTGCATGTACGTGAATTCAACAGCGAGTAACTGAATTTCATGGTTGTAATTCATCAACGGTGTTAACATTTCTCATAGGGTAGTTAACCTTTTTTTCACGTATTCCATTTTTTCATGAAAGAGGGTCTCTGCATTAAATGCGAATCGACACAATCTATTATTCGATCATATAAAATCTTTGGGTTTGATTTATGTGTGTTTTATATGTGATGGAAAAAGTGTCATAAACATGTATCACACAGACATAATTCTTACATATACCAGGGTTCCAAAAAAACCGATCCACCTGGGTTTTATTGGATGTTACTGGGTTTTTTGGGTTTTATCAAATTCATTCACATTAATTGCGTCACAGTGATAAGACTTTCAGAAAAATTCTTGAATTTAATACGAAATTCCTGATGAAATGTCAGATTCCACATTAAATTGAATAATATTCCAAAATTTATTGCTGTAATTCAACATTCATTTATTGAATTTCACGAATATGTTTATGTTATTAAAATTGATATGTGATCCATTTTCCGAATAATCATTATTTATCTATCAGTTCATTATTAATTTCTTAAAAAATTGGGCAATGCAAGGAATTTAATTACCCATTACTTAAATTACTTGATGGATAATTTTCTCAAATACATTATCCATTATTTGAGTGATGGGTCATCAAATTCCGTACATTGTCCACGTTTTGAGCAATGAATAATCAACGAATAGATAAATATTATTATTCGGAAATGGATAATAATTGCATGTTAATTATATATTATGATAAAATTGAAAAATGGAAGATCAAAATTTCTTTCTTGACGATCTCTGTTTAAACGAAATTAAATTCAATATATATGATAATTTGGAAGAAATATTCACTATTCTCACAGGATTAATAATAATCTATGAACAGCAAGAAATACAGCAAGCGAAGATGAAACAATTCACATCGCATTGATTTTAATTATTTTTCGATAATTCGGTAGAGCAGAACCGTACAGTTTGGTTCACTGAGAAAAAAAATTTGTGAGCTCAACGAAAATGTAGTTGACTCAACTACGCCAGGAGGTTAGATACGTTCAACTAACTCTGGAAGTTGAATTAAATCATTCACCAAGTTGGCCGACTCCGTTAAGTCAACTACGTGGATGGTTGAAGCAATGAAAAATTGGTTCCGTCAAGTATCTTAATACATTTGACATAAAACGATACAGAATCGTTTAGACTCATTATGTGCTTGTCATACTATCTTACATTTTTGTGTCGAATGCACGTAACAATTGATCCCAAGTTTTTAAATTTCTGAATCAACTCAGATTTTCTTTTCAATCGTTTTTCAAGAGTCGTTGAATCAATTCTACACTCGGTTGCAATAAATTTCCAAAAAAGTTCATTGAATCCAATAGTATTTGATTTCAATGTACAAATAACGAGAAAAAACAAATACAAAATTTCGATTACACAAACCATTGAATGGAAGAGGAGTTCTTTTACCGATGATGAAGACTCTCTCTCTCCTCCACCAACGGCGGATAAAGAAGTACAGCGGGTTGTCAGTCAGAACAGAGAGTTTGGAGCCCTCATCGAGAATCGAACCTACCTACCTACGTGCCTACCTAACCTCATCAAATTCACGCTTTAACTGACGTAGCTATACGACGATATACGATTCTCGTGACACAGAATGCAAGTCATTCCCAAACCCTGTTAGTATCTTGTACCTCGTCATTAGAAATCAAAACCAATTTCAAAGACATTGTTATAAAATACTTCAGTGTGTCTTCTGAAATTTATTTCTATTGAATATCTCCTGAGATTGAAAAATATGTAGAATGAATACGGAAGTAAAATTCTTTTCAAGCAAATGCTGTGGTGATGTTTTGTGGATATATTGAAAAAAAAACAATCAACTGGACATCGGAATACCCTGAACTCGAGAATAATGTTGATTAGTTCCTGGTGTATCATTAAATCAAACAATCGAATCAATTGGAATAATCAATTATTTTCATTCAATTAATGATCTGAAGTTTGTAAACGGAAACATTTTTTGTTCATGCAACTGTTCACGTGAGTTGATTCACTTCTTGCTTGGGAGGTTGACTCAACTCCTTGCGATTTTGAATAGAATTTTCTCTGATTCCTTGAATTTCATTCGTGTTGGTTCATACAATCAAGTGATAGGTTTGAAACAATGAAACGCGTTGTAGTTGATTCTACAAATTCCAAGTCGTTTCAACGAAAAATTCATTGATTCACTTAAAAATTTTCCAACTACACTAGGTGGTTGATGGCACTTTTATTTTTTTCTCAGTGTTTGAAAAGGTGGGTCAAAATTTGGAAATTTCAACCATCGAGAATCCTGTGTTGCAAAAAGGAATTATAAACTGAAAAGTACTAACAAGTACTTTTTCGAATAGATTTGTATAAAGAAATGTGAAAATATTTCGGTTTTTGATTAATGTTATAATTCCATTCCAAACAAAATTCACCCAATGTCCCTGGTAAAAATCCAAAAGTGAAATATGATCTTTTTTCCTCCGTGCGTTAAACTCTCAACTTTTCTTGGAAAGAAAATATTTTTGAGATAAATAACATGAATTTGTGTGGATCTAATAAACAGTGACTGAACGAATGAGACAGAGTTTTAACCGTACGAATCTTTTCAGAATGTGTAACCATTATTCACGAGATAATTGAAAGTGATTTGGAATCTGATAATCAATCGGAACACATTTCTATGTTGATACATGCAGGTAATACTATCAAAGAAGAGTTTATAAATAAATTAATATGATCGCAATTGGAGATACATCTGTTTACAATTTCTGTTGACTGATGAATCGATGAAATCTAGTTTCACTGATGACTGACGAATCAGTGACATTGATCGAACTCTCAGTGATTAGCGTAATGGCTGTTTGAAACAGTGGTTTTTTCACTGATTCAGATTTGGAGAGATGATTAATCCATGTCAGTGATGTCGTTTCTTGAATAGGATCGATCGATTTTGTTTTATCGACAAGATGATATCTAATTTCCATACATTCTATTAAAATGTATCTCGTCGGTCAAATGACAAGGTGTGACAAGTCACGTTTTTGAATAACTTTTATTTTCATGATAATAGATGTTCTGATCGCGATCTCTCGTTCGTCTGAACCATACCTATTCAGATTAACTCAATTCCGAAATCATGAAAATTTAGAAAAAAATGAAGAAATAATTATGAAGCGACTTGCCACGTTTTGCGACGTGACCTACGATCTATGGAAAATTCGATACATTCGTCATACTAAAAGATTATCATCATTCATATATTGAAATCTTATCAAAGATGATATGCAAAGTCAATTCTAAAACCTGACCCAGTCCTACATTATGTATAAAGCGCTTGGGGGTTATGAACAAGTCCACTAGCTCTTGAATCTCAATATGCATATCACCACGAATGCAGTTTATATACATGGAAAACAAAGAATAGTTGCAGCAACTACTTGAATAGTCGATTTTCGACCATCTATTTAAGTATTTGCTGCAGCTAATTAGTAGTCAGGACAAGTAACACGTTAGCTGTTTCAACTAATTCAAAATAACTCAGGTATTTACGTTAGTTAGTGCAACTATCGAGTTACTTGTCCTGACTACTGAGTAGCTGCAGCAACTACTTAAATAGATGGTCGAGAATCGACTATTTAAGTAGTTGCTGCAACTATTTATTTCTTTCCGTGTATAAATATATATTTTGAATTCACAAAAAATTGAGAATTAGACTCAACTAGTGTGTAACGATACCACCAATGATAAAATCGAATACAATTGATTTTATCGGGTATCTGCAGATTCGTGTAATGTTATGCCTTCTAAACTTCACCCCGGAGATTTGAAACAATAAAAAAGATATATTGATACACACGTTATCCACGGTGTTATTCAACCAACAACGATTTGACGAGGAATCACTCATTCAACATGTATTTCCGTTACGGTCGGCAGCTTGTTTTGTGGAGAAACAAGCAAACCTTTTCAAGTTTTTCCACACTTTCGTTTAATATTTTGAAAGATTTCATCAATCACTGAATTACTATGATTATTTCTTGTTGTAAGAAATATTTATTCTCAAACACAAACTTCAATCATAAAATTATTGCAATTTTTTATTTATATGTTATTAACTACATCACTGCATAAATTATCAATTTTTGACTTTTTTGTTTCACTGCCGTGGTCGAGCTCTGCTCTCTATCACGAGTGAACATTGAGCGTCTTCATGCGCTCAGACCATTCCTCATGTACCCTGTGGATTCGTGTTCTGATGAGATTCATTTGCGCATATTAGGTTTCTTACGCGTAATTCTGTGATCAATTAGCTCACGACAACATTCTGAGCTACTTGATCACAAAAAATTATTGAATTTCATAATGTAACCAAAAATAAATTTACATGAACATGCATATAGCACAACACGACCCGTATCGAGATTAGTCTCGAACTATTATTTCATCTAGGCATGTCTTTTTTCAATTTATATCGTATCGTGATTTTTTAGTACTCTGTACTATTACAAGTGTGTATATCACTTTGTAACCGAAGAATACACCGACTTTCCCAATCAGAAGAATCCGAATAATGCCAAAGTTGACAACAGGTGCAGTATAGTGCCAGTATTAGGTCTTCAAAAATCGGC
This sequence comes from Gonatopus flavifemur, assembly GCA_018340375.1. NCBI lineage: Eukaryota > Metazoa > Arthropoda > Insecta > Hymenoptera > Dryinidae > Gonatopus > Gonatopus flavifemur. The sequence continues at coordinate 25,390,044 of JAFFJZ010000002.1, forward strand.
CAACATGTACGAGATCAGTACTGGATACACAGAAATACAGTACCTATGCCTGTACTGATCACCCGAGTGGAAAAATTTGAACGGTTTTTGTCCTTATATTTCGTTGTTAGACCGATTTTGTCTCGATTGTTGAAGAATGCAGATAAAAACAGTACACGGGGGGAAAGGTATCCTGAAGAATACCATAATTTATGGATTTTTGGCGTTGGTCTAAGTCGAGTCAAAATATCTACGTGAAGATACCTCTAAAAGTACTATAATGGCTGGGATTTTTATGAGGAAGGTACCATACTTCTTTATAAAAGTCCAAGAAATTATGGGACTTTTAGAGGTTCGTTCACGTTAATATTTTGACTCGGGTCAGACCAACGCCAAAAATCCATAAATTATGGTATTTTGCAACATATCTGTTTTCTCAGTGTACTTTTCCATGATTTTAGTCTGAATTTCTCCTCCAACGAATGAAACTGATCGAAGAGAAATTCAGATTAAAATCATAGTAAAGTACTGTTTTTGTCCGTATTATCCAACAATCAGGACAAAATCGGTCTAAAAACGGAATAGGAGGCCAAAAACCGTCCAAGTTTCTCGATTCGGGAAACCAGTACTGAGAGCCTGATGCCGGCCAGGTACTGATCGAGTACAGGCACTGCACTGATTGCGAATAATTCAACAGACAAATTCCAGTACCCTGCCAGTCTTGGAAAGTACTGCTGCAGTACTGCGTCTGTTGTAAATTTCTGGTTGAGTTATGATAACTTCGCTACGAAATTCTAATAAAATTCTGATGAAATTCACAGTAATATATAATGAAATTGATTAAAAAGTTGGTATGTTCCTCCATTAAAATGAATACATAATCCTCTTACCTTCTCTTCTAATATGAACAGTTTTGCTCGTTTTCTACTTTTTTCACATGGATTAGCGTGCGTCACGTACAGCTGTTGAATGGAATGTCCAATGATGGAAGTCGAAGGAGCAAAAGTTTGGCATCTCCCAGTGTGAATTAAATATGTAAGATGTATTTGCTATATCTTTCTCATACATAAAAAACATACCATACGTAGAAATTACATATGATGGAATCTGTGCACGTAGAGACTACGCTGAGGAGCGTCAGAGTCAGGGGGTGGAAATTCAAATGAAGAATATTTGGATGGATTTCAGTGTTACTGTACTGAAGAGCACTTGAATCAATTTTACATAAATACTGTAGCATATATACATACAATGAATCAATCATAAAAATTTCTGAATTGGGATTAGTGTATATGTGAGGAATAATCCAATTAAGCCCTAAGATTGTGAATTTCATTGTGACATTTCGATTCTCTTCTATCGCGTTGGCAATATTCATTTCCAGTATTCAAATAATTAACTCCCGATAATGCCCCTGACTCGTCAGATTCCAAGGTTCGTCCAGGGATGAATTGACAATAAAACAAGATGAGTTAAATTGAATAATTTTTCATTGAAAACGAAAAGTTTTCAATGAACTGATCAAAAGGATATTATGAACATTGATTAAGAAACTAAAAAAGAATTCGATTCAACAAAAATGATTTATTCACAATCAAATTACTCACTAAACATTAGAATTATTAATCGCCGGATAACGGCTATCAGACTCGAACTAATGGTAATTAAGGTATTGAGAACCTACACATTCACACATAGGCGCATAGGGATTCAAGAAATAAATCTAATATTATGATTAGAACGTAGATTCGTGACGGTAGCACAAAAATCGTGAGTCGTTGCTCTTCGTGAAGCGAGATGCACTTTAAATTAGATGATGATATGCAAATAGCACTACAAACGCGTCGAAAAAGCGCGTTACAAATTATAAATTAGAACTAAGCACAATTAGTACGTCAAGAAGCATTCGCAACAGCAATTACTAAGGGAACAAAACGAGCATAAATCAAACCAAATCAAAGCAACGCTTCGCAACGACTGATCTCTCGCATGTTTGAATGCTAACGCCCGTTCGTCCAAGGTGACATCAATAGCGAAAAGAGAAGATTCAAACCTAATAAATCAAATCTTCAAACCGAAGAAGAAATATTCAGAATAAACAGAACATCGATATAGAGAACAACGAATATGCACTGTGAAAAATATTCGTGAATTTCAAAGCAGAAAAGTATGGTGAGAAACTTACAGATTGATGAATTTCCAAATTGTTTGGGAACTCACAAATTTTCTGGAAGTTTCCAAACAATTCTTGTGATTTCCCAGAAAAGATTTGTCAATTGACAAAAATTGTTTGTAATTTCACTCCCTATGTTTGTGAACTTACCAAAAAATGTTAGGTAAAAAACTTCCAAACCTTTTTTTGGAAGTTTTTTTACAGTGTACTTATAAATTTCACACACAAACATCGAATACAATGTTCAATTTTTAAATCACTTTATCCATAAAAAAGAACACAAGAAATTTATAATTATTGATTCATCGCTCATATTCGTCATTGAACTACTAGAAACGTAAGAATTGTAATGCAGCAATACCATATTCGTATTATGATATTTCATCATTTATTTGATTTAGCTACAATTTGATTTGATATTGTTATTTCTTCCGTCCGATTTCTCCCCTACCGAATGCAGTCATAAATCATGTTTTCTCTGTAAATAAGACGAGAGAGTAAACGTCGAGTGCATAAAGAGCAAGGCAGAAACTACTTCGTCAAGTGTTCCCGGTAGAGTGAGTTAATCGTTCCCACTGCCGTGATCCCGAAGGAATATCATGAGAAAGGAAGTGGGATGCAACGAATAAGACAAATAGGTGGGTGGCATTCCCAGTGAATAACATTTAACGTGAGAACAGAAGGGAGACTATTGTTTCGAATCATCTGCCTTGGAAATCCTGAAGAGATGGAGAATACCGTACCGTTACATTGTAGCTCCTTCGATAAGTCGCGAACCTGTCTTTTGTAACTTGACATTCCAAATTACCGATAACAAAGGAATAAGTTGGGGAAGAATGAACAATCAATGGCGAGAATACTTTCCACAGACAAAAAATATCAATCATGGAATCAAGATGGTCATTGAAAAAATGTTTATAGTCTACGGAAAGTGGCAAAATTCATAACTAGATTTTGTTTTCAATCCGAATGAACTATTCATGTGGTGATCCACTGATGGAGTACCTGAAGAAAAACGTTATAGTATGGATTAGTATTTCCGTTTGCATATTGAGAACAGACTTCTTCCATGATGTTACTTAGTTGGATACTTTCTGAAAAATCATTTTCTCTGGTACTGAGATGTAGGAAAATCATATTGTTCAGTCTCACCGACTGTTTTAATTGTAAAAAGAGAAACGACTTCACGATTCGTGCTGATAAATGTAGTAATTTGTGATATATTGTTTTCTCCGTGCATGACTGACACAATTTCAAAACAGAAGGAAGTTAGTTATTATACAATTTCTTGTTTCCTCGACGTTCTTGAGAGGAACACGATAAAGGGATTCTAAAAGATTAATTAATGTTTAATATTCAATCTTGATTCACTATTATATGTATATGTATTATTAAATATCATTCATTGTTTGTGCATAAATACATGGTTAGAGTTGAATGTTAGACCTGTGTATTTTATTGATTTTTCTCCATTTAATTCAAAAGAGACTGGTGTTTCTACTAATCATGAACACCAAAAGCACAAGCAATCTCAGTCATTCATTCTGGATAAATTTTGTAAGGAATATATACGAATGAGTATGAATATATATATATATGAATTTGCACATCGTGATGAGTTTCAAATAATTGATATGATTAAAACAGTAAAATTATGAACGTTCAACAGATCGAGAAGCAGAATCGAATCATACTGGTGATTTATTTTCACTTTGACCATGTTTGCATATGTTCATGATTTATTCGCACAACGATAAAGTTTTATTCAGCTACTGTATGATCAGCGCGTTTATTATGATGTTAATTTCTCTGTTCATATAAAGTTTTGCACTCAATTTATTGACTGCAAAATTTCAATTAGGAGTGAACGAGCAAAAATGTTGGGAGCAATTTTTACACCAATTTATTTGACATTCAGATTATATTAAATGACATTGATCTTATGGAACTTGAAATCAGGTGATTTCATACTTGGTATATCAATTAGTTTTTTATCATAAATACCAAGTTTGGAATGTGTTTGATTTGGTGATTACGCGGGTGGAAGAATTTTTAGAATTTTATATAATTTCTTTAAAAATATATATATATTCCATACATAAACTATATTGAATTGTATATAAATTTTATGTAATTCTCAAAATTCTCCCACTTGGAGGAGGATGGAAGGTATTTACGGGATCTATATTTTTGCATAGAATGTGCATCAACTTTGCATGAATTTTCGTAAAAAACATCCATAGAAAATTGATAGATATTTGATATTTTATCAAAATTCAATTAACTTTCGTATTTTTTGTATGAAAAACAATCGATTCTCCTTGGGTCTACACACTCTTTTTTCCACACCGAATAAAAATGATCGGAGTTTGCGATACTTCTTTCATGAATTAAATGAAGGGAATGTTCTCAATTTGTCGTGGCTATCCGGAGGAAAATATAGTCATAAACGAAAAATTATTTCAATGACTTAACTTCATTGTAACTGTGTAAATCAACACTATCACGAGAACTAAAATATCTACTTGTGTTATGAACGAATGCAATAAATATCTTTTATGCTTATTATCAACATGAAGTGCAAGAGCGCGTGGACTGTGCGGTCTTATTAACAGGTTTCTTCATCTAATTTGATTCCAGCTCATAATTTCGAATAGGGCTTTTGTATAAAATTCTCATCGAGTTTATATAAATTGTTATGAAATATCGATTGGAACTTGATACGAATTTCATATAAAATCCCATTGAGTCACATTATAACTCCAGTTTTAATTTATAACTAGTTCTTGCACCTGCGAGGTACGGCAGTGAAGCTGTGAAATTGTTGGAACGATAACTGTATATATGTTCGATACCTTTCACTTCATATTTTTGCAAACAAAACAATCCATGCTTGCGGACAACGAATATAAAATGATTACATTCACTTGAATCTCCCGTCTTCCATCTCTCCATCTGCCGCTTCTCGTGATTCAATTCCTAGTTATTTTTCAATAATCATTGATTCATTTGAATAAAATTCACGAGTATTCATATCTGCAAATATTTAATTTGATGAATTCTTATGTGTTTCAGGTACGTATACTGATATCGATGATCCTCTTATTCCACATAAACGTGAGTGAGAATTTATCCCTTCTTCCAGTTTGAACTTTTAAATCTTACGTATCATGATCGATGAATTGAGTGGCGTCGAAGTTTTTGATTCACGTGAAGAATACAAAGAGGTATCGGTTAAAAAGTCTCATTATTCATTGGAAAGTGACTCTGTATTGTGAAGTATGAAGATATTCACGTGAAAAAATCTCTGAAAAACTCGCAATACAAATCCAATGAAGTATGGGGCGACTTTCTAGACAAAGAAAACTCGAAATAAAGCACCACTTGCCAATAAATAATCGGATTTTTCACCACAGTTTAAATTCAATTGCATGCATTCACTGAGAGAATGTCATATTTGGAATTACTTTGAACAGATAGCAGGGAGGCAACAGATTGCAAGGTGCAGATGAAATTGTATGATCAGTGAATCGTGACTTTGAATTCACAAGCTATTCACACCCAAGAACAATATTTTTCCCGAAACAAGCTACCGGAGGTTACGTTGTGAAATGTTTCATAAAATGAAACATGAATATGAATCCTATAAAATTATTTTTCAAGATAGAATTGAATGTGGATTATATGTAACACTGTTAGAAATTTCTGTGTGGACCTTCAATCACATGTGATGGAAGCAATTTTTCACTCACGTGGAAGAAAAAGTTCTTGAAATTTCAATTACATTTGAATGAAAATTCAGTTAATAATCTATACTCTTATTTAATTACAAGTGTACTTGAAAAATGAATGAAAATTCAAGGAATTTTCAACAGTGTAATCGTGCACGTGGAGAGACACTTTTTAGATTCACTGTTTATAAAAGAAGAACAATGAATCAGAAATTATTCAAATATCCCTTAAATGACCGAATGTATTTGGTGGTAGCTCATATTGATTTCACATTTGTTTTTATTTTCTTTCAAATAATCAGTGAATATATATTTCAATTGAAATTCCGAGAAGAGTGAAATTTTATCGTGAGAACTTTTCAAGTCTTGTTGTCTCACATATTTTAATCGACTTGGTATTACCTTTCAGTTTTTTGAGGATTTCTTTTATTTTGAAAGGGCATTCCGTAGACCATAGAGTTACTAGATCTCTGTACCCAGGATACTGAAAGATGTCTTAATAAAATGGAATAAAACAACCAGCCAAACTTTCTATTTGTATAGAACAAGGTCTGGCTGATTCATTTTTTCCATTTTCTCCAATTATCTACGAGTATTTTGGGTAGAAAAATCTAGTAACTCTCGCTTCTACGAAATGCTCTTGAAGATCAGGAGAAATTCGATTGGCAGAATTTTCCTCTCATCCCTTCAACAATTTTGTGAAGAACGATCAGTACATGAAACGCAGATATACCCTTAAATTCTTCCGCAAATAAAATACTCTTTTTCACCCTTTTTTCCATATCGAAGTATATCTGAGAGCTCAAGAATCAATCGATACCTATCTTTCCAATCACGACTATTAGGGTACGAAAAAGTGAATCAGATATCACGATCGAGACTGATGAAAATCCATCGCCCACATTTGTGAATCTATTTATAAACGCGTGGGTAGGGTAAAATGTATGTATGTGTTTACAAATTCTCCCCCAGTTCTTAATGTTTCCGTATAATTTCAAATGAATCTCCCGACATCCGAATGATCCTTCGATGTGATCTGATTTAATTATTCGATTGAGATTGTGCAATAACATGCAGTTCTGGATAACCAACATGCACCGTGTAATCGTTATTCGATTCATTTGATCGATACCTTATTGGATTATTCGATTGACGATACCTTCCTCTCCTATTTCATATGATCTAGTTATGAGCAAGTTATGTCATTCAAGCAGAAACAAGAACTGTATGTATTCCGTGCGAGAAATGTACCTCATTAGTCATTAGGGGTTAGTTCGTATAATTATTATCGTGTAACCGTAATTGCTCTAATTTATGATATCGATCGAAGTACTGACAGAGAGAGAGAGGTCATAATTCATTATGCAATGGAATTGGAACGTCGAAAGGAAGAATATTTCGGAGTCGATGTGGAAAAATGAAAAATCAGTTTCATTAATTTCACCGGGGAAGTTTCATCGTGCATTCATGGATTAAAATTCATAAAAAAAACCTCGAGGCATAATGAAAATGATGTATTTGTAATAGATTTCAGTAACACAAACTGCGGTGCTTCGTCGTTTCAATATTTTTCAAACACATTTTTCGAGTTGTATGCACTTCAAAAAGCTTTTGATTAAACTCGTATTCTCCTGCGTTTCTTCGAAATTCAAATAATTTCGAAAGTTTTCGGTTGATTAATGTATGTTATGCATCATATTTTCATTGTTTGATATCAACAGAGGTATTTGATGAAGTGAAAAACAGGTATCGTAATAAATTTGGAACTCTGATTTTCAATGTAAATTGAATATAAATCATTCGACGAATTGATTACATGAAATTCTTCACATATAATGGAGATGAAGGAGTGAAAAATGAGTCGAGTTTCCTTTAATTTTGGTAATACTTGCAAACATAAATCACTAATGCGTTACGTCAGAGAAAATGAAATTTTAATCACGTACCAAACTTCACTAAAAGCGTATCTTTATAAATTGAACTCTTCAATCCACGAGAAGGAGGGAATAAAGAGGAAAGGGGAACCAGGAAAAAGTTTATGGAAGATCCGTTCACTCTTTTCATGGGCGCTGATTCTTATTTTCACATGAGTCTTCGTCCTGCAACCCCTGATAACATTCAAAATTCAATTTATCGATCCAACGATTTCAATTCCTATCAACATTTTTAATCTCACGTGGGAAGTTCGGAAAAGGAATAATCTCATCACAGAGTATCGAAATTGGTAATATCTAATCCCAAATCTTGGAAGAGAAACAGTTTGAAGTGATTTCCATTCATCTCTTTTGAAGTATTCAACTATTCAATATTCACGCAATCTTATTACAAAAGAACCCAATTTTCGGAAGAGTAGTCTTTCAGGATGGCTTTACGCTCTTTTATATGGTATGAGAAAATGATTTTTATTATCTCATTCATTTTTAAAGACCCGAACGAAATTCCAATTTTCATGGTGGGAAAAGTTGCAGGTATTACATTATTATTGTATAAAATTTTTCTGTAATTGAGAATTTGAGTTTTGCGATATTATATTATTCATAATAGCATATTCCGATGAATGAATTTTCATTCATACGCGATCAAAATTTCAAGGAATTTTCCAAGCACGAGAGTGAAAATTGCTTCCAACGCAATTGATCGAAATTTCTAACCGTGTAGTTCGGATTACTACATGTTAGTGATCCCGATTCTTTGGAAAAAGAATCGATTCTGAGAATCGATTCTTTTTTCAATTTTCGATTCTAAAAAAAAAATCGATCGGCAAAAAAAAAAATCGATTAAAAAAATCGATTCTTTTTTTGAAAAAAAAAAAAACAAAACATGAACATGATTAAACATGATTTATTTTTATAAGGTTTCAAAAAATCATCATCTCATCTCTGATCATCTAGAGTAGAGAGAGAGAGAGAGTTATTATTATGTGAGATCCGTAGGCCGTAGTTATGTTAGCTTGCTATGTTGCACACATGCAAAAATTAAAAAAAAAACTGATTGAAACTTTGAAAAAAAGTTTTACTAAGGAAGGCTAAGCTATGCTATCATTATAGTCATCAAAATATAGTGAATTCAAAGTGATGTGAAAGAGAGAGGACACATACATGCATTTTTTTTTATTATATATAAAAAAAAAATATAAATATGGTATGCTATGCTATACTCAATGTAATCGTCTCTCAATATTTTGTTTTCAATGATTTGCATTTTTTTTTTGTGCATTTTTTTATTTTTTTCAGTGTAAGTGTGTAGTTTTGAGAAACAAAACATGTGACCCTGTTCCATAAATATAATATTTAATTTTTATTTGGAACATGACACAACATTATTATTAAAAAATGGGAAGACGACACTTTGGATCTATTCTCTTCTTTTCTCTTATTTTTTTTATAAGAATTATAAGAAATAAATAATCTAATGAATATTTCGGTCCTCTCTTTCACTTTGAATCACTTATATTTGGATTTTGGATGAATTTCTCCTGGTTTAGTTTTTAGAAAAGAATATGCGCCCGCTAAGTTGTGATTTTTTTTTTTTTTTTTTTTTTCTTTTGATTTTTTGGAATTTCTTGACAATCATATATTCTTCTTTTTTTAAACTCTACTCTTTCATCACCCTAACAACGAATTCAACTCAGAAAATTTTGCTTTTTTTTCTAATATTAACAAATTCAACTCAACTTACTCTTTAATAAAAAAAAAGTAAAACCATCCGTCAGGCTGAAAAAAGTCAATAATTTTTTTTTTTTTTTTTTTTGATCATTCGCTTGAAATATTTTTCTTCGAATGAGATCTCTTTCTTATTCTTTATTACAATTGAGTTTTTTTTTCTTTTTTTTAGAAGAAATACTGATGTAAATATATTGATATATAGATATTGTCGTTGTTGATATTATTATATATTTATATTATTACAGCATTATATATTTGATATTATTTTTTTTATTATTATTTGAGTAAATAATTCAATTCATTTGCATTTTTTTTTCAATTTTTTATATATTTTTATAAAATTCAGAAAAGTATGAAGAAAAAAATGAAATATTAATTTTATATGATTATTTTATGATTCATTATATATATATTCATATATACTACTATAATAATAATGATGTGATGTGTGATGTGATGATGAAGAAGAAAAATGAAATTGAATAAATATCAAATAAATGTTAAATGAAATATTTTATTTCAAATTGGATGGTTTTCGCTTTCGATGGTTTTTTTTTTTTTTTTTCTTTTTTTTTCGTGTAAAAATAAATTCAAAAATCTTTTTCAAAAAATTCCAAAAAATAAAATATTAAATATTAGTTTCAATTCACATTGAGAATAGATTCAACAAATTTTTCAACAGTTTTCAGTGTAAGTTAGGAATGAAGTTTTCAAATGAAACAATTGAATTGAAAATTGTTCAAAAAAAAGTCTTTCTTGTGTCAAAAAATTAAAAAAATTTGTTTAATCAAGAAGTTACAATCTGTATCTCAAAAACATATCTTTCTTATTCTGGATATCAAACTATGTCCCCTGATGTACAATGAGGAAAGGGATGATGAGTTGCGGATATAGCCGGAAAAGACCTTTTCACCTTTATTTGAAAATGGAGACTAAATCTGAAAATCCACCAAATGAGGAATCCCATCAATGACCGAGTCATCCACATCCTGATCAATCCAATTCTGGTATTCCTTATTTTTATTGAGTCCTCATCATATTCAGGGTTATGACAATGTTGGGTGGCCCTGATGACAATTTCCAGATTTTCATGAGACGGATGCCCAATTGGTTCATTTGAAGAATTGAACGTTAAAAATTGTTGCAAAAGTTATAGATTGAGATTGATTATATGTTAACATTTTTTCTAAATCCTATATTTTTTATATTTCTTCTTTTCATCCTAAATCATAATATATGAATAATTATCCATAATCGTTTTATTCAAAAAAAAAAAAAAAACAAAATTCAATTCTACATCATTGGGGTAAAATATGTAAATATATATATATATAAAAAAAAAAAATGAATAATCTATAATTAGATGATCAATAGAATGCATATAGTAGAGAGTCAAATCAAAAATCAATAGATAAAATTTTAGATAAGAATTGAGATGATATTGTTATCGTCAACTTAGTCTTTATGGCATGAAGATGACTCGATACTCTTGTCACTTTCTTTCTCATAGATGTCTCTCCTCTCTACACCCAATATATATATCATATGTCTATTATATGAATGAGGTGATTTGCATTGCATTCAACATTTCTTTTTAGTTCCATTCATGTATCATGATGTGATAGAAAAAAAAAATGTAAAAAAACATGCCGCCAAAATGATGATTGTGATTCATGAAATATGAAATTCAAATATCCAAATTATGATTCAAATTCATGAAATTATTCACAAAAATAAATCAGATCGAATAAATTCAAAATAAATCTTGACGTTTATGATGAAAAAATTAAATATCAAATAAAAAAGAAGAAGATAATAATAAAAAGCAAAAAGATATATATTAGAGATCGAAAGCAGATATAGAAAAGAGGACAACCAGACAAGGGTGGGAACCTTATGGAGCAAAAGACTCGAAAGAAAGAGAATCTTTTCCTTGTCTTCAAGTCATTTATTCAAAATCCTTGTTTTCAAATTTTCTTTCTTTCTCTCTCTCTTCTTCCATTTTACATTTCATATCTCTATTCTCTATATCTATATCCTCTACTTTTTCGATCACTAGACATATAAATTTATTTTCTAATTTTTTTTTGATTTTTTTTATGATTCGGTCTTATTTCGATCGACTCAATTATCATTCGTACCAACAAATTTCTAACTGAAAATTTCATTTTTTTTCTCAAAATTTCGATTTTCATCAATTCAAAAAAAAAAAAGCATTTCTAAAAGAATCGATTCTGAAAAATAATCCGATAAAACGATTTTCTTCGATCAAAAAACATCGATTCTACTACATGTCATACACATGGGAGAAAGGATACATTGAAATTGTAATCAACATCGGAGATAGCGCGATAAACTTTGTATGTTACCATGGAAACGATAAGTTAATACAGTTATGGTCACCAGATCGCGATTTCATAACTTAATTCTTATTTTGAAGTTGTAATGAGAGCTTTCCCTGTATATGTGTGGGAATTTGATTCTGTTTAATATTCAAATTTGCATGGCTATAGTTTATGAATGTATTTCAATGTGTCAACACATTTCCACCTACCTGTCTTCATCAATGAATATAAATGAACATCGTTGAAGTTTGAATCATCCCTCGAAATAAAGTGACGTTGGGAAGTTAGCATATCCAAAGATATATAATTTAATACCTCCAAAATATCGTTCCCGAACATCCTTTTCGTCTGGAAACATGAACTCCATGACAGTATGTTCTCCCTTTTCCTATCCTCAATAGAGATTTTGTTTCAATAAACGATACAAACTTTAACGATATTATAAGTAATGTATCTTCATCGTATCATGTCCACGTTCTAACTAGTTCAAAATAGTTTCATTGCGAGATGGTATATATCTGATGCACCAGGACAAAGTTCTATTTACCCAAGATAACAGTACGGTTTTGGCTGCAATTTCATACGGAATACGATAGTAATTAAACAGTTTGAGTAGTTCCTACAGATTATTCTGACATCAGATAGATGTTATATGTAAAATTATGTCTGGAGTCTTACGCTGAGAGAAATCGCTTAGTTGCGTGTTCAAAAATACTTCAGTTAATAATCTTTTAGTTGATTTGAATAAATCTTTACTTGATATAGATGAAAATTTGTTTGAATAAAATTCGAAAAAAATTTTGAATAAAAAAATTCAGTTGATAGTAGCATAAGTAATTTATTTGTGACAACTAACATTTCAAGTTCCTCAGCAAATAGAATCTGATTACGCATGCGCTGACTACCATTTCATCATTTTCAATTGTTCCACCGGCATTTCCACCCATGTATATTTTTCAACGACACGCCTGCAATCGCGTGCAACGGCGATACGGAGTTTTGGATTTTATTGTTGGAAGAATAGATCACTCCATAGCAAAAGTTTTCAGTTTCATTAGTTCAAAGGTGTTTGGAACATTTTGTCTGAAGAATATTCGTACAAAATCTTTTTTTATGCAGTGGAATTGTGCTAAAATATGGAGCAAGGGGAAATATGCAAAGAATTTTTCAGAATCTCTCCTGACTAAATATCCTCAGCAAAAATCATTCTAGTTATTCTCCAGGCCTTGCAATACCTTACGATGCCCTTGCGAGGGACTTTCAAGGCCTAGCAAGGCTTTGTAATAACCTAGAAAATCACTGGAGTCATTTCTAGCAAGGTTGTTTAGTGATTCCTGGTATATATTTGATTTTCAATAATCAACAATATTTCAGTACAATCATATTCTATCGACTAAATAATTCAGTTAAAGTAACATTTTGATTTACTTTGAATATTTGGTTAGCACAACGTCAAAATATTTATTTGTGAGAAATGAAAGTTTTACTCAATTCAACTGAATTCAATTAACTAAACAAAATGCATTGATTTGAATACAAGTCTAGCTGTCTGATATATGAATAAATTATTTTGCTGCTGTGGCTAGCATTTAGTTACAGCAACTATGTGATTTTTCTCAGTGTATGTTTGTTTTGATAACAAGATTCTCTGTAAACACGGTTGATGAATATTCTTCGAATTTGCGATCGATTTGAACTGCGAGTTATTATTCTTCATTATCAAAAGTTCACATAAAAGTTAAGTCTTCGTAGGTCCCGGAGAAACTGTTTGGCATGAATGAAAGTCCAGTTAAAAGGGAACTTTCTGAGGTTAAACTGGACGTTAACAAGTATTCGGTAAGATGAAGGCTTCAACGTGGAGCTGACTTCTTTACGAAGCATTTAAGTACAAACGAAACTTTGAATAAGCTACATGTATATTCTCAATGGAATGGAATTTGAAAACTTGGAAATCAATTTGGATGCGTGGAATTTTAATCTTCTCGTCGAATCAATCGCCTCTTGGGTGGAGGGAGGGTTGAATAAAATACTTAAATATCTGCTTTTCACAAAAATTTCGTCATGTTTTGTTGGTGGAAGAAAATTTTACTTTCGTATTGATTATTCGATTGATGATGTGAAAAATTTCATATATGAAGTTCCGATCTGATTCATTCAGGGGAACCGAATGTCCTGATCGGATGAAAAGAAATATAACTGCACTGAGAGAAGAGCGATTTGAAGGTTTGGTAAAGAGTAATATACTTGTTTGATAAATCTAAGTAGTACTGAATTTTCAGCGATGTTTCATGAAATTTCAAGAAGGATTACTCAAATTTTGCGTCGCATCACTTAGTGTTCTTCAATCGTTATCATATAATACAATATTCATGACCAAATTTGCTGAGTGTCACCGAATTACTAAACATTCAGGAATTGAGTGATACACAGCGAATTTGGCTATGAATATTGTTTATATAATAACGATTGAAGAACACTGAGTAATATAAAGCGAAGTTTCAATAATATTTCTTGAAACTTTGGTGAAAGTTCAGTAATATTCAGATTTATTGATCAAATATAATACTATTTACTGAACCTCAGTGTGAAAATAGTAATTTTTACGAACGTGTACATCTCATCTCCTTCCTCTCATCTCAATATGGTGGGAATTATGATATCATACTTCAATGATGATCCAACCATGGCTTTCTAGGTCATTCTCATTCTCGACAAAAATCAGTGTGAATACCATTTGTTAAATTTGTAGTATTCAATTACTGGATTGATGATTTTTTTCAGTAAATACTAGATGGAATACTATCCTCTCAACACTGAAAAAAAAATTTATTCCAGTCAAATAAATATTTATTTGTCCTGTACCAAAGAAATATTCATTAGAATTAACAAAATATTCTTTGGAACCAAAATAATTTATTTGAATTAAATAGATGGTTTTAATCGTTTATTTGATTCCAATAAATTATTTTGGTTCCAAAGAATATTTTGTCAATTCTAATAAATATTTCTTTGGTACAGGACAAATAAATATTTATTTGACTGGAATAGATTTTTTTTTCAGTGAAGCTAAATCTATGTGAATAAACCATACAGTTAATTTACATAAATTTAGCTTGAGGATAGTATTTCATCTATTATTCACTTAAAAAAAATCACCAATCCAGTAATTAAGTACTACAGATTATTTGTCGAAAATGAGAATGACCCTGACATGAGTTTTCGTTGAATCAGCAAAGATTTGAGAAACTATGAAACCATGTGAATGTCTATTGGTCAAGTATTTCTCACCCCTTTGTCAAGTAATTCTCCTTTGTAACACTAATCCACATTTCTTCTTGTTATTTCTACTTTTTTCCGAAATATCATACTATCTTGTGTTGCAATTTATCCTGCTTTTTCAATTTTTTGTGTCACTTACGTAACATATCAAGCCAACAACGATATCTTTATGGATTTAAAATTAGATTATTCTCACTCTTGAGAGATTTATCAAAGATTTTTGAAATATCCTTTCCAAGATGTTTTTGAAGATTCATTCAAAGAGTTTTCTAGATGTCTTTTGAAAATATTGTAAGAGTAAGAACAATTCGAGAAATATCAAAGACATATTTTTGTATTCCATATCAGACAATTCAAATTGGTCTGAATCCTGCGTTTCTCGAGGTGGCAGCTCAACAGTCAAACCACCAGCACTATGTTCAAAAGAAGAAATTGGTTGGTTTCAAAAATCTTTATGTTGTTCTTCATGGTTGACGCCACACGGTATTTTTCTTTGGCGCCTTTTATGATCGTACGAGTGATTGGAACATCCATCCCAGAATAAAAAGAAGATTTTTCATCGGTATTTAACCAGTTCGTTATTCGAACAAAGTATGTCGAGTTCAATTCATATAAGCTGCTACGCTCAAGGAAGATTTCAATCAAAACTGATCTACTAATGTCAATTTGCGTAACGTAGACAGAACAAAGTATATGGGATTGATTACACGGTTCTACACTGGTCAGGCACTTTTCGAATGACCTAGTGTAGGTTGTTGGTCTGGTCGAAAACAACACAACACCATGTTTGAAAAATTTTTCACACCCTCAAATTTCCAAGTTATGGACAAAAAACTGATTTTTGGGGATTTTGTACATTTGAAAATTTCCAACTCGGCCATTTTTTGACCAATTTTGAGATTCCAAACGGGTTCTGGAAGGGAAATGTTGGCACTTTCGAGACATATATATGGTTTTGAGTAATCAATAGAATTTAGCGGGAATTTTTCCTCAAGAATTTGAAATTTTTTCCTGTTTTTTTTTCATTTTTTCGCGACTATACTCCAAGAAACAATGGTTTATCATATATGGCATTGAAGTGGGTTCAATTCTGTGTGAAATAAGTCGTCGTTCATTGAAATCGATCAAGAATTTTCGGAGTTATACAATTTTTTCCAAAACAGGAAATTTCGGCCTCATACGAAAATATAATTATATTAATTATTATTACAATAATATATTAACATTCTACCTATTTGGCCTATATTCTTTTCTCAGCGTAATGATAGAGCAAGTCAACATCAGTATGAGACCGAAATTTCCTTTTTTGGAAAAAATTGTATAACTCCGAAAATTCTTGATCGATTTCAATGAACAACGACTCATTCCACACAGAATTGAACCCACTTCCATACCATATATGATAAATCATTGGTTCTTGAAGTATAGTCGCAAAAAAAATGCTTTTGAAATAGAAAAGATGAAAAAAATGAGGTGAAAATTTCAAATTCTTGAGGAAAAATTTCCACTCAGTTCTATTCAATACTCAAAACATATATATGTCTCGAAAGTGCTGACATCCCCCTTTCAGAATTCGTTTGGAATTTTGAAATTGGTCCAAAAATGGCCGAGTTGGGAATTTTCAAATTTTCCTAAATCCCCAAAAATCAGGTTTTTGACCATAACTTGAAAATTTGGGGGTGTAAAAAATTTTTTAAACATGGTTTTGTGTTGTATTCGACCAGACCAACAACCTACACTAGGTTATTTGAGAAGTGTCTTTAATTTTTTCTTTCTTGTAGCACTGTGTTACCATTTACTCTGGTTCTCTATCTCAACTCTAGGAGAGGAGTTGAGTGATAAAATCATCCTCACAGCATCACACAGTCCTAAAAGGATTCTTAAAGAATTTATAATGAACACAATCAGTTCAACAAGTTGATTCCTATGTTACTCTATCGTTTCTATGGTAACGTACTCTCTAAAGTAGAAACAGTGAGATTTCCACTCGAACGAAAAGATAAATTTCCTTCTGGCTGTCTGAAGAGTGAATTCTTACTTCAATAGAGTGAAATTTCACTCTTCAGGGAGCCAGAAGGCAACCCATCTGTCCGTTTGAGTGGGATTTTCACTTTTCCGTATTTAGAGAGTACACAGTGTATTGCACTTTCTCTGATGTTGAATCATTGCTCACGTGACAAAACTTAACCAGTCATGTTTTTGAATAATTGTTATTTCCATGATAACAAACGTCCCTGATCGCGTTTTCTCACAAATCTGGTATCAACCTGTTCGTCTGAATGATGGCTATTTATTGAACTCGTTCCGGACGGTTATTCAACTTCCAAAATAATGAGAATTCTGGAAAAAATGAAAAAAATTATAAAGTCACTTGTTACGTTTTTTCATGTGACCGACGAAATAGTACTGATTACAATTTTGCAATATTTCTCGTCAAATTACCTGTTAACTATACTACATTAATCGTTGTCGTATACTCGTTTCTTGTACACTTGTTTGTTTGTTGTCATAAGACTGATTACTTTATGATGATGATGATGATATTTGTTTCCGTGGAGGAGCTAAATCACGGAGAAACTTCCCATCAAGATATTTCCTCTCTCAAAACAACGTCGATGGACTTCACTCGTTAGGTTAGAATCTATAAAATATAGCTTAGGGAGTATGAAACTTTATGAGGTAGTCATTGTAAGATCAATTGCAGCTGACACACTTACCCTGAGATGAGAGCTAATTACCAGTATCAAAACAACAATTAGAGATGTAATGATAATTACCAGATGGGAGGAGTAAAATCAAAACTGGGTTCATCAATCACTTTCTGAATCTGAAAGAGTAAAAAATCACGTGTTCCACTCCACTAAGTCTCAGAAGTGAGCCAGTCCGCTTCAAGTGGGATTTTCACTCGTTTCGGGTGAACCCTCACTCTTTTAGAGTGAAAAATTGACTCTAGAATTGGAGTGGCTGTGAGTTCCTAACCTCAAACCTTAGAATATCACTCTAAAACAGTGGAAATTTCACTTCAAAATTTCACTTTTGGCTAGCTGAAGAGTGAAATCTCACTCTAAAAATTTTAGAGAGCAAAATAATCTTAGCTTCACATATTTCATCTGACCATTGTAACTACATTTTATTCTACCTAATCTTGATGCTCGTAATCAGATTCGAAGTCACTGCAACCCCTAATCCTCTATCATGTGTTTTTTTCCCAAGTGAATTCACTGAAAAAAAAAAGATTGAAAATGAAGTTAAAAATTCCTTCTTCACTTGGGTCTTCTTTTATACACTTTTTGGAGTATCTGGAATTCACTTGAGAATTTGAAGCGAAGCTTATACTCGGTACCCTGTTAAAGAAGCCATCCATAAACTACGTATCCCTGTTTTTGTGACTTTTGACCCCCCCCCTCCTCCCATGTAGCTCTACCGTGACTTCTCTCTGAACGCCCCTCCCACTTGGGAACGTAGTTTTTTACGTTCAACCAAATTAATTCCTAACAAATGAATTTTCGTACAAATATGACTCTGATAAAATTTCAATCCACTGAAACGAAAAATGTATTCCGCTGAAATAAAATTTCGCTCATTCCGAATGAAATTTACGATCCAATCAAATATCTGTTCGGTTTATATTCAAATGGATCATTTTTTTGGATGTCTATATATAATTTTCTTCAGGAAGTAAAAGTACAAAATGAATAAAAAACCACGTGACTTGGAACCAAACTCCTCCTCCCCTTACATAGCCCAGCGTAGCATTTCATCTTACCCCTCCCTCCCGCTTTATGAGCCACGTAGTTTATGGACGACCCTTTAACTGTTGGAAGTTTACCAGTTGATGGCGTGACAATTGATCTGATACTGGTCCGATACCGCATCGATAACACTGTGATATCGGATTGAAATGGAGCCGTTGATTTATACATACTTAAGGGGGTACCAGCGTATCGACTGAGTAAACATTTCCTCGGTAAGAATTCTCCGCACTGAATTCATAAAGAGATCTGAAATTCTCAGAAAATATTCTTTAGTACTTTATCTATTGCGATACATCGCCCAAATTTCAAATTCCAAAAAACAAGTTTTTTTTACCGACTGAGAAACAAAGTTTTCCTTCGAAATTCGAGATTTGGGCGATGTACCGCAATAAAGTACCGAAGATTATTTCCTGAGAATTTCAGATCTTTGAATAAATTTAGTGTGGAGAATTCTTATCGAGAAGATGTTTACTCAGTAGTTACGCTGGTATCTCCTTAATTTGGATGCATTGTTAACACATTTTTTCTTCTCTCCTGCCGTCAGCTAGTTCGCTTCACTATGTTTCCTTTGAGGCTATCGATGAAGAATGATGCGAGTGACTTCTTCCATGACATCTGTCTTCCGAAGACAAAATAATGTGTCTGTGAGTGTGAACTCAAGTGAAAAATCGGTCAGTGAAGACCTGTGTCGATTGATAACAGAATGTCGTGAGACGTGAGCATACAAGTTTTGACATGAGTAAGTTTTTTTGTTGAACTTCAATTACTTTTGTCTACCTCCTCTTCACGTTTTCCCAGTTAGATTTTCTTATTCTAGGTATCGTCGAATACTGCTCGCACAGTTGGTTTGTCCTGTTTTCATTTGTTTTCGTGAGGACTTGTTTTGCTCTCCCTCTCTCTATTCCAGCGCCCGCGTCTGATGGTGGGTGGTGCGGGTACCCCTACTCGCGTTATGTACCCAGCACATCATTGGCTAACTTATTTTAATTATAACTCAGAAACTAAGTTTGGAATAATTTTTCGTTGGAGGAGAATTCGATACTATATTCCATAAGGGATTCGTATGCATAAATTAAAATGTATCGACGGCGTTTGGAATTATTCTGAATATACAAATAATATCCACATAGTGTATATGGTTCGATGTCATAGTCCTGGAGTTGAGATTTCACTACTTTTTGGGTAAGATTCCTTTCATTTGAACAGAGCTGTAACAACATCTAGAATTTTTTTTCTTCCTCACTGGTCATTTTATTGAAAAAACACGAAAGCGCAATTCCGTCGATCGTTTCCGTTGGAATTTCAGATTTGTCTTTAGTCTGTTGGAAATAATTCTTTTATGGATTATGGACTTCGATGAGAGGGAAATTCCGATAGAGGATATTTTTCTTCGGATGAACAGATCAAAATATTACAATTCGAATCTTCATCTCCATGATACTTGGAGAGAGAAAAAATGGATGAGAAATGATATATCCTGGATTAATGAGATCTGCGAGAACTCAATATCTCTTTTATCCATATGTAAGAAGGTGTGTAGATAGGGAGAATTATTCTGTTCAGTCCAATATAACACGAACTCTGCTTCTTCGATGTATTCTCACTATCTCTTGATCTTCTAAGACACGCTGTGGACATATCTCGAGGGAAATTTGAAAATAATATATACCCAAAGATATTTCGAAGTTGATCCTTTTCCTCGTATCTCCTCAAGAACCGCTTCCTAATGCATCTCATTTCCTTCTGGATATGTAATAAGGATTGGATATGATATCATTTTTCCGAAATTCTGATTTTTCACCTCATATGGTGAAATCATACGACTTTAACACCTCAAATTTTGAATGCTGTGCCCTAATGTTTTGTTATGATAGCTGTACACACGGAGAAAAAAGTATGGCTGGTATAACAAACAGGTCTGTTACTATAGCGCCTACAAAAAAAAACTAGTTGAAAGAGCAAGGAAAATGATTGACACAACTACACTTTTTTTGCTGACATAAAAAAATTTGTTAACAGAACTAACGTCTTAGCTGTTGGAGTGAATATTTTTGCAGGGACAACAAAGTTCTTTGTAAGCGCTATAGTAGCAAACCATTGTTTCTCCGTGCAGTTTTTCCTTGCAGTATAGAGCAAAAAATCACAGCAATTTTGCTAACCGTAACAGCGAAAAATGTTTGATACTCTGTATACAGGGTGGGGCATTTAAAGTGTCGCGGGCGTTTTTTCCAAAAATAAAGTGAGATACGAGAAAATTTTTCGGACAAAAGTTGTAGGGTACCGAGGGGGACATCCGATGGTGGCCTTGGCTTTGACCTCAAATCTCATCTTCAAGGGCATTCTGAGATCAACTCTTGTTTTTTAAATAGCATCTCATATTTTTTACTGCAGATTTGGATTCTAGGTCAAAAACCAAGAAACTTTTGTCTGAACCATTTTCCTGAAATCCGCAAAAATGGCGCTCTAATCGATATTGTTCCATTTTGAATCTGACATTCGAATAACTCGAAAACGAAGGGTCTTGCAAAAGAATGTTTCGTACAAAAGTTGTCAATACACAACACATTTCAATCGTTTACATTACCACCATTCAGAGCTCACGCGATGTAAACAAACGACGGGGTTCAGTGAAAATTCACGATTTTGAAAGTCTTGAAAAGTTTGTCAGTTACATTTGATTATTACTTGGTTTATGACAAATTGAAAATCATGGATATCCGATACACGGTTTCTGAAAAGATCGATATGATCTACATTTACGGTGAAGTGCATAAGAACCCCAGACAAGCATATGACTTGTATGCAGAACGATTTCCTGAAAGAACAACGCCATCCATTAGGTATTTTCAACGCATTACAAAATTATTCTCAGAAACGGGAAGTGTTACAAGGGAAAAACGACATCGAATGAGAAGTGTTAGCGGAGAAAATGCGGAAGTTAATGTACTAGCTGCAGTAGCCAATAATCCACACGTGAGCTCTCGTGAAATTGAACTCCATTCGGGAATTTCTCGAAGAAGTGTTCTTCGAATACTGAAACGTCACAAATTCCATCCGTATCACATTTGTTTGCATCAAGACCTTCACGGTGATGATTTCGAAAATCGTGTACAGTTTTGTCGATGGGGTCTAGCGCAAATGCACAATAACAACTTCATCAACATATTATTTTCTGATGAGTCGACGTTCACCAATCATGGTCAAGTAAATCGACATAATATGCATTACTGGGCGACAGAAAATCCAAGATGGTTACGTCAAGTAGAGCATCAAAGACAATGGGCTGTGAATGTTTGGTGTGGTATTTTTCGATCTCGAGTAATTGGACCGTACTTCATTGCAGATACGCTAAATGGAGAGAAGTACAGACATTTTTTAGATCAAGTACTTCCAACATTACTTGAAGACATACCTATTCAGGAACGATTGAATATGTGGTATCAACACGATGGTTGTCCATCCCATTATGCAGTCACAGCTCGAGAAATATTGGACAGAGATTATCCTGGACGATGGATAGGACGTCGTGGACCAGTTCATTGGCCTGCCCGTTCTTCGGATCTTACTTCTCCAGATTTTTTTTTATGGGGATACATAAAAGATACAGTTTATCAACAAGCACCGACTACACCTGAGAATATGCGTCAACGAATCATCAATGCATGCGCGAGCATCAATGAAGATATTTTAGCACGAGTTCAGCAATCTTTTGTAAAACGTTTTGAAATGTGTATTGAAGTCGAAGGCCATCATTTTGAGCATCTACTGCATTAAAATTATCCAAGTGATGTAGACGATTGAAATGTGTTGTGTTTTGTCTGTTATACCCCATCACCTCCGTTTCAGTTCAAGGGGTCCCCCTTGGAATCAGACAACTTTTTCCGAAACATTCTCCTCCAAGACCCTTCGTTTTCGAGTTATTCTAATGTCAGATTCAGTATGGAACAATATCGATTAGAGCGCCATCAGACAAAAGTTTCTTGGTTTTTGACCTAGAATCCAAATCTGCAGTAAAAAATATGAGATGCTATTTAAAAAACAAGAGTTGACCTCAGAATGCCCTTGAAGATGAGATTTGAGGTCAAAGCCAAGGCCGCCATCGGATGTCCCCCTCGATACCCTACAATTTTTGTCCGAAATATTTTCTCGTATCTCATTTTATTTTTGGAAAAAACGCCCGCGACACTTTAAATGCCCCACCCTGTATAATACTGAAAATTTTACTGGTTCAGCGAAAATTACTACTTCACCCTTCTTTCAACTTGCTACTTTAGTTAATGATGTTGCTCTCTCAGCAAAGCAGTCAACTGTGACAGCAACTTTTTAGCTATAGGTTAGCAAAAAGATTTGCTATTTCATATAGGGTAGACCGAGGCGAACCGGATCAAACTAAGCTCTTTGGCTGTTTTGGATTATTTCTATTCTGAATTTCACTCTCTATGTGCATCAGTTATTCACATACACTCATTACCTACCGAAAACAAAAGATAGCATGACCATATCGCGCATCATTTGGTCCTGGGTAATTACAGAAGTCTGTACGTCGTGTGCACGCGAGAGAAATTTGTCCCTGATGTAAAACAACCATTGTAATTCTCTAAATTTTTAATGATGAGGTATGTTAAAAATCATGCGATTTTGATTGATATATATAGTTCGTGAAGTACAGAATGAGATTAGAACATTGTTCAGACAATAATATCAGGCCCTTCATGAACAAATGAATATTTTTTTGTACATAGTATACGGGACGATTCGGATCACGTTTCCTGGGGTGAATAGGATCATGGGTATTTCGAGTCATACATTGTAAAATTGAATTTGTAACTCGACTGTGTCTTGATTTTCAAGATTCCTTAACCTCTCAATTGTCAATAATGAAAATTTTCATTACAAATAACCTAGAAATTCTCATTCGGTCATCATGTATGATTTCATTGTTGATGAAAAAGTCTTCGATCATGTTGATTTTCGACTGAAAATTTGTTGTTTTGGTTGCGTCTTGAATTAGGTGAATGATTTTAAATCTGAAATTGATGATGTTAGGCAATTGATTTCAAGCTCACCGAGTTCATTTAAAAACAGACAGCACTTACAAAAATAATTTTGAAAATGAAGGAAAATTCTCCCTTCTCCATCCCAGTCAGAAATGAAAATTTTTCGATATCAAATTGATCATCATGAATAATTCATGGTCTCAGGACAGAATGAATGAGGCCATACGAAAGGTTACGTCCGGTAAAATGACTCTGCGTCAAGCTGTTGATGGAATAAAGTTTTTTCATTCATTTTATGTATTTACAGTTCGTTTATAAGCATTAATACGTTTTTCATCAGTGGATATATGATGTTTGTCTATGATCCGATTCGCCCCCGATTTTGGGGCGAATCGGATATTTCTCATTTTTTGTGTATTTGATTGTAAAATAAAGACCTGTTTATTTGAATGTTTTTTGTTTGTATAGACTTCAAGCCAAAGATGTATAGAATGAGAATTCATGAAGATACTTATTGAAAAAATCTTCCTTTTGGTCATTTTGATTCATTGAAGACGAAATGATCCGGTTCGCCTCGGTCTACCCTATAATACGTGATATATTTTGTGTAATTTAGAATTTATTATATGAATATCCTAAATGAATCAGTTTTTGAGTGAGAAATTTTTACATTGAAAAAAATTCTTCCAATTTCCAATTGAGTGCTGTTTCGAATGAGTATTCTCCATCCAATGAGTGGAGAAGGAGTATCTTGAGTCGTACGATCAGTTAAAAGTGATGGCCTTAGTGGAAACTGAAATCCAAAACTAACTATACGGAGGAAAATAATATAGTAAACCAGTATTATCCTTTCAAATATCGTCGCAAGTGCCTAATGGTTTAAGGTGAAGCTGAGACTAGCAGATTTGAGCCAGTAAGCTTGAACTCTAGCTCATCGTAGAATTGTCGTAGAATGATGAAACCAACACCAATGAGATTTTTGAATCATAATCTTTAAAAATATGTATTTTCAGAAAATTTAAATTCACATTACACTGAGAACCCAATTTCTTAGATTTGAAGAAAATTTCTTTTCCCTCATTCTGGTAAATCTTGTTTCCAATGGGAAAAATAATTAATTTAAATGAAAAAATTTTTGATTGAATTGAAGTAATTTTTTTCAAATTCAAGAAGAAGTATATTTTTGTTTCAATTTGAAAATTCTTTCTTTCAGTTTGATGACAACTTTTTCCTTCCAATTTAACCTTCCTTTGATTGAAAGAAATATTTATTGGAATGAGGGCAAAGAAAAATTTCTTCCAATCTAAAAAATTGGGCTCTCATTGTAGCTCAGTTCATAAACGCGGTCTGCTAGTTTCAGCTTCATTGGTTTCAGAAGTACTGTCACAAAATGTAGTGAAAAGGATTGGAGTTGTAAGATTTCATTCCACATCTGAGAAGTATAGTAACATAATAGTACTAGTCTGCTTTATATTGGATCATTGTTCCCTACATCCCTACTTATGTAACGCTCATATTCTCTTCTAAGTGAACCAATGAACTGGTAATTCAGTAGAATGCACAAACGTTCAGCAATTGTATCTAGTCATCACCTAGCTCGAATTAATTATCGACTAGGTATAAAATAAGTGGAAAGCAAACGTTGAATTTCATCTTCTCACATCTTACGGTATGTCATCCCACAGTTTCATTTTGCTTCGATGTTTACGTTGCTTTGATGGCCTGTTCGACTCAAAAGCAAGGATGGGAAGTCCTGGAGGACTTCAGTATTTCCACAGTATTTTTTAATGATTAGTGCTCCTGATTCTCTGCCGGTATATCTTTACATATTCCTCATTAAAAACATTCCAGGAGTACAAAAACCTCTGAAGCTGTCAATCCTTATGGAGATACCAGCGGCCCCTGACGATGCAACCCGAGCTAAATCTTTTCTGACAAATTATTCGAAAATAAAGCAATAAAAGGAAAATGTCGCTCTGTACAGACCATCAAAAAAATTTATTGATTGAAGAAGGTCTGTACAAAACGATATTTTCATTTCATTTCTTCGTTTTCGAGTATTTTGTCAGAATAGTTTAGCTCATGTGCTTTTCTAACCAATAGGTCTGGTTATATCTTCAGGGGACGCTGGTATCACCTTATAGAGGGAAGTCAGTCTTTACGTTAAAAAAACACTGGTCTGCATGATCAGCTTTGATTCTTCAACAGGATCGACGATTGCTTATAGCAAAAATATCATGTTTTTATAAAAATTCGACATGTTCTGTAAAAAACAAAAGAATCGATCCTGTTGAACATCGTTGACCGACATCGTTAATTAACATCACTAATCTGGAGACCTTCGATGAAGTGAAGAATAATGGATGATTTCTGTAGATATGTAGGGTGTAGGGAATTTCTATGCATCTTTTCACTGACGTTGCTTGTTTGATTAAGAAATAATTGCGAGGCAAAACAACAGAAGGGTTCTATAGTGAGTTACGCATGAATTTAATTCGTACAGTTTCCATATTCCACGTGTAAAAGATGTGTAAGTTATGTATGTGTCATGTTTATCGTCTGCGTCAAGTATCAAGTGTTCTATTTCTTGACATTTCTTTTCATTTTTCTTCCAAACTATGGATTACGATTGAGTACGTTTCACTGATAGATCACCGTATTTTATTAATCTACGGGTGAAAAAAAAAAGGAATTACATTGACTACTAGAATGCATAATTATTAATTCATTCAAAAATTGAGAGCGATGAAAAAAGTATAGAGATATAATATTTTATGTAAAATCAATGTTTAGATAAACAGAGGTGAGCTCTATGATGGTTGAAATGCATGGATGATTCTTTCTGCCAAATGTTTACTTTGCTGAGAAGAACAGAACTTCTTATTCCAGTATTGATCGCATTGACTGTTTGAAAAGTATGAGAGGAAAGAAGATTTTTCAATATTCAATTTCCTTCCTCTGTTTCACAACATCTTCTGTTAGAATTCTTGGATCGAACGATGTTCTGTGAGATGTTGATCTTTGGAAGATGAGAATCTCTTTCTCAGGTCACAATACAGGGTGTCTGCCAACCGGAAATTCGAATGGAATGGATCAATTACAAAATCGTTTTGAATAGAATGATCAGTAAAATAAACAAGAAATCCTCGGACTAGATAATTTGTGATAAGATGAAATGTTTCATCGAGGTTAGAATTTGAAAATATATGTCGATCATCATGAGTGAAATCTTTAGAAAAACGTAGAACCCGTTTGTTCCTTTTTCTTTCCTTTGTTTTGCGGATTGTTAACCAAACCACAAAAACCCAGGAAAACAGTTCTGTCATTCTCTTCCCGCGGTGATATTAGAAAAACACATGGATTTTCTGTGTAAAAACTTAACTCTTTGAGTTTTATTAAGTTGTATAAAGTTTTTTCTCTCAAGTTTTGCAGGGTTTTATGAGATTTCTGGAATTTTTAATCATTGTTTCTCCCATGTATGTAAATATGTTTATCTTTACACGGACAATTGAAATTTAATATATGTAGAACTGTGTAGAATGATTCGTTTAGTGAATCGAATATAATATTGTTCTTTCAAAAACAGTCATTGGCCATTGAAGAACAATAATTCACCAGAAAAAATGAGTACACTGTAAAAAATATTCGGGATTTTCCAATACCTATGTAAAGGAAATTCCCTATACTTGTACGGGGAAAGCGAATTCCCATACACGAATAGGAATTTTCACATGAAAATATATTTGCTGTTTTTGTGGGATTTTCACTGTAAATTTATAGGATTTTTCTCAAAATTTACGGGAAATTTTTTACAGTGTATTTTGAGAGGAAAAAAGAAATTAATCAACATCGAACTGCAAAATTAATTCCGACAAATAGTGATAATTGTTATTAATATTTGAAAAACTGAAGACGATGGCGAGTCACCTGAACTTTTGCTGCTGTAAAATAAATTTTATTACCGGACGCTACTTTTTTATCACTCGTAACTATAGATGGGCGTAAATTACGGTTATGGTTACTTTTTCCAACTTTACTTGTAACTAAATTTCTCAACAGACTTCGTATCATTAATTTAAATAAACTATTCTTTCGGTGCAAGATTGGGACAAACAATGTACTACTCTAAATGAGAATATGTGTGAATATAATGTCGTCAGTACGAAAAATCGAAAAAATTTTTTCACGTAGCATCCATGAAGCAAGAGGAGGACTCGTGGTAATTTGCCATAGCTCATCGCATTGTGTCTCTTCGTCTCACTGAAAGCAATTCAGAGAGGATCATATGCTATGTCAACTCATCACATATGCAGTTAAACAGTATGTTTTAATGACATTCCGGATGTTTTTGGGAGAGTGTTCATTTTCCAGTCGAGTTATCTCCTATTATTTGGCTCATGATATTTCCATTATTGATGTACGGATGAAAATATCTGATCAAACGTCTTATGAATTTATTTGAAAGCAGTATTTTATTATGAAGGATAAAATTACGCGTCAGGTAGGATCTTCAAAAGTTCCTCACTTCATTGCAGTTTCAGCCCGCATTGTCAAACTTTTCGAGATCTTCCGAGCACATACTGTCATCCGTATTATGGGACTTTCGACTAGATATTTTTCTCAGTCTGAGAACTCACTCATAAAATCAAGTTGAAAATATTCAAGTACTATTCGAAGTTTCTTCTTATTCTTGTGCTCGATGTTCTTCTGCATGTCAAAACATTCTGACGTAAGAGAATATCTCTATGGCATTCAAACATTTTTTTTTTTTTCATAATTTCTCACAAAAGGAGAAGCTATATATTTTGCTTGTATTTTCTTCTCAGGACTTTAATGAATTTGTTTTAAATGAAGACAGTTGAGAAACTTCTCAAAGAAGCGAAATTCATCTAGGAATAAAAATCTTCTGATTCCGCACAAGCACGATGAACAATTCAGTCCAGTATTTTACTTGCTTGCTCCACGGTAGAAATAATTGATGTCATAATACTTTTTATGTTAACACGTATGACGTTTATGCCTTGTAAAGAAAAAATGTATACGGCTCATTCATAGTACTCTGGATCTCAGATTTAGTACAGAGAAAAGTGAGAAGGAATAAAAAATGCGTATATTTTAAATGTGTCACAATGTTCTGAGTTTCATATACCGACATCAAGCGCTTTTGAATGCTTCTCTTCGAACATTATAAACTGAGAACGTTCAAACTCTTCAACGTTAATTTCAAAGTAAATGTGGACGAAGTTGCGTTGATTGAGCGAAAATAGACATCGAGAGTCGTGGAAAATTTTCAGTGGAGTATAAATGTTATTGCCTGTACCCGGATGTTGGTATGGTTATTCATTTTTGTTTATTACAAGGAATTTCTTTAGACCTTTCCGTTGAGTATATGTAATATTCGATTCACTTTAAAATGATACTCTGGATGTATTCTTTTTATCATCTTATTTCGAAGTGAATTTTGTTTTACATTTCAAAATGAGCAACCAAGCGAGTATTCAAGTATATTCCTCTAAGATGTGTGATTTTCATGATCGAAAATCAAAATGCTTTGAGAACGAAAATGTGTATAAAATTTGGTACGATTCCAGATTCATAATTGAAACCAGTATCCCATTCTATGGTACTTCTTTGAATGGATGAACGTGCATGAATATTATCGTATACGAGGTTTCAAGCATTATTCCATTCCTCATTTACATAATTTGAATGGTTATTCGGAAATGAAATTCTCCTCTTTTCTATGTGTTCTTCAAGCCTGAATACTCGTTTATGGAAACAAAATTTCAAGTGGGGAAATGACGTATGAAAATTGTATGGATTACATAAAAGTTATACATGGATAATGTACTTCATTATAAATGTATCGTACGTTTCGCATATATTGTGTCTACTAAGGATCAGAATTCAACGTGGAAGAAATGGAAAGTGGAAACGAAAGATTTCCAGGTAATTCGTCGGTGCTGATTCAAAGCTCGAACCCGGGATGTTTTGAAAGTGACATTTCCTATTTGAGCTTTGATAGGGAAGTTTAGTACCGGGCGAAAATTCCGAATGGTACAATAAAAGTCTCCTGAAGAACTGAAGTCTCGCGTTCTTATGTGACGAGTTCAACAAGATATCCTTCCTATTTTGTATGTTTTTGGGAAATGAACAACTGATTCGCGTAGCTCCAGATATGTATAATCAACTTTCAAACCTGATTCTCATCGTTGTTTAGGAGTTCCAAGAAAAGAGTTTTATAATAGGCCTTGTTCTATAATCACTCCCACTGTGGAAATATTTCAACAGCCCGTGTGGAAATTTCTCCCGAAAGATCTGGGCCAGGTTTTTAATTCCTTCTTGGAATGTGACGCTTTTCAATTTAGGCCCCGTGAAGATATCAAATATCCAGGTGGAACAATGGCCTATATGGGCTGTTGGTGGGCATACTTGGATTCAAATATTCCAGGAATATACTGTCAACCCCAACTGAGGCCATCTTGGGCCATGGGTAGGCAACCTCGTATTGGATACAATGAGAACCCAATTTCTTAGATTTGAAGAAATTTTTCTTCGCCCTCATTCTGATAAATCTTTTTTGCAATGGAAACAAATTCAGTTAAATAGAAGAAGTTTTCATCAGATTGAAACGAAAAATCCTCAAATTAAAACAGAAATATATTCCTTCTTGAATTCGGAGAATGCAATTTCAACTCAATGAACAATTTTTCTATTAAAATTAATTATTTTTTTCATCGGAAACAAGATTTATCAGAATGAGGGCGAAGAAATATTCTTTAAAACTAAGAAATCGGATTCTCAGTGTACCTAAGATATGCCCCTGCGGGACCAGAGCCTATCTTGGGATGCCCAGGATTGATTTCCACACGGGAGTCAACTGATGATTATAGTTGGTTCATTTACCACTCACTTCGTCATACCACACATTGTGTTATTGAATTTCATTAACATTGGTCTGAATCTTGGAAATTAAAGATACGATGCAAAGTGCTCGAATCAAGAACAATATACAGGGTGGGGCGTTTAAAGTGTCGCGGGCGTTTTTTCCAAAAATAAAATGAGATACGAGAAAATTTTTTTTTCAAAAAAAAAGTAGGGGGAGGGGGGGACATCGATGGGCCTGGCCTTTTGACCTCAATCTCATCTCATCTGGCATTCATTCTGAGATCAACTTTTTTTTTTAAATAGCATTTTTTTTTTTTTTTTTTTATTTGGATTTTAAAGAAAACCAAGAAAACTTGAAAGAACCTGAAATTTGAAATCCGCAAAGAAGATGATAATCTAATATGTATCCATACTGAATCCATACTGAATCTAACAAAAAAACGAAGGGTCTTGAGGAGAAAGTCTTTCGACGAAAGTTGTCTGATCTGAAAGGGACCCCTTGAACTGAAAAGAAAGGTAGGTGGTAATACAAAAACAATCATCACACAACACGTCTACATCATCTACATAATAATATTATTTAGATGCTCAGAATGATGGCCTTC
Source organism: Gonatopus flavifemur (assembly GCA_018340375.1). Lineage (NCBI taxonomy): Eukaryota > Metazoa > Arthropoda > Insecta > Hymenoptera > Dryinidae > Gonatopus > Gonatopus flavifemur. The sequence goes on from JAFFJZ010000002.1 coordinate 25,421,461, forward strand.
GACAAACTTCAATACAAAAATCATTTTAAAAAAAGAAAAGATACTCGTGCCTGCATTATCTTCATGATGCTTGCGCCTCTCGCGATGATTCGTGTTGAGCATTGACGCATATTCTCAGGTGTAGTCGGTGCTTGTTGATAAACTGTATCTTTATGCAAAAAAAAAAAAAAAGTAAGATCCGGAGAACGGGCAGGCAGGCTACCAATGAACTGGGGTCCATCCCATCCCCCGTCCATCTAATATCTCTGTCCTCTATTTGTGCAGCTGTGACTGATGGATGGGATGGACAATATTCGTGTTATTACCATCGTTTCATAATGAATCGTTCAAGGCATATTTCTCTGTACTGTAAAGAAGTGTCTGTCTAAATGTCCATTTACTTTATCTGCAATGAAGTACGGTCCAATTACTCGAGGCAATTACTCCAGGTCAATACCACGACAAACAAAAACAAGTCACCAAACATTCACATCTTTCTCTTGCACTTCACCGTATATCTCATTTCATATCGATCTTTTTGAACCAAGTAATAATCATAATGTACTTGTCCAACCATAAATAAATTCAAAATAATAATCATAAAAAAAACAAACTTGCTTTTCAAAACGTGAATTTTTTCACTGAATCCGTCGTTTGTTTGAATGTGTGTTTGAAGAATGTGTAGTAGTAGACGATTGAAATGTGTTGTGTTGTACGATTTTTGCTGTATTTTGCAAATTTTTCAATATTATTCAGATTTAATTTGAGAATTTCGAATTGGGAATTCCAAATGGATCAATATTCAAAAAATTTTCTTGAAAAAGTTCTCTGGATTTTTTCTTGGATTTAAAATCAAAAAATCAAAATAGGAATGCAAATCTGCAGTAAAAATATGAAAAAAAAGAGTGAGATTCTAGTTGAGGCCAGAATGAGATCCAAGATATGATTTGAGTGTCCACAAACCGGTCCCCGCCGTCTTTTTTATCTCACTCCCTTTTTACTTTTTGGAATTTTGTCCGAAAACACTTTATTTATGTATATGTATAGTTGAAAAACCGTTTTTCAAATTACAATGTTTTGTTCCGTCAAACACTGGAAGAAAGAGTTTAGTTGAATATTAGACAGCCAGGAAATTTAGTTGGACCAAATAAATTTTATTTCTCACAGTTAGATATTTTATTTGCCTTGAATAAATTATTTCACTCATATTTGAGACGACTGAACTTTGATTAATGCCAGCTAAAATTCAGCTGGAGCAACTAAATTTCACAAAGCTCAACTAAGTTGCTGCAGCTAGCTAGGTACCTTTCTCTCAGTGCAATTGTTTTTTTTTTGTACATCTTCAACCCCTCTGCTGTAACTGAAAGTACCACAACGATACAAAAAGATACTGGAGAGTTCAATTTGAAATATCCCAAGCTTGACGTATAAATGCCTCTCTACGTGAAAACACATCTGACAGAATACAAAGGGAACTTTTTAAATTATATAGCACATCATAAATGCTAGACATTCAGAATTCATCTCCTATACCTGTCTTTTGAATATACACAGTCGCATATGTATTCATACGTATTCCTCATCTCACGACAGATCAGCCCCATGAGAAATATCATTTACATTTTTTGTATTCTCCCCTCTATTTTATAGGAAATATAAAATAACGTATCTTCCAATTGTGAATATGGATTAATATTCTTCTCTCCGAAAATAAAAACATCGTGTTTTATTCATTTTTTTTTTCTTTTTTCATTAGGATTGTGTTTCTCCCTTCAAATGGTTCAATGGATTCATTCATTGAATTCATTCAAGCTTTTATACGTTGATTCAAGAATTTTGAACGCAGTGAGGAAAAATAAACATCAGGGACTGACCTTTGATAGCAGAAAGTGAATTTCTTGATGTATCGGAGTCTTTGTAGATGACCTATACACGAGGTTGGAAATGGACGGTTATTTTTCTTTGGAATTTCGTTAATTCAAAGTCAGAGCCAAGTGAAAATATAAATAGAAAAAAAAGAAGAGACTTTGAGATTCGAAGATATAAAAGCGATGTTAATTAATCGATATTCTTAACAGTTCAGTTATTGTGAATGTAAAGAGCATTCGAAATCAATATTTTCTGATTGTTGAAGAATGAATCAATATACTTTGTGATTGTGGAAAATTGATATGTGTAATAAATTATGTTATTGACTCATCATCGATAATCATTATCAATGTTTATTCTGTATAACGAAGAGAGTGTCTTTTTATCAAAAATTATGATAATATATAGATAGATTCATTTTTTGGAAAGTATACAATTTTTGTGGATTTTGAAATTCGTTGTCTTTTCTACAGAAAATATGAGAAAAAAAAAAACAAGTTTTCAAATCGAAAAGATACTTGAATTTATTCATTCAATTTATTGAATCCATTGAAAACCTCAAAAAGCGAAATAGTTCCTCAAAATGTAAGGAGAATCCATTATTTTCGATGAAAAAACAATTGCCTCTTCATCAAGGGATGAAATCTGCCACTGAAGTCAGGAAAAACTGCTTATATTTTTCAGGGTGTTGAAAGAAACCAGGTCCAAAATGATTGAACTGTTTTTGTTTTCGTCTACTCACATAAATGTTCGGAAGTAATTAACACGTACCTACGTGCTTTAGGAATTTTCCGCATTTTACCGAAAATTTACTGGAAAATGATTATAAAAATCCCATAAAGTTCAGAATTTTCAGTTGAATTTTTGGGAATTTCCATATACATGTATCGGAAGTTGATTTCTTATCCCATGATCAGGAGTTTCCGGTTGCTCCGTGTTAAAAAATTACCATTATTCTTTACAGTGTAGAACAGCGTTACAACCCTCTAAAATAAACTACAGCATTTTTATTGGGAAAATGGAGAAAGGTCTGCCAATGCACTTCATCTATCAATTTTCCACCTAAATTCTGTATGCACACGACGGAATTCATCGGTGGATGTTTTGTTAGGGACGGTATTTCTCGTCTTTGTATAGATTTTTCGGAGTTCATTGTTCTCCTATCTACGCAGTTGAACTGTATCCAAGATATCCATGTTTCAAGAGAATCCCTTAAAATGATTTGAATCCTGATTAAAACAAAAATCATCTCAGAAAATAGAAAATTCTCACAGATGCCCGAGCAAGCGTTATATCAGCACTCGCTAGGCCCTCACAAGTTCCCCGCTAGCCACTAGACTCTTTCTAGCCCTTTGCTAGATTCTCGCGAGGCCCTAGACAGTTCCATGGATGACGTTGCTGGGGTGTACATACACACTGAGAAAAAAATGATCTGGTTGCAATAACTTGAAATCTGGTTCTATTCGCCATGAAATATGATCGTGACGTTCGGAAAAAGTGGTTGAAGCCAAAAATAACTATATTTTTCAGGTTAAAATAACCGAATCTTTTTTCTTGGTGTAGTAACCAGAATATGTGGTCAATTTTGGCTTCAACCACTTTTTTTCTGGTTGTCACAATCATATTTCTTGGTCAACAGAACCAGATTTCAAGTGATTGCAACCACGAATGGCCTGGTTATTTCCAACCACGTAATTTCTCTTTCAGACCAGGCGAAGAAACACGCAAACCGAAGTTATCAACAAAGAATTTATATTAAAAACTTGTAACTAGACAAAACGAAAAAGCGAGCATTGCTGCGTGGTTGCACGCGTCAATACGAAGACTGACTTGAGGTGGAAACTCCTCCATGTGAACGCTACGGTGCGGTCGCCCAAACGACTCACCTGGTAACTTGGATAACCAAATTAGAGTATAAGAACAGGAGCTTCGATGTTTCTGGAAATCGTCCCTCTGTGCCTATTCTCCAGTGCAGATGGAAGTATGACTTCACCAGAGACCTGTCCACAGCAATATGGTGTGTGAAATGTATAAAGTCAGTAGCGAAGACCCTGGCCATTATACCGATAGCACTTGGATAGTCTCCGTCGGGTGTTTCCACGACATCAAGTAGGGTAGCATGAGGTTGGGGTAGAAGTGGCCGTTTCCCTCTCAAGGCGTCGAGTTTTTATAGGCTCTGGGGATGGCCAAGAGCGGTTGTTTTTCTCGTGCAATCAGTAGCTAAAAAGGTATTGCTTTCCTTGTTACCGAATGAAACTCGTCATGTACTTTGTTGCGAACCACGCATCTTTCCTCAATTGCCGTAGAAACCCAAACGACTTGAACCTAACTCGCCGATACCATACCGAGTATTTTAATTGCATATGTATAAATAATTTCCAAGATTTCCGTCAACAGAACTGCACCAGATCAAACTTTACAGAAAGTACAAGCTGTTTGTTAATTTTAACCGTTTTTACTCGATTATTATCGAACGACGTGACAAATTCAAAGATGACTTGGAATTCAGTTTCAACAAACTCTGCCTGTTCGTTACTTCTTTCAATATGACGGTTCTTTCTTTGTCTCCGCTCTCAGATTTTCCTCACTGTTATTCAGATGCATGTATCAACCACAATGAAGTCAGTTGAATTTCACGGACATCGCTTACACTGAAAACGTGGCGTCCCTTTTAAGAATACATCATTCCTTAGAAATTATTCAGTTCATATTTCTCTGTGTTGCGGATCATTCTTGATGCGGATTTGTATTATGAAAAGTTGTCGACATAATATCAAAACCCTTTGAAATATCCAGGTTCTTATTTTCTAAAAAAATATTTCCATACTGATATAGATGGTCTCAATATATTCATAAGAATGCGAAGAACATTTTATTTGAAAAAAAAAAGGTTTTCCGAGCTGTCTTTGAATCGCATCGAAAAGCAATCCATTTCTAAAAAACATTTTTTACAGATTAATAACAACGAGAATGATGTATATGTAATTATGATCTGGTAATTCACCATTCTTATCACCATATTTTTTTATCTTCTAAGAATTCATTTAAAACGTTTTGAGTTCATTGGGAATGTATATTAAAGGCAGTTCAGCTATGAGATAATGATTATATTCAAATATTCACAACAGATTTTATAGAACTTTCTTTTTTATATATATATATAGTTTGATATGTATACAATGTAATTCTTCGATAACCATTTTGATATATTTCAACAGAATGCCACTCAATTAAGAAATAAACCTTTCCTTCGTCAAAGATGATTTATATAATTTCTGAAACAAAAAATCACTATCGATTTGTAGTGAATAATATTTTTCGAACAACGTCGTAATTCCCGAACATGAAATTCTCCCTTCACGCGAACAATTTCTTCCTCTCATCATCGTTCAATAAGGTTATCTCATTGGTTCTGAATGCAGCGCAGTAAAAACGTTTGTTCCATTGTACGTGATAAAAAAAAGTAGCTTGAATTGAAGGATTCTCTGAGAAATGAGATTCTAGGGAAAAAAAAACAAGTGACGAAAATGGCCCTTTTCCGCTATAGCATGGTTGGGTGAAAAGCATTGAAGTTATACGACTTGCTTGAGAGAAATCTACCACTACTTTTACTACAGCTGCTGCAACCACTAGGTATTTTCTCGTCGCGCTTGACTGTTGATGATACTTTACCCCTTTTTCCCTTACATGCTCACCGCATACTCTGTTCCTGTGGTGCTGTTGATAAATTTATAGCGTTTCAAAAGCCAAAGCTCGTCAGTGCTATATATTAAAGGCCAAAACCACGGAAGCTATAGAGATGGAGAAATGTAGAATACTGATGTTTTGCAAACGAGCAACCCGCTCCAACTCTCGCTCGATCTCGTCGTATTTCGTGCATGGAATTTTTTGTGAATATTTCTGCACAAAGCAGAAAATCGATTTATGATTGGAACATACGGGAGAGTGGGGGGAAATTGTTTCCAACTTGTTTTGATATTACACTTGGTGATTACTTCGAATCGTTTCTTCGATACTAACGAGTTTTGTAGTTTCTTCCAAGTATGATAAATGTGAATTTGTTGGCTTTATTTCTATTTCGTATGAGGAAGTGATATAAATTCGTGGATAAAAATGATGAGATTGTTGCATTATTGAATTAAGGATTTCTGTTCCATCGTTAGCTCCTGAAGTTATAATTAATTCTATCTCATGTAAATGATAGTGTGAGTTTCATGAGGTGTGGAAGTTTTTGAAATTTATAACTCCAGTACGAATTGATCTCCACAATCGACTGTTTTTGTGTTGGAATTTTGTTAATTGTGAATATATACACGTGAATAAAGTATACATATGTGTAGATTTAATAATCACGTTTTCCAACTTTCATCCTAACTTTAACCATGTAACGAGGCTCCATACTTTCTCCATCTTTCAATGGTGTTATGCGAATAATATGCACATAGTCTAATGGCACACATTGACACCTTAACTCTGAAGTTTCTCCAGTAAATGTATACACATTATTGTAACTCAAATATAATTATTCAGCATTGTTATGTAAAATAATTTGGGGGTTTTCATACACATTCTATTTTTGTTCATCTCTTTCACAGTTATATTACATACAATAATATCGATTTTATGGTTTTTTTTCACATAAACTCGGCTCATTACCTATAAATGAAGTCTATCAACTGTTCAAAAAACCTTATATGACATTTCTTAACTGTTGATCAACTTTAGTTCCTGGAAATGAATCGAAAGTTTATGTGGGAAAAATATTCCTTTTGCCGTATCGAAAACACGCTTTATTCAGCGTTTCTGACTTGACGTTCATTCCAATGGACATAGAATTTAGCAAATTATGAAAATCGTTCCACAAATCAGAACAGTTTGGAACCCATGATATCATCAAGATGAAGGTGTCAATTGACGATAAGGAAATTATTCAAAATTGTATTTTCAGTATGGTATGTTTTTAAACGGAAGTAATGTGATGAGAATTTCGAAATTTTTGATACTGCAATTTCCATTACTTAAACGAATTTTCCTGATTTGACAGGATGCAGTTTGAATATTCAAAAAAAATATGTTCAACTTCAAATTTGAAATATTTCAAAGTAGTTCAATGCACAGCTATATGTATTATGCAACAACATCATGTGTCCATTACAATGGACACTGGGTGCCTGTTGGCGACATTCATCTACAACAAAGTAACAAGTGTGCATTCAAAAAGATAGAGTTAAGTTTTATTTTCAAAAAATGCTCCCCAGAGTTCGATCCCCAGGGGCGAATACAGTATGGCACTGAGGCCTGGCTCACAAAAATAAATAAATAAATGAAAAAATACAAATTAAATCAGGATATAACAGTTGTAAATTTGGTAATCATATGGTAATAATAATAATAAACATCTGGCTCCAGGGGGTGCTCCAATAAATAGATTTGAGCCCATCATGGGCTATTCGATGACATCAGTCTCATCATCAGCTTTGTATAATATAAATGGGTGACACCAACCGGCCCGCCCATATCACATGTTGCTCAGTCTTAAGACAAAGTACCCCCTGGAGCAACCAGACCTGAAATCTTAAACTACACATATAATAGTAACAATTGCCCCTGCGGAGTTATCACAATTCTTACATCGCTCGGCAGATGAGTAAATAAATACATAAATGAATAGATAAATGAGTACATGTGTATAAATGGTATCACGTTCAAATATCCAAGTCAAGTGATCCCGATCAAAATATCCCGGTCATTTGATCCCATAGTTAAATATCCCCGTACGAAAATATCCCATAACTGGAAGATCCCCATACCATTGTATCCCATTTTCAATTTTTGAATTGTTTTTGTTTTTTATTGTCAGGATTCGATTGTATTGTGATTTTGAATGGTTTTATTGATGATTAATGGTTCTATTTCGAATGCTATTTCTACACTGAGAGAAATGTATCATTGAGAATTACTGGCTTTTGTCAGTAAGCGAGGGATAGACTTGACATGTGATTACAAGCTGATGGGAAATACCAGTGATTTTTCCTAGCGTTATATTAACCGAGGACAAAATTTTATCTTCACCAGCGTCGAACATGATTGTTCATGATCACGAAACTTGCTTCTTCCCCCGAAGCCACTCATCATTCTTGAAAATGTTATGGTTTTCGATTTATATCAATCTTACCAATTGAGATTTTTGTTTACAATTTGTGTCATATAAGAAATTACTGTTTTCTTCACATGAATTCTCACTGGTTTGAATTTTCAATCTTCGTAATATGAAGAATTACTGTTTTTTCTCATCAATTTGTGATCTCATACCAAGTATATGAAATTGTTATGTCAAGTACATCCCCCGTCTAATGGGAACACCAGTGAATTTTAATGATGAATTTCTCTCAGTGTATCCGAATATTAAGCTAGTAAACTTGTAGGTGGACCAGATGATAATTTTTTTCTGTTTTTTTTTGTATTTTTCAAGTGGAATGGATTTGACAGGAATAAAATCTTGTTGGGTGTACTGGAATTTCTGGCAGTTTCATATTCAAGTATACTATTTTCCACGTGTAATTATATTGTGAACTGTGTACAAGTTTGTATATTATTATCGGAATGTAGTATTTCATCGTTATGTAGTGTGACAGAGTTGACGGTTGAGCAGCATCGAGCTGGTCGTATTGTGAACACTGTTAAACGCCGAAAATATTTAAGTTACGAGGCAAGATCGAAAAATGTTGTTTGTGGGTATGATGGGATGGATAAATTGTCGTACTTGAAGGGTGTTGCGCACAATGTTGTGTTGTAAAGTGGTTTTTTTTCATTAGTTTTGTAATTTTGCATTGCCATCAGAGATTATAAGTATATATATTTGCAACTGATTTCTTGTGTTTATTTTGTAATTTTTGTTCCTTTTTTTTTGACATTATACAATGGAGATGTTCAATGTGGGATTATATTTTTTCATCGGGATATTTTCGTATGGCGATATTTTTGTACGGGATATTTTGACCGGGGGATTTAGTCCGGGATGAATTGTGGTGCAGCCGTATAAATAAAAGTGTATAAATAATATAAAATTGTATAAATAAAAGTGTATAGATGAAATCGGTTAAAATCTTGACCCTGGTGGCTATATCACAGATTGTACAACCAGAAACTAATAGTTAAAAAGCACACCAGGGTCATCTACTTTGCATGTGGCGCCGATATGCTACGTAGGTTGGATTTGAAAATAGAAGAAAAATATAAGCTGATACTCTGTCTTATTCCTAAACCCTCATCAATAGCCTGTATTTATAATTAATGAATGTTTCTTTTGGAAAATTACCTATTTCGTTGAAATTTTTTGTAATTTTCGTTTGATATATCGAATCATTGAAATTCAATGGAGATTCATCACGAATAGTGATATACAAATATTTTTAATTTTTCCTCCTATGTTCTAGTCATAGACACCCTGTGTCCATTGGGATGGACATATCAGTAATTTTTAATCTATGTTACTAAAAATTTTGTAAAAATTCAGAGTCCATACTAGGAGCTATAGAAACTATTGCCTATTGAGGACAAATTTTTCATCATCATCAGAATTAAGCCAGGCCAGAAAGGGTTGAATACAAATAAACTCTTCTCTCAATGCAACATCTATACATATTTATACGAAAGCGAAACTCCTGACTGAGTCATTCCTCTATAATTTTCGCACTCTTGCATAGTTGTTACTTATGAAATACTTGAACAAAAGAAAGATAGTTCATCCCAATGTTTTGTATTGAGTGAATAGAATCAAGTCAATTATATCCTCATCAACAGATTGCTTTATAAACTTTTGTCAAGCGTTTGAAGTGTGATAATCCAAAAAAGAAGTCGTCTGTTCTTTTTTCAAGTGTGTGAATTTCTTGCTTTTGACACTTTGGATAGGAGACTGCATAATTTCATTCGATATTTTCATCCTTCCGCTTCAGTAACTTACATTTTGGAAACAGAAATGGAGTTTAATTTAGCGAGATTTGCGAAACGATATGCTAGGGACTGTGATTTCTACCAAGTGAAGGTTTCTACAGGTCATGGAGGCGGAGAACGTGAATACATGAAAAAAGAATTAGAGGTTCGCATGATTCTGATCATACTACTAGCTATTCGAGTCGGAGTAGAGATTGATCATTCGCCGTTGGTTTTTTCTTTTGAGTGACGTATTTCACTTGGGAGATACCCCTACGGACTATAACAGCTCCAACCCAGCTGCGTACCCATTTTCATTGTAATAACACGCATTTCTGTTTCCCGAAACAACTGAACGTCCAATCCCATCAAGACATTGAACCCAGCTGCCCGTGAGTCATCTTTATTGTTCTTTCCCCCATTTGTCTCCTTTAGCCAGTCCAACTAAGAAAGCTCAACCCCCTCTCATTAAAAAGTAGGAGCATACTTACTTATATCGGCACACAGCAATGAAAAGGGTTTATCAAATTTTGCCAAATCATTTACGAATAATTTACTTGAACCTAACCGTGTACTATTTGAATTAATCCTAAAGGGGAAATAAAATTTCAAGATATTCAACAATACAAAGGAATGAGGGACCTCATATCGAATAAAGACAGTGTGATTAAAAAAGTGATTAGAGAACGAATATAAATGCACCCTTCAGGTATTCAAGGAAAAAGAAAACGATCGATAACAGCAGTAAGAGAAGGTAGAAATGTGTAATGTGTATATTATGTTTATTCAACATTAGTGATGTGATTTACGATTCGCAATGATGTTTTTCTTTGAACTTGAAATGTTCTGAAGAGTAAACGAATCCGCGATCGATTCATTCATATCTCCCGTATGTGGTTGATATATGTATAGATGAACCGCAAGCCACATTTAATCCATAGAAATATATTGTATTCAACACATATAATTTTCATTGGAATATTAATCGGACCTCGTTATCAGCTTTCATATTTCTTCTTCATTTCCATACTGAGGAAACAGATATCTTGAAAAATACCATAATTTATGGATTTCCAGCGCTGGTCTGACCCGAGTCGGAATATTCACTTGCATGAATCTGTGAAAGTACCATAATTTCTTGGACTTTTTGAAATAAGTATGGTACCTTCCGTATAAAAGTCCAAGACATTATGGTACTTTTAGAGGTTTTTTCAGGTAAATATTTAGACTCGGTCAGACCAGCGCAGAAAATCCATAAATTATGGTACTTTTTAAGATACCTTTTTCTCCGTGCAGATAATATTGTGTTGTACAAGATACATTTCGTTTCCTCTTAATACTTTCTATTTATATTCTGTTGAAGAAGGAAAATGGAGATCTCTTTTGCCCAATAAGTCACGTAGAAGAATCTCAGATCTCTTTCCGTAACAAAAATTAGATTCACCAATCCACTGGTTTTATTTCCTCATGAAGGAATCCGAAATTTAATAAAAACTTCTCAGGAGACTTGATTCCAAAAAGGAAAGAGTTAAATACAAATTACTCCACCATTATGTACGAAACTCTACAATCGAGTCATTTACTTTCCTTGTCTGCGTCTTTTCGAAGGTAAGTTTGCGTTTTACGAGGGAAGAAAAAATCTCCTTCTAGTTTTTTTCATGACTTTTGTCTGTTTTATTTTCGTCTTTATTTTCATGTCTCTTCCATTTTGATTATCGAATTCTCATTTCTCGTAACTTTGAATACCCCACAGGAGAGTTATGAGAATATGGAATAAATCAAGCGATCAATCCTTTCATTATTTATTAATAATCGGATTATTCGTTAATGGATTTCAGGGGGTCAATACAATCAGACAAGCCAAAAAGATATATTCGAACAAATTTGTTTTTCATCAGGAACTTCCTATTCCCGAGTGAAAAAATGTGGATCATAAATTGATAAAAAAAATATCACTCGGCGATCACGTTCAAAGTGATCACCAAGTGATGTGAACGGTGAGACTGCAGGATCTTTGTTTCATCATTGTGAGATCAATACAGTAGGTTGTGCTGATGAAATGATCATTTTTTCATCATTGTCAGATCAACAGAGTAGCTTGTGCTGATGGAATGTTAATGTGTGTGAAGGATCATTTCCAAATCTGATCATGATCATTCGTTAACCGTTTGTATCAAGTTCTGATCTACGAACAATCTGGACATGATTATCCCAAGATCACTATAATATTCATAATCAGAAAATACGTTCCACAGACACATTATGCTGTTAGGGTAATGAAAAAGTAAAAATTGAGAACTCAATTATATGTATTGGAATTTTCAATTCAAAGAATTACAAAGAATATTATATTCTCAAATAAACTTGAAACTGTTAATACACTATACCCGTGAAAAAATTCATTTAGGTCTGATTGAGCGTGTTCAGGCCTCATCATGGAAATTTTCCGGCAAAATTATTCATGTTCAATACTGACTGCACATAGTTGGGCCTGACTACGCCTGGTCGTTCATTTTTAAACTTTGTCATCACTGAGAATGCTTTAATTTTGTACCCACTTGAAAACCCGTGATCAAGTCTAACCACCTGCGATCATGCCAGACAAACCATTCTTACCCTTGATCATGCAAAATCTCACCGACTGAGAAGTGTTTATAGAAAATGACTTTTTGTTGATTTTTTCATCACGAATACGCATGCTTCATCATGCTAAATCAGCCCCGAATGCATGCACGTACGCCTAATCACGCATGGTCATGCCTGAAAAAGGAAACTAGAAAATGGAAACTGCATAAGCACAATAAGTAGAAATGATTGACAATGTGTTTGATAAAATTGTTATAGTTTCATTCCTTACAGAAAACCTATTGATTTTGTATGAACTTCTCATACATAATTAAGCATAATGGAGCGTGATTGAGCGTAAATGAGCATGATTAGTTCTCATCACGTGGGTGCAAAATTGGGGCCTGATCATGCTTGATCACGCCTTATGAATAAGGCCTGATCAGGCGTGAGCGGACGTGGACAATTTTTCCACGGTTATACATCTCATAAATTCGACAGTAAATGGATAATCGGGTTCTCGATTTGCAATATAAATGATACCCGTTGAATCAGTATAGTGTAGACAGTATTTTATACAACCTTAGGTTTGTATACATGGTTTCGTACATTCATTTGAACTTGAATTATCGTCTTGAAAGTACTTACTTCTCATCATCACTTTCAGTGGACTTGAATTGTACTAAGAGAATCCTGATCACACCGTTTCATCCTTGTCTAATGTTCCATCGAATCCATCAAATTTCAAGGGTTTTCTAAGGCGTACGTCTTCAAAATTTCTCCAAACTTGAATTTTCTCATTCAAAGTATTCACTCTTTGTCATCGTTGTCAGTGGACTCAGGAATTTATTGAGAGAAGATCCCGACCTGATCTATATGAATATATGGATGAATTGTATTGATAATTTTTCATCGCAAAATGGTGGCAGTAGGGTGGCTTAAAAAAAACCGATAAAAAAAATCGGCGGGCAATCTCTTTTCATCTGAAAAATTTCAAACAAGAAAAGTTTTGTGAAAAATGGTTACAGTTTGTCTGTAAACCTCAAGACAATGAAAAACAGAAAAAAATTCGACGACTGGCGGAGATTTTTTCCGCAAAATTGATCATCAATGGTTGTCGATTTTGTTTACAAAGTTTCATTGTGATTGAATGAAAGGTTCCTAATGAAAAATAAAATTTTTTCAAATGCGTCTTTTTGGCTTGTTTAATTGTATTGATCCCCTTCAGTCGATTCTCTTAGGGAGAAATCGATCAGAGTTCAGTGATTCCTATAGAGATGAGAGGTGATCATGTGGTATACAGTCTGCTTGAACTTTGAGTTCGACTACTTGTACATGAAAGGAAAGTTCAATGGTATCAGCTAAATTTTAATTATTCCACCTGAATACCGGATAGCCATTTTCTCAGCAGTATTAGCTGAACTTTTGCTGATAAAGCGAGAAGTTTTATATAACATCGAATATTTGGCTAAAGCAGTAGATCACAAAGATCATTTTTAAATATCGGTGTTTTTTGCGAAGAGCTGCACAGTGACGAGACGCGACAACTCATAGATTTCAACGAAGACTGACGTAGCTTGTGAAATTTACCAAAGAGTAGTAAAAATTATTGCTGGCATAACAAGCAGGTTTGTGACTTTAGTGCCTACAAAAAAAAATTAGCTTAAAGAGCAAGAAAAATGATTGACACAACAACACTTTTTTGCCGACATAAACAAATTTGTTAACAGAACTAACGTCTCAGCTGCTGGAGGGGATATTTTTGCAAGGACAACACATTTTTTTGTAGGTGCTCTAGTAGAAAACCATTTTTTCTCCGTGTATTAGCATACTGATCTCCGTAATAGAACGTGACGAGTTGTGCTACTGTTCTTAAAGGGGATGCAAGGTTTGCTAATTTTTATAAGAATCTGAGTTGTGTTATTCTCCATAAGAGTTGCCTTTGTATATTAATTTGTTTGTTCCTTCCAAGTTTATTAAGATGTGGTATGGGGTTGCTATTTAGCAGTCTCCGAGTCAACGGCCAGTTATGAAATCTTCGGAGAGAACCGTACCACGCTTGCGAAAAAGCGAAGGAATTGATATAAATTAAGGGATGAGGGTGGAGAAAAAATATTGGAAAATATATTCTCATAGATTTTGTGGCCAGGAATCGATTCTGATAGGTTTGAAAGAGATCAGACTTGAGAAGAAGGGTGATTAAGGTTAGTTTTTTTGTACCTTCCACATGACAGAATTTTTTTTTAATTATTCAAAGAGAGTTTTTATGGAAGCTGAAGGAGGGACGAGTATTTTAACGCCAGATGTGTGAGGGATAGCAATCGATAACATTTGTCATTACGTCAAAGAAGATCGTAGTTTTTTCACAGCTGTGGAAGTTCAATAATCGTCTGAAATAAATTTATCCTGATAGCTATAATCTGGAAGAACGATTTTACATTGGATATAAGAAGAATCGTGGTTGATAACCATCGTTATCGTAAGAATAAAGGTAGGAAGACGTTAAATTTTTTTGCACTTCTTCGCGATTCTCAGAATCATTAACTTTTTATAATCATCTGGAATACATCGATTTAATTCATTGATAGTCTTATAGACAATTTGAAAATTAATGAGAACGAATATAAACGTTTGATATTATATGTAATTCATAAGATATTCACAAACACTTCGAACATTGCAAGAATTGCCGTCAAGAATATGTCTCGAAATAAGACATGTCATGTTTGATAATTCAAATCAAACACATGACTGTTCTAACTGGAAACATCTGTATTTTATTCCACGACACTGACGTTTATATATAAGTTTTTTAGTTCTATTTCAAAATGGCACAATATGCATTCCAAATTATTTGTTCGTGTTCTTCATTTTGACGTTGACGTAATAGTCATTCGTGGTTATGTTTCTACTTAGAATTTTCAAACATCGTTGTTTGCTAATCAAACACGTCATGTCTTGTATCAGTACGTATTTTTGTGTTTTGAATATGATTACAGTGAAATTTGTGAATTTTTGAAAAGTAACTACAAAAATGTCTTAAAATAAGAAATCAGTTTTTGCAGTGAGTTATTTAATCCCTTTCAAATTTTTCCAAGTGAGTGTATACGTCGAGTGACACATGAAGCATTGAAATTTCCTGCAATGAGGTTTTTTCTTAATACTTACCCACGCAGGTATTGCCGGGACTGGGAAAAAATCCAAGCTTGTCCCAGGATTGGCACGTGTTTTCAGGAACAAACATCCTTTAAAAATAATTGGACCCATGATGATTAGTTCCATGATTGTCCCGCTGTTTCCGATGGATAGTTAGACATGGGACATTTGTTCGTATCTTTGGAATTGCTATTGTACTTGGTACAAGCTTGGCACAAGCGTGAAAATCAAACGTTCGTTGAGATGATTATTCAAGCCGATGTTGTCCACATAAGTGGCACAGTGTTTTCAATTAGTGACCGAATTCCAAGTTCACAATGGATAAGGACTTGTGTATAGCTATCGGACCAAGACCAGTCCAATCTCCTCCCCATGATTGGCCCCACACTCCAGTTTCACACACCAAGATGGATACATTTGATCTAAATAAGAATCATACACGGAAATCAACTGATCTTGAAGAACTCTCTACAGGATTTCAAGATGTTTTTCCCATGCAGGGATTAACAAGACTAGGGAAAACTCAAGCTCGTCCCAGTCTTGGCATTCTGTACGGTATTCTGAGGGAGAACTTTGGGCTGAAATATGGATCAAATCACTCTTCTCATCAATATCTGTGATGAAAGAAGCATTGATTGATGTTTAGCGAATCATTTGGACTGAGCTGGAACGAACCATTGGCCCAAGCTTGTGCTGATCTTATCATTCCCAAGCCTGGGCCAAGTTTATTGAACTGTTCAAGACAACTCCCGGCAGGTCTTGTGCCAGGCTTGGTCCATGATTGGATCATTATTCCAGATGTATATATATGAAAAATGTATATTTTTACTACAGGAAAGTATCGGAACTGTCAAAAATCGCCCATCAATAACGAAGATATTTTACAATACATTACATGTGTTTAAGAATCAAACTTTTTGTGATGTTTCAACGTTTTGGTACATGAAATGTAATGTTGATGTACCTACTCACATGAGACTGAATCCATGTATGCGATTGAAAGAAAGAATACTTCCTGATTCCTTTCACAGTGATACTCTAATATGATTGTTACCAACAATCGAAAACCAATTTTCGTGTGGACAAACTGAGAAACTCGCTTGTTTGACTTTTTCCTGTATCTTTACTTTGTATGAACCGAGCAAACGACAATCAATTACCACTGCAATTTTTGTGCAGCCAAGTAATTACTTGGATTGATTGATCCATTACTGAACGGAACAATGAGAGCTTTGCGAGATAATCGAGTTTGGTCATTTAAACTCGAATTAAGATACTTGCTTTAGTATTTGTAACTTTTATCCGTTTAAATGCCAATAAAACATTTTCCATGGAATATCACAAGTACTGCAGTGACTGTAATCGATACATTTGCTTTGAACAAGTAAAATATTCTCGGTATAACGTGAAGCAAGTAATTATAGGAGTCATAATAACTATGTTAATTTTAGAAATAATATTTGAAGTTCATTAAAATCTTCGCACGTTGAAATAGTTTCCTCAAATCCAAAAGTGAGTATTAGATAAGTTTGTACTAATTTTCACCGCGAAATTGGCGTGTTGTGAATGATTCTATTTAATGTAACGTGAGTTTTCTTCCTACACTGTGAAGAAAATCTATGGAAAATTTTCAGTAATGCGATGAAGGCAATCGATCTGTACGTTTGTGCTGGAGAATTACATTCAAATCATGAGAATTCCAGTACAAGTTTCGAAAAATCCTTGTATTTATACTGGGAGGATGAAGTGGAAAACATAAAATTTTATGTGAAATATACGAAAAAATTCCGGTATCACAGAAATTTTGTTTTTTTAGCAGTGTATTTAACTTCAAGGGAGTATTCTCGTGTAGAGGCACGAATTTCGGATGTTTTCTCAACCTCTGTACAGATGAAACAAAGAATATTTTGACTATCCATTATTTCAACATTTATTTGTTGATCTTTTAAGAATACAAAAAGATTACTGGGAAAAAATATTCTAAATTAACAAAGTTATAAGTTGGTGTAGTGGGGGTTAGAAAAAGAGACTGCCCTGGCGTGTGTGATTCCAGCCCTTCTGGTGATCTGAAACAAAAAATCCAAAGGGATCTTAATCGGTAAAGATGCCACTATGGTATGAACCTCGGAGAAGTTGAAAAAAAATTTTTTCAAACAAAATGGCAGCCATTTGAAGGAGAAAAAAATTTTTCTTCACGTTTTTTTATGAACATTTCAGGTTTTTTAAAAATAGTAAAATTGGGGAATTCTGAAATTTTGTTGGCTCATACGATAAAGAGATTCATAAAGAATGTTAATACCAAATTTTAGATAAATCGGTTCGGTAGAACTTGAGATATCATGCATGCCAGCTAGAAAAAAGTAGTTTCGAGAAGAACACGTTTGGAGTTTTGAGTCAGGATTCCGGGAATTTTACTCATTGAATAGTGTGGTATACTCAGATATTGTTTATCGGCGATTCTTACTGCATATAATGTATCTTTCTCAACTGCAAAATGCTCATTCTCCGAAGTTCGTTCGTGTTAGATCCTGATAAAATCCTGATCTCAACCGGTTTTTGGAACAATCCGTGATATTATTTTTCCAGTCGTACCAGATTGGATGCCGCGTCACTAAAATGGCTGTAACTCAGTAAATAATGAAACTTTTAAAAGAAATCCTTCCAAGGGCATATTCTTGAATTTCTAAACTTCAAAAATATGAACAAAAAAAATTTCGATTCTTTTCAAATTTTTACACAGAGAAAAATGCAGGTTGAAAATATAGTAGTTTTTGATAAAAATTTGAGAATATTTCTCTAAATCTGAGAATTTTTCTTGAATGCATAATAAAGACAAAACGGTCCACTTTTTTGTGGAATTTTATGCGAAAACAATGAAAAATTAGTATTTCTTAATAAAGAATAGAGAAACATATGAACTTTCCAAAAGTCGCATACGAAATTTCACAAAAATAGTAACAAAATTGCAATATCCTACTATTCACTTTGTGAAATTTCGTATACGACTTTTGGAAAGTTCATATGTTTCTCTATTCTTTATTAAGAATTGATAATTTTTTATTGTTTTCGGATAAAATTCCACAAAAAAGTGGACCGTTTTGTCTTTATTATGCATTTAAAAAAAACTCTAAGTCTTTAAGAAATATTCTCAAATTTTCATTGAAGATTACTATATTTTCGACCTTCATGTTTCTCTGTGTATATTGGAATATCCCCTCAAAAAAGTCTGTGTATTGAACGTACCATACAATTGATAATGTTAATGACACTCCCGTACAGCACCACCTCTTTTTCAGCAATATACAGTGGGTGTTCGATTTTCTTCCGCATGATCTCTCTTTTTAACTGATAGGAAGGAAGAGAATAGGAAAGAAGGGTCAAAGGGGAGAAAATCGAACGCCTACAGTATATCACAGAGTCTGAGTTATGGAAGCGGATATGGAAATGTGTTTGAAAAGTATCCAAAATACTGTCAAAACATTTCTCTTGGAAGACCACTCACTATCATTCACTTCATTCATACCGAGTCAATTAATCGCATTTGTTGTCTAACCAATATTTATAGGGATGAAGTGGATTTCTTTTCTGGGTCGATGTAAAATTCGACAACTGCTGCCTTCCAGACATGTTTTATAGTTGAATGTGTGAATCGTGATATTTATGAACTTATTTTACGGTGTGCGATACTTCGTAATATGTTTTGATGTAATTTATTTTTGTGTTTTATGCTTTTCTTTTTTGTTACAATCGTTTCTACATTTTTGTCCCTGAAAAGCATGGAAGCTCGTCCTATAAATTGAACTGAACTAAAATTTTGTGTCCGCTTCCGGATGATGAATAATATTTGACAATATCGATCATTTTCATTGAAAACCTGCCAAGCTTGTGTTGAATTTCCAAAACCTCGATCGAAATTTCACACAAATTGGATAAAAAATATCGTATATTGTGATGGAACAGGATCATCTTTCTTTTTTTTTTTTTGTGTCCACATATAACATCGTTTCTGTTGATATAATATCCTTCGATGAACCAAATTTCGACAGAATTCTTTGGTAGTTGTATGTGAAGCGATATAATATCTTTTATACCAACGTAGGGAAATTTTGTTCTAAAAAAATGTACGGACAGATGAATTTAATATCGCACGCAGAGCGGTGCGATGGTTTCATTTACTTGTTGTTTTTTTTCTTCTTTTTTTGATATTTGCGGTTTATGGGAGAACGGGAACGATAGTAATTTCAGAATGAACGAGAGAAGAGAAGAGAGCGAGTGAAGGATAAAAAGAAGAAACACATTTCGCTTCTTTCTCCGTCCCACATTCCTTCTTATGTTCTTCCTCTTTTCCCTTCCGTTCAACATTTTCTACCTCTTCGCTGCCAATTATCGGACCCGTTACAACCACTTCACGATTTTATTAAAGCCCAAATAGAATCTCAACTATAAAAGTTCTATATTTTGTATAGAGCTTTCTTGGTTCTGGTAAGGTAAGGAAGCTACTCGACCCGTTCTCTGTAATATGATTTATCACTTTGATGTCATTTCTATTCCAATTGGAACTGTATCGAGTTGTCATGAAAATGATTTTGTTCGAAGGAGTAGAGATGGGCGCAGCAATCTTTACTCTTATATCAATTTTGTATCAAGTTACTATCAGTTCTATGAATTATCTATAGGAATTTGATACATATGTTATATAAAATCAATGATCGCTGTCATCTTTGTATAACTCTGGAGTTCGGAGTGAAGTATTTTTCCATGTGAAAGGAGGATGTAAATTGATACAATCAGTGTGCAGTTTACGTACAGATTCGATCTTGTATATATACATTCTATGTAAAAATTACCGTGAAATTTCAGTAATCGAAGGAAAATTGAAAATTCTTCCAAAAATTACTGTGCAGCTTGTGAATATCAGTAAATTTCCAAACAGTTCTGCCGTACAAAGCAAAGAAGCTGTAACTCAATTCTTTGTCGGGAATCAGATTCATGCACCATTCCATTCAGAAAATTTCACTGCATCGAATGACATAAAAAAATTTTTTTCCCAATAAAATTAAGTTACGGCTTTCTTGCTTTGTACGGCAGAGTTGAGAGTAATATTTCTTTACAAGTTTTACAGAATGCACAGTAATATTTTGAGAAATTTCTGCTTGTCCCTCGATCACTGGGATTTCACGATAATTTTTGAAATGAAATTCTTTCCGTGCAGGAATGAGATTTCGAGTAGGGATACGCGATAATTGTAGTATCGATACTTATGTGTGGGAAAAATGTATCATGTGTGGATAGTTCAACCCAGAGATGGGTAGCCTCAATTACTTTTTTGTACTTAAAGTACTTTTTCTTGTCAAGTACTTTCTAATTTGACATTCAAATTCTCTATTTTATGAAAATAGCTGCCCATCCCTGGTTCAACCGATATTCAATGAAGTTTTATATAAATTATGTAGTCTATACACGATGAACGATACTAATAGGTGTTGTATAGAAGTTTGAATCGTTTATATAAACGAAACGAAAATTCATATTCACAAAATATGATGGATCATCGTTATTTAACTTCTCAAATTGACGTCCTGAAATTGAAAACATCGTTGAAAGAATGTGCTGCCAGAATTTGGGTATTTCGTGTTTTGATCATTAATTCGTTTCCATAAAATGATTCAAACTTCAGCAACATACTAAAAGTATCGATCGTGAAACGATGGTATGTCCCTCATTTCGAAAATTGTGACTATTCCTTCTCATGAACGATAAATGGGATGTTCATTTCCTATAAGAGAGAATAGTTCCTATTCCTTATGAATGATAAATGAATATGCTGTACAGAAGAAAGATTTTAGCACATACATTATGAACTCCCAAGATGAGAAAACCTCATTAAAAGCGATGATCTTCATATTGTGTAAGAATCACCAATTCTTCGCATAATCTAATATATTTCAGGACGTCACAAATGGTTTGGACAATATTTCACGCAGTGCTTAATTTTGGCGCAGTTCTATATGAAGAAATTCCAGTACTGTGTAACAGAGTGCATGAAATTTCTCCACGTACTTGAAATTACATGTCTGTATATAAATGAGATTTTCTACTTACATCTGTACTGAGATCAGCCGGATTCATTTTACAGTGTTTGCTACGTAACGAAACTACGACTCCATTGTGATTCTACCAACAGTGGAGAGAATTAACGGTGTGAAATGGAGTCTAACCCAAATGGTGTCGAATTCAACAGCGAATTGTGTCAATCCGACTCTAAGTGGAGGGATTTCAACACCACATCCCGTCGTTTTTACAGTAAAGAGGAATAACTTATTAGAAATTCTTTTATAAAAATTCATTTAAACTACACGGAGAAAAATGTATGGTTGCAATAACGAATTCGTTGGTTAACTCCCTGGTTGCTCCAACTGCGTTTTTTGACGCAGTCATCATAACCAACGGAATTGATTGTGACAATCAATTAATTGGCTAGACCATATATTTAACCAACGAATTGGTTACTGCAACCATCAATTTTTCTCAGTGTAGGTATCGATATTGTCGTATATCACCCATTTCTACAGGATACTCAATTCTAGCAGGTGGCTGGAGTTTGAATCGTTCATTGAAACGAATTAGTAATCAAATAATGTATTACTCAGCTGTTAAAGACCCAAAATCTTGCAGTATATTTTTTAATCGATGTTTTCAGTTGCAAAAAATCACAAATAATTCATTCGAGAAGACAAATAACGATGATTCAATGGATTTTGTGAGTTTGAATTTTCGTTTCGTTTCTATAAACGATTCAAACTCCAGGAACATATTCTACTAAATTGAATCCATCGAAAAACTGTTTCAATTCAAATGAAGATTCGATCCGAACATCATTTCAGATTTGTATCAATTGTGAATGAATCTAATATATTTTCCTTTCTGTAGCGGCATTTATTGATAATTCAACAAGAATAAACAAATGAATACACAAAGGACTTGACAATAAGAGGTATAAACAATACGAGAATAAAAAAACGTAATTCAACAACTCATGGCACTTCATATAGAGAAAGAATTTATAAGCCGAAGAAAATGAGAATTCAAAAGTTCTTCGACAATGGTGGAAATATTATCATTAAAAAAATGTAAGGAATAGAGGAATGAGGGAGGGAAACAAAGGGAAAAATTATATGAGAAGTTGAAGAATAAAACTGTCAAAGAAGTACTGGTATCAAAGGAACAATGGATTTAAAGTTGACGTCGAGAGATTGATGACTTATTCATACCGGATAAAATTGATCAAGCTCGCAAAGACATAATAAGAAAATTCCAAGTTCAAAGAGGGAAATATAGCACTGTGCGAAATCCCATAATCAAATTTCTGTACATGGTAACACAATACATGAGCACGTTATATCTATATTCGAGGACAAGAAATTATAGGTTACTGAGCGCATAATGTGAAGTGAATGAGGGAAACAAACAACGCATTATTGATGAGGAAAAAAATTCTCTAATCAATGGAAAGTATTCAAATAAAGAAGGAAGAAGAATTAATGATGTTTGATTGGAATTGGTTTTCAATTGGCATGAAGGTGGTCAATTATTC
The DNA here is from genome assembly GCA_018340375.1 of Gonatopus flavifemur. NCBI lineage: Eukaryota > Metazoa > Arthropoda > Insecta > Hymenoptera > Dryinidae > Gonatopus > Gonatopus flavifemur. Next base: position 25,444,556 of record JAFFJZ010000002.1, read on the forward strand.
AGATTAGTTCGTGGAAGTTGTATTTGAAGTGATAAATTCTGAAGAAATTGAAGGCAGGTGTATTCAAAACAGGTATGTTGAATGGAAATTGAATTATATTCGATCATATGGGCGTCCCATTTATCATACTTGTATTAGATGGGACCCATGTGGGGGCAACTGGATAACACATTTCAGCCAATTTAACTTGAGTGCCAAAACATTTAGTTGGTTTTTGTAGATTTTTCATGCGTCAACACGGTCAGAGGAATAATAGAAGCCCCAACCTTCCAATTTGTCACTCGGGATTATTTTATGAAAATAAATTCAAAAGCAACGTTCTTAACTGGAGATTACATGTCAAAATACATTGTTACCTTATTCATAGGTGTGATTTTACAAAAAACACATGATTTCACATTTCTAATTACCAATTTGAACAACATTCTAGCAATTCCCTGGGACATTTGGGTGGGCACAGGCTAGAAAGTGCGTTACAAAACTAGCTAGAAACCGACCTAACATCTGGGAAAACTAGCCCATCTAATTCCTGATCATAATTTCTACCAGGGATGAAAAACTAACCAATATTCACCACTGTACAGTTATTTTTACATAAGCGACAATTTCGTGGAAAATAGAAGATGATGACGAAGAGAAAGAACTTCCGAGATCAACAAAAGATTCTGTACATGTTGAGATCAGTTACACAGTGAATATTTTATATAAATTCTCAACAACCTCTCATACTGAACAAATTATAAACACCAAAAAAAGTCCAACTTGATCGGAGCAGGAAAACAACTCGATCAAGGAAAAAATTGAGGCGTTGTTTTATTCAAACATGAGTGAAGAGTTTTAGTTGGACTGGATTCCTTGGGGAAACACTCGTAAGATAACGCTCTTTACAAGCCCTGTTTGTGTGTGAGGAAAAATTAAAGCTCAGCTCTTTGCTTGGTTACCTTGTCGTGATGGTTACAGAGACACTAGATTTGATGAGTTTTTCTGTCATTTTAAATTGTGGAAGAAACTTCTTTGGAATCAGAAACGTTTGGAGATAGAAATTGTGCCAATCGCTTGGACTAACTTCAAGCTTGGCAACAATCGTGGATAGTTGAAATGGTACGTTGAAATTGTACACGAATGGGTGGTTTTGCATCCGACCACTCACAATGAGCAAAATTACGAGCACACGCGAAAGAGAGATTTTTGAAAAATGAATCCACTACGGGTTTTAGTATAAAATCCAACGTCCGTTGTGAAATATGAAATTTGAACTCTCACACTCGGGGAACGAGATGCTTGGTAATCGGTGATTTTTACAACAGCTACAGAAATGTATTCAATAACGTGATATCAAGTTTCTCGCGTATTAGTGTTACGAAATTATCTTTATACATGTGAGCATATTTTTTTATATCGTTGTTACGAAATTTAGTATCATTTTTGATACAAGATGTCTGATATTTCCAATAGTGTAACTACAATTGTTTGTTATACTCATGTACCACCTTTACTTTAAACAAAATTATACTCGATTTCAGCATAAAATATCAGAGAAAAAGAGAACAGTAATTATTACTGTGGAAGGCAAAATCGATTAACAATCAAGACCGGCCATGTGATGATGCGTTCCGCAGTATTCATCATCGTATCGCCGATAATGATGAACTTCATTCCAGTACTCGTCAGTGCGATTACAGTCATTTTTACTATCCGAGTAGATTTTCATTTATTCTTTCAACATTGCTGTTATCCGTAGTAATCAGTACTGTTTTGTTTTTTCTGTACATATTTGATTCAAACGTATGTTACATTCGAAACAAAAATACTCTATGTTTGAATCCAATATCTTTCATGCAAGAATTAAGTATGATCACGTTTGTTAGAAGAGTAATATACGCGTGATTTAAACAGAAAGATTGCAATTGAGGCGGTAGCTATAATAAGGGCACATACCGCTATGTGCCCTTTTTGCAGAGAACGTTGAAAATCAACCACTATTCCTTTCTGAACATACCCTGAAAAATTGGTTTCGATATCTTGTGTCTTGGGCTTGGTATACCTGTTTTTGTTTCGATGAGTCTGTTTGATTTCTGTGTTGCGCTCGTCAGGCTGCCCCACTTGAAAATTCCTGTTTGTTTACTGATGGTTTGTCAACAAGTTCATAGATGAAGAGAGCGTAGCTAGGATAGAAATGCTTTTTGAAGAAAAAGCGCTGCGAAAGAAACACCTTGTGAAACCGTGAAAGAGATTAGTGATGAAAAGTCCGACGACGAATGACTGACGACATCTACAAGGCTAAAAGCTTTAATAAATATAAATACTTTTTCTTCTTGAATTATATTAAATATATGCAATTTTTCGATACTAATTCATCAATGTTGATTGAAATATCTTTTTTTAGTGTAATAATGAGTTTTTACTTTAATAATTTCACACTTACCCTAATAAAATTATCGTTAGCTGTAAGGAGGGCACATAACGTATTTTTAAAGAATTGTATTATTTAACCTTTAATGGCACTTTTTACGTCATTTCACGGTCAAATCTTAAACAAAAAGGATGGATCTGGTTGGTTTGAACATTTCAGAATCTTGAAACAATGCTTAACACATTTTAATTACATTTTAAAACTTCAACTGCTGTTTCTGAAATTTGAATTTTCAGTTATGTGCCCTTCTTATAGCTACCGCCTCGATTAAAGGTGGAGTTCATTTAAGAATCTCGACAGTCATTTGTGTAGAGAGATCTTTATGTATCTCATGAAACAACATATTTAATCACTACTCTATCAGTATTTAATCACTGATTAAACAATCGTTGGTTTATTCACAATGTACCAACTAATTGACATTGAAAATTTTATTGATGCAGGTTTTTTGAGAAATGTCAATGAGATGTCTCCAGTTCAGAGGCTAAACCACCTCAGAGGCTGGGAAAAAAGAGAATTTGGTAAGAAGTTATTTATTCTATAACTATTGGAATGTGTTTTTGAATTTATCCGGCACTGCGAACAACAACATGGTCTTCCTCAGTGTTTTTCTCTGGATATATCTTTTTTTTCGTAGCTGGACAAATAACTCCTACAAATTTAAGGATACAATCACAACCCAAGGAAATTTAGAATTCATATGATATTGGCTACAGCTATACGTAGGATTTTTTTCGATTAATTTTTGCAACGATGGCATGTTTTTTAAGAGGATTTAAAGAAGCGGAAAACAAAAATACATACACTGCAAACTAAAGTGTGTTGAAATTGACTACAAGAACACGGATAAGGTGTGTTCAAGGGGTAATATCACTTTGTGGACGGAAAAATTGACGTTATTTTCAAAGTGCTGTTATGAAGTCAAAAAAAATTCTAAATGTATGGGGTCTTTTGCATATGAATGTACTAGTCTTTGGGTACAAAAAACACTCTTCATCCGATTTTTTTATTCCAAACTGGCGGCATGATAATACGGTCGAAAAAACATTTTTTTTTCTCATGGTTAAAACGGGTCACAATTTTCAATCTAGAACAAAAAATCAAAAAGTTTCTTAAAATATAGCTCAAAATCTAACTATCTACCTAGGATTTTTTTGATATTAGCTTTTTTACCGATTTTATAGCCGATTTTCCGACAATTTTTTCTGAAAAAATTGGAAAAAAATTCAAAATGATGCCATTTTCGAAAAAATCCTACGTAGCTAGATTTCGAGCTGTATTTTAAGGAACTTCTTTATTTTCTGTTCTAGATTGAAAATTGTGACCCGTAGCGGTACGCCCGTTTTAACCATGAGAAGAAAAAATGTTTTTTTTTGACCATGCTACCATGCCACGATTTTGGATTAAAAATATTGAATAAAAAGTGTTTTTTGTACCCAATGACTAGTACTTTCATATGCAAAAGACCCCATACATTTAGAATTTTTTTTGACTTCATGGCAATACTTTGAAAATCACGTCAATTGTTCTGTCCACAAAGTGATACTACCCCTTAACACAGGTAAACCGTGTATAATAACACTGTTTATCCGTATTCTTGTAGTCAATTTCAACAAACTTCAGTTTGCAGTGTAGGAATACAGTACTATGCTTAGTGTTGCCGCGATATTATCTTCGAAATTCAGAAATAATCGATTATCTTAATTTTGACAGGTTTTCATGGAACTTTTAACGCGTAGATCTTCGACTGTGCACGAAATGAAACGGGATAACGGATCATCTTGGTCTTTTAAACAAAATAAATCAAAATATTCTTACACTATCGTAACGATAATTATCGATATATCGTAACGATGAATGGAAGCATATCTTGGTTTATTTTGTGTACAAGTCTGTAATCATTCATTATTCCGTTTCATCATGAGCATAATCGAAGATTCGTGAATTATATATTCCATAGGAACTTATAAGAATTGAGATAATCGATTATTCCTCAATTATCGACGATAATATCGCGGCAACACTAACTATGCTCGCACTGATGAACCAGTATTGAAAGCTTTATGCCGGCCAGGTATTGATTCAGTAAAGTCACTGCACTGATTGCGAATAATAGTATCAGTACTCAATCCCCAGTGCATAAAAGCTTCACCCCGCCAGTCTTGGACGGTACTGGTGTAGTACTGCGCCTGTTGGGATTGAAAATTGAACTATGCATTATAAACAAAAAATCCAACGTGTTGCTGTGGCTAATGTCATATTAAATTAAAATTCTCTCAGCTCATGATTGTATCTTCAAATTTGCAGAGGGTATTTGTTCGGCCACGAAAAAAAAAGATGTCCAGAGAAAAGCACTGAGAAGCCGTCTTTTTATTGTTTACAACTCCGGCAAAATTTGAAACACACTTCAATGGTTATATGATAAAAAAAAAGTTTCGTCATGTTGTTTAGTTTTTTGAAAAAGATTCCCGGAATGTTCTTTATTTTTCTCGGTCTCCAGAGTGGTTTATCCCCTCAAATTGAGAACACCCATGCAATAACAGCGGTAGCGCTCGGAAAAGGTAGAAGGATTGATCCAAGCTGACACGAGAGGCCTCGAAAAAAAAGTTGGAATTTTGAAAAACTAATAATATGGAGTGATAGGGCTTGAAAAATCAATACAAGTACCCGTAAACAATTTTTTTCTAGGATCAATAGTTTTCGAGAACAAAAATAAAAACTACCTATTTTTTGAGACGGGAAATTGATGTTTTTCAATGTTAAACTCGTCCTAACTCTATCATTTTTCAACTAATCGGGATGAATCTTGTAGATTCTGATTCATGAGACTTTTCCAAAGACAACAATGTTCCAAAAATGTATAAAAGTTAATAACAAATTAATAAATTTTTAACCCAAGAAACATCGAGTTACAATGAAAAATTCAGCGAATACATCTTTTCCTACGAGCTTTAATATTTGATCGGTAATCGACGGATAATTGTGACATTTTGCCGTTGCGCACTAATGAATAAATCGCTGTATTTTGAAAACTAATAGTCCAATCGATCTGTAACTCCCCAAAAAGTTTGTCCATACGCTAATGAACAACTTTGTCGCTTTGAGTTTTTCCAAATCGAGAATTCCTTCGACTCTTGTTGAACGCAAAGCGTTGAAAACGTGGTTTTTGCTTCGGATTAGAAATTTATTAATTTGTTATTAACTTTTATACATTTTTGGAACATTCTTCCAAATCTACAAGATTCATCCCGATTCGTTGAAAAATGACCGAGTTAGGACGAGTTTGACATTGAAAAACATCAATTTCCCGGTTCCAAAAATAGGTAGTTTTTATTTTTTTTCTCGAAAACTATTGATCCTAGAAAAAAATTGTTTGCGGGTACTCATATTGATTTTTCAAGCCTTATCACCCCGTATTGTTAGTTTTTCAAAATTCCAAGTTTTTTCTCGAGGCCTCTCGTGTCAGCTCGGATCAATCCTTCTACCTCTTTCCGAGCGCTACCGCTGTTATTGCATGGGTGTCCTCAATTGATTGGAAAAAACATCGTTCAGTGGAATGAAGATAAGTATAATTGAATATGATTTGGTATGAATTATCAAACCGAATTATTTACGTCGCAGTACATTAACTGGCTAACAAATCCCAATGACGCAAACTTTTGAATTCATACGCTCGACAACGAGTGTTATGTGATCTTAATTTATGAGTTTAGTCTCATTACTCTTTCGGATTTCCATTTGTAACTATTTCAGTAGTTAATCATAATCTCCGTATGCTTCACAACTTCTCCAATACGTTTATACCCCGAAAGGGTAGCTGAAATGGGGAAAAGTTGAACTCAAGTTCGGGACATAAATAATTATAATACTCCATTTCTAGTACGGCGTGCAAACAGTCCCATTGTTCACACTCCTGATGCGTTCGAGTGGATTGTTGAGGGTTATTACCTTTCACGTTCATTTTTAATCGCTCTCGAATGTGAGTTGATTGTTCATCTCGTTGATACTGACATTCGGTCGAATAATTGCCTTTTACATGATATTTTACTTTTTTCATTCGGATAAATGTATTTTCGTTCAAACATGTTAGTGTCATTACCTTCAATCGATGTTCCATATTCACTTCCATGCAGGATGCTCATGCGACACAGAGTGCGTTTATTATGAATTGATTTATACGATCTGTATCCAGCTTGCATGCAGATTTCATCAGTTTTGATCGCTATGTGCTTGTTATTAATTGTATATTCTTCATGATTCAGGGTCTGATGTATTTATATTCACACATTCACATTCTTTACACGCAGAAAAGTGCCTCTTTGGAGAATAGTAGAGTTCACTATTTGATATAGTAATCAATTTTTTCAACTCTATGTAATTCACTGATTATATGATGTGATGTATTAGAAAATGTAATGCCACGAAGTATCTGTATGAATCATTATGAGGAATTGGCAATTTTTGTGATTTCCATCATTGGATTCGAATCTTATTTGCCTAAAAATGCAAATTCGACCTCATATGATTCACTATGTCATATATCAGGGGCGGCTGTGCTACGTATATCAGTGAACTTTAATATTTTCTGAAGATCTCTTCTCTCTGTGTAAACTTCTTGAAGTGCAAATCTAGTTCAGAGAAGTGGATCTTCATTCTATTGAAATGAGTCTTGAATTTCACTTCTCCACGACAGTTGAAATTTCACTTGTATACAGTGGACTTCTCCCTTTCCATTCTTTAAGAATGAACTTTCACAGGGTTTCGCACGAGACTCTCGTCTCAAATTGAAAAATGATCTATATTCACTGTTCTGAAAATTTAAGCCATAAACATTTTGAACGGAATCAAGCTTATACCTAAGTCATAACAAAATCACATGGAATTCCGATTTCATTACAGAGGATAACGAAGATATTCTCTCAGTCTCGGAACTAGTCTCGGTATCGGTCTCGGTGCAGGTCTCTTGTTGCATATTCCGACAAATAACTCTGGTAATTTTGTTCGAATGATCAAGGTTCCACCCCATTCCATGGATTCTATTTGTACTCTCAAATTATCTTGGTCATCTTCATATTTCAAGAGATTGGAATAATTATTGGTAACTATTTTATCTTTCTTCGACGCGAGTCTCGTGCGAAGCCCGAATTCAGTATTTAATAACCTATATATTTTATATAAAATCATAATTTGTATTACAAAAACCATCTCCATCTTCAAATGATATTAAAATCCACAAGGTAGCGTTATCAAAAACTACGTGATAATCTTCTTATGATGGAAGTTCTTTGAGTTATGAGCGTTCGAAGATTTAGTGCCGTCATCATCAGCATCATCCAGTGGGTATCACGTGGAGGTTGTATGTTTGCACTTTACACCCCAATATTCGAGTTGGTGTGTGTATGTGTGCGCATGGATGAGGGGGTGGATAGTTGCTTACGTGTGGATGCACGTAACTGTGTGAGTCTGCATTAAATGTTCAATCCCTTAGTCCTCCGAATTGATGTTCCTTAACTGCTGAGAGAATTATTCAAGTATTAACTAAGTAATATTGCCAACAAATGAATAATCAACGTGCTGACAAAGTATTTTATAGTCACATGCTGGTTTCTTGTGCGTATTAATGTACATGTTTTACAAATTTTGAAGTCGCAAATTGTTATTGAATATTTTTTTCAACAAATTTATTTCTTTTTTGACGACTGGAGGGTGTGATGTTGTAAACTCTACACGAAGAAAAGTGATATTTCAAATATTACTACATTTTGTACTACAGTAGTGCTATAAGTGAAATAGTATAATATTTACGAATAAATGTAGTAAAAATTCATGCTTTATATGACCTGAAGGTGCGTCGAATCGAAAGATTTTTTAAAATTATTCTGCATGAACTTTCACTACATTCAGTTGTAAATATTATACTATTCCACTTAGAGCACTACTTTTGTATAAAATGTAGTAATATTTAAAACATCATTTATTTTTGATGAATCGCTGCTCAATCGATTTATGGTACAAACAAAGCTTTAACGACGTTGGGTCAAAAGTGAGAACAATCGGCTGCTAGTTTAAGTTCCATGACAGGAGGTTGAATGATGGGACTTGTGGAGTCGCGTACATGATTCACGTTGATGATTCCAATCAGTTCCAACGTATTCATCTCAAATAATGCTCCCTGTTCGTCGGATTCCCAGATCCTTTCAGGAGAAAAGGAACGAAGATCACAGATTATTACTTAAAGATGAAATAAACTTATTGAATCAAATATCATCAGACGGTTTCATTGCACAAAAACAGCACTGAGAAAAAGGTTTTTTTCTGACAAATCAACGCATATTGTTTCATACAAATAAGACTTCTTTATTATCACCAAATATTGTTTTGAGTCAAGAAATTCATATCCATTAATTATAACCAAATAATTTATTTGATTCAAACTGATCGGAATTGATTTGAATGAATATGACTTCTTCTCAAATTTAGATTCATTGAATCATCATCGGCATGAAGTTGACTCAAAGGAATATGTGCTGTATTGATTAATTATGGGGTTGAATGAATATTAATAAATTTTTCTTTGGCCGTATCCAACTATACGATTTATTTACTATAGACAAATTTTATTTGAGTCAACGAATGTTTTTTCTCAGTGAGTATATTCAGAATTCAAGTTTATCGACGAAGATACAGTGTAAGAAAATTATCTCAAGGTATAAGAATTATCCATGAATTTTTTACATACTTATCATTATATTCTTTATCAATATTGAATATAAATATACACATATAATTGCTTACAATTCGGATCCTTTCCAGATTCAATTCCTTTATTCGTGTCGATAGGCCTCAGTTCCCCCAACCGTCATTAGTCTCCTCGAGTATCCTTAGATTATTTATTTCAATTTCGAAATGGCACGTTCTGTGGATCAGTTTCTTTATTTTCTTCTTGGAGTCAATCCTTTTCTATTTATCTTCATCAGATTTTTGTATTATGATCGATCAACATGACAATAATTGCACTAATATATTATAATTTAGAGTAACTACTTATAAAATCGTTCAGGGCTGACTGACTTTTCGTCCAAATCATTCCGATTCGCACTCTCTTCCCTACTTCTCGATGCCCCCTCCTTATCTCAATCTCCTTCCACACATTTGAATATGCTTCGTAACAAAAGAAAACACACTCAGAGAAAAATCTGGTTCTTATAACCAGGCGACGTGGTTGATTTTGTCTTTGACCATTCCGTTTGGTTGCCACCACCAGATTTACGTGATTTCGTTTTGTTTTCCTGGTTATCATAACCAGATTACACATCAAAATGGTTCTTCTGACCATGTCGCTTTTTTCTCAGTGCAGGAAATCGTGCGTGTGAACTTCACGTGTAACGCGTATATTACATATGTTGTTCAAGTATACCATACACAATTTACACATAGATCATAATGTACGACGTGCATGTACTTGTTTTACACAGGAAATTTCAAATTGTAATTCTCATGTACGTGAAATTTGTGTGTCGCGAACAATCGATATTATCAAATTCTGGTGTTAAACTGAAATCCAATACGTTCAATGTGTGTATATGGATGCTTTGTGAATCAGGCTTGTGTAATGGAATGGAGGAATCTCTCTCGGGATTCACCAATTCTTGTGAATCGAATTCCTCCTTGTCGACTCATCCAACGAGATGTTTCCGCTGCTACAGAGAAAGGTTTGTAGAGTTCCTAGACCATTTATGGAGGGAAATATATCAACCCTTTGTGGTACATCAATACTCCTTTTCCGCTGAAACATTTTTCCATATGGACAAAAGAGAGAAATCATAATCGGTGACCGAGTAGTAAAGTATGGACAGATCAAACTGCACGGTCATTAGAACTAAACGCGATAATCAAAATAACGATACGCTGAGTTGAACTCACGATACGTTAAGGTGAAAGAACGATGCAGGTAATTGCAGTGGTTTGATACATTCATATTTTAATACACCAGTTTTCTCAGTGTGTTGTTGAGAAAGGCATATTAGTTTGAGATGAGAATAATTGATATATGCCCGGTTGAGACGTGTTTTTCTAATTCAAGTAATATTTATATGTCAGAACTCTATGTTTTTCGGGAAAGGGTTATTCTTCATACAAATAGAAGCTTTCTTTACGATGACGGAGAAAGAGGAGCTTTGTACTGCGCTGAGATCGGAGATCATCTTTTCCTAAATTGAAATGATAAGTGGGCGATATTTTGAGCGGTTTCTTATGGGATTTTGTAACGAAGTTTGTTTCGTCCGAAGTGTCTTGTATCGTTTGACTCCTTGTATGGTGTGATGTTTTGTTCATCATTCAACATTCTTGAACATTAATGATGATGATGAGGATGTTCAATTCTTATAGAGTCCATCTTTTTCTATACACGGAGAGAAATTTGTAGTTAAATTTACTATGTTATTATTGTTTCCGAGAAACAGACTGAACTATGACGGGTTCCCCCATAAAACATAGTAAATATGATCAGCATTCTATTGTTGTACCATAGTAAAAATATGCCCTTCATAGTAAAATCCGACAGAATTCAGTCTGTTGCTCGGGAACAATAATAACATAGTAAATTTAACTACAAATTTTTCTCCGTGTATAAAATATATTACACCGATAGAACTCGTTACACTGACAGAAAAACGATCTGGTTGTAATATTCATGGTCGCAATAACTTGAAATCTGGTTCAATTCACTAGGAAATGTGGTTGTGATGTTCAGAAAAAGTGTTCGAAGCCAAAATTAACTCCATATTCTGGTTATCGCACCAAGAAAAGAATCTTGTTTCTCTAATCTAGAAAATGTAGTTGATTTTTGCTTCAATGACTTTTTCTGGACATCACAATCACATTCCCTGGTGAATCGAAACAGATGTAAAGTTATTGCAACCACGAATGTTCTAACAAGGTCGTTTTTCTGTCAGTGTAGTTTGTAGTACCTAAAAACGACATCAAGTAAGGAAATTTGATTTGCTTGATCAAAATATTGTTTGTTGCAACTAAAATTTTCAGTTGAAGGGACTCTGAATGTACTAATGTTCACTTCAAGCGGCTGAATCTTGAGTTGAGGCCGTATTTCAGTGAAATATTTACTCAAGACAAGTGAACAGTTTTTTCAGTGTATGTTTCTATCGATATTTTGTGAAAATCGGGCAGCCCTGACAATGATGGATCCAGGGAGCGCGCGCCCCTCCTTCAGAAAACCGAATATAAATTTACAATCCGACATCTCGGTCAAACCTCATTATTAACATATAGTACAAGGAATTGAGAAAATTGATGATGTTCCCACAAGTTTAACCCTTAGTGTGCACACGGGATCATTTTGACCCCAGCATTCTGATCTGATTTGAATATTTTTTTTATTCAGCTTCAACTTCAAGCATGTTTTTCAGGAAGAAGGAATTTTTTCTTCTTCAAATATCACCTTCGACTTTGAATTTCATCCATGTTACTTCAAAAAACATCTAAAAAAACTTCTACAAAAGTGCGCAGTTATTCAGATATCCACTGATGAAAATACTCTGGGGTAAAATTGACTCAGTGTGTATTTAATGATTCGCTACAGAAGTGTGCACTGAGAATTCAAAAATTTAAAATTAGATTTGCTTCGAGACTTCCCTGGCTTCGTCCCTGATCCCTGACAGGGCTGGCGCTATGATATGATTCAATGTGATTTTATATAATATTTATATTAGGTGTACAAATAAGTTTCCGCGGTTTTTTATAAAAAATTAGGAATTTATTGTAAAGGAAAAGTACATTACGTTTTATTCAAAGTATTTTCCATCATTTGCCACTACTTTTCCCCATCTTTCTGGCAACATTCGGATACCCCGTCGACAAAACTCTTCATCTTTTGACGCTATCCACAAATCTACCCAATTTTTGGTGTCTTCATATGATGTGAAGCGCTGCTCAGACAGACCATGTGCCATCGACCGGAACAGGTGATAATCAGAAGGGGCTAAGTCTGGTGAATACGGCGGGTGGGGTAAAACTTCCCAGTTGAGTGTTTCCAAGTATGTTTTTACCGGCGCCGCAACATGTGGACGAGCATTATCGTGTAAAAGAATAATTTTGTCGTGTCTGGAGTAGTAATGGGCGCGTTTTTCCTTAAGTGCCCGACTCAATCTCATCAATTGTGTTCGGTAGAGAGCTCCAGTAATGGTTTCGCTTGGTTTCAGCAATTCATAATACACGACACCAAGCTGATCCCACCAAATACACAGCATGAGTTTTTTTCCATGAATATTCGGCTTAGCTGTCGATGTTGATGGTTCGCCGGGCTTAACCCATGACTTTCTCTTCTTTGGATTATCGTAGTGAATCCATTTTTCGTCACCAGTGAATATACGATGCAAAAAACTCTTTTTTTTATTCCTGGCAAGCAGCATTTCACTCATGCATAATCGGCGTTCAACGTCTCTCGGCCTTAGTTCATATGGAACCCAATTTCCTTGTTTTTCAATCATTCCTAACGATTTTAAACGATGTGAAATTGCTTGTTGAGTCACTTGTAGAGTAAGTGCAAGTTCTTTTTGCGTTTGGGACGAATCTTCCTCCAATAGTACTTCTAATTCCATGTCTTCGTACACTTTCGGCCTTCCACTGCGTTCTTTGTCTTTAACGTCAAACTCACCGTTCTTAAACTTTTGAAACCATTCCTGACAACTTCTCTCACTTAAAGCAGCTTCACCATATGCTTCTAGAAGCAATCGATGCGCCTCAGCTGCAGATTTTTTCACATTAAAGAAGTAAATCAAAAGTTCCCGCAAATGATGCTTATTCGGAATAAAACTTGACATTTTTGCACGAAAAAAATTACGTGATGCTGATACGGAATCACTAGTACTTTAAGGTTATGGTGTTGCCAGATGACTAAACTTGGGATATTACGTTTTACATCTGACAATTTCTCCATAACCTTCTGGTGGGGCCATCTTTTGACAAACCGCGGAAACTTATTTGTACACCTAATATCAAGTTTCTATCAATTCAGATGAAAAATAAAACATCGATCGAAAGTTGATACAAATTTCATATAAAATCGTATTGAGTCACATTATATAATTTATTGAGGATCAGCGCCAGTGTGTGATGAATGAAATTATTCACCTGAATATAGCTCCAAAAGTACCATAATTTCTTGTAGAAATACATCTAATTATGGGACTTTTTAAAAGTAAATTCAAGTCAAAAGTCTATCCATCACAGACTGGCATCAGCTGATCCTCAATAAATTATGGGACTTTTCAACACATTTGTTTTCTGCGTGTAGCCCCAACTCTCTTCGTTGGGAGCACTGACAGTAGCGATGGTAATCTATGGATAGATCAATTCTTTTGTATGGAATCTATATCGAATTTTTATCGATAGTTCATTAAAACCGAAGAAAATTCGACATCTTGTTCATAGAAAGGATCGACCCTTTCACAAGATTTGACATCACTAACTAATGGGCAATGCTTCATAGAATCGATATTTTATTAATAGAAAATCTATCAGCACTGGTAATCCCCTCGGTCCACAACTGATACAAATTTCATCACGATCGGGTAATTAGAACGGCTGATATCTATGTTTGCAATTTGTTGACAGATCGACCTAGATAGCGACAGATAGATACGGGACCAAAATCATCCCTCGATTTCAGAGAAACATTTTCATTTCGAAGACTAAAAATTTTCCGGTCACAGGCTGTCCATTACATTTTAACAACAAACAAGCTTTCAATATATCAAATTCTAGCTCCAACATGGGTTGTTTTTCTTTTTGTGAGCACAACGTTAATGGTTTTCATATTCAACCCACAGTTATCGATTCTCTGGGGCATAGCTTTTTCCAAAGGAATGAATCTCTCTCGAATTTAAAACAATTGTGGAATTATATGTTGCGAGAATGATCGGAAATTCACAAAAGCATCATTTGGAAACTCAACTTTTATTCTCACTGCGTGTAGTCTCCCTTCGAGTACTGCTCTTGTGCGTATCTTCCTTTTTCTCATTTTGTCCATTCATATAGGCTTCTGTATCATCTAACCTCGATCTTACATTTCTGCCTTATCGTCTAATACTTGTCTTACTTTTCTTGATATCCTGCTTGATTCTGCTTCTAATTTCCTGCACCCTTGTTTCCTCCGTATTCATCGACTATCAATTCCTACGCTCCGTATTCTTCTCTCCCTGACTAGATCATTATCTTTTCCTTCGCGTCTTTCTCTGTCTCTACATTGTTCCTTTCGCTTCCAAGAAAACCCTGCAGTCTCCAAATTTCCGTAATCATGAACTGTGAAAATTTGCCGTTCAGATATTTTTCATAATTCAAAACATGTCTACAAATCCAGTCCGCACTGAGAGAGGTACCTAGCTGCGGCAAATAAAATTTATTTGGCTTGATTAAATTTTTGCTTAGAGTGAGTGAATTTCCTAGCTGTTGAATATTTCTCAGTGATTTTCTATTAAATTTTCTTGAAATGCAATGTCTAACACGAAAGGAAATAAATTTTTCATGCTAGTATTCCTCGACACTACGGCATCTTATTACAATTTTTTCGGGATTTTAGAATAGGCGAGGGAGAAATTCTCGAAACGAAAGTGTTGAGGAAACTTGGTGAGCAATGGTGGAGGAGAGACGATACAAATAAAGTACCTTAACATGGCAGGCCATGTGATTCTTATGGGATTTCAGTCGGCATATTGCAGCACTTTTGGTTTTACTTCTACTCCACAGTTACCACAGCTTCCCTATACTTCTAGTTCCAGAGAGATATCGCGAGAAATATACATCGTACGATAAAAGTGTCTTTCATGGAATTGTAAGAAGTTACGATATAAATCTCATCGTAGATTATGAATTAAACATGTTCTCGAAGTTTGAATCATTTATAGAGACGAATCGAAATTTTAAACCCTTAAAATCTGATCAACAATTGTTATTTTTCACTTCGAATCAACTCCTTGGAAATGAAAACATCGTTTAAAGAATGTAATGCAAGATTTTAGGTCTCTAACAACTGAATATTCAAACGATTCAAACTTCAGCAATATGAATTAATCCATGAAAGTTGAATAACTTTTTGAAATTATCATGGATGACATTGTAATTCATGACACATCATTGTGGCTTCGAGAAAATAATTGGGAATGAAGGAATGTTTGGTGTCTGAAAAGCCTTCGTCATTTTGTTGGCATATAAATATTTTTACGGAGCTGCGTGCCATGAAATTACAATCATAAAAAGGCGCAGGGTTGATACAAATCAAACTAATCGAGGGGATCACGTGCCTATCTATTGACCAGAAACGTACCAACATTGATGATCCCTGAGAAGGGACACAAAAACTATATGAGAACAACTCATCCCCTAAGTGAAGTTTGAGAAGTGATGCGTGACCTGTGAAGATTAGTTCTTTGTCTTTTGTTCCCCTTACGGTCAGTGTCGAATTATATCTTCATCCATGCTGAGTTTTCCCCCTAAGCTACTCTCAAGATCCATCTTTTATTCACAACTTCCCTTGTTTTACTCCCTGAATCTAATCTTCGTATTTTCTGAAATCTTTCCATCTTGTTTCTTTTTCATGCAACTACATGATTTTTCTTCACAGCATTTATCTTGTTATGTGATTGTAAAATTTCAGTCAAACTCATGTACCAGAGACCTTTACAAATCAACAATACATTGTTATATACATCATCTAATCTTGAGAAAATACCTATTTTTTATTACAGTATTCAACTTTATCCATGAAAATTTATTGTAAGTAGAAGTTGAAAGTTACAACAACTTCCGAAAACGAAATTTCAGTACAAAGAAACGAAAGTGAAGTTGATACAAATTGGTGCCATGAATCAAAGTTTTCAAGTCAATCAATCAACTTTATATTCGATATCATAAAAATGTAGAATCATCAAAATCATAATATTTCGCTTTTATTTGATATAAAATTCCAAAGTTGATAATTATTGATGACAGAAGGATCAGCAGATGCAGAAGTTGGGGTGAAATATGGTTCGTCGTTGTCATAGAGATCCGTTGATGCGATAGAGGCTTCGACTGTCTCTTCCTAGACCTGGGTTCAATCCTCCATGAGCAAAGTTTTTCCACGATTGAACTTGATATCCATTTTTTCCACAAGAGAATTAGGCCGAGACATTTACGATGTTTTTGTAGGAGTAAATTTCAACGAAAGTTGCACAAAGAATGCATTGAATACACACAAGATAATATTATTGTTGGGTGAGTAATATTTTATTGTCAATGCAGCAATATTATTGTTAGTTTTGCGCTGTGTAGGTCTCAAATTCCAACGTATGTATCATTCCTATACAGATTGTAACTTATCTCTCACCTTTCAGCCCTGAATTCCTGTTCCATACATCATTATTATACTTCGTAACAACCACCAACCCATCATACATTTATCTGATAAGTACTGATGCTTTTTCAACTTGATTTTTTCTCATCAGGATTCTCACATTCTTGAATTGATTTTTATTTTTTTGTTTGCACTGTAGTATTTGAAAGGAATGTGTGTGATTGTTCAATTCTGTTTATATAAGTTTATGGTGCTGCATTTCTTCTTCATAACATATCCTGAATATTTGAACGAATTTTATAACTAGCCAAAGACTAGAAGCTCGCAAGTGCTTCGTAGGGTTCTAGCGAGGTACTCGGAAGTGTCTAGTATCTGGCTAGTTGAGCGTTACAAAACTCATCAATAACTAGAGCATTTCTACTTGGATTTTTTCTTTCTGATCATTTTTCTGTCCACTCTGAGTATATAAAGCAGATGAGGTAGTGAAAGTATTGTGATCGAAGTTCAAATGCAAACACGGAGACAACTTGAAGAAAGATATCTATTTTTCTCCATATTTCTGAAATTATTCAATTCACTCAATTCAAATCTACACATATAACTTGATGAATACAATTACTCAACGAAATATACCTCTTTTCATTTGCATAAGATCACTTCTCTCATATTATGCACTTCCAAAATTTTCTGTCAGCGATCAACATCAACATGTATACATATACTCTGATAACTCCATCCCATCTCGCGTCCATCGTTGATATTATACACAACATTATATATCACGCACTGCACAGAGGATTTTTTCCTCGAATAAATTCTTGTTTCTTCACATTACCACAATTCTTTCGTTCGTGAATGTGCTCGTTTCTAAATGAATGCATACTCTATATATCTTATCCATCCTGTCACACGTTCTGGAAATAGGACACAGCTGAGGTTACCACGTCGTTTCTGAAATGTCGACAGAAATTCCTTTCTTCGTACTTGCCCTGATCCTTTGAAATTTACTGTACGGACCCAAGAACATCGCTTCACATAGAACAGATAAAGTCAAGCATTTCCTATGATTCCCAACGCTATCTGGATGAATTTGGAAAAAGAAACCTTCTGGTTGTCAGGAAATGATGTAAATGGAAGTATGTATCATAACTTATAGGTGCACTCGTAAAAACATATTTGTAGCTCATATGCACACTGGGAAAAGGGTTTAGTTGAATATTCCAGCAACTAAATACAGTTGTTGATATTTGGACGAGCTTTGGCTCAACTAAATTCAAATTGAATTCATCTGACTTTAGTTGCTGTTACTAATTTGAAGTTGCCTTCACTACAGCTTTTATTACCGGCTTCTATACGTTAGAAAGAAAAACTTAATTTCAGTTAGAATATGAGCTGAATTCAAGATGCAACGAAAAGAAGACTCGGTTGACTTAAAGTCAGCCACTGGAAAACATTCTCAAACTCAAACAAGAATACAGCTTACATTAATCTCTATTCAACTGAAATTAAAACTGATTTTGAACTGAAACTCAAAGCGAATTGTTCCTGATAAATAACTTTTTCCATGGTTTTTGATTTTGTTCTATTCAATATGGCGTCACCTACCGCCGATGGGAAATATGTTTGTGTTTATGCGGAGGATAAAAAAAAATTTTTTATGTTGTGTGAATTTATTCACTTCACTTGTTGACTGTTCAATTATATCGTGATCGTAGTTTTCGAAGATTGAACATCTTAAACTCTCATCAGGAGATTCGAACCCACGTTGTTGCTGTAATTACTTGTCCTAGTCCTTTGCGTTTAACCACTTCGCCATGGTACATCATTTCATAATAATAGAATTTGATAGCATGTGTAGTGTGAAGTCAAAGATGAATTTGGAGAACATTTTACGGGAATCAGTGGGAATGTGAATACCCCCGAAGGTTTGAATTAATTCCAATTCGTGTTGTAATGTTGAAGTGAAAGTGTCGAAATAAAGGATCCATTAACAGTGCGGAAAATCCAAAAACAAGCTTGTACGAAGTTTGTATTACAAATTGTTACCGAATTTGTTAAGCATCTTGAATAATAAATAAAAAACCTGGAATAATTTGATTGGATTGGAACTGTGATTAATTATTTACACATATTTATATATGTGTATGTATAACCAATTGTAATACTGGAAATCAAAAAATTCTAATCTTATTTTCAAATATTTTTGACTGAATTACCTATCCATCAAACTCCATGTGACTGACTATAAGATATGCACTGCTGATAATCAACACATTGCCCGATTTAATTCAATTTATTACAGTCATAACTCATTTTCATCCCATATTACAGCTGAAATCGTGACATTGCTGATTTGGAGCATCATCTGAAAATCAGTTGATCATGGAATCAAAATTTACTTTTTACTGTGGATTCTTTTATTACTCGGGAATAATTTTCACAACTAACTTCAGTCCATTCGGTCAAACAAATTATTCATTCACATTGATTGAACTGATTTGTTCATATTTCAGACAACTGGACTTTTAGTTACTGCAGCTAGGTCGCAGTGATTGCTTCTGAATAATGTTATGATTGAAAATGGGCATGGTGAGCAGCATCATTTGTTTTAGATTTCATTGAAAACAGCATCATTTCCTGAAGATTGTCAAGCAGTGATCTCATAGTGCGAGAGCTAGCGGCTCTCATCATGTGGCTTTTGAGAATCAACACAGTCTTAAAGCATGTTCACGTGAAAAAAAGAGGACTTCGTTGCAGTTGGAAACTACTATTGTATCAGAGTGTAGTCTTTTTCCTGCTCCCAAATGCGCAGTGAGATTGTAGAGGAGGCAGAAAGGGTCACACGGTGCATGCCGCTAGCTCCCGCATTATGAGATCTCTGCTTTCAAGTATCGTCCATTCATAATGGAAAGATTCGAAACGGTCAAATATTTGAAAAACGAATTACTTGTGAAGAAGGAATGTTTGAATTACAATTCAGAAGAGATATAAATCAGTCCCCAAACGGCGCTTTGTAGACTCATTCATGGTAAAAATTCTGTTTTTTTTTTTCAATACCATGAAGTATTTTCCAGACCTGATTTGAGAGGGATGCTGCACTGTAAAAAGAAGATGTAAATTTACTGATATCATATACGAGTGATATCACCAAAATATAATGGTAACTTGTAATTACCTTACAGTGTACGAGTAAATGCTGTTTACCCTTTCCGATTAGTAAATTTAAGGGAGTGTACGGTAGTGTGGGACGGCTTTTGGTTTTGCCCTATAATTTTTTATCAAGTCCATTTTATAGACACTTATGTAGATCATTGGAAAGCTAGAAGGCTCAGCTTACTCTTTGCTGAAGTAACTACATTGATTACGTTGAGTGGAAAAATTTTATAGCCGTTTTTGTGGAACATCGATTTTTGCACAGAAAAAAATTTGTACGGTAGTGTGGGACACTTTAAAAAATCCACCAAAATTGGCAAAATATGAAGTAAAAACACCAAAAATGTAAAGAAAATCAAATTGCATTTATTTAAAAAACCTTCAATGACAAAAACAACAACAAAAAATCACATTTGAACCATCTTATTCGCTGTCTTCTTCATCACTGTCAGAAGCGCAATGTTTACATGTGAAGTAGCCGGTAGTCATGGCAGCGCACTTTAAATGTACTTAATTTATATACTTACTTCTTTTGGAGCGTAATTTACTGGGGGAGGCAATTAACGAGACGGACAGTTCACTTTCAAACCACTTCTATTGAATAAAACAAAATCGATTAATATTACAATGGTGTCCCACACTACCGCACAAACGGTGTCCCGCACTAGGGAATGACAGCCATTTTTATCATGACAGAAAAAAATTGAAGTGTGCATATTTTGGCTTGAATCAATATTTCATCATAAAATGTAATGAAAACACTTCCCATAAATGCATTACATTTACCTTTTCACTAGATTTCATTGAAATTATAGCACTCACAAGAACTTGGAAAAAACTTTTTTTCTAATTTTCACACACGATGTTTGGGCGCAATAAAATTAATGCGACTATTTGCTTCAGTGTTAGCTCAAAAACTAGCTCATGTCATAAGAACAGTTTGACAGTAGTCGGTGTCGCCATATTTCCACTCTGTCAAAAAAAAACGGGTGTCCCGCACTACCGTACGTCCCACACTACCGTACACTCCCTTACATATATAGTGTAGTTGTAATTTTACCTTTCAAATCGGTAAAATTACTATTGTAACATGAATTCATTAATGTTCAGACAAAGAGTCAAATTCCCGGTACATGCTATAAATGTATACAATTGAAACAAGTGCAACCATATGTAAGCCTTTTTCGAACAAATCATCTGCGGTTTAGCTGCGATCGTTAGGGCTATGACGTTTCGTTTTGAGTTACGCGTTGACGAGTTCAATCGACCCTAATTAAATTAATAATTAGCCTCCTCTTATGCCCCTCGCTCGCCGGTTCCAGGGTTCATGAGTGGGGGAACACGGATCACGAACTATTGAATTTATGAGTCAGAAATGAAGTGAAAAACAAAGAAATGATTTATTATAGAAGGAACATTGAACTGGATCGAAGAATTGTTACAAAAGTGGTAATCTCACAACTACATATAAAACCTTTTATATCCTGAGCTTAAATATCGAATTGATTGACCCTAATCGCGGGTATAGTAGAAAAGCCGATAGCAGCTTGAGATATGACGGAAAATGGTTGCAGACCAATCATACGGTTGACTCTGTACCACCGACAGAGTTGCCAGCAAAAAATCGCCAAATCTAGTGATTGGTTATTTCTTTTATAACTGCCCAATCGTATTCTTGATTCTGAAAGAATGTACCGATCAATAAAAAGTTCGCGGTTTTTGCTGGCAACCCTGACCACCGAGGGTAATAGACAAAGATGAAACTATAATTCTACATGAAAATAATTATAGCAACGGTAAATCCCTTAAGAACATCGTAATTAGTTAATAAGCTAGGGTATAACGGAGAGCAATATGAATGGTCCAATCGTGAAACGCAAACAACGGTAATTTTAGCGGAATACTATTTAATTATTAATTAACGAGATTGGGCGATTTTTTCAGATAGGCGAGGGTTATTCGCGAACCCACGGAATAGCTAATTGATTTTATGAGTACGTGACAGTCATCGGCTATCTATCTCAGTTATTTCCCCCAATGCACCGGAAGGACCGCCCGTTTCGCCACTCCTCTAAACAGCTTTAATCTCCGGAAGGTTCGCCCGTTCCGCCCCTTTCCCTACTCAACCCTCCTCAAGATGGGACGGTTCACCCTGTCCAGACCCCGTGGTCCTAACTAATCACCAATAGCTGTGACAACAGCTGTTTTGCTAGGAGAAAGTATCCTAGACTTTCGGAAGAGGATTGCAAGCGATCCTGACCTCTTCTAGGTGTTCTCACCTTATGCTTTTATGCATGCGAAGAAGGGACTCTACCACCTCCAGGCACCCCTATCTATACCCGGCTCGGGTTATTTCCACTGATCTCTAATATACACTGGATAGCGGATACAGGACTTCGCAATACAAGACTTCTGTGAGTAATTGAACGTGATAGAAGACTCTGGGGCCGCCATTTGTTGGTGGGCTGAATGCTCAATTTTGGTGGTAAATTTGAATGCTATCGAAGTATTTTGTGCAGTATATCAATATTAATCCAATCCTAATACCCAATATTGTTTAACATGATGGGAAATTCGGAAAAATCATGGTTGATTACAGTTTGAATGGTTTGGAACGTTTTTATAATTGAAAATATACATTTTTTTGTGAAATTCACAAAAACTCAACAATAAACAGAATCTCATGCTTGTTTGTATTATGAGCTAAAATTTAGATGACATGGGAAAGGATAATGAAAAATTTTTCAATCACGTGAAAATATAATGTAGATATTGTTGGAAATACGTTGTTACGGTTCAAATTTACCGCTGAAAAATGAACATCCAGCCCACGTTAAAATGGTGGCTCCAAGTCTTCAATTCGTCACAAGAAATTTTTAGTATCTGCTATCCAGTGTATAATAGAGATCAGTGGTTATTTTCCACTGAGCGCGAGACCGTTGCCGCGGCGCTCCGCACGGAAAGAAGTAGAAACTAATATTTTAGGGCAGACTCACGCGTATCGCTGCCTTGAGGCAGTGTTCGGTCGCGCTCATCGTAGGTCTCTCTCTTTCTACTACGGTCAGTCAATCACAGTGGCCTGATGTTTCGTAAGCGGTTTAACGGTGCTGGAGGTAGATGTCGCCACTGAATCTAATGTCACGCACCCGTGGATTATTATTTTTTGATGACTAGTCACAGAGCATAGGCTAGGTAGGTTAGGAATAGTGTATAGGTACGTCTCTGACTGGAGTTCGATACCCGTTGGAGAAATGTTTCCCAGACATCGATGTTAAATATCTCAGATCAAGGTGAAAATAATTTTTTTTCGTCTGTGTAATTCTGCATTAAATTTACAAGTGGTGAATGTGATTTTATATAATTATAGTGTAAATAATTTTCCTTGATATCACTGTAAAAAGAAAGTCTTAAGTTCAGCTCATTTAATGGCTGAATCTATGATGCAAACAAATTAAGCCGAAAAAAAAATCGCCGACACAATGGAAAAAGCATTGTCTGAAATTAAGATGCGAACAGATTAAGACTTTCTTTTTACAGTGATGGATATGTAATTCTGTGTCATACATACCATGTAATTTCATGGATACTGTGAGGGTAAATGCTGTTGCCACTGACATGTTGGTACAATCACCGTAGAAATTTCTTACAGTCTGGATTTTAGATAAGAAAAGTATAAACATGCATTTAGTAGCATAGTAGGATATTCGCTCAGAGTGTGTGGGTCCGTGGATGGTTCATTGAGTGAATCCTCAACCCAATTTCAATTCACGCATGTGCATACATCCACACACATGAGATCGATGCCCTCTTACGTCCCTCGCAGTTGCTCCTATACATCTTTATTTAAAATTATATTCCCTTCTTGGATTGATAATGGAATTCACCTGCTCTGGAACCAGTGCTTTATCTTTCAAAATTTCAATGGGAGCTGTATGTTTTTTCTTGCGTTCATTATGACAGTAATGAGGAAGAATAGCGACAATATTGATAAGCAAAACTAATTTTTGTTGTTGTTTGCAAGATTCATTTGATCTTGGAACTAAAATATGACACACGTTATCCTTAGATCCATTTGATCCGAGGAAAAATAGATTTTCAACACGTGTGCGATGTTTGTGAGTCGTAAACTCTGGGTACCGATAGACAGACAAGAAAGATGAAATTTCTAGTATCATATTATTCATCACGTGCAGCCCACTCCGGCTTCATGTCCTCGCTCGTATCCAACTGAATGATTGCTCTCGTTTTTTGTTTTAATCCTGGGACAAGGGGAAAATTTATTTTATCCAACATGAATGGATACAATTTCACAATAAATCATAAAAAAAAAACTTTGAAAAACATCCAACGGGAGTAGGTTGGGACTATGATGTCTGATAGAAATAGATTTTGTAGGATTCTATCAATTATAAGGGAAATGAAGAAATGTGATATATGAAATATTGAAATAGTAGATATTTCAAGTCAAAATACAGGGGTTCTTCTTGCTTCATCGAATTTCTTTGATTTGAATTTGTTTTCAACTTCAGATATCTCAATAACGCTGTGAAGTAGTGATTCAGATTCTTGAACAGAATTGATTTTCTTATTTTGATAGGAAACGTATTTGAGTTTTATAGAGTCGTATGAAATGTTGATTAAAATTTGATATATTTCCTATCAAAAGGGATGGATTTTGTTCTGGAACTGCCATCAATACTTTGAGGTATGTACTTGGTTATTTACCATCCAATTTGTGAGAAACAGGTTCTCTTACGTTTGACTCGAATCTATATAATTTTCAAATTACGACGATATCAACGAGCAAAATTTCATATGAATTATATATACTATATTTTATTTCCAATTGTATATGAGGTTAACAATTATTATGTTTCAATTATACATAATTCATGACAACCCATTTCATGAATTTTATTCCAACATTTCTGAATAATTTTACATAGGGAATTCAGTCATTATCATGGCGCTCATATTTCACTGGCAAGCTTGAATATTATATTATGAATGGAAGGAGGATTATGATCTTGTAAAAACTATATACAGGTCAAACTTGGTAGTCTGTATGTATATGAATCAAGTCAATGCGAAGAATGATTTTCTAATTTGAAAATAACCAAAGAAGTATAGTTTGAAATGAAGAATGGTCCTCCATACTTATGTTTATTATAAATTTTGCTGAAGTTTGAATCGTTTATTGAAACCAGTTAGTAAACAAATCACGGAATAATCAGATGTTGAAGATCCAAAATCTTGTAGGACATTCTCTGATTGTTGTTTTTAGTTGAAAAAAATTGAAAATAATCCATTCGAGGAGATAAATAACGGTGATGCATGAATTTTTGTGAATTTGAATTTTCGTTTCGTTTCTATAAATGATTGAAACTCCAAAAACATTATTATAAAGATATATTTCACTTCATCGAAACTTATTATAACCTCATATGAATATTTCTCCACTTCATAATTCATCCATTATTGTTGAAATGTTATGCGAACATTATTCGAATTAATCAAGAAGGAAAGATGTTCTCAATCCAAGAAGGAGGAAACGTAATTATTGCTAATTGAAGTTTGTTATTCGTATGATTCAAAATATTTGCAACGGTGATGAAGATGAATTGCTTTTTTTTTATTTTTCGTAACAGTTGATTCCATATTCATCTCCACCAAAATAAGACAAATGCTACTAACAGTAATACAAGGAGACGTGACATTCAAAATGCATTCTTCGACACGTTCTGGTGATTTAGCAAACAAAGAAGTGGCGAATGAACGTTGAACTGAGAACTGTTGTTCTTATGGAACGATGCAGATCCCCTTGCAATAAGTTAGGTACTCTGATACGTACAAATACTTTGTATCACGTCAAACAATTCCGAAACTTATTTTTCTGACATTTTTGAATTATGTTATTGTACTTCCCGATGTTCACGGATTTTTACAAGATTTACGGGAACAAAAACTTCACTTTACTCTGTAATAAGAGGAACAAATGACCTTGATTAAAAGTTTAACTATAAGTTTCTGCAGAAAAATGAAGATTCACCGTGTAATGAAATCTAATGAGCAACTTCAAAGAGATCTTAATTCGTTTAATGAGTGGAGTGAAAAATTAGGTTCTTACGGATAAGGGTCTCTTTGATCCTAACATCAATTTTAGTTAGAAACATCGTTGAGACAGTTCAAAATTTGTCAACTTTGGAAGTCTCTACAGTGAGAAAAAGGGTCAAGTTGAATATTAGATTGATAGGTAATTTAGTTGAACCAATAAATTTTATTTGTCACAGCTGAATTTTTTATTTGCCTTGAGTAAATCACCTTATTCATATTTCAGACAAGTAGACTTTTATTTACGTCAGCTAAGATTTAGATGAGACGACTAAATTTTAATTTCCGCAACTAGGTGCTTTTTTCTCGGTGTAACTGTGATTCAGTCTTTTGCTGAGTTCTATGTTTGTGGAGAATATTTTTTATATGAATGTTTTTTCTACGAATAGATGAAAAATATCATTCTTTCAATTAACAGCCTCGATCCCAGACAGCACTGAAACGTTTTAAGAACATTCACAAAACATGGTTGGTAATATACGAAACATGCAAAAAACGTCCCAGGATATTTTAAAAACGTTAGATGTACACAGTAAAAAAAATCCCGTCATTGTGTAAAAAAGAAGTACGTGTCAAAATTCAAGTGTTGAATAATTAACTACGTGTTAAAATTCAAGTGTTGAATATTTAACAATTTTGTGTGTTCATTTAACACACTGATCAAATGCTGTTCGATCGATTCATTTTCAACACATTAAAATGTTATCCGAGTTCAAATTAACACTTTATAAGTGTCACTCTGGAATCAACACACGTTGAGTGTGAAGAAAAATGGTTAACATTCGCTTGTGTGTTGAATTTGACGAAAAATTTTTTACTGTGTATGTTTTGGAAACGTGAAAATGTCCTAGGAAGTTTTATTTACGTTTTCGAGGGAGGTTATGGAAACATTTTACCGAGCATGATTTAAAAACGTCGCATAAATGTTTTCCTTATTTCTTTCAATTATTGAAATGTTCCAAAAATATTTCAAGAACATGAAAATAATGTTTTCAAAATCTAACACGATGCATTGAAAAAAAAAAACGTTTTTAAAACATCCAGGATATGATGTTTTCAGAATCAAATCTAGGAAACCAGAAACAAGTTTCTAAAATGTTCCGAGAATTTTCGGTGCTCTCTGGGATTGTATCATTGTTAAAAATTCAGGGAACTGAGTTTTTCATCACATTTCACATGAATTTACTTGAACGATATGAATTTTCATAGGTGCCTTCAGGTACATTTTTTATAATAAATTTTGTACTAATCTCAAGAACACTTTGAATTGTGAACGCAAGGATGAAGTATCCGTTTCGAGGTTTTCAAAAGAGAAACATTTTCCCATACTATGAGAGACAAGTTGAAGAAGTTGATAAAGCTGAGGACACTGAGAAAACGTTTATTCCAACCTGTGATGGTACACAATACTGTATATTTGGTAATCTTCTATTAAATTAAGGCGATGAAATTACTCGATGATTAGTTTTGAGCGGGATAACATTAACATTAAAGATCAACTTTCAAACATAGAAATATCTGATGGTAATAAGTGATTTTCCAAAATAAAAGGAATTTATCAATGATTGTTGAACTGTTGTGCTCAGAAGGGTTTCCTGAGCATGCTGATCAATAATAACCCGTATTAAATATTTCGCTGAAAAATGTCTGTAAAACTATAAAAAATCTCTGAAAAAAAATGAAAAAATTCTGAGAAACTCTGACAAACGCTGAGAATCTCTGAAATTTTGATGAGAAATCTAATATTTTTGGGACATTCTTTACAGACTTTTTTCAGACTTTTTTCGTTACTATTTCTTTGAAAAAGAATGAAAAAACTCTGAGAAACTCTGAAAACTACAGACTTTGTTCAGATTTCGTTACTATTCCTCTGAAAAAGTATGAAAAAACTCTGAGAAACTCTGAAAAAAGTCTGAAAAAAGTCTGTAAAGAATGTCCCAAAAATGTTAGATTTCTCATCAAAATTTCAGAGATTCTCAGAGTTTGTCAGAGTTTGTCAGAGTTTTTTCATTTTTTTTCAGAGATTTTTCATAGTCTTGCAGACATTTTTCAGCGAAATATTTCCATACGGGAATATAAACAGAAATAAGATTATTACTATAAGTTATTGAATTTTCAGCCCCGATCGATTTCCTATAAAAGAAGCTCACCAAACGCCATTGGGCATTCGAAGGCAACTCATGACAGAATACAGAACTCGAGTTTGGGTTGAAGAATCAGTTAACAAAAACAGTATATCGTAAAATTATTGTTGAAATTAATCAATAAATATTTCGTAGAGAATAAAAATGAAATAATTTCAATCACCACAAAATAAGTGGTACAAATTATTTTAAACATAATTCTTCATATTGATTCCTTTAAAATCAATTCAGATCCAATAGGTATATGAAGAGGTGAAAAGGAAGATTTGCTTATTTTCTATAAGAAAAACAAATCCAACGAACAGGTATTCATTCTTGGAGTTGACGCGAACATCGATACATCGTTGGATTGAGGTGTAATTGTCGACGATTTTCGAATCTGCACATTCTTAGAATTAACTCAGTATCGTTTCGAATCAAAGAAAGGTTTGGTTAAAATGAACGCAAAGAAACCTTTTGGTTCGCTGCAATAAAGCTTATTTGGGATTAAAAAAATTCGGTACACAATAATCAACAGTTTTCCACAGACAAATGAACTTCATTTGTCCTAAATCAATTTTATTCCAGGCAAGCAAAAAGTTGCTTTGCGTTCATTTTCATCCAAAATTTTGTTCCGCTGAAACAAATTGTGTTTCCAAAAGAACAAAAGAGTTTGAAAATGATCTTTTTGCTTTATCAGCCTCGAAAGCATGCATTTTTCAACAGGTTCGCCAAAAAATATCATGTGCATTATGAACAAAAAACGATTGACGCTCGTGTGAGGTGCGGTTGAGCTTCGGGTCCCTTGGGGTCCCTTTGCCTCGACCGCAACTTCCACTCGCTTCGATCGCCTACTTTCTACTTTCAGTAAGCAATACACTATTTCATCAGATTCTAGAACTGATGAATTCAATCATCGTCGAAGCAAAATAGCAAAATGAAACTTTTCCTTCCATAAATTATCTTGATCGATTTCGAGCTCTCAAATTAATTACTTATATAATCGTTTTCGAATCGATTAATCCCCAGAAGAATTCACGAAATGTCACATATTTGCATTCGGATACATTTTTGAGTTTCATACTGTACAGTATGGAAAACAGTGACCTGACCTTGTTCTTTTTTCACTCTCCAGAGAATAAAGACTTCAACCTTTCAATTTATCTCGTGAAATGAAAATTTACATCTATGATTTAATTTGTTCATTCAATACATTATTTTCATAGAATTCTATCCAAATATTCTCTCAATATCACCGTAAGGGTGCGTTTGATAATCAATCTTAACATACGTAGAGGAACTTCCATAGTTGATTGAAAGAAAAAAAAGTGATCCAAATTTCGATTGACTGATCCACGATTGTTAGTGTAATTTATTTGCGAGTATGAAGATTAATGATTTCTAAATCGTAATAACTTGTCTTAAGATGGATAAAAATAGGACTTCCACGGTTAGAAGAAAAATGATCCTCAGTGCTGGGTGTGACTTTTTCTTCTTTTCTGGACAATGAATGGGAGTAGTGAATGAATGATCACGGCATGTAACGACTGTCTGAATATAGGGGAAGGATTTTTCTTTGTATGCTTCTCTCCAAAAAAATGTGGTCGTTGAGAGAAAAAAATGTATATCTGTTTGAAGCAACTGGTTCCAACGTGCTTTTTTTTGGCACAGAAAACTTTTGGAGAATTAATTTCTTCCGCCATCTAGATGGGAATGTTGTGGAAATAATCAATATCAAATTCGACTTTTGATACGTTGATTATCACATTCGTTCGTTTATGTTTTAATTTGTTATTGTTACTATGCTATTTTTGCATGGGTTTCAATTATTCATTGTAAGTTGATTGAATTTCCATTTCTTTTTACGTACACGGAGAAAAATGCAGCTCGAAAGGATAGTAATCTTTAATAGAAAATTGGAGAATTTTTCTTAAGTTCGTAATGAACATAAAACGGTTAAGATTTTTCTTGAATATTGCTCGGAAAACAATGGGAAATTATCAATACTTAACAAATCATAAAAACAAATATGAAGTTTCCAAAAGTCGCGAATGAAATTTTTCCAAAGTGAATAACAAAATTCTGTAATTTGGAAATAAGATTCCACAATGCCACAATGAATTCTGGATTGATTTGGAAGATTATATTCATTCAATGACATGAAGGTATAATGTGAGGTTTCACAAACCACACTTAATATCTCAATTCTGTAAAAATTATATAATCCCTTTCATGTCCCTGACAGAGATTGCTGCGGGATGAAAACTCATCTGAAACATCTGAGGATGAACAGGACTTGTCTTTGAATGGAGAAATATAAACTCATGAATGTATTAAATCGGAGAAGTTTGTTTAATTTCTTCCGTTATAACTTTCCTCTTATCAAAGCAAGAAACATTCAAAGAGTTTCTTTCATTATTTCATTCGAGTGGTATCATTTGGTTACTTCTCAAGCGAAGAAACTCTCTATGAACTATATAATATGTATAGATTCATACAGTTTGTATGCAGCATGTTTATCGATTTGAATTTCTGTATATGAGAGATGTGTCATATATATGACACAAACTTGAGCATTATACTCGCAAGAATCCATACTTTTTCACAGTAAAAATATATAGTTTATATGAATTTTCATAAAATATCGATACATATTTTACAGAGAAATATTAATATCATAATTGTCACCGATTCCTATAGAAAAAAATCTGTTATTTTAGAAAATATAGTGATTTTTTAATTTAAATTTTTCCTCCATATATCAATACTGTCGTGGTTGTATCATTGATCATATTCTTCCACTATTCAGTTTAGCTCAAGATAGTATTTTTTTTCTCAAGGCAGAGGTTTGTATGGAACAGAACATAACGAGACTCGTTGGCCAATTCTTCGTACGGAAAGCTCTCCACTTGGCTAACCAATTGTTGAGCAATTTTCCTCATCACTGATCAAATGCTGACCAAACAAAATTTCCATCTTGAAATCCACGGTATAACCCGATTTTACCTAGGGATGCCCTATTGTAACAGTGATCGTTACTTTTATGTACAACATGTTATCAGATTTCTATAAATATCATTATTAAAATTCATAAGAACTTGATAACTATTCGATATAATAATAACAATTAGAGATCATCCATAAATAACGTTCGCTTTCCAACATGTGTTTCTTCGTCAGATCTCGCTGACTCCACGTTGATGCGACAAAGATATGAACGAAGAAAAGTGAATGTATTTTATGGATGATCCCTTACCTTAATCTCCGTTTATTTTTTTATGTAACCATCGAGAAAAAATCTCATACAATTTGAACACAAAAAGAAACTTGAACTTGATTAGATATCAAAGAACTTTCCAATTAGTTGCAATACATTGCAAATTCAAACAAAGATTTCTTAAAGATCCCGATTGGAGAAGTTTTGGAAATTATATATAATTTATTTAAAATTGTGTATTATTTATATACAGGGTGGTGCAAAAGTCTGGATACACTCTAATGACTCCTGAACGAGTGGAGATAATGGGATAATTTTTTTTCAAATTCAACAGGGGAACAGAATCTACCATACTAGGAGGGTGAGGAGTCCTCAATCTTGAAGAGTGTGAGAGGGGCGAAAATCTTGAGTGAGGTGGGGGGGGGGCTTGCGATAGCTCATTAGATGAGGATTTCCATCCCGAATACAGCCGTTCTTTGGTTTCTGAAATCGGTCAATTTTTCGCTGAATTGTGACCACTTGAAGATTGTTCCAGGAGCAGTCAGAGCCGGTGTTGTTTTCGGGGATCCACTCCCTTGGAATGATACGTCATGCGCCCCCCCCCTCCCATTTGATTGAAAAAAAACATCCAAAGATCTTCATCCGATGGGGAGGTCTACACCGGCTCTGACTGCTCCCAGAACAATCTTCAACTGGTCATAATTTGGCGAAAAATTGACCTATTTCAAGAAACAAAAACGGCTGTATTCGGGCAGAAATCCCCATCGAATGAGCTATCGCAAGCCCCCCCATCGCCCCCTTCAAGATTGAGGACTGCTCACCCTCCTACACTGAGAAAAATGAAATGTGAAAATAACCCTATTTCGTATATTTTTCACCCTTCAAATAATGAAAACTGAAGGCAGCCTTTCAAAAGTGAGAAGTACCTTTTCAGTGTTGAATTTCACCGTACATTCGGTTTGATTCACCAAAAAGATGGTATTTATCACCTAACTCATGGTAATAATAACCAAAATAATGTATTTTTCACTGTCCAACACATTACTATATTGGAACATGATTTCTACAATGCAGATTTTTCTCAGTATAGTATGATAGATTCTGTTCCCCCGTTGAATTTGAAAACAAAATTATCCCATCATCTCCACCCGTTCAGGGGTTATTAGAGTGTATCCAGACTTTTGCACCATGGTGCACCCTGTATATAATTTTCAGAATCTTACCACTCGGGACAAGATCTTGATGTGCAAACATGAAACGAATGATCGCAAACATTACCGCTTTTTTCGGACGTCGAACTTTGAACTACATTGTGTGGTAAATGATACCTCACGATAACACAACAAAAACCCAAACGCTATTCAGCGTTGAGTAAACGATTAGGCAGATGAATATTTTTTTATAAAGAAAATACCAAGTTTCTATAAATATTTCATGAGAATTTATGAAAGCTTGAGAATTATTTCATGAAAACAACAATGATTACTGTTATTTTTGCTCACCTTTATTCCATAAACATTGATACAAAGTTTTATAGAAAAAATTGTTACCGTGCAATGGCAATCTCAAAGACTTGCCCCGAATAATTTATCATTTTCACCTCTCGTTGTATGAATTCATATCTTGTTGAAATGAGGAATCCTTTTGCGTTTATTTTTACGGTTGACTAATTCAACGATTGGAATATGAAGAGGAAAAATAGTTCCCGAATTTCAACATAGCTAATTACCATCCGTTTCATAGGATGAAAAAATAGGACAGTATGAAAATTTGCTTCATAGACAGAAAAAATGAGGCTGCATAAGAAATGTAAATATTTGTTCTCTTTCTTTTTTCTTTTCAAAATTAGAGAGTTCGTCTGATGCCTTCAAGGTGATAACAGCGACTCCCGAAGATGCAACCAGACCCAGTGATTGAAAAAGAACACAATCAAAACTATCCTGACAAATTACTCGAAAACGAAGGAACGAAATCAAAATATCGCTCTTCACAGATCGTCTTCAATCAATAAAAATGGTCTGTACAGAACGATTTTTTCCAATAATTTGTCTGAAAAGATTTGGCTTAGGTTGCAACGTCGGAGGCTGACATCCCCTTAAACTTACGAATAACCAAAACTTTGATAATGTCAAATTAGGTTATGAACAAATGAAGTGATTTCAAAATTAAAACATTTAAAAGAATCGAAAAACATGAATACTATAATATGATACTTTTTCCATTATGATGATTCTTTTCATAATTTGGAAAACATCATCAACTTCCATCTGTATCAATGCTTGTTTTTTTTATTGTATTGAACAATCGAATTCGAATTGAATCGAATCGCACTGAAGGGTCAAAAGGTTTAAGGGGTGTGTTATTTTACATGGTCGTACCGCTACAGGTCACAATTATTAATGTAGAACAAAAAACCAAAAAGTTTCTCAAAATATAGTCCAAAATCTACTGAACATCAAAGAAATTTTTCGATACATTGAATACGACAGATTTTATGAGGAATTTTCGATCGGTTTAACAAAGACAAAATCGAAAAAAAATCCAAATCAATGCCATTTTCTCTAAAATCAGTTTTTTGAAAAAATCCCACGATTTTTGCTAGATTTTGTAATATATTTCGAAAAACTTTTCAGTTCTTTGTCCTACATTCATAATTGTGACCTGTAGCGACACGCTCATGTAAATTACCACACACTTATTTCGAATGTGCTGATATGCCGCCATTTTGTATTGTAAAAATATGATGAAATGTGTTTCTGGTACTCAAAGACCAGTACTTTCATATGCACAAAACCACATATTTCAAAAATGTTTCTATCGTTTGTGGTGAGTCTTAGAAAATGACAATAATTTCGTGGACATAAAATGACATTACCCCTCGAGAGACAAATATATTCGTCACATTTGAAGAACACAGTTTCAAACAATTAATCTCTATGAATATATATAAAATATTTTAGAGCATCTATTTCTAGTAGTATTCAATATTTCATGAATCATCACACTTCCAGGGCTCCCACTGAGCTTCCATAAAAAAGTAGGACATTAAAAAAAAAAGTAGGACAACCCGAAAAAAAGGCAAATAATTTCCAAAATAGAAATAAAACATTTATATAAAGAAATTTTATGACAGAATTACGAAATTAACAAAAAATATGAAATAAAATCGATCACCATAGTTTTATTAAACGTTACATCTATATCACGCTTATTAAAATAAAAATTTGCAATTATCATATATTATTTCCTTCAATAGTCTGATAGAATGAATAGAAATTTTGATATAAAATATATTTAAAAAAATAAGCAACAATTATAAAATCGTTTTTTTTTCTCAATTCTGTCGGTAATCAAATTCTTCAGATTTTTTTCATTAGTCTAAAATATCCAATTTTGTTGCTTTGGCATGTGAAAAAAGTAATGCCGTTCAAAAGTTCATCAAACACATTGAAAATATTGAAACTTCGCATCATTTGTGATATTTCTCTAGTTCAGTATTTCATTCGTTATTTGATTAACTGGTTTGAGTAAGGAATCATGTTTATTGTGAATTTCCAATTCGACGTTTTGTGCACATACAAATATGATGTCTGCGAAAAATCGTTGATTTGATATTTCTACTGAGTTGACGTGCTACTTTATGTATTGCACTTTCTCAGATAATAATTCAATTGAAAAATTATCAACAAATCATCACATTGTCTGATCTCATGAACCTCCAATTATAGCATTACGGAAAGCAGCATCAATTGTGGTCTCACTGATCGAACTATTTCTTCAAATTCTTAGTTAGATTTCACTTTTCAGCCAGCCAAAAGTGAGCTTATCAATTTTTTTAGTAGAATTTTCACTCTTTGAGAGGGATAGTCTGAGGTGTGAAGTTGGACTCCTTAGATCACTTCGATTTGGAAGGGAATTTTTCACTTTTGAAGAGGAATTTCCCTCGAAACAGTTGAAAATACCACTCAAACTGGACAAGTTCATTTCTGAAATTTAATGAAGTGGGGCCATAGATTTCTTATTCTTTCAAATTTAGAGAATGATCACGTATTTCAATCATTTACCGAAATAGATGTAGCGACTAATCAACAACTACAGCAATTATCCGGTATATAGTCGAAAATCAACTATTTAAATAGCTGTTATAACCAACTTTTCGTGTGATTGTCTGGTTTGAACTTTGAAATCAACATCATAAAATTACTGACTTGTTCTATTTATTCTTTCAAACATATAATCTGAGGATTGACGTTTGATTATCGCAGCAAGAAGAACAGTATACGATGTGAGTGAACTTCAACAAATAAAAATGCTGACTAAATGGCAAAAGAATGGAACAAATTATGACACCCATGACGAAAATATTCTCATAAGTCTTTATAATTCGTCACAAAACTCATATTTTTCCATAATTCTTTATAAAGCCACAATTCTTAGAGAAATTATAAGAATTTTGTTATGATATACTTGAAGAAATAATTGGAAATATTAATCCAGTTCAGGTTGGGAGCGGCAAAGTATTATTAGGCCCTGAGTGGCAAAAATGTAAAAACGTCCCTGATTATAAGGTGATTTTCGTCAGGGACTTTACGAAAGAGTAGGAATAGTAGGATAAAGTGCAGAATAGTAGGACAAAGTAGGACATTTGACCAAAAAGTAGGAAAAGTAGGACCAGTGGGAGCCCTGCACTTCAATAAACATCGTTCCTTGATATCCGTGGACGTCTACCAATCGATCCATCGAAAGTATCATATTCCCGAGGGTGCGATGTTCCGACTTGGCATTGTCTCGACAGAATTTTAGTAATCTCGGATAGAATTTTTAGTTCATCATTATTACAGACTGGAAATAATTCAGTACATCCCAACTTCTTGATTCTTGAATTCAAAGTATTGTACTCTTGAAAAGTACGACGCTCCAGGCAGCGACATTCTACCAGCACAGATAACATTTCTACCATTTCAATGACGCTCGCTTCACTATTTGATTCGATTTTGAGCTATTCGGACACCTCTGTGAAGGAGTTATATTTACGATGATCAGTTCTTTTATTTGAATGAGTTCACGTAAAAGCTCTAGAACAAATTTTGATATCTTTCGTAAGTTCAAAGACCTTTCCATGCAGTCTGGTTTTCAGTGATCATTATTTTTCATACTATATTGAACATAACTATCAGTTATGGATGATAAATATACACTTAAACTGTCTGTGCTGAACATTGAGGTGCCTCGAAGAAAATGATGTAGGCACGAAGTGTATTTCAGTACCACGCTATGAAGAATTATGGCTCTCATAAATCTTCGAGTGGTAGACTTTAGGGGTTGAGCACAAATTATCTAACCTTTTGTATACATTACTCACAAATTAAGAAATAAGAAGGATTTGACGAATAAATTTGAAATATTGTTAGAACGATGATGCTCATTTCAGTAAGAGTATTACAAATTTTCTTTGTAGAGTAAATAAATCTTCGGAATAATTATGTTACAGATTATGTACACAGTTCTTACACTGTAGGAAAAAAACTTCGGGAAAATTGCAGTACCGTACTGGGAGTAATTGACCTGTACATTTGTACTGAAAAATTACATTCAAATGATGAAAATTCCAGCACACGTACTGAGAAAAAACCCATACAAACATTTTTGGGCTTCGCCAATGCTGACAATAAAATATAGCTTGGCGCAATGTTGACAGACAAGGCTTGGCAATCTATAAATCTTCAATGTTGATTAACAATAAATACAATGTTGCATCGATGTCGGTGTTCGACGGATTCCGTTTGTCAACCTATTATTGTGGCATAATTGCGTCAAGCTCGGCTTTTGCTTGGCTCATCCTTGACCCAACATTGACTGAACGATAAATTCCATTCAACACCAGAATCGTTCGACATGTGGTTCAATATTGTCCCGAACTTTGGCCTAGTTTCGGTAGAAATTAGCTTTCAATGTAGCGCCGACCATTGGTAATAGCATGGCTCAATATTGGCAAGCTATATAATATTTTTGCTACGTCACTAATCAAGTGTTTCTCGCGAGTGGTGAAACGCGTATACAAAGAATATATAAGGCTTAAGTAAGTCTTTGGAAGAACATGAGTCACACTAGAGGGCTCCTACTGCTGAGCTACATTGTGTCTACTTCTCATGGCAAAATTTCCAATTGTTTGCCAATGATGGTATATTTAATTGCCATTGTTGCATCGATGATGGGACTTCATTGGAAAAACACGTAGGTAAATCATAAAATGATGTTATCATTCCAGGTTTGCGCCATGCTTGGTTGCTAAGCCTCGGCCATACTTTATCTACGTTGTACCATGCTAGCGCCAATTGTAAATTTCTATATGGGAAGATTGTAGAGCCAACTACATGATGGGGTTGGATATGGCGAACGACGGGATGTAAAATTCGTCATGAACAGAAATTTTCCAGTTCCTGGGTACCGGAAAATTCCAGTTTTTTTTTTAACAGTGTAGTTTATCTTATCATCGAAATTACATAGCTCTCACAATAAATTTCTCCTAATATATCTGAATCGATTGACGCGATAATCACATTGAATAACATTCCTTCCATTATTCGAAAATAATACGAGAGAATAAAATCGACTAAAGTCATTAGTTCTTTGTCATAATAATATAATTCTCCATTATATAATCACTCATTCATCCATCTATTGTTATTCTCAAAAAAGGGAGGAAAAAGTGAGAAGTGACCAAGCGGTGTGAAAGATCGTTCTTTCTTTCACGCGGTAAAATCCCTTCTATCTACTAATGACAAGCTGATACGATAAGTCATCATCTCGGAAGCCATTTGATCCGTCGACAACGAAACATAAATGTTTTTGCGCGTGCTCGCAGTTTTGTATTCAGTAGAGTCGAGTCTCAACCTCTGATGTACACT
Source organism: Gonatopus flavifemur (assembly GCA_018340375.1). NCBI lineage: Eukaryota > Metazoa > Arthropoda > Insecta > Hymenoptera > Dryinidae > Gonatopus > Gonatopus flavifemur. The sequence continues at coordinate 25,482,828 of JAFFJZ010000002.1, forward strand.
GACAACTACTTTCTTGCTTATATACCAGTTCGTGCATGTATGTGTCTATCGCGTATAGTATAAAGCTGTGTCGAGTTCGAATCAATAACGAATCTATCTTTCTCTCTTCCATTCTGTTTTTCCTTTCCTTTTTTCTCCTCATCCCTTTTGCTTTTCTGCTTCCACGACTCCGATTCAGGGAGGCTGGAGAGAAAAGAAACTGACAGAAAAGAAAGTGGAAAGAGGGAAAGAGAGAAGAGTTAAAAGAGAAATACATTGTCATCCAACTGGCAGCAGAGACTCGATTGTAAATAGGCCGGTAGTATGCAGTCAAGGAGTAAAAAGAGCTGAGCTGGACAAAAAAGAGGGTTCCGCAATTTTTTTCATATTTATTTTGTTTCATCCCACTATATTTCCTTGAGATTTATTATATTCGCCAGCAGGAAATCGATCTCGAATTCCAAAGTTCAGCTTGAATTGTGAGGAAAAGGAAGAGAAAAGAAAAATATTTCGAAACATGAATCTTATCTTCTTCCTTTCTTAACTACCAACATTATCTCAATGATTCACGTGGAGGTTAGAATAGCAGACAATTTATTCGTCCGGAGTTCTCAAAAATTCAGGAAAAGTTCGTAGCTACGTGTATATAAATAATACGAATGTATATTTATGAGAATTGTTGATGATCGTATCTGAAGATGAGAAAAGTTTAATTGAAGCGAACATTATACGCCATGAGGTTCAGTCTGTACTGAGAATTCCGTATTCAAGTCCCACTGATGTACATTATTCTCGCACTGAGAGAAAGTTGCCTAGTTGCGACGAGTAAGTGTTGAGTTGCCGTAGCTAGATTTTTATTTACGCTAGCTAGACTCTAGATGGGGTAAATAAAAGTCTGATTCCCTGAAATATCCTGTGTGGAAATTAATTCTTGGCGGCAGTTTGGATTGACAGGATTGTCACGCATTCATCTTCAGGACCTGCACAGTATTCCCAGCTTGGGCCTATGTAGAACACCCACGATGAAGCCAATGCAGGCGTTGAAATTAGGACCTTCAAAATGATAATAAATTGAATCCCAGGTGGAAACTTCCTTGATTGAAAATTGGGCTATTCAAGGCCCTATCTGTACCCAGATCGCTGCGACTTGAGCTCGAACAAGGCCTGGGATGGACCGTATAAACTTGCCATTGATTATACATTACTGGATTGAAAATTAGAATCTTCGGGAGAATACGGGGAGCCTGACAAGGCTCTATGCAAGCTGTATTTGGTTTGTCTAGATTTTCGAAATAGGGTAAAACATTGGTAATTCAGCTTGGCCCCATATGGGCCTTATAGGGTGTCCTTGAGTCAAAGAAATCAGGCTGAATATCAGCAACCCCACTAGGCCCCTTAGTTTGGACACCGAATATAACCCCATACGGGGCCTATATTCAATACAGGATGCCCGGAAAAATGTCCACACGGGATGAATAAAATCGTTTATTCACAGTGATTGAATTTTTTTGGATTATTGAGACATTCATTAATAACATTAGTCCCTGAGTTAGAAATTTCTCATTCTTGCCAAACGATGGTTTTGTAGGATACTTCATTCCCGCCAACAAAAAACAACCGAATTGCATATTACAAATCACTATACACTGAGAAAAAAAAGTTGTAAAATTGTATCAAGTCAAGAATGTATTGTCTTGAATACTGCCAAGAATATATTTTCTTGATTCAAGTAGATTTTCATTTCAATTCAAAATCATTTGCTTCAATTGAGCAAATATTTTTGAAATGAAAAAAAAAAAATCAAAAAAAAAAAAATCTTCTTCTTCAAGGCACTACATTCTTGACTCAATACAATTTTTCCCTCAGTGTAGCATGTTGAGAAAAGGATGTTCTTTGGCAAAAGTTTTGTTGTTATGAATGATGATATTATAAAGGTTATCTTTCTGCTAACCTAACTTCAACCCTCCGTGTGGAGATTAAGATTCCATGATCTATTTACCATTGCTGTCCTGAACGATGTGACAACCGTGCTGAAGGTATTTTACTTGACGTACTAATTGTCATCTCTCTTTGTGTACTACTGTTACAGAGAAAGGGGCAAATTAATGATCAGAAATTAGAACCCCTGCGCTTCTCATAACAATGAGCGAAGGTTGATGCGTTAATTGCTCAGTCATAAACCTGATCTCCAGGGAAACTTGTGATTCATCATTATTCTGCACGTTATTATACAAGTTTCTGAATGAAAGTTATGTAATGTAATATATTCTGGTATGGACTGGTTATATTGTTGATTATACGAAATTTGGTTACAGTCTGATTTCGATGTGACGTTATTCATGATTTTCAACGAAAACAGAGTTCGTATTTATAATTCCATGAATAAAATTACGTATCAATATATGTTTTAAAAGTAATCGTGAATTTTGTATTTTTAAATGTGTATCAGACAATCTAAGTTAGGACTGAAGTTCCTAATCTAAAACAGAAGCTGCTTTATAGAACATCGGGAACAAATAATCCATTGTCATTTAATCTTCACTGAAGTTTCAATCGATTTTGTGGTTATTTTCGTAGCTTCGGATGTGATACCAAATTATTTATGTCGTCGAAGTTCGAGTGGTTTATCGAAGCGAATTTTTCATTGCATACGAAAGCACTGAAGTTTATATATCCACACTTTTTCTAATGGCATTTTTAATCTTTCAGACCTCTTCCACGTTACATTTTGAATTGACGTACGAGAAGTTTCTTATAAAATATGGAACTTCCAAATACTACTTTTTTATATTCGAATCGATTTACCATTTCTTTGCTCGATATTCAAGAAAATCAGAATTTGACTCTCATATTTGATGGTAAAATAAAAGATCTCTAATCTTCTACATGCTTCCTACGGGTCTCTTATCTGAGTATGTGTGGGAAATTTATGGAATAACATAATTGATAATACGCTGAGAGGTATGATGTAATTTTAAAGCTGTTCGTGACATGTGTCGTTTGGTAACAATAAGTCAGACGAAATGCCATTGCGATCAGCTTGGGGAGGTTGGGAGGAATACAGCTCCAGAGTTAATGGCGCGTTCATGATCGCGTGAGCGCTGTCGTGTTCATCCGTCTACCATTCGAAGTCAGTTAGGGAAGCTTGCTTAACATGACCAAGTTCAGGATTATGTAGACAACGAGCAGAAGCTTACATGGCCAAATGGAAGATGATTCATTCAGAAGTCTCATCTACATGATCGAGTCTAATCAAATGTTGAGATGCACTGGAATTAGTAGAAAATTTTCATTCTTCGTTTAGTACAGCATAAGATACGGAATGATGCTTTTGAGGTGTTTTCAGGTATTTCCAAGGATATTCACTCTAAAAAATATTGTCTTCACTTCAGTGATGGATTCCATCCCCAGCTTGTGGAGTAATTGATTTTTCATCAAAAATAGAAGATTTTGTTCTCCACTTCGAGGATTTATTCTGCTTTTTGGGTGTTGAATTATCTAGAAAGTAAGAAAGAAGTCTATCGAATCATAGGAAAAAGTCCCCCATCATAGAAGATTTTTGCTGCCACCAGTTTTTGGGTGGAAATTTCACAATTATTTCTTAGAGTGTTTCTAAATTACTCATATTAATGTCCAACTGCATTCAAACAATACAGCGTTCTTCCGAATAAGTAGAAAAAGTAAAAGTGTTACTATCGGCTTATTTTAAGATGCAGCCAAAACTAGTTCTATTTCAGCTAAAAGTACAGTAAGTATCCAAAACAAATGCCGACACAATGGAAAAGACTGAATTTCGGTCAAGTTATCAAGTAAGATGCAGCGATTTTTCATCATCCACTGAAATGGGAGTATTTTTGTCAATGTCTCACACAGTAAAAAGTCGGGCTGAATTTGGCTGCATCTTACTTGAAAATTTGACTGAAATTAAGTCTCTTTCATCGTGTCGGCATTTGTTTTTGATGCTTACTTTCAGTTGAAACAGGGCTAGTTTTGGCTGCATCATAAAATCAGCTAATATTTGAGATGGAAGTAACCCATGTGGAAATAGCCAGAGTTGACAAATGACGCGGTACTGGCAAAGTTGTATTTGCCAGACAATGTTCGCGGATTTCAGACGGTATTGGCTTACGTTGACAGACGGTCTCGGGCCAGTATCGAATCGATACTGCCTGTAGAATATCCAGATCGCAGAGAAACGGAACCGCGCCAGTGCTGGCCAGAGTTGGTGATATCATCCAATGTGTGCGAGAGACGACAATGTGCCAATATCGATGGGACTGTGGCTGACTATGGAATCGGTAGGCGATTGACGTTAGAATGACGATCTTGGCAATCCGGCTGTTGTGGTGAGCCGGAGTCGCGCCAGCATTAAACCAGAGTTGATATTATCGTTCGAAATGTTCCAGAGACGACAATAGTTTTATTTTTTACAATGTAAAATAGGCTGATTTTTAGGATGGAAGTAAGTTCTATCTTTTGTTGTCTCAGACAATGTTTGTATACAAATGCGAGCACTGAATAAGGACAATTCTAGCCAATAACAAATTGAGAAATTTCGAATCTCAACAGAAACTGCACTGAGAGAGAGAGGGAGAGAGAGCTCATTTGTATTCAATGAATCTTTATCTGGAAACCGCGAAAGGAATATTCATTGCACATAAACATGTACTGTGAAAAATAATTGTGGAATTTTCCTCCAAAAAATGGTGGCAGCAAAGTTTCTCCACAGATAGGGAATTCTTCAACATAATTTAGTGGACTTTTCCTCTATTTTCAAAGCATTCCACACCCAAGAAACAAAACAATTCCTCAAAGTGGTGAAAGGATCCCTCACTTTTCATGAAAAAACAATCCCCCCAAGATAAGGGGACAAAATCCACCAACAGTGTGGGGAAAAATTCACCATATTTTTCACAGTGTGACTCATTCCATTCAAATAAGATTTATTAACAATTTATAGATGTAATGCAAAATTTCTTAAACAATTGGTGAGCTGAATTTATGCCAAAAAATACTTATTCCGTGGTATCTATTATATATTTACAAAAAATGGAGCTGAAGCTAGTAAACGTAAACTAGCAGGCCGCGTTCATAAACTGAAGTCATGTGAATTTGAATGTTTACAAAATACATATTTTTGAAGATCAAGATTCAAAAACTTCATTGGTGTCGGTTTCATCATTCTACGACGATGCTGCTAGCTGAAATCTGTTAGTTTCAGCTTTATTTATAAAAAAAGCTCTTCTCTCAATGTGTAAAAATCTGCAATAAAACTTTTTATCACTCATTGCCTCAGACGAAAACGACATGCTATGGTTTGTAAATTTCTCAACTCTTGTGCTGTATTTTATGCACGTAACTCCGTCCCCTGAGGATAAACAATCAGTTCCGAACAATGCGATACAATTAAAATGATTTTCACATTAATTAACATTATTTACTTCAAATGTGATCTATATTATCATTGAATTGATCATTTTATCCCTCTGGTAAAATATTTCGTGAAATTTGAAATTTCATTTGATATGCATGGAAACGTTACATAAGTTTATTTATTGCATTACAATCTATCCAAATAAACTTCATGAAATTATTTCATATATATGGAACTATAGAAAAAAAAACTTTGGAGGATTTATTACTTTATAACTGTCTCCTTTGCCGGACCATTTGCTGCGTTCATTTGAAGATCTCTAAGAAGTTTTGGAGCCATGTTCTTAATCTCTGCTGCGTATTGAATCATTAAAACAAGTGTATTTTTTTTTTATCAATTCGACCAACTAAATATACTGGAATTTCTCAGTCGTTACAGCAAAAAATTTCAAACACATTTATTTATGCATCTTGGTATATTTATATCAATAACCTCCGGAACGTCTTTTCTTATCATTTCGTGTGGAATTATGTGGAAGGTTTCAAATTTCATTCCTTGAGTCATTTGCATGAATAACCAATGCATTCTAATTCATATAATGCTCCACGTCTATTGTATTTGATCAAACCTGTGTGAATTTCAACGCGTACAAACAGGAGGATGATGATGTGTGTCTCCACATTTATCGGATATTATGTTGACCTGAAGGATAAAACAACCACTGAATATTACAGAGATGATATAATCATTCTTCAAATAAGAATATGATCGAAGGAAAAGTATTTTTGTACATTCATGCTTTTAAAAAAGAGAATAGGGAGAAGGTTGAATTTGTTTGAACGTCATTCAGTTTGTATGAAATATTTCATACGCATAAACCGGGAATATTCTTTCTACACTGACGACCCAATTCCTTAAACCGGAAGAAAATTTTTTTTGTCCGCGTTCTAATCAATCTTTTTTCCAATGGAAAAAACTTCAGTTGGACGGGAAAAGATTCCATCAAATTGAGATGAAAAATTCCCAAATTGAAACAGGAATATATTCCTTCTTGAATTCGAAAAATGTGATTTCAATTCAATGAAAAATTTTTCCATTGAAATGAATTATTCTTTCCATTGGAAACGAGATTTATCAGAATGAGGGCAAAGGAATATTCTTCAAGTCTAAGAAATTGGGTTTTCAGTGTATCCAAATTCCTTTCCATTCTTTGTTTATACACTGCAAATTCGAGTGTTTCATTTCGATATATTCAGAGTATTTAAATCGTGTAGTCATTTTTGAAACATTCAAAAATGTGTAAATATGTCGACAATTTAGATTGAATTTTTCAAAATAATACATTTCACCCATTTTCTGAGTATATTTACACAGTCTCAAGTCTTTAAAAAGTGATTACACGATTTAAACACTCTGGTTGGATCAAAATAAAGTACTCCAATCTACAGTGTAGCTGTAAAAGCACCAAAAAAAGAAAATGAAAAAAACATTCAAACAAAAAACGTAAGATAGGTATCGCCAGATTTAATAATCAATTCATAGAGTTGAAACTATCGGTCGATTGATGTAAAATCTCATACAGTTGTCATCTTATCAAGTATTTAAGTAGTTGAAATGCATAATTGAGAGCCACTCAATCAATTTCTGATATTAAAAGTATTCAAATGAGGTTCTTCAATCGGAATTCGAAAAAATCCGCCATCCATGTGTACATGAAATTGAATTATGATATAATTTATTCCAACTTTATTCCTCATCCCTCATCTTGTTGTTACCAATGAAAAAAATGTTAACAATGACGGGATTCAATATTTTATATCGATTTTGAATAATTCTCGGATGTAATATTCAATTTAAACGCTTCAAACTTGAATAATTTTTGTAACATAATTTATTCTTTATGTTCCAGGTACGTATCTCAAAATCCATCGTTTTTCCTCATCCAACATCTGTGAGTACATTGAATAGCTGAACCGTAGAAGTTGTTAAAAGTCGATAATAATTAGCCCTTTCGAACTGCAATTATTTAGACCGGTCCAATAGTTCTTTTCAGATCATGTTTATTAACGTTTTGCAATCAACGTGAAATTTCATGCTTCTTTCATAACTCACATTTCGCCCCGAATTGATTCTTTTTTTATGAATTCATCGTGAAATTCCAGTAATCAAGGAACAAGTAAAAAATCTTCAAGAAATTATTGCGCCGCCTGTGAAAATTAGTGAATTTTTAAACACACTGTAAAAAATATTTGTGAATTTCCAAGCAGAAAAGTATGGTGAAAAACTTACAGATTGGTAAATTTCCAAATTGTTTGGAAACTCATAAATTTTCTGTAAACTTCCAAACAATTTTTGTGATTTCCCAGAAAATATTTGTCAATTGACAAAAGTTGTTTGTAATTTCACCCACTATGTTTGTGAACTTACCAAAAAATGTTAGGTAAAAAACTTCCAAACCATATTTTCTACAAGTTTTACGAAATGCACAGTAATATTCTAAAAAATTCTTACACTGAAAAGAAAAATGAGTGAGGCCGACCTCGCGAGAGGTCGAATATGGCGAACCTCAGCGTTCCATTGAGTCAACTGAATATAGATTCGAACGAATTCATATTCAATCATCTCAATTGTTATTCAGTTGATTGAACCACGCGGTGAGGTTCGCTGTATTCAGATCATGTTCTTCGATCACTGAAATTTCACGGTAATTTTTTTAGTAAAAATCTTTCAGTACTCTCTAAATCTGGAGGAGTGAAAAATGAAGCGTTCACTAAGTTTCAGAAGTGAGCCAGTCCACTTTGAGTGGGATTTTCACTCGTTCCGAGTGAACTCTCACTTTTTTAGAATGGAAAATTCACTCTAAAATTGGAGTGGTTGTGAGTTTCTAACCTCAAACCTTAGAATTCCACTTTAAAAGAGTGGGAATTTCACTCGGAATTTCGACAAGCTCACTTCTGGCTGCCTGAAGAGTGAAATTCAACTCTCAAAATTTTAGAGAGTATAGCACAAACGAATTTCCGCATTTTTCTCATACTTTATCGGTAAAAATTGTTCATCGGAACCCGTAGAAATATAATCCCGCGAAAACTGAGCCAATTACGTGTTCATAACAATTCAACATTAATGCGTGGTTCTAAATCTCTGACTCTAATCGATCGTCAGGTTGCTTCGGAGATTCTATGTGGAATACTGAATACCAGGACGTTTAGAAACATTTACGGTGTGTGTTGTTGTCAGATCAAACAGTTTGATTTTGGAATGATGACTGATTGCGCATGAGGAATTATAATGATGGCGCTGTGTGGAATACGGGCATGTACATACGAAGTAGACCGAATAAGTTCCAATTATTACACATGGTTACTGCGATCACGTACTCAGTTGTGATATTTCGATCGTGCTAGTAGATTTCAACTACTCCTGATAAGCAGAACCTAAATGAATCTAACTCGTTAATTCCAGAGTTCAGGAATAGGGAACGTTGGTTATAGATCATTAAATAACGGAATGGATCAGGGAAGGAATACAATTCATTTGACATCAATTACATGACGGTATAATTTTAACCGGAGGTCGTCTAAAAAGATGATTTAAGGTAATCCTGTGAACCTCAGAGTTACCAGATCTCCTCATTCAAAACAATCAAAGATGAATCAATGAAGTGATAAAACCAGCCAGGCCTCTACTGTTAAACTGTTGAAAATTTCTATCGGAAACTTCACATAAACGTTTGGAAGTAATTAACACATACATGCGTTAGGGATTTCCCGTATTTTACCGGAAATTTACTGCAAAATGATAGTAAAAATCCCATTAGGTTTGGAATTTTCAGTTAAATTTATGGAAAATTTCATATACATGTATCGGAAAATTCCGATTATTTTTTATAGTGTATACAAGAATATTGTGAAGTTTTTTCACAGAAACAGTTTATTGAATTTCATTATAAAATATTGAATTCAATTACACAATCATTCCTAATGTTAAGAATTTTATTTCTAAATTCCAATAACATATTTGTGAAATTTAATTTTACAATTTACGAGATTTTATCATTAATATCAAATTCAAGAACTATGATTAATTTCATAAAGAATTTTGTACTGAATTGAAGAAGTTTGCAACAGTGTCGTTCCATATAAACAGAAGTTCTTGCTGGTTGAGGTTTTCCACCTAACACGGTTCCAAAAATTATTAAATTCCTACTAAATTGTTCAGTGAAAATTTGCATCGTTCATTGAATTAAATTTGCAATCGAATACAAGAATATTGCATGATAAATAACTCTAGTTTTTCAAATAACACCCTCAATTGTTATTCTCCATCTATGGGAATTGATTTTAAAAACATTTTCATCAGTTCCAACTCTGACTCGTGCATATTCAATTACAAATTCGTTGCAGTAAACAATTCAAACTTCAGCGACATACTAAATTAGCATAATAAGTGGAAATATTACTGTCATTATTAGGCAGTGTAGTGAAAATATGCAATTTCCCAGACATTGTACACTATACTAACTTCTTACATAATCAAAATTTCAAAATTTCTTTCTGAAATGTAACAATTGTTCATTAAATTTCACAAATATATTATTACAATGAAGAACAAAATTATCAACATTGAGAAAAAAATTCTTAACATTGAGAATTATATTATTGAATTCAATATTTTATTATGAAATTTAATAAAATGATTATATGAAAAACTTCATAATATTCTTATGAAGTTTCAGGCAGATTTTCCTAGCAGTGTTCACTTGTCCTGTTAATTCAGTAAAAGTAGTGCATGATGTTATTTTTGGGTATTTTAAGTACCGTTCACCTTGAGAATTTGTTTGTTCCGTCCTATTTCGCTCGTTTCCAGGATATTGCCCCTAATTTTGAACATATCTATCAAAAAAGACTTAACTACCTGATCGATGTCATGTTCCTTCAATTCCAAACCTTTAATTATTAGATTCATTCTTCTACGTTGTCCTTCATGCCCTTCAATTATATGTTCCAAATTTTCGGTCTTATCCTTCAATGCTTGGATAGTTTCTTCCAGATCTTGAACATATTGACCGTTTTTATTTTGACCTCCTTCCGTATTTAATGCTAGTTCAAATGTAGCTGATCAGTATGATAGTTGTTCTTCTAATCATGAAATTCTTTTATTCATTTATTTTATTCATTCTTTTATTCTTTTTATTGAGTCCTAATTTGAGATTTTTCAAGTTATTCTCTAGTTTCGCTTCTAGTTTATCAAATTTCTCATTATTTTCAAATCTCAATCCTTTTACTTTACTAATAAGCGTCATAATATTTTTAGTAGGATGAATGATTATCATTTATATAGAATATCTAGCACATGCATCGTACATATAATCGATATATAATATTGGGTTGCACCTGAATAATCCACCGGATTTTGCGGATGGATAATGCGGATGTAGGGAGAGCAAAGGTTAATGAAATCACTGTTAAATCTATTGGCACAAGAACAGATAAGATTTTCATACCAAAATTCAATGGTGAAATTCGGAATTATTCACCCAAGCGAAACATACCGAAGTTCTGAGCCTAATCGATTCGGTATCGAATTTCGAAGAATCTTCGATGTTGATATCGATTCGACGCCGTGTTTGTGTCGAATTCACATCGATACTAAAACCCTGTTGTATTTAGGTTAATTGTTATCAGCATCAATGTATGCTGATTTTACAGGCTGGAATTTTCATGTGGACTAAACAAATAAAAATCTTCACACCCCTTTTTTTACATGGGTCAGTTCAATTTTATCAATTGTATAAATCACGTGAAACATTCCGGTGGAATCCTTTTCCCTCTGGGATATCTCCAAGTCATGAATTCAATCATTGTTTTCCCTCTGCTCAGTCTACAGTGAAGTCGTATCAGAGTCTTTCCCACGGAATATTTTTCCACGTTATTCATTTCTCATATTTACAGGTTTGATCGTAGTCGAATTAAATCGGTAAAAACAATACTTGTTAAATTTCATAAGAAAAATGTTGTATTTGTTTTACATCTCACATTACTGGTCGAAAATAATCACAATTTCTGAGATAAAAAGAAAGATTCTGTGTTTTCTGAACAGGAATAACACAAAACGGTTCGTAATGACATTTGTTTAGAGATTTTATTGAACCACCAGCACGGTATATCGCATGTATCGAAATCGTCCATCTTGAGCAATGTGAATTTCCCTCGGAACATTTCCTTTATATGTTCTTTTAGGACAGCTCTCGGTTTGGATCTCGCGAATGTGCCGTAAAACGCATCGATATAAGTCGGAAGATTCACGTATGCGAATCACTCAGCATATATTTTGTGTAGTTCGAATAGCAGTCTTGGTAACGGTATCGGAAAATTTCCAATACTGAATATTTTTCTTTGTCTCGATAAAATTTCAATAACTATAATGCTAGGCATAGAGAGTTCGATACAAATGAAAGTCCCCGCCATCTTTCGTATGTTGATGTGTGCATAATATTTCTATACCCCAACCATTCCTAGGGAATTCGATCTCATAAATATTACAAAAGCTCTTGTCTTTCGAGAACATCGAACTCGGATCTGCTAAAACAAGTGGTAAGTTGATGCAAATTCTTCCAGCACGGGTAAATCGAAAGAGTTTATCATATCGAAATATCGAATCGAATGATACTTCGTGTGCACTGTGTGAAGAATGAATCATGTGAGAAGAGCTAATCCACACGGATAAAAGGAAACAATAATGGTTACTGTGAATCACAGTAATCCATTGTATTCTTCAGTGCCAGTGTTGGTGAATTTCATTTCTACTAGGATACTCGTCATTGTGATTGCGCAAATCCTTCCTATGTTTTCATTTGTTTGTTTTTTTTTTCAATCGATTGATATCGTTCCCAGTAACTAGGTCTGTTTTCTTCTCTCTGTGCACTCAGCGGACATTTTGTGTATCACGACACTTTTGGACAGGTTTTAAATGTCTTCAACAACCCTGTTAAATAAGTTTTGGATAAACATTAGTCTATGTATTAGTTATTCACCACTCAAATCCACTCAACTTGTGCTCAAGAGCAGATTTAATGGGAATAATCGCAGAGCTATCAGCATTGATGGAGAAATTTGAGATTATAGGAGTTCTCATAGTTTCATAATCCAATCAAAGAATGAAAACATTGAATTCATTTTGGTTGTTCTACTCAGTCGAAAGTATGGACAATTTTCCCTCGTTTCGATGGTGAATGAGAGAGGAAGCTTTTTCCTATTTTACAAAACAATTCTGTCTTTTGTTGGTTGGATTTTATGAAAAATGAAAAAAAAATTGATCTAATCATGATGTGAAGTGGCTTCATTCTTGCAGAAACTTTGTTACCATTATTTTTCAGAAAAAATTCGGTAATTATTATTCAGAGTGAGTGCGGTGAAACATTCTTCTCAGATCACATCGTTCTAGTTTTTCGAACTCATTATTGTACTTGGAATATCCCTCGGTTCACACACATGCTCCCAATCAGAAAAATCCGAAATACGCCAATGTTGACAACAGGTGCAGTACAGTGCCAGTATTGGGTCTCCAACACTTGGTCAACACGTACGGGATCAGTACTGGATACATAAAAATACAGTACTGTGCCTGTACTGATAAACCAGTACTGAGAACTTAATAGCGACCAGGTACTAACCCAGTACTGGCCCTGCACTGATTGCGAATAATGGTATCAGTACTCAATCCGCAGCACTGAAAAGGGTTATAATTCCAGACAAATGCCAGTACCCTGTCAGTCTTGGCTAGTACTGGTGCAGTACTGCGCCTGTTGTAAATTTCTGGTTGGACTGGATGAATCATGCAGCGCATACTGGGTCCAGCGGACCCAGCCAACTTTGAACTGCCCTTGCATCCATATGGCGCATAATAAAATTCACAGAAAAATCAGGCAGTCAGTTTGAACCCTTTTTTTATAATACTGAACGGCGGTTTCAATGATTCATGCATTTGGATGACTGGAAAAGATGTGTAAGTGCGAGTACGCCGAAAAATTGACTATTTTTATATAATTATTTGTTGTTCCTTAAGAGTTGAGTTTTGAAGGCTCATGTTTCGGGAAATTATAGTTCATTAGGTGTACTTTAAGGGGATACTAGTGCTGGGACGCTAGCCATTTCGTATTGGCCAGTTTATTCAAAAAGTACTGGATCAATTCGTACAAACTAAGTTTCTAAAGATTCCTCATGGCTTACAGAATCTTTTGAAACTCAGTTTGGATGAATTTATTTAATAGTTTTTGAATAAACTGGCCAATACGAAATGGCTAGCGTCCCGGCACTAGTATCCACTTAAGGTTAAGGAAACCAAAATTGAGTCCCTTCCAAGGAGTATGTTTATTTTGACATCTGAAGGTGGCAAAATTTGGGATTTTGAAATCATTGTCCAGTCGTGATCTTTTATTACAACAGACTTGAAAAAACGACTTTTATTCATAAAAAAATTCAATTAATTGTTCACAGATCACAAATAAACATTGTACAAGAGAATGTCATAAAAACTGTTCCTCGGTACAAGCGCAATCCTCGCAGAGTTTGGAGCGGTGATCCATGCAGATTGGGCGCAAACATGCGATGCACCGTTTTCGAAGGCCATATTTGGCACCTTTGTTTTTTTCTCGTCAGTCCAGCTTTCTCACCCTCGAGGATAGGTTCCCGGGGTTCTTTCAGTATCGCATCGATGGCACGTTTCAATGTAATTTGCAATTTTTTAATTTTTTGCCGTTTTGGGAGCCAAGGTTTTATGAGATGGAAGATGATTTGTTTCATGCAGACTCTCGCTGAATTTTTTTGGTCGTTTTGAATCATATTATTTTTGCATGTCAGAAGGATCCTGGCATTCACAATTGCTCGATCAAGCATAGCCCAGAAAATCGTCAATGGCGATTCCTCCCTACTTCACTTACCGTGAATCACGAACAAAGTCAAATTCTGGGTCCCCTGGACCCTCAGTACGAACCGAGGGATATTCTACCATTTATATGTCAGTTACGAACGAAAATCGTTCCGATGGACAATTATTCAAAGCCACCACAAATGCTTACATAATTCAGTGATGGTTTGATTCACATTCAAAGAATCATCCAGTTTATTCTTATTGACTAGGATTTTACGATCTTCCATTATCCGAGCTATTCATCTTTTTTCCTGTGGATTATATCCAATATATGATTTCTTTTTGAATACGCATCGATGCAAATTATCTACAGGTTCGGTGGTAAGTTGGAGATAATATCAACGCATACGTGTTTATACAACGCTTTCAAGCTGGCATTTAGTGGTTCGATAACCGAGCCAGCAAAAGCTAGCCAGCGGTGGCTCCGTTATCTCATTTTCTTCCCGTAGCGAATTTCACGGGTAAGCGACTCTGTGATCTTGCTTCCTCGTTAATGATACTGTACCCGCTTCATCAGCGGCACAGCCAGGGGCTTAACAACCGATTTTCGCGCCTCAAAGAAGCCTGGAACGACAACGACACCACAGAGAGACGAGAGAGGAGGTGGAGAGGAAACTTGACATCAACTTATTCCATGTAACGTTATAGGAGTAGATGATTTTTCATTATCTCACGTCATGTCATGGACAACGATTTGTCATGATGTGTCGTTAAAGGAAGAGTTGTTTATTAATTACCCAACATCTTCTCTCTTCTTGCTTCCCTTATTCGCCCAATTTCTAGTCATTATTATACACAAAATCTTATTAATTTCTGTATCTTCTTCATTGAAAGTAACGCTTTACAATCGGGTTCTCATCGAAAACTCTTTTCGACTTGCCTTTGACGTATACATACATTTTAATACATACGCAAGGAAAAAGAACCCAAAACAATCAAGTCTCTCGTATCACTTCTTTCATTTCCTCAGAGTATATCTAAAGTCTGGAAGTAATGCAAAGGTTTTAGTACCCACTATTACTAAAACTTGTATATATGTGTATATATGTGTGTGTGTGATATAGCTTCACCCGTAATATTCGTTGCATTCATAATTGACGAGGGCTCGCCAGACGGTGAAGAAAGTACGCGAATATGTACTTGGCGCTTTTGTCTCGTCACTGTTGGAGGCAAATTCTGAACAAACAACCTCTTGAAAAGACCTCATTTATATTGCAAAAGGCGCAAAGAAAGAGAAAGAAAGAAAAAAAGTATGGAAGAATGCCACTAAAGCCACTGAACTGAATTCAACTGAATCCTTCGCGACGTGTTACGTGAGGAGAAAGGAATAAGTTGGATGTAATGTGCGTTGAAAGGATTGAACCTTATATTTAATCAAAGATGATTCCAATTTCAATTATCTGGAGTCATTAGATTACTGAGTTTCATACAATTCTGTGTAGATAGTGTAAATATGACATCGACGTACACATTGAACTTTTGATATTAACATTTCTTTCATGTTTCTTCTGTTCCTGGTCGTTCCATTCTTTCCATACAAATACACGCTGTTTCTCATCTATTTCCAGCATATTTCATTCCTGATAATCAAATACATGCCTTTTCCTTATTCTCATTCATAGAACATAATTTTCATCAATCAAGTTCACAATTTTTAATGTTCTTGAAGTTTGAATCGTTTATAGGAACGAAACGATCATTGTTTTCTATCCTTTCAAATCAACCCCTTAACACTGGGAACATCATTTGAAAAATGTACCGCAAAATTTTTGATCCTCTCAAGCTAAGTATTTCGTTATTCGATTACTAATTGGTTTCGCATGGAAAAAAATAATTTATTCGATCGAATGAACTGAAGTTAATTGTGAAAATTAATTCCGAATAATAAAAAAATAGAAATAAAAATAATGAAAGCTGTAGTAAAGGCAACTTCAAATCAGTAACAGAAGGTAAAGTCAAAGAAATTAAATTTGAATTGAGTTGAGCCAACGCTCGTTTTATTTATCCAAATATCAACAATACAATATCTAGTTGCTGGAAGTAATTTGGAGTGAGGGTAACTGATTATTTTTCTTGGTCTGATAAACGTTTCGAACTTCCGCAACATCAATTTTTAACCATATTTCTCTCATATGGTTCAGTTAAATTACATTAATGATGGTTAATATTTCTGAGTCATTGATTGAATCATCATTTCTTTTATATACAATGAATATAATCAAATCCTTCTGTTAATTGTATAAAAACTACATTAATCTATGTACACTTGATATATTATGTGTCTCGCCACAGGGCGATGCGTTGTTAATTCTTTGGTTTCCGTTTGAAAAATTATTCTTCAACCTGACTCGATTCAAATTCAATCATCCGGAATGCGAATGAGATGAAAACAATGAGCACAAAAAGGGGATAGGGTTTTCCAAGCCAAGAAAAGAAATTATAAAAAGTGAACGAGTTGAAAATGGGACAATCGTAACAATGTAATACGTGACGCATAGATGTACAGCGCTAGGAAAAAAAGTCAAAAGGAAGATGTATGAAAAAGAAATTGCAGTAGAGGAACTGGGGACGGAGAAAGACCGGTGCAAAATGAAACTACTGAAAAATTCTGAAATGAGATTCTTAATGGTTGAACAAATGCCTCAGAAAACTGGCATGAAAACAAAACTGAGTGTTAAAGAGGTAACAGACGAGGCTCTGGGAAAAGTACCATTTTGAACTCGTATTTTCATTGTTATGTTGTGAAAATTTCGAGAAGTAGCTGTGAAAGGGGTGTAGAAGAGAATTTCGATACGAACAGAGGAAGATTTTTGTATATTTCAAATGTTTGTGAAGTTTAATTAGAATTTTTTAGTTGAAATTTTATGAGTTAACCACGTGAATGAGAAAAGAACATGCGAGTTATTATACTGAAGGAATTTTCTCTTAAAAATTACTGTGAAGTTCTAATATTAGGAGAACGAGCAGAAATTTGCCAAAAAATTACTATGCGCTGAGAGAAATGTATAGTTCAATTTAATATGAAATTATAGGAATGTGGGAACATACTGACTTCTAATGAAATTTAATATAATATAATGAAATCTACTATGGCATAACCATAGAAACCTGCTCAGATTTACAATGTTTTATGGTAAATTTTATCAGAAGTCAGTATGTTCCCTCATTCCTATATTCCATAGTTTTTTAACAATAATGCATCAATGAAAAAAAAATTAAGTCATTTCACTTCGCGTCACTTCTCCTTCCTGGGACAAAATAATTTACATTCAAGTGGATCTAATTAGATCTTTTTGGATCTCAAAAATGGAAAATGTAGCTCTAATTAGATCTTAATAGTTCGATTTAGACCTAAATTAACAAGAATTTCACGGTAATTAATCGCAATTTGCGTGCATCAACTGCATATTTCCAATACTATTAGATGGTTTCTAAAACGTATTTTTGCGAAGAATTAATTCATCTTCTCGGATCCAAGTCGACCTGCACTGAAAGAATTTTCCTATTTTCCAGATCCACGTAGATCTGATTTGTTTTTGTCCGGGTTCTTCTTTTAACGGGTTAATTGGGATTAAGCCATCAAGTCTCATGGCTGGTACAGCGCGAATATCGCCAAACTATCGATGCCATTGATTGTATCAGTAAAAACCAAGATATCCCAGGTAAAAATTGACCATGGGCGCTAGGTTGCCGCAAGGCTCACCAAGATGGGCCGAGCCTAGGCTACCAGGCATGGCGCAACTCTGAAATGATAACATAATTTCAGTCTCAGCCCATTTGTTTCCACAATCAAGACCCAACACTGGAAACAGGGTTGTGATAGCATATGCCGTCAATGGCAGACCATACAAAAATTTGTTCGCCAAGGATGAGCCAACGCTGTAGCAATCTTACGGCAGGGTTGCGCCCATCTCATGCCAATGGTCACTTTTATTTTTTATTGTAATTGAAAATAAAATAAAAAATCCATTCTATCATTTCGATTGAACGAAATGAATGTCGGAGAATTTCAACATGTAATTTTTCTGATTAGTTTAAACTGATGAATGACGTAAATCCGGTGGTCCTGGCGTAGAAGTAGGCGGGTCTGGAAACAGGTGAAGAATCATTTCTGTCATGGAATCTTCAAAGGAGACTTATATATTGATTGAATGCTTGGTTCGCCACTCGCAGGAAACAAGCATCACTCTGGTGAGAGGTATTGTAATTTGCTGTTTGAGAAGGAAGTTTCACTCTTAGCCAAGCTATTACTCAAGTCGAGTCAAGCTAACGCCTAAACTGAGCGAGGCCATCGCCCAAGCTGAGCCAAGCTATTGCCCAAGCTGGACCAAGCTACGACCCATGCTTGGTACAACATGAGAATCCATTGTCATTCAGAGTTGCCTAATGCTTGGAGCAGTGTCCCGCCAAGCCCTAGAGAGCCTCTGTTGAAAGCATGCGTTTTCCTTCAAGCAATATTGGTTGAAAGATGGGCCAAGCGTGGCGCAGCCAATGATCAATGATGGATCAACGAAGTCGATTTATGACTTCTCATATTGGTACAATGTTTAGACCATTGTCAACCATCCTTGTCCCTACATAGATTGCCCAGCTTTGGCTGGCAGCCTTGCGTCTAGCTATATTCCGTCGTCAGCATTGGCGGAACCTGAAGATTTTTATATGGGATACTTATGTTTTGTTTGACGATTCGATTTCTTATTGCTGAAATTGTTTGAACAAATCAATTAAAAGTTTCTACTTTCGAAAATGAAGAGTGCCACCGATTCTATGGGACACATCATAGAAAGAAAGATATTCATCTTATCTGGAGAAAAAAATTGTTTTGCAATAAACTTATAACCAATGATAATAGAAGAAATAGCGTTTATCCCATAGGCACGCTTTTGTTGGTGGGTTCAAACTAACAACGTCGTCGATTGTATTAGCGAAAATTGAGGTATCTTTTCCTTATTTAACCAATCGATTATTTATTGCTAAAATTAATTACAAAACGCTGTTTCTCAAATTATCATTGTTCATAATAATTTCATTGCAGAAGAATTTTTTTTAATCTCAGGTGAAAATATTCTCTCTCATGATTTTTCACGTACAGTCGATTGGCACCCTTTGTTTTTTAAAATTCGAAAGTTTCAACTAAGTTGTTGACACAATTTGAGCATTAAACAATTGTATCATCCAATAAAAAAAAAACACGTATCTCTTATTTTTCGCCAACCCAATCGATAACGTTGTTGATTCGAACCTATTAACAATAGGGATCCTCAAGTGAGGGATAAGACAACGGGCCGCCATTAATGGGATACCCAAAAAATACATACTCAATTTGTGCGTTATCTAAATAATGAAACTGAGTAATCTATTGAAAATATATCATAAATCCCATTGCTCTGCTATATTCTAAATGAATAATTCATTTTTATTCATTGAATGACGCGCAAACTAACCCCTATCCCATTGTTGGCGCCAAGTCTGAAGCTCGGTGTCTCATCCCTCACTTGAGGATCCGTAATTAACAATAGCGTGTCCCTAGAACAAGACGCTTTTTTTCTCTTATGATCATTGCTTGTAATAATTTTATTGCCAAACAATTTTTTTTAAATGAAGTAAATATATTTCCTCCCGTGATTTTTCCCGTAGAATCGATTGGGATCCCGCTTTTTTCGAAATTTTTCACTAATTGGATTGAATAATTTTAGCAGTAAACAATTGAATCATCAGACAGAAAATCAAGTATATCTTACTTTTGCCAATGCGCGCGACCCTGTGAGAAAATTTCCAAAATGAATTGTATTTTCGCATCGTAAATTCGCAATTGATTACGATTCACTAAAATTGCATGCAAAATATATCTATATAAGGTGACTGGCCCCATTAATGAACACCTTAACCCCCATTAGCGAACAATCGTTTATCTATTATATCTTTCCTATGGCATATCATTCTGAATTTATTTACATAACAGCGGTTGATTTAGTATCCAGTCAGTCATGCTTGGATGAAATTGAAGCACTAAATGAAAAATACTATGAATCAAAAACCAAAACGTTCATTAAAGGGGTCGCGTTCATAAATGGGGTCATCTACCTTATGAGTGTATATGGGGCATTCAACATTTCATGACAAATCTAACACTTTGAGAAATCTTGATTTTTCATTTCCTCAATTTTTTGAATTTTTTAGTACCCATCAAAGTACCTTGCTTGGTGAATTTCGAGATTTTTTTTATGAACTGTTCAAAAGATATCGATTTTTTACAAGAATCGCGTTTTTTTCAGTGATTTACTTATGACTCCCCCAAAAATGGTTCGAATTCGAACTGTTTGATCTCAAAATTTTTGTTTTTCTGTGTACTTCCAAGAAAAAAAATGAGAAAAATTTTCAACGCGTTCTAATATGCGATTTTCAATTTTCAAAATTTGAGTGTCATTTTTCAAACTGTATGGACTCTTCAATTTTTTGGATGACTTTTGATGGTAGACTTCTATCAATTTCACAAATTTTAAGCTCGAATAGATCGTGGCATTATGTTATCACTATTTTTTTCATTTTTGAAAATTCAAGGAAATTTTCCCCCGTTTTCCTTAGTCCTCAAATTACTTTCCTGCATTTTGTGATCTCTTTTTTTTGTCATGTTGAATCTGTTCTTCTATAATTATATTATCGAAGAGATATCAGCATATTATTGAAGAGATAGCGTACCATCTGAATAAACATTCTGGCTGTGAGATTTCGTTGAAACAAAATTTGAGAATTTCGTAAATATTGCTATCTTGCCGGATATCTTCCATTTCTATCATCCGATTGTCATGAAATTTTCACAACCGTTTTATGCAGTGCTGATAATGATCCCATACAAGTTTTCAGTCTGAGCCTGACAGAAAAACGGGTGAGCTTGTTTAGCTTGCATTTTCGTCTCAGCATCAATTAAGTCTGCAATCCCTTCAATCGCGTCAAGTCAAATTTACCTGTTCGGTACCCTCCCATTCATATAATTACGCTCCTGAGTAGCCCTAGCGACAAAAATTTGAACTACGCGTTACCAAGCAGCAGCTTGGCTTGGATAGCTTCGCTTCGCACGTAGCAGTTGAAAAGAGTGGTCACGAGCATGCTGCTCTCTCTTGAAACCCCATTTAAGGCTCATTATTTTCTATTAAAGTTATATTTTTCAATGTAATCGACGTATCGTTATTTACCACATCACCAAGAGAAAAAACGTAGAAGTCACTATACTTCTAACATCGTTAGACGACGTAACGAAACATACCATTTAGCAAAGCCCTAAGTGAGAATTGGGAAAGGAAACATCTTACCGAAAATTCTAATTTTGCGACAAAGCAAGTCTTCGCTTTCTGTTATCCGATTAAAATGAAATTTATACCACGATTCTTTTATGGTTCCATGTAAGTTCTTTCCCAATCGGTTGAGAAAAGTGGAAAAAGAGTCTTCCCCGGTTAAGAGAATCCATTGAATCTGACAAAGGAAATTCCATGGGATCAGGTCAGAACATTGTACAAGACTCAATGAGATTTGGTAAAAATCAATAAGATTTGGCAAGAATCAATGGATTTTATAACCAGGGTTTAGCAATCTGCATTTGACGATATTTTTGTCCAACACAAATGAAAAAGCCATGTGTCAATTGGCAACGGTTTTTTCAATGATGTATATTCACTGATTCAATTGGATATGATAATCCCAAATAATAAAACAAAAACGTTTCCTCTCCTTGTCTTATTTTATTTCCTTTCTTATTTGTATGTCACTTTTTGTCACTTCTTTCTGAAAACTTGTCACTCTTCTCACTGTTTTTAATGTGCCACGACAGTGCCATTCTTGGAATTCTCAAACAGTTCAGAGAGATAGTTCTTACAAATGTTGCAGAATTTACAATAAGGTTTTCTTTAAAATTCCCCTTTGTCCCGCGATTACTGATATTTCACAGTACTTTCTCAAGTAAAATTCTCCTAGTGTATGTTTCACTTGAGTTCAAAGAGAATATTTGAAAACAACTTTCCCAGTAGAACCACCTGAAAGCGAATGGAATGATTCGATGTATCAATTAATGGTACAGTACCGAGTAGTGGAGGTCGTGTCCACACTTGGATACGTCTTAAGTATTCTTTTTTCTCTTTTGTTTGAGAGCAGAACGAAAGTCACGCATTCCCTCATGAATGTAGATTAACATCCGTTTCTTTCCCACAGAAAAAGTAAAAATAGACAACTCGTAACGAAGCGTGGGACAAGACTTTCACAACTCTGCACCTCGTGTTGGAAGGTTTCAAAATCAGCCTTCAAGAAATGTTAACATTTTTCGAAATGGGTCAGGGAAGAACAGGCTTGGTTTTATTTGGATTAGAATCCATTCTCCCATGAAAAATAAATAAAGATTGGATCGATACTTTATTACATGCATTTAACACGAAAATTTTGTCGAGATTACAATTCGTCCGACAGAATTTACTCCGTGATGAAGATGTTGTCCCCAGGTGCACTTGAATGCTAATGAAAGTGACACCGATTTATCTTGTTGGTAACATGCGTCTGCATTAATCATAGTTCATTATAGACTGTAGGGGTGTTCATTTCTCGCGAAATGCTCATTGCGAAGGCTGCGAACATCGACTAACGGCGCACTCTATCAGTCTTAAGAGACAGAGAGAAAGAGTCTTACAGAATAAAAGAAAAATAGTTGAGGTTACACTGTAAAATCGAGTGTTCTATTCTGATAAACTTAGAGTGTTTGAATCGTGTAGCCACTGTTTGAACAGGAAGATGATGAAATGTGTTATTTTGAAACATTTAATCTGAGTGTAGATAAACTACCCTAACGAAGGATTTTGAAATAGAACAAAGAATTTATCCACAACACAAAGAAATAGAGTCAATATTTGGACTGATCTAAATGAATTTATAGAAACTAGATAATATGTGTTCTCGAAAAACAAAGTCAAACCTTTCGGAAAATATGATCAATAATGGGGGAATTGGAGTGAGTACCATCAAATGAACTTAAATTGAGTTTTAAAATCTAATTCATTAAATTGAAATACAAAATACATCTGGTACGTCTTTTCGATTCAAACGACAGCGAACCAATGCGGTCCCAAGAGACCAGCTTGCCAGTTCAAGTGCCTCCTTTCGTTTTACGTCAATTCAAATTGGAGCGTGGTCTGTTTAAATATAAAATTAAAATCCTCAAACGTTGCAGTGGATCGAATATCCATTTTCCTATGTTTAAATATTGCATCCTTAATCCGTCACTTTCTTGAAATGTAATTATCCAACATTATCATTCCTTTTGAACCCAATATTTATTCTAATGGACATTGGTTTTACGAATTAGAGGATTCATCTGTTGAAAATTCATAAAGGGGGTTCATTGGAACGGACATTGAGTTGAGAAAGGTTTATGATGTTTGACGATTTGCAGGAAATGATTTCTCTCATCAAATCTAAACAAAATGGTAGAACAAGAATTCTATTCTTTATTTCTCTATTCTTAAATATCTCTTCTTAAATAAGTGTATTCTCAAATATGATTAATCTTGGACATCTATTCTCACAAATCTCTATTCTTTTATGTATCAAATAAAAAGCATCTTTATTTCATCAACATTGAAAAGAATAGAAGTTTGTGAGAAACACAAACGAGATTTGTAAGAATAGGGATATTTAGGATTAGTCATATTTGGGAATAGAGAAATAAAGAATAGAGTTCTTGTCCTGCTAACAAAATAGAGGGTATCAGGGACTCGGAAATTGTAACATGATTGTTCAATCCAAAATTCAAGTTGAACAGAATAAATAGTTTAACAAATGCAAGATCTCCAGATTGGACATCCTGAAATGTTCTTTGATCACATAAACACTCGCACTCCTATGTAACATCACAGTCTCTTCTGCTTTCGATGACTGCTTGAGAATTAACCCTTAACATGCATACCTCTTTTTTCGAACGTAACATGCACACCGGGGTCACGGTGACCCTGTTGATTTTCAATTGTTTATAATTTTGCAAGAATGAATGATAAAAATATGAAACAATTCTGAAGTGTAGTAGAAACATTGAAGAAGAGGCCTGAATAATGAGAACTGAATTTTTTTGCTATCGACATTGCAGGAAAAATTGTTGAAAAATTCAAGTTTTCGAGTCTTGAATATTGGAGCCTAATATTGTACACGTGTCATGTCCAGATGTGTAACTTTGAGAGAAAAAATATTAGAAATGTGAATTTTCATAAAAGTGTATTTATTCTGTTGATTGAACAAGTGGTCTTTTCTGAGGGAAACCCACATATCATGCACACCAGGGCCACATTCAATAGCTGTTAAACAAACATTTAGCAGTTAATTCGACCTGTCTATGGCCATTGTCGTCACTTTATAATCGAATTCGATTTCAGATGGCGTTACTTATGGAATTTTCAAACAGTAACATTTATTATTTGACGCTTTAATACTTTTACAGGGTCACTGTGACCTTGGTGTGCATGTTAAGGGTCAATCCCAGTCCAAATATCATTCCATCACATACTCAGATTTCCAGTAAGACTTCTTCGTTTGTTTGTCATGTTGAATGTTCTATTTGAATAAAATATCGTATACTCTGTAAAAAATGCAGGGAGTTTTTCTTCAAACCGTTGATGAATTTCGTCCCCTCATCGTGGGGGAATTGTTTTTCCAACAAGAATAAAGAATTCTCCCACCAGTTTAAGGAATTTCATTGTTTTTTGTGTGTTGAATCTTCTATAAATGCAGGAGGTGTCCACCAAATTATGGTAAAATATTTCTCATCTATGATAATCACACAATTATTCTTCACAGTGTAGGACACACGCCTTTATCAGTTTCACTTGATACCGAATCGTTTTAGATGCATGAAAATGAACCAGAGCGAAGTAGAATGGGGTAACACACAGTTCATTGAAAATTTAGAATGTTTTCAAGGCTTCATGAATTGTGGAATACCATAGTCAAGACGTATAACTTGGAATTAAGTATCAATATTTAACAATGTCATTCAGAAGTTGGAGTAATCTGGTTCAGTAGGGCTCTGAAATTCATCAACTCATATCATATGTTTATCGCGATGATGGATCCCGCGTCAACAAAACTCATATGACAAGAGTACCGAGAACAGTCTCGCTGAAAATTTGACTGCAGTCTGACAAAATGTGCAGAAGAGCCACGAACTACGCGAGAGTATTGAAAGTAGTATCAGCTTCGATATTCCGAGTCGAAAAATTTTGACGGTTTTTGTTCTCATATTTCGTTTTTGGACTGATTTTGTCCTGATTGTTGAATAATGCGAATAAAAACAGTACTTTTTCGTGATTTCAGTCTGAATTTCTCCTCCAACGGATGAAAGTGATCGAGGAGAAATTCAGATTGAAACCATGAAAAAGTACTGTTTTCATCCACATTATTCAACAATCAGGACAAATTCAGCCTAAAAATAGAATGAGGGTGGCATCACATGGAGCGGAAAGTGGAACGCGGAGACCTTGGTTAAAGAGAGGTGGATATTTGCCTTTCTCTTCAACCAAGGGTTCCGCCCATTTTTAGTTCCATGTGACGCCACCCTAAGAGGACAAAGACCGCTCAAATTTTTCGACCCGGGATGACGCAATATTTCTACCCTTTCAGTCTCTTCCAAGTAGAAGACGATTGATCGAAAAACCTTAGTGTAACGTAGGCCGTCGGGCCTGCCCTAAAAGCATAGTTGCTACTGTACAACACTAGGCATCGCGTGTCGTTGCAGTCTTTCCCGGCCATAGCATTGAGTTTCTTTGGATATATATAAGGGAAGGTTCCGCGGTATGAATTGGTACATCAATCGTCATTTCGACTCACGGTCGAGATCAGCAAACAGGAGGCTAATGCATTTTTGCCCTGCAAAATGTTATCCATCGGTTTCACGACAGATAATTCGCTCAACAAGGATCTCAACAAGCAGGAACCAGCTCTCCGCAAGGTATTTCGCGATATCCAGTGGAATTGCTCAGGGTCGAGAAGAGGGGATTCCTTCCTGTTTACCGTCGAGTCTTGAATGGGATAAGAAAAGTTGGTCAAGAAATACCACCCCTTCCTTGTTTCATTCAAAACCACAAACAATCTGCGGAATAAACTTGTCACACACCCTGTCTACACTGGAAGACTTTTATTCGAAAAATTAACGTGAAATTCCAGTGATCGAGGGACCAGTAGAAGTTTCTCAAAATGTTACTCTGCATTCGTTCAATTTTGTAGAGAATATCTCTCTGAATTGTTCAAGAATTCACTCATTTTTCCCAAACTGCACAGTAATTTTTCGAAGAACCTCTACTTGCCCTTCGATCACTGGAATTCCACGGTAATTTTTACAACAAAATTCTTCCAGTGTGTAAGAAATCTAATTCCATTATACTCGTTGAATACACAATTGACTTTGCGTTTCTCTACGCCTGAACTCAGAAACCGGGCAGCGAGAGGCTAAATACCGTTCCAATATTCCTGCGCACGTACTGTAAGATTCTAGCGAAACTTATTACCGGATTGTCACTGTACTCTCATCAAATCTTCTTTTTTTGCGGGATACATCAATTGGAACACATCATGTGTTTTGATAATTGGTTAATTGAGGGGATATCAGCGTCGGTGATTTGCATTATTGGTAGAAAGAGACGCAATCATAAGATAAAAAGAAAGATCCGATAACGACGCTAGTATCATCTCGATGAGTGAGTTTAGTTGCTTTTTCTGAGTACACAACTTTGATGTCATGTTCAATATATTCTGCAATGTTATAATGAATAATTTATTCATGTCCATTAGTTCCCGAAAACTCATAATACACTGCAACGCGACTTTAGGATAGGAATTGAGTGCCGACTCGCGATTTGATGATCGTTCCTATGTTAACCTATCGTTTCCATGGTAACGTAAACAGTTTATCGCACTCACTTGGATTTTGAATTCCTATTCTTTCTAGTAATGATTACCGTACACGGAGAAAATGATTTGACGAAAGATTCCCCAAAGTTGAGTAAAACGAGGACATAGTGGCATTTCGGTGAGGGTTCAAATTACAATACTCAACTTGTGAAGATGATGAGAACATTCAAATGAATTTTCATCTGCAGTCAAGTAAAACGGAGTCAATGGAATTTGAAACCTCACCGAAATGCCACTATGTCCTCGTTTTACTCAACTTTGGGGAATCTTTCGTCAAATCATTTTCTCCGTGTATGAGAATTTTGTCCAACATAGCAGCAATCATTAGGCTTGGATAGTTCGTGAACGAACTAGTTCGGGAGAGCCATTTTCATTACTGAACTGCATTAATTAGTTCGCAAATGCGTCTATATTTAGTTCTTTTGTTCCCGACAGTTCTCGGCGTTATATGAAATGGAAAGCGGAACGTGGAATCTATGGTTCGAAATAGAAGTGATAAGTCGCTTCTCTTTTGAACCGTGGTGTACTGACCTACGCGTAGGTTAATTCCTTTGTGATATCAAGATTGTCATGAAGATTTGTCTAATATGGTTATTAATTTTTCAAAGTCGAGGTGATATGATAAGTTTGATATCATTGGTCGGTCGTATAAGGAAAAAGCTATGAATATAATCGGACGACTGTTCTAGAAAATCCTTTGTGATATCGCGTGTAAAGCTGGTGTCAAGTTCGTGTCATATGGAATTAAAAAAGAACATGAAGTTGGAAAATGGATCACGGCAAAGAGCATAAAACTCAAATTAACATGTTTTTAGAATGATTTAGTGCCGCTGTACGAAAAACCACTTGGATTAATTTTAAATGGATACATTGACACAAGGCATGAACAAATCATGAAAGTGAGAAGTGAGTTTGAAGTACATAGAGGAAAAAATACGAGACTTTTTTCTTCGGTGTGGCTTGCTGAACCAGGAACAGGAAGCTTTGTGAAATTAATGTTCATATGAAAGTACGGGAGATCACGAAAGAATAACTGAATTTTACTATACGCTTTATAAAATTCAACGTCCAGCGTTTGAAATTTCAATTTTGCCTATTATTTCTTTTACAGTATTCGTAATCTTCCGTATTTTCATGTGAACATCCAGTTTACAAACCTTTTTGTTGGTAGTTTAATGAAAAAAATGAGGAAAAGTTTTATACTTTCCGTGTAGGGATAATGTATTTATTCAAAATTAGTTCAA
This sequence comes from Gonatopus flavifemur, assembly GCA_018340375.1. Taxonomy (NCBI): domain Eukaryota; kingdom Metazoa; phylum Arthropoda; class Insecta; order Hymenoptera; family Dryinidae; genus Gonatopus; species Gonatopus flavifemur. The sequence goes on from JAFFJZ010000002.1 coordinate 25,511,286, forward strand.
GTAGCATATTGTGAGGCAGCGCTGGAATCGGTCTAAGAATTGTCTATTCGAACACTGAAAGAATTTTATTTGAAAAGTTACCATGAGATTCCAGTGATCGAGGGACAAGCATTTTGTTAAAAATTGACAGAAGATATCAATTTCAATTGTTTGAAAATTCACTCATTTTCACAGACTTCACAGAAAGCTGCACCTACTGGAATTTCACGATTATTTTTACAGCAAAATTCTCCCTGTAAATTTATGTCCCTTGGACCTTTCGTTAAAAAGAGAGACAAACAGTTACATGTTGTTCTGTCGATTTTATACAATGATTAGAAAAGAAACCATTGATCGTAATGAGAATACATGAATGAATGATACTTGAAGAGTACAACCATTTCAGAGCTGTCCAATTGATCTATGTGGGTGAACTAGGCAGTCGCTTAGGGCGACAAATACACTGAGAAAGAAGCGACATGGTCACAGTAACCATCCTTGAATGGTTGAGGATTTATGGTTGCAGTGACCTGACATCTGGTGATGATAAGCAGGAAAACAGGACGAAATCACGTGAATCTGGTTTTGGCGACTAAATGAAATGATTATGCAAACCAGATTTTTCTTTGAGTGCGATTGTTTGTAAAAGACAAACTAATGAACTGCCTGAAACTGAAAAGAGCGGTGCGCTTAGTGAACTGAAGTTCCCAAGCATCCCAAGAGAATATGAAGTTACATGCTCTATCTAAAATACTGAATAATTTTCATCGCATCGATTAAATCATGGATACCTTCATGAATAATCGATGATTTATGTCGAATAACAGTTCCTCTTTACGTATACAAGAATGATTTATCGCTGTACATATTTATTCTAACAACATTATACGGTCTTCCACATTATCCTTAAAAATTGAAACTTACTAACACCTTGGAGATTTTCTGAGATTTTCTGTCCAGCAAAATCCGGAAGAACGTGAGAGGATAAAACGGGGATGAAGCTCATATATAATGTAATACCTGTGTAAATTTTTTTTTCTCAAGCATATATGTATGTATGAGGGCAAACACCGCTAAGTAAGTGGGTAAAGGAATATCCTTTATAAACTTTGTTGGATTTCAAGTTTGTGAAAGGACGATGCTAAATTGATCGTGCAAAGAATAGAGTACTTTTAAATGTAAACAAAGATGATGTTGAATCTTTTTATTGATGAAAATAATATTTTCTTCGTAGAAACTGGGAACCAATGTGAAGAGAACACATATGTCACTGTCCATGTTAGTCAAGGGTTCGATAAATCGATATTCCCACTGCCAAAGATACTTTGTAACCTACATACATTTGTATGTATATATTCCTAGACTGTATATTTTAATAATAAATTACAGCAAGTTATGAATCCTGATGTACGATCAATAAATTCTGTCAAGATTTATGGACCATCGTTCCATTGAGAGGGAATCCACACGGACTTTTACTGTTTTGAATGGTCAATTATGTACAAAGCCGTCTCATATAGTCGAGCACTTGTCTGACCACACGTGTCAATCACTACTCGACGCGAGGTGCCACAAATCACTGCGTCATTCTTCGATCGAGAACAATTCACTTCAATACAAAAACACGTGTTCATTTCATTGAAATGTTCAATATTCGATCTTTATTCTCCTTTGCATTCTAAGGGAATACCAGTACTGCTATGCTAGTCGAATTGTTTGTTTTTTCCGCGAACCGTTTGAAATACATCTTATGATGGATTGCTTCGTTTTTTTTTATAATTTGTAGCAAATGATTCATTTTCAAAGATAAAACGATGCCACATTGTATAACATAGAAAGATATCGATATGAATTATAACAGCGGCAATTCACTCTTGTTTTTTGAGTGAAAAACTCACTCTTCTACAATGGAATCTCACTGTTGAAAAGTGCAATATCTACTCCGTTACGGGGTTGCAATATTTTCACTTCTTCACAGCGAATTTTCACAACTATTATGCAGTGGAATTCCACTGGTTCAAATTTTGGTAATAAAGTTTTCAAGTTTTCGATTATAATCCTACGGATGGGCAATTATATTTCACAACAATTAGGAATATAATTAACATACTCTTCGATTAAGTCTATTGATCAAAGTTATACATAAACACCTCATGTATTATGTCTTATGAATGATCAAAAAAAATAAAGGAAGGTGGAGTTGTAGAAAAATAATTCACTGAACTTGACCAAGTTGTGTTTTCCAAGAAATTTTTCTAATAGTATACTGAGAAAAATTCACTGTCAAAAATGTGGGGAGTTTTTCTCCACAACGTTGGTGAAATCCGTCTCTTTATTGCGGGGAAATTGTTTTTCAATCAAAAATGAGGGATTTTTCTACCACTTTGAGGAATTATTTTGTTTTTTGGATGTGGAATCCTCCACAAATGAAGGAAAATTTCATTAAATTATGGTGAAAAATTCCCCACTTGTGGAGGAATTTTGCTGCCACCATTTTTTTGGAGAAAATTTCACAATCATTTTCTACAGTGTCCGCATCAGTTGAATTGACAAAATCAAAACAACTGTATTATTTCATTTAATTAGTTATTTCAATGGAAAAAAATGACTGAAATAATTACACTGTAAAGAAACTGTAGCTCAAAACGAGCCAAAGTACGTTTTCGTAGTTATAGTAGCCATATTCTCCGTTGAAGTGGCTATGAAAATCGCTGTGATTGTGAAAATGCAGCTACTGTGACTAAAAACTGTACCCAGGCTCATTTTCATGTACAGTTTTTTCATTTCCGACATATTTATTGATTCCGAATTGGACCGTATTCATTTTCCCTACTCAGAAAACAGGCGAGGAACTTTCTACCTGTAAATTTTCAACACAGAATTCTATGTCTCCCACCTAATTTGCCGGTCAAAAAATTCCATACAATTCTGAACCATTCGTCTTCATATGACTGCTTCCACAAATTTGAAAATTCATTCGGCCTAATGAACTCCATCTCACCGCAGAATTTCCTCTTCCATTTCTGCCACACGGAAAGAAGAACACAGCACTGGTTACTGTCCATAACAACAATCAGTTGAAAAACAAATGAAAACACGCTTGGATGATAGAGGTTAGCGCGATCACAGTGATGTGTACTGCAGTGAAATTCGTCAATGCTGCTTAGACATTAACGATTACTGGAGACGAGTAAAATAAATGGCGTGCGTGAATTTTTTTTTTTTTTTTTTCAACAATTTTCATTCATCATTATTGCTTTTTCTTTGCAGTTTTTGTTTTATAACTCACTTAACATACGTTCCTTCTCTTCTGATTAGATCTCTCTTCATCTGCATCTTACATAGAGTTGACCACGCTATACGTCATGATATTTCTATTCCTTTTGATTCCAGATTGTAACTCTCTAAAGATAAAAAGATATGAAACTTGGAATATTTGAAGCTTTCCTTATTTAACATAAGAAAATCAGACCTCATATAAAATATTCGTATAAAATGGAAGTGCATTCTTGCTCAAAAGTTTCAGATCCTTCTCCGTACTCTTCACTTCCCGTTGTCTTGTTTATTCTTCCAAAAATAGTTTGTATTTTCACAACAGGAACACTCATATAGGTGACTTGAATTTTATTATTTCTGATCTTATCAATCTTTCAGTTGCTGGAAATACCATTTATCTCTCTGATTCGAAAATAAAGACACAAACAAAAGAGCTTCGCATATACACCGATAGTTCGATAATAATAAACTGCCATTAATCAAACCATGATAATGTGTTTGGAATGAGAAAGAGGAAAAGAGAGAAATATATTAAGGTCAGTCGTGAGTTTGAATTTCGTTTTATCCGTAGTTCTTTCATAAGTTGGATTATCGAAAATTATCGGAAAAAATAAATTCCCACGCTGCCATGTGTAGAATGGATATTAATTAGAGATGAGTGATATTAACAATATCGAGACTCTCGTTTCGAATACGTATCGAGTTTCAATCGATATTTGAAGAAAACTCACAGGAATTTGATATGTATATTCTAGAAAATACTGTTAATTATTCGTTATCCCTAGGATTAACGTAATTTTGTCTAAAAAAGAAAAAATAGTGTAAGTTTAGTTCACCAGGGAGAAGGAGGAGGAGGAGGAAATTCGCCATACTCTTCAAATCTAAAAGAGTAAAAAATCCCGTGTTTCATTCCACTAAGTCTCAGAAGTGAGCCAGTCCGCTTCGAGTGAATTCTCACTCTTTGAGAGTGGAAAATCCGCTCTAGAATATCAGTGGCTATGAGTTTCTAACCTCAAACCTAGATTATCACTCAATAAGAGTGGAAATTTCACTCGAACTTTCGACAAGCTCACTTTTGGCTGGCTAAAGAGTGGAATCTCACTTTAAAAATTTCAGAGAGTAGGCAACGATGCACAGTGGGGCCAAATGCCAAATAGTTGGAAAAAAATATAAGGAGTTCTCAAAATTGCTTGAAATATAGGACTCAGGGGTTTTCGAGGTCGCTGATTACAAATCCGTTGTCAGAATCACAAAATTCAAAATGGCGGACAAAAATGCAAAAATCCATCGGATTCCTTTCAAATTCGGTACTAAGTAGTTTCTGAAGTTGCTGATTTCGAATCCGTTGTCAAAATCTCCAGATTCAAAAGGGTGGATCTATTCTGGTGGACGAAAATCCAGAAAATTCATCGGATTTCCCATAAATTCTGTACTAACAATTTTCTGGAATCGCTGATTACGAATCCGTTGTCGAATCCCAAATTGAAAAATGGTGGATCTTCTGAGTACGGAATGGAGAGGAAAACCAATTCCTCCTAAAATTTCAGTCCACCCTACTAGATACGTAAGTTTGAATTCGGAAATTTCTACAATCGGTTCGTGATGGGTTTTAGAATTGAATGAATAGAATGTGTCATAGGTGCTGAAGAGTTGAAAACTCAAATCTTCTACTGTTCTATAAAGTTTTATTGTAGTATTCACATTTCATTTGCAATAAAATTAGAATAATAGGATACGGTGTTTGTACAAAAGTAAATCTGAACCAATCAGTTATTATTATTTTATTTGGAAATTTTGACAACTGATTTGTCATCAGCGACCCCGAAAACCCCTGAGTGCGGAGTGTGAAGGAATACCGATGAATTTTAGAATTTCGGTCCGCCATATTGGATCTGTCATTCTTAGTGTAGAAATCCTGACAACCGATTGTTCATCAGCGACCTCAAAAACCCCCGGGGTATCGATTTTCAAACGAATTTGAGAACTGCTTACAATTTCATCAAGGTTTCCGTGATTGTCACAATGTGTCTGAAAGATACTCCCTTCACAAAACAATGACGGAACCAAAAAGGGGCAGCTAATTTTTTTTTATTTCGAAGGTAAGACCCCCATCCACAACCTCCAATAAGTAGAGTGATGTGGGAAGGCGTGGAACACAACTTTTTCTCCAAATAACCCAGCAATCTTCCAAATTCAGTGGTATAAAAATGACATACAATCATCGCTTTGCCATTATTTGCCACTCAGTGAATTGATATTCCACTAATTCTTAGTATATTCTATACACTTCCAGCAGTAGATTCCATCTTAGAAAAGTTCAATCGGTCCACTTTTAAGTATATCTCTGATTATATACTGATTCGTTTCCTGTTCCAAGCATTTTCTAAACCAAAATAAAAAATGTTGATTTCTCCAGCAAGATTTGTTGGCTATTCTATATATCATACGAGAATTTGCGGGAAGAGCAAACATCTTTTGCTCCAGCAAGATGGACTCAGCAAAATTAGATTTCCCTGTCACAGCTAATTCCCCTCCTCTCCGTGCACCATTGGAAAAATTCATGAATTCAATAATAATGATGAAATTTCGAAATTTCTCTCTGTATTGTACCAGTTTTTGATTAAATCTCACCAATATTTTACTAAAATCAAGAAAAAAAATTCTCAACATTGAGAATGATATTATTGTATTCAATATTTTATTATGAAATTGATTGAACGGTTTATGTAACAAATTCCATAATATTCCTGTGAAGCTTCAGGTAGAATGTTAGTAGTTTCTAAAACACTTTTTCAATTTTTATAATGCTGAAGTTTTATCACTATTTTCTGGACAAATGAGGTCGAATGTGAACATATTTCCATAAGAATTATCGAACAAATTGCTTATATATCCTCAGACAGTGAAAAGAAGAATATCTGTGAATAATTGCCCTATTCTTCCTCATTGCTCGTTCAATATTATCAGCAAGTACAATATATAAGTGGGTTTTCAGAAATTACAGATGCTGAGTACGGTATATCGTGTCATATCTTAGTTCGTATTCATCGAACGAACATGTTATTCTTCATATTTCGAACGAACATCGAGTGTCATTGAATTGCATAACGATGGAGATCCTCGAATCCAAAGTACTCCAACTTACGGATCTTTGTGATATGTCTCAATCCTCTTATCCGAGTCTGTTCATATACACCTGTTTCTACTAGTTAATGCACTTTCTTGGAGTGAAATAAGTAGTAGGAACTTATTCAGGTCAGCCACATCGATATAATATCACGTTCCGCGAAAGAGAAATAAATACATAAAATGTCGATAACAGGTAACACAATTGAGTTGAGCGATCGAAAATGAAGTTACCGTTTAATCCGAGGAAAGCAATCATGTTGGATCAATTTCATATAAAAATTTAATTCATCTTTAGAAATACTAATACATACACATTTCTTGATATGTGTTTCTACATGAAACAACTACACTAATTTATTTTTTCTAATTTTGAAAGCATATTCAAGGTATCTCACAACTGATGTTTGAGATTCTAAATGTCGTCGGAATTCGAATCACTTCAATAACAAGTAATAGTGGAATTTAATCCATGGAAAGTGGACACATGCACGTTCTAATGTCTGTGCAATTAGATTACGAATTGATTCCGGTAAACAATTCAAAGTCGAACGACACTATTCCGAGAGCGTATTCCTGGAATAGGAACAAATATTTGTATTTCGAAATCATTGTTTTCCAATAACCAATTTTTGAGATTCGAATTGTTTTTTTTCCAAAAACTGAGATACAGTGGGGGCAATAATTACGATCAGTAAGAAAATATATTTTTGAGAATACGGATTCTTGATTATAGCCGATATGTTGTATGCCCAAAGAAAATTTTCTTGAGTGAAGAAAATATTTTTTGCAAGTCAAGAAAAATTCTCCCTCTCGCTTCCAGAAAAATGTTCTCACATTCAGACTACTCTGTCAGAAATATCTAGAAGTTTTTTTGAATCAAGTACATAAAACTAGGTTTATACGCATTCTACATTACGTTTGATGTACACGAACATGAAAAACAATTATAGATCAGTGCCGGAATCACCGAAAGTGGGGCCCTAGGCAAACTTTGGTGGGGGTCCATGTAAAGGCAGCTTGAAAACGATACATTGAAAATATAAAATTCGAGCTACGAAGTAAATTAAACAAAAGTGTAGTATTTTTTCAATACAATTAATTTATTGAATGTTCTTAGCATGAATATTTTGACAAGAAAAATAACGTGCTGTAATCCAAACTTATCGGCTAAATAAATACATTATTCAACTCCTCTTCAACATTAGATTTAAAATACTGTGAGTCATGAAATTAATCAGTACAATAAAACATTAATTTATTTTATTTTATTTTTGTTTTTTCACGGCACTGTCATAGAGAATGCTATAGTTCACATTAAAATTAATTTGAAATGTGTATGAAACTGAATTCATGCATGTACTTGACAATAATCCCCAGCAAAACTATTAAAATTAATGCACAAATTTCCAGCAGTGTATGCAAGGTGTCCCAGAATTCATCATTCGCATTTCTGTGGCATATTCTGCAGCCAAAATGCAATAATTTCTCGTTTGAAACACATTTTTTCTGAGGTTTAGTTTTTGAGATATGTAATATTTTTCTTAAAATCCAAAGAACTCAAGAGCATCATGTTCTCCATACTTGGACCTGACACTATTGACTGAGTTGGAAACCGGTGGATCTTTGGGGAAAAATTGAACTACACGGTAAAAAACAAACTTCGGGGCAATTCCAATACCGTACTGGGAGCAATTGATCTGTACATTTGTACTAATAAATTACATAACAATCATGCAAATTCCAGTACAGGTATCAGAAAATTCATGTATTTATACTGGAAAATTGAAGTAAAAACATGAATCTTCATGTAAAATACGGAAAGATTCCGGTAGAACAGGAATTTTCTTGTAAATAAACTGAAAAATTCGCCATGAACAGAAGCTTTCCAGTTCCTGAGTACCGGAAAATTCCAGTTCCTTTCGACAGTGTATTCTATCATTGTTTGTTCCAGAGCTATAGCTATTTGGAATTTTTGAACCTCCAGCCACTCAGAGTTCAGCAACTTCAAATCATTGTAGCTCCAAAACGGACAATGTTAGAATAATTTAATTTTTTTCTCAGAGGACCGCCGTCTTCCAACTAAGTGGATAACGTCAAGCTCAAATTTGCAGCACATAGTACTTTTGAATGATTTGGATTTGAAAAAAAAATCTAAAAACGCTTGCATCTCAAAAACCAAGCTTCGAAAAAAATTTTTTCATCCATGAAATTATTGCATTTTGGCTACAGACTATGCCACAGAAAATGCGACTGATGAATTCTGGGACACCCTGTATATTCTTGGACGAATGGATTCCTCGAAATAAAAAAATATGTTGTTGATGATAGTACTTATTTCTCACAATGTATATTGCGAAATCTTCATCATATAACTCCATGTACTCTTTCATTCGCTTCAATGATAACAAGTTCTTCGTTTCAACAGATCAGAAGTTATTCCATATAGTCGCAATTATAATAATATGGAGAATATAGGAACGTATTATATATAGAATAGCAAATCTTTTTGCTGAACTAGCTAAAAATTCGATTGCACAGCTCACTGGATTGCTGAGAGACTAAAATGATTAACTTGAACAGCAAATTTTTTCAGTATTGTGCACCGAGGAAACTGTTTAGTTATCGTGACTAAAAGTTCAATGAAATATTACATGAAATGAGAAATTTAGTTGTCTTAATAAAATATTAGTCCTTCCGACTGAAAATGTTTGTTGACACAAACAATATTTCAGTTCAGCTACTTGAATTTCTTATTTGATGTCGTTTTTGGTGACCGCAACTGGACAGTTTTCTCAGTGTATGTAGAATGGCGAACCAATTTCGTTGGAAGAGTCAAAATTTTTTGCTGCCCCAGCTGAATAATCGCTGTCTTAGCTAACAAGGTTGCCGTCACCGCAAAGAATTTGTTGCCCCAGGAAAAGGTACCAAGCAAAATCTTTTCCTCTTGTTTGTATACCTCCATTACTATATTCAAAGAACAAGGTGAACGAAGATGCATTATGAAAGGTTTTTTTTCCTCAAGTCTCTCTATTTTATAAGAAAAGGAATGGAAAACCCATGTTTTCAACAGGTAGTTCTAAAGATGAAACCTTTTTCCTCGATGAACATTTTTGCGTTCGCTTCGAGCATAATATCGTAGAATCGATCATTGCACACTGAAAGGAACAAACAAGTGATATGTATTATCAGAACAACCCTTTGAAGATGAAGACGAAAAGAATGTTCATACTCTCTAAATTCTTTGGAGTGAATATTCACTCTTCAAAGAGTCAAAATACTGCAACTGTAGAACGGAGTGGGAGCTCAACTCTTGAAGAGTGAAATTTCACTCTTTAAGAGTCAATATTCACTCTTTTTCCTAAGAGTGAGTTTTTCACTCCAAACACCAGAGTTGATTTCCACTCTTATAGAGTGAAAATTCACTCTTTCGGAGTTGCAGTATTTTCACTCGGCAAGAGTGAATTTTCACTCCAAGGAATTTAGAGAGTACCGATGAGTATTCACTCATCCAGTACTCTCAGACATCCCGTGTAGGAAAATAATTCAGTACACTGAGGAAAATTTTTAGTTGTCACAATCAAAAATTCACTAAATTTTTTAGTAAAATACCTCATCAAATAACTTTTTTTAGTTGTTGCAACTAAGAAAAATATTTTCATGTAGACTCAGAAGAATGATGGAGTGAACTAAATCTTCAACTAAGTCCATATAGTTGCTACAACTATATTAATTCAGTCAACACTTTTAAGTTGTAGTACCAAAAATTTGATGATTCAAATTTCTTATATTTTGTTGTTACGTTGACTAAAAAAAATTGTTAGCTGTACTTCACTTTTTTATTTGTGACCACCCAAACAAAAATTAGTCAGAATAACTAAAATACTTTGTTCGGATGCGCTATGCTTTATATTTGCTACGATCAAAAAAATTCAGTTGAGGTAACCAAATTTTATAGTTGGAATGACTAAATCCATTCATTTGAGCCAACTATTTTTCTATATTTGCTACTATCAAAAAAATATATCAAATAATTGTTTCTCAAATCATACCACGTTCAATATTTGAGGTATTCTTAGAAAAAAAATTAAAATTTTTCCAGTCTTCGGATCCAAAAAGTACATACGTATCATTACGTAACTTATTATTGAATATAAATATCAACTTGAATATAAATATCAACGCTTCTTTTTTTTTGGAAAAAAGTTACGCACTGTAACAAAAGTCGGATTTTTGCACATATGTGCATATTATATAATACTCGCTACTACACAAAATTGAATATTATTAGTTATCAGTCTTAAAATTATCATTATCAGTCCTGAAATTATAATTATCAGTCTCGAATAATCGTATGAAGGCTCATTTCTTTCGATTTGCTTTAGATCACAAGAGTTCTGAACTGTGATCAAAGTTGGTAACGAAAGTTTTTTTGTTTTTTTTTTTTAAATTCTAGGTTATATGTTTATGAATTATGACTATCCTCTATGAACTGTTATGAATATGTAATGAACTTGATGGAATCAAAGAAATATTCTGATTCTCATAAAAGAATAATAAAAAGGGTACAGATCAGATTTGTTGGACGATGAAACTCTTATTCAGAATTCCCTTGTACCTCTCCTTTTTCAGAATCATCGGATTTCAATTCCGAGATCAAAGAATTGACAGAAGTCGAGTTTTTGGAAGTTTTCTTCATATCATAAATGACCCTTTCTATGAACAGCCAGATCACTTAGCTCTTGGCAAGGTACTTCAAATGCAAAAAATGATTAGAAGCGCAAGTCAACAGCAGAGCTGATGTTTCGGTACTTGTACTTTACTTTCTCAATAATCACATAGACAGCTTCTATCTTTTCAGCAGGATCTCCGACCGCGATGATGAAGGGTTGAGATGTGTTACTATGTTTTTGCAATTCTTTCGTGCGGTCTTCTAAGCTTTTTTCCGAATCATTCATACGCTAAAACAGTTATATTATAAATATTACCCATCTTTCCATAGCAACGAACAACAAGCATAAATTGTCAATTGCAAATCGAATAATAACACGTCGCTTTCAATAGAAACACATAAATCCTATCTTCAAGAGATTCTTGGGAAGTGATAAATTTTTTGAGTCTCTATAACAAGTTTATCTTCTTTCATCGATTCTATACTCTGATTTGGAGTTTTAATTACCAAAGACATAAATTTGTGAGTGTATCGTCGTGTTGAACAGCAATGCACGAACGTAATTGTAGTGAACAATCCTTAAGTGAAGTTTAAACATACACCAAAAATTTCTCGTCTCTCAAGAATCTCTTGTAGTTATATCAATAATTGTTAATGCACAATTCTTCGCTCAAATGGATCTTATGAAGCTTTGGATTGATACTGGAAGATGAAAGTTATTGTCATGCAAAATGAATGATGACTAATCACATACGAATTAAATCATTTCGAGTAAATGAAAAAATTGATCTATGCAGTTCAAAATGTATATACATTCCATTATCTATTCATATACATCCTATTTGTTTCTTCGGTCAACAGGGCAGTAGAAACCCCAAGAGAACGCGAGCCAAATAGATCGATTTGGGATTGATTTTAGATGAATTTACATTCAACGAACGTTCATTCAACCTTAAAATTTCCATTGCTCTATTTGACATTTAATAAAGGTTTTTTGAACGTTGGTAGTCTCTTGGGGAATACACTTCTATCGTCAAAAGTAAAAGCGAGTGTCAGTTTTTAAAATATTCAAATGTTGATACTTACATTGATGAACAAGATGTCCTCAATGTCATCTCCAACTTATGACAATAACAAAAAAATTGGCCCATTCAAACCAGAACGGTTCGGTGATTCATGCAAACGAACGCGAGTTGGAAAATTTGAAACGCTTATACTGAATTTATTCAAATGATGAGAATTCCTTTTGAAGAGATACGAATGGAATATTCTATTGTCATTGATCGTTTATATGATAAACAGGAAAATATCACTAAAAGTATTCTATATGCCAAAAACAATGTATTGAAAAATAACATGAAAAGAAAGATAAGTAACAGAAACTACAATCTCACACAATATTTGTGTAGTGAGTAGGATAGAAATCCTTTACATGAGAACGTTGTATCGATAAATGGAGTTATTCTTACTGATATGGATAAAATGTCTTGTAATGAAATATCTCGAAGATGTAGAACATTGTTTCTTGTAAGGTACATGCGTGACGGTGATCAGTAGTAAAGATAGGGTATGTCATATTTTGTCACATGGGAATATGTCCCTGACTATAATCGAGGGTGAAAGATAAATAAGAATGTCAGGTCACATTGAGCAACTCGTGTAAAACAATTGACGTAACTCAATGTGAAAATCATTTATAGATATATTTATTAAAAGTTTCCAAATGTGGGGATGGGGCATGTTTGAAAACGTCTGCATCTCTTTTGAATAAACTAACAATATTATCCACTGGTATTGATATGAATTCAAGTAAAAACAATGGAAAGATTGGGAAAAATTATTGGCGGCACTGTAAAAAAAAACTGGAAATTTACTGTGCAACTGGACTGGAAATTTCCAGTGCTAGTACTGGAATATGGATATTCCAGTACATGTACAGAGATTTTGTTGTTACGTTACTGAAAATTTACCAAGCATAACTGAAAATTCAGTCATTGTACTGGAATTTTCAAGTTTGAGATGATGTACTGAAATTTTGCCATGATTTCGCGAAAATTTTACCGGCTCGTACTACAATTTTATAGTTCTTGTGCACCAAAATAAATATTCCCTCAAAAAGGACTTGAGAAAAAATTTGGAATTTAGAAAAAAAAACCTAATCGTTGGTATACTGGAATTATACAGGTTTTTAACTGCAATTCTCAGGTTTTGTGATGGAATTTTCCAGTTACTATGCAATTGAATTATACAGGTTTTGAACTGCAATTTTCAGGTCGTGTGATGGAATTTTCCAGTTGCTATGCAACGGAATTTAATCACTGTTGCACTGAAATTTTCCACTTCTATTGGACTTCGTCATTTCTGGCAGGAAAAATTTCAAGTCTTTATATTAAAAATTTCCTGATTGAGATTTTGAATAATAATTGTAATTGTAGCCAATGAAATTGATATATGAGGTTTTTCCAAGACTTATCCTCTTGTGTTCTAGATATGAAGCATATGTAGTAACCCAAGCTGGCCTTCCAACATGTCGCGCTATAGCTCATCGGTTAGGTCTTAGGTTTCAGTTGGTAGGCAGGTAGAAAAGTGTGGGTTCAAATCCTGTTAGGTAGACATGAGTTTCTGTCCATCCAAATGAACGATCAAAAGTTTCTCAATCATCTTGGAACACAAGGACCCTGCAAAATCACTTTGCGTGAGCAATTTTTTTTCAATTTTCATGGATATTTTCAGCATTAATTTTCCAGTACATGTCCTGGAAAAGTCCAGCTCGTGTACTGAAAAATTCCAGTACCGAGGCTCAGAAAATTTCCAGTTTTGATGCGGGAATTCCATAACGTTTGCACTGAATTTTTGCAGTACAAATGTGCTGAAATTTTCCGGTACATGTACAGGTTAATGACTTCCAGTACATGTACTGGAATTTTCCGGTGAAATTTTTTTACAGTGGGTATTAGTGGTAATATAGAACATTGGATTGAGAGGGATTCATTAACTCCCAATATGGAGTTTGCTGAGGATTTCCTTTTTGTTTTCTTGAGTGAGGTACAGTGCTGAGATTGAAGAAGAAATTTATCACCATTGTGAGGAATTGAACCTACTGTTGGTTCACTCGCCTATTTATCCCAAGAGAATCAACTCCCTCACCGATTCATCGTTAATTTATCGAGAACTTTATCTTCTGTGGAGTATCTGCGGTGTTGATTTATTCATACGTCCGGTAAACTGCGCTATATATGGGAATGATGGTTTGGGATATTATAAATCTTATCACAGTATTTAGATACCAATGATTCGCTATTTACAGACCTGAATTCTTTTGAGCATCACACGGAAGGAAAAAAGCTCAATTTGGTTTGTTAGGTAACTTTTACTACAGCGGCGAATTTTTTACTGCACGGAGAAATATGCAGGTCGAAAATATAGTGATCTCTAATAAAAATTTGAGAATATTTCTCAAAATTTATGAGGTTTTCTTAAATGCATAATAAAGATAAAACGGTCCACTTTTTTGTGGAATTGTATTCAGAAAACAATGACAAATCATGAATACTTAATAAGAAACAGAGGAACATATGAACTTTCCAAAAGTCGCATATGAAATTTCACAAAGTGAATAGTAGGATATTGAAATTTTGTTACTATTTTTGTGAAATTTCACGCACGACTTTTGGAAAGTTCATATGTTTCTCTATTTTTTATCGAGTATTGATAATTTTTCATTGTTTTTCGAAGACAATTCCTCAAAAATGCGAACCGTTTTATCTTCATTATGCATTCAAGAAATACTCTCCAATTTTTATTCAAGATTATTATATTTTCGACCTGCATATTTCTCCCTGTGTGACAGCATTCTATTTGCTATCACAACAATCTTGTTGGGTACGACAGCGATTTTTTCAGCTGCACTGGCATTTGTTTGCTATTCTGTATATAATACTAAAAATTTTGCTAGAAAATTGTGCGAAAAATTTGCTTCTTTAGTTGATCATGTTGCTTTCTCAGCAATCCATTCAGCTATGGCAGCGGATTTTTCGCTGGGTCAGCAAAAAGATTTGCTATTCTATGTGAGTAACTAATGAATATTCTAATCAGAAAGAAAAGAATGGTAATATTTACAATACTAACGTAGTATTCGGTCTTATTTAATATAAAATCGTGATTGTTACTATGTGAAAATAGAATTGTTTACCATTTTCCTGCTAATAATTACTATGCTACATATATATTCTTACCAGAAAAATGGTAAAGAATTCTATTCTTACATAGTAACAATCACGATTTTATATTAAATAGGACCAAATATTATGTTAGCATGGTAAATATTACCATTCTCTTCTCTCCGTGTATGTTACAAGTTGGCGATTACTGTTATTTTTGCCTATCTTGAATTTCATTATATTGTGAAATTAGACTTTGGCACTTCCTCGTGAAAATATTCAAGAGATATTATTATTCCTTCACTCCACTCTCATTTATATTATCCGTAGTCGGAAGTTTTTGGATAAACAATTTTTCATGGACAAAGGTAATGAGAATAATTGATGTCGTACAAAAAAAATTCAATTAAACAGTCATAATCTGGTTTACCGTTCAAAGATCTTTTGAAAAACGTTTTTGAAGTTCGAGTGGATGGATATGACAATTCCTTTTGATGTTCATGTATATTCATCGAAGCACAAACGTTCCCTTTATGATTCATATGTCACACATGCGCGGAATATTATTGTTATATTGCTGTGGACAGGACAACTCCATTGAGATCGTACATCAGCTTTTTCTCTCTAAAACATTTCATCGGAGTGAAGAGCGAAAGCATAATGCACCATCGGAAGATCATAAAAACTTCACGATTTGGTAGTATAAATTTTGAATAGTATTCAACACTCCTTTGATGTCGATACGTGTATTGCGGTACGGCATTAGCATGAGTGAACTCGAGGAACCTACGACCTGTACTACAGTGGCATAATACACAATACCGACAATTTCACAAGTCTTGATTATTACGAAATCTAGTTGGTATTCCTTCACGTTGCTGATACATCATACATGAACTCTCTTCTTCCCCCAATTAATTCAGTTCCACTTTGGAGTTCCCTTTCCACGCGAAAAACTCTACTTTTGAACTTTATGTATGGATTATTCAGGTATTAAATATGTCATGTGTCTTGTAAACTTTACGTACATACACTCGTATACTTTGTACGTCATGAAATCCGCGAGAAGCGTGCTAGATATAATTCCTGTCAAATTATTTATCAAGCTTTGATCGACGGTTTATGGAAGTCAATAGAAACTGGAAATGATTCCATCAAAGAACATAGATCCTGTGAAAAATTGCATATCCCTACACTGAGAAAAATGAAATAATCTCTATTTCGTATATTTTCCACCCGTCAAATAATGAAAACTGGAGTCAGCCTTTCAAAAGTGAAAAGTACCTTTTCAGTGTTGAATTTCACCGTACATTTGGTTTGATTCTCCAAAAAGATGGTATTTATCACCTAGCTCATTGTAATAATAACCAATATCATGTATTTTTCACCGTGAAATACATATTGAAACATGATTTCTACAATGCAGATTTTTCTCAATGTAGTGCATACAACCCATACAGCACCACAGATCTCAGTAATGTCTCAATTACATTTCGATCTTTCTCCTTCATCACATTTCAGTATACTTTCACAGAAATATGTCAAAAATTTGTCAATTGAAATGCCTATTTGCAATGTCTCAGATATATTACGAGACAAACATTACAATGAAATATTTCATAAATATTCTTGGAATATTGCAGGAATAATTCAGAAATATTGCATTGAAATGTAAAATTAGCGGACATTGCAATATTTCCGACGAGACTTTGAAACCTCGGTGTGACATACAGCAATGTCATAGAAATATTTCAATGTTTCAGATGTTAGATTCCTGCAATCTTAATGAAATCTTCGGTGCTGTGTGGGAATGCATGCAGAGAGAATTTACCTAAAAAATTACTACACGGAGAACAAAGATTAAGGAATGATCACTAGAAAAGATAGTAAACTGGTGAAAACTACGAATTTCTTTACACAATCGTTAACAGAGACGAGTAATGGTTACTATTTTGGTATACTAAGATAATATCTTCGTCTCTGAATATTATTTCGTCAGGTCATTGTTGAAATTGATCATCAGGCAATTGTAAACAAATTTAGTATATTTTGTGTAATCATGAGATGCACACTGAGCAAAATTATCGATTATAAATTACTAGACTCACTAGTATATTGAGGATATACTCGCATTTTAAGGTTATATAACAAACATTCTCATCAAGAGCATCAGACTTTCTATTATAAAATGTCATTATCCTACAATGAGGTCCCAGAAAGTCTGGTACTTTTGAAGAGAATGTTTGGCATATAACTTCAAAATGCAAGTATATCCGCAATATACTAGCGAGTCTAGTAATTTATAATAGACAATTTTTCTCCGTGCATTTATGACGTTTTGTACCGAAGAATATTCATAATTTCCTCACAAAAGCTCGATGTATTAATTTCATGATACCCTGACGAAATTATAGCCATTTACCTTATGTTGTATTTTAGTATACCAAAATAGGAACCATTACTTGTCTCTGTTAGCGACTGTGTGAAAAAATCCGTAGTTGTCACCAGTTTACTATCTTTTCTAGTAGATTATTCCATGATATTTTTTCTCCGTGTACAGTTTACAGTAAAGTGGGGACGCACATTGTAGGGTTATATATTATATTTGATCACATTGGAATTACTATTACTAAATTACTATACCTTGAATTCAATTTTTCAACGGAGCTCTTGGTACTGTGACAAATTCTCCTCGTCCGAGTATTTCTGACAATCTGCTTCTATGACAGTTGAAAAATTGTGACTCACCACCTTCATATATGTTTCCCATGTAGCATGTTTTTCTTATTCTCATTTGTACTTTCCTTTTGTTCTGTTTTCTTTCCCCTCCCATCTCTTTTGTCTTATCTCTTTCATTGTTTCTTATTCACGATGAAAAATCTTCCGTTATGAATTACTGTATTTACCAACACACTTTTATGATAGAATCATTTCACTTGATATATTCTTGATATTGCAGTAACCCTCATAATCTAGTAAAATTTGCATATACAGTAGAATTAGATAGAACAAATGGTTGGCAATCGAGCAATTGTGGATTTCCTCACCGAACAAGGTATTGAAAAACGTTAATGAAACGTCCAAAAGACTGCTGATATCTTACGTTTATAATCGTTTATAAAACGATATGTTTTCTTTGCATCCACTTTTCAAGATTCATGAAGATATTTTTCACTTCTTTTCTCCTTTCTAACTGTTCTGTTTTCAATTACTGTTTATATTATACAAGTACTCTTTTCCAAAACCTTGTTCGTTTTTCTCTTTGTCTCTCCTTTTTTCCCTTCAGGGGCTATGTTTACGACAACCTTCTTCCACTCTGTTGTCTACAGTTTTCAACTTTTCTTACTCCTCTGAACGGGAATTGCGTCTTTGTTCCGTCATTTTTAACTTGGTATGAGAGTAACCAACGAGGATTCATGATATTATCATTTTATTACGGAAAAATGTGAAATAGAATATGAAAATACATCGTGGGCCATAAAAAGAAATGGCTCGAATTTCGAATTGTTAACAGATTGCAAAAGATCCCCCTCGTTTTGGAAAAGTTGTACAAGAGATGTATTTTTTGGGACTGTTGCTGAGTTTATACCATTAAACTCTATAATATACTGGAATGATTACTCCCCAGATTATCGCGGTGAGAGAGAGAATTCCGAGCCTTACATGCCAGACAAAAATAACGAGAATAAGGGGTAGAGGTTCGAGAGAGAAGAAATCTTTTCACAATAGTATGTGGCTGACCAGCTTAAACTATAGAATATGTGGGGAGTGCTCATTCCAGTATGTTATAGAGTTCAATGGTTTATACGGATGTAGCGGTGTGATTGAGGGACATTTGATGGCTTCTTATATTACGAGAAAAGTTACAGATTATTCTTGAACCGTGTTGAAATGAGATGTGAGCGTTTGTCCAATAGTCGTCAAACGGTCTTCGAAGAACCCTAAAGCGGTAACCTATCGTTCAACCTACTGCATTTCATTATCTCTCATTAATATTAGAGTGAAACTAAGCTGTAACAAACATCTTAGTTGAAGCTGGAGTCCCTGTATTGCTGAGCTTCAGATGTTGGCAAACAGAACCACCTCCGAGTTTTGATGCTGTTGGATTTATGTGGTGGAGATAGCTTTCAGCAGGAATGCCCTAAGAAGAATAGGGATTTGCAATTCACCAGTTGAAGTGACATTTTCCACTAGAACTCGATATGCATATATCGAAGCTTCATTTGATCTTTTTTCATATTATATTCAGTTTTCAGGATTCAGTGTGTATTATAAAACTCTTTTGTTCAGTTCATAAAAGCGATACACTTCTTCTTTTTTTCATAATTGAGATCATTTGAATGAATTTGACCCGTTCCGGTTTTAATTTCATAGTCTGTGGCACGCGTTTCCCCACCGCTAAACGAACCTTGTGATCCGACGAGCCAGAGGCATTATCGGGACTCATTATCTAATTAGGGGCAATTAATATTCGTGCTAGATGACAAACGGAACGTTATAGTTCATCTGATAATCATGATTAGATACGATGAACGAGTCATCAAATGGAAATTTCAAAATCCTTCGAAATTCCACTTGAATTCATTTGATTTACATTTTGAGGATTATTTGTTCTCAACAACTATACGTTTATAAACATATTTTTTTTTGTAATAGTTCAATGTTTCACAAAATATCTCAGTTAATTTCAACGAGTCGTGAAATTCTGCTATTCTAGAATTCTACATAAATGATTTTATCCAATATTCCATCAATTCTCGCCGCTTCATTATCTCTCAACTCTCTCACCGTTCGTGCGAACTCTGACTTAATGGATGAGTCGCTTTCATTCCCTTCGTCAGCTTCATTTTCACTTCTCTCAATATATCGCCATTTGTTGCAAACAGCCTCGCGAGGACTTTTTCTACGCTATGTAGCCTTGTTCAACTATTCACATTACTTCTGAAAGCATTCGGTTGGGTTTACTTTTGTACATATTCCTTCTTTGCTTCTGATTCGTTAACAACTCTCCAAAATGTCGTTGAAACGGTTCATGCATTCCTTTTGTCGATGAACATATGATTTTTATTAATTTCAATATTACGGTGCTGAAAATCACTTCATTCCTTTATTGAAAATCATTGACCCTGGAAAAACGTGTTATGATCTCTTATAGAGCAATCAAACTATACCTTCAAAATCGATATTCTAGATTGAAGAATATGGACCAAGTTTCAATTAGGAAGTGAGAATATATATTGAATAAAGACAGTACCAAGTACCATTCTCCCTCAATTTTTGTCAACTATACATCTTTTTAGCTCTTGTTAGCTAAGACAGCCACTTCTCAGCTGTGGCAACAAAGAATGTTGACTTCTCCAGCAAAATTTGTTTGCTATTCTGTATGTGATATGGAAATTTCCCAAGTAATGCTAACCCCCATGTTCTGGTTATTGACGAGTTTCATAACGCTCAACTAGCCAGATACACTAGACACTGGCAAGTATCTCATCAGAACCCTACGAGGCACTCGCAAGTGTCTAATTCTTGGCTAGTTAAGCATTTCTACTAGAGTATTTCTACTAGGGTGCTGGAGCGAACACTTTTTGCTGCCAAAGCTAGAAAATCGCTGTCACAGCGAACTTCTTTCTTTTCCGTGTATTATTTTCCCGAATTACGTATAGAAACTTGTTACGATAGGACTGGACTCTGAGAACACCTTGCTTTTTCGAGGTGGTTGAATGTTCGTGACGGCCAGGGTTTGAATCTCGAGAAGATATGGAAAGTCGATTGGTCGGCTATAAAATGAACAACTCGTGGTTGAATAGAGCGTATGAAATGCGCGTTTATACACATACAAATAAAGCAAGAACTCTGAGTACGAGAACACAGTATTGCGCGAAACACGCCGCTTGAAGATATGATGAGGTGGCGTGTCTGCGGTAATGATAGCGATAAAATGCGAATGCTCTACACTCGGTGGGGTTGCGTCGGTGATCTTTCCTCGCGTTAACACCGTCAAAGTTGGAGAACATCAGCTGACCCTTATATCCGGCGATTCGGTAGCATCAACACTGTCTACCGGATCACAGGGAACTCTGACATGAGCAGGCTCTGATGCCCCGGGTGACGGGTGGTTTAGGTTTTTCTCTCTAACGTCAGCTTCCCTCGTTCCCGATGACTCGAAAGTGCCAACACCGTCCCTCGAGTCACCAAAAACTCTTGTCTGGCAGGTGTCCCGCGTGAATTCAAGTATCTCGTACCGGACCGTGAACAAAACAAGTGCCAATCCGACCCCCCAATAATCGACACGAGGTTCCACCTATGTGGAGTACGTTATCAAAATAAAAATGACATAAGGGCATTGCAGTTCATTTACGTCTTGGAAATTGTTCCTCGTCATTTATTATCACTATTATTATTATTCGTTACAAACAAAAAATATTCGATCTATAATTCTAATTTGAATTTCGGCAAGGGCCCTTACAAATTATGTATTAGGTGTACAAATAAGTTTCCGCGGTTTGTCAAAAGATGGCCCCACCAGAAGGTTATGGAGAAATTGTCAGATGTAAAACGTAATATCCCAAGTTTAGTCATCTGGCAACACCATAACCTTAAAGTACTAGTGATTCCGTATCAGCATCACGTAATTTTTTTCGTGCAAAAATGTCAAGTTTTATTCCGAATAAGCATCATTTGCGGGAACTTTTGATTTACTTCTTTAATGTGAAAAAATCTGCAGCTGAGGCGCATCGATTGCTTCTAGAAGCATATGGTGAAGCTGCTTTGAGTGAGAGGAGTTGTCAGGAATGGTTTCAAAAGTTTAAGAACGGTGAGTTTGACGTTAAAGACAAAGAACGCAGTGGAAGGCCGAAAGTGTACGAAGACATGGAATTAGAAGTATTATTGGAGGAAGATTCGTCCCAACCGCAAAAAGAACTTGCACTTACTCTACAAGTGACTCAACAAGCAATTTCACATCGTTTAAAATCGTTAGGAATGATTGAAAAACAAGGAAATTGGGTTCCATATGAACTAAAGCCGAGAGACGTTGAACGCCGATTATGCATGAGTGAAATGCTGCTTGCCAGGAATAAAAAAAAGAGTTTTTTGCATCGTATAGTCACTGGTGACGAAAAATGGATTCACTACGATAATCCAAAGAAGAGAAAGTCATGGGTTAAGCCCGGCGAACCATCAACATCGACAGCTAAGCCGAATATTCATGGAAAAAAACTCATGCTGTGTATTTGGTGGGATCAGCTTGGTGTCGTGTATTATGAATTGCTGAAACCAAGCGAAACCATTACTGGAGCTCTCTACCGAACACAATTGATGAGATTGAGTCGGGCACTTAAGGAAAAACGCGCCCATTACTACTCCAGACACGACAAAATTATTCTTTTACACGATAATGCTCGTCCACATGTTGCGGCGCCGGTAAAAACATACTTGGAAACACTCAACTGGGAAGTTTTACCCCACCCGCCGTATTCACCAGACTTAGCCCCTTCTGATTATCACCTGTTCCGGTCGATGGCACATGGTCTGTCTGAGCAGCGCTTCACATCATATGAAGACACCAAAAATTGGGTAGATTTGTGGATAGCGTCAAAAGATGAAGAGTTTTTTCGACGGGGTATCCGAATGTTGCCAGAAAGATGGGGAAAAGTAGTGGCAAATGATGGAAAATACTTTGAATAAAACGTAATGTACTTTTCCTTTACAATAAATTCCTAATTTTTTATAAAAAACCGCGGAAACTTATTTGTACACCTAATACAATAACCTTTCTCATAGAATTCATAAATCAGGCTGCATACATTTGTCTACAATTCATATTTCGTACATCAGGATTTTCATCCCTCTTATGAAATTGAGAATTAACCGATTCCATCAGGAATATATCATCTCCTCTGTCACACAGTAAAAAGTTCAAATCAGAGATTATCATAATTATATTGTGTAGCGGTACCGTGCAAAGCAAAATTATATACGAATAATTTTGCGTGGTACTTGCAGGCTCTTATACAAAAAACCAATTTTGAAAACACTTCGAGCCGAAGATGCCACAAACTTATCACTTCCAAAGATATTTTTCCGGTCACCAGCTTGTTTTGAAGTGTAAACAAGCAAACTCCTTTTTCTCAATATCCAATCCTTTCGGAACTTTGAATTTTTAATAAAATTTGAGTTCAATTGTATTTGCAAATATTTATTTTTTTCATATCTTTACAATCTTACATCCATTTATACGAAACAATATCTTCCACTGGAGCTCTGCGTTCAGAAACCTCCTTTTATAGCATGGCCAGTCATACTCGATATTCCCATAATCTAAGACTTCTCTTCTCCTAGGCTACGAATTTGTGATCAACGTCCTCAGTACCACCTTCTGAGTAAAATGATCACAAATATAAACATAAAATCTCAATTTTTTATAATTATCCATTTCTCGAATCATCAATATTAATTTATCAAAAAATGTTTCTTAGTCATATTTTGAATTGTCAGTGATCTTAATTATTTTACTCGGAATATTATCTTTAATAATTTCTTTTATTCTTATTCGTGATGGAAATTTTTTTATAAAATTATTTCTATTATTAACACTGTTCGTGCACAATTGTACTTTCGAGATATACTCTTGATTATGTCGTTCTGAACCACAAGTATTCGAGCGTTTGCTATACTCTCTCGCGAGGACAAGAATAAATCTGTTATCGTTTGGAATAAATATGATTCTGAGCCTCGTAATAAAGTATATCCCACGAATACCATAAAAATGTGGTAATCCTTTTCTCTGTGCAACGTGCAACAATAATTCCATAAAATATTCACAAAAAAAGAATTCGATAGCAATACATTTTTTATTTCTAAGCAACAAATCTTCATCCATCCCAGCAAAAACGACATATTCAGTTCAAAACAGCTCCATTTTTTTCGAGTATATTGTATTCGTTATTCGATTTTTGTTAGTACGCGCATAACACATTTGCCTCTGAAATCTGATACAATACATTTCGTTATATTTGTCGTATATCTCACATACCTCAAACGAGAATACGTATCGATTAATTGGAATGAAACAATAAATTCATTCGGCTTACCGTCGTAGAAGATTGAATACAAACCTGTTCGCAGCATTGTTTACCGTTCTATATCGATTTCATCCATGGTTTATTCTTACAAAAAATCCAGATGAGATCAGTTCTCATTCTCTTAATGGATTCAATCTTTATAAGTGCTGAACATTTACTCAAATCAAATCTAATCGGATTCCACTTATCAGAATTAAAATTAATCCATTTTAAGAGATGCATATGTTCGATAAACTCTCCCTCTTTTGACCTCCTAGAAACTTGTCGATAGTCAGATCGAAGAAGAAAAGAACTACGTGGAATGAAATTCAATCTGTTTTTATAGCGAAACATTTATTCTAGTTAGATTCTTCTAAATTTGTTTTAATAATTCAGTAAGGAAGACAGAGTGAGATAAATAACTTTGATATTTTCTCTCAAGAGACTGGAAGAAGATCTCTCCATATCCACTCATCTCGACTCGATGCTTCTGGCACTCAGCCATGTTTGGGTCTAAGATTCTACCACTCCTGGATCGAAGATTCAGTTATATAATAAACTTGAAAATCATACGATATGATTCGTGAGGAGTATCTTCATCCATGCCTCACAGACTTTTGAGTGAATTCAGAAAATAATTGACATTCGAATAATCATCCGTGCTTCATGAGAACATGAAAAATTCATAACAAAAATCAACGTTCAAAGGAGCTTTGGTTTATCGCTCAATATGTTGTAGCGTATTTAGCATCGATACGAAAATATGATATGAAAACTCAGAGGTCTGGAAACTAATTATTTCATGTGAATTCGTCCGTTATAATCCAGTAAAAACGGATTGGTATATCATGACGATACAATAACGGATAACCAATACGAATCAATAATTCTCTTTTTCCTCTCAATGTAGAACTCTTTGTTCATTTGATATTCTACGAAAAATGTTCAAGATGATACCGAGAGATGTGTACCTACATTTGGAAGGGAAAACCCAACGGTCGAAGAGGAAGACAAAGTACAGGGTCAATGAAATGGAATGTATTATTTTGAATTCATATGTCTCTCTACTTCAGTACGTATATTTCTCCTTTTTCCCGCGATATGCGTTGAATGCTTCCACGAATTCAGGAAAATACGAACTTGACGCACGTGAACGGAATTTGATAGATTCTCTTCGGAATGCTAAAAATACGATCAATCAACGATATTCTATCTTTTTTTTTTTCTTGCTTTCTTCGTTCGTATATCGCATCATGTTCCGTGCAATTGGATTTATACATTTTCTGCGGCTAAAAGAATATAAGCATACCGTTTGAATAAATATCGCATACACATTTCTTCTATTTTTCGTAGTGAAGTTGGTATTCCGGCAGGTCGAACGAGTTCATTCCACGAACGAAAGAATGAGTGAATATTCCTCGACGAAGTCGTTGTACAATTGAGTGATGTTTGGGACAATATCCATCAATCCTTTCATGACTGGAATTCCAAGTTCGAGGTTTTGAATTATTCGTCGAAAGAAGATCTGAACTGCAAATAAGTGAATACATTTATTTATTTATTAGACGGGTAATAAAACCCTTTGGTACAATATAATACTCATAATGAAAAGAGTAACATCAAAAACGATGTAAGAAAACAGAAAGGAGAGATTGGAGAGGCCAGAATCAAATGTGATCCATAATACGAAAAGAAGATTTAAAATGCGTGTCAGAGGAAGAGAGTTCAAGAACATCACTGGAAGAATTCGCCAAGGTAGAGATTCGATTCACCGGATCAGTATTACCACATCTAGATTTATAAACAACAGGATTGCACGATTTTGGACGTCTTAGAGGCCGCGGAGGAACATTGAAATTCATCATGCCAAGTAATGGTATGGACACCGAATAACTCCATTAATAATCTTATACAAAAATGAGAGATCATTGAAACAACGACGAGATCATAATTTGGGAATAATCATGACAGGTAATACTTATGGGACAACCGATTCGATAGGCAGCACACTGAGAAAAGTGAACTGTAACCATTACCATGCGAAAATGGTAGTTGAATGACAGAATCTCTAAGTTGATGATGTCGACTATGTTATTTGGTATCCATCTTCATGTAAATGGTAACCATTCCCATGTGCATGCACATTGCTACGATTTTCCATAGTATCCGAAATCAAATTCGCGAAGCTGTCCTCCAATTACCATTTGTACATGGTAATCATTACATCCCACTTCTCTCAGTGCAAAGCGCAAGAACTTGTGTTACACTCTTTCTAACTGCAAACAGTTCTTGGTTGAGTGAGGACGCCAAATCTGGGACGCATATTCCAAATGTAGCCTCACCAAAGAACAATATACAGTTCGAAGAGCAGCGGGATTCTTCAAATCCTTAGAAACACGCTTAATGAATGAACATTGTTCTGATAACTTTTTTTTCTGTCCTCTCAATCTCAACCAACAGCAAAAACTCACATAATTAACAAAATCACTTTGCACGTTACATGGCATGTAGCTTATACAAATTACAACGATACATTTTCGTCCTTTTATATTCTCTTCATGCAAAAAGGAATAATTCAATGGGGAGTCAGTTGCTTTTTGTAGTAGTGGAAAATGTGATGACAAAGAAGTTTTCTTCGTTTTTAATAACGTTATGAAAATTGCGTTATGAAAAACAGAAAGTTTTATTCAAACCTGAAAGTTCATTATGAATATGTAACGAGGCGGTTGTACAAAAATCATCAATCGAATGAAGAATGTTGTAAATTAAATTAGCCCAACTTGACTCATTTTATCATTTCGTTCACGTCACGCGGTATACGCTTAATAACGTTGATGCGGACGTTTATTATTTTCATACGTGAGATGCTGTATGAACTGTTGAATAGAATTCTTTGGGACAGAAATGAAAGCGAAGTTTTAGGGAAACCTTTTAGAGGGAGGTATTTTAATTCGATTCTTTCACCTTTTGTTGTACAATTTCGCATATAATGGAATCTGAAACATAAAAATTAACATACGATAAACTTTTAATGACAGTCACGATGCTGTGAACGTTCAAAGCTTTATTATTCATTCTTGAATAATATTTGTTTAATTGGTCTACTTTTGATGAAATTGTCTCTTTGTTGCTAGAACAATGTGAGCTTTTCTCAGTAAAAAATAATCGGAATTTTCCTATATGCAGCACTCGGAAAATTCCGGTCATGGGATGGGAAATCAATTTTCGATACATGTATATGAAATTTCCCATAAATTTAACTGAAAATTCCAAACTTGATGGGGTTTTTACTATCATTTTGCAGTAAATTTCCGGTAAAGTACGGGAAATTCCTAACGCATGTATGTGTTGGTTACTTCCGAACATTTATGTTAAGTTTTATGTGAACTCATGCTTCGTTGCTATTGAATTTTGTACCATAGATTTGATACACCATGTATCAGGATATAAAAGTCTCTCTCAAATGTAAATTATCAATTGAAGATTACATTAAAAATGAGGCAACGATTACAGTGTGAATCTTATGTAAAATCCACTACAAAGTTCTGTTAAATTTACATTGTTATCATAATTACTTAACAGCAACACTACTCCCATTTGGTTCAGTAACAATGCAAATATACGTTGGTTTCAATGTAAATTTCACTCCAATTGCATTCATGTGAGCAGTTGTGTTAAATTAACAACAACCAATGCAGAATTTGTATGGGATTTTTTTCTGTGCAACAATGTACATTTCAATTCAATACGGATTCCATAAAAGCTCAATTCTCATTTTCGACTAAAATCAGTGTGACCAACGTGTTTCTAATTTTTTTTTTAATAAATAGTAAACGAAATACTATCCCCTCGAGCTAAATTTATATAAACAAACCACACAGGTAATTTTTCATTAAGGTTCAAAGCATCAAAAATGTCACTTCCATGGGTGTGATCACCTTGCTTCCACAAGGAAAAAAAATTAGAACTCTTTATTTCTCTAGAATATTCACTTTTAGAGTGATCCAATATTAACTACCATACATAACTCATTTAATAGTAGAATAAAATATCTATAGTTACACAGATTTTTATATGAACCGTCATGGACTTATTATATCACACCCCTTTTATTCTGAAAAATATTGCACGGGAAAACAAAATTCAAGAGGCTGTAGGAACAGTACTGGGGCGACATCTCAAGCCAGTGATTGTTTTATACCGGTGTTGTAATCACAACAAGTAAATTCAAGCTCAAATTATATTCTCGTTGTAACTCGTCGAGCATAACGGTCACAACCATATGGCAGCTATTTTGAAGGTATTTAATTTTCATTAATGAAACTTTGGTTGTGTGATTTTATTATGTTTTTGCTTGACGAACAGGAAAGCCAACACTGAGAGAGAGATCGCTTAGTTGCACTGTAGAAAAATTTCATCGGAAAATTCCTGTATATTTATGTGGAGTAATTAACACATACATGCGTTCGGAATTTGCCCAACTTGTTTGCCCAAATGACTGTGAAATGTTGGGAAAAATCCCATAAAATTTGGAATTTTCAGATAAATGTATGGGAAATTTCATATAAATGTACCGGAAATTGATTTCCTAATCAGTGATTGGAATCTTCCTGTTGATGTACACAGGAAAATTCAGATTATTTTTTACAATGTGCATGAGCAAAAATATTAGGTGTACAAATAAGTTTCCGCGGTTTGTCAAAAGATGGCCCCACCAGAAGGTTATGGAGAAATTGTCAGATGTAAAACGTAATATCCCAAGTTTAGTCATCTGGCAACACCACCCATTAAAGTACTAGTGATTCCGTATCAGCATCACGTAATTTTTCGTGCAAAATCGTGCAAAATGTCAAGTTTTATTCCGAATAAGCATCATTTGCGGGAACTTTTGATTTACTTCTTTAATGTGAAAAAATCTGCAGCTGAGGCGCATCGATTGCTTCTAGAAGCATATGGTGAAGCTGCTTTGAGTGAGAGGAGTTGTCAGGAATGGTTTCAAAAGTTTAAGAACGGTGAGTTTGACGTTAAAGACAAAGAACGCAGTGGAAGGCCGAAAGTGTACGAAGACATGGAATTAGAAGTATTATTGGAGGAAGATTCGTCCCAAACGCAAAAAGAACTTGCACTTACTCTACAAGTGACTCAACAAGCAATTTCACATCGTTTAAAATCGTTAGGAATGATTCAAAAACAAGGAAATTGGGTTCCATATGAACTAAAGCCGAGAGACGTTGAACGCCGATTATGCATGAGTGAAATGCTGCTTGCCAGGAATAAAAAAGAGTTTTTTGCATCGTAGTCACACTGGACGAAAAAAATGGATTCTACGATAATCCAAGAGAGAGAAAGTCATGGGTTAAGCCCGAACCATCAACATCGACAGCTAAGCCGAATATTCATGGAAAAAACTCATGCTGTGTATTTGGTGGGATCAGCTTGGTGTCGTGTATTATGAATTGCTGAAACCAAGCGAAACCATTACTGGAGCTCTCTACCGAACACATTGATGAGATTGAGTCGGCACTTAAGGAAAAACGCGCCCATTACTACTCTCCACACACGAAAAAATTTTACTTACACGATAATGCTCGTCCACATGGCGCGGGTAAAAACATACTTGGAACACTCAACACTCTGGTTTTTTTTACCCCCCCCGCCCGTCTCACCACTTAGCCCCTTCTGATTATCACCTGTTCCGGTCGATGGCACATGATCTGTCTGAGCAGCGCTTCACATCATATGAAGACACCAAAAATTGGGTAGATTTGTGGATAGCGTCAAAAGATGAAGAGTTTTTTCGACGGGGTATCCGAATGTTGCCAGAAAGATGGGGAAAAGTAGTGGCAAATGATGGAAAATACTTTGAATAAAACGTAATGTACTTTTCCTTTACAATAAATTCCTAATTTTTTATAAAAAACCGCGGAAACTTATTTGTACACCTAATACTTTAATTGATAATCTTTTGGTTCGTTTGAATAAATCTTCATTTGATACAAATACAAATTTATTTCGATGCGGAATTTATGGATTTTATTTTTGGAAAAATACATTACTCCATAGCAAAAGTGTTCAATTTCATCGTTTTATTGGTTTTGTGATCGTATTGTCTGAAGAATATTCGCACAAAATCTTTTCTCATGCAGTGAAATCGTGATAAAGTATGGATCAAGTGGAAATCCAACAAATTTTTCAGAATCCCTCCTGACTAAAATATCCTCAGTAGAAATCACTCTAGTTATTCTCTAGGCCTCGCAAGACCTTACGATGCCCTTGTGAAGGACTTTCAAGACTAGCAAGGCCTCATAATAACCTAGGAAAATTACTGGACTCATTTCTAGTGAGGTTGTTTAGACATTCCTAGTAGATATTTGATTTTCAATAACTAACATTATTTCAGTACAATCATATTTTATCAACTAAATAATTCAGTTGGAATAACATTTTGATTCAATTGGAAGATTTGGTTGTCACAACGTTGAAATATTTATTTTTGAGAAGTGAAAGTTTCACTCATTCCAACTAAATTGAATTAACTAAGCAAAATGCATTGATTTGAATAAAAGTCTAGCTGTCTGATATATGAATGAATTATTTTGCTGCCATGGCTATCATTTAGTCACAGCGACTATGTGATTTTTCTCAGTGAAGTCATCAACTAGATATCTGATTTTAAGGTGTTATATTTTTTAAATTTTAATGCATAAAACGTGACTTCCGTGGAGTCACTTCCATGGCTGCGTGAATAAAAAATATATCTATGGAAGTCACCATTAATCCATGGAAGCGATGAATTTACAATATATCAACACGGCTTTATTGAATGCTTATTTTGGTTTCTTCTGCATGGAGTTTTTCTCATTCTGGATGACCGGAACCTTTCATTTGAAATTGGATCAGACGGTTTAATTGTTTTTTTCCCCTTTTTCACTATACTATGGGAATGAAATGAATGAGATTAATAAGAGTAATTTTGTGATGCGATGGTATATATTTTTTCGAAAAAGCGTTACCATCTTTTAATACGTCACTTCCATGGAAGACATTTTTTTCAACCCCCTCTCATTAAGGGTACATTCTACTTTATTGGGCAAAAAAATGGCATTTTTTCGGGATTTTTTTCCTCCATAACTAAGCAATATTCTCATATTAAGATTTTTCATACATATTTATTAACTTTTCAACTACAATTGTGAATTTTTCCATCAGGATTATTGAAAGCATCTCAGAGAATCTCAATGCAACTGCAGCCCTGCATCGGTGGCATGTCTCCCGCTTGTCTCCCCCAGGGGTCGCTGTATGGCTCTAAAACAAAAATTCCCAGTGATAACTTGTGAAGAAATGTATCATCTACAACGTAGACTACCCAAAACATTTTCCATAACGAGTTAACAAAATGGTGGACATTTGAGCCATAAAATCGAGTTTTTTTCCCGTTTTCTCGCTATTTTGTTGTGCATTAAAAATTGATTTCTGAAGGAATTGAGTTGATTCTAGTCTAAGTTGTAGAGGGAAGAATTCTTAACATGTATGTAGAGCTATGAAGCGTTTGAATAGATATGTTTTGAGTTAGAAGAGACAAGAGAATTGAAAATGCTGTTTTGAGAAAAACGCACTTAAAGTTTGAAGTTCAGTTTTCTGTATGATGACATGATTTTTTTTGTAACTTACGCCTAATCTGCGATTCCTGGTCCATACAGTAGTCCCTCTGTTTGTTCAAAATCATCCTGCTGCTGCAATAATTCGTTTCTGCGAGCCATTCTTTGTTCGTGCGACTCATTCTGCGTTTCTCAGTGTAAACCATGCGACTTCTCTACTTGCGCGCGACAACATACAATCGCTCGTAACTTCGTAACCAGTCCAGCTCCCACTTCGGGGATTTGAGACAGGATTCTAGACACTCCAAACATCAAATTCATGCAAGAAAAAAAAATCGAAAATTTTGACCCAACAAAGTAGAATGTACCCTTAAGGGCTTCGGGGTTGCGAGCTCAGCTTGACCATTTTTTGCTTATAGAGTAAGATCTAAACTTTGAAAATCCACCATAATTTATAATGAAGAGTCATCTTCATTAAATCATAAATTTCCGACCTCCGGAATGAGAATTACCCACAAATAAAATTCGAAAAATCCAGAAGCTAAATCCAGTTCTCTTTCTTAGTGCAAAGGGGGATTAACTAATGATGAATGAATCCCCCAAGTCTTTAGTTCATCAATTTTATTAATGCATTGCATATCAGTTGAGTTGAAAGATTTTTGATTCGACAAATAACATGAAAATTCATCACAAGCTTTTTCTCGAAAAAGAGAGATGGAATTTTCGTAAAAAGATTAATTTGATCCCCTTTTGATGTATTATATTAATTACGTTGATATGGTTTCATTGAAAAATTCCTACCTGATTCTCGAATGATTGAATTTCGGAAAATCAAATCAATCAAAACCAAGTTACAAAAAACAATAACTCCACCCATTTTATTCTTGATAAGATTTTTTTCATCATAATGGGATTTTATTTCAATCAAGAACGTATTATTTTTTGATAAATTAGCATGGTGAAAAAAAAACTGAAACCACGTCAATATGCGTGTATATGTGCATACATATACAGAACGAACAATACAAACATTATATCGTGAGATAAAATTGCGAAACAATGATGGATCACACATCCTGGGCTATCGTTGAATCTGAAACACATATTTTCCCTGACTTTTATCGACAAAAAACTCATATATCCAATAAAAAGAGATGGATGAAAAAAAATCGATTGATATTTGATCGAACGATACTCTCACCAATGAGATTAACGTTCCAATTATCAACACGTTCACATGATTTATTTGCTTCATTCAGAAAATATTTCCAACGACAAAATTGAAGAGTGGTAAAATTGAATTGAAAGGTTGAAACAAAGATGATGCATTACGGATATCACATTTGCATGAAATCCACAAAATTGACGTGAGAATTTTCGGGGCAAAAGTTTCTCGTCGGATTAGTGACGATCATTTTCATGAAGAGTTGAAAATGAGATAGAGTGAAAGATCTCTGGAGGAAGTGTTGAAATTAGCACTGCTCAAGGTATTTCTAAATTCTACTGATGTTGAATTTTCGAAGTGTTCAATTTTTCATTTATAAATGTGAATTCATTTGTGAGATACCAAAATATTAGGTGTGCAAGTTGAAACTCGGCTTTTTTTGTCGAATTCAATTTTATTAAAAAAATACTCGTGTCAAGAATTATCAATTGAAATATTCGCTGTTATTATCTACAATCTTTTGCCATTTATCGGGTAGTAGATAAATGCCTTCACGATAGAAACCTAGTGGTTTTGAAATAAAATAGTTATCCAGCCATTTCCGGACATCTTCGATATTCATGAAGTGCTGCTTTTTCAAATATGACGACATTGATCTAAATAAGTGATAATCAAAAGGAGCCAAGTCTGGGGAATATGCCACATGAGGTACAACTTCCCAGCTTAAATTGAAAATGAGTTCCTGGGTTGGTTTTGCTGTATGTGGACGTGCATTATCATGCAGCAGCATCACTTTTCGCTTTCCTTGCCCCGTAAATGGTCTTTTTTCTTCCAGAGCATCACTTACTTTGATCAGCTGGGCCCGGTAACGCTCAGCTGTGATAGTTTGGCCAGGTTCGAGGAGCCCATAGTAAATGATTCCTTTCCAATCCCACCAGACACAGAATCAAACTTTCTTTGCATGAATATTCGGTTTTTCAACTGATGTAGATGGCTGGCCCGGATCAACCCATGCTTTTCTACCTTTAGGATTGTCGTACAAAATCCATTTTTCATCACTCGTAATGATTTTATGCAGAACATTCTTCTTCATGCGAATGGCAACTCTTTGTTTTTCATTTTCTTCCATCAGTTTATGAGGAACCCATTTTTCCCAATGCATGCAATCGAAGTGAAATTGCTTGACGAGTAACTCCTAACTGTTCTGCAAACTCTTTTTGAGTTTGACATGGATTTTCATTCAGTAAAACTTCAAGTTTTTCATCCTAAAATTTTTTGATTGCACCCGGACGTGGATCGTCCTCAAGACTGAAATCTCCATCACGAAATCTTGTAAACCACTTTTTCACTGTTGAATGGCTCACAGAATGTTGACCCAATGTCGTATTAATCAATTCCATAGCTTGAGCAGCATTCTTATTCATTTTAAAACAGAATAGAATACAATGACGTAAATGTTGCTTATCGAAATCCATCTCATAAAATTGATACACAGGAAATTACTACTTGAAAATGACTGATATGACAACTGCAATGTCCACGCTACATATATCCAAATTGGATGCGTTCTAATATTTTGTTTCATACAACCAACTTGAAGCCGAGTTTCAATTTGCACACCTAATATAAGTACATTCGCATTCGAGGGAGTTCGAATCATCGAATCTGCAGTTTTATGCACAGTTGGTTGTCTCATTCTTTCAAAGAAGTTCAATAGAATTTGCAATTCAATGATGCTGAGTTGAAAGGTGCCAAGACCGTCCGAAATAATCGAAACCAGAACGGTCCAGCTCATTTAATTTCGATAGTACGAGAATCAAACTCAACGACTATCTCTATTATACAAATGCAAATCTTCATTCTCAGGCAAGTCACATTTCTCTCCTTATGGAATAAATGTTCATCGTGATATACTCGAAGCGTATTCTCGATTGTATTCTTGATGTCATAAATTCAAGATTCTCCGCAAGACCGCTCCATATTTTCAAGCTTGACAATTCACCCATTCTATGACATTACGTGGTCAAAATGACCTCAAACACCGATTTAATCACCTCATGAGGTGAGATGGTAACTCTGCAAAATTATCCTAGTATTCATGATTACTCCGTTTAATGATACACGGGAAGAAATAATTCGCTATGGTAGCTGCTTTGTGGATTTGATATTGGGAAACACTGTAGAAAATAATCGGAATTTTGCTGGATACAGTAACCGAAAAATTGCAATCACTGATTGGGAAATTAATTTCCTGTACATTTATATAAAATTTTCCATGAATTGGGCTGAAAATTCTAAACTTTATGAGATTTTTTCCAAAATTTCACAATGGAATTCCAGACAAGTTTGGAGAATTCCTAACGCATGTATAAGTCGATTCCTTCGTAACATTTATGTGAAGTTTCCTATCAAAATTTTTCCAGAGTGCAGTTAATAGGGCTGGACTCGAGATTTTCGAGTGAAATCAACAAAACTTAGATTTACCAGTTCTGATAGAAGATTGGTTGTGTCAATGTACAACTATTTGAAGGATGAAATAGGAGAGAATTTTCCAAAATATTCTTCTGATTTTGAACACTAAGGTTAATTCAAAGCCCGAGTCGAAAAATTGTAATACCTGTTAAAGCCTGATTAAGTTGAAAAAAGATTAACATTGGGTTCAATGAAAATTTTGAAAGCAAGCTCCGGTTGAGATCAGGGTGAAGACTGAAATTCATCCTGATTCACTCCGTAATACGCAACGAATCAGAGCTGAATCAGGTTTCACTTTTTGACTTGGGAACTGTTGTAGTCTTGAAAAAGGTCTTGTCTTGTCTTGTCTTGTCTTGGTCTTGAGTGGAAAAAATTGCTTTATGTCCTAGATGCAATCAATTTCATCCTCCCAGACGTGTCATTTTGAAGTATTACATGCCCACACTGGACTTGATGTAGATATTTGTCTTCAAAGATCGTGGAACTGAATGGTATTTACTATTTCTGAATTTTCCTCAAGAGTCTCGAGTCCATTGATGCAGCCGATTGATGTAACTTTTTGATTGGAATTGATTTCAACGTTTGTCATATCAGAAATTGATTCAGTACCTTCCAACTAATCGGTCTGTCTGGCTATTTACATATTGGATAAAACAATTTGATCAGAAATCACATCAATCGGCTGCTGGCTCGTCACTGCTAGCTTCACTCCCATTCGAGTCCACCTCCACCCTAGTAGAAATTCCTCTAGTAATTCTCCAGTTGTGACACCCACCCCAACGGAAAACTAGAAACTCAAATCCGTCAATTTCGAGTTGCCAGTCAAATCAGCGACTCATAAGTAAGCTAATAGGGTTTCTAGTTTTTCGTTGGGGTAAGTGTTACAATTGGAAAATTACTAGACAAATTTCTATTAGGGTATCCAAATATCAACCACATCATTTTTTTCGTGTATCCAAAGTTTTGGTTTCCCCACACCATCTGTTTTTGCTCATCTCTTTACAATTCGTTTTGAGTTATCGTGACTACCACCTCCATCATATCTCATCAAATCTTGCAAACATTCGATATCCCAATCCACGGACTCAACATATCGAATATTTGAACAACTACAGAACTAACACGCTTTTTTATCGTATATCGACAGCGACGACATGAAAGCAACAAAGTTCTATGGAATTAGTTTCCTTCATTCAACTTTTTGCACCGACGAATTGTGCCAACGGAACATGTCCAGAATTCTTAAGAGCGACAAACTTCCACAAATCGAACCTGTAGATTTTTTTCTCTTTGATTAAAACTCTACATAAATCAAAAACTCTATAATTCAAAAGAATTTTTCCACTCTTGAGATTCGAACTAACGATATTCGACTTGAGGTCATTTCTGATCGACAGCATTCCGTAAATGGACTTGAGAGATACAGTAGCGCTCAAATTAATTGGAACACCAGGGAAATTACTACAATTTTTACATGACTCACAGTTTATGAACCAAAAAAGCTACAAACAGTATCCTAATAATTGATATATCCTCCTTTGTTCTTGAAAACTCAGGTAGCAGTGGTGCCAACTGTTGTACAGCAGAAAGAGCACAATTCATCTGGTGTTCCAATTAATTGGAGTGCTACTGTATTTATTTGTGAGTCTCTCGTTTAGCTTTATTCCTTCTTAATCAGACCTTTGATCATTGTAATAGCTTCAATGATGTAGCAAATTTAATAGACACTTTTGGCTGACGAATTTGTTCCGTAAAGATTCCGACAAACTGATGGGATATTCAAATCATTTTCTAAAAAGTGGACCCAAAACTTCTAAGAGAAATAGAAGCTTTGGAATAAAAACTCATAAAGCACGTACATAGAATCAGTTTAGATTGAGTTTCATATCAACATAATGAAATCTTCCTGAAATTCGATTCAATTATTCTTCGTTTCTTCTTCTTATCGAGACAATGACATATGAATTTCACAGGGTATTTTCAGAATTGTAATTTAATCACAGAAGACACAAAATTCGATAGATCGAAAAAGACCCGACCAAGGTAAGAAGGTTGTTTGTGGAAGGTTAGTTGTTTGATTAGTTCAATTCAATTCCGCGAATTCCGTTCCATCTCCGTCTGTGAAACACGAATCAAATTATCGCCTTCATAAATCGTCGAGGGTTGACGCACTGAAGAAACTCTTTAGTTTTGATAACCAAAAATGACATCAAGTGAAAAATTTAAGTTGCCTGAACTGGAATATTATTTGTTACAACAAAAATTTTCAGTTGAAGGGACTATAACTATGCTAATATTAAGTTAGGGGGGAGTCTAATAACAAGTGCTACTTTTTCGACCTCAATTTATTTGATGAACTAAATCTTTTTATATATGATAGCTAATGTTTTGTAGTTGATGAAAAAAATTTCTCTTTAATATGGCAAAATCTGGCAGTGACACGGCAGCCTGAAGTTGGTCATCTCAAAATCTGGTGGCCATGATTCCAGGAGTTTGGAATGTCTGAAACCAAAAATCAAAATAGATTCTTGTAAAATATGTTATTGGCTATGGCATGAAGCGGAATTATGGAAAAGAAATTGAGAAAATGACGGCGTTTCGAATTTTTCTCCCTATTTTTTAGATTGTTTTCCATGTAAATTGCTTGAGAATGGTATTTGGAAATTAGCAAAAAATATAATTCCGTTTCATGCCATAACTACACGCGTTAGAAACATTCTCCTAAAATTCCAGCAAAATCGGTGAAGTAGATTTTGCTAAATCGTGGTTACCATCGCAGGTCAAAAAATATGCAGGCCATATAATATTCCTTTAGTTCCTTCATACATTTCATTTTCATGCATTCTTTCATGCAAAAAAATCGATTTTTTGAAAATTCATTACTAGACTTCCCCCTTAAGGCGACTAAATTCTCAGATGAGGTCGTATTTCACAAAAACTTGTAGTCGCGACAACTAAACATATTTCCAGTGCGAGGAAGGATCGATCAATCGATAAATGTGACTCCACATTTTCTGGCCGATTGTAATCCAAGTCTGAAGATCAACTTCCTTTGATAAATCTTGCAAGAAACTACTACTATTCGGCATGGTAAATCACAGTATGACCTCTCAATAAGAATGCTCACTCTCTCTTTCCAATACGAAGCAATAACCTTTCGATTGAGAAAGAGGGCGAACGTTCTTATTCAGAGGTTGCACTGTATTTATTATAATTACTTGCCGGTAGAAGAAAGGAATCTCCTGGTTTTAGCAAACCCATCATTTCAAGTCGGGGAAAGAGAAGATAAAAAGCATGGAATAGACTCACCCACGTTGTAGAAGAAAAAAGGGACAATGGGGTCACTTAATAATACAACTCCTCAGTGTGTTATAATGTTGTCGGTATATTTCAACCCAAAGAGATGAAGGAATGTGCAAAGAACACTCACTTGGAGTTGTCACGATTTACAAAAAATTATCTACAGTCCCCCCTATATCCCGGGCACTCATTATCAACACGGTGAACACACGCAATCACACGTGTGAATGAAACTTATTAAAAATACTTATTCTGTAACGTTTCAAATCTGATGTGCGCGCCAACGGTGTTTAACCGAACCTAATTAAACAATAATTAGACCCCCAATGCCTCTAGCTCGCCGGATCCAAGGTTCAGGAGTGGGGGAACGCGGGTTACAGATCATTAAATAAACAAAATCAAAGTTAAATTTAATCAATAAACAATAAAGATTTATTATAAAAGATTGTTCAATAATAAGAAAAGAAACATTAATCAGAAAAAGTAATCATTTGCTATTTACAACCTTAACCTATTGTTACGCGCATGCGCGGGTCGAATCTTAATGATTTTACAAACCCTTAGAAAACCGAAGTATTTGCCGATTGTGAAATCTATAGGAGTTCGGTTCCCGCCAATCACGATCAAGTTTTCTTCAAGTTGTAATTCTCCCTTCCCTAAGTAGAGAGAGAGAGAGAGAGAGAGAGAGTTCAAGTGGTCCAAGTGATCATTAATATGTTAAATTTAAGCCGAGAAACCTTGATCGTGTATTGCGTCTAGTTATTCCTAGGATTGCGCCAATCAAAATGTTTTCCAGCAATTCGGCTAGAAGAGCCGTTTAATGAATCTACTTCGGGTGCGTGACGAGGATCCTACGCTAATTGGTCCGATTCAGGATGTCCCATCCTCGGCCACCACCAACCCTAAGCTACCTATCAGAAGCAAGTCCCCTACTTGACTCCTGGTGCTCTGTTCTCAGGCTTCAGGATGTCCCATCTACCAAGAGCTGTTTGAATTGTGGTTTCAGGATGACCCATCCACCAAATGCACAAAGCCGTGACAACAGCTATTTTTCGAACACCACCCGTAACGATGGTGCCGGACGCTTGTTCCCTTTCCAAAAGTTGAGTCACCTTGTATAGTACTCGGTGCAGTCAGCTGCGTTAGGCGAACAAGAGTGCTGGTATACTGACCAGGCACCCCTACATATACCCGGAGAAAGTTATTCCCGACTCTAGGCAACGCCATGAGTCGGGTCTCCACCGTGCGGTTCGGGTTCGTACCACTGACCCCCTCCTTTGGGCAGTGGTGCGCCGCGCGATATACGTCATGCGCTCGGTCAAGCGTATGTTTGCATGAAGGTTCCGAGCGCTCCGTCGGATGGCGCTACTATGTCCTTTGCACGCACCCGTATTATTGCTCTTATTAAATGTCGCTTCATTTATGCTCTGTCAAAGACAAATGTTTGCTTAAAATAGTGACTCGTCACAATTC
The DNA here is from genome assembly GCA_018340375.1 of Gonatopus flavifemur. Classification (NCBI taxonomy): domain Eukaryota; kingdom Metazoa; phylum Arthropoda; class Insecta; order Hymenoptera; family Dryinidae; genus Gonatopus; species Gonatopus flavifemur. The sequence continues at coordinate 25,551,569 of JAFFJZ010000002.1, forward strand.
TAGTATCTTATTTCTAAGAGTACGTCGGGGTGGGGGGATGAGGATCCAACAACGATGGTCGTGGCTGTGGTGCCTCTTGGAGATATATTTCGATTTCAGGTATGATGGCCCAAGCGCCCGGAGAATAGTTCGTCCCAGCTCGTGGTGTCCCATATCCTTTCCATCCCCAGACAGCACCGAAAATTCTCGGAACATTTTAGAAACTTGTTTCTGGTTTCCTAGATTTGATTCTGAAAACATCATATCCTGGATGTTTTAAAAACGTTTTTTTTTAATGCATCCTGTTAGATTTTGAAAACATTATTTTCATGTTCTTGAAATATTTTTGGAACATTTCAATGAGTGAAAGAAATAAGGAAAACATTTATGCGACGTTTTTAAATCATGTTCGGTAAAATGTTTCCATAACCTCCCTCGAAAACGTAAATAAAACTTCCTAGGACATTTTCACGTTTCCAAAACATACATCTAACGTTTTTAAAATATCCTGGGACGTTTTTTTGCATGTTTCGTATATCACCAACCATGTTTTGTGAATGTTCTCAAAACGTTTCAGTGCTGTCTGGGTCCTACGCTGGTAGCTAGTTCGGGGCTCGAACCCTGTTTGTTCCGAGAGTACCCTCGACAGATTTCAAAAACAAAATTACTAACCTATACTCAACCTAAGGGATGTGCTCACAGCGTTCATGACTTGTCCGCCGGCTCCTCTTTCGTTCCTTGAAAGAGCCTACTCGGATCTTTTACTTCGTACTTTATCACGTGTTTCCACCACGTTACATTATATAGCTCTGAATCTACACAGAGAAAGAAAATCATGGAATGATCACTAGAAAAGATAGTAAACCTGGTGGTGACAACTGGTGGTATATTAAAATACAATATAGTATGCCAAAATAGGAACCATTACTCTTCTCTTTTAGCGACTGTTTACAGAAATTCGTAGTTGTCACTATAGTTTATTATCTTTTCTAGGGATCATCCCATGATCTTTTTTCTCCGTGTATTTCAATTCAATATTCTGAAATTTGTGTCTACTTAACTCTCGTTGTCCATTGAAAAATTCAGTAAATATGCATTATCCACTTACATTTACCACAGAGTAAAAATTTCATATTAGATATCACCATATTTATATCGTACTTTTAGGATATACTTGATTATGTCGTTATGAACCACAAGTATACGAGCATTCACCATACTCTCTCGTGAGGATGAAGATAAATATGTTATAATTTGAAATAAATATAGTTCTGAGCCTCACAATGAAGTATATCCCACGAGTACCATAAAAATATAGTAATCCTTAATATAAACTTTTCTCTGTGCACATATCAATGCTTTCAATATCAATCATCACACCGAATATGAAATGTTATGCAAAATCTACATGTTTTTTTTTCCACACAAAGCGTGATAGATTTTTCTTACAATTCATGCTGTTCGATTGCCACTTCAAAGAATAACACTATCAATTTCAATATGCATTCTATGCATACAGAAACGCGGGGTGTTTGAAGAGAAGAAAAAGACTTCTATCGTAAAGATGCTCGGTTTTTTGTTGTACCTGCTGGAATTGAGTTGTCACAATCGTGTTCCCAATCTGTCCAAAGATTCGACATCGCATAAAAAAGACCGAAAATCCTCGGAAATCGTAGAGGCAGTACGAATGGACGATTTTGACAAGGAACGTGGTTCGCTTTGAATCAGTGCCAACCGTTACTTGTCGGTTCATCGAGCCGTGATTCGGCTAATAGGTCCGTGTTTTCTTCTCTTTCCCTTCTTTCTGCCGAGCGATTCAGCATTTGTTGCATTTGTTGTTCATTCCACCGGTCTCAATCAGAGAATCTTATCCCTTCCAAAAGACGATTAATCTACTCCAAGAGATGTCGGAAGAAATATATGAAAATGTAAATGGACATGAAATATAAAAAATAGTAAATATGGAATCTCACTTATGATCTTCGGTAACAATACGGTGCATTGTTGTATTGTTATCAGCACAGTTCCACATAGAAATCTCTCAAAGTGTAGCTGCATTTGAATTGGAATGGAGTCATCCTCGCCACCGCATTTCCATTATTTTATCTTGTACTCGAGAAAAACTAGATGACTCGCAAGACTCTTGCTTGTTGATGCCTAGAACATTTCTACGAGGAAATATTCTTTAGGGAAATCATGATTATTTAGTATCCATTTTCATAGCAGAATTCATTTTGGTGCAGAAAGAAGTAACGATAACCGATATGAGCGGTAATTTCAAGTTATAATTACTTAGAGTGATTCGAGGAACATTTGATCATGAAGTGGAAGCTGTTGGTCGTAACCATATCAACAGATTGTTCTAACTTTTGATTAAACTTGATTTGCATTGGAAACCGACGGAGTAGGGTTACCCTAATCGTTTCAGATGATTAGATCCATGATAAAAGTTTTCTGCAAAAAGTCATGATCGACAGCCGCTAGTTTTCAGTTTCAACTCCATCACTTGATCCTTAGAAAAACCTAATTCAAGAAGTTCTTCTGCCGTGCAAACGAAATTGTCAAGGGATAATAATGGTATCATTATTGTTTGGCCATTATATTTATCTGTTAGTGCACTCCCTCAATCGAGAAGAATCAATTCGGATTTGAATAATTCACGTTTGCAACTGTTCGCTTGGAACTCTTAATGGTAATCAACACCACACCCCTGAGAAAAATATCAATCATTCATCATAATATTCTCCGAGTCGGAGTATTTGGACGGTTTTCATCCTCACATTTCTTTTTTTAGACTGAGTTTGTCCTGACCCAGGAAACACGACTGCTGGAGTTTCAAAGGGCCAGTGGCGGCTCTTTAACGGCATCGCCGGACCATCAGCGGCCCATTGAAATGCCAGTTATCATTGTTTGTAGGGGATTGTTGAATAATGCCGACAAAAACAGTACTTTTGGATCATTTTAGTCTGAATTTCTCCTCAATCGCTTTTATTTGGTAGAGGAGAAATTCAGACTGAAGGCATGAAAAAGTACTATTTCGGTCGCATTATTCAAGAATCAGGGCAGAATCAGCTTAGAAATGGAATAAAAGGCCAAAAACCGTCCAAATTTTTCGACCCGGGTTCACAAATACATTAATAATGATTAATAACAACTGATAATAATGAGAAACCTTTGTCAGTAATATTTTCTTCGAACTTTCAAAGCACTTCTTTTGTTATTTTCTCCTGTTCCATTGGAAGAAATATTTCACCCATAAATTTTGTACTCCAAATGATACTTGACTCATTACATTGCTGTTCTTTTCATCCATAGATTGTGACATCGTATATCGCATACGCGTGTATATGTAACATTGTAACGACAAAAAAAAATGAATTGTGAAAGGTCCTCTCCAAATTGATACACGAGCGTTCACGTTCGGGTTGACACAAGTTTTTTCTTTTTCATTTATTACTGTAACATTGAATTTCCATTTGTGATGAATTTTTCATCGAGTGGCCTGTGTTGAAATTTATGTGTATTTTAGTCCATGTCATAGCACGGAAGAAATCGCTGGTACAAAATAAATTGTTGTCAGCCCTTTGATGTTTTCATTATCCATGCGATGAGAGCAATAACAGTACACGGGAAAAAAATGACAACCAGAGCTTCGGTTACCAGATGGACAACAACAAATATAATCCATCTACATCGGAATTCTTCTTAAATTCACTGCAGGTTTGATAAATTTAACAAGAATTCTGGTACAGGGTACGGAAATTTGTTATAATGTACATACAGTAACTGGGGTTCCAAGAAATTTTATCAGGGATTTCGTTCCCCCGTGTAGAGAAACACTGAAAAAAAAATTTCTTCCAACCAAATAAATAGTTTATTTGTCCTCTCTCCATAAAATATTCCTCAGGATTAATGAAATATTTGATCGAATCGAATAATGGAATGCTTGCCTCAAATAAATTGGTCTTCTAAATAAGTAATTTATTCATCACAAGTAATCAGTTTTTGCATGTAATTGAATATTTAATTTCTATAAATGAATATTTTATGGAGAGAAGACAAATAAATATTTTTTCCAGTGAAATGAAGTTGGGCGCAGATCGGGGCCCGATTATCTTTTATTCGGGTCCAACTCAGGTTTTGATGAGGGGTGTAAGTGAATCTTGTGAACTCAAAAATGAACCATATGAGGAATTATGACCCCTAAAACAGCGATATCATCCCTGATTAACGTATAATGATAATTGTGAAGAAAGTAATTCTGAAACATCAAAGTGACTTACACTGTTAAAAATTTCTGGACAAAACTTCAAATACACGTAACGGAAGCAATTTCCAATCACGTAACTGAAAAATTAACTTACATGTGTATGAAATTTCAGTTTGAAAATTTGAAAATTCAATCACGTGTAAATGAATTCTCAATTCAAATACCAAGAATTGGAAATTTCAGTTACGGATGTGATTGGAAAAGTTATGAAATTTCAGAACATTTTTAACAGTGTAGGTTAAGTGACATAACAAATCGATCAGCTTGAATGTCGGTGGGAAACATTTGGATTCATTGAAATTGAAATATTGGATTTGAATTAAAAGAAGGATTACATTAGGGATACTCCGGGATAATATTCTTTCATCCCAATTCATCCCACAAAGACGAATTGATAAGTCAGAAAGGCCAAATGATCCCTCGGTAAAAGCCAATGAAAGAAATTGAAGAATTTCATTGGAATTGGAAATTATTATGATAGCAATTGGGACCTGATCGGCGGCCAACTTCATTTTCTACACGGGTTGTGTTGTTGGGAGAGACAAAAATGCAGACAGGATATGAATGGACACGGAAGCGAATGTATTCGTTGAACTTTGGAAACATATTTTGGTGTACACAATTTGGATTTTGCACTATGAAAATTTGGTTAACATTCCACACGATCATACATAGTGAAAAATTTTGTGTTAGAAACGGTCCACTCAAAATTCGTGTTGAAAATCAACACAGAACAGTGTTGAATTGACAGATTTTCAATGTACATTTAACACTTTTGTGTTCATTTATCACACCCTTTATGTCAACATTCAACACAAATTTTGAGTAGAATTTTGAGACATGCACGTGTGTTGGAAATACATCAAATTTTTTACTATGTGAAGCTTCTTCTTCAAGAGAGATCAATATTCTATTTGAGTATTTACATGAATAAAATAAACCTCATTTACAATGTGCAAAAATTCTGATTAAATTTCATGAGAAACGTGATGAAATCTTCTGCATGAACAGTGTATTGAATTTCATGATATGATATTGATTGAAACTATATAAATCTCAATGGCAAGCATTTTTTTTTCTTAATTCCAGTAACATTTCATGTGAAAATTGCCGGAGTTGACAAATAACTTGATAATGTCCAGGTTGTATTTGCCAAACTTCAGCATAGACCGTCTTTGACTAATCAATATTGTTTGGACAAGGTTGGAATCCCAGAATTTTATCGAATTATAAGCGCAGTACTGACGTGGATGTAAATGTTACACTGACCCTCATGTAAAACGATGTTATCATTTTGACTCCTTGCCAGCTTTGATAGCTTGGAATTTGCCAGTACTGGCACCTCTGGCGATGGTATTGATTCAGTATCGGCCAATGTTTCTCCCTCCCGATGGGATATTTATGAGATATCATCATGAATTTTCCACATTCCAATGAGGAATGTTGCGATTCTCAACCTAATATTCAGTTTGAAAATGTGAATATTATGAAATTTCATAAAAAACTTTTAATGAAATTAAGGGGTTGTATCTGTTTGAAGCCTAAAAATAAGAGGGTTTTCTGTGAATTTTTTGTGACTCTGCAATCGGAACGATCGATATAAGGTCTCGAGGATTTATTATACGTATCTTGAGGTGGGAAAAAAGTTTTTCATTTCAATATTGAGGACAAAATAGCGGCTCAGTTGTATATACAAAAGAAGCGTAATTTTTGAAGGCGCTCCACGGCCGACATCAGAAGTCTCGTACGTCTGCAGCTAGAACAATGAACAAAATTTTTTCTTAATCTACATGAATGTTGCTACAGGAGTACGTAGGATTATTGAGGAATATTAATTTTTGCAACTTTGGCATCAATTTGAAGAAAAAGATGGCATTTTCGACGAAAAAATCGACCATAATTTGTTTATAAAAATCGTAGTTGTTCATCAATCGTGAAAATTCTATATACTTCGATGGATAATCTATTCAAGAAGCTACAGTTAAATTTTCGAGTCAATCGGATAAAAATTACTCGCGTTCTGATGTCGGTCGATTTTGGCAAATTAGTTTCGAGAAAAACGCTTCTGCAGTTTGAGAGTGAGTTTACGATAGGAAATTCTTAAAATAGAGGCTCGTTGATTTGTTTTACCTTTAGTCTACGATCCCAGCACCATATAACTGCCGTTCTAAATTCAAATAACTCTCCTCCAGCTCTTTCTTGGACGATTCAGCGATTTTTGGTAACATTCAAAATCGCTGCATGATTGAAAGTCAGAATTTGTCATTTCAAACCGCACGGAAAAAATAATTTAGCTGCAGTAGCTAAGTAGCTACTAAATTTTAGCTGTTACCGCAAATAAATTAACTGCAAATGCAAATTTTTTTGCTGTCACAGCTGAAATTTAGCTGCAGGAGCTAATTTAATATGGCTGTCCGTGTCCGTGCTAGCTACTTAGCTGCTGCAGCTAAATTATTTTTTTCCGTGAGCCCAGAATTGCTTCAAACATTCATACTTTAGGAGTTTTCAAAAAATGTTCTCATCAATAAATGTTGTTCGATATCATCCTTGAAATGTTTTTACATCATTGAAGCCAATGAAAACAAAATGGGAAAAGAAAAAAATTTCAAACAGATATAACTTCTGAACAAATTTCAATAACAGTTGATACTTTATTCGTAAGTACTTATATTCTGATAAATTGAGGGAGAAATATAATGTTTGTGAGTTTCCTTGAAAAATCAGAGGACCCTCCGATTGTAAACCTTGGACAAATCAAATTACTCCCAAAATAAAGACTCCTTGTGGGAGTCATATATCACTTGACTCGCTTTAAGATTTTCCACTCTGAGAGTCAATTAAAGAGTTCAAAGTTCAAGCTTCTTTTTCCCTTCTTCACCAGTATTCTCGCACGGAAACTGGATCTGATATTTTTAGCCATTTTCGAAATGCATTTATTCGTACCTTTTTGTCAAATTGGGAAGAATTCGATAATGCATTTTACGTGTGTTTTTGAAACTTCTATGATTCTTTTCAAACAAAATATATTATTTTATATTTGAAATTGATGAATAAATGTATTGAATAACAAAAAGCTGTCGATATATTTGTTGAATTACACCTGGAACATTTCTGAATTCTCTTGAAATTTTCACAAGCTTGGAATCTTGATAGAATATCACTAAATACATCAGCACATAATCTCAGTTTCTCTGCAAATCCAAGAGTCGATAAAAGGTCTATCTTCATAATTATCATCTAATTCGGCCTCTGAAATCAAAACTTGAGATAACAACAATTTCGAAGAGAACAGGTTCATTGAATTTGATAGCTCAAAACTTATGCTAATCAATCAGTCATTTATTCTGATCAATGAATTCAATGAATCTGATAATCAGAACATTAACTTGAACAGAAAGAAAAACAAATCAGTGTTTCTGATTTGTGAAAAATGACCAGCTCAGCGGTCAAATTCATTCAGAACATGTCGAATGAATCTCATTCTCAGTAATTGACCATTCAATCAGATATTAAATAATTCTCACATGGAGGAAAGTTTCTTTCTTGTAGAATGGAATTAATAGATATTATAACGCAGGGAATAATAATTTTCAAGTTATAACAGTACAAATATCCTAAGAATTGTTAGAAATGTTTTTAATTTACCAACAATTATATATTTATAATGAGTAATCTTCCTGTGTGTGACGATGAAAATTTCGTTGAACGTTTCTCAATTCATAGAAAACGATTATTCTTGATATTAATATCAAAAGTTTCATAATCACGGTGACTTAGCTGTTAAAGCTCGAACTAAAGAATCTTCGCCAATAATTACTGTCATAGTTTCTGTGTACCGTTGGAATTTTTAATTTGAATATTATTCAGAACACCAAGAGAGAGAGATTGGTTTAATGTCGAGACTTCGTTACTGTTGGTTTTCGAACAATGAAAACACAACACGAAGACATGTAATTCACATGTAGGTTGGACTGAAAAGGATGGTTTTCAGTGGAATGAATAATTACACGAGCAGCTGAGAAATTTATTTTAATTACAACGCGTTGTGTTAGTTGCGTTGTATTGTGGATATATCAAGAATTATTGAAAATAACGGAGAAGTTGATTCCAAATTCCAAACCCGATGGAATATTCATGAAGTGAAAAAATTAATATCAAATTTAACACTCATGTCACATTAGGAGGGGTTCGTTTAGATCCATACGCACGATTGTTTCCTTTTTCTACCCCTGCTAATGGATATATTTTATACTCTCCTGCGTGTTAATATTTCTGTATGCGATAAATGAGTTCGACCTGAGGCGAGTAAAAAAAAAACTAACCATGAGAAGAGTACATTTTTCATCAAATGCTCCAAACATAGCTGAGTGTTTAAAAAAAACGTTCAGGAATACCAATTCAAGTATTAACAAGTATAACATTACTTTTTGTAATGTGGGTTTGAAAAACGAATTCGAGTATATTTCCCTTTTCAACAATGTTGAAAGATTATAACAAGAAGGAGGAATAAGAGGTGAATTGAATGAACTTTTCTTTCCTTTTTCTTATAAAATTTTAGAAAAGAGAATTTATTATAATATCGAATATTCCAAATCGGATATAGTTTTTACGTCAACAAATATAATTCATATTGAATAGGAGCTCATCAATAGAGACTTTGTGTTTGAAACATGACCTTGTATCGCTATGAAGCGAACAGAAAAATATCACGCTTACAATTCGTGTCTTCAAATCTTTGATAAGAAATTCGCAACGATTAACAAATTCTCGAATTTCGAATTTTAGTCATAATTTCGATACTTCTGAATCTGTACAATTGATGGTAATAAGATACATGATCTTTTTGTTAATTGCTGAGAGAGTATTCTAGAAATTCATTAAACCACCCCAAAGATATTGAAAAAGGTGATTTTATCGAATGTACAGAGAGTGAGTTGAAGAGAACATCGTCAAACGAATTCAATATCTTTTCATTAAAGTTGATAACGAAAAGCAACTCATCTTTGCCATCCGGGTTGAAGTCGTATGCTCTTAGAATTCCTCTGAGCTTCCAAAATCCTTGAAGAGTTATTCCATTTTTGGTTTCCCGTCTGATTTGGACATATGTTGAAGAATCGTCTTATTGTGGCCACAATGATTAAGTTTTAAGGAATTCCTTTTTTGGTGATTCAAGTTTTTGTCAATCGATTTCAAAATTTTCCGACTCGTCGTTTTAGATGTTACTTGTGTGAGCTCACTTGTCTCTCTGTGCCCTTCTTGATTTCCTTCCTTATCAGTTTGCCTTTTTCCCTTCTCTCCTCATTCTTCTCCTCTTCCTTCTTCTCTCTATACTCTCTCATCACATATGATGCTACACAAGATAGAAAAAAACCCAAGCTTGTTCCAGTCTGGACACGTTCAATCCATCGTCTCAAGATGATTCATGGGCGGTATACTGAGAGAGCCCATGTGGGAATTTCTCCTGGGCTCAGTAGCCCCAAATTACTCTTTTTCATCTAGGCCCCATAATGGTATCAAATATCCAGGCAAAACAATGGTAGCCAACTCGGGGCCTATATGGGCTGTGGATGGGCATACCTAAGTTGAAATATTCTCCCGTATAAAAATTTTTTGATTTAGGCCAAATTAGTGCTGAATTTGGCTTGCCAAAGTTTGTTTTGAAGTTTGTCTTATGAGACAATCCCGAAGTTCAACAACTCTGAAGGAGTTTGGAGTCATACTTGGCCTGAATTTCTTGATCTTGGATAAACGTCTCCGTAATTTGTTACAAATTTTCCAAGAACGTGGACGTGAATTGCGGGTGGATCCCGTTCATCTCGTACTAAGAGAGGGAATTATTGGGGAATATTCTCTGGATCAGTCACGGGGACATATTTGTTCATCTGAATGATGGTGTATAACCCAATTTCCGACGACAAGTTTTGAGAAACTCAAACAGGTTCGGCGAAAGTTTGCTCGCAATTCTTAGTGTCACTTCGTGAAGTTTGGGAGTGATTCATTGGAAGTTTGGCATTAGTCAATCCGCAGTTCTCTCTTTACGTTTGTATAACCGGAATATTGGAATTCAGTTCCCCGGGAACTTCTGCCTACATTCCGCGCTGATTTGGCTTGCACAGATGATCCGAGAAATGAGTCCGTATCAGATTCGGAAGCATAAATGATGCCTTATAAAGAGGGTTCGACATTCCTGGTTAGCATTGGCTGCCGCCAAACTTTCACCAAATTACCGCCGAACGACATCAACAGTTCATAATGAATCGAAATGAATTGAAAATCGAAATTCTCAAATTTAACCTATGCCGAACGTCAATCAAATTTCCGCCTAACTATCAGTCAAGTATGACTCCAAACTTCTTTCTAGCTAGGAATATACTAGCAACCCCAACTGGAGCCCACATGCGCCGTGGGTAGGCAACCTTGTATTTTATACCTAAGATATATCCCTACGGGGCCAGGGCCGGCTTACCTTAGAATGCCCAAGATTGATTTCCACATGGGAGAACGTCAAACTGGAATATAGATTGAATTTCTCTTTCCATCAATATCTGTGATGAAAGAGGCATCCGTTGATGCTTGGCGAATCATTTGGGTCAAGCTTGAAAAAACCATCAGCTCAAGCTTGTTCGGATCTCATCATCCCCAAGCCTGGGGCAAGTTTGGTGAATTGTTCAACACAAGTCTCGGTAGGTCTCGGACCAGGCTTGGTCTGTACACACATGGGTGTTCATTTCAACGCTCAATCATTTTACCAACCAATAAATCCCTCTCATTGTGCTTTATTCTTCACTTTATACAGTTGTAAAGTGAGCAGGATATTATTCAGGTCTTCATGTTCAGACCTCGGCCGTTTCTCAATTCAACCTTTCCTTTGTGTTTATTTTCAACAACAATTATATTTCAATGATCATTCACGATCAAAGGAAAGAATTAATAATCAAGGAAATTCACCTCCTTCAATGTGATACGAAGAACCATTTTGTATAACTGAAGGATGATCCTGTGAATAACAATTGCATTGTAGAAATTTTGAATGGACTGAAATAGGCGCACAATAATTCACGAACTTTCTGTCATTCGAGTAAACTTTAATCGACTCCTTAGAAAGAGGAGGCCAACTGTACAAGAACTACTCCAGTTCGATAATTCTTTATCCGATAATAATCCTCGAAGTGATTCGTAGTACTCTGTCCTCTGGATCATCCAGCATTTCTCGTACGTTTCCGCAAACGGAATGGGACATAGTTACATTTGCGCATACAATAGCTGCCGAGAACAAGCTACTCGGGAATAGTTCTCGATTTACAATGGAAGTTCAAAAAGTTTCGTTGAATTTTGTCTCTTGCATGTTGAGCTGATACACCCCACGAATTCACGTGATCAATTTGTTTGTGTTGTTTCAACATTGTGTAATTACTTGTGATTTCGAACCTTGAAGTTCGCTTATTTACTGATTTTGAATCACGACAGAATCTTACAGAAGAATGGAATCTTCTTCGTTTCCAATGAATATCTCTTTGTATCCATGTAAAAATGGGATGTATGGATTGTGCATAAATTTGTGTAGGCTGTATGTAAATCTGATTATGTACGATGTCTGATGTGTATGAATTATGTATAAGAGAGGTTTAACACTATATCATCCATACATGATTCATGCATAATGTATACAGACTTTGTATGATCAAACCTTTATTACGACTCTTACATGGAATCCATATGGATTTGATGTTTCAAAAGTATATCTGTGTGAAATCTTTACCATGAAAAATTGTGATATCATTTGGAGATTCATAAAACTACGGGGAAAAATAATCCCATGATAGTGGGTTTGTAATTCACGTGGGGAGTATTTAAGAACAAGTACACGCAGAAAAATGTTGCTCGAAAATATAAGAATTCTTGTTAATTTTCTTTGTGAATTAGGAACGGGAATATAATATTTGTAATATGAATTTTTACATTGAAAAATACGGAAGATTACGAATATTGTGGAGAAAGTAATAGGTAGGATTGAAGCTTCAAACGCTGAACGTTGAATTTTATAAAGCGTATAGTAAAGTTCAGTGATTCATTCGTAATCTCCTGTATTTTTAGGTAAAAGTCCATTTCACAAACCTTTCTGTTTCTGGTTTAGCAAGCAAAATAAGAAAAAGTAGTATATTTTCTTCTCCGTATATGTTAGTTCAATTATAAGCCACACTGTTGGGAAAATCCAACTAAAATTTAATAATGACGCACGCAGAGAAAAATTACCTAAAAAGTACCCTAGTGAAGTACTCTAGTAACACAGCATTCGTACAGCATGCCAACAATGTTAATGGTACATACACATAGGGTATTCAAGGTACTAAGAAGGTTCACAGAACATACTATGGACATTCGTGTGTTACTTGTGTGGGAACAAAATGAAATTGTGAAGTTACCATACTTTCTATCAATAAATAACAGAATTCTGTCATCCTTGAATAGCAAGTATAGTAATTTAAAAAAAAAAAAACATAATTAATAACCCCATAATCTGATTTTGTCTCTATTTCACTGGAATGTGTAGTAATATTTCAGAAAACTTTATTCTGCGTGCATCGTTCCATATTATTTTTAATAGAGAATTCCTCAATTCCAATGATAAATTCATGATTTTCAATAACAAATTCTCGGATTTCATCATCATTTCTTACATTTAAGAATCCTTTCAAATTTAATCATCACTTATGAAATTCCAGAGGAGATATTTTATTAAATTGAAAGAATTTTAGTCAAAGTGTATATATAATAGTTCTCGTACAAAGTGATGTAAATTTGAAATAACATCATCCGGATGAACATATCTCGATGAATCGTTAAAATAACTAATGATTTCTCTCCGTCTATTGTTACAGTGATGGCAGATTGGTAGAGGGTGACCAGATATTAGCGATCGATGGCCAGCCACTAGACTCGAATATCTCTCATGAGCAAGCAATTTCAATTCTACAAAAGGCCCGCGGTCTGGTTGAGCTAGTCGTTGCAAGAAGCACCCAAGGTAATGTGAATTCCTCCTGAGGAAATGGACGATAATTCTATTGAATAATTTACACTAACGACAATGGCATCATTACCGAATAAAGTGATAATCTGAAATGCGAATTTGATAACGCGTAATGTCTCCGAAATGCTCATCCCGATTAATCGAAGTATGAAATTGTCAATCCTTATTGACTGAGAATTTAGACCCGGATATCTGGGAGAAACATTTCGGAAACCTCCATCATGTCTCACTATTCGATACCAAGATTATCCTAGTAATTAAATTGAGATTCAACTGAGACGAACATTCACGAAATTCATTGTTGTGAAAGTTCGAACTGTTTTGCTTTCAAGATTATCAAATTGAAAAATTCTTGTGTAACTTAGGCACTGATTAGTTCAATCAATTTTCAAGTATTCCAACACAACGTTCGGTACATAGCATGAACTCGAGTATAACAACGAAAACTTTATTTATTTCAAATATATGCATAATCACTCCTGTAAAATCTTTTAGATTAGTTTGGTACACTGTTAGAAAAATCTGCCTGAAACTTCATAAGAATATTATGAAGTCTTTTACATAATCATTTTATTAAATTTCATAATAAAATATTGAATTCGATAATGTAATTCTTGGTGTTGAGAATTTTTTTCTCAATGTTGATAAGTTTGTTCTTAATTGTAAGAATATATTTGTGAAATTCAATAAACAATTGTTACATTCCAGAAAGAAATTTTGAAATTTCATCATTAATATTAAATTCGAGAACTATTATTGAATTCAATATGAAAATATAGTATTTTATAAAGAATTTCGTATTAAATTTGAGAATTTTTCTAACAGTTTACGGTTTATAAAATTCGTCAAGTTGATCATTTCATAATTTGAGAAAAATCGGAGTAGTAAATACAGATTCGAAATTTCGATTATGGATTGAATTTTAGGGCTAACCCTAAATGACCTGGCTTAATTCTGATAATGATAAAAATTTCTTTTCAATAGGCGATAGTTTCTACAGCTCCCAGTATGAACTCTGAATTTTTACAGAATTTTCATAGGAGGAAAAATCAAAAATATTTGTTTATCACTATTGGTAATATATCTTCATTAAATATCAAACGAAAATTACAAAGACTTCCAACGAAAGAGGTCTTTCAATTTTCCAAAAGAAACATTAATTAATTATGAATACAGGCTATTGATGAGTGTTTAGAAACAAAACAGAGTATCAGCTTATATTTTTTTCTATTCTCAACTCGAACCTACGTAGCATATCGGCGCCACATGCAAAGTAGTATCAGTGCAGGATGTTCAGTTCAGGAATTTTCTATTTGTCTCATTAGTCATTTCGTTCAACCTGATTTTATGACTGATTGATTTCATTAGAATTCTCCGAGGCTGGATATCCTGCAGTGATACCACTAAAAACTCCAATGTTATAAGAGAGTTACAACTTTCTTGTAACGGATTTTTATCTTGAAATCCATTGGAACATGATTATTAATTTCTAGTCATTTTTATACGTCGGCCAACCGTAAGAACTTTGTTTATGTTAATTTTCGTTCATCTTCACTGAAAGAAAGGATTGGTACAGTGGGTGGATTTAATCCGTCCCCTTTTACTTTTGATGAGTTGTGGAAAACTATGCCATAATTCACAAATTTTTGATAAAAATTGAATTCCAAACTCCTCAACACTTGAGAAATGATTTATGCAGATCATTCAAAAGTTTCGAATTCAAATATTATGGTCACAATCGGGATTCAATTGTGGGTGTTCTCTTAAGTCGATCGAATTTGCAGGGAACGGATTAAATCCACCGGATGTAACAGTTATCAAATATATATTCTTGAATTTGACCAATCAAATATCCGACAACATTGAACAGATATCAATGACATTCATAAATTCATAAAATACTTAATTATTATGAACACGTACATGAAATGTAATAATTGTCATCAATTATTTTATGAGTGTTATACAATATTCGATTAGTCGCATTTCAAGAATAAATTTGACAACTGTTAACAGCCTTTTCTCAGTGTAGTATTCTATGTTTTTGAATGCACACTTGTTACCTTGTTGTAGATGAATTTTGCCAACAGGCACCCAGTGTCCATTGTAATGGACACATGATGTTGTTGCTGTGTGATATAGCTGTGTGTTAAAATACTTTAAAATATGAAAAACACTTCTTGGTACTCAAAACCTTTTTGAAGTTGAACATATTTATTTGAATATTCAAACTGCATCCTGTAGAATCAGTAAAATTCGTTCAAGTCATGGAAATTGCCGTATCAAAAATTTCGAAATTCTCATCACATGAGTTTCGTTTAAAAAAATACCATACTGAAAAGATAATTTTGAATGATTTTCTTATCGTCAATTGACACCTTTAGCTCGATGATATCATGGGTTTCAAATTGCTCTGATTTGTGGAAGGGTTTCGATAATTTGCTAAATTCTATGTCGATTGGAATGAACGTTAGGTCAGAAAGGGTTGAGATATTCTACAATCTATACAATTTCATCTATAAATATTCTTCTGAAATTGAATATTTCACAAGTACTTTTACTTTAAAAATACTCAATATATCTCTTTCTTTAGTCTCCAGTCAAAAACTTGGATCATCTCCAATTACTATTACGAGCTGATAATGCTCATTCAGTTAGATAATGTGTGATTCATTCGTCACAGTTCTTGGTGTTACTCACAGTTAATAGTATCATTCATCTTCTTTTAAATCTGTTCGTTTTCTATATTTCTTTGAATTTTATCCGCTCGAAAAAAAAACTGACACCTTGCAGTTAGATTTATGGGAACACTGCCGTGATTCCAACAGCAGTGCCAAGCTAGAGTTGGCTGCTGTTGAAGCTACTGCACGGAGAAAAATATTAGGTAACGGCGAGTGTGAAGAATAATAGTTTGGTGACAAATATTTCAAAATTGTAATGAGTATGGTATCATTCAGCATCGGAGTGACTAAGATAAACCTTTAAAAGGGAAAAAATGATGTGCTTGATATTTGGATACACTGTCAGAAATTGCTGCATTGATTTTAATGTTTTTGCTGGAAGGTTTTTTCAAGTACGTGCATGAATTTAGTTTCATACACATTTTATATTAAATTGATTGCAAACTATAGCATAATTAATCTATACTTTTTTCATGTTTTTGTACATTAAATGTAATGTAGAATGTGAATGAACCTGAATTCAGGTACGTGATTGAAAAAAACTTTCAGATATTTCTGACAGTGTAGTTAAAAATTAGCGATGATAGTTATTTTCTTAGCTGTGGCAATAAAAGTCACTGCTATAGGAGCTAAAAACCAGCTCTTTTAGCAATTTTTTTCCCTATCCAAATGTCAAATACACGGAATATGTTAGATACCACAGCTTATTCTCAGCTACCATAGTGAATTATTTTTTTTTCCGTCTAAGTTACCGTGGAAACAGTACACGGGAAAAAAGATGTTCTCAATATGACTGCATTTTTTACTAAAGTAACAGAATACGTGGAATATATGTATATATTTTATGCAATATAGTATAGTAAAAATTCATGCTTTATGATGTGAAGTTGCGCCAAATCAAACGATGTTTCAAATTGAAACGACACCGCCGATGATAAAATCAAATACGATTGATTTTATTGAACCTTTGTGGTTTCTCGTAACTTTTCTTGTTGTCTGAATTTCACCCCGAAAATTTCAAGTGAAAAACAAACAAGATTAACATCCATATTAATCAGGTTGTCATTGAATTACACAGAACTTGGCGAGAAATCCTTCATTTCTCATATGTTTCTGCTACGGTCGCCAGCTGGTTTTTCTTTGGATAAACAAGCAAAACCTTTTCACTAAATTTTACACAAATCCACTCTTAATATTTTCGAAGGATTCGGTTATAATTCAAAAAGATAAACTCCTTTATATAAACAAATTGTTTATTTTATAATTTTTAACACTGTTACAAGCACACATATATTTTAAAGGTTGATTCGACCACGCGTTTCGGAGTTCTGCTCGCTGTCGTGACAATTTGTCGAGTCTCTTCATGCGTTTAGAGCACTCCTTATATATCTTGCACCTCAATGACCGAATGAGTCTTATTTCTCTAAAATCGAACTCAGATGCATATTTCTGTGATCAATTAGCTCACCAGGGCATCCTTAGCTAATTAATCACAAAAAATTATTGATTCTAATAATATAATCAAAATAAAAATCTTATGATGATGTAGGTAAAATACTTCGATATGTATCGCGAAGTAGCGACAGTATTTTTCATAAAAAGTACATTTTTATTATTTTTGTTGCATACTATTGATGATTTTAGTACTCTGTACCGTTACAAAATCATTATTCAACATCCATTTTCACTACACTGTGTTGTAAAAATTATACTATGTCACTTATGCTGCTACTTTAGTACAAAATGTATCAATATTCGAAACCACATTTCTCTCCGTGTAGGTTAACATCGTAATCATCAATCACCAAACCACGAGTCATCATTCAATTCCTATTCTAAAGTCGCGATGAGAACTAACCCAGTAAACACACGCACGTTATAAAAACGTCAAAAACAGTCAATAACCACACGTTGTGGATTAGTAATATTCTTGCGTTGATTCAACGTAAAAATGTCGCGGCAGATCACGTGTTTTTTAACCATAAAATAACGTCATATCAACGGTTTGAACATCGTTTAAAAGACGTCAAATATTGACGTGTCCTAATGATGGTTCTAAAACATGGATTGAATCCAACAAATTATTTTGAAAACTTTTCATTCAATATCGAGAACAATAGTATTTCTGAGTATGACAGAATTTGGAAAGTATGCCACACTATTTACTATCTTGCTCTTTGTTGAAATTTTAACCATTGTTCGGTATCGTTCGATATTTTTAGCAGAATATCTTCAATTGAAGTTCAAACACAAGGTGTTATAAACACATTTTAAACGCGTGATTCAAACTCATTCAAAACACGTTCTTTGAGGACGTCGTTTGATGGTTATTTTTGAATATTAGTCTAAATTACACGTCATCAAAACGTAATTCCTGGTCGTCTATTTCCCTATGAAATTTTAACTGAAAATCAACTTTATGAAATCCACGACTGACGTCCGTTTGACAGTCTAACGTTTTTTCAACGTTGAAATAACGTGTATGTGTTTATTGGGAAAGCGAATGGTAATCAGTCTCATATACTTTCATCCGTGTGCAGTGACTGATTATGTTGAATTCTTCATAGAACTAACCGTTCACCGAGAGAAAGGTACCTAGTTGGAACAACGAAATGTTAGTTGCCGCAGCTAGATTTTTATTTACGCCAGCTAGACTCTAGTTGAGTCAAATAAAAGTTTAGTTTGAAAATTTGAAGTAAATAAATTTCCTAGCTGTCAAATATTCAAATAGACCCCCCTTCCTCTCAGTGTTGATTTCACTGCAGTACGTGCTGTTAAATTCGTATCTGAATTTAATCATATATCAACATCATCGGTTTCATCATAGAATTCAGATATTTGACACTATAATTTGACACCTATGATTGTCGAGTCAACCCCACGTTATGATTGAACTGAATTATTTGCATATCGCCAACTATATTAACCCACATCTCACGCAAATTGGAACACAACCGTTTGAATCTTATCATCGCCCTCGCAAGGCCTCACCAGATCCTTGTGAGGGACTTGCTAAGCCTAGTAAAGCCTCGTAATGAGGTAGAGAATTACCAGAGTGATGCTTATACTTAGTATCATTTTGATGGTCAAATTTGAGAAAGAATGTGTAGGAAATGAAGAGTGAACAGCTTTTCGGCTAAAATATTGCGTTAATTATTGAAAAAAAAATCTTTATTGATGATAAAATGAGGATTATGTTGATTCAACAGTACAGCTTTCTGTTTCTATTTTTCAACCAATACTCAATGATTCATTGATCATATCCTCTCTCATATCATTATGCAAAAAATCATTAATCGTAACACTTTACGTGTGGAATGGAATTTATGTAACACTGTAAAGAAGTAATCCCACAATTCTATATAAATTCATAAGAAGCAATTACTCAATGTAGTCATTTTCGTAAGCTTATTATGATTCAACTAGTTTTTCCATCATTTATATTGATCTGATATAACGGATTTGAAACTGTGCTTTTACAGTGACACTTCAAGTTGTTTTTACATGAAATGTTTACTGTATATACAACGTAGAGTCCTCTCTGGATTATAAATGAGAGGTATTAAAAGCATTACAAGAGTATTAAAAGTATACAAGAAATGTAAATTGAACAAGTTTTGATTCGAACAGAATCGATTTGTTTACCTACTCATTCAGAAACCGCGAGGCAAATTGGTATGAAATGACCTAGCCTCGGCAGTAATTATCAACTTCATCGTGGGAAAATAAATTCAAACTCACTTCAAAGAAGCTTTCAGATTCATACTTTTTTCATTTTATTATATGATTCGATGTTGATTTTGAATGAATAATATTGTTTATGTAGAGTGAACAAACTATATTCAATTGCCCATTCAAGAAGATAAATTGAGTGCTTTTATTCAGATTTTAATATCGATATAATTTCTGGTTTGTGAGTGGATACCCTCTAAATTCGAGTTCACGTTAAAATCCGTACATATGACTCGGAAATTGATTTTCCAAGTGACAGAAAATTCCCCGATTATTTTTTCACAAGTCATTTTTCTGGTTGCTGCTTTTTCTTCTGGTTTTTAATCCCACTCGAGATGAAGAACATGGACGTGAAAAGACTCGACCCCTGTGGGATACTTGATTAATGTGAGTCCCTTTGTCCCTTAGCATCGATCAAAGTCGTGTGAGCTGCTTGACTGATGTGAGTTCTTTTAATCTTCTTTTCTCTGTCAAATACTGGATGTTTGTGGATCAGTAATTGTTTCTCATAGTACTCTGAATTCATCATTTGTTCTACAATTTTGGAGGAACAATAACATTGGAATAATGTTTCGGAACTCATTTTATCGAGTTCTAATTACACTGTGAGATCGAATAATACGTTGTTTCACAGTTCCCATGAATACATTTATATTATTTCTCAGAACTGTAACCGTTTTATTTTTATAGACAGCAAGCAAGTTTGATAAAGTAAATAGCAGTTTATTGTTTCAGCAAATCAAGGCTAGTGAAGGACTGATAATTATAACGAATCAGTTCGTTAACATAACGAAATCTTTCATCTCCGTGAATATCCGTTTGAACATTTCATTTTTCACTAGGCCTTCATACGAGACTCGCGTCAAAGAAAGATAAAATAGTTACCAATGATTATTCCAATCTCTTGTAATATCAAGATGATCAAGATAATTTGAAAGCGTAAATGGAATCAACGGAATGGGGTGGAACCTTGATCATTCAAACAAAATCAGCAGAGATATATGTCGAAATATGCAACGAGACCTGCACCGAGACCGATACCGACACTAGTTCCGAGTCTGAGAGAATATCTCAGTTATCCTCTTTGATGAAATCGGAATTCCGGAAAGGTAGAAGCTTGATTCCATTCAAAATTTTTAGGTGTTAAATTTCTAGAACAGTAAATATAGATCATTTTTCAAATCAAGACGAGAGTCTCGTGCGAAGCCCTAATTCTTCACAGTCACACTCTTGAGACTTCTACACGGAGAGAATAATTCATTACTTTTTCACGTAAAACACGATATTTTTCACTGAGCTCCATATTAACGCCAGACCGAGTTTTCATTTGAATGAAAACTTATATTTCCACACAGTAAAATAGTTCCCCATAAGAATTATATGTACGTTTCCCAATTCACACAGTAAAAATTCCTGTGATGAACTTCAGAAATTCATAGATTTTCAGGAAAATTTCTCATTCAGTAAATATTGCACAGGACATCATTATAAATGACTATGGAGTCTTCTAGAATTGGATAAAAATACCATAATTTTTCTTGTTAATTCCAATCTGGTTCGTGGATGGTGAGCTATCACAGCAATTTCAACTGTATTTTTCTCTCCGTGTATTATCCACTGAATTCAGGATACTGGTTGTGGTTTTCAAAATTGAATTTTCACCTGCTGCACATAAATTTCATTTCCTTCAATCATTCTCTGCCAAAACTTTTGGCAACCACTATTTTTCTTCGCAAAAAAATCATTACAATGTTGCGAATGGAGTCCCTTTATACATTCATGATCTAACTCAATCAAAGAGGTGTGATTTCTCATTTTTGGGTGCTTCACACAGTTGAATTTCACGTTGTAACTTGAATAATGGAAATAAATTATGTATACACGATGGAAGAAGAATGAAAGTATGTATATACCTCTCTCTTTAATCGTCGTTAATGAATCTGTTGAATAAACATCATGGAGAAGAGATAAAAGAATATAAAATTCAAGTATCTCAACTTGCTGAACGTGAAATATTCTTTTGAGAAACAAAATATGGAATGCATATTTATTTGACTCGGTTTTGTTTTTGTTTTATAATAAAATATAGTTCGTAAGAAATGATTTGATCGAATTATTGTGTCCAACTTTACGATAAAATTTATTTGTTGTTGAAAGTAGCACTTTGCTCATTGTGAATTACCATATTGAATCATTTTTAGTTATCTTGTCATTGAAAGTATTACAGTATTACGCTGAGAACCCAATTTCTTAGACCGAAAGAAAATTTTCTTTGCTCGCATTCTGATGAATCTTTTTCTCAATGGGAAGAAATTCAGTTAAATGTAAAAAATTTTCATCAGATTGAAACGAAAAATTCTCAAATTGAAATATTGGGTTGGCAACTAAGTAATTGCGGATTTTTGTTAGAAAATCAAAGACACTTTCTTCATGGAACTAAATAACTTTATTCTGTAATGTATTGCCCGTTTTGATCAATGACCTTTTGCCATCTTTCAGGCAGCATCATAATCCCACGTTCATAAAACTTCTGGTTTTTATTAGCAAAAAACTGAATCAGGTACGATTTGACATCATCATCATTACCGAAATTTTTACCATTCAAGGAGTTTTGGAAAGATCGAAACAAAAAGTGATCAGATGGTGCAAGGTCAGGACTATATGGTGGATGTGGCAAAACATCCCAACCAAGCTCCAATAATTTTTGCCGAGTGACCAAAGATGTGTGTGGCCTTGCATTGTCATGATGGAATACAACACCTCTTCGATTTGTCAATTCGGGCCGCTTTTCTTCAACTGCATTGTTTAATTCCGTTAGTCGTTCAATGTAGACATCAGAATTGATCGTTCGGTTGGGTGGTAAGAGCTCAAAGTAGACAATTCCTTTGTAATCCCATCAAAAAGATAACAAAACCTTCTTTTGATGAATATCAGCTTTTGCTGTTGTTCGAGTTAGTTCACCTGGCCTGCTCCACGATCTTTTCCGCTTGATATTGTTGTACACAACTCATTTTTCATCGCCAGTTATCAGTCGTTTTAAAAATGGATCATTTTCATTACGTTTCTTTAGCAAATCGCAGATGTTAATGCGTTGCGTTAAATGCGTTTCTTTCAGTTCGTGAGGAACCCATGTATCGAGTTTTTGAACATAGCCAAGTTGTTTTAAGTGATTTTCAATGCATGTATGTGATACATGAAGTTTCTCTGTAATCTCACGTGTTGTACTGTGACGATCCGATCGATTATTGCTTCGATTAGGGCGTCATCAACGGCAACTGGACGGCCAGAGCGTTTTTCATCTTTGAGTGAAAAATCACCAGAACGAAATTTGGCAAACCAATTTTGACACTGCCGTTCTTTTAAGGCTTCGTCGCCATAAACAGCACATAACTTTTTATGAGCTTGCGATGCGTTTTTCCCTTTGCGGAAATAAAAAAGCAAAATATGACGAAAATGTTCCTTTTGATTTTCCATTTTTCAACGAACGCCAAACGAAAACTACGCGAACGATCAAAAAACTTTTGTTACTGATTGACAGCTGAATTGCCAACTATCAAATAACAAGATGTGTTTTACATTTGTACTACGTCTGCAAACCTAAAAATTCAACTGATACCATCTATGAGTGAAATCCGCAATTACTTAGTTGCCAACCTGATAGAAATATAATCCTTTTTGAATTCGAAGAATGTAAATTTCAATTCAATGAAAAATTTTTCCATTGAAATGAATTGGTTTCTGCATTGAAAACAAGCTTTATTAGAACGAGGGTGAAGAAATTTTCTTCTACACTCTGAGAGAAAAGCACCTAGCTCCGGCAACTAAAATTTAGTTTTCCCAGCTCAATTTCAATTGGCGGAAATGAACGTTTAGTTTTTTGAAATGTGAATAAAGCTGTGACAAATAAAATCCATTTGGTCCAACTGAATTTTCATTCAGAGTGGCTGAATTTCCTGGCTGTATGATATTCAACTAAAACCTTTTTCTCGGTGCGAGATATTTCTTATGAAGGAGTTGGTTCTTGTATTGCGTTTATAGACGTTGGGAGCTCTTTGCCGACGGATGAATTGTCCGGAGCATCAAATTCGACAGTGGCCGCTGGAGCAGCGGGGTCCGTCATCGGAGGTGGTGCTGTCGGTCAACAACAGCAAGCTGCGACAACAGCAGCCGCGAATTCCGATAAGGAACAATCGGTATCATCGGTCGTTGCGAGTGTTGCTGGACCCAAGTCCGGTCAACTTAGCACCACCTCAGCTGCAACATCAACTCCAACACCAACTCCGACGCCAGCTTCAACACCGATACCTGGCCACCCCGGAGGCACTGGTCTCACCGTCGAAAGAAGTCCATCCGCCGTTAGCGACGCTTCCAAAAGTGGATCTGACATGGTGGTGAGTGTATTATCTTTGGTTTAATAGTCACGTTTCAAATTTTCAGAATTCATGCGATTATATTTTAGAAGCTCAATTTGAGTTCTTATATTTGTGGTTCTAATCGTTCTGAGTCAATGATTTATATCAACCTCCCTGTACATTCCAACATCTGTCCTGTTAGACCAAATTCTAATGTCACATTGTTCGACCCTACAAGAAATTACCGAATATTTCAAAGAAGAAAGTAATTCCCAACAAATTCGATTAAAATCTCCAGTTCAAATAAATTAATCAAAAGGAAGGTGTAAGAACATCGAGCAGCGGTTGATTTGTTCCGAAATTAGTCGAAATCCATTTGATAAATATGTTCGATTTTTCTAGAAAAGTGAAACAATGAAAAACCGTCCCTCACAGGTGAATTATTTCTCTTAATCTACTGGGAGGCGTTTATTCTTGTCGCTATACGAATAATAACTATAAATGAAGTTTATTAACTGTTACAAAACTTCATACGACATTTTTTAACTGTTATTGAACCTTATCTGAGGATAATGAGTCATGTTTGTACACTGAGAAAACAGATATTTTGGAAAATACCATAATTTATGGATTTTTGGCGTTAGTCTGACCCGAGTCAAAATATTTACGTGAACGAACCTCTAAGAGTCCCATAATTTCTTGGACTTTTATAAAGAAGTATGGTACCTTCCTCATAAAATTCCCAGCCATTATGGTACTTTTAGAGGTATCTTCAAGTAAATATTTTGACTCGGGTTACAACGGACTCGGAAATAACTGTTATAAATAAATTCAACTACATTTTTCCACTTGGGGGGGGGGGGGGGAAATCAGTGGTGTGAAATCGAGTCCAACCAAAATTGAGTGGAATCAGGTTGTTCCCACACCATAACCTGGATTGAACTTCTTGCGGACATTTTCGGTATCGTTTTCACTCCATGCGTTTTATAATGCATTATTCTGGGTGAATTTTCATCCCTTCGGGTATTTGAAAGATTTTTCACTGCTCAGGACTGTGAACTTTGTCTTGCATTGGTAACACCAATGCTAAGCTATTCTTTGATACGAAGGAATGGCCTTTGGGGGAGAGGGGATCTGAAATTATTTCAATCACAGATGACTTTTTTAAACCTGCATCAGGTTTTTGTTGATATCCATGATTATCTAGTTATTCATCAATTGACTTCCATAGAATCTCGTATCTTTCATTTCCTAAAAATCGTGAGCCTTCATATCAAAAATTTTGTTTCCGTATACTATTCAATTTGCTACTCATCAATAGAATTTTGAGGGCTCTTCCAAACAAGATAATTCAGCCTTATAATTCATCACATAAATTTCATACTGCAAATTATGATTCATCAATTAAAATTCAGGTGCACGGAGAAAAAAGATCATGGAATGATCGCTAGGAAGGATAGTAAACTGGTGACAACTACGAATTTCTGTGCACAGTCGCTAACAGAGACGGGTAATGGTTCCTATTTTGGTATATTAGAATACAATATAGTATACCAAAATAGGAATCATTACTCGTCTCTGTTAGCGACTGTGCACAGAAATTCGTAGTTGTCACCAGTTTACTATCTTTCCTAGCGATCATTCCTAGATCTTTTTTCTACGTGTGCTAAGCAGAATCACGTCCACCATTCAAATACAATTTCAAAACCATGGATGCTCGTGAAGGGCCAATTCACTTCACTTAGTATTCTGCATTCGAAATCTTCACCTGTATTCTTCCTTTTCCTCAACAAATGAGGGTTAAAAAATTCAGCCGAGCAGTTCTCATGTTTTCCGTCTCATTCATATTACGTCTTCTGTAAGTGCGCTGTTCTTTTTTTTTCTCTCATTCTCTGTTTCCTTTTACATAGAAACTGTTGAGCAAGCTACTATCGCTACCTTTTTAAAGTCTCTGTGAAAAATTACTCCCCTCAAATTATCCATCTAGTTTTTCAACGAAGATCCGCCCTCGAACACTTGACTTTGCTTTTCGTACAGCCGGATCGACCCAGTGCTTTTTCATGCTACGAGAAAAAATATTCTGTGACAATAAAGATGCTTATATTGATAAAAACTGTTTGTTGAGTCATGATTTGATTGACTTCGTTTGAAATGCTTGTCTTTCATTTTTCTCTCTGGATAAAATTTCCCATTTGGTCAAAAAACTTGTATACATTGAGTCTCTGCCCATTCATTTACTTTTCTCAAAAATTATGAATTCACAGACGTATCTCATTTACTTGATTTTTCGTATTTTTGTCGTTGTTGTTGTTGTTGAATTGGATTATCAGTTTAGTTACGTTGTGTGCAACTTTATGAATAGAAATTTTGAATCAGGACAATGAATGAGAGAGACTTCTCACTATCGCGAAGGAGTTATAACATTGGGGGATTTTATATTCAATTCCTTTACTTTCAATCAAAAACTTGATGTGACAAAGATTGCGGCATGAGATACATAAAAATTGTAGGGTAACAAAAAAATTGTGTCGAAAAATACTATGAAAGGAGGAAAAAATCAATGATGTAGGAGACTACAAACAGTGCCATGTTATTTCTGTCGTCCCAGGCAAAAAAGTTGTCAACTCCAAATTCGTTCGAACGGAGAAAACCGAGAAAACCGCGAATCATGCATTTTCAAAAAGCATTCCAAGCAGAAAGGTTCGGAGTTATACTCACATTACAGTACTAGCTCCCGATTATGCAATGCGTCGGAATGAAAAGTCAGAGAAAAAATCGCCCGGATCAAAATGATCCGGATGCGTGGTTGAGGGTTAAGGTTTTCTTAAATTCTTTGAGAGGATACCAAAGTTACCATCGGAGCACGTTTTTTTTGCACTGAAATACTCGAAACTGAACTCATAAAACAATTTGAGAGTTTCAGGGATGATTGTTTGAGATTTCATTGAGGTCTGTACAGAGCCCGAATTTTGAATTTCGAAAAAAAAATTTGTTTGTCAAAATTTTTTTAGAAATTCGAAATTTGGACTGTGTACAGACCTGGATGAAGTCTCAAAAAATCATCCCTGAAACTCTCAAATTGTTTTATGAGTTCAGTTTCGAGTATTTTAGTGCAAGAAAACGTGTTCCGATGGTAACTCTGCACGGAAAAAAGAAAATGGAGAGATTTACCGTATAGGATGACAACGCGTCGCTCCAAGCCTTTAAACGGAAATTTTTACAAAATATCTCGTCAAATAATTCACATCATAAGAGAAAAATCTTTTTTTGGCTTATGATGTGAAGAATTCTACAATATATTTTGTAAAAATTCCCATTTGAAGCCTCGAAGCGACGCGTTGTCATCCTATACGGTAAATCTCTCCATTTTCTTTTTTCCGTGTGGTATCCTCTTGAAGCTTTTAATTTCTCTATTGTAACATTTCTTTTCAATGCAGTCGGATTTGATTAGATTGTCAAATATTAGAAAATCTATTCGCATATCAACTAGTTATACAGATGACTAGATGTAGGATTTGATATAATTCTCTCGTGAGAAGGGTTGAAGACTGACTGCTATTCTCCTAATTTTTCTTTGTGGTCCACTTCATTCCTCCCCTATTCTAAATCATTGCACGTCACAGCTGTTTTTAGTACCACGAAATTTAGGGAAATTGGCGTGGAAGAAACTTTCTAACACGGTTGTAAAAATTACTGTAGATTTTCCAAACAATGTGATAAGATTCCTAATTATCTGAAAAAGCAGATGTATGAATATCAAAACTCCGACACCTATGGAATATACATGAGCCACAATTTATGAATCTCCTGTTACTCCGTTCACAGCTGAACACGGAGTGGGCGCAGGTGGAAGTAATAAACCTCATCAATGATGGGAGCGGGCTTGGATTTGGTATCATTGGTGGTCGTAGCACTGGTGTCGTCGTCAAGACTATCCTTCCTGGAGGCGTTGCCGATCGCGTGAGTATTGTGTTCATCATAAATATGGGAATTATCGTTCAAATCCAAGTAGATTTGAGTAGGTTGACGTGGATCTAAGATAAAGAAAAACGAGGTGCAACGGAATCTCATTTCTTTGAATGCGAGACGAGAGAAATTGATTTCTCTTGGAGATATATGTGTTATTATTTTATTATGTTATAGATTATTATTTTATGAACACTTGGAGAGACTAAATATACAATTCACATCGAAGTAACTGTAAAGTAATGATTGTTACTTTTGAAATATTTTTCAACACATGGAATACATTTTTTTCACAGTTTCTACCAGGGTAGACCGAGGTGAATCGGATCAAAATGAGTGCATTCGCTGTTGTCGATTATTTTTATCATGAATTACACTCTTTTGACGTGCAAGTGCTTACGTAATCTCACCAACTACTGGAAAAACAAGATAACATGACCCCAATAAACACACACACGTTATTTCAACGTTGAAAGAACGTTAGACTGTCAAACGGACGTTAGTCGTTGATTTCATAACGTTGATTTTTATTTGGAATTTGATAGGGGAATAGACGACCAGGAATTACGTTTTGATGGCGTGTAATTTAAACTAATATTAAAAAATAACCATCAAACGACGTCTTCACGACGTGAACGGGTTTGAAACACGTGTTCAAAATGTGGTCATAACACCTTGTGTTTGAACTTTAATTGAAAATATTCTGCTAAAAATGTCGAACGAACCCGAACAATGGTTGAAATTTCAACAAAGAGCAAGATAGTAAATAGTGTGGCATACTTTCCAAATTCTGTCATACTCAGAAATACTATTGTTCTCGATATTGAATGAAAAGTTTTCAAGAAAAAATTTGTTGGATTCAATTCAAGTTTTAGAACTATCATTAGGACACGTCAATATTTGACGTCTTTTAAACGATGTTCAAACCGTTGATATGACGTTATTTTATGGTTGAAAAACACTTGATCTGCCGCGACATTTTTACGTTGAATCAACGCAAGAATATTACTAATTCACAACATGTGGTTATTGACTGTTTTTGACGTTTTTAAAACGTGCGTGTGTTTACTGGGACCATAACGCACGTCATTTAGTTCTGGACAATGATATAAGTTGTAGCATCGTGTGCATAGAGGAGAATTTTATCGCTGATGTAAAAACGCTATCGCGATTTTTGAAATTTTCATTGACAAGGTACGTTGAAAACCTTGACAATCTGATTCATATGCATAGTTCGTGATGTACTGAATTAGATGAGTAAATTATTCAGACAATATGATCACATCCTTCATCAGCAGATGAATGTTTTCTCCCGAATAGTATATGAGGTAATTCGGATCACGATTTGGATTATGAGACTTACAGGCAACAATTGTGCATCAACAGACTGGTATTGGTATATTTTACTCTGAAAAATCCGTACATCCACCCAACGAAGACTGGATTCAGGGCAGTGGATGTAAAGAATGTGCCTGGTGAAAAATGTGCCAGCAAGAAAAGTCACACAGAACCGTTGATTTGCCGCAAGTGCGTGGAATAAAATTCTTCGATTTATTGTGAACGTATTCAGGGTTCAAAAAAGAGTTTCAAAATGTAAATTCGTTTTGCATCGATTGGACCGAATCGGATATTTGCCATTTCATATTCATTTCGTTGTGAAGCAAAGAACTGTGTACTTGAATATTCTTTTTTTGCATAGATCTCAAGTCAAAGATGTATACAATTAGAATTCATCCACAGACCCACTGAAAAAACTCTCCTGATCATTTTTATTCATCGAAACCTCGGTCTATCCTACATGTTTTGTATTCTTCAAGATTTTCTGAACTACACGAATATTTACGAAGATGTATCGATGATCGAATTCATTAAAGTAAGATTTCACTCTTTTGGAGTGAAGCTTGAACTCAAAAATTCACTCGGAACGAAGAGAAATCCAATCGAACGGACTCAATTGTCGAACTAGATAAAGCGAAACCATCGATTTTTCACTCTTTTAGAGTTGAAGGAGAGTACATTGATTGGTTCAGATCCTCTGAGCAACACATACAACAGAAAAAGCCGTACATAGATCATATACAATAACCTGTATACATATAAATTTTGTATGGATAGTCTATATATAGGGTCTATATGCGTTGAGTGTACATATGTGAGATCTGATACATACCTGACACACATGTTCCTCAAATGCATTGTACACAGATAGAGTCGAATGATATTTATAGTATCGATACTTTTGTATAACATATGTATCAAGTTTCAATTTATGTTCCATAAAAATTCGTATAAACTGTATGTTTTTACTACACAAAGCTATCGATATTTTCGAGTATCGCCTGTTCTTCTATACTTGTATATGAGTTGGGTGATAATTATTTATTTGATATACTATACGTGAGCTATATATTTGTGTTGGGCAATGCGATGATGATAATAAATGATGTAAAATTTGAGGATCACTTCGAGCTTGAAATTCATGAAAAAAAATAACTACGTTATTTTATAAGTACGTGTTACACTTTTGTTTTTGGATTCGTACATATTGGTCTCTTGGATGGTGTTGAATACAGTATTTCCTCCGTGTAACAGGTCATGGGAAGTACTTCTCATTCTGCGTGCAAATGATTTATGTAGAACATGTGCACCATTCGCATGATTCATATACAGTTCATGTATTTGATTCATGCATGTTGCATCTGGGAATCATGTATTTATCTAACCGTGGAATTTGAATGTAACCTACCACAGACTTCGAAAGCAGTATAATTGTTCCTCTCAATAGAAAATATATCGAATTTTTATGAATATTGTATATAAATCTATATAAACTGAAAAATATGATACGTTAAGAGAGACTTCCAAAATTTTACTCATCACGGAGTTTATACGAATTTTAGAATGTAATTTCAAAGCAAGTTCGTATCGTTCCTTGAAAAAATATAGGGGAGAATCGATACCCTTAGGTGACTTGTATTTTTTCGAGAATGTATTGATGGGAATATTTTGAATTTTTTATAGGAAGTCAAGGAAGTGGTTTTAGCGATATACATATATTCCAATTCGATCGAAGGGATTGGATTTTTCTTCTTCCAAAAAATATATCAAATATTCGAAAGACGAGAGTAAATTTTTTGTTCCAAGTTTTTCCCGATCTAAAATATTCAAACTAAATTTTCATTTCCAAAAAATGGATCAAGCGATTAAGAGGAGCATCCGAAGATATGTTTCAATAAATCTAAGGATTGAATTGTCGTTACGAACAATTTTATGAAAAAAAAATATATATATCAGAGTTCAAAATCGGATGCCTTGGGCTAAAATGCCGTTGGTTGCATTTGAACTTCGTGTTTTCTATTTTATATAGAGTTTTCATGGAGAACAAATATTTTTGTGAGGATCAAATGGAACAAGCAATCAACTCGACGGAGAATATTGATTTTTCCAACAAATCACGGTCCTACAATTTCGAGAATTCAGTTCTTCATTTATAAGAAATTAACGCCACACTAATTTGAAGTTCACAAACAACAACTTTGTCCATTTCTTTCCTTTTTTTCCCCATGATGCTGACGTGCATAGAAACGTGTGACCCAAGACATCCACCAAAGAGAGTAACTTGAGCCACATGATAACTGATGTTCAGTTTAATCTCATAAACATTGATTTTTCGAAAAATCAAATGGGAAAAATTTCAAATTTAAGCTGGAGAGTTATACTTCGATATACGGAGAAAATTTTATATTTTAAAATTACTATAAAAACATACCAATGAGGGATCAAACTGGTCACATGAGACGAAATCGGACGATTTTAGTTCAATTTATTATGAAAAATTTCGAAATTAGCATTAATCTCAGCACTAACGACCATGATCACGGTATTTCATAGATAATTTCACATTCTTTCACATCCTCATGCAGCATCCGATGTGGAAAAACTGTCCAAAACTGTATACAATTGTACACAATTTGTATAAAATTGTATACGATTCATATATAATTTGTGTGAAGTTGCATACACTTTTGGACATTTTGTCCACATGGAATGGTCCTTTGTTACCATTTTTTCATAGTGATTTGTAACACAAGATTTTCTCCGTGTGTTACTTGATTTATTCCTCGATTCCCCTTTATTTATCAGCCAGAAAACAAATGAAAAAAGTAGGAAATGAAAAATTACCCAAAGCTGGTGACTCTTTATTATGTTCCGACTAGCTCACACGACAAAAGAGAGCATCAAAATTGATATAATTCACCAACTGGATCTTTATTTTTTCAAATCATTCCCACGAGAGTTTCTCAGCTCAAATTCGACAACAATCCATGATAGTTATTGAGCTTGAATTGAAGAACCTTCAATAAAATCAAAAGTTTAGGGAGTAGATTGAAATTGAACGACTCAACAAACCCTCTCACAGGAAATTTTCATTGGGAAAATATTCTAAATGACGTTTATGACATTAACATTTACAGTCAAATTGTTCAAGGGTTTAATTCTCCATAAGTATTCAAAATATGAGAATTAATGCCTTCGTTATCTCATATTCTTGACAATATGCATACCTCACTGTACAGTTTTTTGTATATCGCTCTTGTTCTCACTCAATTAATACGCATTTTGTGAGGCTAAGTAGGCTTTGAGCATTTCAATGAACTTCATTGTACGCATACTCTTAGTAAGGAGCTTTACAGAGAAGAGAAATTCGGGAGCATTTCATGGAAAGCAGTTGTATGTTTTGCAGTAGTCATTGTTGCTTGAGAATGAGTACTGTACCGGAAATGTGGAAAACAAAGATAACTCATGCATTCGTGTTGCTTCAGAAGATGAAGTTTTTCTTCCTTTCAACGATGAACATTAAAAATTAACTTGTACACGAAATTGTGAATTACTATTGAAATTGAGCGTGAGGTGAGGAATTTAGCGAAACGGAAGATTTTATAATGTCTTTGATGGATGGAATTGGACTGGGCCATGTGGAAACATTGTAAAAAGTCTGACTGAAAGTGGCTGCATCTCACTTGAAAACTTGACTGAAATTTGTGACCGAACAATGGGTTTTTAACTAATCCGTTGCCTCGCAAGTTCTGTATGATTTGGTTATCAACGGTCGCCACTCAATTTTCCTCAAAATCGAGAAAATCGGATTTTCCTTCACACCGATTGAAGTTGTGGGATACAGATTAAATTAATGTTACTGTTAATTTCACGAATGCAATTATTAACTCATTTGAAATGTGAATTTTGATGGCGATTCCCGCCGTCAAGTTGAGAGATGCCCAACTTTCATTCGAAAAATGCACACCTAATGCGAATTTAATCGCCAGATTCATAATTGACCATCTTTGCTGGAGAGTAGAATTAATGAAGATTTTAACGGTGAGATTCTTCAAATGACGATATTTTACTTGAAAATAAAATAAATGAAGATTTCAACTGTCAGATTCTTCAACTAACGATATTTTACTTGAAAGTAGAATAAATGAAGATTTTAAGGGGTAACACCACAGTGACCTCTCCAAAAATAACGCTTTTTCAGATTTTTTTTCCGAAAATTAGAAAGTTCCTATTCAAATTGAACTACATGAAGGTGTTCCGCTACTATAAAAGTACAAAATAATTTTTTTATGGAATTTTATTGTGAAAAATGGCGGCTTGACAGGTGAATGACTGGAGCACTGTGAAAATTCATGGTCGTGCGGTGGGATAAATAACTCAGTCCAGAATTGACGTAGAACACAGAACCAAAAATGATTATTTTCTGGGATCCAAAAGCTAGTGAAATACGTATCCGTTTTGAAAAATGTGCATTTTCCATGAAATGGCATCGGTCTGAAGAAAAAAGTAGAATTTTCACCCTAAATTTCGTTACTCAATGTTGAATGAAAAACGCAAATATCAATATTTCGAAAAACCTGTACGTATTTCACTAGATAATTATATCACGAATACAATAAAAAAAACCCCGAGGTGATTGATTGAAAATTGGCGGAGCTAGAGCTCCCACCGACTTTCGACATACTGTTTTGAAATAAACGCGTTCAAAGTTTTTGTAACAGTTGAGTCGTGCGTGTTTAGTCGGACCTATGTTTGTAGTTTACGGTATATCATTTTCGGGTCCTCAAAGACTACTTTAAGCCAAAAACAAATTTTTTGATTTTTTTAAAATTCCACTGTGGTGTTACCCCTTAACGGTCAGATTCTTCAACTGACGCTGGGAAATTAAAAACAAATCCTCTTTAGAGATATGTGCTTTTATTGAGCTGTATGCCTGCGCATTACAAACGTATCGTTCGAGCGTTGGAACGGCACTGCCCTTTGGTGGATTTCTCGCCTCTATTTATATGCGCTCGCCCCTCCATGCTCATATCTCATTTCATATTTTTCCAGAAGTTTCAACAAAATAACTATTATCAACTTCCACATTACATGTTTCTGAGGGAGTTGATCACCAAATAAATACAAAAATCATTATTTTATCGTTTTTCAACTTCCACCATACAGATGGTACGGTCACAAATTCAGTCTTTTCCATTGTGTCGGCATTTGTTTTGGATGCTTACACGGAGGAAAAAGATTTTAAAATGAGTAGCGATGATCACTATCTTGCCTAGGATTGGAGCCAATTTTCGAAAAATAAGCAATGAGTGCTTGTGATGATAGGGATGAATAATAGAAAAATAGCAAAGGGTGCTAATGTGTGTAATAATGAAAAATTGTATCAATCACTCCTATACTGTGGATGTACTGAGGGGTCTAGGACAGGCGATCCCACCAAATTACATCCGCGGACAAAAAAATATCCCTGCACAAAAATAACCCCGGACAAAATATCCCCGCACAAAAATATCCCACGTCAAAACATCTCAGGACAATCACCACCGTCTGTTGAAATCTGAAAAATTCTCTATAAGAAGATCGATCCTGTCACAATATCGCCCGTCCCTACACGGAGAAAAATTATAATGTAAATTTAACATCAGTGCATAGATAAAACTTTAAATGTAATTTCTACATTAATTTTGATGAAACTCACATGATACGTACGTGATCATTGCTTTGGAAGATTGTAAAAATTACGCCAATCCAAAAATATATTTATTATGATATTATTGACCACGAACAATGTAAATTTTCCATTACACTCGACTGAATCTACTTTTCACGAACGTGATGTCATAAGGCATGCTCAACCACATTTCCACTTATTCAATTCTACAGCAATCCAATGTACATTCAACAAGTACAGTTGCTAATGTTACTCATGCTTTTTTGAATGATAATCTGATTTATTTCCCAGGAATTTTATTCTCATTCTCAAATATACAGTTACCGCAATCTGATGTGTATTCAACAATTGCTTCTGCAAAAACTACTCGCCTGTGTTGGGAATACTACTGAGGAGCTTTGTAACACTCCTTTTAGTTCAAAATGATTAAAATCGCGTCACAAAGATGGCGCAAACAGTTTCAACAGTTTTCCGCGAGTATCAGTTTGTTCCTACATTTGATATATATTAAAAACTTGAATCTCCACCCATAGCGTACGGTTAGTGATAATGATAGAATAAGGCGACATAACATCGTATTGTATCTTATTGTAATATGTAATATGTAAGATGTAAGATAATTCAAGCTGAGTGATTAAAGTTCATTTCACTGCTCAAAACTGCATTTGTATATATTGTCTCATTGCAAATCCAACAAAAAACACAACAGCAAGAAATCATTGGGAAGATACAATTTTTTTTATTTCAATTGTCAGTGAAAATTCATAAAAATGCGGCGCAAATAATGTAAAATTTTAATCACTTAAATTTTATCCCCATCTTTGTGGCTTTTGGAAAATTAACAAAAATTGTTGTAGTTATTATCGTAGTTCTCGCGTATGCATAAAATATATGAATGAGCAATTGAAATTTTATTCAAAAATCCTAATATGTATTTTACATCAGACTGATGTAAAAATTTCATAAGTTTGAAGTAAATGTCGCTTGTCATACTGTTTATATTTCATTCATGACGACAATAGAATTTACATTTGATGTATGTGATAGTTATGAAGTGCGTATGTTAAAATTACATCAGATTGCGGTAGAATTGCGACGTTTTCAATTTACAGCAAAAATGATGTAGAATTTCCACCGCAGAAATGCTATCCCTATATTTACATGTGGATTTTGTCAAATTCATCGCAATTGCTGTATCTGCTACCCCAAATTTTTCTCCGTGTATCTTGAAGTCTAAATACCTCACAAATTATAATATCATGAACAACATAATATGCACGGAGAGAAAAGATTTGCTGACGCAGCAAATCGAGGTATTATATATACAATGGCAAAATTTTTTGGTGACCCAGCTAAAAATTTGCTATAACAGCAATCGTGTTAGCTACGACAGCAATTTTGCAGCTGTGGCAGCAAAAAATGTTTGCTCCGCCAGCAAATTTTCAGTATTATATACAGAATAGCAAACAAATTTTGCCGGGATAGCAAACATTTTTTGCTGCCACAGCTGAGAAATTCGCTGTCGCAGCTAACAAGATTGCTGGAACAGCAAATAGTTTGCTGTCACAGCAAAAAATTTGCTGCTCTGGCAAAAGGGAACTAGCAAAAATAGATTCCGCTGCCACAGCGAATTCCTTTTTCTCCGTGTGCCAATTTTGTCAAGTTACTGTATCAGTGCTAATGTATTATTATTTATGATATAGTATAAGAACTGTGTTTTGCGGTATAACATTTTGTTTCGTTAGTTTGAATTTGTGGATCATTTCAACGTTTGATATAATCATTCCATCAGCACGGAGAAAAATCCAGCTCGAAGGAATAGTAATCTTTAATAGAAAATTGGAGAATATTTCTTAAAATCTGAAAATATTTCTTAAAGTCTAAGAATTTTTCTCAAGTTCGTGATAAACATAAAACGGTTCAGATTTCTCTTGAATATTGCTCGAAAAACAATGAAAAATTATCAATACGTAACAAATCATAAAAACAAATATGAAGTTTCCAAAAGTTGCGCATGAAATTTTACAAAGTGAATAACAAAATTCTGTAATTTGAAAATAAGATTTCAAAATTTTGTTATTTACTTTGTAAAAGTTCATGCGCAACTTTTGGAAACTTCATATTTGTTTTTATGATTTGCTAAGTATTGATAATTTTTCCTTGTTTTTTGAGCAATATTCAAGAGAAATCTGAACCGTTTTATGTTTATTACGAACTTGGGAAAAATTTTTAGATTTTAAGAAATATTCTCCCATTTTCTATTAAAGATTACTATCTTTTTGAGCTGCATTTTTCTCCGTGAGCAACTAAAGTCATTATTCAATGTTTAATTCGGTCTTCATTTCATTTCCAATGCTAAAAAATCTCGTACCATGCTGAAACATCCTCGTTCCGGAAATGTTTTCGAATTGAAAGACGAGTCATTATCAAATATCGATAATATTATGCTCATTCCGGGGGGGGGGGCGAACCCCCTCCGGCCAGGGACTCCGTGCCTGGACCCCGTCTCCTACTACTGGCCTGCGTAGGCGTGAGGCGGGCTTCGTCCGCTTACGCATAGCCACCTCCGGGTTTTCGCAACTGCTCAATCTCATACTTCTCTTTATATTATTGTGACAACATCAGTTCCCACCAAAGCCCCCCTCACACCCCATCAATATCGGATTATTCCGTTTATTGTTCTTCTTCATTTTGGATATGTTGTGAATTAATATAAATTAGAGGAATTCACGTCCAGTTTTAGCTCTTGATCTCAAATGTTTTTTGGGAATCAAGATGATTGGGACAGGGATGTTTTGTCTGGGACATTTCGGGATATTTCAAACGGGGAATATTTCACCTGGAATATTTTGTCCAGACATTATGAACAGTAGAGGTGCGCAAATCTTTACGAAGCGAATCTTTTGTATAAAAAAAAATGTTTAATTGGTATCGAATTCTATAAAATTTTTATCAAAACTCGATAAATATTTTATACAAAAGATGCGCTTCGTCAAGATTCGCCCACCTCTAAATTGAACAGGGATATTTTAACCGGGGACATTTCGTCCGGATATTTTGACCGGGGATGAAACGCACCGGGTTCGCCTATCCACATCCCATACTGCACTGTAAAAAGAAAGTCTCAATCTTCTTGCATCTTAATTCCAGACAATGCTTTTCCCATTGTGTCGGTGATTGTTTTCTCAGCTCAATTTGTTCGCATCATAGATTCAGCCATGGAATGAGCTGAATTTAAGACTTTCTTTTTACAGTCTTCATGACTGCAGAACCTGCGATAACGGGTGTCCTTATCGTGGTATCAAGTGTTATTCGGAAAGGAAAAAATTGAAAGATCGATCAACAACAAAACTCCTGTACTTCATATTCCATTTATTACATAGAAAACCTAGTTTTATCTCTCTTTGTGATCGTATGAATATCTACATTTTGAAATGATTTCCATCCAACGGTTTTCCTAAGATCTTCGCGATACCAGTAGGTATCCCTCCGAGCGATCCTATGGTTCAATGAAGGTCGCAGCGAGTCTCTTTCTTTACGGCAAGATGCGAATCCATAAAAAGCAAGACTATGTACCGGATATTCTAAAAGTGGTGAATCGAGTATGAGGGGGTTGTTCCTACGATGTCAGGAATTCTCTCACACAATTGAAATAATATTGTTCTCATGAAGTTTTAGGCTATGCATTTTTCATTTGGGAAAATTGAATTCTGTGCAGACAATTTTTTTGCACATAGTCCTCACCTTATCTGCATGCATTGAGTAGTATGGAATTCATTTATGAGATGTTTTATACAAATTCACTGTTAAAAAAAACTGGAATTTTCCGGTACCTAGGAGCCGGAAAATATCTGTTCACGACGAATTTTTCAGTTTACGTACAAGAAAATTCCTGTTCAATTTTCCAGTATAAATACAAGAATTTTCTGATACGTGTATTGGAATTTTCATGATTTGAATGTAATTTTTCAGTAAAGTATTGAAAGTTTTCCGAAGTTTTTTTTTACAGTGAAGTGATGTATAATTCAAGCTTAATCTTTCCATGAACTCGAGTGAAAATCATAGGTACAGATGTTACGGCAAAACCAAATGATATCCCGTTTCATCATTAAATACAGAGACTTCTTTTCCGAGATCTTCTCAATTGTGAAATATAAGAAAATTTGATTAAAGGAATCCTCTTCACTCGCAATTACGAAGGAAATCCTACTTGAAGTTTGTATGGCTTCGAAATTATTCTATTCATTATAATTTTCTTTGCGTCATTGTATGAGAATTTCGTACAGTCTTGCATTGAATAAATTCATTCAATCAAGACACTATTTTCGAATGTGGTAATGTATTCATCCAAGGTTCCGCGGTGATTGATCGTATTGTGCCGTTCCGCGCGTAGAATAATTTTATTCCGATTAGAGAATTGATCTTTCTTTATGATTTTTTAATGGAACTTACCATCTGAATTAATCACTATTGGAATGTAAATCATTCTTTCATGGTACATCAATTATGAACGTTCAAAATCAATCAATTACAGAGTGAAAATATTCTGACGTTTTCATAAAAAATATACGGAGTTTTGAAATACTACACCGAAAAAAATAATTACTCACCCTTACTCCAAATTAGTTCCAGCAACTAGATATAGTTTTTGATATTTGGATAACTAAAACGGGCGTTGGCTCAACTAAATTCAAATTTACATGGAAAAAAGAAAATGAAGAAATTTACCGTACAGGATGACAACGCGTCTCTTTGAGCCTTTGAATGGAAATTTTTACAGAATATATTATCAAATAATTCACATCATAAGAGAGAAATCTATTTTTGTCTCATCATGTGAATTATTCGACAATATATTTTGTAAAAATTCGACGCGTTGTCATTCTATACGGTAAATTTCTCCATTTTCTTTTTTCCGTGTAATTTCTCTGACTTTAGTTGTCACTGATTTGAAGTCGCCTTTCTACAGCTTTTATTGCCGGCTTCTGTCCTTTCACTACTCGAAACTAATATCCACAACTAACTTTAGTTCATCCAGTCGAATTAATTATTTTTATCGATGTATTATATGTTGAAAATATACATGGAGAGAAATATGGTTTAAAATATTACTATGTTTTATATCAAAGTAGCAGCGTAAGTGACATAATATAAATTTCAGAACACAGTGGAGTAAGAATCAATGCTTAATGATTTGGAAAATCGCTCAATTTGGCGCAACTTTACATCATAAAGCATGAATTTTTACTACACTGTGTTGTAAAAATTATACCTACTCTTCCACTTATTCTGCTATTTTAATACAAAATGTAATAATATTTAGAACGTCTTTTTTCTCCGTGTAATTGCATATTAAAAGTAATTCATTTCAGTACAGTCCGATCTTATTTTCTGTGAATGTATTCGAACAATTCGTAATAGAATTGGTACCGAGCATTCACGTGTTTCGTAATGCTGCAGTGGAGAAAAATTAGATCCATACGAGTGCCTTACCGACTACTTGCGAGAGCCTTGAAAACGCGTAGTTTTTGTCTAGTGATGCATTATAAAACCCGTGAACGTCTGGAGAATTTCTATTAGGGACTCAACAAGACGGGAAAGAAATCCAGAGGAACTGAAATCATAAAATTCAATTAAGGAGGGGTTGGAATCATAGGGTTTTAGCATACATCTGTGAATGTTGATACTGACAAAGTGAATAACACCATGAATAGAATTTCGGTGAGATTATTTAAAATTTTATGATAGACAATCAACTGTATCGGATAAAAATTCTCAAATGCTGTGATAATTGTCAGAATCTTTGTCATTTTTACCTAGAGTAATTTCAGGTTGATCGTTGAATTTATTGTCCAAGAACTTCTCGATCAATTTACTGACTGTTTTCGCAGCACGCTGAGGTTCATTGGGAACTGAGATGATGGATTACAGAATCGTACACTGAGAGAAATTCATCATCCAAAATTACACCCCGTTAATCCTAGTAGACGAGGGATATACGTGATATAAGAATTTCATGTACTTGACATGAGATCACAAATTGATGAGAGAAACCAGTAATTTTTCATACAGTGGAGTTTAAAAATCAAAACCAGTGAGAATTCATGTTAAAAAACATTAATATCTTATGACACACTCTCTGAATCTGGAAGAGTGAAAAATCATTCGTTTCACTGCACTAAGTCTCAGAAGTGAGCCAGTCCGCTTCGAGTGGGATTTACACTCGTTTCGAGTGGACTCCCACTCTTTTAGACTGAAAAATCCACTCTAGAGTTGGAGTGACTGTGAGTTTATAACCTCAAACCGTGGATTACTA
Source organism: Gonatopus flavifemur (assembly GCA_018340375.1). NCBI lineage: Eukaryota > Metazoa > Arthropoda > Insecta > Hymenoptera > Dryinidae > Gonatopus > Gonatopus flavifemur. The sequence goes on from JAFFJZ010000002.1 coordinate 25,592,902, forward strand.
CTTTATAAGGGTGGGAATTCCACTCAAAACTTCGACAGACTCACTTTTGGCTGGCTAAAGAGTGAAATACCACTCTCTGAAAATTTTAGAGAGCAATTTGGAAGACCAAAACTCTCAATTGGTGAGATAAATATAAATTTCGAACCATAATATTTTCAAGAATATTCCGTGGCTTCGTGGAAAGAAGCAAGGGTCGTATCACGAACAATTATCTTCGACGCTGATGAAAATAAAAGTTTTTTTCTCGGTTAAAATAACGTTATGAAATTACTGGTATTCCTCGTTAATTTGTAACCTCATGCCAAGTATTATATATCCCTCATTTGGTGACAAAAATCAGTAATTCTCAATGATAAATTTCTCTCAGTGTAGAATTTTCATTAATTTCACATGATATCACTCCATAAACTAGAAAAGATAAAATATAGGAAATATCTAACATAGCTGGAAGGTATTTTGAAGTTACTTTGACTTCGTCAAGTTTACTTGAAATTGTTTCAGACTCAATGTATGGTGGATTCCTTTGCATAAAGTTATTATAGACATTCTATCCTTTATGACCTATCTTTTGTTACTAAACTACTATTATTAATGTTAAACTAACTTCAGTTCTCTGCAGTGGAATTCTGTACACTGTTATAACGTAAGCAAATTATTACACGATTTGCCAAGTGCCTTCTCAGATTATTGGATGAAACAAACGCTTATTCCCTCTCAGACTGATTTCAATTGCAAATTTTGCCCCCTAGTACGTACAATCAATGCAAACCGATTGAACGGGAAATGATAAAATAAAAATGATTCTAAATGACTCGAAACTCGGGAATTTGGATGAAAACTGTTGAAACATTCACTCGTCAACTCATTTTATTTGGAAATTTCCAACTTCTTAAGCGTTTAGAATTTCCCATTCCAAACCGCTATGACTTCGTAATTTGGAACGCTAGTGGAGGAAGTTTTGAGTACCGAAATCGATGTATTCTTTCTTTTCCTGCAAATAGAACAGCGTAGAAAGTTGGATCCTTGAGAGTTCTTGAAGCATTTAGATCCTTTGTAATTACTTCAAAGATTTAAATCTCGCAAATCTGAGTTGAAATTTATTCTTCTAACGAATTTTCGTTCTCATTTGATGGATATACCCTTGAAATTTTCTATCGCGAAATCTGGAATATTCTCTGATTAATCAAATTTTGATATAGTTTATTCTTAAACTGGTGAAATTTCGTTTGGGATTTTCGTTGTGGCAGCTAGAAAATGATGACCATACACACGGAGAGAATTAAATAATAATTTATCGTATAAATCATCGTTTTCGAGGTAGGTAGCACTACAAAACGTATTCTCCTTTGAAAATCTCACATCGAAATCATTACTATTTCATTCTCTCCGTGCACGGAGAAAAATGCAGATCGAAAATATAGTAATCTCCAATAGAAAATTGGCGAATATTTCTCAAAATTTGAGAATTCTTCTTAAATTCGAAATGAAGATAGAACGGTTCACATTCCTGTTGAATTTTACTTGAGAAGTAACGGAAAATTATCAATACTTGACAAACTATAGAAAAAAATATCACCTTTTCAAAAATCGCGCATGCAATTTTACAAATTGAATACTGAAATTTTTCAATTTTGTTACTCATTTGTAAAATTTTATGCGCGACTTTTGCAAAATTCATACTTCTTCCTGTTGTTTGTTGAATATTGATAATTTTTTATTCTTTTTCAAGTAATATTCAACAAGAATGTGAACCGTTCTATCTTCATTATACCCTGGTAGAAATTCCTCTAGTGATTCGCTAGTTGTAACACTTGCCCCCACGAAAAACTAGAGTTCCAATTCAGTAAGTTTTCAGTTCAACCATCAACTTATAAGTTTTCTTATATATATATATATATATATATAATCTATATAAATATTACATTATACATTATATATATATATACATATTATGTATATCTAATAACATAAAATATATAATAAATATACATATGAGGTCTCTAGTTTGTCAAGAGGGGAAGTGTTACAACTCGTGAATAAAATTACTGGACAAATTTCTACCACCCCAGGAAAAAATCATTAGATCTATTCAGATCTAAATAGATCTGAGTAGATCTGATTTTTGGTCAGATCTGGTTGAAAAGATCAGATTAGATCTGTTCAGATCTCAGTAGATCCGATCAGATCTTGGCACATCTGGTTAGATCTGAGTAGATCTCGTTAGATCTGAATTGAATAATGAGCAATTGGTGGTTCAATTGTCAGAAATTTTGTGATATCTGTCTGTATATGAATTTGATTTTGCACATATATTGTGACATACGCAAGCCAAAATCGCAGTTTTTCAGATCTTAATAGATCTGTTTAGATCTGAACAAAATTTAGATCTGGTCAGATCTGATCATTTTTTCCCGGGACGGTACAAATTTAAGAAAAATTCTCAAATTATAAGAAATATTCTCCGATTTTCTATCAAAGATTACCATATTCTCGATCTGAATTTTTCTCCATGTAGCTAGTTGAGAACCATCCAAATAATAGCGAATTCTTTCTCCTCCATGTAGATCACGGTTCTAGATTTTATTCCAATACTTCCATATTCCTCTAAGAGGAAGATGAGAATGACAAACGATGCGGCAATCAAATTTTTCTTTCGCAGGCACTCAAATAAGAAATAGGTCATAGCGGTATGCACGCATGTATATGCATAAATGCAAGCAGTCGACGCATAAAATCTATAGAAACAAATGCAAGCATACCGCAAATAATGTTTTGTTTCGTTTCCCTCTCTCTTCTATTCCACATTCCTAGGTAATTGGTACAGTGGAATACTTTCAGAGACAAAATTGAATAGCTTAGCCTTGAGGTCAAGAGGATCTTTTCCATGAGATTCGCATTGTATGACTTGCGCAAAAATCATTGCAAACCGTCGGAATTATTCCGAATTGCTCGTTGTCAGTCGGGATACATCAGTAATTCGCGATTATAGAAAGCGAAAACATCATTCGGATTGTGAAATGTGAAGTATTTGTTGTACCGAATGAATAAGTTGCTTTCAATAGGTTGCATTTGTTTACCGATCGTCAAAAAGTATGAAAATGTGTTTTAGATTGTTCTTTGTGAGTGGGAAAATTGCCTGCAACTGTATTGTGATGGAAAGGTATCTCTTGGTTTATGATTTAACAATTTCGATACTTCGAATCAATTCGGAGATTCGGTCCCGGGTTTAATCCTCACTCTCTATGCACTGAGAGAAACATCCATAGTTGCGGCAACTAAAAAGGGACACTGATTTCAATTTTGTTTTTGGAACTATGCTTTTATAGTTGCTGTGACTATGTGTGGTTTCTATGACTAAAAATCATTATTACGATAACTAATGTGCTATAAATATGTTTTCATTGTAATGTTAATTATAAATATGTAGTTGGAATACTCAAACTTCAACTTGTTTTCATAACGATCTTTTCAAACTGCACACAACTGGATTAACTGCATTAATCTTTCGAATAACTTTTTTCATAACTGATTACCTGTTACCGATAGTGATTCACCTGTTTGATAGATTTTGTGTATTTTTAACACACGTGTATGTCCCAGGAGATCCACTCGCAATTTATGTTGAATGTTAATACAAAAAATGTATCAAATCAACACAAAAATGTTAAATTCACACTGAAAATCTGTGAATTTCAGAATTTGATATGTTGTTCTCAACACAAACTCTAAGTGGATCTTCTATGACACAAAATTTTTGGCTGTGTGACATTTAATTTCTCGAAATTACTAGGATTCCGATTTTATATTTCAATGACTATGGAAATATACTTTGAATCATGGTTATAGGGGTTTGGAAATTACCTTTCCCCTGGTTGTGATAATGTTCTCTATAATGAACCCCCACTCTTTTACAGCGGAAAATTCACTCTAAAATTGAAGTGGCTGTGAGTTTCTAACCTGAAACCTTAGACTTCCACTCTGAAAGAATGGGAATTTCACTCGAAATTTCGACAGATTCACTCCTGGCTGTCTAAATAGTGAAATCTCACTCTAAAAATTTTAGAGAATTATTGAAAAAGAAAAGAGTATCCGGATTTTGAAAATCAAACGCCGATGATAATTATTATTATTTTCCCCGACTCGGAGTAGTTTTATTGGATTTGCATAAACTTATAATAGGCTTCATTTGAATTGAATGAAAATATCGAATCCACTCTGAATTCATACAACCTTCTGTTGAATGATCATATAATTCTTCACAATCAATCAATTTTCGTTTTGATCTTCCAATTATATTGGTTTATTCAATCACAATCAAATTGATGGGGACGTATGCGATTTCATAATTACCGTTATAAGGTTTGATAAAACATGCATATTCTTTTGACTCAACTGCTCACGAAGTTGAGAGAATTGGAGATAGACGATATTCACAGTACCGTTACTTTTTGTATAAAAAGTATATATCAAATTTCAATCGATATTTTATAGAAATTCATATGGAATATTTATCTTCGTTACAGAAAAATATCGATAGTGTCAAGTATCGCTCATCGCTAGATGGAACTCGACTTTTCAGCTACGTAGAGAGCTTTCGTGAAATTTACATTGAAGTTCGTCGTATTGGAATTCGCTTTGAGTTTGAATCACCCTAAATTTCATTCATACACATAGATAACAGACCCACTCATGATATATGACACGGTGAATTACATTACGTCGCGTTTAGAGATGGGCGGTATCTACGATATTATTATCTTTGTATACAATTTGTATTCAATTTCTATGAATTTCATGAAATTCAGATTAAATTGAACCCACCCTTAGTCGGATTCTTATTTTTGGACCATTAAATCTACACTCACAGGAATGATTTCTTGTTGTTACCATCATTTTATTCTTGATATCGATTTTCTTCTTCGAAAACAAATAGTGTTCTACCAAAAAGCGGTTTTCCTTTGGAGTAATTATATCATGGATTCTTAGCAGAACAAATTATGATCCATGACTTTTGTTTTGGAGTACACTAAGAGAAATTCTTATAGTGACTCTTACTAAAACGTCTCAACTAAATATTTTCAATGACAGCTACTAAAAATTTGAATGATTCAACTAAGAAATTATAGTCAATATGATCGAGCTTGTTTTCGTATTCAATTGTCTTTGGACACTTTCCTTCCTTTCAAACGTATAGGACGCGTGAGTCAAAGTTATCAAAATTGCTACTTTAAGTTGTGCAATTTAAATTGTCGGGGGTCTAAAGGCTGAATTGGTTTTGAATGCGTATTTTTCTCTACAATGGGAGTGGTATCTTCATGAGGCATTCACTCTTATATGTACAAACGTAATAACAAGTATTGATATAGGTTATGAATTGGAATCAAACGATACACGTAGAATAGCAAATTTTTTTGCTGACCTAGCTGAAAATTTGCTATAACAGCAATCGTGTTAGCTATGACAGCAATTTTTTAGCTGTGGCAGCAAAAAGTGTTTGCTCAGCCAGCCAATTTTCAGTATTATATACAGAATAGCAAACAAATTTTGCTGGGATAGCCAACAATTTTTTACTGCCACAGCTAAAAATTCGCTGTCACAGCTAACAAGATCGCTGGAACAGCAAATAGTTTGTTGTCACAGCAAAAAATTTGCTGCTCTGGCAAAAGGAACCCAGCAAAAGTAGATTTCGCTGCCACAGCGAATTCCTTTTTCTCCGTGTATAGTTTCCCTGGTCGACATTGCGATAAAAGTGGATAAAATGTTCAAGAACAAGACCCTAAAATGTTCAAGAAAATGAACCCTAGGGTCATTTTTTTAACCTTTGTCATATGATTCACGTAGATTGTTATCTAGGTTATTATTTTGTACACATTTACAAGTCATTTCAACCAGAATTTATAAATTATCCTATTATAATGTAGCTTACTATTAAAAAGTAGTTGTGAAAAATAGTCGTGTTTACTAAAAATCAAGTAATTTCGATCCCAACCTTCAGGTTACATCTTACCATAAAAATTAGTAAGTGATACTGAAAAAGAATAGTTGAGACGTTATTTTGGTGATATTTGGTGATTTTGAAAAAAAATGGTGATAAATTAATACTGTTTCGAGATTTGTTGTGGAGTTAATGGAATTCCTCATTCCTTGTTTCAAATTCGTTACTTCATTATCAATATTGGAATACTAATCACAATAGAATATCTGAGTACACCCTAGTAGAAATTTGATCAGGCGTTCCCTATTTTTAATCAAGTCCTGATCAGGTTAGAATCCGGAAACCATGAATAAAGATTTCCCTAATAGGATTCAAATAGGGTTGTAACACAGCGGTACAATAGGATTCGGATGAGATTTCCATAAAATCGAGCGCAATAGGGAAAACCGTAACGAAACCTGATGAGGACCTGATAAGAAATCAGGCATGCCTCGTCAGGCCCTGGTATTTTCCCATCCAAAATTTCTACTAGGGCAAGGACAAATCTATCTGCACTGAATTTGAAAATCAAATTTTTATTAATATTGTTTTTTATATAAAAAAGAACAGTTACCTGTCAAATATCATCAAACTCCATTTTAATCAATAAAATTCCATTCTTGTTCGTCTAAAAACTCGAGTTCTCGAAACTTCATACTCATTCAAGCATTCAAAATATCCGATACCCAGATTTGAGTGCATTCATAGTTGGTTATAAGGGTGGACGATACTTTTGGGTGGTACGTGATAATATGTTATTCATATGAATTTTTGTGAAATGTCTTCTATCCTTGATTCATTTTTGGTACATGTTTTGTTCATGATTCAATGATAAAATTTTATCGATCGGTGGTGTAGTTTGAGTAACGCGCCTGTTGAAAAATAGAAAATAAAAACGTACATTTTTTTCATATTTATTTCTTCCGTCAACAAAAAAATGCCTGACAGTTGTGGTGTGAGAAAGAGGATATAGATTCTATTATACGTCTATGTAATTTGTATGCAGCTTGCATAGGGATTTGATTCGATCCATATAAAATCTTGATGTACGGATTTGTATGTTTTTGGAGAATTTTTTATTTCCCACATTGTGGGGAAGAAATTCCGGAAACAACAAAATATTCAATCAACTACACAGAGAAAAGTATTCCTTGGAATCTGAGAAATTGTTGATTGGATAGATCCAAATGAATTAAATATTTCTTTGATACAAACAGATTTGTTATTTGAATGATGAACCATATGATAAATTCTTTCACATGGACAAAATATTTATTTCTGTTAAACAAATATCTATTTGGACCTATTCAAATAACAATTTCTTAGATTCAAAGAAATACTTCTTTCTTTGTAGTTTGCAATTATATAAAAATATCAAGTGAATTTCAACGACATATTGAATTTTCTGTGAAATATTCTTTTAATAAGCATGAATTTTTTTGTACTGTCTTTGAATCAACGTTACTACCCGTCAATACCCTGCAAAGAAAAAGCTGACAATTTATTGCTCCTTGGTACTGCACAGAGAGCAATTTTTAACCGTATCACTTGAATTTCAGTTATTATAGCTAAATACTTTAGCGCCTACAGGAATGCTAATTTTTTTAGCAAAATTAGCTCAAATTTAGCTGATGGAGCTGAAATTTAGGTGTTGAATTTAAAGAAATGGCTGATCATCTCATAGCTAATTACAAGTTTGAAAGTAAATCTGGACGCTTGACTTAGATATTGCCGAGGATGGGACTGCAGGGCATGATACCTTCGCGGGTACCAATCTGGTGGGGTGTCATTTTGGGGCTGGGCAATTTGTGGTTCAGGGATTCGGGAAGTGGAGCGCTCGAGGGCAGTTGCAGTGGGGGGATCGTCTTCGTATACCCGTGACAGAGCATCTGAGACGCGATGGAGGGCACCTTTCCTGTGAACTATATCAAAGTCATAATCCAGGAGTTCTAAAGCCCATCGAGCTAATTTCCCTGTTGGATTATGGAGTTGGTATAGCCACTTCAAACTCGCATGGTCAGATATCACGGTGGAGTGATGACCTTCCAGGTATTCACAGAATTCTTTTGTAGCTCATATAATGACGGAACATTCCCGCTCTGTCACGGTGTAGTTCCTCTCATATTAACGTAACTTAACTGCTAATTCAACTTTTTTTTTGTGTGAAAGATTTCAGTAAATTCATTTTTCAGTGAAATTCTAGTGAATGCGCTGGGATATTTCAGCAAATGTAATGGTTAATAACCTCCTGTGGAATACTGGAAGTTGCCAGTAGAAATTTTCCACGGTGTATCTGTATTATATAAGGATCACATTCTACTCAAAATACTATAAAATTCCGGAAGGATGCAGACAGACGTTAGAATAATGAAAAAAAATTATACAAAATCTCACAAAGTTGCCCCGGACCGTCTTGAATCCTTATTCAATTTTACCTGAAATGGTGGAGAAGAAAGATATTGAAAGAAATCCTTTGTTTCGAATGTTGAAAGAATATTTCATTTTTTACCGTCAGTCAATTGTTTTTAATGAATTATTTTTTTATAAAACTTTGTTTTTCTTTCATTTACAGGATAATCGGCTCCAAAGCGGGGACCATATACTACAAATCGGGGATGTCAATCTACGTGGCATGGGTAGCGAGCAGGTTGCCGCAGTTTTACGACAATCGGGAACTCATGTGCGACTCGTGGTTGCTCGACCTGTGGAACCAACATCACCGGATTACAAGGTAAGAATGACGTTGTGAATGACTTGACAGACTTTTTTCGATAGACATTACTTTGGACTTTGCAAGGCCTCTCTCGTTCCTCGTGAATGACTTCCTCCACGAGGTTTATTCAGACCTCGCGATGGGCTCAGAGATGCTCTAAAGTAATTTCTACTAGGATTCATTTTCCACATCGACTTAATATTTCTAAATTTGATGGAGAAATCTTACATCGAATACTTTCATAGGAAACAACAACAAAAATTCGCAATACATGAACTCCAATTCCATTCTTAATCTCGTTGAAAATTTGAAAAATTCGTTGTCCTGTGAATAGTATAAATCCATTCTCGAGTAATTCATTCTAATGTAGAACTCTTGATGAAGATGATAAAGCTTTGTGCAGTGATATTATTCAGTTGGCCATTTCAATGCTACTGTTATCAAATTGATCCGAATACACGGAGAAGAATGCAGGTCGAGAATATAGTAATTTTTAATAAAAATTTGAGAATATTTCTCAAAATTTCAGAGTATTCTTTGAATTTTTAATAAATATAAAACGGTCCAAATTTCTGAGGAATTGTGTTTGTAAAACGATGAAAAATTATCAATACCTGATGAAAAATAGAAAAAGACATATGAACTTCTCAAAAGTCGCATATGAAATTTCACAAAGTGAATAGTAAGGTATTGAAATTTTGCTATTGATTCTGTGAAATTTCACGCGCTCCTTCTGGAAAGTTTACGAATTTTCTCTATTTCTTATCAAGTATTGATAATTTTCATTGTCTTTCGAATACAATTCGATAAAAATATGAACCGATTTATTATCTTTATTACAAATTTAAAAAATACTGTCAGAATTTAAGAAATATTCTCAAATCTTTTTAAAGATTACTATATTTTCGACCTGCATGTTTCTCCGTGTATCACAATTATTTAAAATTCATCAAGTCAGCCACACTCAGTGTTGTATATTACACTGAGAACATTCTTCAGTTGCAATAACCAAAAAAACAGTTACTTGAACTACAAAACTAATATTTTGTTGAGACAATTAAATTTCCCATTCGATGTCTTATTTTTACTGAATTTCCAGTCGCCACCAGGGTTTCTTTTTCTGGTACAATTTCCAAAATTGCCATTGGTACTTCTGATTGATAATTGTACTAAATCCGAAACCCTGGTTACGACAAATGAACAATTTCCACAGTTTAAGAAGATTGAAACGTAAAGTAAGATCCATAAGGATCTTTTAGAACACCGTGTGGATTAAAAGGACTTCAAGAGAAATTTCTTTTTTGTGTTTAAAAGGGCACATACACATGAAAGAATGTTCCATTGGAAAGTCAACAAACAAAAAATTTGATCATGTGAATATAACATTTGATTATAACAACAAAATTTTTACTGATTCAGTAAAACTGTTGATATAAAGTACAAAATATTCCCGTTAAGAATTCAGCAAAACAATAATTTTGTTTGGATGAGAATCAGAATTTAATCGGAGGAACAATGAGATTTTATTTGTTGTTATATTTCAATAAAACCCTCTTTGCGGTGCATCTTTTGAGGATATTTTTGAAATATCATCAATTGTTCATTCTTAGAATACTTTTTATTCGACGAATCTTTTGAAACCATAAAAAACAATTTTTGTCTGTATTGAATGATTATTATTATATGATAAACGTCCGAACCTCATTCATGAATCAGTTCATATTCTGGAAGCATCTCACCCAACGCTGGAATAAATTCTCGATCATATATCAAGTCTTTCAGCATTTATCCATCATTCTGAATTCAGTTTCACAATTAGCGTGTTGAACAGATAAGAATTTATCGAATAAACAACTTGATTTCACAGTTCATGAAACGAAGATGGGAGAAACAATGAAAATTTGATCGATATGGATATAATTTTTCCAACAAAATCTGTTGCTTCCGTATAGTTTATCAGCCCTGAGCGACAATCCACCCAATCCTCCTGTGAATCCTCCTACAGTGGGTGCATTTCATTATTATTATATAATCTTCATCGTTTATTGTTTTCATCATTATCTCCGTGATTATTATGATATTCATAACGAGTAAAATAATTGTTTCCATTATAAATTCTCCGCTTATTTCACACAATCATTTCGAGCGTGAAACGGGATATATCGAGGAAGAATACTACTTTCAACATTTGCGTTGGATCAAATTTTGTTTTATTCGTCCCATTCAATCAAACACCGTTACCAGAAAGTTTTCAAGATAACGATTAAAACTTTGAAGAACGAGAGATCGAGAGAGACATCAACCATCTCACGTTGAGGGGAAATTCTTTGATTTATGGACCTCGTTTATTTTGATCATTTTTCAAAGGATTGAATTTCGAATAATTATCCCTAACGAGCGAAACAAAATCAATAGAAAAACGTATGCACGCGTAACAGAAAAATGTAGATGATTATGTTCTCCTTCGAAGGCTGACAATCAATTTTTTCTTCACAGATGGAGTTGAATTCAGTGAACTATACTTTCAGAAATGAAATCTTTCTTCGTTTAATTTTTCATTCGTGAAGTTTCACAAAGAAGAGTTTGTACTCATGTTCAGCAATTATTTATATTCTATAGTACCAAAAATCGATAGAATGAAAATTATGTAACGTAACGGAGGAGAGTTTCATATTCCAATTGAGCTTTGAACTATAAAAAACAAATAGTCAAGAGTCACATCGTTAAATGTGAAACGTTTCAGTTCCCATATCATTCGACCGTATGAATAACGAATCTGAGGCAAAGTGAATTGAAAAGAGTTTGTAGTTCGCAGAAACATCAGTTTACCGTGTTTCGTTCTCTTCTTGAATCTGAAATAGTTTACGATTATTAAAACGAGATTCGCTGAAAAACCAACTCATGTGATCAATCATCAAGGTGAAGCATTACATTTTAATGTAATTATTGAACAAGTCAAATGCATAGAAGATGTATTAATTACTCACAATGATGGATGAGAGTTAAAAACGTTATAACTACTGTGCAGTACTATTTCGAATTTTCAACGTTTCTGTATGAACATGAACTTCACTTCATTCCATGTGAAATTACAAATATATTTCGAAAGAAATATACCGTAAAATGGGGTTGCTTTGATCAATTCCAAAATTTATAACACTTTCAAAGTCAAACTACTTGAGATGGAATTTCACGGGATTAGTATCATCATTGGTTTTTATAATACTCTCGATATGCTTCATTAGAAAAAATTCGGTTAGTTAGTTTGGATTTGAATAATTGAAAATCCTATCATCAAAGTTACCCGTCAAGTGAGGTTATTTTGATCGCTTATATTCTGAGTAGGCGTTTGCTCAGTGCACGTTTATATTTCCTTATGAAATGAATAATACTGGTCAAGAAACATTCAAGAATGATAAACGTTCACGAGAATGATGAAATAACGTGAATATCTCCGTCAAATCTTTCCAACAAACGCAATGTTTAAAAATTTCCAAAAAATGCTGCATAAGATGTCTTTCAGATATCTATTGAATATTTTTTAGACAATGATCTGAAAGATCAAGTTTCAGACGCTGTGTTTGTTAGGTTTATTCACATTATTGTAAATAAAACAAAATCTTGATGGAATCATATAAACTCGGATCGTTTGATATGAAAACTGGAGCAAAATTTCACATATGGGTATCGAATATCAATGCGAAACTGAAATCCTGTATGATCTGTATCATGTAATGCAATTGAATGTCAAAAAACTCTCTTCGTAGAGCATCTGAATTTCTTTTTCTGCGTTGATAAAGTTTCGATCAACCCTGATTCAAACACTGATACACTCGCTCCCAGAGCAACATTTGATCCAGTCCTTCCTCTCATTATCACCCTATGTGGCTGATCAAAGTAACCCCGTACACAAAATCTTTTAAACCCGAGTGCACATTGGGGAGTACAAATTTGAGTTTTGATTCATAGTATCTTCAAAAAATTGATCAATCACATATTGCAATTCTAGATTCATTGGAATTTAGGGGATGAAATTAGTGATAAAGTTCTCCGATATTACGAATTCAATAAAAAAATTACACTCACGTCTTTATTATTTCTCTCACATTGTTACATTGGTCACAGAATTATTTAGGGGTCTTCTGTGTTGCTGACCAGTGAGGAAAAAATTAAAAATTGAATCTCATCTGCGCTTAAAATATTGTTTCATATACAAACAAAGTAGTTATCAAAGTAACCCTATTCTACGGTAGTTCTTTGAATATTGAGTTCATATTTTTATATATCAATACATGAGAGAAATAAAATCTACCAAATTTTTTCCTTTGGTAAAATAACTATTCCGTTTGCCAACTGTCTTTCCATGAATAGAGATTTTCAATTTTCATGTTTTTAAATGTCACTCCTCTTTCGTTAAACTTTGCTATGAAGTGTTAAACTGTGTAATGTATCTTTACAATATAACGATTGGTCTTTTTTCATCAGTGGAATTTCTGATAAATGCAAATCAATTGTCAGTACAGGGGTTGGTATACTTTTAACTGATCGATAACGAATTATCATGATAAGATTCGATGTAACATACCATACGATGTGTTGCGCTTATCGTTCTCGCAAACACCCATCCCAGAGAGCGGGTGGTGGTCACCAAAGTTGAGACATAGGATACAAGTTACATGGAAGATTTATGAATAATGCAGAGGAACGCATATCCTCGGTTTCAAACTTCTCAAAAATCGGAATAAAACTAGAAAATTCTTCTTTCTTGAGAGTTCTCTTGTTTTACGAGTTCGAAGTTGGGAGACTCACATGAATAACGAAACGCCGCACTAATAATAATGGCGATGATAATGGTAGTAGTATCTCAGAGATAGCGCTGTTTTTAAATTCTTCTTAAATAGTGCAGTCACGTGTAGAGATAGTTGCGATTTTCTTTCTAAAGATCATTCCATTTTTCAATTGTTTTTTTATCTTCATTCTCTTCTTTCTAAAGGCTCTTGGAAGTCACGCTCCAATCGTCCCAACCAAGATCCTTGGCGATCCAGATGAGTTGGATCGACACCTGGTGCACAGCGAAACTTATAACACACGTCACGTCGGCCAGGACGACTCCAGTTACGACAATGGCTACGGATACACTCAGGAGTCCGACATTGAGATGCACGTAAGTTTTATTATGACTCAAGGATTAAAATTAGGTTATCAAGAAAAACTATATGAATCAATCATGAAACGAAGTTTCAAAGGCAGAGAATTTATGGGAGTGTGATAATAATAATGTTCCTGAATAAGAAATATCAACTCAATCTTATCCATGGATAAGGGACCGTCCATAAACTACGTAGCCCTATTTTTGCGACTTTTTGACCCCCTCTTCTCCCATGTGGCTCTACCGTGGCCAGTGATGTGAGCCCGTCAAATGACCGGTCAAATGACTGGTCATGTGACGGTCATGACTGTCACTTGACGAGAACCATTTTTGTCAGTTTTGACGGTCAGGTCACACTGACCAGTCAGAAAAATTTTTGACGGTCAAACTAACATCTAAAGTGATCTAGTGCCGCGGGATATACTAATATAATAATGTTTTTTTTTTAAGAATATATTGAACCTTGAACGATGGACACAATTTAATTTTGAGTTGATATATTAAAAAAAAAAAAAAAGGAATAAGCAGAGCAGCTCATTTCGTTTCGACCATCTACTAACAAGCAGTTGCCGAAACTATTTTTTGAAACTATTTTCGAAAGATCTCTACGAAAGTAGCTGCTGCTGCGATTTTTTTTTTTTTTTTTACTACATATAATTATAATTATTTTTATTATTATTATTATTTAAAACAGATTTTGAAAAAAACATAAATAAGAAATTTATTATTTTTTTTTTAAAAAAATTTTAAATTGTTATTTATTTTTCTGTCATAACCAGTCAGATAATTTTTTTTTTTTTTTTTCACTAAAAAAACTAAAAAAATGACCTGCTCAATGACGGTCACATGACGGACATAATGACCATGACATGTCTGATTTTTTCATTTTTGATCACCATCATCACTGACCTTGGCTTTCCCTTCTCTCCTCCTCCCTCTCGCTCTCCGGGAACGTAGTTTACGTCCAAAATTTCAAATAATTTAATTTCAAAAAAAAAAATTTAAATAAAAAAAAAATAACATTTTCATCAACTGAAATGAAAAATTTTTAAATCGATTTAAATTCTCAATTTTCCAAATTTTTTAAATGAATCAATTTGAATCAATCATGATCCATCAAATCCAATCGAATTATATTTTTCTTTCAATTCATTCTTCTGAATCTCTCTATCTTTCTTTCTTTTTCTCAAGATAAAAAAAAAATCCTCTAAAATCCCTAATAATTAAAAAAATAAAAAAAACATAAAAAATTTAAAACTTGATTAGTGAACACTGATATCCAGTTCTTCCTTCAGTTTAATATTATATTATTTTATTATTAAGTTTTGACCCCAGATTTCTGAAATTTTTTTTTTGAAATTTTTTTGAGAGAGAGAGAGAGAAAGTTTTTCATCAGTATTTATGTAAAACTATGAATGATTGAAAAAATGATTTTATGAGAAATATTTCATCCAAAATGAATAAAATGGCGGTTCTTCCACGACATTTTGCATTTTTTCATTATTGGGTGTTTGAATTTCTTCGAGGACGAATGGAAGGATGGAAAAGGAAAATTTTCCCTCTCAAAATAAAAAAAAAAAAAATCAAAGTAGGTAAAAATATCAAAAATATTTTTTTTGTTGTTTTTTTTTTTAAAAAAAAAAATTTGAAAATAAAAAAAAAATTAAAAATTCAAAAAATTCCATATTATTTTTCAATTAAAAAAAATAAATAAAAAAAAAAATATATAAAAAAAAAAAAAATAATACTTCCCTCGAATGGATGAAAAGTGAAGATAGAAAAAAAATTCCAGTCGATCAGAAAAAGCAAAAAAAAAGAAAAAAAAAAAAAAGAAAACGAAAAGAGGAAGAAAATACGCATTTTTTATTTTGTCAATACAATACCTTCTTTTTCCTTTTGAAAATAAAATAAATTTCTTTTATGATTGACTGCTGCATCAAGCTTTTTATTTTTTTTTTTTTTTTTTTTTTTGTTTTTTTTTTTTGCAGTCATCAAGCGCTTTTCGGTATCTTTTTTTTCAGTCAAATTTGAAAGCATTTTGTGAAAGAAAGAGAAGATGAATGGATGTGAGCGATGTTGTGTATTGTTGTTTTTTATATTATAGATATATATATTAAGATTAAAAAAAAAATTTCTTCTTCTTTTCTTTCTTTAAAAATCTTTATTTCTTTTAACTTTTTTTTAACAACAATTTTTTTTATTTTTTTTTCAAGAAATTCTGTAAGAAAATCCTTTCTAAAAAAAAATTCTTCTTCTTACAAAAAAATTTAAAAAATTCAAAAATTAACCATTCATCATATCTCATCCAGGCCATAACGGCCAGGCAGACCACCCCACCACCCAAAACGGTGTACCCAAGATGGAATGACAAGATAGATGTTTTTGTTTGTTTGTATTTGTTTCTTTGTTGAGTTTTTCTTCAATATTTCTAATAATTCATCTAATGGGTCAATTAGATGGCGGCGTAAAAATAACATAAAAAAAAAAAAAAAAAAAAAAAAAAATAAAAAAAAAAAAAAAAAAAAAAAAAAATTACAAAATTAAACTCTAAAACAATATTACATAATACAGGAAGGTCGAAGTCCGCGTATTATGATAGTATATAAGGAGTGTATTCTGAAGCAACAACTTTTCTATTTGGCAAAATTTTTTTTGAGGCTTAGTTTTCAAAATATGAGCAATTTTGGATTTTTTTTCAAATCCAAATCACTCAAGATCACTGTATGCTACATACTTGAGCTTGACACCATTGGCTAAGTTGGAAAACGGCGGATCTCTGAAAAAAAATTCAATCATCCTATCATTATTTGTTTCGGAGCTACAGCGATTTGAAATTTTTGGGCTTCTAGCCAATCAGCATTCAGCAACTTTGAATCGCTGTAGCTCCGAAACAAATAATGATAGGATAGTTGAACTTTTTTTCCAGAGATCCGCCGTTTTCCAACTTAGCGAATGGTGTCAAGCTCAAGTATGTAGCATACAGTGGTCTTGAGTGATTTGGATTTGAAAAAAAATCTAAAAATGCTCATATCTCAAAAACTATGCCTCAAAAAAAATTTTGCCAAATAGGAAAGTTGTTGCATTTCTGCTGCAGAATACGCTCCTCAAATATTATCTATCCGACTTGGGTCACCCTGTATACCACTACCAAAAAAAAAACTAATAACCGTATCCACCAATTATTCAATGAGTATATTTATTTCGCAAAATTACTGGAAAGAAAAATGAAAAAAATCACAAATCACGAAATTCAGTTTTATTAGATTTTAAATAAGTACATATTCATGATTAGGAACGTGAAAATACTATGTAGGCTCATTATGTAGTGAAATCACACCTCACACATGTCTGTCACCGGCAGATGTTGTTTGTTGTATTCATTTGAAAGGTTTGAGATCTCTAATTCCACTTTTTTTTATACCTGCGGTAAGTAGTCACCCCGTATGGCCGTTAAGGGTGAATACGGAATTCTTTCCATATTGAATTTAACAATAGTTCTTAAATTTGATATTAACGATGGAATTTCAAAATTTCTTTCAAAAGTGCACGGAAAGACCGAGTTTATTAATATTCAGAAAGATTTTATCAATGTTTGGAAAAATGACTGTCAGTTTAGGGAAAAAGAGGATCGCTAAAAAATATTCGTAGTGAGTTTATCAAAAATATTAACAGTTGATAGTTTCATTGGTATTTTTCACAGTGAAACTATCAATTGTTAATACACCCGAGTCGAAGAATTGTAATACTTTTTAGAGCCTGATTAATTCCGTAATACGCAACGATCCAGAGTTCAATCAAGTCGAAAGAGGGTCAACACCGGGTTGAAAATGGAAAGTTTGAAAACAAGATCAGGTTGAGAACATGGTGAGATCAGGATTAACAATGAAATCAAACCTGATCCACTCCGTAATATACGCAACGAATCAGTGCTAAACCAGGTTTCACTTTTTGACTCGGACATCGACTACGAATTTTTAGTAGACTCACCACGGATATTTTCCAGCGATCCTTGTTTTCCCTAAATTGACAGTCATTCTTCTAAATATTAATAGACCCGGTCTTTCCGTGTGTAACAATTGTTTATCGAATTTCACAAATATGTCATTGAGAATCAGAAGAAAATTTTCAACATCAAGAATTATATTATTGAATTCAATAGTATTTTATTATAAAATTCAATAATTTGTTTATGTAAAAATTGCATAATATATTTATGAAGTTTCAGGCAGATTTTTCTAACAGTGTGCATTCCTAAAAATATTCTAAAATATATTTTCTTGGCATGAGGAATTATTTGCCTGGATATTCCGATCAAATTTCATGTTTTCTGAGGATTAATTTAGTTTTTGTAATGTCCGAAGTTTCGCATAGAGCTTTCTATGGGTCCTGGAGTGATAATAGATTAGTTTGAAATATTTTCCGAAGTTCGAATAGTTTGTGGACTACAAACAGAAGATAAGATCAACGTGATTCAAGTATAGGAATACTCCGTGTCTGTAACCACGGAGTTCCAATACAGAAACAATCTTGAGTCAAACCAAATGATCCTAGTGATCATCTATAGATCTATGAGTATCCTCGTACTTGTATTGTTGAACTTTCACGGGATATTAATTGATAGATCTATTCAGCAGAATATCATGTCAATGCGAATGAGAAAATCATTGTTATATCTAGAATACTGAATACGGGAACCGCTTTAATATAATTTTTCAACGCTTGAATTTGAATCGATAAAATTCATTCGTAGGGGAGAAGGATGCAGGTTGAACCGGCATGCAGGTTAGGCCAAGGAGTCTTTTGTATTTTTAACCGTTGGCAACTCTGATTTTATGACGATTGAAGTCGAATCTTATCATATGTTGACTTTTCATGTGCATAGAATGCAAAAACAGACACCTCTTATGAGTATTCCAGAAGGCAAGTGGAAAAATGTGCAAAAAAGTTTTATTCCAATTTATTTCATTTCGTACAAAGAGGATAGTGTTCATCGATTGATGAAGGTAAATCAATCTATTATGCTTTTTTCTTAATTTCTTCGAATCGCACAAAACATACTTCGATCATATTGTGAAATTAGAATAATGCTCTTGCAATTGCAAAGTTCAATTGCATTGAATATGTAGATTGGGCCACCCAAAACATGCAGATTGGGCCACCCAAAACATGCAGGTTGGGCCACTAGTTTTTCTTGTCATATAAGTATTCAAACAACATTTCGGTCATCTTTGATGATCAGAATAGTGTTTACACTGGATGTAATGTCAAGTATTCGATGATTTTTCTATTTTAAAATGACATGCCGAAGGAAGAGAAAGACAGACCATGGAATCAATGATTATGATTTCATTGTTAGTGATATTTCATTATTCCAATGTTAAAACTATTTGAAATAAAGAAATATCGGCTACAAATTCCATACCTGATGTATAGAATGCATTTCTCTACCTTTTTAGCGAATTTTCAGAAGTAGCCCAACTTGTATGCTCACTTTTTTTTAACCAATTTTTTCCGACTTCAGAAAATCGCTTGTTTTCCGCAGTATTTCAAAGCAATCAAGAAGCTTTCTATCACGGAATATCGCTGAAGGTTGTCACTTTTCAGTGGTATATAGATATTGATCAAATAATTTCCTGTTCTAATCTTATAAGTCAAGAACAAAACACGGTCCAACGGTGCATGCCTCTCCCCTACTGCAGTTCAATATTTCATTCGCTAAATGTATTTCGTAATATTTCATTAGGGAAATTTATGTAGCTGAGTGTCATTAATATAGGAAATTATTATTATTTTCGCAATTTGTTACAATCATATATTTCTTCATTTGCCGACTGAAAAACTGGTAATTATCTACCCTTTGAGAATGACTGAGGAAGTTTCTGTTGGAAAAAATTCAATTTGCGAGGCTCCATTTTTAGAAGATGAGTTGTTTAAATTCTTCCTTGCAATTCAGTCATTGTCGAACCAAGGTTTAAGGGGATACTAGTGGTGCGGCAGCAGTCAAATCGTTCGCACGCAGAGAAAAATTCTTGCTGAAAAAGCGATTCCGGAAAATCTGCTTTGCTAAATTAGCAAAACGGTTGCTGTTACAGCAGAAATGCTGCTATTTTACGCTGTCAAAAAATCGGAATTCTCACGGAAAAAACTGTTGAATAGAATTTACCAACGAGGGCAGTAAAATACGGCACTATTAGAATTTCTGTTCTAATTTACTAGAACTGTAGTCAAATCTACTACTGCGGTAGTAATTTTGATTGTGACCATCGTAGATTTTACTAGAACTCTTATAAATATTACGAAAAATTCTAATAGTGCTGTATTTTACTGAACGCGTTAGTAAATCTTATGAAACATTTTTTTCCGTGCTCTTATGTATATCAACCGGAAAATTCCAATCACTAAATGGGAAATCGATTTCCGATACATTTATATGAAATTTCCCATAAATTCATATGAAAATTCCAAACCCTACGGGATTTTTCCCAACATTTCATAGTGAATTTCCGGCCAAGTTCGGGAAATACCTAACGCATGTATGTGTTAATTACTTCACATAAATATACAGAAATTCTCCCATAGAAATTCGTTACAGTGTAGCAAGATATTTGCTGATTCAGCAGAATTTTTTAGCCGTCTACGAGGGTGGATTGATAAGTTTCCGGCCTGACCAAGAGATAGCGCCACTAGGCCTACCTTGAGGTGGCGTTCTATAGTACCATCCTTAGATAGCTTGTAGCTATAGTTTCAGTCCGATCGCCATGTTAGTTTAGTCTTGAGAGCACGCTGACCAAGACGCCTCTGTGTTTTTCGTAAAAATGGAAAAGCTGGAAAATCGTGCTGTCATCAAATACTTTTATTTGAAGGGGTTAACGCCGAAGGAAATTAAAGAAGAGATGGACTCAACACTGGGGACATCCTCCCCATCATATACAACCGTTAAGCAGTGGGTTTCCGAGTTTAAAAAGGGTCGTGTGAGCACCTCTGATGAGCCTCGCTCAGGACGCCCCATTGAGGTCACAACTCCAGATATGATCGAAAAAATCCATCAAATAGTGCTGAAAGATCGCAGATTAAAAGTTCGTGAGATAGCTGAGACCTGTAAGATGTCATATGAACGTGTACAAAATATTTTGCACCAACATTTGTATATGGAAAAGCTCTGTGCAAGATGGGTGCCGCGTTTGCTAACAGTCGACCAAAAATTGATTCGAAAGAACATTTCTACCGCCAATTTGGCGTTGTATAAGCGTAATCCAAGCGAATTTTCGCGTCGATTCGTAACCGTTGACGAAACTTGGGTCCACCACTACACTCCTGAAACCAAAGAACAATCTAAACAGTGGATTGGACCAGGGGAACCAACTCCAAAGAAGGCAAAAACAATTTTTTCGGCGAACAAGGTTATGGCTACTGTTTTTTGGGATGCAAGAGGTATTATATACATTGATTACCTTGAAAAGGGTAAAACTATCACTGGTCAATACTACGCAGACTTATTGCAACGTTTGAGCCACGAAGTGAAAATTAAACGACCTCATCTGGCGAAGAAAAAAATCTTGTTTCATCACGATAACGCACCAGCGCACACGTCAATCGTTGCGATGGCTAAAATCAACGATCTGAAGTTTGAATTAATGCCGCACCCTCCCTACTCTCCAGACCTAGCCCCGAGTGACTATTATCTGTTTCCTAACCTCAAAAAATGGCTTAGCGGTAAGAGATTTGCGGACAATGAAGAAGTAATCGAAGCTGTAAATGGGTATTTTGAGGAGCTTGACGAATCAGTCTATAGAGATGGCATTACTAGACTAGAACACCGCTATGAGAAATGTATCAGCCTTGGAGAAGATTATGTTGAGAAATAAAAAAAAAAAATTCTTAAAAACGTTGTTTTTCTTGGTCAGGCCGGAAATTTATCAATCCACCCTCGTATATATCTACACTTCGGGATTGCTGAATGGCAAGCGGTTGTTAAAAGAGCAAGGTTTTCCCTGTAATGGCAAATGTTCTGCTAATTCAGCAACAAGTTTCGCCATATCAGCAAAGCCAATTCTCGAAGTTTGTTGTTTCAGCAAATTCTCTTCTCTCAGTGTATGACGAACTACGGCCAAACGCTTCAATTCGATCTGAATATCGCTCTGTAAATCATTTCTACTTGAATCAGAAAAGTGCTGTACAGAGCGATATTTTGATTCCATTCAAGCACTTGCCCGTAGTTTATTATAAACGATTTGGCTGCTGCTACGCCACTAGTACCACCTCAACATACATACTCTTTGATGAGGATAAAATTCATCCCAGAGTTTTACCCCTCTGTGTATAAAATATTCATCGGAATACACTAGGAAAAAAAATCTACGGGAAATTTGCAATATCATACTGGAAGAAATTCACCTGTACATTGGTGCAGAAAAATTACGTCAAAATCATGAAAATTCCACGACACGTATCAAAAAATGGGTGTAGTTATGCTGGGAAATCAAAGTGAGAAACATAAAATTTCATGCAAAATACAGAAATTTCTTTGTATTTCAACAGTAAAAATGTATTTTGAACAGAAATTCTTCAGTTCGATGCACCTAGAAGAATAGTTTATTCAGAAACGAACCTACTAGATATTTCATTGCATCCAATGAAATTTTACTCGATTCAAGTAAATTTTATTTGAAATGAATAAAAGTTTATTTGGATGGGATTAATTTTTCATTTGATCCAACTAAAACTTCAGTGGGTTCATATTTAAATAGAAAATCACTTGATTTAAACAAAGTTTAGGCAATCCAAATGAATCCAAATACAAATTTTTCTCGGTGAAAAATTTCTCTTGGTCCAGAAGAATCTAGTTCTTGTCAACAATGTAGATATGTAATGAATTATTATTGCTGAAAGAAATTTGTTATTTCTGTCGTTCGATCCTTGATAATGGTACGATTCCTGCCTTATATTACCTCTAAAACTATACTATAGTGTATCATCAAACTCTTCATTGATGAATCACATAATAAGACAGTATAGTTAAGGGATTCAGTTGATTACATTCATCAATTCCAGATAGAACATACATAGATTGAGCTACAAGAGGAATATAGTGACTCCATTGTGAGGGTTGGCACATAGATTCAGTTTGTATGCAATTGAAGTGAATGAGCGATGTATCCAACCGTGAGATGAGCTATTGCGCATTGCTGAACAATTCATATCCAAGTTCCTGATTGAGAACAGTATGTCAGTGGTGTGTAAACTTATATTCTCTCTCCAAATTACACAGAAAAGAATATATATATGTGATCTGGCCTACGAAAAAGGGGCTTAGGTGTGAAACAATCATTTTTCACTTTTTTGGCGATTTGAATGGAGTAAAATATACTCTTCCGAATGGCACAAACCAGAAGTTTCTAACTGGTAGGGAAGTTTGCTATAAATGTACAAAAAGAAGAGCGGAAATGATTGAAAATGAAAAAAAGTTGGAGATTAAATTGTAAAATAATAGACATCATTTCATATGTTAAAAAATTTCATTTCAAGGCGAAACCACGTCATTTTACATAAAAATTCACAAATTTTCAATGAGAACATTAGAACATTAGAAGCGAACAACTAAAGCGAAATTGATAAAATGACTTGTTTATCTTTAACAGCTGTTTTCTCGAAAACTTGTTTCCACACCTAAGCCCCCTTTTCGTAGACCAGGTCACATATATCGTAAAACTTGCGATAAAAGGATTTTTAATATTCAATCTTTGATTATACAATCACTTATTCTTGTTCATATAGCAACAAAAAGTGTTAATCTCGAAATTCCAACTTGGAAATCAAGAGACATCTTGCTCTATGCTGTTCTTCTAGAACGTTTTTTTACCAGATTTTACTTTCTTCAGCTCTGCACTTTTGTTTCAATTGTTCTTTGAAAGACCTAGAATTGATTATTTGGAATCCAAAACTTGCTCCATTTCTTAATTTTTTTCCTTTGTTATTTGAGGGAGTGAATTGAGCTGAGTCACAGTTACAAGTTGAGTTTTTCGCTGAATTATTTGATTTTCGCTCAAGGCGGGCACACTTTTGGATAATTTATTTGTTCTCGAGTAGAAATTCAATCGGGTTAAACCGGCGTTTGATTAGAATCCAACCAGGTCCTGATCGGATCCTGATCAAACGCCGGGTTAAATGTGACTGAATTTTCGGTCGAGTTGAGAATTTCTCAATCTCATTCTTCGTAAGGAAGTTTTTCATACACGGAGAAAAATTAAGTTTTACAAATTACTCCATTCCTAATGAATTGGCAGGATAAGAGAAGATGTCACTGTTATCGATATAGAAGTGTACTAAAGATGTGTAATTTATAACAGTGATATTTTCTTATATCTTGCAAATTTGGTAGAAATGTAGTAATTTTCAAAAATTTATTTTTCTCTGTGTAAGGGATTGATTTATCAGGCTTCATTTTCAGGATAAAATTTTATCTTGGTTTTGCAAACAAGATTTTGGTCCCTTCTTTAATTACAATGTTCTTTCAAGTATATATAATATATTGTGATCTGACAAGATTCAGAGCCACAAAAGAGTTGAATTTGTTGATCTTGAATAACATTAAAGCAGTTCTCTAGCAATATTTAGAATCAAATTTTCAAGAATTATTGTCCAATAAGAGAGAAAGGGGGAAGGAATTCGATAAAATCATGTTTATTGGGGCTTACATTCGTATTTTTGATGAAAAAGAACCAACTTGAAATATGAACAAACAGCTTTGTAACAACCATACAAAGTATTTGTTTTCAATCTGTTCATGACTTATGAGAGGTCATTTTGTTCCTTGTAAAAGTTGAAAAACCTTCACCATGGAGATTTTTGATATTGTGCCATCATGACACTGTCACACACTTCAGTTTATGGGAATGTATTCTACTACCAGAGAGAATATGAGAGGGCTCACGGGCACCTTTTCACTGATAGTAAAAGTTCCACCGGCCCTCTGACGGTTGGATCATGGAAGTTGACACACTGCAATTTTATTTTTCAATACTACAAAATCGCGCATTTCTTTTGCATACTTTTCAACACGTATTTGATTAAAATGATTGTATGTATCGATGTTGAATGCATATAATTTTTCATCATCATGAATAAGAAAAATGAAAAATGAGAGAGGGGGTTGATGGACCAGGTTCCGTGTTCCATCCGATAAGAGGGCGCTTCAATGTTTACTATCGATGGAACCCCGGCCGTGAGCTCTCTCATCTTCTCTCTGTTACTACTTATAAACAAATACGATCGATTATTGTAAAAATTGCATATACTACTGTGGGCAAAAAATGGTAAGACTTTTTAATTTGAATTTCGTGCGAAAACCCATTCGTCGAAATATTTTTTTTCCAGGTTGGGATCACTGTCAGTGACATTTGTGCCAAATGTCACATCAGTATGATCATTAGTGTTTAGTATACACTTGTCTTTCTGTAGCAGGGGTATGTAACTTTATAGGATGACCTGAAACCGTAATTCGATTACGGTCATATTTATTCACATGGTGGCGTATCGATCAGGGGCTAAAGTAGCAATGGCGGTCTGGTATAGTGGACTAACCTTATTATTCTCATCAGTTTGGATTTTGAGGAATCAACAGTATTTCAACAATGAAGCATCAGTACCGACTCTAAAACTGAATTATTCCAACTGATAATTCGGTTTTAGAATTCTTTAATGCTTCATTGTTGAAATATTGTCGATGTTTCAAAATTCAAACCAACTGTAATAATTTTGAGGTTATCCCGGTATACGGGACCGCCATATTGATTTTTATCAGCAAATAAGGTTTGATTTGATTCATTGGAGTTGCATCCCCCTGTTCTGAAGTACAAAAAGTGCATTCGGCGATTTTCACAATGAGTGAAATTATTCAACAAAGAAGTTCCATTAAATTTTGTGTACGGAATCGAATTTCTGGTGCCGAAACGTTCAGAATGTTGCAAAAGGCTTTCGATGATAATTGTTTGTCGCGAGCAAGTGTTTTTGATTGGTACAAATTATTCCAAGAGGGTCGAGAATCCGTTGACGACGAACCACGTCCAGGACGGCCATCAACATCAACTGATGATCAACGCGTCAATAAAATCGAGGAATTGGTGCTTGAGAATCGACGATTAACAGTCACAGACCTTACTGACATCGTTGGAATACCGGAAGGATCAGTGAAAACCATTTTGAAAGATCATTTGGGCCGACAATTCTTGGTTTTTGCACCACGATAATATGCACCTTCGCATACTGCATTGATTCTTCGTGAGTTTTTCGTCAAATTTTCAAGCACCGTATTCGCCTGATTTAGCTCCATGTGACTTCCGGCTATTCAGCAAACTCAAACGACCGCTCCGGAGAAACCGTTTTGTGTCAATTGAAGACATTAAACGTGAATCGCTACGCGCATTGAAGGCTATTCCGGAAATTGAGTTCAACAACCGTTTCGAGGATTGGAAAAAACATCGGCATAAGTGTATTGGGGCCAGGGGGGATTACTTTAAGGGGGGCGAAATAGATTTAGAAGAATAAATTGAGAATTTTTAAATTATCAACAAAGTCTTACTATTTTTTGCTCACAGTAGTACGAAAAATCTCTACGGTGGAAATTTGTCAAATCTCACAAGGAACAAAATGTACCCTCATGAGTCATTAACGAATTGGAGAAGAGCAATTTTTTGAGGAAAAAAAAACCTTGAAAAATTTCGTGTGGTTGTTACAAAGTTGTGTGTTGATATTTCGAGTCGATTCTTTTCTTTCCATAAATAAGGATATGAGGCGTAACGATTATGATTACACAGGCCTACAAAATTGAACTTTTTGTTTGGTGCAACAACTGTATCATACTTTTCCGAAGTATTTTGGCGCGGTGAATCCGAATCTGGCTTCAAAATTGCATTATTACGTGTGGTTTTTGAGATATTTTAACGTCAAAGTGTGAAAAACACCGTTTTTCGACATATTTGAGATTACGTGACGTCAGAATGTAATTTTTTCTCATGAAACTAGTAGATGCACCTCAAAATATAATCCATCCCCTTCCGAATGCCGTTGAGTTTGCTCGAATATTTTTTTTTTTACTGTCACACGACAATTTGAAATTTGCGTGTTCATGGATTTAGTGAATAGGTGAAATAACACAATTTTCAAACTGTCGTATCTCAGAGAAAAAAAAAGATATTTGAACAAACCTAATCGCATTTGGAAGAGAATGACTCATATTTTGAGATAATTTGAAGAATAATTTGATAAAATGTTGTTAACGTGTGGAATAATTGAATAAAACGTTTCAAAATCGTGCATTTTCATTTTATTTTACACCTGCGATTTCTTGAAAACTACACGTAGCATTAAAAAAATAAGTATATTTCCAGAGTCAGGGTATCGAATATACTCACAATCTGCTTTAGTTTTAGCGGCACCAAAATCATTGTAGACCTGTGTTATCGAATTTCTTCGTCCTTGGTCCTCTACTTCACAATCGTTTGTCAAATTTGATCCCGAGTATTGCTAGAAAACTAAATATATTCTTGAATGCAGTTGATATGGTGTGGAGCCAAGAGAAATTTTCAATTCAAGAAATCTATGCTTGGTTTCAGAAAAATTCTCTTGAATTAAGAGAAAACATTTTTGGAGAAATGAATTTCTTGGAACAAAAAAATATATTGTCGATGATAGTAATTATTTCTCTCTATGTACACTGTGAAAAATTTCTATGGGAAACTTCACATAAATGTTCGGAAGTAATTAACACATGCCATATTTTACCGGGAATTTACTGCCCAATGATAGTGAAAATCTCATAAAGTTTGGAATTTTCAGTTAAGGGGGTATGCAACCTTTGCCTACAAAAAATTTATGTCTTCTTTCGGAATTTTTTTTAAAAAAGTACGTCTATCAATCGTTTTGAAATTTAACATCTTTATTATACACATTGTGAGGTATACAAAACAATTTTTTTTATTGTTATTTGCACTATTTTGTACGCACTATAGATGGCGCTCGCAGAGGTACGAAAAAGTGGCGTTGACAGGATATCTCCAGCTGGGAACGTCTGAAATCAAAATTTCAAAAAGATTATCAAAATATAGCTCATTGGCTATTACGGCATCGTACCAATTTTCTTTAAGTTGCATATTTTTTTGTTACTTAACAATTTACTGAGCAATTTTCCCGAAAAAATCGTTTTTTTTTCAAACGGCCGCCATTTTTTTTCTAATCAAAATTTTAAAATTTCGTACAATGCCGTAATAGCCGATGAGCTATATTTTAATAATCTTTTCGAAATTTTGATTTCAGACGTTCCCAGCTGGAGATATCCTGTCAACGCCACTTTTTCGTACCTCTGCGAGCGCCATCTATAGTGCGTACAAAATAGTGCAAATAACAATAAAAAAAATTGTTTTGTATACCTCACAATGTGTATAATAAAGATGTTAAATTTCAAAACGATTGATAAACATGCTTTTTTCAAAAAAATTCCGAAAGAAGACATAAATTTTTTGTATGCAAAGGTTGCATACCCCCTTAAATTTATGAGAAATTTCGATTGCTGCGCATAGGGAAATTCCGATTATTTTTTACAGTGTATGTAATGTAAACGAGTTGTTGAGGAAGTGATATACAAACAACAGAAAATGGAGAAAAAAGTGGGTATTGAGTTATAAAATTGTTTCCTCCTTCCAATGACGTGACTGTAGAGAATTGTAGAAATTAAAAAATGACAAATATGAATTGAAAATGTGTTTTGGTGGGATACCGTGCATGCAAAAAAATCATTCGCTCGAATAATTGCATACCTGCACGGGAAGAAAATCCCAGCAAAATTCGTATAAAACTTTCCCGTGCCTCAACAGCGCGAAGTTATCGTATCTCATACCATAGAAGCATGAATTCATGCATTCGATTTACTACGTTCATTAATATACTAATGTATGCGTATTCATGCTATTTGCGCTAGAATCTTTGTTTCTGTGCGAACAAAACAGTGACCGATTACAGTAAATTATTTATCACATGAATCGTATCGTATATCATATTATAACATATGCGACAGTTTAGCCGAATAACTAGAGAGAATTTATTTTCTCTATATGATAAACAACAGACACACAAATCATACGTTATTCATCATGATCCTTGGTTTGTGAAAAAAAAATGTCAAGGAATGATAAAATATGATCCCGCAGGATGTCCTATCGCATTGCGTCAGTTCACCTTTCTTTTTTCTCCGACTATTCGAACAGAAACAGGGATAAAATTTAGAATATCTGAGGAAAGGAATGTGTGCTTTCATGTATATGTGTACTTCTTGAACCTGCCTTATGTATACAATCATCCAATGTTTCGCTTCTCGTGTTAAAGGCAAGACCTGGTCTTATCATGGACGTGGTACGCAATCCTATGCCAATTGGAACGATGCCAGTTATACCGGTGGTACCAGTTCAGGCGCAAATATCGGAGCTCCCTATTCTCATCATGGACACCATCGATGTTAATTCACTGCCAGAAATGGAACGCTTTACTGTCGAGTTGAAGAAAGACATTTATGGATTGGGTATCACCATCGCTGGATATGTTTGTGAGAAAGGTGGTTAATGATTCTCATGATTCCAAACTCTATTCAATTATGGATTCAACAAAGTAATGAAGTATCGATTGTTGCATAGAAATTTCATCCTTCAGTTTATAATCAAAATTCAACTAACTCACTTAAACCACCCTCGTTCAACTACACTGTAACTTATGGAATATCAACACCATGTCATGGTAATTCTGTTTTACACATTGACATTATGCAGGAAATTTAGTATTAGTCAATTCAATCTGTGGAATTCTATTCATGTCATCTGAATGTGATTTGATCGATAGACACACATGATTTATTGGGTTTGTGAATATGACTCCGCCCTTTTTTGTTGAAATAAAACACATTTGCTTGTTTAGAAAATTAGAGAACAGTTCATTCAAAGTATGCTCCACCTGCAGCTACAACCTTCGCCCATCTTTCAGGTAATTTACGTATTCCCTGCCTGAAGAAATCCTGATCTTTTGAGCTGATCCAATTATCAAGCGAAATTTTGATACTTTCGTATGAAGTGAACCGTTCTCCTGTAAGATCTGACTGCATCATCCGGAATAAGTGGTAATCCGACAGAGCTATGTCTGGCGAATATGGCGGGTGGAATAGTACTTCCCAGTCCTGTCCATCTAAATATTTTTCCACGACTTGTGCGGTCTGCGGTTTGGCAGTGTCATGTTGCAGAATTAATTGACTGTGCCTATTCACCCATTCTGGTCGTTTTTCTTCTATGACTCGCTTTGAATGCATTAGTTGTCGTCGGTAAAGTTCTCTATTAATAGTTTGAGAAGGTTCGAGCAACTCATGATATACATCTCTCTGATCCCACCAAATGCAGAGCATAAACTTGGCACAGTGAATATTTCTCTTTGGCTGTGATGGGCCCGGTTTACCTGGTTTCACTCAAAATTTTTGGCGTTTTAGATTCTCATAGTATATCCATTTTTCATCTCCTGTGACTATATCCGATGGAAAGATCCTTTTCGTTACTATCTTTGAAGTAGCATTTCACAAATTGTTTTTCGACGTTCCATGTCTCTTTCTTTCAATTCATGTGGAACCCAGTGATTGAGTTTTTGAACCATTCCCAATGCTTTCAAACGCTTTGCAACACTTAATCGTTCAACATTCACTGCTGCAGCCAGTTTTGCTTGAGTCTGGCAAGAATCCTCTGTCAATAATGCTTCCAAATCAGCATCTTCAAATTTTCTTGGTAGTTTTCCATATTCTCTGTCCTCAGTGTCAACATCATTATTTTGAAACCGTCGAACCCATTCCTTGCAAGGTGTATTAGATGTAGCATGCTCACTATAAATCTCCACAAGCAAACGATACGTTTCCGCTGCACTTTTCTTTGCAACAAAATAGTGTGACAACACTTCCCGCAAATGATGTTTACTTGGAACGAAAACCGACATGTTCAAGGAGGTAAAAACTTGTTGCTCACAATCCAAACCAAATGTCGCGTAGTGCGTTTGACAGCTGACAAAAAGTACTATCGAATACAAGTGTTGTCATCTATTAGCACACGTGAGCAATATCAACAACGACGTGTGTTAGAAAAGGGCGGAGTCATGTTCACACACCCAATATAAAATATTTCTCAACGTCAACCTCATAAAACAATTTTCGTGTAGTTTTCAACAATTTTTGCCACGTGAAATCAAAATCAAAACTGAATACCTTCCTATCGTTTCCTGTTCTCTCTGAATCGGAGTATATAGTCAAAATCTGACAGATATTCACGCAAGGAAGGGAATAACTGTGGCAGCTACTCACTTTTTTAGAACCCTTTCTTAACTGCTGCAGCTGAAAGAATTGCAGCTTCAATCATTTATCAGCTACTATACTGGGAAAAAAGTTTCTTCCAATCGAATAAATAGTTTATTTGTCCTCTCTCCATAAAATATTCCTCAGGATTGATGAAATATTTGATCGAAACCAATAATATTTATATACTTGCCCCAAATAAATAATTTATCCGCCACAGGTAATGGGTTTTTGCATCTAATTGAATATTTAATTTCTACAAATAAATATTTTGTGGACAGAAGACGAATGAAGATTTTTTCCATTGTACAGTAAAAAATCGTAGCTGTGACTGTACAGATTTTATGGTTGATATTTGGATAGCCAAATAATTTAGCTGTGAAATTTTAGCTGCAGCAGCTGCATTTTTTGCTGTTGTCGCAATGTGAGTGGCTGTGGTAGCTGAGGAATAGCCCCCGTTCCTAATTTCTAGACATCCAAATAACAGCTAATCATTTTTTTCAATGTTCATTTCCGAATAGACACACCACAATACGAAGATCTTAGACAAAACCACTCGGAAAATCTGTCAGTTTTTGACAAATTTTGACCTGGAAATTCCGGAAAAAATCGATTAAAGGATCTGTCAGATTTTGATCGAACACGGAAAAAATAGTTTATCTGGAGCAGCGAAATGGCTAGCACGGACACGGACAGCCATTAAATTAGCTCCTGTAGCTAAAGTTCAATTATGACAGCAATACAATTTTCCATTGTAGCTGGTTTATTTGCCGTAACAGCTAAAATTTAGCTGCAAGAGCTGATTCCATTTTTTCCGGTAATACTCCGGTCAGTGGTGAACGAATTCAAGTGAGAGGTCCAAGCGATATAAAAAGTTTTGTGAAAACTCTCATCAAATTACGATAGGGCCTGGATCTCTCGAAGAACACTTGGTCCCGAATTGTAAAATCAGGACATTATCGTTCCAGAAAATCTAGAAATTTCATACCGCAACACGTTTAATACATTCATTCGAACAAGATATGCATCGTTTGATGTATACAGAAAAAGAATGTAATTTCTCGTGAACCCTATAGTGAAAACATTTCAAGACTTCGAGTTTCTTTGATATTCCGGAACTCTACGTTTAATCCGCCACAGAATTCTTAACCCGTTCACTGCATCTTTTTGGTTGCTTTTACAAAAAAACTTTCCTGCGTAAAACTAAAGAAAAGTCATAATTACAAGACATTTTAACGAACTATTGGTATCAGGGAACGTTATAACGGGCTGCAATGAACTGTTCACTGCAGTGGACGATGTAGTGGTTTCCGCGTAACTTAAAAATTTTTCTCAAGTGAAAATACTGAGAAAAAATCATGTTTCCCTCCTCAAATTGATCGCAAACAATCGCAGGAACAGGAGGCACCTTAAAATATCAATACGGCAATTTTCAACACTATGCTCTGTAAATGTAGATTTGATGAAGTATTGAATTTGTTGATCCGACACAACAAAATGGCCCCAAATATAGATAATAACACACCGATTTCCGTACTACTGTTATTTTCGTACTCTACAGATGTCGTTTGAAACATTTTCATCGCACCGATTAATTTGAAATATCATTGACAATTTTTTTGGCATGATGAATTACATGTCCACTGTAGTAGACAGATGCAGTCAACGGGTTAATAAAGTTTTGAAATGAAATAAAAAAGAAACCACAAAACAAGTAACAGGTGGTATCACGAAAATACCCGTTCTTTTAAGGTTCACATCCGTGAAGCACACCGTGAGCATTCACTCCGAATAATCCTATTCGCATAATCTTTTACAGAATAACCGTATATCATTGGAGAGTTTCCATGCTAGTGGGACTGCGACTTGCTCTAGAAACACATATCTCCTTCACGCGATGACTTGCTAATAAAAGCAAATAACATCAAATAATCCTTCTATAAATTCTAAATTTTCGCTTATTTTTTTTTTTGCATGAAAACTAACTCACTCCTGATGTTTTGGTTTTCTTTTGTTTCAGAGGAACTATCAGGAATCTTTGTTAAAAGCATCAGTGAGGGTAGCGCGGCTGACTTGAGTAACAAAATCCAGATAAACGATAGAATAGTGGAAGTAGATGGTCATTCGCTGCAAGGTTATTCGAATCACGAAGCTGTGGAAGTATTGAGAAGCACTGGCCAGACCGTGGTGCTCTGTTTGGAGAGATATTTACGGGGACCAAAGTACGAACAACTTCAGCAAGCGATAGCTGCTAGCGAGTTGCGAGTACCACAACCGAGTTCTCCATCCATAACGAGTTTGCCCAGTTTTCCAATCAGTGCTGTAAGTAAATGAAAAAAAATTAGTGTCTTACGTCGAATGATTGAAAATTCCATGAATTCAGGATGGGGATACCACAACGGAGATTGAACCAGAGGGTGAGTCGCATACAACCGTCGACAGCGCTGTGTTGCAAGAAGGCGAGCGTGAAAAATCAGAAGAGTTGGATGAAGCCACAAACGTTGAAGCCCTCTTGAGTGATCCATCGAGTGAATTGACACCACAAATTCGGGCTGCTATTAAATCCAAATGGCAAAAAATTGTGGGTCCAGATACCGAAATTGTGGTATGTATGAGAAATCTACTTCAATAATTTTCAAAGATATCCTCCGTTCATTGAGATAATGATATACATATGTTTATTTCTTTTCATATTTTCAGGTGGCTCAATTGAAAAAATTTGCTGAGGGTAGCGGTCTTGGGATTAGCCTAGAAGGAACAGTGGATGTTGAGAATGGACAGGAAGTCAGGCCCCATCATTATATACGATCTATCCTCCCGGAAGGTCCTGTTGGACAAAATGGCAGCTTGCGTTCTGGTGACGAGTTACTCGAAGTAATAACTTTCAATTACTTGCTACTTACTTGCATGAATTTTCAATTAGTTCATTTCAATGAGAAAAAACAAAAGCATCATACTCCACAAAATGGGCTATAAAAGGGCTATTCTTTGATATAGAATAATTTAATCAGAAGCGATTTTTGCGAAACACTTCGAACGAACAAATTGTGTCACTTTCGCCGAAGTGCTGAAGGAATTCATGGAAAGTATAATAAATTGATAAATCTTGAATACGAAGTCCAACAAATTTGCAAAAAGTATTTTTCCAACTTGAATTGCTTCGATAAATCCTTATATTTCAGTTTGATATGTTTCAGTAATGGATTCAGTTTGGTTCGATAAAGAGCGATATTAATTGAAATCTTTTCATTCCATTCCTGTACACGCAGGAAAATTGAGATGATGTGTTAACATAAAACATCACGAATTATGAATATTATTCAACTTCAATAGTATCAATTCTTGATTTGATTTGTTGAAAGGTTAACGGCTATCGTTTATTGGGTATCAACCATTTGGAGGTGGTGAGTGTGTTGAAGGAATTACCAATCCACGTTCGAATGGTGTGTGGAAGGAATATTGCTTCGCAAGATCCGCTTTGTCCAATCGATACCGCTCAACATCAGGCAGCATTCCAAACTCGGGTGAGTGAAGTAGGAAGAATATATACATCTTTGTAGATGTATTCTATAAACAAGAAGGGAACATCGTTATCCGAATGTATGGTCATCTCGTGGTTTCGCAATTTTTATTCCATCTAATAATTATCAGCAGAAGTTTCTTGCCCTTCTTATGGAAATTTTGGCTAATTCAAAATTAATTTTAAATAAATGAAATCTTAATTCTCAAACCTAGAGCATACTTGGTGGATCTCTGCAAAACTTGTTGCCGACTATGGATCGTTTGGTCAAAGCCAAATCCGATGGTTCTTTGGCTTCAACGACGACTAGCGCAACTGTGACTGATGCCAGTTTGAATAAAATGAAATCGAGATCATTGGAGCCTTTAACCGGTCTGGCAATGTGGAGCTCGGAACCTCAAATTATTGAATTGGTTAAAGGAGAAAGGGGCCTTGGGTTCTCCATTTTGGATTATCAGGTGAATATCGATTATCAATTTCAAGCAATTGCGGTTCAAATTGAGCAAAATGTTTGGTGTTTTTTTTCAATACTTATAAATCGTTTTGTTTGTGATTTCGTTAATTCCTAGGATCCAATGAACCCCAACGAAACTGTGATAGTAATACGATCGCTTGTACCTGGTGGCGTGGCTCAAGTCGATGGTCAACTCATACCTGGTGATCGACTTCTATTCGTTAACGATACCGCCTTAGAGAACGCGACTTTGGATCAGGCTGTACAAGCTCTCAAAGGCGCTCCCAAGGGTATCGTGCGCATCGGTGTAGCCAAGCCGCTTCCTATTCCAGACAGTGTTGCCCAGGTGAGCGATCAAGAAGATCGAGTCGATGCAAAAGATGACAACGATGATGATGACGAAGTTGCCACCCATTCGATTATGAATAGTCAGAAACAGAGACGAGAATATTTTAGGGAACGTAAAGTGAATGTTATAGAACCACCTCATATGGATTTGATCGAAGGATTAAAACATCAACACAATCTCGTTAAATCTGAAAGTTTCTGATCCAGATACGTTCTTTAAATTGTTTCAATTTCAACCATGTTCCGTTTTTCAATGTCCATGAGTTATGAATTTTGGTATTCAATGGAGTTATCGAAAGGATTTTCCTTTTCCTATGGATTCCTCACAGTGGCAGCTTCGTCGAATTTCGCGACTCGCGTGTCTTCGAGACGTAACTCAATCGATATGAATTCTTCAATCGTTGATTTTTTATTGAATATTTTTTATTGGATAGTAATTTATATATTTATGAACAAAGTGAAGAATGAGAATCCCATAATTACTCACATAACACTAGGATGTCTTTGAAATGTTGATGATCCTTACGACGTTTCGAGAACCCCCTGTTTTGTGTAGGTAGAATAGAGGTACTGGAGAAAATGGGAAAACCATGAATGGATGTCATTCGTTTTAATGAAGAATAAGTGTAGATTTAGACACGTTATGATGATTTCAGTACCGGATTATTCTTATGGACTCAAAATTTGTGCCTAAACATTCACTATCGAAACGATCATTCCACGATAAGTGATCGTTCAAATATGTGTACTGATTGTGATAATGTAAACCGTCCGATAGTTTTTTCGAGTACTTAGAAACTAAAAATGGATTCATTTGATATCATTTTCTAAATCTATTAACGCGTGATCTAATGTTGATACCATTTTTCAATATTCGATTCATTCATACTTGTGCACGCTGAGCATTTCATTTTGTGTTACTCATTTGTGTTCACAATTGTCCTGATTTTTGTTGCGTGATTACGGCACACTGAGGGTGGGTGACATTGAAGGTATCGATATCAAAAGTTCATACATATTGTAGACCGAAATATCGATATCGTGTACATATATCGTCCATCTCTACGGCATACTAGATGATTTTGTCGTAGTTTGTGTTGTTTGCTTTTCTGAACAATTATAATAAATGTATCGATGAATTGTATAATGTCATTTTATTATAATTATTCTATATTATGGGTCAGACAATACTACGCGTAAGTTTATTATTATTGTTTTTTTTTATATAAAAATTGACTTATCGTGATTCATATGGGATTTATATGGATGATAAATTATTATGGTTAAAGCGATAAGATCCATTTCCTAAAGAAATTAAATGAAAACAATTTGAAAATAATTATCATTGTAAAATATCAGAATCAAAATAAAAAGGGTGCCGTACACGTTGTTTTATTTTGTTCATCCAAACTCACACCTATCCCTTCTTGATGTTTTTTATATTTAATCTTCATTCATTTACGCACGCTTCTTCACACGTTTATTTTATGTTGAAATTTACACTTCTGTTATGTTCTTCACATTTCATAATTCATGTTCAATAATCCAGAGGAAGGAAAGAATAACACTCCAGAGAGATATTGTTAGAAAATCGTGATTATATTTATGATGATTTATAATACTTTTTATTTTTGTGCGAAGTATGAATAAGAAGAGGAGAACGTCCGTGTCTATTGTTTGTGAAGTGGCACTCACAGTATTGCATAATTGACTAGGATTCGCTCCAGTTTTTGACAAAAACTGGAGAAACACTCCACAACTCAGTTTGTTTACAAACCTATATTGTACATTGTTCAAGAGGATGATGAGACGACAACTTCTCCGGAAACAATTGCGAAAAAATGAATTCAGCTTCTATGACAATTTCAAAATTTCTGAATTGACGTTGAAATTCAAAGATATCGTGATATGGAATATCCTTCCGATTGCGAATTTATTCATACATGCTCATTCGTGTTTTCGTACGAAAATATCTTTGAGAAGAAGCTTTCGATTTCAAGGTCAGGCGTTATTGAATTTTTCATCGAAGAAAAATGTGTTTCGTGGTTTTTCAAATCACGAGGTACCGTATATCAACGGTATATCGAGTGTTTCGCGAGATTATTCCTCGAATAATGTACGCTGGTGTAAGAAAAGAGAAAAAGGGATGATATGACAAAACTGAACAATATGTTGTTAATGATCGTCGGGTTCCGTGGTGGGTATATTATTACCAATCATCAACTAACAATGAGTAAGTATAGAACAAAACAGATCATAATAGTGAATGAAAGTTGCCTGGTAGAGTAGCTGACCAAAACAATAATATTCATTGGCATTAATCACAACACACCATAGTTGTGTTGGATAAAATAAAACAAGTCAGTTTTTGTTCGTTTCTCTTTTTTATTTTATGATAATGCACCGTGAGATAAGATATTTTGTCATCTGAATGAGATTTCATACAGAGAATAGTGTTGTCTACTATGTTTCGTGGATTAATTATTGAGAATAAATGTGGATGGAATATGTGGCAAGGATTGAATTCACTCTCAAATGACAACTTTTATGCGGTATCAAAACCATCACTCTTCTCTGTAAGTTTGAGTTAGAATATGCAATTTGTGTTTTAGAAATAGATGTAATGAACATTCTCCCGAAATTGTTCTAGCATTGACTGATCGTTTATAGTTCCATCTCTCTCGTTCATCGATCTCAACGACTGTGATAATGGTATAGATTAGTGATCGTGACGAAAACTTCTGGTGTATGCTGATTACTTTACAATTTATACGAAGAGTTTGGTTTTTACTTTGTTGGTGAAATATAAAGAATATTGATTTTATTTCAACTTTTGAATGGTGAAATGTGTTCATTCGAACAT
This sequence comes from Gonatopus flavifemur, assembly GCA_018340375.1. Classification (NCBI taxonomy): domain Eukaryota; kingdom Metazoa; phylum Arthropoda; class Insecta; order Hymenoptera; family Dryinidae; genus Gonatopus; species Gonatopus flavifemur. Next base: position 25,631,285 of record JAFFJZ010000002.1, read on the forward strand.
TTGAACCTTGATGCGGTGATAACTCACATCTCAAAATGAGGGTTTCTATGAATATTGATAATTGAAGGTGACATTTTTTTTTAAATTTAACTTACGGGAATATCAATCAATTCGCGCATATGTTTGAAATAAACACCGAGAAAAAAATTCGCTGTAATAGCGAAATCTAATTTTAATGCGTACTACTTTTAACTGAAGCGACAAACTTTTTACTGTGACAGCAATTTGTTTGCTATCACACAATCTTGTCGGCTATGACAGCAACTTTTTAGCTGTGGCAGCGAAGAATGTTGACTGCTCCAGCAAAGTTTCTATATATGGGTCATTCCACTGAAAATTTACAGTCGAAAAATGAAATAGCGTGGAATATTAATGAACTATAGTCGCATCTATTCTTGAAGAGAGATAGCATCCCACTCGAAATTCAAAATCTCACCGCACTATACTATAGAAAACATGAGAAGTGCGCCTTCCAGTATGATAAAGAGTTCAATGGGGCAACGTGGCCAGTTTAGTACTAGCACCATCTCTGGGTTAGTCTCGGGACTTATTGAACGATGCGTTATGAGGAACATTTCAATGCTAAAAAAACCGATTTTGAAAATGCCATTTTTATCACTTGCTATTTGTTTTAAAAAACTGCATTTTTTTGTGTGAATAAATAAAGTAAATATTCCATTCATTTTTGCATGCAAAGGTTGAGCAATTATGCAACTCTCCTGAAAATTTCGTTTTTTTTTTTTATGAAATGGTCCATAAACTAGAAGCATTTGAAGAAAGTTAGATTTTTTCGATTTTCGAATTTCAAAAATTTCTAACTCCGAAATCCTGCAGATTATGATGGAACAAAAAAATACGGGTCGATTTTTTTTTGTATTCGATACAAGAAAAAAAATATTCTACGCGATTTTAATTTTCGACTGTGAATTTTCAGTGGAATGACCCATGTATGATACGTAAATTTGCAGGGAGAGCGACCATTTCTTGCTGTCACCGCTAAAACATCGCCATCGCAGCTAACACGATTGCAGCAACAGCAAATAATTTTCTATCGCAGCGAAAAATTCGCTGCACGAGCAAAATTAAATTTCGCTGTCACAGCGGATTTCTTTTTTCTCCGTAAATCAACATAGTATGTAGATTTGGAAACTGTTTGAAATTAAAGTGATAATAGGAATCGACAAACGTTTTCTGTAGAAAATCAATATTACATATCATAGTTGATATAAATTCGCCTCAAAGATTTTTACCTAAATTTGCTTTCGGTCTAAAATATTTTTTTTTTATATTGACAGTAAAAACAGTTGCGCAAACAATTATCAAGATATCCAGTAAAGTAAAGTAGAGTGAGATGACGCACTTCCTCGCTTCAATGCAGCTTGGAATGATAATTGAAATCTCATTCACTCAGGAAAAGTATGAAGATTTCCTTAAAATCTTCATGCCTTCTTTGAGTGAACGAGGTTTTATCTATTATTTCATGCTGTAGCGAAGCAGGAAAGGGCGTCATCTTGCCCTGGATCACTCTGGAGAATTCCCTGCTGAACTTCCCCAATAAAGAACGTTACAGAACGATACATTTTTTCTATAATCTTCAATGAGGTTTCTGAATACGGAATTTACAATATTATATCGTTATTGACAGATAAAACTCTATGATTCTTTATCGTATTCTATGAAATTAAACAGGATATATGGGGTTTTATCGTGGAATTCGTATAGAAAGAGTACCACTTATTTGAAAAAAATAGTCATGTGTTACAGAATATGTGGTACTTTTTCTATAGGAATTCAACGATAACATCACATACATTTTATGATGAATTTGATAAAATCCGATAAGAAACGATAAAATTCTATCGTTGAATAACGACATAACATTGTCAATTTTGTACACGGAGACAAATGCAGCTCGAAAGGATAGTAATCTTTAATAGAAAATTGGAGAATATCTCCTAAAATCTGAGGATATTTCTTAAAATCTAAGAATTTTTCTCAAGTTAAAATAAACATAAAACGGTTCAGATTTCTTTCGAATATTGCTCGAAAAACAATGAAATATTATCAATACTTAACGAATCATAAAAACAAATATGAAGTTTCCAAAAGTCGTGAATGAAATTTTACAAAGTAAATAACAAAATTTTGAAATCTTATTTTCACATTACAGAATTTTCCTATTCACTTTGTAAAATTTCATTCACGACTTTTGGAAACTTCATATTTGTTTTTATGATTTGTTGAGTATTGATAATTTTTCATTGTTTTTCGAGCAATATTCAAAAGAAATCTGAACCGTTTTATGTTTATTTTAACTTAAGAAAAATTCTTAGATTTTAAGAAATATTCTCCAATTTTCTATTAAAGATTACTATCCTTTCGAGCTGCATTTTTCTCCGTATATTCAGAAACCTCATTGAGCACTATAGAAAAAATTAGGAAAATTTAGCACGGTTCTTTTGGACCAAACAGAATTTGTGATATCTGAGAAGTATCCTGAATCAGAAGAATTATAAAACTCGGTGAAAATAGAGTAGTATGCAACAGAAGTAAGCACCATTGGAATTCCAAAACTACGTCAAACAACATTGCAAATAACATGACTGTATAGAATGATATAGGTTGCAAACCGAGTTGGTTATCACAGGAATGAATCAATCTTTATATAAAAAAGACATAATCACAGAAAAAATCCCAGCAGTTTTGTTGTAATCAAAAACAAAAAAAAGAGTTGTTGGAAATTCAATCAGAGGGTCCTCACTCCCTGCAGCTTCGCTTCTTTTAGGAGTTTCACCCTCTTCAAAATTCGCTCAATTTATGTTTCAAAGGAAGGTATTATTCCTTCTTCGGAACTATCGCACAATTCAGATATGCGAAAACATTTAAAGAACCACTTATCGGTTTTTCACGGCAGTGTACGAGACGATATTTTCGGATCGATACTTCGGAATTCTCATCTCGGAATTGGCAAAAAACAAGTATTGGTATTGTTTGACTGGTATCGCGACATTGAAAAAAATGTCCGTTCACATTCGTCATAAAATTAATAACTCTATGTTAAAAAGTAAAATTTACTTCCATCCTGAGCTGATTTCAAGATTCAACTAAAAAGCTAGCCCTGTTTTAATAAAAGTCAGCGCCAAAAAGACTGAACGTCAATCACGTTTCGAAGCAAGATGCAACCATATTCAGTCGGGCTTTTTACCGTGTCTCCTGTTATTGACATACATATTTTGAAGATATCCATCAAATGTCATTGGTACTCTGTCGGTACTATTGATATTGCACCTTTATTGTTATAATATACACAGTGATGGGATTTTTCACTTCAATAAAATGCTTGGAATTATTTATGTCAAGGGATGTACAAAGTACGGAGAGTATTTCAAGTTTAGCAAGGAAAGAAGGAAGAAAAGAGAGCATATGAATCAAGTTTGATGAGTGTCAGAAGTATGTGTCTATGTGCATATGTATGTACGAGAATTCGTTTGTGCAAGTAAGAGAAAGAGAGAGGGTTTAGACTCTTGAGAAACGGAACGCAAATAGAAGAATAAATCATGAAAAAAAGGAAGAAAGAGTAGAAGTTATTGCATAAATGTCGGTGGAAAGCTCGAATGGAAGGGAACGAAGGAATACGAATATAGTAGATAACATTGTTTATGTAGGGATGATTTTGCATTTCATACATTTTTTTCCGATCACAGCTCGTATTTTTGAGTTTTTTTATGAATTTGTTTTCATCATTATATTTTTCTTATTAGATGTATAAGTCCAATTAAAAATTCCATCAATTCGATTTCAATAAAACAGTTTGATAATTTTATCTTATTTAAGAGGAATAATCATGATTGGATTATACTGTGGAAGTTTGAATCGTTTGTAGACGAAGAACGGAAATTAAATCCCACAAAATGCGATGAATGATCGTTATTAAACGTTTCAAATGAACTTTTTGGAAGCGAAAACATCACTTAAAAAAGTACTGCAAAAGTTTGGATCTTCAACAGTTGAGTATTCCGTTATACGATTACTAATTAGTTCCGATAAACAATTCAAACTTTAGCCACATGATTGGATTCATCATCAATTCCATTGGGGAGTGAGTGTTTTTTCCATGAATGAGAACAAACTTTCAACATTGTTGATTTTTGTATTTGTCGAAACGTCGATAACTTTTGCCAAAAAAAAAGTTTCATCGTTCCCGGGTTTTCACCTCTTCTACCGTTTCGAATTGAAAACTTTCAAAATATTGTGCATTGAGATTTTTAAAAATTGATAACTACACAATACAGGGCATAATGTAAGGAAATTTAAGAACTAACCGAAACGGTGGACACTCAATTCCTAAAAAAAAGGTACCGTATCGTCTTTATGAATTAATAAAATGGTATATGATAATTAATAAACTTAATATCTATTTATGCATGATATGATATATCTATCTCATTACGTTTTATTTAATCAAGCTGAAAAAAAAGAAATAGTCTTTCGAATTTGAGAGAAAACCCTTCCAATATGAAGTGAGAAATTTGTGTGACAAGTATTTCTTAAATTATTTGATGTTTCGTTGATTTTATATTCTTTTAGAATGAATATCACTACTGAATCAATGATATCCCTCGATATGAGGTGAAAGACTTATTTTGTAACAGGGCAGTATTGGATACTCGATTTGAAAAAATGAAAATAAAAAGGAAAACATTCAACTGAAAATTGAGTAATTTTTTAAGGCGATTCACCACAAGTCAAGTTACTAGATCTCTCCTCCCAGTTTTCTCAGTAATCAATTAATAGAATCAATTCTAATGAGCAGGTGCATCTTCTTAGGCTATTGAAAAAAATACAGCTACTCATTATTTTTCATTTTATGTGTTCGTTTCTGAGAAAGCTGGGCGGAGAAATTTGGAATCTAGTAACTTTTGTAGGGAGTAATGAATCCCCTTAAGAACTAACCGTTTGTACGTTTTAGAACTGATCGTTTTCTTTTAGAACTAACTTTTTGGTAAGAACCGATCCTTATATTATGCCCTGACACAATAATTATTGTAATTATAATCAGTAACTTTGATAGGTTTGTCGAAATGATTCTTTGGATAAATCCTGAATCGTTTTTTATGCAGTTTTTAACTCTTCCAATCGGCTTGTATCATTTCGTTCTATCCCGGAATGTCTTTGAAATCAAAATCATCAGATGTACTACTGACTCGAATAATGGGGGCAGACCTAGGATGAAATTCTGAGATGAATCAGCTCGCACAGCTGTTCTATTGAGATTGAAGTGATAAAATACACAGAGAGAAATAATTGCTATCATCAACAATATATTTTCTTGTTCCAAGAAATTCATTTCTCAAAAATATTTTCTCTTGATTCGAGAAAATTTTTCTGAAACCAAGCATAAATTTCTCGAATTGAGAAAATATTTTCTTAATCCGAAAAAATTTTTTCCGGCTCCACACCATATTAGCTGCATTCAAGAATAAATGCATTTAAAAATCTTCAAGAATATATTTTCTTGGTACTAGTAATTATTTCTCTCTCAATGTAGGGTATTCGAATAGTATCTTGTGGGTTTGCTTGAATTCTCAGGTTTCCTAGGTGAATTTCTACCTGGTTGCTCAGGTATTCTATTCTCATCATAGATTCCTAAGAGTTCCAGCTTCGATTCCTACACGGAGAAAATGATTTGACGAAAGATTCCCCAAAGTTGAGTAAAACGAGGACATAGTGGCATTTCGGTGAGGTTTCAAATTCCATTGACTTCGTTTTACTCGACAACAGATGAAAATTCATACAAATGTTCCTTTACAATACTCAACTTGTGAAGATAATGAGAACATTCGAATGAATTTTCATCTGCAGTCGAGTAAAACGGAGTCAATGGGATTTGAAACTTCACCGAAATGCCACTATGTCCTCGTTTTACTCAACTTTGGGGAATCTTTCGTCAAATCATTTTCTCCGTGTACTTAGATTTCCATGCTGAAAAATCCAAATAAACCTGCACAAAAAATTGTTGTCATGCTTCAAACTTTTTTTCTCATGTGGAATCCAGGTGAAAACTGACAAATTCTCTACCACGATTCTGTCAAAAACTGGCAGGAATTTTTTTGTTACGGTTCTCTTGAAGTTCCCAGACTGTGATATCCAGTCAAAAACTCATGGAAATTTCCTGACAGATTTTGAAAGGATGTTCAAATTTGGTGATCTCGATCAAAATCGGTGGAAATGCTTTAAAATCTTTTATCAAGTTCGAAAATACACCAAGCCAGTGTTGAGCTACATTCATTCATCGAGAGCCTTCAAAACTAACCAGAACACTTGATATCAATTCACTGGATTACCTAGACAGTGGAAATATCTACGGAAAAGAAAAAATTAGTTGAAATAACTATTCAACTTGTAAGCGCATATGGATCTATTTTTTTCGTTGATTCAACTAATTTTTCCAGCAAATTGTTTCAGATTGGTTGAATGAATGGATCAACTCGGTATTCTAACAAAAGAAAAATGGGTTCAAATGCCCTTGCAAGTTAAACAGTTATTTCAAATGATCTTTTTTTCGTCTAAAATTGGTATCTAAAATTGGTATATTCATTTGGACGCTACATTTCGATGAGTCTGCGAGAAAAATAAATTCAATATTCCACGTGTATTTGAGATACTTGTATTTAGTTCTTGATACATTCAATTAGATTTGATTGAATAAGATTAGGTTTGAACTTTCTATCATGAATCTGTTCAATTTTCTCATCATCTTCTGAGTTTTTTTTTTTTTTTATTAATCACACGTTATGTGATTAATATTTAGAGAGTGTTATTATCCATTGATGAATGCTTGGGAATTTATAACGAAACTACGTGAATGTTACTGGTTTACGAGTCGAATTGTCGAAATTAACCCGAGTTCAAAAGTGAAACTTGACCCTAGAACACAACAGTTATTTTCTTTGCTGTTGAACGCAACACTGAGATATTTTTGTACCCCGCGCCTTTGAACGCGATTTACGCAAATATTCATCATGGGAAATGAATTTTGCAACACACGATTTTCTTCGTTTTTCCAACACAAATACAAGAGTATGAATTTCAATGCAAAAATGTTATGAACAAATTGCGAAATATCAGTGTAAAGCGAAAATAAATCGCAAAAAGTACATTTTGACTTTTTTCCAAAAAATGACCGTAACTTTTCAATTTTCCATCCGATTTTGGATATCCAAGAAAATTTGGAAACTTGAACAATTATCCAGAACATGGATGAAACAGAATTTTGATTTTTTATCAAAGTGTATTCATTTGAGAACGGGAAAGTTGAAAAATTGATGATCCTTAAAAAAGGACGAAAGTCAATGTAAATGTTATGAAGACATTTATTCATGTAAAAATATAATTTTTCACGATTTTCATTGGTAAAATAATACTGAGAAATGTAGAGAAAACATTTTTCAATTCCTTTCTTCGCATAAATAGGAAAAATCAGTTATATTCCTAATAAAATTGATTTATAATTTTTCTTAAGATGGAAACACTGCGAATAATGACAGAGAATTTACATTCTGCAAAAACTACTGCTAAACCCGAGCTTTTCCTTCAAACTTTGAAATATGAATTTTCGCACAAAGTACCGACGTTACCACAACACTGGGGTAATTTTGTACCCCACGCACGGAGAAAAAGGAATTTATTTGCTGTTCCAGCAATCTTGTTAGCGGCGACAGCGAATTTTTAGCTGTGGCAGTAAAAAATGTTTGCTATCCCAGCAAAATTTGTTTGCTATTCTGTATATAATACTAAAAATTTGCTGGCGGAGCAAACATTTGTCGCTGCCACAGCTAAAAAATTGCTGTCGTAGCTAACACGATTGCTGTTATAGCAAATTTTTAGCTAGGTCAGCAAAAAATTTTGCTATTCTATATATAATACCTCGATTTGCTGCGTCAGCAAATTTTTTCTCTCCGTGCGCTCACTTCGCGTTGTTATCAGTCGCAATAAAAAAGCAAATTGACGCTCCTCATCAATTCTCCCCTCTTTTAGAACTCAAAACTGAATTATGGTCAGGATCCTAGATCGATATGTAGCAATACCTCCTTCATCTACAGCTTTCAAAACGCCTTGGGGTACAAAAATACTCCAGTGTTGTGTTCTAGGGTTAATTTAGCTCTGATTCTTTGCGTATTACCGAGTATATCAGAGTGGGTTTTATTTTTCACCCTGATCTCGTTCTGTTCTCAACCTGACCTTGCCTTCAAAATTCTCATTGAACCTCAGGCCATATTCTGAGGAAATTCAAGAACTAACCGACAATGATGGACACTCGATTTCTAAAGCAAAAACAAGAGGAAAACTTTATCTGATACTTTCTTAATTTTACTTTTGACGTGAAGTCTTATTTGTTCACAATGAATATCACTACTGAACTCACTATACCCCTTGATATGAGGTGAAAGGCTCATTCTGTACACTCGATTTAAAAAAGGAAAAGGAAAAAATTCAACTGAAAATAGCGGAAGTTTCTAAGAACTAACCGTTTTTACGTTTTAGAACTGATCGTTTGATTTTAGAACTAACTTTTTGGTAAGAACTGACCCTTATAATATGCCCTGTTGAACCTGATGGTCACCTTTTTTTGACCTGATTCAACTCTGGATCGTTGCGTACTACGGAGTTAATCAGGTTTCAAAAGGTATTACAATTTTTCGACTCGGGAACAGTAGAAGTGATTTAACAATTCATTATTTGAATTCAATTTTATTCTAGCATCAACTAAGGTGTTCACCCCTACAATTCACATTTGCAATTAAAAATGATGTGTCTTTCACTACTGTTATCGCAAGTGCTATTATTATCACTAATACTACTACTACTAATACCACTACTGCTACTATTACTGCTACTATGTACCATCACTATTACTACCACTACTATTACTAATACTATTTATACTGTTTCTACTACCACTATTACGTTGACTGCCTTTACTTTCATCAAAGCTGTCAACTTTACTACAATTACCATTACTCACTGGCACCTTTCTTCACTATTATCAAGTTATTTACGGGACTTTGGATTTTTTGCTGATGAAAATGTATCAATCATAACAAGGAAAAGTGTTAATGCATTTATTATGGATGAATTTCACCCCCAATACACTGAGAAAAAAGTATTCCAAATTTATTCACATTGGAATAAAGTTTGTCAACTATTAATCTAAAGATGGTTTGTTTATAATTAATAAGCCTTCTTTGTCACAAACTCTTCTCTCGGTGTACAGTGGATGTAATAAGTCCGTCTCAATCTTTTTGATAAATCCTTGTTGGCAATTCATCGTTGATGATTTTCAAACATTGATGATCACTTTCCCATATTCAAAACATCATTCCCCACATATTTATTCACTTGAAACTGATTCACAATAAATTGCACGCAAGGATCTACCAGAAAGAAGGTCAATCGACGACGCCGTTAGATTGACGTACCGTGGTATATTTGATCACATAAGTTCGATAAATGTGCATAGCACCTATAAAACGCTCTCATTGGAATGTGCGTAAAATGCATTCCGAATATTCGGAGAACGCGTACTTTTCTCCGTGTATGAAATAGATTTTGATAATTCCCGTTTGGTAGAATAAAATATTTCCGATGAGTATGTCTCAACTGAACAATCATGTTGAATAATTTACTGTTGGAAAAAATTAACACCGAATTGATGGATTCAATACACACCGGGATTGTGGAGAAATTACACTCTGATTGCTGTTAATTTCCAAAATACAATACAAATATGTGTGGAGTCAACATAAATTTGAAATGAAGTTTTAAAACACAATTGATGAACGCATACACACATCGAAAAGTAGTTACGAGGGGTCAAATTTCCAACAGTGTATTATGGGATAATAGTATACGATTAATGTTCAGATCTAATGATAAAATCAATGTTCTCTGGGCCTTTTATTAGATCTGGATGTTTAGAAAACATCTGAAAATGACAGAAACAGAAAGCTGATGTATGTGGATTCAGATTTATTCACTTGGGACTTTTTTACGTAGATCTTTGTAGGTTCAATTGAATCTGTTTGATTCTAAATAGATCTGTATTTTTCATTTTTTACATCTAATAATCCTTGTATACCTATAATTCGAAATATGAAAACACTCCGGTGTCATTCGAAATGGGTCGACGCTAATAGAAATAGTAAAAATGCGCAAGTATTTGGCACACTGAGAGAAATTTCTGTAGTCACTGTAACTAAAACATCTCAACTAAACATTCCTATTGAGAGCTACTGAAAATTTGGTCGATTCAACCAAGAGAATATATAATATTTGATTCGTCACTTAATCGTATCAACCATACTTTCTCGGTTGAATTAATCAATTTTCAGTAGCTTTTACTATTTGGTTGAGGCATTGTAGCAATACCGATAACCAAACCAATAAAAATCAGCATTCGCAGGCTCATGAAAGAACAAAAAATTCGATCCGAAGATGCTACACCAATACTCCAATGTTGATTAAGAACAAACACCCACAGTGAAGGATTTCCACAGTCGCCAGCTTGTTTTCTGGTGCAAACAAGAAGCAAACCTCTTCTTACGATATTCTTTACAAATCTCAGGAAAACAAAGTAATGTTTTTCATGAAATTTTTACGTTATTGCCGCCATTTTGTAAAAAAAAAGCGATTTCACTTCGATAACAAAAATCTCCTCTTAAACCCCGTACAGCACGCGGACATTTCTCCGTCGCCTCTCCGTTCTTTCCACCTTGTATCCACGTCTCCCTTTCTTCCACCTCGCCTCCACGGAGATGCGACGTGGACATCGGTGGATGTGCTGTGTGGGACCTGAAGCATTTTGTCCACCTTTGGCCATAATTAGAGCACAAATTATTGGCGATAACATTATGAAAAAAAATCAAAAGAAAATTTTTTTTTCAATTTTCACGTTTTTTGAGTTTAAATCAGCCATATCTTTTTTCCTTAGAGGTCTCATCATAATTTTGACCGCGGATCCTGAAAGAGCATAAAATTTCACGCCAAAATATGTGAAAACTGAATTTTTTCAAAGACGATGGACATTACAAATAATCGCGTCGAAAAGTTGACACAAAATCGAGGCGCTTTGGCGTTAATGGGTTAAACGAAATTTTCTTTTCTTTCCGGCCTCTACCAGGTGGTTCACCCCCTTAACTTACAGTTATGTTCAAAACATGAAACCATTTTCATCTAATTCGATGAAAATATTTGAACCTTGAAAGGCATCAAGCGTGATATAATATTTCTTCGGTTTCAATTATTCATATAACTTTTCAACAACTTGGGCCTCGAAGACCCCAACTTCTGCTACACCTGCACGCTGGAACAACAGCTGTGATCATTTTTTCCCAACGCCTTGTAAGCAAGGATGGATGTCACAAACAATCGGTCGACAATAATGACAGTAATTCCCAGGGCCTAAAAGACCCGATCTGTACGAATAAGGGTTAATATATTTTACATATAAGTTATACATAATTTTAGAAATTGTTTTATTTACGATATAAAGATCAAAAACCTCACCGCAGATGAGGCCTCCAATGACTGCTCCTCATACCGGTACCTTGAAACGGCTCCGCTCTAACAATCTTTATACTTGAGACCAGGGGGGTGCAACAGTGATGCCAGGAAAAACGGTGCGGACCGAAAAATCAGCCCCTCCATTGTTCACACAATAACACGTTCGTATACGTGTGACTCACATGTATACGAAAGTTTCATCGTGTGCGCGGTAGAGGGGCTGATTTTTCGGTCCACACCGTCTTTCCTGGCATCACTGGGGTGCAACTCACTTAATCACCTTCAAATGTTTCGCGAAACGTTTTGTCACCACAGTAAACTTCACTTGAAGTCCGTGAACGGCGCTGCCTGTAGCTAAGTCAAAATCACGTGATGTTTTTTTTCTACACTACGTACGTGATACGAGTGTCAGTATCGTCATTGTCATATTTGGTTATGTGACATATTCAAGAATTGTATGTATATATCAACACCATTATTGATATGATTTGTCGAGCGATTTCAAATGCAAAATTAGGCGCCGAAAAATTATCGTATCACGTGACTTTTTCTGATAGTACAATCAGCGTCTCTTGCGGACAGTTTGGGAAATATCGAATGGTGACAAAACGTTACGTATAGTTTTTATCGAGTTGCACCCCCCTGCTTGAGACTCACCTGAATAGGGCTGGACTCGAGACTCTCGAGTAGAACCAACAAAACTCACTTTCACCAGTTCTAATGCAAGATTTGTTGGGTCGATGTACAAATTTTTGAAGAATGAAATGTGAACAAATTTTCGAAAATATTTTTTGAATTCTCAACACTAAGGTTTATTCAAAACTGTTGTAGTTTCGAAAAAGGTCTTGTCTTGTCTTGTCTTGGTCTTGAGTGTAGAAAATATGCTTTTTGTCCTGGATGCAATCAATTTTATTCTCTCATACATGTTATCGCCAACTATTACACACCCACACTTGACAAGAGTCCCGAGTCCAACACTACACCCGAAGGTCAATCCACATTGAGAGAAATCGCTTAGTTGCGTGAGCAAAAATACTTTAGTTGATTTGAATAAATCTTTATTTGATATGAATGAAAATTTGTTTGCGGCAGCAAAATCAATGATTTGACGTCTATTCATTTTAAATAAAGAAATCAGTTGATAGTAGCATAAGTAATTTATTTGTGACAACTAACAATTCAAGTTCCTCAGCAAATAGAATTTGATTACGCATGCGCTGACTACCATTTCATCATTTTCAATTGTTTCACCGGCATTTCCACCCATGTATATTTTTCAACGACACGCCTGCAGCCGCGTGCAACGGCGATATGGAATTTTAGATTTTATTTTTGGAAGAATAGATTACTCCATAGGAGAAGTTTTCAGTTTCATTGGTTCAAAGGTTTTTGGAACTGTGTATTTACTGTGTATACTAAAGTATTTGTCTGAAGAATATTCGTACAAAATCTTTTTTTATGCAGTGAAACTGTGCTAAAGTATGGAGCAAGTGGAAATGCAAAGAATTTTTCAGAATCTCTTCTGACTAAATATCCTCAGCTAAAATTATCCTAGGTATTCTCCAGGCTTTGCAAGACCTTACGATGCCCTTCCCTGGTTAAAAGAACCCATTGATTCTGACCAATTCTCATCAAATTACGATTAAACGTGGACAATGTTCTGACCAAATCTCACCGGTGATTTTTTCATGAGATTTGGTCAGAAATTTCATGTGAATCTCGTTGAATCTGGCCCAATCTCACTAAATTACGATTAAGCTTGGACAATGTTCTGACCAAATCTCATTGAACTTCATTTGTCAGATTCAATGGATTCTTTCAACCAGGGTTGCGAGGGACTTTCAAAGCCTAGCAAGGCCTTGTAATAACCTAGAAAATCACTGGAGTCATTTCTAGCAAGGTTGTTTAATGATTCCTGGTATATATTTGATTTTCAATAACCAACAATATTTCAGTACAATCATGTTTTATCGACTAAATAATTTAGTTGGAATAACATTTTGATTTACTTGAAATATTTGGTTAGCACAACGTCAAAATATTTTTTTGTGAGAAGTGAAAGTTTTCCTCAATCCAACTAAATTAAATTAACTAAACAAAATGCGTTGATTTGAATAAAAGTCTAGCTGACTGATATATGAATAAATTATTTTGCTGCCGTAGCTAGCATTTAGTTACAGCAACTATGTGACTTTTCTCGGTGCAGCGAACACAAATACTGGCGTTTTGCAGGGCCAACAAAACATTTTTCCTGGTATCGTTGAACCATCAGCGATCAAAAAAGCGTCAAGAATTCGTATTTGTAGGGTTTTGTTGTTCATTGAAAGCACATATGAAACTCTGCAATCATTGATAAACGGGAATAATCTCTACGATTCTTTTTTAAGTATACTGCAAAAAGGTTATGATTGATCACATGTTTCATTTCTTTACAGAGTTACTTTATTCGCTCTCATCCATCAAAACTCACATCATTCGATATTTCTCTATTATTACTGTGACTGAGTTTGGTATTAAAAATCGTCTCCACTCAATTCCCTAGCACTGCCTTCATGTTTCTGCTTATAGCGTAGGACTGGGCAAAAGTGCAGACATAACTCTGAATACCGCCCAAAAACTACCGTATCACTATCACAATTTTACTGCTGCTTTGACTACAACAACAGTATACCAAGATGACCGTTACTGTGACCACTCTTCATCATTGCTGTCATTAATACAACTGTAATACAATACATAATTTCGTGATTGCTTCTACTATTATTTAAGATGTACCAAAAGAGTCTTCAAACTGCTGCTTCGACGGAGCTGTGCTTATACACTCTAAAGCTGCTGAAATTGTCTTTGCTCACAAGTTACATAATAATAACCGATTTCTATCCAGGCTTCCTCTTCACAGCTTTTAAATAAAGCTCTTGAGTATGTTCACATATACATATATACGTATCTATTACAGCTACATTGACGTATGTACATATGTATACAATATATGAATGCATATAATACTATGTATGTTTTTCCAAGCCAAGTCTCGAAGGCACGCGAAAGCCATGAATTAAATATACTTTTTTTCGCTACTGTTATTACTATCACGTTTAGTAGCCTGTGTATGTGTGTCTCTCGCTCTCTACCTCTTTCTTTCTTCCTCCTCTTTCTTTTTCATATGTATCTCATATATTTTCTCAATGGAATGAAATCATCTATAACATTTTCATACGAGGGTATCGAATCATACAACATCTTTGAGTTTGCGTATAATAGGTGTGCTATGTGAAACAGAATATGTTATCCGAGAATGAGTCTTGAAGACTCGAATTTTTCGAAATTCATAGCTCCTTTCATTCTATGACATTTGCGGTAACGGAACAGGAGGAGGCTGATGGAGCTTGAGTTGACACATAGGAGAAGAGTTTATATTACCATATGTATTTCAATATTATTCACATTCGATGGTTTTTTCAGAAAATATGTACCTACTGCACGATGAGTAATATAATTATTATATTCAGAATACTAAAATTCAAACATTACACGCAAATTATACCCTGAGAGAAATTTTTGAGGTTACTGTAACTAAAACGCCTCAACCAAATATTCTCAGTAAAAGCTACTAGAAATTTGATAGAGTGATGAATCAATTCTAGTTCCTTGGTTGAATTGGGAATGTTTAGTTGAGACATTTTAGTTACAGTGACTATAGAAATTTCTCTTGGTGTATATATTAAGAAAAATTGACAGTTGAGTTCACTATGGTGTTTGTAACAGAGTTTCCATGTATTATTCTATCTATGTCGGATGCAGTATAATCAATGTACTCTTTGGGTTATGGATAATCGAAAATTCTATGCAATATCAAGATATTTGATTTAAAACATTTTCAAGTTTCAAGTCACCCTAGTAGAAATATAATAAGTTTTCCCTATTACTAATGAGGCATTGATGAGAAAAAACTAATCAAAAAGAGCTGATAGAGTTGAGGGTGGATATATGGACCCCCACTTGGTGTTTTTATGAGAACTTTTTTTATTTTCAGTGTAAAAATTGGAAATACTTGTCCGAACTATCTAACACTAATTGCATGAAATCCCGATGTATTCTTCCCAGCCCTCAGAGGAATATAATGGTTCTCTGAAGTCTCCTATTTTTCCATCACCAACTTTTATGCGGGTATTATGGGCCCCAAGATATTGATGTGAAAAAAACAGGACAACAATTTAGAAGAAATGTTCATTTATTTATAAATTGATATGAAATAGAGTTGGGTCTACCATTGTTTCAACATTAATATCTAGATATGGGACCTGGTCTACGAAAAGGGGGCTTAGGTGTCAAAATAAGTTTTCGAGAAAACAGCTGTTAAAAATCAACAAGTCATTTCATCCCACTTTGTTCTAGGACATACAGTCCTAGAACACATGACGTGGTTTTGCCTTGAAATAAAATTTTTTAACCTTTAAACTGTAATGTCGGTCCCACAAACCGCTAATAGAATTTCATTTGTTCATAAATTTATGAATCGTCGCAAGAGATGCTCAAAATCATGAGTACATTCTTATTTCACATGACCAAACCAAATGCTGTATCACGCGTTCCGCCATTCATCAAGTAGTTTCCATACGGATTGGATTTTCAAAGTGTAGCGGTCTAGCAGACCGGTGTTTACCGTTTGTTTAAGTTTTTTTGCAAGGTTGTGCAGGTTGATATTTTATCGGCTCATTGGAATGAGATTACATTTCGATTCACTGTCCTATTTTGATATCATTACTTTGATCACTACTAATGATAATGTATTATCACACACTGAAAACTGAAAAAAACAGAGTTTTTAAGATGAATGACTCACTCTGCTTGAAACTGCTGTCAGATCCACTCACAAAATATTTTTCAGGTCTTGAGAGGTTTTTATCTCTGTAAATCGGTCCACAAACTTGCAAACTTCCTACCCAATTTCGTCCGGAATCACCAAATCCGAACATCCAGTCAAAAAATGACAGCAAATTTTAGGATGGTTCTGTTCATAATCTATAACTGGGATATCTGATCAAAAATTGACAAATTTTTCTCGCTATATAGGTATCGACAGAATATTGTGATTCAGCAATTCCGGAGAGAATCAAGTTGGAAGTTTGTCGGTTCCTGAACAGATTTCCAGACCCAAAAACCGCTCAATACCTGACGACTATTTGTTGAGCAGATCTGGCAGCAGTTTTCAGCAGGATATATTTTATATTCCTAATATATTGAAATGTGTGCTGATTTTTCTATTGTAGTATCTTTCATAACTTCGAACATAGTCAAAAACATATTAGGTGTACAAATAAGTTTCCGCGGTTTTTTATAAAAAATTAGGAATTTATTGTAAAGGAAAAGTACATTACGTTTTATTCAAAGTATTTTCCATCATTTGCCACTACTTTTCCCCATCTTTCTGGCAACATTCGGATACCCCGTCGAAAAAACTCTTCATCTTTTGACGCTATCCACAAATCTAGCCAATTTTTGGTGTCTTCATATGATGTGAAGCGCTGCTCAGACAGACCATGTGCCATCGACCGGAACAGGTGATAATCAGAAGGGGCTAAGTCTGGTGAATACGGCGGGTGGGGTAAAACTTCCCAGTTGAGCGTTTCCAAGTATGTTTTTACCGGCGCCGCAACATGTGGACGAGCATTATCGTGTAAAAGAATAATTTTGTCGTGTCTGGAGTAGTAATGGGCGCGTTTTTCCTTAAGTGCCCGACTCAATCTCATCAATTGTGTTCGGTAGAGAGCTCCAGTAATGGTTTCGCTTGGTTTCAGCAATTCATAATACACGACACCAAGCTGATCCCACCAAATACACAGCATGAGTTTTTTTCCATGAATATTCGGCTTAGCTGTCGATGTTGATGGTTCGCCGGGCTTAACCCATGACTTTCTCTTCTTTGGATTATCGTAGTGAATCCATTTTTCGTCACCAGTGACTATACGATGCAAAAAACTCTTTTTTTATTCCTGGCAAGCAGCATTTCACTCATGCATAATCGGCGTTCAACGTCTCTCGGCTTTAGTTCATATGGAACCCAATTTCCTTGTTTTTCAATCATTCCTAACGATTTTAAACGATGTGAAATTGCTTGTTGAGTCACTTGTAGAGTAAGTGCAAGTTCTTTTTGTGTTTGGGACGAATCTTCCTCCAATAGTACTTCTAATTCCATGTCTTCGTACACTTTCGGCCTTCCACTGCGTTCTTTGTCTTTAACGTCAAACTCACCGTTCTTAAACTTTTGAAACCAATCCTGACAACTTCTCTCACTTAAAGCAGCTTCACCATATGCTTCTAGAAGCAATCGATGCGCCTCAGCTGCAGATTTTTTCACATTAAAGAAGTAAATCAAAAGTTCCCGCAAATGATGCTTATTCGGAATAAAACTTGACATTTTTGCACGAAAAAAATTACGTGATGCTGATACGGAATCACTAGTACTTTAAGGTTATGGTGTTGCCAGATGACTAAACTTGGGATATTACGTTTTACATCTGACAATTTCTCCATAACCTTCTGGTGGGGCCATCTTTTGACAAACCGCGGAAACTTATTTGTACACCTAATACTTTTGTAACCTCGAGTTGCTGAAAATCTGAGTAAATAATATTAGCGGTCTGTGAGACCGATGTTCACCAATAGCGTGATTTTTTTAGACATTACAGTTTGAAGGTTAACATATGAAATGATGTCTATTCTTTTATAATTTAATCTCCAAATTTTTTTCGATTCCAATCATTTCTGCTCTTTTTTTTGTACATTTTTAGCAAACTTCCCTACCAGTTAGAAACTTCTGGTTTGCGCCATTCGAAAGAGCATATTTTACTCCATCCAAATCGCCAAAAAAGTGAAGAATGATTTTTTCACACCTAAGCTCCCTTTTCGTAGGCTAGGTCATATATATATCGAATGTCCGCTTGGATATCGCGTTAAAATGAAAGAAAGTAACTCATTATAAGCCAACTGGCAATTTTTTTCGTTTTAATTCATCTACAGGAGTTACAAATGTATACATCTTTTTCGCAATTAACACAATCATTGTGAGCCCCCATACACTGAAAAAAACGGAAACGAAATTTCCATTCGGAATTGTAAATCTACATTAAGAATATGTTGTAGTGGTACCGTTCTGAATATAGAAAAAATACAAAGTAGAAGTTACAAATTTACAAACATTTGTCAATACACGACTCTGAATTTTGGCAGATTACAGTGAGTTTGTAAACTCCTCATAAAATCGGTAAAAACTTCATATTCAGAGTAGGTCATAAAGTTTACAACACTGAATGTGACGTATTTACAGATGGTTGTGAAATTACAGATCTTTGAAAAACTGTCCCGTGGAATATAGGGAATCTACATTTTCTTTTGGTAAACCCTTCACACTCTAAGCAGCGAATTTACATTGTCGATACCGGAAGCCCAACATTCAGACTAGGTCATTTTTGTCCCTACACTCAAAGTGGTATAATTCCAAAAACTTTTTTACAGTGTATCACAAATCACACACTTAAGGGGTTATATCCCCCTTATTCTCTAAAAAACAAGCTTTTTTCAATCATTTTTTTTGAGCATTCCTTTATGATAATCATGAACAACCAATACACCAATCGATCGAGCCACTCTTCAGGAGTAAGAAAAACTTTTTTATTGAAGATTTTTCACAAAATGGCGGCTGTAGGAGCGTTTCGCGGGAAACTATGGTTTGAAATCGGCAAGCTGTAGAACTCGAAGAGTTTTAATCCGATCGACTTGAAAATTGAACTGTAACTTCATCGTGTGATTATCTAGTGAAGTATACACGATTTTCACGATTGGTCAACAGGATTTTTTTTTATGAACAATCAAAGTCGATTTTTTTTTCTAAAATTCGAATTTTTTGTTCGAGGTCTCGCCGGTTTGCGAACAAAATTCTTCAAATTATGATCGTGAGTACTTCACTAGATAATCACACGATGAAGTTACAGTTCAATTCTCAAGTCGATCGGATGGAAACTCTTCGAGTTCCGCTGCTTGCCGATTTCGAACCATAGTTTCCAGCAAAACGCTCCTGCAGCCGCCATTTTGCAAAAAATTTTCAATAAAAAAGTTTTTCTTACTCCTGAAGAGCTGCTCAATCGATTGGTGTATCGATTGTTCATGATTTTCATAACGGAATGCTCAAAAAAATTATTGAGAAAACCTTTTTTTTTAGAGAATAAGGAGAATATAACCCCTTAACCCACATTTCACCTCCTGTCTTTTCAGAAAACGCCTCTTCACAAAATATGGCCCGGGGCCCATAATACCCGCAGTGCAAGGAACCCGCGTATATCCACCTTGCCCATCTTGGAAAATGAAATTTTCCTACACTGAACTTGATAAGTGAACTGACATCATTTCATGTAAAACACAATCTTTATAGCATACTAAATACATCCCTGTAATTGGTTTCACCAGTTTAAATGAAAAAAACCGTAGTATTATCAAGTCAAACTCTTACATTCCAAACTTTTGATAAAGACGACAAAATTCACTGCTCGATATATTACAAATCATAACAGCTGAGCGGTCAGCGCGATCTACGGTGTCATTTGGGAACTAGTTCTGATAGTTTTAGTAGCTAAGTTCGTTAACCGATGTCCCAAGTTACCCCAACTCGCTCCAAGTATTTTGGATTCGCTACTTCCAGTTTAAGCAACGAAATGATTGGTTTGGTACAAGTTGGAGCAACTCAGAGCACGTAGAACGAACGAACCTAGTGTTCACTGCTAGAATTCGTGATCAGGGGGCATAATCTCGAATAGAAAATTTTCAAACGGATTTCAGCGCCGCCATACGGTAGTACAGTGAACTATTTTACATGTATACACTAACACTAATTCGAAAATCGGTGTGATTTGTTCATTGTTTGTGTTAGTGGTATCTATGGCGAATAATTCACTGTACTACCGTACGGCAGCGCTGAAATCTGTTTGAGAATGTTGTATTTGAGATTATGCCCCCTGTTCGTGACCTAGATAATCAGATACCGAGAGAGCCCATATTACCAGCAGGGGCCCATTATAACACCTTTGCCTCTATCTAACTTAGTGGAAACTGATTTGTTTGACATGATTATTAAAATTCATATAAAACTGATCAAATTCTGACAAGTTATTGCCTTCATTCACAAGAAACATTATTAGCGAAAATGTTGATAAGAAATATTCGATTTGAAGAACATATTGATTATTATTGAAGTGATTTATTTCAATTGAAAAAGTACACCTATTTAGGATATATGTCTTGACCAAAATTCGAAATATTTCGAAGAAATTGATGTGAATTGGTTCGAATTATTTTATCCTGGTTTTGCTGTATCGAATCAATGAAACCTAACCTCAATAATTATAAAAAGTATACGCACATAACGAAGCTACGTTGGAGATTATTAGATTTTGTAAGGGTATGATGTAAAAGAAGATGGGGTTTGATATATATATCCTTTCTTGTTGTTAAATGATATAGTTTTGTTATTGATTATGAGTGAGTATAGAAACTTGAATATTATCTCATGATTCAGGTGGAAATACCATAAACATGGTTTTATATATTCTTTGTCCTTGGAAAAAACTCCTAGATTTAATCTGAGAAAAGGTCTAAGAAAATTTTCCCTACGGGTTTTACTGAAAATTCACTTTTTAATCCTTGGAAACAAAAAATTAAATTGCTTTTTGAGTGAAAAATCATCAATTTATCATCATGATTTCACATCTTCATCGACATAACTTGCATTTTTGTGGATAATAAATGCTTCGTTAGTTATTCACAAATACCTCATCAATATTACCGATCAGTGCCTCGTCAGTTACTCGTTTATATCTGCTCAATTTTTCCAATCGGTTTCTCACTAGTCAGGACGTTACATCCCTTGTCGGGAATTTATAAGCTTGCTGATCAGTCCTTGATCAGTAAAATGAAAAACTGATCAGTGCCTCATCATTTGCTTGAGAAAATGTCTACTAGGGAATATGCTGAGGTTTTCGTCGATGTGAAACATAAACATTGAAAACAGTTTTTCAGAGAAAACAGAGATTTAAATGAATTCCAAGTAAAATGTGAAAATTCTCTGAATCGCCATTACCTTAGTAGAAATCACTCTAGTAATTTCTTAGGCTTTCACAAGAACTTACACTGAGAGGGAGTATTAGTCATTGATACCTAAAAAAAACTGGTTGGAAAGGGACCCAATCAATTATTTTTGGTAATCATAACTAAATATGAATTGAGCATCAATAAACCTCTTATTTTTGTAATGGAGACTAAACGTATCGCTTACCATAAGAAATTGTTAGCTATTGCTGATAGATGCTGGTCATCCTGACTATTTTATATCGATTGAACATACAATCTGTAATTCATATCAATAACCAGAAACAATGTCTGAACGAAAGATTCTCTTGAAACTTGCTTAATGAGTCACAATTGTCGTGATGATGATGATGAATCGATAGCAAAGGAAACATAAGGAAAACTCTCATTATTGTTTTGCAAAAACTCAATGCAGGTACCACATTTTTGAAAATAAGCTTTCATTGCACATCAATGAAATGAGATCCGTTTCCATCATGCCATCGAACTTTTTGAGTGAAATGTATTTGTACTTTGAATAAAAACGAGCAACATCATAAATTATTATTCATGTGGTATTTGCATCACTGATGTGGTTGATTGTTTGAAATTGAGTTATGCAAGTAACATAACATCGAAAAATTCAGAGATTAGTATTTTTTGTTTCGAGGTTATGTTTTCAGATTAATATTTGATTTACATAACCTCCATATCATTATTATTAATCATTTGGAAGATCTGTATGAAGGAAGCGATAATATAGGATTTTTGGAAAGGGAGGAAGGTGTCGATGAAGAAGAATTGGAAGATTCAATTTTGAGATCAGAATTCGACAGGGCTTTAAAAGAATTGAAAAATAATAAAGCGCCAGGAATAGATGACATAAGTGCGGACCTTATCAAAGCCTCTAATCAGAGAACTCGTGATGCACTGTTCGAATTGGTCAGAGATATGTACGAAAGAGGAGAAGTACCGAAAGATTTCCAGAAGAATAAAATTGTCACCATTCCAAAAAAACAAGGAGCAGACAAATGCGAGAACTACAGAACGATTAGTTTAACTTCACATGCCTTGAAAATACTGACAAAAATTATATACAGGAGAATAGAGAATAAAATAAAGAGCAGATTAGCAGAAGATCAGTTCGGTTTCAGGAAAAATAGGGGAACGCGGGAAGCAATATTAGCACTCAGAACAGTAGTAGAGAAAAGTCTAGAGTTCAAAAACTCTATGTATAAAGGTTTTGTAGATATACAAAGAACATTCGATAATGTTGATTGGGAGACAATGTTCACCATTTTGAAAAAGGTAGGAATTAATTTCAAGGATAGGAGAATAATATATGAATTATATAAGAATCAAACCGCAATGATAGAAATAGAGGATCAAGAAGGAGAAGCACAAATTAGAAGAGGGGTGAGACAAGGACGCTCACTATCGCCATTGATTTTCAATTTGTGTATAGAAGAAGCGATGAACGAAGTGAAGGAGCAAGTGCCATTGAAATTACAGATTCAAGGTGAAGATGTAAGCATGTTGAGATTTGCGGATGACATAGCTATATTAGCTACGAGTGGTGCTGAGTTAGAAAATACTCTCAACACTATGAAAACAATATTACTGGAAAAGTATTGTATAAATATAAATAAGGACAAAACAAAATTCATGATTTGTACAACAGCGAAAACATCAAGAAGAACGAAAATTAAAATAGATGCAGAGACAATTCAGCATAATTACAGAAAACGGTAAAAAGAGCGAAAGAGATATAAAAGCAAGAATAGCACAAGGAAAACAGGCTTTTCACCGAAAGAAACAGTTACTATGTTCGAAGAATATTAGTTTAGCAGTAGGGAAGAAATTCTTGAAGAGTTACGTTGGGAACACAGCATTAGATGGTTGCGAAACTTGGACAATTGGAAAAACGGACCAACGAAGACAGGAAGCTTATAAAATGTGGTGTTATAGAAGGATGCTTAAAGTAGAGTGGATAGAGAAAGTAAAAAATGAAGAAGTACTTGAAAAAAGAAGTCTTTTGAGACAGGTCGTGGAAAGAAGAAGTAATCTGATAGGACATACATTAAGGTGTGATAGCTTATTGAAAACAATATTGGAAGGAAAAATGAATAGTAAAACTTGTAACGGTAGACTTAGATTAAGTTATATGAAGCAAATTATACAAGATAAGGGTTACCGTAGATATGCAGAAATTGAGCGGTTAGCGGATAATAGACAGGGTGAGTGGATTTCATCAAACCAGTCATAAGACTAATAAGACTGATTACTTCATGATGATGATGATGATGATGATGATGATGATGATGATGAACCTCCGTATGCACATATCGTATCGCTGCATGTTGATTTCAAAGGAGGAATTTCATCTCAACTAGAAAGATGATCCTTATCGTTATTCCTGTGAAGTATCTCTTGATACTTGAAGTTTATAATCACAACTCCTCATTAATTATCATTAACAATAAATATATTCAACTTGTTTGATGTCCAATAGTTCTGAAAGCTTTGTGTTGGCAAGCTTCATTGTTAACAATGACAAAAAATTATGATTATCAATTTGATTACATATACCTATATTCTGGGTCCCAATGACCAACAATAAAATAATTGTTGGGTCCTTTTGGCGAAATTAACTGATTTTATTTCTCTCAGTGTACTAGTCCTCCAAAGTCCTTTGCAAAGTCTACAAAGCAGCTACATAGAGTGATTTCTGCTAATATAATGCTTCCCATCTGACTTAACTCTAGGTAATTTTTCCTCAAATCGATTCAATGACAGTGCCACTCTCACAAATGGGCCGCTTCTTCTCTTCCTTCGATGCAAAGCGAAAACCGTTCGAGTGAGAAAGAGGGTGAGTGGCCCATTTACGGCAGTGTGCTGTACTAATTGTGTTTGAACATATCCAATTTTTGTGAGTGATTGATAATGATATTCTTCTCCCTCATGTTAGACTATACTTGAGTAATGTTTCCTGGAAAATTCTGCTACTTATAAGCAATTATTATACTGAAGAACACGTTACTGGTTCATCACGCAAACATGATCATTGATATTTCGAAACTCTCTTGTCATCGATTCCATTGAATGAAATGATCACAGTTGCATTCATTAATCGAAGTTTATACTTCAATATGAATTCTACACGAAGAGAAGTGGAATGCAAAAAAAAAGTAGTTTGAGTAGGTATTCATGTTTATGTAAATCCTAATTATTCTCATGCGCATATATGTCTTTGTGATTTTCCACGATAGAAACTGTCCCTCAATTATCACTTGTGTATATTCCACATCTCTCGGTGTACTTCCAAAGTCGATCGAACTGTCATTTTTCCATCATTCCCGGGAAGGGCAATTTAGTGATTTGCTCTGTGTATTTTGTGTTTGACTTGGTTTATCGTTTTTTCTTCACTCAGCATGGAGAGACATACATGCACGTACACACTCGGCACACTTGAATAACTATACTGAGCAACAATTAGCTATAATAATAAGTTACAATCACTACAATACGCTTAGTAGAAAATAGAAGGAATGCCACGTGGCATGTTTCAATGATATATCGGTATTGTGCTTAGTATAAGAAAAAAATTATTTGTTCCCTCGATCATTGATAATCCCAACACTGATGTTCCTTTTCTGTTTTCTAATTTCAGAGCAGCGACGCTTAAAAGCCCAGAATTGGATGCTTCACTACAGTTATCGACCAAACACAACCAAAACGCCATAAATCTATATCTACACGAATATATATCTCAAAGTATTACAATGTCCTTATTTGTGATCATTTTAATAATAACACTACTATTAAACGGAAGAAGAAAACCAACAAAGCAGAACAATCATAATAATTGTATACATATCTTTATGTCACCTTTGTCGTATTTACGCGCGTGTGTCTGTACGGATGTGTATGTGCCGGGTGTTGAACAAACGCAAACGCGATTTTCAATTTATTATCACGTATACACGATTAGTCTTTTTATTATCGGCTTAATCCTGACTGATTTCATCTCAATGAAATACTATATGGACGAATTATTGTTCTTGATATGTCTCGAATGAGGAATTTTTCTTCATAAACTGACATCGAGGGTGTCATTTTTCTTGATATATACATTGGTCAGTGGAGTTTTTAAGTGTGATATTAATTGAGATCCACATATAAACGCTAATCTTGATTTTTTTTTCTCTTAATGGAGTATGAATTTTAAATAAAGAAATTTGAACAAACGAAGTTTATCATTGTAATATTATACATCATATAATGAAAATCATACCATTTATAAGAAGGGAGTGCTTTACATATTCTCGAATGCAAGAGATATTAGAAACGAATATAAGATAGTCAATTTTTGGAATTGATCTTTCAAAATTCCTTCAATGATTTAGAATTGTACATGGATTATAAAACTCATAATAATGGAATCCAGTACTGAATCTCGTCTAGTACACACTGAGAAAAAGGGTTTACTTGAATATGAGACAGCTAGGACATCCCGTCACTGCAAATAGAAAACTGAGTCGAATCAAATGAATTTTATTTGTCACAGCTACATTTTTTATTTCTTTTGAATGAACTGTTTCATTCATATCTCATACAATTGGACTTTTATTGACGCCAGCTAATATGTAGCTGAAACAACTAAATTTTAGTTACCACAGCTAGGCGCCTTTCTCTCAGTGCAAATGTGATAATCAAGTTTCAAAATTCTCAATTTTCGCTTTTTGCCCTTTTCTAGATTCAGCTCTTGGCATTGAGTTGTACTTCTCCATTTGTTCTCAGAAAACGCCACATTGAGAAGAACAGTGTTATTGAAAATAGTAGGAATGGTCTCAGATCTGAAAATACAATGAGTTTGCCAATCTTGCTATCCATCTCAAATTTACACAGTGCGACGTAAAGGCGATGTGTTTTATTGGCGCTGTTGAGAAATTTTTTATTTTTTATGGCCAGTCGATTTTGATCAGGATCTGCCACGATAATTAATTTAATATAACGTGCATACTTGATGAAATCGATAATTTCCTTTACGAGTCACATTCGATTGCATTTTCACACAATTCAAACTCAAAATTAAGGACGTTTGAACAACGAAGACTGATGGGATCGATTTCAGGTCCACTGTGAAAAATTCACGGAGGGAAAAAATTTGCTGACGCAGCAAATCGAGGTATTATATATGGAATAGCAAAATTTTTTGCTGACCTAGCTAAAAATTCGCTATAACAGCAATCGTGTTAGCTACGACAGCAATTTCTTAGCTGTGGTAGCAAAAAATGTTTGCTCCGCCAGCAAATTTTCAGTATTATATATAGAATAGCAAACAAATTTTGCTGGGGTAGCAAACATTTTTTGCTGCCACAGCTAAAAATTCGCTGTCGCAGCTAACAAGATTGCTGGAACAGCAAATAGTTTGCTGTCACAGCAAAAAATTTGCTGCTCTGGCAAAAGGAACCCAGCAAAAGTAAATTTCGCTGTCACAGCGAATTCTTTTTTCTCCGTGTTGCTTCTCGAATTTCATATAGATTTACGTGAAGCAATTGAGAGGGGCGCTTGCGTTGGAGGCTTCAAAAAATCGATTTTTTCGAGAATTATTTTGGGAAGGAAAGAAATATCCGATTGAAACGAAACTTTCAGGGTTTATTGTTATATATTTCAACAGTCTTCTCAAATTTTTTCATTAGGATATATGTCATATTATGCTTGGTACAAGCATTTCGCCGAGGCGCCTCGAGTATGCGTTTGTCGTGCAGCGGGAAAGATGCAGGTCACAATTTCCATTTGAAACAAAGAACCCAAAAAAATGTTTATTTCTCAATCGTATAGCTTCTAGTTAAACCAATAAAATTCAACAAAAAGTGAAAAATTCAACAATTTTTCGCAAATTGAAAGAAGAATTCAATGTTTTGGAAAAAAAATTCACTTTAGATTGTTTAAGGGGTGGGTTAATCTTAAATTTCTTAAAGTTTTTTAGGTTCAACTAGAAGAGAATTCAATCCCAAATACATTCCATTTTATCTCGTTTCGATAGGACGTTTCATTTTTCCCCCATCTTTCCTGCCAATTAGGAAAAATCGTAAAAATGAAAAACCGAGAAATCGCGCGACGAAGTTTTCGTGTATAAAAAATCGTGATTTTCTTGAACTTACCGCATTAATATGCCAATCAGCGATTCCTCCTCCATAGAGTAGCCCTTCAAACTCTTCAAAAAACTGGTTTTCGCCCAGATGTTCGCGCGCGCTCCGAGCGATTCGGCTGCCCGTAAACCTGCTCGACGCTTGCTCACTATTTCTTCTGTAATTCCGAGAATATTTCAAATTTGCTTCTGAAATTTTTGGGACGCATTCTTAGATAGTTTGGGAAGACATTCATAAGAAAAAAATCGATTTTGTGAAGCCTCTAAAGCAGGCTCCCCCCTTAACATATAAATTTTGTATCAATTTCTTCGAAACTTTTCTGACTTTTCAAATGAAATTTTATGATATTTCATACAGATTTATGATTTTTGATGCATTTTTATATGAATTTTCAATTTCATAAATTTATAATTGAACTTGATTTCAATGAAAAGTTTCCGAATTTTTATATTCATCTGATACAGAAAATTTCAGACCATTTTTTACAGTGTCGTTGTGCAATCGAATTCACCGATGAGTTCCTATCGTCTCAGACAGCACGAACAGTTCATAAAGAAAAATTTCTCATAAACAGCCCAATGCATCCGAATTAATTCAAAAAGAGCGCCCAAACTCGTTCCATTGAACCAGTTTTGAATGATATGCCGATGGAACTCTTTCCTCGATGCAAAAGAATTTATTATGATTTCAAAAATGAATTTGCGAATAGGAGTTTGATGTGAGCTGCAGAAAAGTTTGTAAGCAATACGCAATAATTAATACACTTCAAAATTCCCGAAAATCTTACACGAAAAAAAACATTAGTTGACATGAAACTATAAAAAGTATGGCTTAAATTAACTGCATCTTAATTTGAAAATTGACTGAAATATGTTTTTTGCGCTCACTTTATACTCAAAATAAGCTTTTTTCACTGCGTCTTAAATTCAGTCATGACACAATTGGAATTCAAAACTGTCTTTTTACAGTGAACTATTCAACTTCAAAGCGCATATGAAACCACTCCTGTTCCGTTAGAATAACAATTTTTTTCGTTAATTCAACTAATTTTTTTGGTAAATTATTTTAAATTAGTTAAGGACCATGAAGTCCCCCAAGAAACGGAGAAAATTTTGCCACGTACTTTCTGATCCACTAAGCAATAAATAAAAAATTTTAAATCCACAGTGATGGAGTACAATATTAAAATTGAGCTTTGAATATGAAATTGGAACTGCAAATGATTTCTCAAAATCCTGCAAAACATCATCAGCATATTAACCTACAAATGTCAATAATTTTTATAACTCATTTCCTGATGTTCAGGAATATGTTTTGAGCTTGGAATTATGTTGTTGAAATTCGAATCGTTTACAGAAACAAAACGAAAATTGAAACTCACAAAATCTGAGAAATTGTCGGTGTTTATCTTCTTGAATTAATTCCTTGGAACTGGAAACATTGTTTAAAGAATATATCACAAGATTTTGGGTCTTCAACAGCTGAGAATTTCATTATTCAGTAACCAATTTGTTTCAATAAACCATTCAAACTTCAACAACATTTTGGATTTATATTTAGGCCCAAATCCTAGCAGGGCACTTTATTGCTAGATATTTAGAATTTTTAATCAATGCTTGGTTATCTAAAAACTACGTAGCAAAATTTTGTCCGTTTCTCAATGCTTCATAACCCTTAAATCAAAGAATAAATTTGTTATTCTAACGAAAAATTGGGTCCATATGCGCTTACAAGTTAAATAGTGTTATTTCAACCAATCTTTTTGTTCGATGTATGGATACTTTTTTGAGAAACTTCCAGCTTCCTAGTAGACTGTAATTCATCCAATGTTACAGAAGCCTGGAATCGTTCGGTGAAACGAATTGATGATCGAAAATGACCAAACTAAAACTCAAAATTGAATTGTCAGTTTGCAATTTGATCGAAGATATGATATAATAAGAATAGCAAAGAATTTGATACAACAAATCTCAACACTCACCTCGTTTTGTTCTAAGCAAACCAAATCACAACAAGATTTGTATTGGAACTCGCAACTCCAAAATGATGATAAACATCAAAATCAAAGTATGAGTGGATGGATTCTGACAAGAAACAAATACAACTGTGATGCTATCAAATTCGATGTGATGATCTAGATAAGTGGTTATCGTGATTTTGTGTTATCGAGCACCTCTTCAAACTCTATTAACAGGTTACTAAGGGGCTATCTGGCAAAACACGACAGTTCAGTGGATTCATTGATAATGGAAACATAAAGTGCTTGAAGGAAAACATTGATGAATCAATATTGGAATCGAATTGTTTCAGACATTGTAATATGCATATGCACAATACGTCTACACATATAAATTCGGGATATCAGTGATGTGAAATGTTTTCATATTGTTGTCAAAAATAATAATAATAGATAATTTTAACAGACCTTTGGTCGAGATTTTATGTTCACACCGATTTGAATTCCATGCTGGAAAATTAGGTGATTCCGATCATACATCGATATTATTTCAATATACAAGGATCGTCTCAATCTTTCCTTGAGGTAAGTCTTAGGGTATTAAAAACCCTTATATCAATTTGAGGTAAAACGATTATTGAATCAATGCTTTAATTGGATTACTGCACTTGTGACGACTGAGAGTATTGTTTTTTTTTAGTACTAGGCGATATTCGACAGAATCGATGTTCTTTATGAAAAATTGTTTTGTTTTTATTAGATTTTATGGAACATTGATCGGAATTTGATATAAATTATATGAAAAGCTATATATGAAAGTGGAAGAACTTTCAAAATTATATATAATTACACGCAGAGAAAAGTTACCTAAAAAATGACTACACTTTATAGTAAACTAAGAACAAAATCACATTTTGGGGTGATGTATTATATGTTGTCATTCAAATTACTATACTTTCTAGTAAGCAGTGATGGAATTCTGTTGTTTAATAATGGAAAGTATAGTAATTTTAATGACAATATATAATACATGACCCCAAAATGTGCTTTTGTCCCTATTTTACTATAAAATGTAGTAATTTTTTAGGTAACTTTTCTCTGCGTGTAGGAAAATTGTTTGAAAGTAAGCAGAAAATGGGTAGCATATCGGTTCCTGAACGATCTATGTTCCAAAAAGACGATTTCCCAAAAACTTTCAGTGGATCTTTCGTATAGAATCTGAAAGAAACAATACTTTTCACTTGAGCAGACATTTTCGAGGAAATTAAATTCTCGGGACATCGTCTATTCAGGAGATCGATCGTTCGGAGAATCGACATGGTCCACAGAAAATATGTACCAATTGAGTAATTCTGTTCTAAGATGACAATGCAGAAAACTTCTTCTATTTATTAGATCCTATCAGTTATGGAATTGCAGGTCCTGAATTATTTGGATATCACTTTGAGGAAACTTGTTTTATGATATGTTTTTTCACAGACTTCTCAGCGGTCCTTGAATTCTAACGGAATTGATCAATTGCTTCTTAATGGTATAACCAATAAGAAAAAGAAGAAATTCAAGGACTGCATTGAAAACAAAAACTGGAGAAGTCAACCTCGCGCGGGGTTAGTCTCACTCCTTTTTTTCAGTGTGAGAACCCTGTTCCGGTACAAGCTGGAAATTCATGCCACTTAGATGATTTTCTTCCGAAGTTGGGATTCACTAGCTCAAAAATATTCAGATTTGGGTGTGAAAACATTAATTCTTTGGGACAAGGTGGTAGAGCTTTACACTCAGTCCAACCCGCTATCTCCCTCACATTATGTGACCCATTACACAGAAGTAGTGAATTTTCAAGTATATTTCAGCCGTTGAGTTGGAATTCATGGTTCAAATTGCTGAACCAGTTCATTCATCTTCATTCTAGTCAAAAGTAAGAGCTAGGTTTTGAATTCTCACTTGAAATTTTGATTTGGCAATCTAAAATGTGTGAGATTTGACCAGTATGCACTGCAAAATATCCAGCCTTGTGGAGAGTGATAATAGAATCTTGTACTCCGTAAAGTCTTCCGTCTCCTTCAAAGTTAATAATTCAGCGGATCTGAGAAGAAAATTCTAAAATATTTTAAGCTGTTAAATTCAAATTCAAGGTTATATATATATATATATATAAACATGAAAATCAAAAATCGTCGAACTATATCAACGTGGATTATGAAAAGTTATTGTATGTGAACCAATAATTTTCTGGCGTGAAAAAGAATTCGTCGATTGCTCATCTTGGAATGGTAAGTGTCTGATTATGCATCCATCGGTACATCTCTTATGAGATCATAGTTCTTTTGTCAATAATAGAATGTATCAGAAGTTATTGAATCCCATTCCTCTTTTATGTGCGCGAAGAAAGACTTGAATCAAATCCATTGGAATACAATAAACAGCCATGCAGCACATTTTTTATGCTTATATATAGTACATTTGACTAGAGCAGTGTATTTACTATACATCGTGAACAATAATCGGAGTTTTTCTGTATACAGCAACCGAAAAATTTCAATCATTAAACGGGAAGTCATTTTTTGATATGGGTGTGTGCAATTTCCCATAAATTTGACTGAACATTTAAAATTTTATGAGATCTTTAGTATCATTTTTTTGCATTGAATTTCCGGATGAATACAGAAAATTTCTAACCCATGCACATGTTAATTACTTCACATATATTTATAGAAATTTTTCAGTGTACCTAAAATATCAATATCCACTGAAGTTCTGATAGACGTCAAATTGTTTGATTTCGATATCTAATAGAAATATCCGCTCACTGAACTATTTTCAATGGGATTCGTATTGGTGGGCTGACGTAACCAAATCTGAATATGTAAAATTCTTTCTTTTTCATCATAGACGCAGGGATGGACAGGTCAGAATACATTTGTACTCATGAATACTTTCCTGAATTGATCATTTTTTATTTAATCAAAATAACAAATCGTGTAGTTGGATATTGGTTGTTTGAACCTTCAATTGATCATATGGTGATGAATAATGCACTACAATACAATTAATTCCGGAAGAAAGTGGTAATACTCATAAGTAAAGATGTATCCAGATCTGCCCATTCCTGCATACACTGAGAAGAAAGGTTTAGTTGAACATTAGACAACTAGGAAATTTAGTCACTCCAAGTAAAAATTTATTCGGACTAAATGAATTTCATTTGTCACAGGTGGATTCTTTATTTGCCTCGAATAAATGTTTTATTCATTTTTCACACAATGAGATTTTCATTTAAGCCAGCTAAAATTTAGCTGGGACAACTAAATTTTAGTCGCCGCAGCTAGGTACCTTTCTGCCAGTGTAGAAACATTATTTTTTGTACTTGTTAACAAAAAATTCATCCGTCACAAAAAATGTTGGCTACTCGAAGAGGATACCGTGAACTTTCCATGAATGTTTTGATTTTCCAAAGTGTTGGCTCACAAAAATTCCATTTTCTTTCATTCCTGTTTTACCTAGAGCAAGTTTGTAACTTGTGAGCTCATTTCTTTCCCTACAAACTATGTCTCACTCTCCAAATCCAAAAATGTCAGAATTCTATTCAAACGAAAAAACAGGCACCCTTTCCGCTGTTGAAAGGGGAGTGAAATTTTCATTTGTTGAAGCAAAAATTCAATTTCCAGGTACCCACATGGAGAAAATATTCCATCAAATATTATAGTGTACCACCGGATCACACAGTAGAATTGAATGTAAAATAGTAGGTTCTATAAAATCACACAGTAATTCTTCTCGAAGTAATTCCCCTGATCCGGTGGTACACTATTGATAGTTAATAAACTATTTTCTCCGTGCAAAAGAGAACCTATCTTGTCATTCGAAACAAATTTCTACTCCTTCCAGATTTAGAAAGTATTATTCACTGCAAAACTTTGATTTTTGTGCAAGATTGATGCATCATCTCATTGTTTGATTATCATTTGAAAGCCTTGAAATGCAATCGATTACAAAATTACTAATCAAAAGGCACTTTATTCATACTCAAAAGTGAGAAATAGAATTTTAAAATAAAAGCTTTCTTCGCATAATTTTAAGAACTCAATCCAATCCGAGAGATTAAAATGAGTTAGGAGTTGGACTCTGATTTGTTCAAAGCTTACTAAGGGTTCTTAATCCCTTGGAAATACTCGCAGTTTGATCAGAAAAAGGCGAGAAGTTGTTAATAAAAGAAAGCAAAAATATACTTCATAATAAATAAATCTACGATAAATGTATAAATATCGATCTTTGGAGTAAATGCTCTTCCTTTTGACAATTTTTTCGATACAATCGATACTAATTTCAAAGGGACGTTGTATTTTTTGAAAACTGACTTCTTTCACAACAAATACCAATCGCAGATTGAAAAAAAAATTATCTATTCAACATGGGTTATTATCCCCCAATGTGGTGTGATGGCTTGTCAAAAAGCAAAACACTGTTAGAAATTTCTGCATCAAGCTTCCATCACATCTAATGGAAGCAAGTTCCACTCACGTCATTGAAAGAGTTCTTGAAATATCAATCACATATGAATGAAAATTCAGTTACCAAACTATATATTCTTATGGGTAATATAATATAGCACAAATTTGATAAATCATAATATAATTGAATTTCTAATTCAATCCCCAAGAATTGGAAATCTCATTTCAAAGTCTACTCAAAAAATGAATGAAATTTCAAGGAATTTTTAACAGTGCAGTTTCAATCAGCAGATAAGAAGAATGCATTCCAATGTAATTCCATATAAGGTAAATGGCTATAATTCCTTAATGTTAGTGGGATGGATATTATTCCGGGGTCAGGGTATCATAAAATTGATAAATCAAGCTCTGGTGAGCAAATTATGAATACTTTTCGGGACAAAACGTCACAAATGCATCTCATGATTACACAAAATATACTCGATTTGTTTACAATTGTTTAATGATCAATTTTATCAATGACCTGACAAAATAATATCTAGTGACGAAGATATAGTCATTTACCTTCGAAATAGAATTTTTTCTATTCCAATCAGATAAAATATGAAACAAAGTAGAATTATTCACTTTAACCAGTTAATGTATGAAATTGCGGAAAACGAGCAGTTAAAGTATGAAATTTAAATTAGATCTGCTTCCAAGGACTCTTTTGTGTGCAGTTGGTTATCGCATGTACGTTTGTCATTATCATAATTCCGTACATGAATTTGCTGCGTTGAGAGAAAATTTGAATACGCATTATTTTCATTTCGAACGAATCGTTTGATATACGTACGTAAAAAAATGTTAATAAGTGAAATAAATATATCAATATGACTTACCTTTCATTCTACATTGAGGAAAAAAATGTACAGTTCCAATAACCCATTCGTTGATAGAAATGGGTTGACCAGACGGTATTGAGGGAGTGTTTCGACTTTGATTCGAAAGAAATGTGCCCAGGTTTTTTTTCAAAACATATGAATTTTATTTTGTCAACGATAACGAATAGAAAGGATAGGATCTGGATAGAATCAATTCTTTTTTATACACTGAAAGAATTTTGTTGCAAAAATTTACGTGAAATTCCAGTAATCGAAGGACAAGTAAAAATTCTTCAAGAAAATTACTGTGCAGCTTGTAAAAGTGAGTGAGTTTTTGAACAGTCGAAAATTATATTTTCTATAAGTTTTACAAAATACACAGTAATATTTCAAAAAAATTTTCTACTTGTCCATCGATTGCCGGAATTTTGAGGTAATTTTTCAAATAAAATTTTCTCAGTGTACAATTTTCATCGAAATTGTGTAAAAATCAATGAGAGCCTCGAAATTTTCATACAATTTCGATTGAAATTATAGGAGAACTGTATGAAAAGAGTTTTAAAGAGAGACACTTATGTTCGAAATGATTTTTTAAGGGCATTCCAAAGTTTTGAAATTACCGAATCCCTTCTCCGAATTTTCTCAAAAATGAAAGGGCTCATGCAGCTTTTTTGTGATACAATAAGCTCCATTCTTGCAGTTTTGAGGAAACTGAGTGGAGGAATGTAGTAATTTTAAGACTCCATAGCACGGTTAAAAAAGGATTTGGAATCTACCAAGCGATTCAGTCGCAAAAATAATGATGATTAAAATATCATTTATTCGAACACATGGAAAGAATTGAATAGGAAAAAATGGTCTGCTACTATAGCACCTACAAAGAAATTTGTTGTCCTTGCAAAAATATTCACTCCAGCAGCTGAGACGTTAGTTAGTTCTGTTAACAAATTTTTTCATGTCAGCAAAAAAAGTGTAGTTATGCTAATCATTGTTTTTGCTCTTCCAGCTAATTTTTTTTGTAGGCGCTGTAGTAACAGACCTGCTTGTTATGCCAGCAATACTTTTTTCTCCGTGCAATGATTCCGACGTGAAATTTTCAAAGTAGTATACATTGTACACTCAGAGAAATTTCTAGTCATGGCAACTGTGTGAGAGGACAGCTATTCAATTATAATTTTTCCAACTCTTTTTATAGTTACTGCAAGTATATAAATAGTTTTCATTATTATAAACAAGTTACCATGACTTTTTATATAGTTGTGAATACTGAACATGAATCGTTGTCCTCAAATAGTTGATACAACTATTCAAATTTCTCTCAGTATCCCGGAATACGATGTTACGAAGTGCTGACTACCTCGAGAACAAGTGATGTCTACGTTTCATGCGATCTCTCGTAGCAGCAATTCAATCAGCGGAATGTCGATATCGCAATGTTTACACTGAGAAAACAGATATCTTGAAAAATACCATGATTTATGGATTTTTGGCATTGGTCTGACCCGAGTCAAAATATTTACGTGAACAAATTTCTAAAAGTCTCATAATTTCTTGGACTTTTATAAAGAAGTATGGTATCTTGCCAGCCATTATGGCACTTTTAGAGGTATCTTCACGTAAATATTTTGACCCGGGTTAAACCAACGCCAAAAATCCATAAATTATGGTATTTTTCAAGATACCAAGATTTCTCCGTGATATTATTCAATCATCTCCGTGTGGGCGTATGGGATTATGAAAATATTTTATTGATCATATCACAGTTACATCACGCGCTATTCTGGTTACTTGAATCTCGAAAATTACGACTCGTGAAGAACATCATGATAATCAAAAGAAATACTCATTTTCAGAGTTATCATAATGAGATCCTCAAAATACTCATTCATAAATTTACGTGAATTGAATAATTATGTGTAATGATGATTCCCATGTTTGTGAAAACTTCAAACCATTGCGTGCAACGCGCGTGGAAATTGACTGTCCAATCATCGTTTAATTTATGAATACGAAGCAAGTTTTTGCGCATTGTTCTCCAAGCTCACAAATGGAACAGCAGCATAAATAGGCTTGGGTTTTCTTTATTACTGGTTACTTGTTGGTGAATATATCATTGGCTGAGAATAAATGTGATTAAATTACAATTCATGGGCAACCCAGACAGCCTAAGACAGCTAGAACGAGGCTTCAAGCCAATTATGCCGACTTAAGTTCCCTGTAAACAGATTTAATGTTGGCTTTTGCAGTACTTTTTGACGTGAAAAGTAGGAGTTCATTTAATAAATCACATCACGACTAACCAAAGAATAGATATTTTCCGTTACTGTTGTTGGTTTTGTATATCCTCGCAGACAATACTCGACACAATCTGGGTAGAATGAGGTTCATTTGTGTGCGAATTATTTCTCGTCACACTGTGTTGAATATCGCTTGTGAGAATATACAAAATCAATCCCAGAATCCCAAATTGGGATATATAATTTATGAATTTCACGATTTCATGTGCATCAGAGAATGTGTGCTAATTAAACGAGCGATAATAAGAATCGTCATTACCTTATCATGGACTATTATTTTTGTTACGACAATACACACTTGTCTTGTCAACAATTTTTACCATTTGAGTGATATTCATGTTCACGTTTACACGATATTTATTATGGATTGATATGTGACATTGTCTCTTTGAAAATTTAGCAATGGTATTGTATACGAACTAAGTTCATGATAATATTTCTTCCCTGGAACATTCCGAGTCGAAAAATTTGGACGGTTTTTATTCTCATATTTCGTTTTCAGACTGATTTTTTCCACATTATTCAAGAATTAGGACAAATTATATAAATTTTAAGCTTCCGGAGTGGAGCCGCGTCTTGTATCGGATGGTTGCCGACGTTTCGCCGCTCCACTCCGGAAGCTCAAAATTTATTCAATTTTGCAAGCCGCGGAAGACCGCACAGCGAATCTTCTAATCAGCTGAAGCAACTAATCAGGACAAAATCAGTCTGAAAATAAACAATGAGGATAAAAACCGTCCAAATTTTTCGACTCGGGATAGAAACAATAGAAATCGATTGGTAGGGTCAAAAAGCGCATGGAAACATATAAACTTTGAATGGTTTCCTATGCGACTTCCCTGGTCAAAAAATCTCATTGAACCGATTTATTCTCATTCAAAAATCAATTTCGAAAATCAATTTTCAATGGGTTTCAATCAGTTTTCTGCATCGGAATGAATGGGAATCAATCGAGATTTTTTGACTACAGTTTTAACTCTTTCAATCGTTTCGTATTGTTTCCTTTTCACCAGAGTTCTTCAGGCTCCTCAGCCCAGTTGTCAATTTCAATTGAAATTTGTATGAAATTTTCATACACCTGTGATTTCCACAATGCTCAATCCACAAAACATGTGAAGCATTGAACGAATTTTCCGTCAGTTATCGAACATTGTTCACATATGAGTGGCGATGATTCTTGATTAACGCAGTTTCTTCTCCAGGAAGAAATATCTAGTTCTTATTAATTTTGATGAAATGTCGATTGGAACTTAATGCATTTTTGTGATTAGAAATAATTGACATGTCCACAATCAGTATTAAATTCCCCATTCATGGAAGAATATGAGGAAATATGAGTTATGTACAGCTATGT
Source organism: Gonatopus flavifemur (assembly GCA_018340375.1). Taxonomy (NCBI): domain Eukaryota; kingdom Metazoa; phylum Arthropoda; class Insecta; order Hymenoptera; family Dryinidae; genus Gonatopus; species Gonatopus flavifemur. Next base: position 25,670,037 of record JAFFJZ010000002.1, read on the forward strand.
GTGATGTTTCACTGAGAAAACGTTTGTTTCGACGGAACAAAATTTTGGTTGAAATGAACGCAAAGAAACCTTTTGGTTAGCTGAAATAAAATTTATTTAGGATAAACAGAATTTATTTGTCTGTATGGAAGCCTTAATTATTGTGAATCAAATTTTGTTCACCTCAAATAAATTTTATTTCAGCCAACCAAAAAGTTTCTTTGCGTTTATTTCAACCAAAATTTCGTTTGGCTCGAACAAACTGTGTTTTCAGTGTTTGACATGGAGATCGTAAACACGAGGGATGAATATTTTTCCTTAGTTCCTATCCTCTTCGATATGGTTGAATATTTCAGTTGAATTATGCTGATGATTAGAACAAACTCTCTCCTGTATTTCAGCCAAACAGACTTTTACAAGCTCATCCTTCGTCTAATTATCCTAAAAATTTCATTATACTAAAGTTCAACATGACATCACTGCAGTATTTTCATCCCTTTACTGGAAATTTCGACTTTCATTCCCTCTTCTCTCTCAATTCAAAATGAGACAGTGATATGAAATAATAACTCCCCATTATCATTCTCAATAGATATTTCAACAAAAATGTTTATCTTTTTGTTCTCCATTGCTCCCCAAGCAGCTGAAGACGCCTATCTGCATCATAAAACGTAGTCGGAGTTTACCAGATGGAAGTGAAACTACTGATCATGCAGCAGATTTGGAAGACATTTTTTCTTCAAGATCGGGTAAGAATTTCTTTTGAAAAATCATCATCACTGGTCCATTTTATATATTCAATCAAATGACACATATCGAGTGAAATTTGTAAACATATGGTTTTAAGTTGAAAATAGATCGAACAAAATCATCCAGTTTACGTTGAAGCCGAATATTGTGAACTTCATTTGAATTAATGCAAGGAGACAAGAGAATGGTAATATTTACCATGCTAACACAGTATTCGGTCTTATTTTACACTATTAAAAATTTCCGCATGAATTTTAATGTAAATCTACTGGAAGTTTTTTTCAAGTACGTAACTGAAAATTCATGTACAGGTTCAACAAATTTCAAGTCTACATACATTAAATTTAATGTACATGGATTTGAAATTTAATGTATGAATACATGAAATTTGTATATGAATTTTCATTCGCGTTCCAGAAAAAAACTTCCAGTAAATTTTCTTTGAAACTCATTGAGGACTTAAAAATTAAGGACCTTCAAGCGACAGACGAACCATATGATATTTTTCGCATCCTTCTTTTATAAAATATGTAAGAATTACAAATTTCAAATATGTGATAGTAGAATACATGCATGGGATTGCGCACTGTGAATGCAAATTCTCATTCCATATTGGTTCTGAAATATAGGAAGCCAAATTTTCTGAATTATAACCTTCAATCGTAAGAATTTTCCATCGATCCCATAATGTTTCAAAACCACTATGAAATTAAAATCCTCAATCCCAAGCATGTATTTTATCATCGTATTCATAAAATTTTGATTTCTCACGTGGTTCACGAAAATATTTCGCGCAAAATTTCGTACCCTTCCCCAACAGAACCTAAAATTTGTGTACGTCCAGGAAACGTCCAAATACGTTTCTCAGACGTCCTTCGGAGGTTTCCTGGACGTACACAAATTTTAGGTTCTGTTGGGGTTCAGTGTCGTTCAAGCACTCTCAACGACAAGACCCGTAAAGTGTAACCTAATGTGATTGAGAATAATAATTTCAAAATTTATAATCATAAAAAGATTATAATTATTCAATTTATTCACTCAATTTCAAACATTATTGATGGTTATGTTATTTTCTCAAATCTCGATCGATTTAGTCTAAGTTAATTTTTAATGTACCGATACTTGAAATTGTAATTCAATTCCACATGATTTGAAAATTAATGTAATAATACTCGAATATCATTTCATGTACCTTTCAAGTTGACATTTCATGTACACTGGTACATTAAGAGTGCATTGAAATTCAAGAAATTTTTAACAGCGTATATAAAATCGTGATCGTTACTGTTTGAGGATAGAATTCTCTACCATTTTTCTGGTAATAATTATTATGTAGCATAGTAATTATTACCGGAAAAATGGTAAAGAATTCTACTCTCATATAGTAACAATCACGATTTTATATAAAATAAGACCGAATACTATGTTAGCATGGTAAATATTACCATTCTTTTCTCTTCGTGTACGGTAGAAATGAAGAGGAGTCGCGGTAGCGATCCCGACTAGTTGATGAAAGTAGCTGCAATTTACACTGAGAGAAATAATTACTAATACCGAGAAAAATTGTGTTGAATCAAGAAAATATTTATCCAATTCAAAAATTATATCCTTAGTTTTAGAAAAATTTTCTTGTATCAAGGACACACATTTCTTAAGAAACGGATTTCTTCCAACATGAAAATATGTTGTTCGTGATAGTAATTATTTCTCTCAGTGTAATAGTTGCTACAACTATTCATATTGTTGACCAGACTAGACGCATGTCTTTAACACATGTGTAAGTAGCTACAGATACTGCTCAATAGGAGGAGTAACCACTTTTGTTATATATAGTCAGAAATCGTCTACACTGTTAAAAATTTCTGGATAAAACTCCAAATATACGCAAAGGAAGCGATTTCCAATAACTTAAATTCAAGTTACATGTGCATGGTATTTCAGTTGAAGAACAATACATCCACAAATGTGTGATATAATATGGTAAAAATTTGAGAATTGAATTATTTGTAAATGAATTTTCAATTCAGATACCAAGAATTTGGAATTTCAGTGACAAATGTTATTGAGAAAGTTATGAAATTGCAAACAATTTTTCACAGTGTATAATTCAATTCTGTTCCAGCTATTTTTCTTTCAAGTAAAATAATCCTAAGCAACAATAATCGAATGGGAGTATAATGAGTGAAAAAACCAATTTGATTCCTTGTAACTTGAAAAGCGTGGCCACTAAAATCGGAAATTATAGCAATTTGATAACGGTGGATGGCCCAGAGCCCCCTCTCAGATCGTCTCTTGAGGGCTTCCCGTAAACTCTAGAATTACTACATCTCTCCACCCAAAATACACAACAGTGATTGAATAAAATTGAGAAACTCCATTGTTGTATTTCCTTTTATAAACTTATTCTCGAGTTTTTGGATAGAGAGATCTAATAACTCTAGGATCTGAGAGATGCCGTTAATCTGCATCGAAAAGAGAGAAAAGGAGGAATCTGAACGAAAAGAGAGGCGGAGAAATTGTAGTCGGCGCTAGTGGCCACAAACCGTGTTTTATGTAAATATACTTGAGCGGAGTGACACCAATCATTCTTAGCATTAATTGATACAAAAACATTTATGCATGTTCTTTTTCACACCGGCGTTTCTCATGATCACATCATCAGGACATTTTTATCTAAACTAATTTATAATGGATAAGAAAAAACTTGAGTCATCGATTGTAATCGGACAACATTTCGCAATGAAGAAATTTCAAATCAAACACAATATTTATACACGATCACTGAGGATCAGGATAAATGTTCTTCAATTGAAATGAAAACTTAATACAAAACTTCAAATTTGCAAAACTGCAAAACCGGAATTGATTGAAGATGAATAGAGGATGAATGAGTGAATTGTATACACGCAACCGACGAATGTTTACTCACATACCCTTCTACGCAATTCAATATTTCCGTTAACCAAGACCAAAGCACTCAAGTGATCACAAATATTTTGACGTAAAAATTCTCTTTCATTTCATAGGAGTGACAGAACTGTCGATGGATAGACCGGAAGTGGAAGAAGAAGATGAATGGAAAGACGCTTTACAAGTCACCCCTGTTTGTAGTCCCTTGAGGCGAAGACCTTCCACCCTGACTTCCCTACAAAAACAAATGTCCATGGTCGTGGAAGAGGCGATCGATGTTGTGATCAGATCTCCGCAAACAGAAAGAACTGCGTTCGAAGATAAAATGTGTATAGTGTCGGTTCATGAACAAAGAACAACAATTTCTAAAGATGATCAACAAAATGTGGACTCGGTGAGACCGAGAGTGAAATTAAAAAGAAGGACTTCGAAAGATATCGAATCGAAATCTTCTCCCGAGGACGAAGATCTCAAATTCGAATTGGCTGAGTCTAGACTTGTATCTGATACAGCAGACCTCGTCTTTGACAAATCGCCAACTTCTATGTCGGGAGACCATCATCCTTCACATGAGAGAAGAAAAACATCGACCTACCATACCAGTCCTGATTTCAAAGGAAAAATCACAACTATTAGTAAAGAAATTCCAGAAAGGTTCGTATGCATCTCTACGTGCTAATGATAGGTACTCGATTCACACATTCATTTCTCAACATGTATTTTTTTTGTTTTTCATACATTTGCAGAATCGAAGAAAGTCCAGAATCAAAGTCAATCGCGAGCGAAAAAACCCCCGTTGATGCGACGAAGAAGACAATCATCGAAGAACTTGAAACTCGCGATAAAGATAGTCGTAAGCGAGAAAGCAGAAGAAAGAGTAAAGAGCAAGAATGTATAGAAAGAGTGACGGAGTTCTTAACGAAACATAGCGTGGTTATGAATCTACCACCAGTCCGTCCAGTTATCGAAGAGCCGATACTGGGGAGCTCTGAAGAGAATAATAGGTTATTAGTTAGTCGCGAGAAACGACCGTCTTTGATCAGTGAGGAATTGGGGTCTGGATCGAGAAGAAGACTTTTGCTTCACGAGGAACTCGCTCCATTGAACAAAAGAAGGGGAAGTTTGAAGAGGTACGAGGATTCGTTTGAAACTAGAACTTCGGGTCAATCTTCTTTACTCGATGTCTCCAGAACGGATACTGAAAAAGATGAAGAGCAAAGCGAAGAACGGGAGGCATCGAATAATGTCGCGGGAACGAAAACAGAAACTTCGGTCATCAAAGCCGAAAGCAGTCCTGTCATCGAAGAGGCAACGACGGAGATCAAACGACCCAGTTCTCTAAGGAAAAAGCGCAGTTCGTTCTCCAGGGAATCATCGAGGGAATCTATTTTAGATGAAGCCAAAAAAGAGGTCAGAATACAAGAAGATGTCGAAGAAATTTTTTTTGAGGATATGAGTAGTGAGTTGAGGCTATCCGAAGATCTTTATCCCGCGGTACAGTTGGTGAGAGCTAAAATCATCACCGCGGAAGAGGCTGCATCGAATTTATTGGAAGACACGGCGAGAACAAGAATTGAGGTAAGAAGTTTTTTCATTTGCTTCTTTTTTCATACTAATTCGTGTGCTTGGGGAGAATATTTTCATTTATGATGATTCTTTGATTGATTTTGTTGAAAACTCTCAAATATTTTGTACCACCATCTTAGGATTCAACGGTTCTTACCCAGAAGAAAATCGCTCGAGGATGACTTGCCTGGTTGTCGCAACATGATATTATACAAAAATATGTGTTCAACTTCAGGACGGATTTTTAGTAATTTTTCAGGGCTTTCTAAGAACGTCTTCACATCCAATGTACGAAACCTGTCTAATTGATTTGCTTTTGTTTCAAGATAAGATATTTCATCTACCGAAATTAACGCAATTATCTCAATTACAGTAGATGAAAATTCCCTAAAATTTTGTAAATTTATTACATTTGCCGGTATAATCAACAAAATTCTGTCAAATTTACCGATTCCTTCCAAGGTGGAATGAAAAATACAAACTCATTTGGTTTCATACAGAGACAAATCTGGTTTTTGTGCTTGGATTCAATTAAGAAATTACCTCCTTATTTGCACTCGAATTCCGGATAAGAACTACACTGTTGAAAAAAAAATGGAATTTTCCGGTACCTTGGAACTGGAACATCTTCGCGCATGATGAATTTTCCAGTTCTTTTAGAATTTTTTATTTCAAATTTGTGAATCGCTGAAGTTTGAATCGTTTATTGGAACGGATTATAACCGAATAACGGAATGCTCAGCTGTTAAAGACCTGAAATATCGCTGTACATTCTTTAAATGATGTTTCCAGTTCTAAGGAGTTGGTTCGAAAAGGTAAACAACGATGATTCGTCGAATATTTTAAATTTGAATTTTTGTTACGTTGCAATAAACGGTTCAAACTTCAACAACATAATTTTGTAGCATAAAAACAAGAATTTCCTAGATACGTGAACTGGCATTTCCACGATTTAAATGTAATTTTCCAGTAAAAATCTACAGGGTAATTGCTTGCAGTACGGTACAGAAAGTTCTCAGGTATAATGAACCGCTGACCCTATTACAATTCTAAATCTTGTGCTTGTGATTGAATAATAACATCACAAAATTAACAGTATCTCTCAAAATCTTGTGGAAATATCAGAAATTATTCTCCATGCTTGAAAAATTAACTAACAGAACATTCACCACAAAAGTTTATGAATCATATGAAAATCAATAAAGTATTTTCTATTATCACCGAAGGTGCAGCCACCACCGGAACTGGCGGTTGTTGCCGAATCGACTAAAACAAAAAGACTCACTTCACCTCTTCGTGGTTCAACCGATCTTCCGGTTCAGCTGCAACTCCCGATTCTATCGAAGTCTACTTCGGAGAGTTTATTGTCCGATGGACATTCGGCACCACTGACAGTTGCAAAAATGACGGTAGTGACGGAGGATTCTGCTTCAGTGTCACAAAGGAACGTCAAACCTGAAATCCTCTTAGATTTATCCAAGTTTTCGGAAGAGGAACTGCTTGAAGACGCAGGGGTTGTTGAAAATGATGGAATTATAAAGGAGCAACGTACCTTGAGCAGGACAGGAAGCGTTGATTCGAAAAGGTTGAGAAAGATTCGTGTCATCAAAACTGATGCATTCGCTCGTTCTCGAACTATCGTTGAATCAAAATCGATGGAAACGCAAGAAACTACCTCATCTCCGACACCAGATAGAGTAACATTTGGCATCGGTTCTCCTGATGATGATGTCAGAATAAGTGGGTGAGTTGAATAAATTCTTACAAATCTATTCAGGGTGTTAACTATTAACAACCAGTGGTGCGGATGTTCTCAATTGAAATTTGAATCGTTTATTGAAATTCATTGTCAATTGAATGTAAAAATATTGTATTAAACTCAAAGTAAACTCAAGGTTTACATAAAATTGGTATTATGCTCTATAGATGATATTTTATAACAATCAACTTATTGATGAACATTTGATATAAGAGTAACTCACTTCCATTGAAAAGAATTCTGCCATCCCAGGCAAAAAAATTGTCGAATCCAAATCCGTTCGAACGGAGAAAACCGAGAAAAACTATTCCACCTCAAAATTGTATGATGAATATTTTGACAATATTGAAGCGGTTTTAGGGCAAATAAGGGGTGCTGTTTTTGATAATTTGGAGAAACCAATTAAGGGTGTTTGGTGAACGAAAAAACCTATCAAAAGAACTGTAACTCGAGTTACGGTTTTTTTCCATTTAACAGCGCTCGAGCATTATGCGACGTTCATGAAAATCACCATATAATTAAATTCCAAATCTATGGATTAGATATTTCAAAAAGTAATGTTTCTTTCACGTGGAATCAATCAGGTGTGATTCTGCCTCTTCTTATATTTACTTCAACGGTTCAAATCCATACATAATGGCACCTAAGATCTTTATTACGACCATTTCCGAACTGTGCCGAAGCCTACGACCTGCCTTACGATTTTCTTCCTTGGTAAATTGGCTTTACAAGGCTTTCAAGGAGTTCACAAATCAAGGAAACCTTAATTCCGAAGAGATATTTGTCAAACAGCACAAGATATTTGCTTCTCACTGGTTTTACCGAGCGAAAAGACCGTAACTCAAATTACGATCCTTTCGTCTGGCAAAGTGGTGACGTATTCGATGGTTCTTCTCATTTTGATGTAAGTTACGGCTTTTTTCTGATGATTGTCTAATTTTCAACTAATTTTCAGAGAAGAAAAATGTTTATTATGCAAAAATTAGGAGCGATAACTAATTTCTATTAACACAGTTGAACGCGCCTTGCTTCCTTGAATTGAATGATATAAAAAACTCATTTTCCACAAAAAATTGAGTCAACAACTTTTTTTCTTGTCATTTCATATCAGAATTTGTCATAATCTATCGCAAATTCATTTCGATAAACGATTCAAATTGATATTATATATGATTTATATACATTGTATGTTACAAAATTTGCACGCAAGTAATGTTATGATATTTGACAAGATCAATCACTTCTCGTGAACAAAAAATATATGGGATTTTCATTGATATTTTATCAAAACAGGTCGCTATTCGCACAATTACTTATCAGTGCACGCGCGCTTCACATCGAGGTTAGAAATCTACCAACATTAACGACCTGTTTTACAATTTCTCCATACAATAAATCACAATTTTGATGTTAGGTCAACAACATGGTAACTCAAACATGTGTTCCTTATTATTTTTCATTTACTTTGCCCGAGAAGTCTCGTGTGGCTTCAAAGACTAATGAATCAAGTACGTTATTCACTGTTCACCTGGTCGTTTCTTGAGATTAGAGTTGGATTACACGTGTGCAATGGTAGAGAACTCCGAGAAGTGCTTACCCCCTCAGACTTTTAATATTATAATCTATACGATGCGTACATGTTGAAATGGAAAAAATGATATACAAGGTGAGACATACTCCAAAACATCGAGATATATTATTTTACAAAGATGACATTTTTCTTTGGCTTTGGAGCTCAGATCGAAACTCGCTAATGCGAAAGAATCAATTTCATGGTTCCGCATGGAAGAAGTTTCGATGTTTCGAATCACCACACTGAGAAAAAAGGTTTTCTTTTGACAAATCAACGAATAAGACTTATTCATTATCACCAAATATTGTGTGGATTCAAGAAATTCATATTTATTATTTATAACCAAATCATTTATTTGATTCAAACTGATGACTTCTGCTCAAATTTGGATTTATCGAATCATCATTGGTATGAAATTGACTCAAAAAAATATGTGCTGTATTTATCAACTATGGGGTGAAATAAATATTAATAAATTTTCCTGTGGCCGTAAGCAACTATATACGATTTATTTACTACCCAATAAACACACATACGTCTAAAAAACGTGAAAAACGCCCAATAACCACACGTTGACATTTAGTAATATTCTTCCGTTGATTCGACGTAAAAATGCCGCGGCAGATCACGTGTTTTTCAACTATAAAATAACGTCACAACAACGGTTCAAAAGTCGTTTATAAGACGTCATATAATGACGTGTTATAATGATGGTTCCAAAATGAGAAACAAACCAGACATATTATTTGAAAAATTTTCTATTAATGCGAAAAGAAGGGATTTTTGATAACACAAAAATTTAAGAAGAAAAATATTCATAAATGAAGTCACGCTATTCATTATTTCACTTCTCGTTTAGGTTTTTATCCAACGTTGCTGTGTTTTGTTCGACATTCTCAACACGATATCTTCGATTGATGTTCGAGCATTGAAAATGTCATAAACAATACGTCCTCAACGCGTGATTGAAGTACATTTCAAAAACGTTTTTTGAAGACGTTTTTTAATGGTCATTTTTTACTATTAGTTTTAGTAATACGTTATCGAAACGTCATTTCTGGACGTCTATTCCCTCGTCAGATGTTAACCAAAAATGAACGTTATGAATTCGACGAATAACGTCCGTTCGATAGTGCAACGTTTTTTCAACGTTGAAATAACGTGCATGTGTTTATTGGGTATAAACAAATCTTCTTTCTCAGTGCACGATGTTGCATTACCACGAAGAGAATTCTGTTTTCTTTGGAATTCACTTGATTCGTGTGTTTTTGTGCAAACAGCAATTATCGTTTCAATTTTTCGCTTCATTTTTAACATTCATGTTCGAACGTAGGTCTGTATCCCCAGGAGATTATTCCGTAACGTTTTCTCTGGGGACAAACTACCATGTATACAACGAATGCATTTATTTTTCACGTGGATAATTATCCACTCATCTTCTTCAGCATTTAACTCTATAAATTCAATGTTGTACGATAACTTGATGTCTTTGATACATTCCACCTCTATTATGAAATTGAGTGTATCATCGTTTATTTGTAGAATATACCATATTATCCACTTCGGAAAAATACCTCTGATAAAATTCTTCTAAAATCTCTCTGTCTCCGAAGAAAAGTTGGAGAATAGTTTATGTAATTTAAGGTTTTCGTAGAGTTTCGTAATATTCCTCCAACTATTGCAACCTGTCTGTTCAAATAAATTGAATACGTTATTGAACAGAAATCATTGCATAACTCTTTGTACTAGATGCTTGAGACATCTGCCACCTGCACTATTCGATCCCTTTCGTTTTGTTGAGATGTGACTGGAATAAATTGCAAATTCCTGGAAGTTTAAGATAAGACTTTGCGGGAATTGTCTCTTCGCATCGTTGGAGGTCGGAATAAAATGGAATATCTAAGTATGATCTACGCGTTGGATAACTTTGATTTCTTTCCAAAATTTGGAAAAAGATTCAAGCATTGAACGAGTAACCGATATACTTTGGAATTTTTTCAAATTTTCCACGAAAATAATGGGAACATACATGAATAATGTGAGTAAAATATATTTCAATTGATGCAGTGTGATAAGAATAACACAGGATTGCTACGAAAATGTTGCTGTGGGTTGTGGCAACTAAAATTTAGTTGTTCCATCTGAATTTTTATTGGCCTTACTAGAAGGTTAGTCGTCTAAAATATGAATAAAACAATGTATTCAATAATAGCCTTACAAACGATGATTATTGGCGTTTCGATGGGCCGCTAATGGTCCTGCAATGCCGTTGAAGAGTCGTTACTGACCCTTCGAATTTCGGCAAATAAAATCTATTCACTTCCAATGAATATTCATTTAGAATGATTAGCTGTATAATATTCAACTAACCCCTTTTTCTCAGTATAAAAAATCATCTCCCCCGAGTGGAGAAGTTTTCAATGCTATATATAATTGTTATATAATTATATATCACTTGTATATAAACTATATTGAAGTGTATAGAGTCGTGCTAGCAGCGGCGCCATCAAACAATAGAAAAACCATCCAGTTCGCCGAGCAGTACTCTTTCTTTATTGAAAAAGCCAACGTTTCGCTCAGATACTGGGCATTTTCAAGGCAAAAAATACAATTGTGGATTTACAGAAGAGTTGTGTTACAAAAACATTGAGTATAAATATGTACAAGAATTCGTGTAAAATACACCAACGACAAAATTAGCCGCTCCGAGCACGACTCGATACACTTCCTATTGGATCACCCTATCCATTTTTTGTGGGTTCTTTACATTGTATTTTTTGCCTTGAAAATGCCCAGTATCTGAGTGAATTGGATGGTTTTTCTATTATTAAACTATATTGAATTACTATATTCATTTTGACCATTGTCTTCGCGTAATTGTTTCTGGGAACCGGGAATCTTTCATCTCTAAAACCAAATCTTTTGAATCTAAATATTTTTCTGAACTTTGAAAACAATTCCGGTCATGATTCTGTCTGTCCACCTAACGATATGGTTGCATGTAGTTCTGAACATACATTAGGAACGAGAATATTCTACGTCCTTATCATGACTGTTGAAAAAATTATCACCAAAATGATCAACTTTTCCATCGAATAGGAATGTGCGAAAATACCAGCTCTCCTTACTTTTAATTAAACAATCATCAAATTTCTATGAATATTTAACCCCAAATTGATAATTACTGTTACATTTCCCTCTTCTACTTCACTGCCCTCATATTCCTCATATCACAATGAATCAAAGTCAAGAAAATATTTCTTGTTCGTCATAAAGTTCACACGTCATTGTCATCATATCGGAGATCGACAATACCATTACCGTCATTCTATTATATTCATCTTCTGTCGTATTTCAAAAAGAGGTTACGTCAAATATGACGTCACATTGATCACCATTCAGCACATCTTCGCCATATCACATGACTGTATCCAATGATATTATGAATGTACGGAATGGTTTGGAATGAAAGAGCAAACGAGTGGTGTTCACATTCTTCCGTGTGGTTAACCGAGCTGAACATGCTCTCTGGGTTACTACCAATAGATATAGATGGATAAAGATAGATATGTTAGAAGTGGTGGAGAGAAAATAGAGAACATACAAAGGTGGGGAGAATACAACCATGTGGTAAATGGAGCGAGAACACGGGAAATAAGAGAAACAGCAAGATGGAACAAACTGAAAAAAACGAGAAGGAAAATGCTCTTTACCATCACGATGCGCCCGCTCTGTTCTTCTCTTGTTGACGGACAATATATACAAAAATGTATACGCTTATACATCCGAAGTACAGAACCGAATACGCGATAGCCTACATATTTACATATCGAATATTCCTTCATGAGAAAACAGATAAAGTGCAAGGGGGTTCATGGAAAACTTGGAAAAGCATGGAATTTGAAATTTGTATTCCATTCGTATGACATCCTTCCAGGGGCATCTTTTTGAATTTTTCACATATTTTATATCGGTAGGGATGAAATACAACGATGTAACACACGATGGTAGCAAAATTAGGACAAATCGGGTATTTATAACATAGTACCAGTCAATCGGGAAATCGCCGTCTACTGTTTTTCGCTTGAATCATTCTGTCACGCGATCTACACTGAAGATAAACTGTTTGTGTATTGATGTTTCATAAAGTCTAGATAACAAATCAAAAGAATGGTGAATTTTTTGATCCATTCATTGCAGTTGATGAGAAAACAATATTCAATGCAAACAAGAATGTTCTGAGACGAAGAGGAAAGGAGAATTATCTATAAGAATTGATTGGCAATCTCAGATAATTATCAAGCAATGATGAAGAAGAAATTCAGCTGGACCAACTGGTAACCTAGATGATAAAATTATTCAGATAATTTGAAACTAGTTACTCATCGAGGGAATGGTGCATCGTATAGTATGTATCGAAAGGACCGGTAAGTGGGCAATCAACAACCGGGATATCTCAAAGTGAGCGGGAGATGAAATGTCATATAACTTCTATATCGGTTGAAAAATGAAATAACTGATTCTCAATTTTCGTCCCATTATACGCTACTGGATTCTTCTCACCTGGGAAAAAGTTGAAAACATTTATACGGATCCAGTTATCTCACACCTGAATAGAAAGTTTCGGTATTCAGATCTATTTTTGCGGAAAAGAATTTGTCAAAAATTTTACATATATGCGAATGATGTGCACTCTCCTTGCGGGTGCGAGGAAAAATAATATGTTCATCATCGATTGTCAAATATGAATGGACATCCAGAAAACGATAAGCTGGAAAACAGCATGAGATTATGCTTAACAGTTAAAAATCCCAAAAATGCTTATTTTTACTCTACTATGCTCATTTTGAAACGATGTTAGTTGCAAAAGAAATATCAAATATCTTCAGAACAAAATGAAGAGATATATATATTCTCAAATTCAGCATAAAATATTCTATGAGAAACGATATTTGATTGAAAACTATTCAGCGCAACGCAAGTTGACGTTATTCTTATTTTCACGTTTAAACATTCATTACGTTCTTCTCAAGAATGTGACATTTGGTTCAAACGTACGTTATGCTTGACCTATGAAATAAACATAACAAATGACGCGCCAGGGGGGATGTGAGAAAATTGTTGCATGGGGATCGCTCCTTAAGAAAAAGAAAAGTAAAATGAATGTAATCCGGTCGGTGTTGACAGCAAAGAATTCGCGAAAGACTTCTTCAAGAACTCTGTGGGAACTTTTCAGTTCTCAAAGAGTTCTTGAAAAATTCTTAAGTGATCTTTCGGTGTTTGGGATCAGAGTATTCACGACGCACTTCTTAGAACCAATTTTCCTTATTTGGGGTGTATATTGAGTCTACCCTCCAGGCAGCGTATGGCTTCGGAAAGAGTTTAGAGTGCCATAATGTCAAATTCACGGAATTCAACTAAACTCTTTCTCAACTATTTTTTCGCAAATGGATAAAAATATACCATTAAAAGTTGCTTTTATCATTCACCTCGGAATATATTTCATGTAAATGTGATAATTACAATTGAAAGGTGCGTTTTTTCATATATCATTGAATTCCACTATATTGTTCCGAAAAATGACTACTTCCAATTGTAATAACACGCAAATGTCAAGTATATTCAGACTTTCATGATAAAAACAATAGTACTTGTGGTATTTTTTCCTTAACGTAAGAATATCCCTGAATTTTATTTCAATGATATCTAAGATTGATTCAAAAATACTATTAAACTTAATATGAAAACAATTTGAAGCAAAAGTTGAACTGAAAAGGAACATTTAAAACAAGAATATCGTGTTTGAGCGAAGATTAATATGTCCTTTTTCACAGTGTGAACAAATTTGTTTGATTCTAGCATAAAATATATTCGAAGTGAGTGCAACTTACTACGCTGAAAACAAGCATAACGTTTTCTGGGTGGAGTTATAATAGAGTCATTCCATATGAAATCACCACATCGCTAAAGCTGCACTATTTTAGATTTTCGTCGTGCTTGGTAGAAATCTTCTCTGAGGTGTGAGAAAAGGAAATTCACGGCCATTTGATTTTTATATTTTGTCAGATTCATTCCAGACCAATGAACACACTTCGAAAGTGCTGGTTTTGTGCTCTTATGTTTTTGACTGCCAATTTTTCAAAATGAGAGATTTCAACGTTCAGGGTGGCATTTTGAAGCTGAAAGATAGCAGTTGCTCTGAAAAATATCAAAAGTGACTCAATAGGTACCCCCCAAAAATAGCAGTGTGCTGAAAAATGTGTTTTTTTTTTTACTGTTTTTCGTAATTTTCAAGTTACTTGTACAAATAGGGTGACCAGATCGTCGAGGTGCAAAACCGGGACAGTTCCCCCAGAGTGGAAGAATATTCGAAATTATATATAATTTTTTTATAAAATTCAATATGGTTTATATCCAAGTTATATATAATTTTGAAAATTTTTCTATTCGGAACACTTTTTGTTAAGGGAATTCCGGAGTTTCAAAATCACTACATTTTCCTCCCGGTTTGCTCATAGAAAAGACGAAGATAAAATCGAAAAATATCAGTAAACGTACACTGAGAACCCAATTTCTTAGATTGGAAGAAAATTTCTTTGCCCTCATTCTGGTAAATCTTGTTTTCAATGGGAAAAATAATTCATTTCAATGAAGAAATGTTTGATTGAATTGAAGTAATTTCTTCCAAATTTAAGAAGGAGTATATTTTTGTTCCAATTTGAAAATTCTTTGTTTCAGTTTGATGAAAACTTTTTCCTTCCAACTGAATTTTCTTTGATTGAAAAAAATATTTATTTGAATGAGGACGAAGAAAAATTTCTTCCAATCTGAAAAATTGGGCTCTCATTGTACTCTCTTTGTATCACAGATACAATGCATGTACTCATGATTTTCGAGGAAAATTGGAGTAGGGGAGAACTCATAAATCTTTGGACTTTGGGATGCCCTCGAAAAAACCGTCCGAGTATCAGTGTCTCTCTTCGTAGCATACTTTTCTTTTCATTTATTATCATCGATAAAATGCAAATTTCATAGATTCTGAAAAAAACGAGGACATATCGAATCAAAACTGGAACGCTCCCCAATATTGTCAAAAACTGGGACATGTCCCTGTAAATCGGGACGTATGGTCACCCAAGGTTATAAAATTTTATATAAAAGATTAGTGCTTAACTCACTTTGTGCAAAATCAACATTACAGAACAAACTACAATGAACTGCATTCGAAGCCAAGGTAGCATCGATACACAAACATCTTCTTTTCAGTTTAGATCACGTGAAAAGATATACCTTCAGTCAAGAATCATCTCTACGTGACTTGGGAATTGAATTTTATAGTGTTCTGTATTGTGTAATTACTACACTCCACTGGATGCTGTATTTCTCAATTATAACATCAGGTCATCGGCACTATCTCGAATAAATTACCATCGTCCACGAAACTGCACACGAGTTCTGATGATATACTTCCATCGTTAATATTGTTAAGGCAAAAAGTGATTAATAACTCAGTTCCCATTCTACCAATTTGACCATCCTTTTTTTTCAATTTGGAGCAAAAACTGTGCATATTAACGTGGCATGGGAGGAAATTCACAAATATCTCACTTGATTATTAGTGAAAAAAAAAACGGGAGAACAAAATCAATTTTTGACAAAAAAAACGAAAAGTGTGAAAATGATTGGTGCGAATTCGCACACGGAGAAAAATGCAGGTCGAAAATATAGTAATTTTTAATAGAAAATTGGAGACTATTTCTCAAGTTTGTAATGAAGATAAAACGGTTCACATTTTTGTTGAATATTACTTAACAGATCTTAGAAGCTAATATGAACATTCCAAAAATGGTGCATGAAATTTTACGAAGTGAAGAACAACATTTTGAAATCTGATTTTCGAAATGTTGTTATTCACTTTGTAAAATTTCATGCACGACTTTTGAAATGTTCATATTAGCTTCTAAGATCTGTTGAGTATTGATATTTTGTCATTGTTTTTAAAGTCATATTCAACAAAAATGTGAACCGTTTGATGTTTGTTACAAACTTAAGAAGGATTCTCAGATTTTAAAAAATACTCTTCAATTTTCTATTCAAGATTATTACATTTCCGACCTGCATTCTTCTCCGTGCACCTGTGTATACTTGAAGGGTTGATGGAGGGTTTGTATCTATCATAAAATTCGTCGTGGTCTATAAAAGAACATATTCTCACATCGAGTCGATGATAAACACTCTTTTTCTAAATTAATCCACACAGGGCATAATTTGAGTGACATATAAAGCTGACCGAATGTTGCTACAGTTTGAATCGTTTATTGAAACAAATTAGTAATCGAATAACACAATATTCAGCTGTTGAAAACCATACATCTCGCAGTACATTCTTTAAACGATGTTTTTGGTTCCGAGGAGTTAATTCAAGAAGATGAATAACGATAATTTTACCAAATTTCGTGAGTTGGGATTTTGGTTTCGTTTCTATAAACGATTCAAACTTCCAGAATATATGGATCTAAATATCAGATAGCTTTCAAAATGATGTAGAATTGATTTATAATTCATGTAAGTGATCGTTTGATTTCATAGTATATATTTCAGTAAAATGTGACCAAACGGTGGATTCGCTAACCAATGAATAATTGAATCCACAATTAATTATTGTTGAATAATAATCAAGGTTATGAACTGGAGATAAACCTTGACATTATCATTCGTACGTTAGGATTGGACTGAAATTTAATAAAATTTTTTTCCCTCTCAACTGACGCATACTTTCGGAAACCATTAGCGATCGGTATTACAGAATCCTCCAACAAAAGCTTAATTCAAATACATCCTGAGCGCATAAAAAGGGTGTCTGGAATTGTTCGTGACATTTCGTCCCGTCACTTGAATATGAATTAACAGGATTCCACAGTAATGATCACAACTCCTCTCATGGATCACATGCATGTGCTCTCATCAATTATTTATAAATTAAGATTGAATATCAGAGGTCCAGTCGTTCATGAAATTGATACATATTCGACAATCAATGAAGCGCGACACGATCGAGAGGTGATTTATCAAGAAAAAAAACATTCATTATTTTGCAATTGATTCATTTTCCATAAATCATGTGCAGAAGAGTAATTAAGTTTTTCTTTGTAATATTGAATACTTCTTTTCTGTTAAAAGGAATTTCACGGACTTGAGAGAAATCTGATTTATACTCTTCTCAGTTTTCCTCCACATCACGGTTCTATTTCTCTCATAATTTCATTTCTTCTGGTTCATCTTCATTTTTTTATCAAGATTCTTTTCTCTTCTCTTTTATCTAGAATGATCCTCATTTTCCATCATACGTTCCTTCATCTTGTTTCTTGAATTCTATGTTTACAATGAGTCAGAGTAGTAATTTACAATTTTTAAATTATATGAACATTGCATATAACGAGGAAGTGCATATATTGATGATGTCAATCGTTGAGCAGGATAATTTCTGTTCTACAGAACAAATATCTAGTTCTTGTAGATGTGGGTCAAATCTTGATTGAAATCGATGTATTCTGTATAACAGAAGGATAAATTCTGTCAACAATTGACATGACTGTCATTTATAAAAACCAATCCGACCTCCCAATAAGACCACCCGCAATAAGAACGCTTCCCCAGTTTCTCGCTCGAAAACTTTCCCCAATTTTTGGGTATTCGCGTGCGAGCCTCTGGATGAGAATGCCCAACTTAGTAGAACTATAAAGAGTAAAATGAAATAATTACTTCCCAGGCAGCAAGACAGTTTCGGAAGAATGCCAGATGAGTTCTTAACATGAACTTCTCAGGAACTCTCAGCATTGAATTCTTTCAGAATTCATTTAGATTGTCTGGAGTTCTCAGAGAATTCTTCTAGATGATTTAGGGAGTTTGTAAAATGTTCGAAAACAACGCTTAAAATGCGATTAAGGAACTCTCAAATGTCCAATGATATTGACTCGTGCGGTGTTTTCTACTCAATCCGAAAGAATTATTTGCGGATTCGTTGAAAATGTAAATGGCGTTAATAAGATCATATGTTTTCCAGTTCGTACATGCTAAACCAACTTATTGGCGAAAGTTTGAAATATCTACTTGGAATTTCTTTTTTTCACCCTAAGATTCAAGTGATTTATGTTCTCTTATCACGATGATATTCATGCTTTTATGAAGAATTGTAATAAATAATCGTTATCGATACGAAAAATTGAATAAATATTAAAAAAACCTCAAATAAAACGTTCCGGGGGGTGATTTCATCAGTGTACTGAGAGATACTGAAATGTTCTCTATAGAGATTTTTGTTATTCAAAATATTAATATACCGAAAATAACTGACATCTAAAATTGACGATAGTTTTATAGGGATTGCGATTACACTTCTTTGAAGAATAATTTTGAAACAAAAGTTTGTCCAAATTCAAAACTCAACTCTTATACATCAGAATGTACGTTGAATTCTCCCAAATTCCAATGTGAAATATAAATTCTTCTTATGTGCAGGCGGGAAAAAATATTTAATAACAAACGAATAAAAAATCATTCAAATACTCGGATAAAACTGTTTATTGATTTCAATGTACCCAATGTAAACTAATTTTATATTATCCAATTTATGAAACTCTCCAATTAACAGATACATTTGAAATTCAAAATAACTCGTTTGATTAAAGAAACGAGATTCTTGAAAAGTCTTAATTTGCTCTTGATTCATACTTTCAATGTTCTCAAAGAATTCTCTTGTGAGTTCATAATTAATTCTAATGTGATGGGAAAACAACACCAAGAATGCTGTATTGGTTGGACATTTGAGAATTCTGAATATATTCTACCAGAATTCTTCCGATCACTTTTGGTGCTCCTGCAGAATTCTTTCGAACATACGAGAATTCTTTGTGGATTCTTTTAGAACTCTCAATGTTGTCTGGGTTGAATGTACGTTATCGTTTTGAATAATTCTCTATACTTTCAAAGAACTTTGCTCTACGGAATCAATCCCGTCCCGTTGTTTTTCAGGTTAATTATATAAATTTTATTTCTATGCACATTCAACGAATATGTGTGTATTTGAAGATTTTTGTATAAAATACCCAAAAATTCCCGTAGAGAAGTTTTCTTTGACCATTCCCATAAACGTGCAAAATTTCCATATTATTTTCCATGTTTGAAGTAAAAAATGATGAAAGGAATAAGGAAATTTTGCATGAACGAGGAAAACCGTCCCTAAGGGCCCAGACAAATAATTGAAATTATTTTCGTCTGTTTGAATGTTATTTTGATTCACCACGTATTCAACCGCAGGTAGAGTATTTTCAAGGGAATCAAATTCTTTCATTGAAGATGAAGCCTCGGGCAAATGGATTCTTCAACATTTCCATCTAAATACATGAAATAAAGCAATATACAATTAATATTACTAAAAATCGTAGAAATAATATGTACATCAACTATATGCATTGCATAAAACAGTATTCCTTTAGAATCTAGGACTTGTTTACATGGATGCTATGGAAAAATTGACACTCGTTTAAGCGTTCTTATTGAGAGGATTGCATGACGGAAAGAGAGACAGACACAGCACGGAGCGTGCGCCTGGTGGGGGTACTCGAATTCTAGGAAAAACTCTTCCCCTTTGTGTTCTTATTGAGAGGTCAGACTGTATGTCATTATGTGATGAAATATATTTTTATAGAATTCATGTCATGTTTATTTACACTTCTTAGACGTTGTTACTGGCTATCGTGAAACTGAAACGTTCGTGTTTCCACTTCAAGTCTCCAGGACGAATACAACAAATCTTCGGAATGTGTATTGAAATTTTCATGATTTCAACGTGATTCTTCTAAAAAAATGTAGAGTTTAATTGCTCCCACCTCAATATTCAAAGTTTTTGATAAATTTTGTTAAAGTGGAGATTAATTATATATTTTACATGGAAATTATAAAGAAAAGTTCTGTAACATTTTTCAAGATAGAATCGTGTACAACTTTCATATAATCAATTCATAAATTCTCCAAATTCAAATTTTACGTGTGGAGATACACGGAAAAAAGAAAATGAGGAAAATCCACTTGTAGGATGACAACGCGTCGGTTCGAGTCTTTCAATGGAAATTCTTACAAAATATATTGTAAAATAATTCACATTGTGGAACAAAAATAGATTCTCCTCTCATGATGTGAATCACTTGACAATATATTTTGTAAAGATTTTCATTTGAAGGCTTGAAACGACGCGTTTTCATCCTACACTTTACGTGCATATTTGTATTTCCTCATCTTGTTCTCTAATTTACGTCTTGCTATTCTAATTTTCTCCTTCTCAATTATGTTATTTTTCGTCAAGTACTTAAGCTTCTTCATTGCCCATGTTTCTTCAGCATCATTAAACGAATGTTGAACTCAATATTTCACTATATATTTTCGTGATCATACACTTCCAAATCCTCTCCTCCTCATTTTTCGAACATATTCTCTTCTTCATTTATACTTTTTTTTCTCTATTCCCATATTTATACTGAATTTTCCCATACTCATATGGAAAAAGGGAATCCCCGTACATTTATGGGGATATTCACATAGAAATACATGAAAATTATTGTTTTCATGGGTTTTTTGATACAAATTTTCAGGTTCTTTCCGAATATTTATGGGAAATTTTCTATCCATGTATTATTACTTTCCTCAAAAAAAATTTTCCAAGTGTATAAACCTTCATCAAATTTCCATATAGATTACAATATACAAACCTAGGACTTCATTTTCACCACCTCTAGTTGCCTTCTAGGCCTCGCAAGACCTCACCGGCCTCTCGTGAAGGACTTGCGAGGCCCAGTAAAGCCTCGTAATAATCTAGAGAATTGTTATAGTAATTTCTGCTAGGGTGTAGCACTAATATTACAGCGAAAATCCGATTTGCAGTTACGATACTAGAGTCCGATGAATTTTCGTTATCAAATTTCCTCAGGCAGTTATTATTTTTCTGCGAATTCACAAATTATCATTCTTCAGGTAAATTTCGTAGTAAAAATCAGTCATATAAAAGCCACGTGTGGATGATATATCCTGAGTGGAACATTTTTTCACATCATCTACACTGAGAACCCAATTTCTTAGACTTGAAGAAAATTTCTTTGCCCTCATTTTGATAAATCTGGTTTCCGATGGGGAAAATAATTCATTTGATTGGGAAAATTCTTCATTGAGTTGAAACCACGTTCTTCGAATTCAAGAAGGAATATATTTCTGTTTCAGTTTGAAAATTTTTCGTCTCAATTTGATGAACACTTTTTCCATTTAACTGAATTTTTTTTCCATTGAAAAAAAGATTTATTAGAATGAGGGCGAAGATCGTTTTCTTTCAATCTAAGAAATTGGGTTTTCAGTGTATAATTCAATACAGTTTATATACGAGTTATATACGAATTATATACAATTCAAAAACTCCTACTCAAGAGATCTCCCTTGGGCGAAAAAACTAATAGAAGTCGATAGGCTAAATCCTATCGGAATCAATCATATTCTATCGGTTTCCATGCATTTATTGTCACAGGACTGGAAGGTTTCCATAAGATTCTATGAGGAATCCGGAATGGATTGACACACTGTAAAAAAAATTGGCGGTATCAAGATGTCGTTTTCACACCGTAAAGCTTTATTCTAACACCGTTTGGTGTTATTTTGACACCGATTTTGGGGTGGACATGAACAGAATCTGTGTTCATCCGTGATTCTGTGTCAATTCTGACACTGTTTTGACATCGCTTTCTTTACAGTGCAGGAATCAAATACCTCATCGGTTTCTATGCGGTTATTGTCATAGCACTCAAGGGGATCCATGGGAATCTATCGAACTTTTCAGACAGGATCATCTGTGGAAGGTGAACTGTTTTGTATGGATTGAGGTAATAGGCACAGGAGAAGGAATAAATAATTCACATTATATAAACCAGAAAATTCATTCAAAATATAATATTCTCAATCAATATTTCTATGAGATTTTGATGACTAGAATCTTTTTTTATTCACATATTTCAAATAGAACCCTCATCCAATATATAACCCGTGAAAAAATCGTTCAGGTGTGATTAGGCGTGTTCACGCCTGATCATGGACATTTTTTGGCAAAATTATTCGTACTCAACTCTGATCGCACGCAGTTGGGCCTGACTACGCCTCATCGTTCATTTTTCAGCTTCGTCATGACTGAGAAGGCTTCAATTTTGTACTTACGTGGGAACCCGTGATTGAGCTTGACCGCGTGCGATTATGCCAGACAAACCATTTTCGCCCATGATCATACAAAATTGTACCAAATGAGAAGTATCCATACAAAATGACGCTATGTTGATTTTTTTATCACGAATGCACATGTCTTATCAAGCCAAGTCAGCCCCGAACACATTCGCGTACGCCTGATCACGCCTGATCATGCCTGAGAACTGGAATCTACATAAGCACAATAAGTAAAAATGATTGACAATAAATTAGTCTTTTATAAAATTGTTACAGTTTTATTCCTCACAAATAGCTAATTAATCCTGAATTCTTTATTCACAATGAAGCATAATCAAACGCGATTGGGCGTGATTGAGCGTGATTGGTCCTGATCACGTGGGTACAAAATTGAGGCCTGGTCACGCCTGAGCACGCCTGATGAATGAGGCCTGATCACGCGTGGACGATTTTTTCACGGGAAGATATAAAAACTGGGAAAGTATTCTCAATACTTATTCCTTGCATCGATGAGAAATTTTTGGAAATAACAAGGACATTTTCTGTCCATGTTTATATATCCATTACTTGATACCCACTGATTTCAAATTTCCTATAAAAATTGCTTGTCGTGCATGCATCGATTAATTACAGAAGTCAAGATATAATTTGAAGAATGAATATAAAAATTCAATCCATGTCATTGATCTTTTGGAAATTTTGGGAAATCTGAAAGATATTTCAATTACCGACGAGTTTCATGTTACAAGCTTCGTTCATTATGAGTGAAACAAAAGAGCAATCCATCATTCTCGTGCTCTCGTAATAGAATTCTTCCTCCACCAGTTTTCTCATCACCCTACTGGAAATTCTCATCCAATATATGGATCTTTAAATGAAATTTATATTCAACTGATGGGATTGATTTTGAATTGAGATATTAGAAACATTCATACTTTTTGACAAGAGAAAATATTAATACTGTGAAGAAATGATACTTTGATACGTGTGTCTATATGATCCAACATTCTTTCGTTCTTTTCCCCCGAATGCAATCAATAGGATTATTTGAAAGAATTTTTTATACATAATCAGTTGTAGAAGAATTATTTTGTCACTCATACAAGGCCGGAATGAGGACGCTTGTGCTACCATGGCCCCCACAATCTGGAAATCCGCAATATTTCAATATAGTTTCTATATAAGTTATATATATATATAATATTTGGGAAGTTGATTCAATAGTAAAATTTCATTCGTCCCGGAGCCTCTAAAATCCTAAATCCGGCCCCGCACTCCCTAATAAAGTCATTAATATCAAGAAATAAAAAGCATTTTCTATTTGTCACTCGTAGTATACTAGTGCAATTAGTGTTTCGGACGAGACAGAGACTGGTCTCTGTATCGACCCCGAGATCTAAACAGGATCTCGACAATACCGAAACGTATAGAATGCATTGTCGAAACCGAGAATCTCGACTCGAGGCCGAGACAATACTGATTTTGTCGAAACCAAGACCAGATTGTAAATTCCGAAACCAAATCGAGACCCGGTTAGTCTCGACGAGATGAAACGAGAACGAAACACTACGTGCAATAATAAAAAAACACTAACATGTGATGTGAATAAAAGACATAAAAATGCTGATTGTTACGCTTTTCTTGTACTGTCCAGAGTGTCTCTTTTGATGCCGAGTTTACGTTGACAAAAGCGCCATTGAGTGGCAAATACACGAATAATATTTGTTGCGCTCACTTGCCCCGCGCACTCTTACAAAGTAAAAATTTTATATTAGATATTAGCATATTTATATTAGACTTTTGGGATATATTTGATTATCTCACTATGAACCACAAGTATACGAGTATTCACATGGAAATGAATATGTTACAATTCAAAATAAATATAATTCTGAGCCTCATATTAAAGTATATCCCACGAGTACCATAAAAATATAGTAATCTTTAATATAAACTTTTCTCTGTATACTATACCGTGAATATAACATTAGTGAATATAAGTTATATACATGTGACGTATGTGCTATATCCTTTTGATTACTTTCCTTTTCAATATTCGTTTGAAGGGTTAGAGACGACACACTGTGAAAAATGATCGGAATTTTCCTGTGTACATTTACCGGAAAATTCCCATCGATGATTGGGGAATCAATTTCCGATACATTAATATGAAATTTCTCATAAATTCATATAAAAATTTCAAACTTCATGGGATTTTTCCCAATATTTCATAGTAAATTTCCGGACGAGTTTGGAGAATTCCTAACGCATGTATGTGTTAATTACTTCACATAAATTCATAGGAATTTTCCCATAGCAATTTTTTACAATGCACCTTGGGTTCCAGCCATCAGCGTCCCCTGGCCTGAATTCGGCCCTCGTTCCAAAGAGTTGATTCTAAAAAATAAACACCGATTATTTCCCGGATTTTGTGATCCAAACTTCAAGAACATCAATTAGGGTATAATTTATACTCAGAAATCGCACATCATGAAATCTGTGTATGCACAGTTGGAAGTTTTGGGTAAATCTGTTAGAAAATCCGTGTGTCATGAATTTTTTGTTAAATATTCAACACAAACATGTGTAATAATTTGTACAGACGCTCCTTGTGTAATCAGATCTCAACTGATTTATAATGTAAAATCATTAAAAAAAGTGGAGAAAAGTGTCAAAATGACACAAATTTTATTCAACTCAAAATTGAATATAAAAATTGTGTTCCCTGTTTAAAGAATCTCATTGGACCGATTGATTCTCATCGATTCCGACGCAAAAAACTGATTTAAAATCATTGAGAATCAATTTTTAATGGGTTTGAATCAGTTTTCTGCATCGGAATCGATGAGAATCAATCGGTTCAATGAGAAAATTTGAGCAGGTTTATTCTCAATTACCAAGGGGAGATCACCAGTGGTGGGCGCTAGTTTTTGATAAAAGATCCATGTACGCGTAACTTCGGTATTCGTTGGAAAAGCTATCCATTCATTTCCATTCATTCTGGTTTCAGCTCCCATTCCAATGGGGCTTAGTTTTCTAGATATGCAAGTTTGAAGATCGAGTGCAAGTTGATATACATATGCAAAGAAAGTACACTGTTAAAAATTGCTTGAAATTTCATGTACTTTTCATGTACATATGAGAATGAAAATTCAATTTTTGTCAAGTGGAATAGGAGTCCAAATACATGTTATTGAATTTTCAAGTTATCGTGCATGAAAATTGAAATTAATGTACAGGTGATTGAAAAAACTTGGAAAAATTTAATCCAGTATAATAACATAATAATATCATTATAATTATAATCAAATCATGGCTCTAATGGCATCCAACTGAAAATAACAAAAATGATCCAAGTGTGTTTGGATTTGAAAAAAAATCTAAAAATGCTGACATCTCAAAAACTAACCTTCAAAAAAACGGGAAATTCTTGCATTATGGCTGCAGAATACGCCCTTGAAATACAATTTTTCTCACTATGGGTCACCCTGTATACTAACGCTTTGACGAAGTCATCCGCGTATCCACTTCAACTATGTACTAGTTAGATCACACGGTTTGTTCAGTGTTTCTACATTACAAGTACATCTTGATTCACAAGTTTGAAGAATGAATGCAAGGTCATATAAGCAGAAAAATGCTCCCTTCCACATAAGTGGCAGTGGCTTGAGTGACAGAGCTTTGGCGTCCGACTTCGACGTCCCGCGTTCACATCTTGTGGAGGTGATTTTTTTTTTCAACGATCATGAACATGTACATGAAATTTGAAGAACTTGTTATTGAATTTTCAATCATGATTTCTCTCAACGATCAAGAACATGTGCATGAAATTTAAAGAACTGGTTATTGGATTTTCAATACTACTGTACATTATTTTTCATTTACGTGAGTGGAAATTGCTTCCATTACATGTAATTGAAAATTCAATCAGAAATTTCTAACAGTGTACTTCCATCCAAGCGATAGAGCTTCAACGTCCGATCTCGACGATCCCTATTCTTATGAATTATTTTAACATAAACAAAAGTGCGATTTTCACATTCAATTTATGTGGAAAAATCCATAAATTACACTTTTCAACTGTTAATTGGGTACTTATTTTGAATGTCATTTAACAATACTTATGTGTTGAATTTACATGATCGGAAATTCGAATAAAAACTTAATCAGTATCCTTTTGTGTCGTATTATTTACTTCAAGCTTCGGTTATTAGCTAACACAAATACATTATGTTGAATCGACACAAAAATTTGTGTAGACCGTTTGGGACATGTGGAATGTGTTGAATTTAACACAAAATTTCCAACTGTGTACATATATAAATTATAATCCTTTCCTTCACATGAAATTATGTTCCTTTTGAACACTGTACTCAATTCAATTCTCTCTCTGAAGTGTTATACTTGCATGTTCCTATCTACGTTGAACGATCGAATGCTAGATTCTATTCTCTTTATGTCGGCAATTACATTCTTGAATGCCGATGAGAATAATACGACTTCAGTACATCTTTTCATTCGGAGCGAATACGACGTCCATTGACAAACCCGTCAAATGTAGAACATTGAATATAATTCTCAATAACAACAACAATCCTTCCGAACAATGCTCCAATCTGTTTCAAAGAATTGAAATTCAAAAACAAGTATCGACACGGATATTAACAGATCTAAGGAATGAATCATGTTGCATAAAAAATATTCAAATTAATATCACACAGATAGAGTGCGGATTAAATTTTTTACATGTTACGTTTTTTATTTCATCTAATAATCAGCCTTACGATTTAATTAGATCTTTCAAATCGCATCACATTACATTTTTTTTCTTCCTACACTATTGCATAAATAAACTGTGAGAAAAAGAATTTAGGTTCTGATAATCTTCAAGTAAACGATCTCTCAATTGACTTTGGTCCATGAATTTTACATCTTCGTTACTTCGATCAAAAGCGAAACATTGTCATCGTTAGACATCGGATTATATGCATTTGCATATGTGCGTATGCAAAACGCATATAATGACTTTTTCATACAATTTTGCATATAATGATATTTTTTCTTTGATAATGCATATTCCAGTGTAAAATGTCAAGAGTTTCCGAGATTGGGTTTGGACAATAAACGGAATTTTCAACTTTGAGGTAACATCAAATTCTTTTCTTGAGAGATTCTTCATAATTGTATTCTGGAAACTTCACTGTCAGGCCCCGAGGTTTCAATACAGTAGGGTCTTTAACTGAATGAAAATAAATAGAAGTTGCACAATTGATACGCGCACTTCCAGAATCATTCTCGATTGAAATCCGAAATAAATTAGACACTGTGTTTTCAAAAAATCCAAATTTCAAAGTGCTCGAACGAGTGAATTCTTATATCAACGGGACAAATCGAATTCTGTCTGAAATGATTCCTATGGAAATGGCACCATATTTTGAATTTTGTCTAATGACATCGGAACGCTCATTTTCGGCTTATGAATTGATACTCAACGACAAGCGTTACAAATTTCAAAGAGAAAATTTGGAAAGATATATAGTACACTGAGAAAAAGAATTCTGTGAATTATTAATGAAATTGATTTTGCATTGAATAAATGTCTTTTTGACTCTCAAATAATTTCATAACCATAAAAAGTCGTTTCATTCATACTATCAAATCAGCTCATTGAAATTTATTTTTTGAAATTAAAAACGCACTCTATTGACTGAATAACTAATTATTTTTGTCAAGATCATCTTTTATCCAATTTATAACTCTCATTTGATGAATTCCAAAGTGAAAATCAATGAAATACAACTTCAATTTTATAACGTAAAGCTTCTTATGGAAATCGAGGTTGATTATTCTTAGTATTTGAAATTCTTAAGAATCAAGTATTTGACATGACAATTGTTTTCTTCACCAGAATAATTATTGACTCCGAGTGAAAATATATTTCATAAAATGAATAGACATGGCTTACAAATGATGAACTTCTTCCATCATGAGAAAAACAATGCGAGATCAGGTTAATAGAATAATTATTATATTCAAGAACATGAAGTTATAGGACCAAAAATACTGCTCTTCATATTCATTTCAATACAAGTGGTTCTTTTCAGATAATAAAATCAAATCATATACCGAATAGTTGTGAATTTTAATTCCGAGAGTTCTATTTTTTCAACAGAAAACTAAATTCATGATCACAATGAGATACTTTTTCAGTTCAAACTTCAGAGCAATTTCTTTGGATAAAATCTATTTTATAGAACAGATTTCGTATGAACAATGATAGTTTGGATAGTTTTGAAATCAATAAAATGAAGTATTATAACCCATGATTTGGGAATTCAAATCGAATGAAGCTACATATTTTATTCATGCTAATAAATGTGTTCTCGAAATTTGAATCGTTTATAGAAACAGAACGAAAATTAAAACTCACGAAATCTGATAAATCATCGTTACATGTCTTTTCGAATCAACTCTTTGCCACTGGAAATATTGTTTAAATAATGTACTGTAAGATCTTTGGGCTTCAATAGTTGAATATTATCTTATTCGATGGTTAATTAGTTTCAATAAATGATTCAAACTTCAGCAACATCTGAAAAATTACCTCATTAAAAATTTTCATTCGTGATTGAAGAAGGATTCTAGTCAATAAACTGGCAATTTGATTATTTTCGTCAATACTACATTCGATGAGGTCAAAATTTTATACATTCTGCAAAATTCCAGTGCTTTTTGCAAATAAAGGTTCCATCGGGTTCATGAAATGGATAGATCGATCGAATTTATGAATTCATTGAAACAAAAAAATATGTTTTTGAAATAAAAATGTATTGAATTCACTCCGAAAAATTGCGTTTACTTCTCAGAAGGTGGCAATACGTTCTCACGAGTAGTGTTGCCGCGATATTATCGTCGATAATTGAGGAATAATCGATTATCTCAATTCTTACACGTTCCTATGGAATATATAATCCACGAATCTTCGATTATGCTCATAATGAAACGAAATAATGAATGATCCCAGACTTGTACACAAAATAAACCAAGATATGCTTCCATATATCGTTACGATATATCGATAATTATCGTTACGATAGTGTAAGAATATTTTGATTCATTTTGTTTGAAAGACCAAGATGATCCATTATCCCGTTTCATTTCGTGCACAGTCGAAGATCTACGCGTTAAAAGTTCCATGAAAACCTGTCAAAGTTAAGATAATCGATTATTTCTGAATTTCGACGATAATATCGCGGCAACACTACTCACGAGCTATATTCCCTGCAGTACAGTTTGCATATAAAGAACTAATTCACCGTGAACTTATAGTAACCCCAATAAAAATATTTCTCTTCATAACTTCAACAATTTCTCTGCAAAACTTCATTATCGCAATTCTTAGAGAAAGAAAGAATTTTTTCAACAGATTCATCTTCCAAAACTCTGTGAAATTCTGCATATTTCTGAAAATTTCTATTGCCAGTAAAGATTTTTCTGTACATTTCCAACTCATTGGTCAAAGTTGTTTTGTTAAGAAATGTTGAATTTTCTCAACATTTTTCTGCTTGATAAATGGTGGAAACATTTGACGAGGAAAGTAATTTTCTCCACGAATTCATACATTTCTCTGCAAACTACATTTGCAGAAAAAAATTTGGATTTTCTCTTTATTTGTCTATTCCAAGAATATTACGGCTTGTAGCGGAGAGTTGAGTTTTCTATACAAATTCATACATTCTTCTCAAATCGCATTTGCGGAGATAAAGTGCATTTTTTCAAATTTTTCAATCGACTCAAAACAACTTAAGTAAAATTCACTAGTAGGCCTCGAAAAAACCTCTCTCCCACGACCCACTCATTTTTCCTTTCGGAGGATTCTGAATCGATTAGTCTATATCCGATGGGAACGAATTTTTTAAAATTTTCTATCGATTTGACCCAGCACTTGGAAAAATTTACAAGTTGAGGTCGAAAAAAACCTTTCTCCCACGATCTACTCATTTTTTGTTTCATAAGATTCTGAATCGATTGGTCTATATCTTACAGGGACGAACTTTCAAAATTTTCTATCGATTTGACTCAGCACTTGGAAAAATTTACAAGTTGAGGTCAAAAAAATCCCCTCTCCCACGACCTATTCATTTTTCGTTTCAGAAGATTCTGAATTGATTGGTCTATACCTCACGAAAACGAATTTTTCGAAATTTTCCATTGCGATGATTCCCATAAGTAGTACTTTAAGATTACTGTAATCATCTCGGAGATCCGCTGATGTGATAGAGGCTTTGCTTCTCACTCGCAGGACCCGGGTTCAATCCTCACAGAGGAAAGTTCCTAAAAATGGACTTTCAATGTGGTGTCTCTTCCGTAATGTCATTCAAGTTGAACTGGAAGGAGATTCGTAGAGATAAACTCTGAACAAACATTTTTTTTCTCAAGCAAAAGTGAATAGATAAAACAGAGATTTGTAGAGTAATGCAGAAATATGCAGAGAAGTATTTAACGTAATATGGAGATTTGGCGAGTTTTGTACGAATTTTGTGGAGAAATTCATAAAATATTACGAATATTGGAAGAATTATGTACAATTTTGCAGAGTAATGCAGAAATTTGTAGAGTAATATTTATGGTTAAAAATTCTGCAAATTTCTCAAAGCGTCCGAAATCTGACAGTTATGTAGAAAAATCTGAAGAGTTTTGGAGAATTTTGAAGAGAAATATTTTTATTGGGGAAGTAACGTTCCGTCCTAATAAATACTTCTTTCAGGTTTTGGCATCGAAAATCATCAACGGAACTGACTTGATCGCAGAGAAAAACAGTTTCTTCGAACTTCTTGATCATATTAATCATCTGATCGAATAATCCAATTGTTTCAAACAAACTACAGATCACACAGTAACTATAGGAAGGTCGGCTCCGCCCTTGCGCGAATGCTCTGACTCCTGCTTATTTCTTTTTATTCTGGAAATTTTGTAAAGTATCATTCATTCAATCAAAATGAATTTCATTGATTCGAAGAAAGATTTATTTATATCAATAAGTTCTCTGGAGGATTAGAAAATCTCTTTGTACATTCTATGAAATAATTTCTTAGATAGGGAAGAATTGTTTCAAATATTGATTTATTTACAGAAAATTTTCATTTCATATTCATGAAAACATTTTATTCTCAATGCAAGAAATATTTATATTATTTATATAGATATTTTCTTATCTTGAAACATTTTTTATTCAAATAATCAAATATTTTATTGACAGGAGAAATTATCATTTTGGCACTGCAGTTGACTATCATAATGTTATGAATGGCTTCCGCCCATTAAATTCATAATTCATTGAATCAAATTATATTCCATGAATTCAAAAATCAAAATTTTCCATCCAATAACTTCTTCATCAATCCTAAGTACCTCATATTCCAATTAATGATCCCACAACTTCCATGTGAATCACGTATTACATGAAGTTGATGCAATAACTCCACAGATACCATTGGATGAATTAATTTCTTAAACTCAAAGAAAAATTCATCGGTTCGAAACATTTTTTTTCTCAGTGTAGTATACTTTTATATGAATTATAATTCATAATTTGGGATTGATGCTCTGCCCAGTAAACATTTTCCCCCCCCAACATTCCAAACATTCATTATGTTATCTAAATGCGAACAGAAAGTTCTCTAATGCGTCGATTTCGGAAATCTTTTTGATGCCTTTTTCAATCAAAAAGATTTCCGAAATCGACGCATTAGAGAACTTTCTGTTAGCATTTAGAGAACATAATGAATGTTTGAAATGTTGAGGGGAAAAATGTTTACTGGGTGGAAACAATTGTATTCTTGAATTTTAATTTTCTAAAGTATATTGTGCAATTTGCGGAGATGTATTTGATTTATTAAGCTTAGATTTAATATGTGAGCAATGAAATGTTGATTTCAAATCAAATTGTGACTTTTTCATTGGTGCATATTTTGTTCTTTTTTTGTGCATATTTTGGCATTTTGATAGTGCATATAATCGGATGTCTAGTCATCATAGTCCAGTCCCATCATGCACGTATTCCATATTATCCACGTGCTCGCGTTTTTCATCTGTCTAGTGCAACACGTTCTCTCTTTCTATTCCTTCATTCTCCTCCGTTCTCTGGAAGCGCTTAGTTGTTTATTAGATTCGAGTAAGTCAGTTCGCAGTGACGCACGGCCGCCCGTCGGGTTTACCGGTAGCGGTAGCACCAGCAGTAACAGCAGCGGCAGTAAACCAGAGTCACGGAACAGAAAACAGTTAGTCGATAGGTTTTTGCACTTTAACGAGGTGAATAAGTAAAACAAGTTGATGTATCGTCATCTTTTATCTGTCATTTCAGTAAATTCAAGTGTACGAATGTGTGCATGTATTGTATTTGTTTACGGGCACATGCACACAGTAGTCACTTAAGTGTGCATCGTGGATATAGTGAGTGATTCAATTGTTGTCATTTTCTTTCCATTGCAATGTGTTCATTCACGATTTCGTTTCACGACCAGGAAAATGAAAATGAAAACTGAGAGACCAAAATGAAATGCGCGCGGTTTCTTTTTTGGATAGCCCCCCCACCGGTCTTCCCCCTCCTTTTTTTAAACCGGAAGTGAAAGTGAATCTGAAGCCACCTGCGCGAGTGGGTGCGCATATTTGGGATTACTGAAGGAAAAAAGGTTTATTTTGAAGATCTTCGAAAGATGTAAGGAATGATTTTAAAGGATAATCAAGAATGTATTTCAAGTTTTCATCATCGCTTGTCATCGCGTGAATAACATGATTACAAATCCTTCCGCGGAAGATTAAGTATCTAATCTTTTTGACGACAAGATAATTCGTTCTATAGAATTTGCTTGGAAGTTATTAATTCATTTTGCCAAGTTGATGAATTTCATATCGGATTAATATAAGATCAATTTATGTTTTCAAAGTTTACAAGTCTAGACTTGGATTAAAAAAATAAATTTTCCTACCAACTTTGTTCGTGATACATACTTTGGAACGTGTTATGAAAAAATAAACGAATTCATTTGGAATGCGGTGAATCAGATCCACCGAGGATACCTTATTGTTTCAAACTCCCCGTGGAATTTGACGTAAGCAGATATTTTTTTTTGATTTACCGTTAATCTTGAATTATGGTATTGTTATGCCGTATCTAAAAAGATTCGATATAATTCTTTTTTGGAACCATCAATCGATGGAAGAAAATACTTCATGTGTTTCTTTAATTGTATACATTTGATAATTATTTACACTTTGATTCGTGTCATTCCAGACAGTTCCTAATGCATTTATGCAGATCTCTTCATGAATGCTTATAGTTTCAAAGGTATTGATTATAGACTTATCTTGAACCGTATTATGCTGCCTAAGATGTCAGATTCCAGCTCATTTGAAATTTGCATTTGTGAAAAA
Source organism: Gonatopus flavifemur (assembly GCA_018340375.1). Taxonomy (NCBI): domain Eukaryota; kingdom Metazoa; phylum Arthropoda; class Insecta; order Hymenoptera; family Dryinidae; genus Gonatopus; species Gonatopus flavifemur. Next base: position 25,704,257 of record JAFFJZ010000002.1, read on the forward strand.
CGTGTAGAACAGGAAAACTGAATTCGAGTTCGATGTGAGATTTGATTTCCATCAGTCATATTCATCAATATTGTCATCACAGAACAGAGATTACATGCATTGTCATTTGTCATGAGTCGCGTGTTTTGAAAAGTGCTGAACTCGTAAGAATTCTTCCTCATTCTGAAGTCGAACAGTAACAGTTCATCGAATATCATCAATTCTTATCGATCAACTTCAACAGTCTTTACAGGCTGAATGAATAACACGATATGTCTGGAGTTTTCACATATTCTATCAAATCATATAACTCAATTATCAGAAGGTTGTGTGAAATACCTTGTGTTTATGTACGCAGGTGCGTATGCACGATTGGTTAAATCCTGGATCAAGCCTCGCACAAGACCTGTCAATAACTTTTTCTGAACATTTTACACCGAAGAAAAAGTCACAGGAACCATCCTTGTATGGTGAAGGACTTATGATTGCAGTGAACGATAACCAAGAAAACAAGATAAAATCACGTGGATCTCGTTGTTGCAACTAGATGTTGCAACTAGATGGAGTGGTTAGAGCCAAGAATAGCTGCGTTGTCTGGTTATGCAAACAAGATTTTTCTCTGAGTCTAACAAGCATGGCTAAGCTTGGTCCAATGATTTCATAAAGCTTCGTTTAATTGTTTCACCAAGCTTTCGATCAATGCTCGTGACGGACAATCGAATGGGATTCAGCGGGTAGTACACTCATTGGATAAGCGGCTTTAACGGAATTTGATTGACGATCTGTTGAATCGTTACAAAATATATCGTTCAATTTTACATCGTTTATTGAAACGACATTTGAATTCAGAATGGAAAACTGCGTTCAATTCAGAATATTAATGTTGCAAAATTCATGTTTGTAGATCAGAAGTCTCCTGTGTGCACATGGAAAAACTATATTCTTAAGGTGACAGGCCCCATTAATGAACACCTTAACCCCCATTAGCGAACAATCGTTTATCTATTATATCTTTCCTATGGCATATTATTCTGAATTTATTTACATAACAGCGGTTGATTTAGTATCCAGTCAGTCATGCTTGGATGAAATTAAAGCACTAAATGAAAAGTACTATGAATCAAAAACCAAAACGTTCATTAAAGGGGTCGCGTTCGTAAATGGGGTCATATACCTTATAGATGACAATTTTTATATCGTAGCATTGTCGGATATTTCCGACATTTCAAGCTGTTATCATCTTTTTTTTGTGAGAATCAATAGCGTAATATTGCACTTAATTCAGCCAAAAAACAGCAAAATTCACTACCGGGGCAAGTTTAGATCATCCCTGGTGGAAAAGACCCCTCAAATTCTATGCGAAAAAAATTAGGTAATAGGAAATAACCCAAGCAGCAACAGAATATACTATGAACGTTCTTCGAATATTCGAAATATGTTCTATGCACATTCGAATGAGACCGTTCTATAGGTGCTATGCATATTTATCGAACGTATGTAACCGAATATACGACAGCACGTTGATTGAACGTCGATTGAATGTATATCGTAGATTTCGAATGTACTGCGTACGTTCTAAGTATATTTAAAAGAGTCTCATTCGAACATTCTATGAACATTCATTATATGTTCTTCTTATCTCATCCGTACATTCTACGAACGTTTCTACTTCGTATATACTTTGAAATTCTATTGCTGCTTGGGGAGGTGTGCTTCTGTCAGTTACCCTATTATTTCCTATTACCTTCATCAAAATCAGAAATTTGAAATTTAATAGGAAAGTATGTGAGAAAGCTCATTGAATCCCATTAGTTATTTCATCACTCGACCTCTCTCTATGAAATATGAATTTCGAGTATTTGGTAATGAATAATTCATTCCAAGAAACGCTAAGGTTAATGCTTAACGATTCCTATGGAAATAGATTTATTTCTACGTATCCAATGATATGAGACAATTATCACAAAACAAAGGTCCGATTCCAAAGTTCAGAACTGTAATAAGAACCCACCATTTAAGATTGAGTAACCAATAGTCATTCAAGGTGTTTTATAATTCTTGGATTCATTGTTCTCATTTTGACTCATGAATTGTCAAAAGTGCCATCTCGTGAACTACGGAATAAGTTTTTGTTTATTTTCATCCGTTCCCATAAAACTAACTTTACCCAGGATATAAGCATTATGAAGGATTTCAATTATTTTCAAGAGTAATAGTACCATAGAAATGGATGAAAATAACCGACACCTTCTCCCATTGATCACAAGATGTCACTTTTGTCAGAACTTATGCGTTAGAAAATAACTAATTATAAAGGGGCCCGAGTATAGCTACCGATTCAATAATTTTGAACTATAGGTTCTAACCGTATTGTTGAACTGCAAGAGTAAACCTTCATGTCGTGAGATGACACGAGATATTTGAAAATCGATTCCAAGGGGCCATTGAATTTATTCAAAGCATAACGCTATGGAAAACATATATTGATGAAAAAATTGTTCAAGTTTGAATCTAATGAGATTTGAGTGCACTTCTTTTTGAATCTGAAAAATAATGAGATTCAATGATCTCCCACATATTTTCCTATTGAATTCAAATTATTTTGGACTCCAAAAATGTTAACAAGGAGTAAAGTGGAACTGACAAAAGCACACCTTATTTCCTATTATTTGTTCTTGTTCTAATAGGATTTAAGGGGTCTTTTTCACCAGGGTTGCTTCCTAGGGGTGTTCTTCAGGGATGGTATTCAGGAGTTATAGACGCACTGTAAAAAATAGTATGAAATTTCTTTCATTCGTTAGATGAATATGAGAATTTTGAAACTTGTAATTGAAATCCAATTCAATCTTAAAATTTACTGCAAAATCTACACTTCAAAAGAAATCTACGGAAAACTTCCAGTAGCGTGCTGGAGGCAATTGACCTGTAAAATTGTGTTGGAAAATTACATTTGAATCATCAAAATTCCAATACACGTATTGGAAAATTCTTGTATTTGTACTGGAAAATTGAACTCATCATCGTGGAATAATCAGTCTTATGACTGAATTGATGAAGTCTTCGAACGCTGTTTGTTGTCTGCTAAACGCTAAATTTCAACCACGGTGTATCATACAGGTGACACAAGTTCATATCTTGGCTGTATAAAGTTTTGTGATATTAATGCTGCCCTTCACGTTGCTATAGCGGCGCCACCTGATTTCAATGTACAGGTCACGTGATGAACAGGTCAATGAACAGAGAAAAATTGCAATTTCTCTATAATTATCATATCTCAGCTTATGAGTATCAGCCCAAGTAGCATCGGGATATACTATGTATGTTCTACGAATATTCGAAGTATATTCCATGCACATTCTAATGAGACCGTTTTATAGGTGCTATGTACATTCATCGAATATACGATCGTACGTCAAACGAACGTCGATTGAATGGATATCGTACATTTCGAATATACTATGCACATACTGAGTATACGTAAAATAGTCTCATTCGAATATTCTATGAACGTTCATTGTATGCTCTTTGAATCTTATTCGTACATTCTATGAACATTTCTATTTCGTATATACGTTGAACTTCCATTCCTGCTTGGGAGGATAGTACATGCCGTCGAAATTTTAATTGTTTATTCAAACAAATCTGTATCTGTTCGATACAAAAATATTGAAGCCAGAGTTGCCAGGTTAGGGGAATTTCTAGGGGAATCTACACGGAAAAAATCAGTGATCCAAATTTTCGTTGACTAGTATGTCACTTTTGGACGGAGCACAATTTGGAGGAGAATTCGTACACTGGATTTTAATAATTCGTTGACTCTTTCCATTATTTCGATTATGAGAATAAAAAGTGGATTCCATTGTTCGAATAGTGAACACAGTTAACGAATTATTAAAATCCAGTATACGAATTCTTTTCAAACTTGTGCTCCGTCCGAAATTGGCATACTAGTCAACGAAAATTTGGACTACTTATTTTTTCCGTGTACCAATGAATTGGCTCCATTGAATGGAATGACCAATGAAGAGACCCTAGTTCTCCCTAACCTGGCAACAGTGATTGAAGCTTGTAAATCCTTGATTTTTCTGGTTACTTTGGTTCAATCGTTACATTTCATTCAAAAAAATTGACTTTGGTACACTTTCATTAGTTTTGAATCAGAGTTTTCGGATGTGATTTTCAATTTAGGTTATAAACATGTTTATATACACATATACATATATGTATATGAATCACGTGACCGTACACTCAGTACATGTGGCGCCGCGGTGGTGATCGAAAAAAGGACAGCATTAAAATCACAGTTACTCCTGAAAGTAATGTCATCTATATGATCCACCGTGATTTCAACATATCTACGACAGCCCTTATCTTGTACAATTTGCCTCACATAACTGAATCTAGGTCTACCTTTACAAGTTTTAACATTCATTTTTCCTCCTACTATTGTTTTTAATAAACTATCATGCCTTAACGTGTGTCCTATCAGATTACTTCTTCCTTTAACCCTCAGCGTACAAACAGGGTTAGCGTGAACCCATGAATATTTGGAACATGAAGTATAAATTTCGACATCGCCATGTTTGAATAGAACAACTTGTGTATGAATTGATGGATTAGTACCATTTTATTAATAAGTGAAAAAATGCGAGTTTATGTTACATTTTGTCTGCGAAAAAATAGGTGAATTTGAAGTCTGCAGGCTGAGGGTTAAAGACATGTTTCAAAAAATTTGTTTTTTCATTCACCTTTTCAAGTACTTCTGAGAAATTGAAGTAAAAAAAAATTAAATTTCATATAAAATACGAAAACAATTCCGAAACAACAGAAATTTTCTGGTACGTAAACTGAAAAATTCATGAATCGCAGAAATTTACCGGTTTCTGGGTACCGGAAAATTCTAGTTTTTTCAACAGTGTATTAAAATTCATATAAAAATACACGAAGTCATAATCTCATATGAGATGTCATACAATTCCATATGAAAATTCAGAAAACATTTTGAACATCAATACAAAATTCATGTGTTCATTGTTCCATATAAATTTATACGAAATTTGGGAAGCAATTGTTCACAGTACGCCTATATTCTTAGATCCGCGATAACTCGATTATCAGTTCGTTTCAATAAATGATTTAGATTTCATCATTGCCTGAAAGTTAACGTTCCCTAACAGCACAGCGTGTCTCTGGAATTTTTCAACACACTGTTCAGAAAACCTCCGCTATGTTTTTTAAACGTTCCATAAACATCTCAGTACCACGTTATGCGGCTTTTGATTACTGAATTGTACGGAATTATTGGAGCGTTTCTTGAAATTTACAAGTGTCAATTCCTTGCTAACAATGCTAGACAGAACCGAAGAGAAAATTGAACAAGCTTTGAACGGTTTCGTTCTCAGATAATCTAGGCATAAAATTGACAAAATTTCTGCCCGATTTGGTCCGGAATCACCAAATTGTAACATCCTGTTAAAACTTGGCGGTTGAATTTTCGTCAGTTTTCAACTGGATATCACAGTCTGTGAGTTTCAAACAGGACCTGCTCAAAGAATTGCTGTCAGTTCTTGACAGGATATTCCAAGTCAGTGATTGCGGACTGAATCGGGCAGAAAATTCGTCAGTCTTTGCCTGGATCACCTGGGAAAGAAACCTTTTGAAACTTAACAAGAATTTTCTGTCCGGTTCAGCTTGGTATTTTTAGCAGGGTTTCAACATTTCAGTTACAGCAGTTATATTGTTTCATATTGGAAAAACTGTATTTCATGGAGGTTGGTAATTCAAACATACGCACCGAAAAATAATACAATAAAAATTACAAAATTTCCTAGTGAATTAGTAGTACATGTCTCATCTCTTCCCAGATAGAAAAATTTCTCAATGATGCCATCATAATAGTGACATGCATGCGAAATGCATGTGACATGCATAAAGCATTGTTATTGGTGGTAAACCGAGGTGTGGCACCATAGTGAACACATCTTGTTTACATTCAATGCATTATCGCAAGTTGACAGAACTTCATAGTAGTATGTTTACGGCACGTTGCATGTTGCGAAATATTCAGAGCACGTTTTTCTGTCTGGGTTGAGAAGTGTTCCTCAAATATGGAATAGAATACTACAACTGCAATAATTTTCACTATATTCTGTAAAAAAAGCCTCTAAAACCGTTAGGTAATTGTGACCACATTTGACAAAATCATACTATTTTACTACATTACTTTTTTTTCGTGTATCAGCGAATACAAACGTTCATTACTTCTCTGCTGGATAATAGCGGGAAGTGGCTTCTAATCTTCTCCGTTCTCAAGAAGAAGAATGTTTGATACTCGGCAAGCATTCATCTCAAATGAGGAAACAGAACAATCGTAGGCGTAGATCTATGTTTATCACTCACGGTATGGAGTGGGGCTAAAATGCTCCCTGCAGATTATTACTGCTAGTGAGGAAGTGTTAAGAATCGATAGATACACTCTGTCAAAAAGTCTCCATAAAAGTTCTGAAAAGATTTAGAAATTTTGTATCAAACCTTTGACATTGTGGATTTTACACCCAAAAAAAAGTAATCTGGAAATGGGGGGAAAAATCCCTCTCAATCAGGAAAGATATTTCACTTTTATTTTCTTCCTCAATTGAGAATATCCTTTTACGATTTTGAACAAATGAAAATTCTTCCACCGCAAAGATTAATCCTCTCGAACGAAGAGGAATATTTTTGATGCCATATATGAGAGGAGAAGTTGCATCAAAATAAGAGGGATACTCTTATTTTGATATTAATTGTTTTTGGGGGTAATATTAATTTTTGTGTACATTCAAAGATTTTTGTTGACATACAAACATGTATTTATGTAAATAAACTTTTTCGACTATCCAAGACGAAAGTTTTAGTACAAAAAAACCTATTCTAGGCACTAAACAAAGAACAGTGAGAAAAATTTCTATAATAACATTCAAAACACTGAACCACCTTGGTTAAAGAATCCGATTCAAACCTATCAACTGGTCAATCAGTATGAATCAGATTTTTTTCCAGGAACTTCCCTATTTGATCTTATTTAAATCTAATCGGTTTGAATAGGAAATTTTTACTCAATGAGATATAATCAGGAAATTCGCATCATGCACATTCGAATTTACTGATTATATCCCATTGGGTAGAAATTTCCTATTCAAACCGATTATATGAGGATGAGATCGAATAGGAAAATTCCTGGACAAGAATTCGATTCAAACTGATTGACGAGTTGATAAGTTTAAGGGGTTACACCTATTTGAACTGAACGGTCTGAAAAAAGCCTTCTTTGAGAAATTTTTCTCGTTGTGATAAAATAAATCAATGGAAATAAAATTTTGTAGGTTTATTATACATATATTAAAGTATACAAAATAATTTTTTTTTCAATTCCATTCTTCAAAATGGGGGATTTACAAATACTTTAAAAGAACGTGTTTTTTTTGGAGTGGTCTGCGGCAGGACAAATCCCATCTTTATTTCTACACCTAGGACAAAAAAAAATTTTTTTCATAATTTACAATTAATTTATCAGAGAAGTACACACGATTATTGGGAAATAATCATTTCTTGCAATTTGACACTAGTTCAAAGTCAAAACTTTTTTTTTCACCGAAAAACCCGATCTTTAAACGTTTATAAAACACATAATCATCCATGAATCTCAAAAATCGTGTGTACTTCTCTGTAAAATCTATCTAAGAAGCTACAGTCGAAATTCCTAGTCGATTGAATAGAAATTGAAAGAGTTATTTGTCCTGCCGCAGACCACTCCAAAAAAAAAACACGTTCTTTTAAAGTTCTTGTGAATCCCCTATTTTGAAGAGTGGGATTGAAAAAAAAATTACTCTGTATACTTTAATATATGTATAATAAATCTGCAAAATTTTATTTCCATTGATTTATTTTATCACAACGAAAAAAACTCCTCAAAGAAGGCTTTTTTTCAGACCGTTGAAATAGGTGTAGCCCCTCAAATCGGATTTTTGAAACAGGGTCCTTCGATAAGAAGCTAATTATCCACATTTACTCACGTGGTCTTGTTTCACACTGAGAAAACTGTTTTGTTGTGTCTACTAAAAGGTTTGGTTGGTATATGTCCAATCAAAATTTTTTGTTGGGATGATTAAAAATTCAGAGCGTTTCACCAAAATTTGACTACGCTAAACAAATTTTCTTACCCTGCAAGAATTTCATTTGAAAAATTACAGTGGAAATTCAGTGATCGAGGGACAAGAAAATATCACTCTGAACTGTTTAGAAATTCCCTCATTTTTAAAATAAATTGTTAACGGTTCCTTCGATTACTGAAATTTCACGGTAATTTTTATAACAAAATCCTTTCAGTGTACCAAATCATGTTTGAGTTCCTGAACTCAAAGTGATTTGGGAGGATATCTTTTCGGTTGGCATAACCAACATTTGGTTGAACCCACTAAATTCTTAGCTACACCAACAAAAACTTTTGCTTGCGCATTTATCAACCAAATCTTTCATTTCATTCAATGCAAGGGATCAATCATACAATGAGGATATTATAAAAGAATCAGATATCGTGAAGAACAGCGAGAATACAATATTTTCTTCTGTACGAAGAATGACATTCGTTCACATATTTATTTTTCAAAAATAAATATTCGCATTTCAAAGAAAGAGAACGCGAGCGAAACAAAATAGAATTTCATCTCTATGTATTTGTATGTCCGAAAGAGGGTATTCATTAAAATTGAAAAGAAATGTCATGTGTTTCCAGTTAATATTTCCATTGTGCGTTGTTCTACGAAGTAAAACTGTTCAACTCACGTCGAATCAGTCAATTTTTTGAATTAGATCATAGTCCCTGTCTACGTTCCATGTGACACACGTGATGTGCCAGCGTTGCTATGTCGCGAAGAAAACGTACAAACAGCATCGATCAACTCAGATTACGCGTTATGTGAACAGCTAATGAAGAGAGAAATATTTTTACTGTAACTCTACCAATTTTTGGTGTGGAAATGAAGATAACAATTTACTCATCCTCTGTTTCAACATACTTGTTCCTAAACTGAGACAAATTTCATTGCATAAAGTACTGAACTTTTTTATCATCAACGAAGGAAAGAATAGATAGAATGTAGCTCTCTTACTATCGTAAACTACCGTAAGCAGCCACAGTCGAAATCTTCCAATGTCCCAGATTACGAAGAAAAATAGTACTTCAACGCAATTTTTCTCAGTGTACTTCCAAACTTCTGACATATTTTGGAAATACTCTCTCCGATAAATCGTAACGGTAAGAGTGGTCTTGGTTTTGTTTTGTTTACAATTCTCTTCTCTTTCGTACACGTGCACGACGATCATAAATATTTCATGAATCAAATAATTACGTTCTGGCTAGATAATTTATATTCATGAACAGATAAATGACGCTATCAATTGAGATTTAATTATCCTACGTGAATGAAAATGTGGGAAAATAAAAAATGTCGGTATTGTACGTTTTCGTGATGGTTGATATCGATACATAATCAAAGACGAAATCGTCGATAAAGTATTTTGTCTATGAAATGACAAAAATCGACATAAAAATACCACAAAAGCGATTGTGGGATCATTATGACGATGAAGAGCGCCAATGACGACAATGACGACGTAACTACTTTGAAATAATCGCTCACTTCACTCGCACCATGACAGCTTTTCATTCCCTTTCACGACCACTCGTTGCAATTAAGAGATGGAATAAGAATAATATCTTCTTTTTCATCCTCGCCGGACGTTCGTATCAGCTTTTGTAGTCCAATTTTGTATACACATTCATTTCCTTGTGATCGAATCTTATAGATAATGACGAGATTATGGATCTGAGCTTTGTTTATATTTGCTGTTTGTGAACGATAGAAACCACAATTCAATGTTATTAATCCTGATATTTGATTCCTCAATGTTTATCTAGAATATATAAGAATCGTAGTATTACGAAACATAATATATCTGAATATGGTTACTTTAGACAACTTGTATCTTTCATGCATTTGAATGAGAATTGAGTGAACACACTGAGAGAAAGTATTAGTTGCCATTATCTGAAAAAATTAGTAAAATAAGGTCTGAACTATTTTTTTTCAGTATCACTTACTAATTTTTATGGTACGATGTAACCGAAGGTTGGGATCGAAATTACTTGATTTTTAGTAAACACCACTATTTTTCACAACTACTTTTTAATAGTAAGCTATATATTATAATAGGATAATTTATAAATTCTGGTTAAAATGACTTGTAAATGTGTACAAAATAATAACCTAGATAACAATCTACGAAAATCATATGACAAAGGTTAAAAAAATGACACTAGGGTTCATTTTCGTCTTGTTCTTGAACATTTTATCCACTTTTATCGCAATGTCGACCCGGGAAACTATATCGTTTGATTCCAATTTATAACCTATATCGATACTTGTTACTACGTTTGTACATATAAGAGTGAATGCCTTGTGAAGATACCACTCCCATTGTAGAGAAAAATACGCATTCAAAATGAATTCAGCCTTTAGACCCCCGACAATCTAAATTGCACAATTTAAAGTAGCAATTTTGACAACTTTGACTCACGCGTCCTATACGTTTGAAAGGAAGGAAAGTGTCCAAAGACAATTAAATACGAAAACAAGCTTGATTATATATTGACTACAATTTCTTAGTTGAATCATTCAAATTTTTAGTAACTGTCATTGAAAATATTTAGTTGAGACGTTTTAATTACAGTCACTATAAGAATTTCTCCCAGTGCACGAACTTTCTCATAAATGGTTTTGATAATTGAACTTTCGATCTTTCCTCCTCTCACTCATTTTCTATGAACGTGAACAGTGAATTCATTCTTTTTCATCCTCTCGTATGTTATTTTTGTGTTAAATTGTTCCAAAAAATCTGTAAAATTCTCAATTATTCTTCGATTTTCTCACTTTCAATAGTTATTTTGACTATTTCTTCAAACACCCTTTGGAATTATATTCGTTTATATATATATATAGAGTGAAAATATAAGTATGGTTTCGAAACTGATTATCAGGCTTAAACCCAACTGCGTTCGTACTGATTTACCCGAGTCAGCGTTGCATCGGCACTCGCAAGGTACTTCCGAGCTTCTTGCTAACGATTAAAATCTCGTTAGACCTTCCTCAAGAGAATAGAAACGTTCCACAAACGTTTTTCAAATCTCGAATAAAACTATGGAAATTTGAAGGTTTTTTTGAACGTTCCTTGAACGCAAACCTATCTAAAATCCACCTAAAATTGATCACTTCGCTCTGAGCTCTCTTAAAAATCAAAATATAACCCCGTGCAGGACAATCACCCATCTTCATCCAGACAGCACAAATGATCATTTTGAATTCACAAAAACTTCTGAAAGAACTTCTTGAACAGTCCCCGTTATGACAGTAAAAATGAATTCAATATGAACTCAATGAATTCAAAATGCAGAGTTCATTTTGAATCAAAACTATTCATAATAAATTCATGTTTACTGTCATATCGGGAGCTCTTTGCGGGGATTTTCGTGCTGTATAGGCAGCTGTGAACTTCAATGAATTATAGACGAGTAATACAAGTGAAGAGATAAAAACGACCCTAATAAAAATCATTATAGCGGTCGTCTAGTGCCTTTCAAGGCACTTGCAATGAAGCTAGTCATCAAAAGGGTCTTGAAATTCACTGTAAGGTCCACTAAGAGGAATAAAATTGCTTAACTCTACACCGGAAAAAATAATTAGTCACCCTTACTCTAAATTAGTTCCAGCAACTAGATACATTTGCTGATATTTGGATAACTAACACGGGCGTTGGCTCAACTAAATCCAAATTTAATTTCTCTGACTTTAGTTGCTGTTACTAATTTGAAGTTGCCTTTACTACATCCCTGGTAGAAATTTTCTCAAGTAAAATTCGAGGCACCAGCAAGTCCAACTGTTTTCACGGTGAGGGCCTTGCAAGTGAAACTTACAAGTACCTTGTGAGGCATGTAACGCTTGAAATGGCTCATCAAAAAATAGTGAAAAACTTGAAAAAAACTATACATGAAAAAGTTATACGGAAAAAAATGCTAGTCAAAGATGTAGTAATCCCAGATAGCACAAGAATTCTAAAAGAGTTCATAATAAATACATTGCATTCATATAGGCCTCTTTTGAAACTCTTGTGCTATCTGGGAATTTCATATAAATACTAACTTTAACTTTAACTTTTTTTCAGTTTCCTTGATAAATCTAGATCAACCTGAAACAGTAAGGTTCAGAGAATGAATGTTGACTTGAGAGTACGAGAGACCTCAAATACGAATCAGAAATTAACAAATTTGACTAACATGCTTTGAGATGCTGAAAAAATTACAAAACAAAATGCATACTAAAATTTGACTGTTGAGTGACTTGAGTTTCGATCAGATCTGTTACGTTTTGCTTTGCGTTCATAGCATTTCATATTTTTCAGTGAAAATCCATTTCTGAATTTTCATCGCTCCAAGTTTGCACAGAAATATAAAAATGAATAAATTTTTGGATAGCATTTTTCTCCGTGTACATTGATGGAAGGTTCTTATAATTCTACACTTGAACAAGGGAATATTGAGATGTCAAAGAGATAACTAGTAACACTAGGGTTTACAGGATGTTTCCGAATTATTAAATATGGATATTACATTAAAGATAAACCTTTTTCTCAGTGTGGTTCACATATGGCTCATATATGATTCATTTCCACTAGAGAAGTAATTCCCTGCTTACAGCATTTTATATCAAAAATTTTTCAAATAATTTTATGTTTTTTTGCATTTTTCAGAAAGAAATTACTGTCATACATTACTGAAATAACATACAAGAATTACTGATGAATTTTGAAAAAAGAACTTCTCCTGAACTCTTTTGCAATTCAGAAAATTCTTTGAATTTCAAAAGAGTTTAGGAAAAGTTTTTTTCTCAGAATTCATAAGTGATTCTTCCCGGAAAACAAAACGAACGTGTCCACGATCGCTCAATCTGATGGACATAATGGTGTATGAACAATTATTGACCAATGGTTGTATACTATCAGAATGGCTAATGCGTGAATACTATCAATTATTGTACAATCATTGATGCACAACAGTCGCAGTAGTCTTCAATTCATGTATCATTGGTCAATAATGTGTCAACTTATCATATAGTTAATTGTAAAATCGTGAACGACTTCAAAGTGTCCATGATTGTACAATCATTTAACATTGAACCACTTTGTTTTCTGGGTTGTGTCTAATCTGGGTTATTAGATGTATGTTACATACAATACCCATATTGCAAAAAGTCGTATGCAATTCTTAGGTTATCATTGAATAACTCAGTTCACATTGTATTTACTGTTCAAATAACAAACAAATCATAACACCTTACCATGAAGTTTACGTTTTCTTCGGTACTTTCTCACTCTCTTCCGAGCTAGTCGGCTTCTATACATTTTTATCACTGAATCACGTAAACCTCTGATGTCTTTCTAACCTCGAAAATTCCACGCAAGATCTGGCAAAAATTCTGCTCTCCTTTTAACACGTGCAATCAAAAATTATATTCGCGCCAACTATATTGGTCAAAACGTTGATAGCGGTATCTTGTGTTCACGTGTTTGCATTAAACTCAATATGCATATTGATTGATAAGCAGTGTTTGCATTGTTGTGGAAAATTCAAAACATGATTGTTATATTCAGAAGCATTACAAAGATTTGATGAACATGTGAGAGATTTTTTCATTTGGCGGTAAACATAACCTCAATACAATGTGACAAGGCCTTGCAAGTCCCTCACAAGGGACTAGTAAGACCTTTGTGAGGTCTAGAGAATGACTAGAGTGATTTTTGCTAGAGCATCTACCAGTCAAACTTGTGAGGAACTCACTGTTAACTTGCAAGTTCAACTAGACTAGTTTCGCCTTGAGGAAAACTTGCGAGGGCCTCGAGATAACTACAAACCCTGGTGAAAATGAAGTGTATACAGAAAACGCAACGGAAGTGCATACGAAGCGAAAAATGTTTCAATTCCCTCTTCCTGGAGCGTGTGATGCTCGTTTGCTGTAAAGTGATGGAATCATACGTTCCATATACGCTCCATAACCTTTTGATCCCGTTTTAAACACGCTTCATGTGACGTAACTGTAGGTTACATCAAGCGTGTGCGAATTATATCTATTCTAAGTTCAAATAATGTGTTTAAGCAAGCAATGCCAACGGCGGTCTATAGCTTAGTTGATAAGACCCTCTCACACTATGGTGGAAGTCCCTGGTTCGATTCCCTCAAAGAAGTCTAATTTTTTTTCTTTCGATTGTATACGCTTTGTTTGTTTCAATTCCCGCTTCACATACTCTTCTTAAACCTTTCGTTGAGGCTCCGTATACTTTTCATTAACTTTTCTGTTACTTTCCAGCATACGCTTCATTTACTTTTCCTTTCTGCTTCCATTTTCACCAGGCACTCGGAACTAATTTTCACAACTAACTTCAGTTCATTCGGTCAAAGAAATTATTTTTTTCAGTGTACTAAAGGAAAACTACTGGAAAAATAGTTCAAAATACTAAACATATGATTGAATCCCTTCGTACTAGTTTTGTTGGGCAAACAGTGATCAATACTTCCTCTCAGTAAGGCTAGAATAATTTCTGCTAGAGCGTTGATATTAGGTCAATGCATGAAGATTCGAAGTTAAACTTGATCGTGAATAAGATCCGACGAAAGAATGTCTAGATCTTTAAAAAAAACTCACATAACAAATTTGAGACCGTATTTTTCGAATAAACAGAACTTCTGTTTTGAAGCACATGGATTATTTCAAGCACGATGCCCCCGCACATTCTTCCATCGCATCTTCGTTGCTTCAACCTCGAGTCTCCCTCCGGCAACCTTGTGCGTAGGTTTCCCATTCATTATTCTCTTACTCTCCACCTATGATATACTGAAGCCCAAAGTGGAGGATTGGTAGTTGTTTACAGGTTGACACTAATCTATTTGAACTGATCTATTTTATCCAGTTGATATTGAACCAAAGATTAGCGATGGCTCCAGGCTTGAATGAATATTGACCTAATTGTAGGTAAATGAAATCAACTTATTAACTACTGGAATTGTACAGCATTTTGTTATCTATCGGTCAACATTACCTTTTACATATATTGCCAATACTTGACAATCAACCAGTTATACCAAACTACACTCGCATTGCTGAACAGATGCATCTGGCCAGTATTTTCTTTCTGGAGAGACATTCCATGGATGAATGTATGCGACATCATTTACTGTGTAATAAACAATAGAGGTACAATAAAGTTGTATGCCACTCGGCGTAAAATTTAGAAACCTTTATATTCAACCTTCAGAAGATACATCTCAGTTTCTGAACGTTAGATCCACGAGGAGGGAGGAGTCTTCTATCGATATATATAGATTGAATTACCGTAATTTCTTTCAGATGTGTTAAATGTGGGTCTAATCCACTGAAGAAATACTATAGTCATAAATTTTATTGATCATAAACAATTGATAAGAATCACGATCAACGCTATACACTTTGTGTATACTCCACAGAATCTGAATGTTTTCCACATATAAGTTTCGAACTAGGGATGTATAATTACATAATACAAATTATTTGTTTGTTTCCAGTTTGTCAGGAGAGAGGAGATACTATGCTTCACTCTCCAGCCCCCGAGAGGATCAAATCATAGTCGATCTCGGAGCTGAGGATAGTGCAGAAGAAGAAAAAGAGGAAGAAGCAGAAGAAGAGTCACAGCTTATCGATCGTGAAGAAGTTGTTGGTATCGATGGTACCACCACCGTTATTTCTCGTGATAGGTTAGACTTAGAGAAGCCACAAGAAGACCGGGATTATAATGAGAAGACCCTACACAGCAGAAAGTATCAGAAACAGCATAAACCATTCCAATCGGACACCGACGACGATGGCAACGCCCTCTTCCTAGTCACACAAGAGGACAGTCTGATCGGTAAGGAGCATTCGCTCGAATACCAGAGTCAGACACTCGAAACTCAATCGACAGATCGATTCGATCTTGTATCCAAAGACTATAATCTTTTGGATGAAGATTCAATTCTCACGCGTTCTCCTGTTGCGCCACCTTTGAAAAGTTGGACCCCTACGCTCTTCGAAGGGGACCCTTGTGCAGGAAAAGAAAACGTCTGTCAAAGTTTCAAGGTAGTTCAGTTTAAATATTCATTCCATTCCTGTGCTCATTGTGTTTTTGTATGATTGTGTTCGTGTACGTACATAAGTGTATACAATTCTGGGTAATTCGGATTCTTTCGAACGCGACAGCCAACAGTTCAACAGATTTGAATACCTAAAGAGTCACGTATTCAGGTCAGTGTTTTCATCAAGATTCTTCTCTCTTTCTTCAATGTTTTATATATTTATTCATCCATTCATTCATTCATTCATTCCTTTATTCACATTTCCTGGAAGAAGTTTCATCCACTGAAACCCTGTCAATAAAATTTTCAATCATATTTATCCACATGGCGTATGGGATTAGTATTTTTTGTTTCAATTCCATCAATTATTCAGTTGATTTGTTCAGACGTTTTTAATTTGACGGCAATACATTTGTTTCAATTTCCAACGAAATTTGATGAATCCGTTTCACAATCTATTCCCTCAATGTCACCAAAAGTCAAATAAGATTAGAGGGGAGTTGATGTTATCGATTAGATTTTCATATATATATATATATATATATATATATATATATATATACATTCACAAAACGTTCAACAAACGCTCAGTGAATAGTAAATAATTATTGTACCGCGAGTACTAGGAATGCTTTCTACGAATGCATAAAATCAATTGCAAGTACTTGAGTAATCATTCTTGTGTTGAGATCAGTATTATTTCATCCAATTATTCTGTCTTCATATCGAATAAATGAGTTGTTGAACTATACATAAACTATGATCATAATAATACGAGCAGTGAATATATTCAGTTCACACAAAGATGAATATTTAAAGCAATACAGGGAACAGTGATTGAATTAACAAACGAATTACCCAAAATTGGAAATAATAGAAAAAAAAACAGTTAAATATCATGCAGAATTGTTCATATCTCATTACATAGAATAGTGTAATCTTATCTGATTTATTTGAATCTCGGATCAAAAGGAAACACAATACTCTCCACCGGAAAAACGCGAAGCGGAGACCCAGACAGAGCAGGAAACTAAGAGTACTCAATGCAGTCCGGAGCAAAGTATTGGAAGTCCTTCGGAATCTTCAAAACGTAGTCAAAGGAGTGTTCAAACGAAAGAAGAACAACGTTTCCAGTATCATCCCAGTCGAAGTCCCAGGAAAGAAGTTGAAACCCAAACTCAAGGTGATAATAAGAGCATCCAGTGTTCCTTGGACGATCTTTATTACCAGCTTGAGGAATCTAGTTCTCGTTTAGTCGATTTTTCGAACTTGAATCAGACATCACTAGATAAGACACAAGTTCAAGAACAAGAATCCAAAAGTATACAATGTGTACCTGAAGACATTTCAACTAGTAGTCAAGGCATTAGCAGTCCATTCGTCGATGTAATACAAGAACAAGCTCTCATCCATGAGGTCGCTCCTTGTGATGTGAGTTCAAAGAAAGAGGCTGAAGTACAAACTTATCAAGAATCTAAATCCGTTCAGTGTACAGATGAAGAATTATTGTTGCTATTGTTGCTCGAAACTAATCGTCAATTAAGAGGTCCCGATTTACCACCGTCCAGTTCAACGTCCCACAAATCGGAAGAGGAAGAGAGTTGCTCGGTATCGCCAGTTTCAGATTCATCGAATAAGAATAAATTAATTGCGACAAAGACAACTGTAGTTTACGTAGAGCAAATACCCAAGATGACGGTCACGCATCAGGATCGCGATGGTAATCTCAATTGGTCCAAACATTGGGGTCCGGAACGACTCGTTGAAATTTATAGAACACCGAAGACTAGTCTCGGTCTCAGCATCGTCGGTGGCAAGGTAATATTCATGAGAATGCATTCATACTTCATTCATGGAAACTTTTCGAACCCTCATACATTTTGTAACTAGGTAATCATGTTCTTGAATGAGAAAGAAAAAGTATCTTTCATATTCATTAAACGTTGTCTTTGCTGGTTTTTATGCGGATTTGCCTGGCATTTTCCGCAGGAGACAACCTTTATTTGAATATTGCTCCTGTGAGCCAAATTTTATAAGAACCCGACTTGCGAATCAAGTTCACACAGATTATTGATTTCTGTGTGGAACATTGAAATAATTTTCAGAACGATGATTAGATTTCATGACCCTTTAAAATATATTATAAAACAAAAAGCGATAAGATATAATGAGTGCATTGACAATGACAAATCTTCATTCTATTCTGAATTATTCCATATTGTCTGATTGTTTTATGATAGGATTCAATGAAAGGATTCTGACACCGCATTGTTATAGCATCCACACGATTTTCATGAGAGTTATCATATCAATGATCATCAATGAATAGGAATTCCAACAATAACCACCTGAGTTTACTGTTCCAGGTTGATTTGCACAAAAGCAGTTCCAGCAGCAGCGATTCTCAAAATATATCAGGAATATTCATCAAAAATGTTCTACCGGAGAGTCCAGCGGGGAGAACAGGAGAGCTCAAGGTAATAGTGAATGAAACTTGATTGTACTCGGAAGAAATGCTTCTTCATGAGTATTCTCAGTTCGCTTCCGATGTAAATCAAAGTACAGGAACAAAAGGTATTTTTCGAATGAAACATCATTTATTCATAATACTCTTGTAGCATTTGTAACAACCTTATAGGATGATGATGGGAAAGGACTAAATAATTTCCTCTACAAAAATGAAATATCTCACCTCTATTGATAATTACTGAATGAAAAGTATACTTTCCAGGGAAAATGGGAGTAGGGGGGACCATTATTGCATGAAATGATTGATTTAGGTAACTGCATGTGTCATGAAATTTAGAATGAACTCTATGTGAAGAAATATTTAGAGGTCAGGTGTTGTACTCTCTTCAACAGAGGACAATCATCGATGTCTTTGTTGGATACCATACATCCTGGTCAGTGATGCCAGAAACCAAGTTTTGCCCCCTCCATCAAGCACCATCTGTATAGAAACTCCACGTACCCAATGAAGCCGCCGACAAAAGAAGTTTGATTGTGTGGAGGCAAAATGTCTTGATGGAGGGGGCAAAAGTTAGCAAAAGTTGTAATTCCTGGCATCACTGATCCTGGTAGGAATATAGTGTAATTCTGCGCGAGAAAGTCATTTTTACACTCAAAAAGCGTGATATAACTCCTCAATTTCTGCATCGCTCACACTTCATTTTTGCCAGAGCAACGCCGTGCGAGGATTCCAAGTGAATGAGCAGGATCAACACACTGAGTAATGGTTTGTTGTACTTGCAAAAATGTTCATTTCAACAATCGAGACGTTAGATCTAATAGCAAACGTTCTTATGCCAGTAAGGAATTCTTGCTTCCTCAATAATTATTTTTAAACCGTCAAAGCAACAGATCAGTTTGTTATGTTAGCAATACTTTTTTCTCCGTGAGGATAAATTCATACAGCATATTTAGTCTTCAAGAAACGACTAAGAATAGTTCAGGGAATTTCATGCAGTCCTACGAAATAGAAAAAAAGATGTTTTGCTGGATATTTTTCAGAAGTAAGGATATTTCAACCTTCTAAAAGATATCTTTTCGTATGACATAAACCTTTTGAGATTGTTCTGGATTGTTTTTCAAGACATCTTGAAGAGTGAATTTGCTGCGTTGGTGGGATGTAGAATTCTACATTCAGACAGCACAACCTGCCACTGGGATGTTTATAGAAGGTTCCCCGATTAATAAAGTCTTTCGGATCCTATTGACTGATGAGATTTAATACGAAATTTGCAATAGGAAATAACCACTCGAATTCATTCAAACCCATGGAGAACTGCACGGAGACAAAAAATTCGTTGGAATAGCGAGAATTTCGCTGTCTTAACGAAACTCGCTTGTTATTATATGGACAGCAAGCAAGTCCGCTGAAGTGAACGGCGATTCGTTGTTTCAGCGAATCAAGCTTCGTAAAATTAGCGAAGGACTGATAATTATAACGAATCAGTTAGTAAATACAGCGAATTAGGGGTCATCCATAAACTACGTGGACAATATAAGGGGGGGGGGGGAGGGGTAAGATGGAATGCTACGTTAGACTACATGGAAAAGGGGGGGGGGGGTCGGTTCCAAGCTACATGTTTTTTTATTTATGTTGTACTTGGGAGAAAATTCTATATAAATATCAAGAAAAATGATCCATTTGAAGTTAACCCAAATATATATTTGATTGGACTAAATAGGACTCTCCTTCATTCAAGTAAATCCCATTTGAAATGAGAGAAATCTTAATTCGATAAAATAAATCTTGCATTTCAGTTAATTTCAATTTTATTAAGGTCATATTTGAATCAAAATTCATTTGATTGGAATTAATTTAGCTGGACGTAAAAAACTACGTTCCCACGTGGGGGGGGGGGGGGTTTGTCCAAAGAAAAGCCACGGTAGAGGTACATGGGGGGGGGGGGTCAAATAGTTGCAAAAACAGGGCCACGTAGTTTGTGGACGGCCCCTTAGCTCATTAACACAGTGAAATGTCATCGTTAGGTTATTCAATCCGTTCAGCGAAGACGGATTCGTTAAAATAACGAAATCTTTTTTCTCCGTGTGGTTTTTTAATGAGTTCAAGTAGTTTGAATGGTCACTTGCCATGGCAAAGTCGGTATTATTTAATGCAATTTGATAGGTGCTTTTTATCAGGGTTTGTAGAACATAGGGGAGGTCGTCTGAACGTTCAGAGAACGTCCCAGAAACATATGTCGCTGTAAGGAAACATCAGAATGACGTAGGGACAACAACTGCATTGCTCGTATTCCAGTAACCCAAGCGAGCGTTATATCAGCACTCGCTAGGCCCTTGCAAGTTTCCCGCTAGCCAGTAGACTGTTGCTAGCCCTTGGCTAGATTCTCGTGAGGGCCTAGATGGTTCCTTGAATGGCGTTGCTGGGGAAGCACGAGAACGTCCTATCCATTATTTCGTTTCATCTATCTCAAATGAACGCAAGGTCACGTAAATGTAACGTGTTTCACCCGTAGTAGTTTCAAGTGAATTCACATGGACGTTACAAAAACACAAGATATCGGGGAATGTGCTGTTAGAAGTGTATACATAGAACAAATGTACCAAATACCAAATCCCTATATATTTTTTGACATAAGATCGGAATACACATGAGAATAACGTATAAATGTAAAGAATAGTGAATTCGAAGAGTGTTTCAACAGTAGATGCATGAAGGAATTGTTTTTAATTCCTCTGGAAGTTTCTCATGCGTCAAAATAAGATATTTCAAATCTTAGAAACTTATTTTTCAACCTAGCAAGATTTCATCCTTTTTTTCATACTTTTTGTTCACTTTTCCATTCAAATATAGAGAGGTGAGAGACAAAAGATGTGTGAGTTTTGCAAGCATGAAGAAATGGACAGAGAGAGCTTTTCAACGCGATCCCACGGGGAGCGGTAATGATGATAATATGAAAGTGGAGTGTTATTCTTTTAATTTCAAGGAATTGCGAAATTCAATGTCGTAAGGTGAATTGAAGAAAGAACTTCATTTGCTGAAAATGCCAGGCAGATCCGGATAAAAAATAATTGCCAGGCTTTGAATGGTCTTTGTCCCAGGAAATCCGATCAAAAACTAAAAGAATTTCTACTTGGTTTCGTCCGGAATCACCAAATTGGAATATCCTATCAAAACCCGACAAAATTTGCTCTGTCAATTTTTGACAGCATATGCTATGTTTAGTGATTCCGGACGAAACCAGGTAGAAATTTTGGGAGTTTTTGATCAGACTTCCTGGGACAACGACCGTTCAAAACCTGACAACTATTTTTCGTCCGGATCTGGAATAATATAACGAGAATTAAGGGGGGCAACTCCTCCAGACAACAGGTTTTTCAATGATTTTTCACAAAAAATTGAGAGTATTTATCGTGCTCAAAGAAACAATTTATTATAATTGAAGTTTTAATTTATTCATATGAATTTTTTCATAACAAAAAAAAACAAAATGGCAGAGTTACAGCTGCTGAAACTTGGCTCCTTCATTTTGCGCCGGGGAGTGCCCAGCCTCTTGTAGTCAACTGAAATCAACCAACCAAAATTTTTCTATTAGAATAAGTTATTCCGCTCAGCATATACCTACTTTTGACAAACAAACAAAAAATTGAAAATTTGGACACAAAAAGAACAAAATTAAACCTTTTTTTTCATGAACAAATTGTTGTAAACAATATTTTCAGTTATAATTTATGCAAACTTTTAGGTATATGCTGAGGCCAATACGTTGAACAATATCTGTGGAGAATTCCAAGTTGATATCTCAAGTACTTTTTGAGTTATAGTCCCCGGCGTGGAAAAAAACATGTTTTGAGAAAACCGTCTCTAAAATTTTCGTTCTTGTAGAGTAGAATTAAAAGCAATTTATAGTTACCCAAGCTTGATCCGCGATACCAGGACCATAAAGCAAACCTTCTACTTCGTGGGAATCATTCATTACGGCCGCATTCTTTTCTTTCTGTGCAATTCTGGCCTCTTTTGTCCATGTTAACGAACGTCGCTCTTGTCTCCGTACTCGATTGCTATCGTACAAGTCTGCGAAAATCTTACATTCCAAGCCTATTGTTAAGCCCAGGTCACTCATATTAGGCTCAAAACATTGAAAATATATTCTCAAGGTTGTAATTGAATTTTTCAAGCAAAAAACCAAAAATGCAAAATTTGAAAGTTCTGGAGGAGCTTCCCCCTTTGAGCTAATGAACAAAATTCGGTTTGATAACATCCCAAATAAGAATTGAGTATTGGTTCTAGGGTGGTGGAAGGTGGCTCAAGATTCGGCTATCTTTGATATTAGATCGGCGTAACTAAGAAATGATAAAACGATTCCACGTGGTGGATGAAGTTTTAGTTGAGACTGAGGGTCACAGCCAAGATTGCAATACCTGGCGCAGTCCTTATCCATCTTATTTAGTCTATATTGCCGCGGGGATTGGTGATAGCTTGGCTCAAGCTTGGATGAATGCCGAGATGATGTTGATAGACGAAACGAAAGTTCCGAGTATGAAGCAAAGGTGCAAAAATGATCCTTCTAGCCGAAAATAATCCCAATGCGGCTAAAAATGGTTTATGGAATTCTTAAGATCTTATTAGGATCCGAGGACCCTTCAGGTCTCGTTAGGTCCTGCTCAGGCTCTGCCAAGTGATGATTTTTCAATATCTTATAGAGATCATAAGGTGTCACGTTGAAACATCTCACGTTCTCATGATCTCAAAACTAATGTTTCCTTGATGAAACATTATAGCCATTCATCTTCAAATGATTCTTCGGTTTGCCTTTTTCATTTGATACCTTTCTAGACAGTCATTAGCAGATCACAGTTTGAAAAGATTTCTAAAACATATTCCTAGTGAAAATGTTTCACATATGACCCCTGTAGAATCGGTGTATGGATCAATTTTTTCATAAGAAGATTCCTTTTTGACATGAAAATATCTATGAGAATTACTAAAACATTGTATAAGATAACTTCCAAAAGTTTCTTCGGAATCTTAGCTTTGAATGACTTTCCGCGTCCACTTTTTCCTTTGTTAATTTGGATTGTGTTTTTTTACAACAACGGCACAAAAATTTGAAGGAACGTTCAGGAAACAAATTACTTGAGGGAACAATAAGAAACAATAATCAGAAAAAAAGGGAACACGAACAGGATATCACAACACTGAAAAAGAAAAACTAGCTTTTTTTTCAGTGAAAAAATGCAAGAAATAGACGAAATTAATTCAAAAAGCGGCAAAACTAACTTTTTACCTGAATCCAAACATATTTTCCTGGCATTGGAATGCATGGAATGTAACTGAAAAAATTTGTAAAGTATTTTCCATGCGAACATGAGCCGACTTTTCGTTTATCACATTTTCGTTCAAGAATTCGAACCCAGTTTATACCTGCAGTTTCAGTGGTGACAACGGTAGCGCATCTATAAAAAGCACATATAATCACCATATGCTGTTTATGAATCATTTTGATTCTTCATCGTAGACTGCAGTTACGAGTATAACTTATTAAAAAGTGCACTGCATGTTAACTTTTTATCGATCTATGCGAGGTACTTGAGAAGCAGGCCGACAATATGAGCATTTTGCTATTCTCTCCACCAGAATGAGGACGTAATATACCGAATGCTATATTCACTGGGAGAACATTCAAGGATAATTTTTAAATCTCTCCCTTGTGGATACATGACCATATTATCAGATTATTATGAAGTTGAAGCTAGCGAAGATTGTACTTTCAAATCAGCTGATGTACGCGTAAACTTGGTTGATATATACACTTTGATTGTTCATGATTCATCGATTTCATCGATATATTATCTAAAAAGAAAGTATGGTGTGAATGGAATCTCCATGAGTCTCAAGAAGAACCTTTAGCTAGCCTTAGGTCCAACTTCAGCCCTGGTGTTCATCGTGCAACACGGAGAAAAATCAAGTCACACTCTTTGCAATTATAGCTGTTTATAACACAGTTTGAGTCGTTGATATTTGGATAGCAACAAAATAATTTAGTTCAGATACTTTTGCTGTGGTAGCTACATTTTCCACTGTTACAATCAAAATTGTGGCAGTCACAGCTGAAACATAGTTTCCATGGCTACCCAAACATTAAAAACTCTCTGTGCTGTGAGAATCTATTGATTCGTGAACAATGATACAAGTCACATATACAAATTGAAGGTTCTTGGGTGTACATGAAAATCGGCCCATTCAAGGCCTCGTTCGGGCCCAAGTTGAAGTGTTCTGAGTCAAAACAGAGTCTTGAATGGTCCAACTATCAATTGGGACAATTCCTACTGGAGTTTCTGCAAATCGTCAATGCAAAATCGCCACGCTGTACAAGAGTTAAAACAAATAAACTATGTTATTAACCCCAAGTAATTTATTATAAAAAAGAGACCTTATGATTCTGGAGAATTATGAAGTAGCAATCGCAAGAAATCGGAAATATCGAATAATGATGAAGTGTGTATGAAATTGAGATGAAAATATAATATTATAGAATATTCTGTTAATATTGTCAACATAATTCTGTGTCGTAATATTACGATATTATATTTCTTACTATTTATATCAAACCTTTCTTGTCAGTAGAATAAGTTTGTGTCACATACATGGTGTATGGATTTGATTTCAGGTCGGTGACAGGATCATCGAGGTAGATGGCGTCGATCTTCGACACAGTACTCACGAGAGGGCGGTCGAGATCATACAAGCTTCCGGAAATCCCGTCCGCCTTCTCGTCCAATCACTGGTGCATTTGGTGAGATTTCACCATGAACAACGAATATCGATGTTCTTATTTCATTAACTTTTCCTATTTTTTTTTGTTGGTCGTTATTTGATGTTACCGCTTCAACATGGCTATTTCACCATCAAATCATTTCATCACCTTAGAACCACCGAGACTAATCGATTTGGAAATTTCTCAGATCAATATGGAATACCTGAATTAATGACAAATTTGATCGTTCGAGTAGTAGTATATTTTGAGCAATGATTTTATGAATCATTTAGGCATTTATCAATTCATTTTTTCATGCGTTACACAATTCAAAATAATGTTCAGTTGGAAAAAATCTTGAATTTCAAGTGAATCTTATCGTAGTTCAGTATTTGACAAGGAATCATTTGGATCTAACGATACG
This sequence comes from Gonatopus flavifemur, assembly GCA_018340375.1. Taxonomy (NCBI): domain Eukaryota; kingdom Metazoa; phylum Arthropoda; class Insecta; order Hymenoptera; family Dryinidae; genus Gonatopus; species Gonatopus flavifemur. The sequence goes on from JAFFJZ010000002.1 coordinate 25,730,115, forward strand.
TTGAACAGAAGATATTCAAGATTCGGAGAATATGTTAAATGTAGACTGTAAGAAGTGAGTGGAGTTTTCCCCTCAAATTTAGTGACAGCAAAAATGCCTAATGATTCTTCGCCATTTTGGAAACAAATTTCTTCTTTTTGAAGGAAAATTGCTCCAGAATAAGGGAAAATGAATTTACTCCGCATGGAGGATTTTTGCTGCCACCAAAAATGGGAGAAAACTCCACATTTACTTTTTACAGTGTATCAATGGTTGAAACTTGGATAGGACAACCATCGTTCATCTACTTTGAGCTCCGGTGGATCACACGTGGAAAGTAGGTAAATCATTGGGATATGGAGCCTAGTAGAAATCATTCTAGTCATTCTTTGGGCCTCTCGACGCTCTTGAAGCTAGAGAATTATTAGAATAATTCCTGCTAGGGGAGACGAAGTTGATGGAAGGAGATTTGAAGTTATAAGAAATGTCCAGAGATATCATTCTGCTATGCCTTAAACTCCTGTGTATGGTTCTGTTCATTCAAAAAATAGAATCTCAAATTTGTTACGAGATTTTTTGTAAAGATACAGTCATTTCTGCGTTATATCTTCGTTCCCTCAACCTGGATTATTTTCTCATCGACCTCATACGCATCACTCTCATTCCTCTACCTACTTTTCATTCGTTATCCATCGAAGCCCAATGTGGAGGATCGGGGGTTGTTCTGCACTAGAAGCTCCAGCTCCATAGCTGTTCCGCCATTAACGATTAACGTCGCCTTCACATCGCACTACCCGAATTTGAGATGGATATGCAAAATCAGTGGATTGGATGTGGGTGAGACGTATCTCATCTGTGGTGGGGCTGTACGGGAAATATATTCAAAATCCCCAACAGCATTACTTTTCTCCCAATGTTAATGCTTAATTCCGACCCATCTGTGCAGGATACAAGCAGCTATAGGTGGACACATTAAATGGAAACTTTTCTAACATGGATTACGAAAAACTGAACTGTCCTTCATATATAAGCAATGGAAATTTTCAACGAAGTACATTCTTTTTCATGAAAAACAAAAACATATCTAGTCTCTACGTATTTGGATGAAGTACCAATCCAAACTTCATATATTCCTGATGAAAATCAAAGCTCTCTGAAGAACTTTTATTCCGTATAAAATTCAACATTTACCTATCATAAGATATAGCCGAATATAGATCTAAAGGAATTATTTCACCACTCAAAATAATTCGTGTCTGAGAAATTGATGTGGTATTATCAATCATTTCTTTCGCTTCATTTTAGTCGGCTGTGGTTCTAATAATCGCAGTCACTGTCACTTATTAGAAACTTCATATCACCCAGCTAGAAATTTTGTTTTCTGAAAATTAGACCATCCGAGGCCCTATTCCCTTGTAAAAATCAAGTGATAAGGCCTGGTCAGGTCTTACGACACCCTGATCAATCCCCGATTTGATTTTTACTGGGATCTTGGACCAAGGCAGGACCTTAGATCCAGAGAGTTTCATTCCTAGCAGGGTAAAGCTAAAGGGTAGTTAGCACAGCTAAAAAATGATCTTTGTTTTTTTCCCGTATGAATTCTTGAGATGTAAACTAGATATCTTGCAGCTACTGTATAAATTTCATCAAGTGTGAATCTCTACTGTAACTTTCGACAATCATTTTGTTTCTGTCCACTGTTCAAAATTTCTGCAATCATTTCAATGTTGTTACTGAAAGTTTTTTTCAAGTCTTGCATGAATTCAGTTTCATACACATTTTACATTAAATTCAATGTAAACTATGACACAATCTATACTTGTTTCATGTTTTTGTACAATTAATGTAACGTAGAGTAGGTATCAATCCGAATTCATAGACGTGATTTGAAAAAACTTCCAGATATTTTTGTAAAATCGGTGTAAAATCTTTTCCATTCTATTTCAAGTTATATAATTCATATATGGCGAAACACAAATAGTGTTGTTTTCGTCTCAATCAGTTCTGTCATCGATGATGAATGATTATTGATTCAAACTTATTTTCTACAATAAGGTACTATCAACATAATCCATTCTGAATCACATGCAAATAGATTCCCTGTTATTTATATCTAAGAAATACTTCGTCTGGTGAAACATCCTACGCTTGTTCCGGAACACATGTTTCAATCGAATCTTAACATTTTACCCATCATCGTATAATTTTCTTTCTGTCTGCCGTTAATCATTAGTTATTACTCTTCATGTATCTGTGTGGATATTGGCCAAGATCAACCTCGTGTGTTGCGATTTCGGATCTGTGCGATCTTCGTTTCAATTTCTCTCTCATCGTGAGGAGATTTTGTATTCGTTGATTCTTGTCTTTCACATCCATATCGTGATTCGGAAAAACTTTCATGAAAATATCATCAAATAGAGGAATATTCACAATTCCAAAATCAACTTATTTGCTGACTTATAGCTGATTGATTTTAATTCGAATTCTAAAATATGATTCTTATTTGGTAGATTAGTGTAAATATTTAATTATATGAAAAATGCAATATTTGATCAGTGAAATCTCACTGTTTTTGCTGTTAATGATCGATCATTGAATGAGAAGTGAGATTCCACTACGTAATGAGTGAATAGTTGTACAGTTAAAACTACTTCTCATGAAATGAAACAGTGAAGTTTCACTAGTGGATATGCACTATTTCACAGTGCTCGAATTTTCACCAGTGAGCAATGAGTGAGGTTCCACTATTTCAAATTTAGAGAGCAGTAATTGAAATAAACTGAATTGATTTGGTGCTGTGTGGGCAATCACAGTGACAGAATGTCTCAGGAATATTGCCAAAATATTATATTTGGAAAGCGTGATATTTGAGAAAATTCTTATAAAATGTGTTTAGGATATCAGGATTTTGAATTGGTCAATGGTTTGGTGGTTTTTTCTCCATTTGGATTGCAAAGTAGTTTTAACCTGGTTTAAAGAGATGAACAGTTGTATCGTAATTCAATCTCTCATTCCCATATAGCACAGAATGTCTCAATGACATTGCCAGAATATTATATTTGAAATATGCAATATTCTGACAAACATCTCAAGAATATCGTCAGAATGTCTTATGTCACCATCTTTGTGACGTTCTAGAGACATTATGCAATATCACTGGGATGATTGTCGTAATATTCTGGAGACATTCGGGAATATTGCTGAGATCATGTTAGGGATATTTTTTACAGGAAAACATCTCATAATTACGTGTATCAACAATGGCACACAATACTGCTTTTTGTGAAAAAATTTTTCTTCAGAGTGAATTCCTCTACAAATGTTATATAGAATATGAGTTGAATGGCTTTGTAAGAGGAATACACATTGAAAGTCGATTATTAAGAAAGTTCCTTCAGTGAGGACCGAACCCCAGTTTTCCGAGTCATAGACGCAGCCTAGATAGATATCACCTCAGTTAATCACTGAGATGACTTTAATGCCCTCAAAGTGCCATTCTTTGTCATCATAATGATGTGTTTATGACAAATTCGTTTCCGTGGGATAAAGATCAATCAATTCAGAATCCTCTGAAACTGAAATTAGATAGGTAGGGAGAGAGAGGTTTTTTTCGCTCTCGACTTGTAAATTTTACTAACAAGTAAATACCGGTTCTGATAAATAAAAATTCTCACTGACACATCAAATATTGCTACTGGAATATTCTCAGAATGTTTCATTTGTCACAAACATGAAATATCCCTCATCATAGATTCCCAGAACATTGCAGAATATCATATGTCCAATATTTCAATTGCAAGATTCTAAGAATATTTGTAATGAAATATTCCATCCGCAATATCTATGGAATCTCGTTGAAATATTTAACATAGAATGTTTCGAGTGAGATACTTGTGATATTCTGAGAATATTACTGAGACATTGTGTGCTATGTGGGATTGCATTCATTGAATAGCCCAAATTGTACACTGTAAAAAAATTGCTTCCTAAATTCCATATAAATTCATGTGAAGTAATTAACATATCAGTTTTATATTCATTTTCAAAACTTTTCTGACTTTTCATATGGAATTATGATTTTTCATGCATTTTCATGTGAATTTGAATACATTTAGCAGTAAATTTCGTGAATTCATGATCGAACTTGATTGAAATTAAAAGCTTCAGAATTCTCATATTTATTTGTTACAGGAAATTTCAGACTATTTTTTACAGTGTATCTTGATTCTCACAAATGCAATCAAATAGTGCTGTAGCTGAAAATGAAGGAAACCTAGGTATCAAAATATGATATTTCTTCAGGTTTTCATCCTTGTGTGTATTAATAAAAGCTACGAGAATTCTAATTTCCCACTACAGTCAGTAACTTGATTATAACATATTAGCCAAAAGTCGTGCCTGTCTACAGAGTTCAAACATATTCACAGTTAAAATTGATCATTCAGAACTTTCCGAATCAATTTTTCTAAGAGATAATCAATCTCATTTAATGCCTCTGTTCAAACAAAATGGAATTCATAATTTTTAATTCGAATTATCCATCGCAGTGAACTGAGTTGGACACAAATGCAACGATTCAGGAGTGGTTCCTAGTCACGCGCGTTCATTCATAAGATAGCCGGTTCAAATATCTTTCTCAGTCTCTCTTCCTTCTCCACATATCCTTATAAAAGTTTCATGTTACAAGGCTCTGTGAATTAGGTTACGGAAGTTAGTTATCTCATTAACTGGAGCATGAACGACGAGATGTTACGAAGGAAAAGTGAATTATTGTGTATATGACACTTCACTTTTACAGAATAATCACAGACATTTGCTATCCAGTACTTCATTGTTGTATATTCCAACGCGAATAAAGCATCATCTTTAAAGTAGTGAAGAATTTGCTGTGGCGACGAATTCTTCTCCCTATGATAGAAAGATTCATATTTTAATTTGTATTTTCCCCACAGCAAGCGATTCTTATAGATATCTGGAATAATACATAATTAAGAGTTGGGAGAACATTTTGAGAAATATTTTTAAAAGATATCTTGAATCCATACACATTCAGAGGATGACCATGCAAAATACCTCATAGACATCTTTTAAAAGTACACGGAAAGACCGGGTCTATTAATATTTAGAAAAAAGACTGTCAATTGAGGGAAAACGAGGATCGCTGAAAAATATTCGTAGTGAGTCTACTAAAAATTCGTAGTCGATGTATTAACAATTGATAGTTTCACTGTGAAAAATATCAATGAAACTATCAACTGTTAATATTTTGACTACGAATATTTTTCAGCGATCCACTTTTTCCCTAAATTGACAGTCATTTTTCTAAACGTTGATCAATTCTTTCTAAATATTGATAGACCCGGTCTTTCCGTGTATCTAACAGATATCTTCTTGGAACACTTTGATATGATACGTTCAAGAACATGTATTAATAATATTCTGCGAATTCTTAAACTCCTTCCGCTGAATTTTATGTACAGCCTTCAAGTGAATTCGTGGAATGACCATTAAAACCTATTGATGAGTTATTTTTCAATAATGATGAGATATAAATAATTTGAGAAGAATTTATAGTATTTATGGAACATAAAATTCATTCTTGAATATGTTTCCTCCAATTGATTTAACTTTTCTATTTATTCGCATAATCAACTTCCCTCACAGCACTTTTCATCTTCAAGATACCTGAAAAACTATTCAGAAGAGTTTAAAAAGTCTTATGCAACACGATCTTATCTTTGAGATGTTTAAAACAGTTTTTACTTCTAAAACTTGTTTTCCGGGATGATATCTTGTAGACACAGTGTTGCCAGAAGGTTACATTTGTTGCATTTTACGTAACTTTCGACCCTCTCATGTAACATGGATGTAACATTTTTTCAAACGTTAACGTTTAAAACGTCAAATTTTAACGCAAGAATGCAAGGCTGAATATTGCCGCAAAATATCATGTAACTTTTGAACTGGAAATGTAACTTTTTTCTAATCTACATGTAATATTGGATCAAGGTGCTCTGGCAACACTGTTTAGACATTTTATGGAAATCTTTTAGAATTAAGGGAATATCTGTTTGAAATATCTTGGAGATGTCTTTTCGCGTGGCATGAGACTTCTGAAGTTTGTCTTCTGATATCTTTTAGACATGAAATGCTGTGTAGGTCATCTGGTATTTCTTTGAAAATATAAGCCATAGGCATTATATTTCATTATGTTATAATGAAAATTATAAGCATTGCAATCAAATTGTCCGTATGAGTCCAGGTAATTGAAGCGTAGATACGTCGTAAAATGACCAGGTTCAAATCCCACAACTTCAAGAATCGAAGTCAAGCAGAATTCATTGGAATGCGAGAGCGATGAAGAAAAACAGAGAGGAACGGAAGGAGAAAATATTTAGAAATTTTCAATGACAAGTTCAAGACTCTTCCGAGACATTTTCATGAATCCTTCGGAAAATATTTGAGATATCTTTGAGAAATCTTGGAACTGTCTTGAAAACATCTGGTTGAAATCTTCAAGATAATTTATAGGTATCTTTTGGAGAGTTCTTGCGATTAGAGATCTAAAAGATATCTTCTTGAAATCGTATGTTTTTGACGTTGATTTTATTTTTATTTCTTGTTAATTTAGTTTTGAATGAATATCAACTCGTGAGTCATGTAGATCCATATTTAGTGTGATATTTTCACTCGATCAGAAGTTTAGATCTGATTGATTTGAAATGGAATCCGACACAGAAAAAGTTAATGGTACTGAGTCTCATAACAGTATGAATAAAATGCTGAATTATAACAAATCATCGTTTTTTGTTTGATTTCATGAATTAAACAAGACATGATGACATTTTTTTTCTCTTTTATAAGAACAAGTTTTATAGAATTCTTCAATGATAATTAGAAGCAGGCGGCCGGTTTGTTAATATATTTAGGATAATTGTTTCTGGAATTATCAACGGTAATCGACGACGTGCACTCAAGTGCTTTTAAAATCTAACCCAGAACTTTCATAACGATCATCTCAAAACGTTCTGTATCGCAATCTGTGTAACGTTATTAGCATGAAAAATAGGATGAACGTTTGAAATTCTACAAACAACTGAGTTCTTCATGTTTAATCTTTTCATTTTGATTGATTCAATCGCAAGAGATTGATGCAGAATGCATTTCGTGAATTTCAATAATATTGAAAGAAGAAAGAAAAAGCAAGGAGGAACAACATGGAGAGGAAGAGGAAAAGAGAAAAAGAGGGAGAGAGGAAGGAGAGACACATTCACCCATTATCGGTGAACAGCCCTTGCTTGTTCTACTACACGATGCATCACTGGCTGGGGTCGAACTTTCCAATAAACATGTCAAGAGAAGGTGAAACAGAGATGAAGAGAGGGAGCGAGAGTGAGAATGAGGTTGGAGGAAACATGAACGTATAGACAAAAGCAGGAAGAGGATAAACGAAGCAGAGATGATGTAGTTTGTCGGAAAAGAATGGATTGCTTATGGAATCGTTTATAGAGAAGAGAGAGACAAAGAAACAGTTTATACCATGGACCAACTCCCCTCTTTTTCCTCATTCCGATCACTAGTAGTTGTAGTAGTAATAGTATCAGCATTATCAGCAGTAGTGGTGATAGTAGTAATAGTAGTAGTAGTAGCAGCAGAACCAACAGCAGTAGTAGTAGTTGTAGTAGTAGTAGTAGTAGTAGTAGTACTGGTGATCTGGTCTTCATCAACACTTTCGACAGTTTTCAATTTTCGGTACCGCGATGCGTCGACTCTTCGGTGGACGAAGAACTGTCACTTTTGTACGTTTCATTGGGTATAATACTATATCTTGCAATCGATGGAAAAGATTACGATCTGAAGAATAGTTTGTCATATCGAAAGAAAAACTTACCACTTTTTACAATCGATACGAACAGTGTTCTGAAAAGAACATAGATCACTTTTCTTATTATATCTCTTTGAGGATGATATATAAAGGTTGCAGTTATATTTTTGTTCCATATTTTATGTTCACGTAAGTCAACATTAATTCCGTTTTCAAGTTTCATTACCCCACGCATACATTAGATGCGTTTAAAATAATGTGTAATCCACGTGCTTCATTTGAAATTCAATGCGCGATATCGAGAATCAACACACGTTTGAAATTTGCTAAAAGTGAATGAGAAATGATGTGCATAAATCAAGTTCGTATTTTTTTTCCCCGTAAAGGTGCTTTGTTTTCAATAACTCGGCACCCATTATTTTTGAATCACTACTTCGGGTGAGAAGGTTTTTCAGGCATTCACGGATTTTTTGGGAAAATATAAAATTATTAGGACTGGTGAATGTTTCTCGATGATCTTCGAGTTTTCGAAATCATTGACAATTCACAGGACGTAATAAACATTTATCAGAGAATTTTAATAAAAGATCATACTTTTCTCGCAAAAATGTTACAAGAAGGTTTCAAAATTCTATCAGGCAAAAGGAAGTATATCCTAAGGATATTCTGGAATACGAAAAGGAAACTCTTGAGCATCGGTAAAGTGAGAGTATGAGGAAAGTGAACTCGATTCAAGGATTCGAGGAATTCGAATTTGATGTTTTATCACAAAAAAGTAGATTCTTTATATCATCAGATCCATTTCAAATATTATTAGTGCGGAAACCGGGAAGAATTTGCTTCTTCCTTCTTCTTATTTTTCATCTTTTATAATCATCCCTATTTTTATTTTCTCAACAATCTTCTTTCATCGGCATTTTTCATCGGAAATTCAAAACTGCTCTCTAAGAATTCGCTGTATTATGTTGTTTTGAATCGATGAGAAATTTTTTCGGAATAAAAGAATTGCATTAATTATGAATCCTTCATTTCTCATCTTATTTGGAACATGAGTTTCATATTTATACCAATTGCTTGTGCTAGAACTTTTTTATTTATATTAAATAATACATAATTCAAACATACACATCAGGTATAATCGAATTTGTAAACGGTACAAAAGTTCGCTTAGATTATATGAATTAACAATCACACACCTTTTTTTAACCCGTGATATACACTTCGTTTTCGCTTTAATGATTGGTGATAAAATTCTCTCTTGAAAAACGAAACACTCAAGGTTTTTCACAGATCTCAAACTTGTGTCCATAACATAAAAAAACTGTTCACTTATTCTGAAAGCCAGCACCATTTCTTGAGGATGAAAGAAATATCCTCTATTATGAATAAAGAAAATGGAAGACAAAATCTGTTGGCGGTACACGGAAAAAAGTAATTAGCTGTGAGATGGACAGTCATTGTTTCTACCACTTACAGCTAAATTTTAGCTGCTGCAGCAAAATTTTTAGCTTTATCCAGTGAATTTTAACTAAGGTCGCTGAGAAATTAATTGTCCTATTTGTGCTCAAATTTTCATATAATTCTCACAAGGCATGGAACACATTTCCTGATTCTTATCTGTTCAATAAGATATTCCTGCACGTAGTACGAAGTTTCAGAATTGTATTAGAGTAATTGAGTGAATATTTATTTTCATTGCACTGCCTTATCAGGTGGGAACATTTGAAAGAATGCTTCCAGACGATATCATTAGAAATCCCACGGAATTGTGTTTTTTTTTATTTTTTATTATGTCCAGAAAAGCGGGAGGATATGAATTTCCCCCCAAAAAAAAACTTCTTTTTATGCACTCAATACATTTTTGTTCGTTTAGTGCAGAATAAGGTGAATCATCAGCACTGTAGTACACAGATAGTATTGTGCACGAGAAAAAAAATGTTTGTCCGATGTGACACGTTAGATGCAGTGATGTTTTTTTTATACAAAAAATATCTAGTTTCAATAGATTTTTATCGATATTTTTTCTTTCTGACATCACCAGTTAGATGTCAGATCTGAACAATATAATATTCCAAATAAAACTGTGCGGAAAGTATGTATAACGTAAATAAAATTGAATGTACGTTGGTATCACGTTTCTCATACGTGAATTTTATCGATCGTGTCACTCACAATTTGCATGTCACTTTTCACATTGTTGTTGTAAAGCTCCATCGAACTTGGAATGATCAACCACCTTCAGCCTCTTCCCCTCCATCTATTACTCTGTCCCCCGATTTCTTCCCCATCGATCGCTTCCAACAGGAACATACATTTGCACATCGATGTGTATTTGTTGCATCCTACATTCTCTGAAATTTCGATTATACTTTCTGTTATCTTTTTGTTCATCTTTGTTCTATCTCTTTTCCTCGCTTCTTTATAAATTCTATGTTGGAAAAAGAAAAATCAACACATATATCGGCAAATATACAAAATTATAATAATTTTGTTCGATTGACAGCGAAAACAGAAAAAGTAACCAGCAAATCTCGTATGAATACACACAATAGCACTTTATGTGTAATTAATGTAATTTTATAATGTCTAGATGTATTTGATTAGTGATAAGTCAGGGATAAAATTAATCGAATTGGTAGGTGAGTTTGAATGTCAGGATGATAATGTGGGAATTGATATCTACTTTCGTTTGAAAACTGTAATGTATGTATATTATATACTGGAAAGAGCACATGGTTACAGTCACTGGATTGATTTCTATCTCAAAGTATTAGACATAGTTAAGTTTAAACTGGAAATAATTCAGATACCATGTGAGTTAGGTGTCATAAGCTTGTCAGACTTGTAAAATTTTTGTAAGCTCGCAACCTTGTCGTGTGGTCAACTAGGAACCTTCCCACAACCTCACAACATGCTTGCTTCACAACCTTGCAGTAAGATCAGATCGCTGTCTGGGAAATTGTGTGGAAATAGTTATGGAAAACTTTACATGTTAAAGTGACTAGCTTTAGACATGTCAGGCGAATGCGCATAAAAACCAGTAGATCTTGTTGCAAAAACTGGACAGAACCAAGCACATGCACCGAGAAAATGTTATGCTTGGATTTATTTTGCAGTTTTAGTTGAATCAAACAAAAAAGTTATTCCATCCAAATAAATTTTTAGTCATTTCAAATAAAATTTATTTAAATCAAGTAAAAATTTACTGGATGCAACGAAATGTCTAGTAGTAGTTTCATATTCAAGTAAATCATTTTTCTGGGTGTGACCTGTTGGTTTTTATTTGGATTTGCTTGGCGACTTCCGAACAGATTATATGTCTTTTCTTGATCATTGCCCAATGTGGGAACCATCAACAGAATTCGCTAGTTTTGATTAGTTTTTACCTGTATCATAATGATCATGCGTAAATATTCTTTCTGCCGTATCCTAATGTGAAATTTAGTGACTATTGCCAGATGCTGTCAATAAACTGTCAATAAGAAAAGCTTTTTCCCAGTATATATGTATTGAAAATATCCATGATTCTGAATGGAATTGGTTATAACTTCTGTTGTTGATGTTATAAATCCCAACATTAGGAATTCGATTCATTTTATCTTCTGAATTGAATTTAATAATAAAGTATTCGAAGTCGAATTTTATACATGTGGAAAATGAGGTATCTAAATTATCATTTCAGAGTCCAGATCAACAAGAAGAAAGTGGAAGACCTGCAAAAAGATCGAGCATTAGAAGTCGTCTACCAGCACCGGGAACCCCTACGGCGTCCTTTCGTCGTAAATCATCGGTGTCTCCAACTCGTTCCGACACGCCGGAAGTGATACAGGTGAATTTTTATTGTAACTTATATTTTATAAATGTTCTTGAAGTTTGAATCATTCATTGAAAATTTCAACGCCACAAATTTAAGAAATCATCGAAGTTTATCTTCCCCAACCAACTCCTCGAAACTGGAAACACCGTTTGAAAAATGCACTGCAAAATTTCGAATCTTTAAAAGTTCAGAATTTTGTTATTAGTTTACCGATTTGTTTCAATAAACGATTTAAACTTCAGCACCATCTTATATGATAGTTTTGTATGAAATTGGCTCTTGAGAGAGGGATCCTGCTTCAAAAAGCCTGAGAAGAGTGGTTTTTTGAGAATTTTTTTAGGTACGAAAGAAAGAATCAAATGAAACGAACCTTCTGGGGTGTTTTTGTATATGTTTTAAGTTGATGAACGAATTTTTTTCCAATGTGAAATGATCGTATATAGGGGAGACAGAGGCTAGTTGTAACAGGAGTGAGTTTTTGACCCAGTTTTGATTATATGTGCGCTTCATAGAATACTCTTTCAATGACTGAATAATTATTTTACGAAGAGCGAACCTCATTCGTTGGAAAATTTGAAACTTGTAGTCTGTGTTACAACTCACCTCTGTTACTTTTAGCCCTGGTCTCCCCTACAGAAGTGATCTCTACATTCGAAGAGTGCTCCGCAATCATTATTTTATTTGGACCAAAAAAATCCTGAGATCGTGGAATTTGAAATTTACTCGAGGTTTAAGAGAAAAAGTTTTTTTCAAAGGGATAATTATTAAAACTTGCTATGAAACAATTTTTCATGAATCCTTTTGGTTCAGATAGAAGAGGATACAAAACTAAAGATAAAAAGGTTTAGTTAGTTTCAATTGGAATTCTAGTTTTTTACAATCACGCCCACCAGTTTATGATTATCAAAATGAAAACTGGAGAACACACGCTTTCCCTCATTATTTCTCATTGGAGAAAAATTTATTCATCAACTTGAAGCATACACAAAAATGCCCTCAAAAGTTCGTTTGATTCGATTATATAGTATTTTTCGTAACTAAAAAAATTCTCAAAAAAAAAACTCTCCTTTTGAGGCTTCCTGAAGCGAAAGTCCCTCTTAAATAATAATTCCGATTATAGAGACTCCATCAATCTGAACCTCTTGAAATCGAGAACCTCCACAAATTCAAGCAGTAGGGTCTTTCTCTTTGATAAATTCCTACACAAATCAATTTAAAACTTCATAATTCGAAACTATTTCCTCTATTCTAACAGTTCCAATTAGGTAACGATGTTTGACTGTAATATTTGAACGGAAACGAAACTTATTCAAAATTCACTCCCAATCTATCGCATACGTCCCTGGTTAATAAAAAAATCCATAGAATCTGACGAAATGAAATTGATTGAGATTTGGTCAGAACATTGCAAGATTCAATCAGAATTACATTGAAAAAATACACTCATATGATGAAATCCCATTGAAAATGGTTGAATAGGATTTGGTCAGAACATCGTGCAAGATTCAATGAGATTTGGCGAGAATCAATCGGTTTGTTCGACCAAGGGTGTCTTATTGAATTCCATGAGAATGGTTTTTACAATTATTGCGTTTGTAAATTGTTCCTATCTAAAGCACTTTTTGGCTCTTTGCAATTGGTCATTCTCGTTAATAATAAGACCGCGTGATGAATCAATTCTCTATAGATTAGTGTTTCAATGATGCCAGTGTGTCTTCCAGATTTGTCGAGATAAGCTCAGAACAAGAATCGAAATTATTTTAATTATATATATTTCATTTTCACATTGCCTATATGCACATGAGTTATACTAATATTCAACAATCATTGCACGTGACAAAATTTGTTGATTTGAATGAATGATTTTTCCACGGTCAGAACATATTTGATCACAAAATATCATGTTTTCTATTCATAGGAAGGAATCGACAGCGATAGAAAACAAATTTCATCAAGAACAGATCTACGAAGGCAAAGTACAAAAGGATCAGATGGCGCTGGCCCCAGTGCTCGAAGGTGAATTTACTTACTATTCAATCATTCAATTGTACACTTATTTGGTACAAACTAACTCCGCACCCAAGTACATATCTCATCAATAGCTGAAACGATTGATTTCTCCTTGACTTGAAACTTTAGAATTAATACAATCATAATTTTTTCAATATTCCACTACTGACCTTCATTGAGAACTCATTTTTTTCTTCAAAAATCCATCCCATCAAATATGCTCTACTCAACTTCATAACTTTAATGAAAATATCGAATTCCATTATGAGATAGTATTAACACATCTTTGCTTTTTTAGCTAGCAATTCACGACGAGCGTTCATTCGTCCATTGTTTTCATTATTTTTCTCCCACACACTTTATTATTTCTTTCTTTGATTTTTTTTTCCACCTGTAGAATTTTGTTTTCCTGGAGAAAAGGATTGAATGTATTGAACAACAATACAATCCATAATTTCTCTCTCAGATCCTCCATGAAAAAGTCAATAAGAAAGGCGGCACCGTCACCACCGTCGTTGAATCCAGGTATTTTGCGAAAATTGAGCGAAGAACGTGATGAGAGTGCAAAGAAACCAGAGAAACCCGCCAAGAAGTATTCCTCGGATGAAAGTTCGGAAGAAGAGGATACCCGTGATCTTGAGGGAAACGTTTATACCAAAGCTGGAATAGAGGTAAGATTTCCACTCATCTCTTCCTCATTCTTATGGTTTATTCTCCAAATTATAAAATAACAATGAATAAAATACAACAGCATTCATGTGTTCATATGTGTTACGCAAACATTCTGATCTATCAATTGAATGAAGAATATGTGGTTCAGAACTAACGTCTGTTTTCGTTCTTGGAGTTGATATAAAAGTGATGACATTCCGAATGTCCGTAAGACTTATGAAAAATTGTTTTGTTCTTTCATAGATCTCGAGAAAAAGTGCTGGTAATGTGAAAAGAACGAAAGAAGAAATCGAAGCCGATCCAGAGAAAGAAGATGAGTTTGGTTACACGGCAAGTTAGTATGGAAACAAATATTTCACATCTGTTGAATAACAATAACTGATTTCAATTGACTTATTCATAATCATTGTTCTTCCATTCAGTGAAAATCAAGAAAAAATACAGCAACTTGGGAAATGTGATGATGATACCAGTAGAGAAGGATAGACGTGGTCTTGGTCTTTCTTTGGCTGGACATAAAGACAGAAATCGTATGGCAGTTTATGTTTGTGGTGTGAACCCTAAAGGTGCTGCTTACAAGACTAATAAATTCGCCATCGGTGATGAGATACTAGAAGTGAGTATCATTATCATTCTTCCTCTTTCATCGCATATCTCATTCCTCACTTCGATATTTGTCCAATTCATTAGTTTCACCTCAAGCGAAAGTTTAATCAGTTTGTGAATATAATTATTCGTTTCAGGTGAATGGTATGGTTCTACAAAACCGTTGTCACTTGAATGCTTCAGCTATTATCAAAGGTCTTGCTGGCAGAATTTTCAAGGTCGTCATTGTAAGGTGAAGTGAATTTAACAAAAATGCAATTTAGCTAGTAAGGGGAACGATATCTCGGTGGAAAATCGAAAGGAGTCTCAAAAAAGGATACAGCAACTTAAAAAACAAAAGCAGAAAGTAACAAATCCTGGCATCTCATTTCTTCTGACTTTCCGTCGGCAGGAGAGTTTTTACCAACACCATGTGCAAAATTGGTCGTTCATTTCCATGCCTAGTTTCTTCATATTATTCTATATTTTATAAATCTGTAGAAAATTTGTGTATAACACCGCAACCGATGAGATATGTTGCTTCTCCGTCGTAGTGCGCGCGTTTGCAATGAGTGGATGGATGGAAATAAATTATTAGCGACATCAGCTTAATTTTGGTTATGGCAACTAAATATCTTTATAGCACCTACAGAACAGCTCATTTTTCAGCAACGATTGGTCAAATTCTCACTGATAAAGTTGAGAATTTTGCTCCAGTAGCTGAAATTTAACAATAGCAGTTAACAACATAGCTATCCTTCTCATAACTAATTCATGTTTCCCGTATGGGATTGGTAAATAGCACGTCAAGAATATGTACACAGAGAAAAGTAATTAGATGTGAGATGGACAGCCATTTTTTCAGTTCCTATAGATAAATTTTAGCTGTTCCAGCGAAATTTTCAGCTTCATCAGCGGAATTTCAGCTAATGTTGCTGAGAAATTAGCTGTCCTGGAGGTGTTAAAATATTGAGCTTTAATAACTGATACAGCTAAAAATTTCTCTCCATGTGAACGGGAAGAATAATATGGTTGACTCTTGGATAGCTACAAATTAAATGTAGCGACAAAATTTATTCCAATTTTGTTCACTATCCAAATATTAAATATAAGAAATAGCATGCCAATTACTTTCATCCGTGTATATGCGACGTAGAAGCAACGAAAAAATGTCTGCTTCACTTGGAATGCACATATTTTTCTCATAGTCAATGAGTGAATGGATGAACTGAGTGAATATTTCATGCAGAATTTGTGGTTAGAACAGAGTCGCAAGCCTCCTAAATCTTTGATTGGTATTTTCACTACCTTGGCGGAAAAATTTTGTTGAATTTTGTTCACTTTTGGCACAGCAATTTGTCAATAAAATTCAATAAGAATCCTCAAACTTCAACAAACTTCAACACAGAGTTGAGCAAAAAACATTCGAATGACGAATAACGAATAATATGAAAAGATAAATCATCTAGATGTTCTGACCGAATAAGCTTATTCGACTGAAACTGTTATTCGTTATCTATTTATTCGATTATTCGTTATCCTGAGACCAATACCTCTTTCTTCTCTTTTCATTAGTATACAAGGCCGTAATACTTGTTGATACAGAAGTATGGAATAAATTATCAAGTAATTACAATAATTATTGAAAAGTATCGCGTGAGGAGTAATATTTAGGGAAGCAGTCAAGTCCAAAGTATCATCATCATCATAAAGTAATCAGTCTTATGAACAGCATTGTTATAAGTCATATGTTTTTTTAGCGTATAATGATAATGAGTAAAGAAAGTGGTTAAAATTGTGAATAATGAATAATACGAATACTTGAATAACGAGGAAATCGAATAACAGATAAATGAACTCGCGAATACGACGAATAACAAATAATGCGAATACGAATAAAATTTCATCTAGATAGCAAAACGAATAATGATTCATTCGAATAATGCTCAACTCTGCTTCAACGAACTTCAATAAGAGACAACAAATTTCACAAAAATTTATTGAATTTTGTGGACAATTATTGAATTTTACCGAAATTTCGTTGAATTTTTCTAATTTTCAATGAAACCCGAATGTGCCTAAAATGAACATTCACTGTGAAATTGAAAAAAATTCAACGAAATTTTTCCACCGGGGTAGATCAATTGAAAATGTCGAATTTTGACGAATATCTTCTTTATGTTTTCATTCACAGGAGATCACAGGGTCTTGATAATTTAGCTGTGAGGCCAATTGTTCAGTTTCCTCCGACTTTGGATGATGTGAGTGATTCTTTTTTATAATAACACAAACTCATTATACAGAATTTTTTATTCGAAATGGAGTATAATAATATTATTTGTTGCGATTTTTATAGTTCGATAGCTTCAATCAGTACAAAGGAGTGAGAACTATACCCATCAAAAAGGCAAGTTGAAATGATGAAATTCTGATTTTTCTTTACAATAACTGATACTAAATTAATTCAAATTCATCCTCTTCAGGGACAATATGGTCTGGGTATAATGATAATCGAAGGTAAACATGCGGAAGTTGGACAAGGTATTTTCGTATCGGATATTCAGGAAGGAAGTGCGGCAGAAATGGTAAATTTTTCTTTAAGTAGTATCCATGTACTGTAGAAGCATTTATTTTTTATCCTTTTTATGATATAATGATTTGGATTCATTTACGAAGACAGGATTCATTACATTTCTATCACTTTCAAGCACATTTCCAGTCCATTGTCAATGGATGACATGATATTCAGTAACATAAAGTAATTTAGTTGTTATTTCAAGATGGATAAAATGCGAAAAAGTAAAATGTATGCTATGTATTATATTTTTAGGCTGGTCTGCAAGTCGGAGATCTGATCCTTGCCGTTAATTTGGATAGTTTACAAGGTTCAACTTACGATGAGGTAAATAATTGAAAATGAAGTTGTATTGAATCTGAATTCAATCGCAGATCATAATTGAATCAAACGTTTCAATAAGTTTTTTGTTTTTATAAATCGGACAATTCTGTTTTTTTTAGGCTACAAATCTTCTGAAAAAAGCTGAGGGTGTTGTGACATTAACAGTGTGCAATCCTAATCAAAGCAAAGTTGCCAAAGAAGAAGAAGAGATCGCAAAAGGAGGTGGGAAACCTCCAGAAAAAGGTGAATTCCTTTCCTCTTAAACATTCGTCCTTTTAGAAATCTATTTCATCTCAAATGAAATATGACTGCATACACAGAGCAATAGTAAATGAATAGCAATATTGGAGACAAAACATTCATGATTAATCGAATAATGGATAGTTATAAACTTATAATAAATTATTCTTCAAATTCTCAGAAGTATTTTTCATGACAAAAACTGTTATATGGTTTATCAAATAATTAGAATAACCTTCAATACTCAGTCCTTCCTCAACTGTTGAAATAGTGATTCCTGACTATTTTACCCTCTAAGTACGAAAATCAGACATAATCTGAACGTAATTCAAATGTTTACAACTTTATGTGAGTGAAACAATGGATAAACTATTCAATAATAATTCATGAGCATCCTATCGAATTATTATAAGCATCTTTTCTTGCGAGAATATTTCTTTGAAACATCTTATAAATTCCTGGAAGATGCTTCTTATACCATAGAAAATAAGAGTTTGAAGATTTCATTGTGCTAAACAAATGAAATAGTTCTTTAATTTTTCTAAATATTTTGTACAAGATTCGTTTCAGAATGTAGAGTGCATAATTACACATTTCGACGTGTAATAATTGCTATTATACACATATTTCTCTTTCTTGTCCTGTGTGCATTGCATAGGGAATTGTTAATAGATCTATAACGATATCAAAAATTAGACAGATATTTACATTATTGTTTGATTTGTATTCCAGTCGTTGAAAAACCAAAGGAACCAGAAAAGCCAAAAGAACCGGAACCGCCGGCGGATCCAAAGACTGGCCCAATAAAACCCGGAACCAATACAACGATAGAATTTCCCAAAGAGAAGGACAAAGCAATCGGATTCACGATATCAGGCGGTTCAGATACTCCAAGTGTAAGTGTGGGAAACAATACCCTCAATTTTCTATTTTGTTCATCCGAATGAATGCTATTTTCCATGTGAGCTTGGTCACAATGAAAATTGTTCATTTTTGAGAGCATAGATTGCCTATTGAAATGAGGCATTTTTGAGATATCCATGAAATCAAATCACTCGCACATGTACTACATACGGTTGTAATTCTTTTCTCAGAATGGTATTTTCATCTTGGAAGTCTTTCCTGACGGAGCAGCTGGTAAGGATGGTCGTTTGCAGTATGGGGACCAGATCATTGATTTCTGCAACGAAAGCTTTAAAGCGATAGAACATGAAAAAGCAAGAGCATCCGTACTGAAAGCTCCAACAACAGTGAGTTGATTGCAGATGCAATAATATTCTACCTTCAATCAGAACAATTTTCTACCGGTCTGTGTTCTTCTCTTACAGATCGTTATGGTTGTACGGCGAGAGGAAAAACCTCCAGAAGAATTTGAAGTTGAACTTCAGAAGAAATCTGGAAAAGGTGCCGGACTCTGTTTAACAGGATTCAAGAGTGGAAAAGGGGCTTACGTGTCAGATTTGGTAATTCCGTGTAGTCATTCATTCCTTTCGAAGTCGTATGAGAATCTTGGAATGATTCTTGTGTTAAATGTGTTTAAAATTGTATACAAATATGCCTCGATCGAGTGCCTCTTGCTAAAAATAGCAGAAATGGACAGGAAATTGTTGTCGGGCTTTGAATGGTTTCTTTCACAAGTAATCCAGGCAAAAACTGACAAACTTTCTACCCAGTTTGGCTTGGAGTCACTGAATTGTAACATCCTGTCAAAACCTGGCAGGGAAATTTTCGTCAGTCTTTAAATGGATATCGCAATCTGTGAAATTCAAATATAACCTACCGAAAAAGATGCTGTCAGTTCTGGATAGGATATTCCGAAACGGTAACTCCGGATCAAATTTTCTGACCGGTTCTGTCTAGCGTTTTAGCAGGCCCTAACAGCCCTCGGGGATTCTTGAAACGTTCTAAGAACGTTCGGATGTGTTATAAACGTCCAACGAATTTTGTGCTGTCTGGAGGTATCAAAACGTTCAATTACACATTGAATCGAACAGAAATAGGTTTATCCACACTTGATGTGAATCATTGAAGGAATACAAATTGATTATTTGATCGTTTTGATATGTATTTGATTGTAAGTCTCCGTAATTCCCAACATCTTTGATTCATCGTGAAAAATTTCTATGGAAACCTTTAAATATATATGGTGAAGAGATTAAACTCGTAGATGGATTAGGAATTTCCTATTCTCATCAGAAAATTAGAATTTTCAGTAAAATTCATGGTAAATTTAGTGAAACAAGAAGCGCATAGTTAACAGATAACGTCACAATCCGCTCTTAATGTTTACAATTTTGTAAGAATTGGGTCATCTTGACTTTGCTGTACACTGAGAAAAAGAAACATGACTGTGCAGCGTTCAAACAGTAATGATTCATGTCCAAAAGGAATTTCAAATTAGTCCTCACTAGATGCTCGCCAGATATCACCTGTTTGCGTCCAGAACGTACTCAGTAATGCCTTGGATGCGAATTGTTTATGTTTGGCCAGCATCTAGTGATAGCTAGTTTGAAATTTCTTTTGGACATGAATTATCACTGTCTGAACGCTGCACAATTATGTTTCTTTTTCTCAGTGTACTAATATGACATATGTAACACAAGATCATGTCTCAAGTTCACTCCATTATTCTCAATTATCATTGTATTTCGTAAACAGGAATGACTTATTTTATTTTGTAGTTACCCGGTGGTAGTGCCATAGAGAGTGGAAAAATTTGCAAAGGTGATCGCGTTGTAGCGATCGGTGGACAAGACATGCGCGAAGCGCCTGTTGAGGATATTGCCGTGCATGTAAAAGTGTCAAATCCAGTGCAATTGAAACTTGCCAGGTACAAGTCCGCTAAGCAATGACAGGTAAATATGAGAAACTCATCTTCTCGGAGAATAGTTACGGTATAGCAAATTAAAATAACAACCTCAATAGTAATAGTTAAGACCATACCGGTACACTGAAAAAAATGTTTTCTAACCCAATAAATAGATTATTTGTCTTGTATCCATAGCATATTCTTTGGGATTCATGGAAAAATATTTAATAAAATCAAATAATCGAATGCTTGTCCCAAATGAATTGGTGTTCTAAAAAAATGATTTATTCGCTACAAGTAATCAATTTTTGCATCCAATGAAATTGAATATTCAATTTCTGCAAATAAATATTTTTTCTAGTGTAGTTGAGTTCTTGATTTTGAAAACTTATTGTTGTCCTAAAACGATTACATTGTTAGCATCATTGGTCGATTGATACTGTCCTTTGATAATCCGATTTAATCATCAGAACAAATATCAGTGATCAAGGGACAAGTAGGAGTTTTTCACAATATCATAGCATATTTCGTAAAACTTGTAGGAAATATCTCTCCAAACTGTTTGAAAATTCACTCATTTTTACAGGCTGCACACCCCAGTGGAAATGTTGGATAGATTCGGATACAAAAATAAAATTGATACGGATAGAAATGCAATCCAATTTCATCCTACACAGAAAAAAAGTTGTCTTCATTCCACGCCCATTATCTCATAATATAACGAAAACAATATTCGTCTTTTCCGAAATACATTTGCTTGGAATCTGAAGAATATTGTTCCAGTTCAAGAGAAATTTGAAACCTAAATTTGAACCGAAACAATATTCTCTTGATACAAATCAAATGTATTGGGGACAAGTCAAATATTGTTTTCGTTATATATGAGACAATGAGTGTGTAATCAGAACAACTTTTTTTCTGTGTATTTTATTCGATTTTAACCTATTTTTTCATCATTTCCATCAGGGCAGTAATTTTTCCGAAGAATTCTTACTTGTCCTTTCACAACAACATTCTCTCAGTGTACTACCGAATAGAATCAGCATCTTAAGATCTCATAATATTGTCCATAACGTTACTAATGACCCCACTCTTTTTCAGGGTTCTGCGGGCGGAACTCTAAACGTGTGTCTCCAAGAAAAAAGATTACCTTGTAGGCACCGTGGGAACTAGTGTGATACAAATAATTATATCTTAGATCTTAAGCTATTGTTAATAGGTGAAAAATATTTGAGCCAAACAATTTATTTGATAATATTTAATGATACTGAAATAATGAAGAATCTCTTTAAAAGATTCCTCGCATGAATTATTTGTTCTAATGATCGAGATACAATTGAAATATTACAAATACATAATACCTAGACATGAGCATAACATTGAAATAGAGAAGACGGAGATATGGAATGATAATTCGTCTCCATCTTGACTTTTACTCTTAGAGGTCTATCAATCAAGTTGATTTTAAGAAGCGAATAATATATTTCATTCGATGTTTAGCAGAACTAATAGGGGAAGAAATCGTCTGATTTTATTTATGAAAATTCCGTCTATTGTCTGATAATTATTGAAAGACAAGTAGATAATTAGTATTACTCTCCCTATTATTGTGTATGATATATTGCGTAAATTATATACATACATATATAAATACACACATACACACACAAAGCGCATGATCATAAATATAGTTATTCTAG
The DNA here is from genome assembly GCA_018340375.1 of Gonatopus flavifemur. Taxonomy (NCBI): domain Eukaryota; kingdom Metazoa; phylum Arthropoda; class Insecta; order Hymenoptera; family Dryinidae; genus Gonatopus; species Gonatopus flavifemur. The sequence goes on from JAFFJZ010000002.1 coordinate 25,752,651, forward strand.
ATAAAATGGCGTATACGCCTCTGTAGAAAATTATATTATTATCATTACCGAGCATCATTGTTAAACACAATACAGAGAAGAGATGATCATTATAATGCATAGGAAATCCCATGATTCTTCTAAACATTGAATGATGTACAGGCTCTCATCCGAAGAACATGTAATTCTCCACATTTGCTATAGAAAAACAGATAAGTGAGAAAAAATTCATGAATACTTAGTATGTATATATTAGATTGGAAATTCATCACTTATGAATTCACTACATCAATTCGCTACACTATATTCTAAAAGATACGTATTATAGATTGTTTTTTATTTATTACTGAGATATTCTATTATATAAGCGATGAGGATTTATAAATTATCTAACTATCTCTCAACTAAAACTTTTTCATATAATTTCTGTGAGTATTTTGGGATTGGATATACAGGGTGTCTTGAAATTTGCATATAATGAAAAACAATGTGATTCACAAAAAATTGGATTTTAATAGAAAAAGAAGATCGTGAATTTTGAGACACTTTGTGTGTATATTGAATGCCTTCACAGTGTTTTTGAACAGTTCATGTTGAAGGATACAGAATTGTTTTTGTTTTTCAAACATGAGTAGCTGAGATATTCTATCCTAATGATATACTAGTCATTTATACATACATTTAAATGTACATACATTCATATATACATACATACATACAAACATACAAACATTCATACATACATACATAAATACATGCATCAAATGAAATATTTCAGAAGGGAGGAATATTAATAATGACCTATAGGTTATATATTTTATTTAAGAATCATCATCATCATTTCCATTAGCATATTCAGTATTATTCATTCAAGGTTCAGGAGAATAAACTTTATTCAGTGTTAGAGGGCTCGATAAAATTAGAAATATTTCTCAAAAACGAATACAGTATCGTCACTATCTTTCAAAATTGTAAGACGAGTGTGGTGAAGTAATTGTGAATTATCGTGAGTTGAATACGTATGAGATGATTGAAAATAATTTCAATAAGGTAACTGTGGGTTGTATCGGCCACTTAAGGTCACTCCCTCGTACACCAAGAATTTTGAATACTCAGTTGAATATTTCAATCATTTAACGATTATAGTGTGATTTCTTATACATTATTATAACAGAATTTCCATTCGAATGAACTCTGAATACACAGATTTATTCTTAGTAATCGCCAAAATAAAAAATTCTTTGATGTTGCGAATATCGGCCGGTCGCTGATCATTCCAGTCACCATGAGATGGGGTTTTTAGCCAGCAATTGATAAATACATTTCTTATTGGAATATAAAGAAATTTATTGATGCAGGATGAATTATTTGGCTGTCTATTTACATTTTTCATCAGCATTTGAATTTTTCTAATCATAATAAAATCTTGTAGGGTCGATTGTGGAATATTGAATGATTTGCTTGCTTGTTGTATGGATGATCCATTTTGTACAGCTGCAATAGCTTTTTTCAAATCGTCTATAGAATATTGTAATCTTTTGAATGCCGTTTCCTTCAAAACATACATGTTTTAGTATCCGTTTTGATTTTCATTGATTGCCAAAAACACATGCGTTTGAAAGTTGGAAATGTAAATCAACACCTGGCCGATACAATCAACGGGTTTGTGAGTTTTGCAAACTCAAACATTTTTTCATTAATGTGAAACTTTCATTTCGTCAATGACAAAAAATGATTTGCAGAATGAATTATGTTGAACGGCCTGATTTATTGCATCGTATGTTGATTTGGAGAATTGCCAAAAGCGATCATGATATCTTATTCAAACGTACTTACTTTCCAGTCTTCGAGGTTAAGACCGTTTGTGTTGACAATTTTTTATATTTAGGGACGCAAGTCACCTTTTTGACAAAAACAATTTTCTATTCAAGCAGGAATACAAGCCATTTATAACTTTTACTTTCATTTTCTTGAAACATCGAAGAGTTATCCTGCGTTGTTTAGTTCGTTATGTGAATTTCGCAGTGTTCAAGAAAAATTTATGAAAATAGTGGCCGATAATAACCAATGAGGTTGATACAACCCACAGTTACCTTATGTATCGAATATGAACACACAACTTTGCTCGAAATGGATCATGATTTTCCCCTGATCGCACATAATATCGCTGTAATATTATACCACAAAATTCCTAGAATATTATATGTCCGCCCTGTTAAATATTATAGGAATATTATTTTTTCATTAAATCGCTCGTTTGATTAAAAATTGAGGACAATATACATATTTTTATTTCGTATTAAACTCAAATTAAATAAAAAAAAATATGTGATTTTATAAATAAAAGAATAATGGATATTAATATTCCAGGAACTTTCTGGTATAATACTTTGATAATATTATAGGGAGTTTATGTGCTATTAGGATCAGTGAAAAATCTAATGAAAATACTTTATTTAAATCTCATGATATACTACTTTGACTGATATGAACCATAGATGAAAGACGTGCAATTTCTCAATTTCCACATCTGACGAAAATGATCGTGTTTGATTGTGGGTTAATACGGTAATTAATAGGTACGACGGATAGTTGGCAGTATCGATACTTTATTGAAAGTACAAACATCTAGTTTCTTTGAATTTTTATGCAGTATCGATTCAAAGTTGATACATATTTTATACAAATTCATCGGTGCTGTCAATATCGTTGATTCCTAGTAATTATTTGTATGCGGAAGAATTAGATATAATGATATATAATCACATACGATCAGATATGATTATATATATGAACAGATATTATGAAATTAAAATGTATAAAGCTGAATGTGTAATCATATTTGATCCTCTCTGAGGTATTCATATGGAATTCAGATGAAACTGTGTAGAATTATACGGGATGATATCTGGATCCTTCACTCCCCACACAGCACTCGTTGTCTAAAAGATATCTTGAGGAATAATTAAGAACAATGCAAGAAGTCTTATGCAACATGAATGGACATCTTTCAGAAGTCTCAAAGTGTTCTTATTTCTGAAAGATATCTCCAAGAACGTTTTCAGAAACCTTTTAGAAATTTCTGGAAGATGTATTTTGATCATTTCTGAAAATATCTTTCAGGTAACGAGTGCTGTGTGGGTTGTGACTCCTTCATATAGGAGTCAGAAATTCTCATTGGACTCTTACACTGAGAGAAACAAATTTTCGGGAACAATGAAATATTTAGTTGAATAGTCGCAACAAAATACTCAGTCGATTTGAATAAAGTTTCATCGAATTAACTAAATATTTGTTCGATTGAAAGAAACATTTCATATCGTATAGAATATTTTTTGAATCCCTGGTTAAAAAATCCATTGAATCTGACAAATGAAATTCAATGAGATTTGGTCAGAACATTGTCCAAGTTTAATCGTAATTTAGTGATATCTGGCCAGATTTAACGAGATTCACATGGAAGTTCTGACCAAATCTCATTGAAAAATTACCGATGAGATTTGATCAGAACATTGTCCACGTTTAATTGTAATTTAATGAGAATTGGTCAGAATCAATGGGTTCTTTTAACCTGGAATAAGAATGGGTATTTAATTAATTCAGGAGAACTTCATTCAAATTACCTGATTATTTTTTTGTGACTATTCGATTAAATATTTTATCATTTTCGGAAATTTTTTCCCTCAGTATACATTAGAGATGGGTAATATTTACGATATTCATATTTTTATAAGTGAAATGTGTCAAGTTTCAATCGAAATTTCATAAAAGATTTTTAGATACTAGATTACATATTGTACAACAAAATACTAATATCGTGAATATTGTCAATCTTTATATTATATTTGATGGAGTCATATTCGACAACACAAAATCATTCTCTCATTCATTCAGAAATGGGATGATTGAATCAAAATCAAGAACAAGAAATATAAAAAAGTGTATAGATCATATATCAGAGTTTATATGTAGATTCAGTATGAATAGTCTAGGTATGGGATATGTAAAAGCAAGTCCATAAACTCTTACATGTGATGTATATGAACGATGTGCGATATGCAACCTTTCTTAAGATTTTTGTATAAAAAATCTTTACCGAAAAAATATCGCATGTCATTAATCTGTGTATATTTCTGTTCACGAGTGAGATCATTCATAGCAAGCACTAAGGTGTTTTCTTACATGTATTCTTCAGGGAGATGAGAATGAGTGAGATCACCTGTGTCTAAAATTACATTTATGCGAGAAAATAATGATTTGTGCATCTGAAAATAATCACTACATTGTAAAAAAAATATGGCAAGTTGGACCCCTTCATCGGAAGAAACTTGATTTCTCTCTGGATCCAAATCAGCGAAATATACTGAGAAGTACCGATTTTAGATTTAGAGAGTAAGTTTGTTAGTTTTTGACCAATGCTAGCGCAGCAAACATTCCAAATATCCGTTATGTTCTCTAAAAAGTATCAAAAAGCGTTCTAAAGCAGCGGTTTTTGAGATCTAGAAGTTATCAGGAAGTGATCTGAGTTGATTTTCTGATCGAAAGAGACACGAAAAAGACCTTCAAACACGATACATTCATTATTTTTCTATTATTCCTCCCACTATCAAATACGTCAAAATTCATGAGGATGTTGTAATGATCAAGGCAGACATTCCAATAATTCTGAGATGTAATTGATCCTCAACATGTTATACAAAAGTCTGCCGAGTACACATGAGTATAATATGATGAACAATACTCAAACCCTATTTGATGGGTTTTGCATACATGGAAGATAGGAATGAGACTTGAGAAATATGAATTCTTCTTTTCCATAGAAATCCTGTCCACCCAGATAACACAAGAGTTCTAAAAGAGATGTTCATGAATTCATGGTATCCACTATGAGCACTTGTATTATTCTTGTGCTATCTGGGTAGTTTTTATACATTTACATGAAATATCAATGGGAATTCGATATATATATATATATATATAAGAACTGTAAAAAGAATCTGCCTTGGATCTCATAAAAATATTATAAAACTTTTTACATAACACAATCCATTGAATTTCAAAATATGATATTAATTTTAATAATGTACCCACTTTTCAATTCCAAGAATTTTTTTCTCAATTTTGATAATTAATTCCTCACAATTCAATTAAACATCCTGAAATTAAATAATTCACATCGAATTTAAGAACTTTATTGAATTTGATATGGAGATATCAAATTTCAGAAGAGATTTTCTATTAAATTTAAGAATCTTTCCAACACAGTGTATTTCCGATGGAAGAAAATAGTTACTGTTTTCGAAGTCTCATTCTTCATTGAAGAGAACTTACCATTATAATGGAAGAAAAGAATCCCAAAATCAGAGGGAGAATTTTCAAATTTATATATAATTGATATGCAATTCACTTTTCACGTTTAAACGTAAGTTGAATATAATTTTGAAAACTTTTCCTATTAAAAGTGTCAATTAGAGATGGGCGATACGTATCGATATCGATACGTTTCTATAGAATTTATATCTAATTTAAATACATTTCAATAAAATTGGGATAAAAACTTGATACTTGTTTTATAGAAACGTATCGATATCGATACGCATCGCCCACCTCTGGTGTCAATGTTTCTCATAGAAACAATATCTAATGGAGTGTAGTCTGTACATGGCACGTACAGACTATACTACAAATCTACATATAAATTACTATGCATGGTTGATGATTGATATATCAATATATCTTTCTACATGGACACGAATTGGGAATATTCATAAATCCACTATAAACTAACATTCAATCGTAAATCGTGATCACGTTTATACCTTGATTTGCATCATCCATTCAAATATCATGGAAAATGATGATGCTGTTACCTGGATACATGTATGATTTGAATTGAAGTAACAGTATGACTGGATATATCAATCCATCATGTGCATTATTTTTGAAGATTCTTAATTTAAAGCTTAACCTTCAATTAGTATCGTTATTTATGTGAACATTTTTCAAACTTGAATATTTCGTTTATTGTCCATTCCACGATACTATTTGCATCTCAGAGAGACTGAGATGTACTAAATGTCCTGAAATTCAGTGAAATGGGAGATTTAAGACACTTTTAATCTTCAAGATATCTTGAGAAACTATTTAGAAAAATTAGAGATGTCTTATGCAACACAAAAAAATATCTTCAAGATGTCTGAAACAGTTCTTACTCCTAAAAGACATTTAAAAGATATCTTTCGAGATGATATCTTTGAGACATCTTATAAAAATCCTTCAGAAGTGAGAATTGTTTTAGATATCTTGAAGATATCTTTTCGTGTTGCATAAGACTTCTTGAATTTGTCTTGAGATATGTTTTAGACATGAAACTCTGTGTGGGATTTCTTTGAATCAAAGGAATTTTCATTTGAGTAGGTTCAAATAGATATTTCTTCGACAGGAATAAATATTTTGTTCATGTAAAAAATCCATTATTTGATGCTTCTTTCGAATATTGAGTGCGTTTGTATCGAAACAATATTTATTCTTGTTAGATAAATATTTAATTGGACCTATTCGAACAACAATTTCTTAGATTCAAAGAGATACCTTTTTCTGTGTATCAATTGAGGGTTGAATAGATATTATCAAATTTCAGTTCAAATTGAATTCATTCATTCATTGATTTATTCATGATATTTATCACAAAATACTATACCACACAAATCCCAATGAGATTTTTTGAAAATATTGTTCAATTTTTTAATTTTAACAAACTGTTGAGATTCATTGAGAAATTCTGGAGTATGTACCTGTAAATCATTACAGGAAACTTTCTTTAATTCTCAAATATAAATAATATTATAGTGACGATGCCACAATTTTGAGTCATATCTGAACATAGTAAAAGTACGAAGAATTTAATGAATCTATTGAATTGAATTATTGTGTGCTTGAAGTTTGAAATCGTTTATTGAAATTTGCAGAGCCTCACGTTTTTTATAACATTTTGAAATCGCCCCAATATTCTCTTCAGATCGGTTCGATAAGAACGTTTTCTGTTTCAATTTCACTTCAAACTTCAACTCTTTATATTCATGAATTTATGAAAATCGGTGAGAATTCCAGCGATCAAAATTGTATTACAATTTTTGTTATTTGAAATTCACACTTACGTTGCTGAAGTATTACAAGTACTACATAAAAGGAGGATTAATTGAGTCAACAGTATTGAAAAATGAATCGCCTCACATTCACATTCAAAACTGTTTCCATTCCCATCAAGATTTCATGTAATCAATTATGATACATCTTGCGCAATGAACTTTAAATACTTAGCGAGCTTGTTGCTCGAATCGTAATAAACGAAGTGAGAAAAATACAGGATCTTGTTAGAAGATGTTATTAGTTGTAAACAACAAAAAAAGAAGATAAAACTATGAAAGAAAATATACCAGTTCAAATATCTAGTATATCGCGCTATAAGAGAGATCTCATAATTGAATGAATATTGTAAAAAATAAATACGTTGTAGTGCCTGATCGATCAAAACTTCTCTATGCAAAAAAAAAGAAATCAAAGATTCGCATATTCATCTGAATCTTTCATTAATGATATTGTCACTATTATCGTTATCATTAATATTACTATTGTTTAGGGATGCTCGATTTTTACGCAATTGATTCAAATTTCTAAGGGAATTCTCATGGAAATCGATGAAGAAAAGGTGTGATTTTTATTGAAAGAGTAATCGATTCTGTAGAGATCGAGCATTTCTTCAATTGTTGTTCTGTTTGCACATACATACGTATATTAAACTGCATATATTATATAATAGTATTGTATAATTATGAACGTTGATTGCGCTGCGTAAGGATGATTTGATTGTAAAATTCTATTGAGACAATGTTGAAGGAAGATTCAAATTGAGAGAAGTGAAAATTAGCACTGTTGTGATAAATTCGTATATTGAAGAACTAATAATAATAAATCAGTGAATTCAGAAAAAGGGAGCATTGAACATATGATTTCCAACATTCAAAAAAAATCATTCCTTCTTAATTTTTTAAATGAATTTTACAATCGAAAGATTGATTGGGTTCAATATAATAAGCATTATTACGATGAATTTCTTTACTGTATAGCGAGTACAAGTAGCGCGATTACTATCGTGATTATAAGGGACGAAATAAATGCTTATATAAGATTATCATATAGATACATACTAAAGAACAAAAATCTGAAAATAAAAATAGCTATATTAAATGCATTAATCGCAAAGTTACATTGGAAATTACTGCATTCTTATTTATTTCTTACCTTTCATAATAATAACACATCCATCATAATTTCTCAGTATTCGAAGCAATCCGAATTTGTTTTTAAATCTGAAGAATTTTCCCTAATGTTTCATGACGATATATTTTTGAACAAGGCATAATGTAAGGAAACCTAAAAAAAATGGAACTGTATCGTCTTTATAAATTAATAAAACGGTATATGATAATTAATAAACTTAATATCTATTTATGCATTCAATAAATGATATATCTATCTCATTACGTTTTATCTAATCAAGATTCCTTTTTTCCTGGAAAAAAAAGGAATAGTCTTTCTATTTCGAGGGAAAACCCTTCCAATATGAAGTGAGAAATTTATGTGACAAGTATTTCTTGAATTATTTGATGCTTCGTTGATTTTATTTTTGGCATCAAGATTTATTTTTTTAGAATGAATATCACTGCTGAATTGATGATATCCCTCGATACGAGGTGAAAGGCTTATTTTGTAACATGGCAGTATTGGATACTCGATTTGAAAAAATAAAAATAAAAAGGAAAACATTTAACTGAAAATTGGGTAATTTTTTAAGAACTAACCGTTTATACGTTTTAGAACTGATAGTTTTCTTTTAGAACTAACTTTTTTGTAAGAACTGGCCCTTATATTATGTCCTGTTCTTGAAGTTCAAAAGATGTTCAAAAGATACAAAACTCAGGGCTGTGAGGTGAGAAAACGAATAATCCCGATTAATCTATTAATTGTTAACTCACAGAAAGGATTTCTTGGAATGAGAGAATTTTTCTTGTCGCTGGGACAAAACTCATTTATTTCTTGAGTCTAGAAAATTTTACTTGAATCAAGAAAAGTTCGTTCTGATTTCAAAAGAAATTTTCCTAATTCAAGTAAAATTTTCTAGGCTCAAGAAAAGAATAAGTTTTGTCCCAGCGACAAGAAAGATTCCCTCATTTCAAGAAATCCTTTCTGTGAGTGTTCCACTCCGATTAATCATTTCTCTGATTATTCGATTGATCATTTCATTGTTTGATTCCGATGAATTGTTTTTTCGAATGATCGATGAATCGATCAATTATTGAATTCCGAATAATCGATTAGCCGACTGATCATTTGATTCCGATAATCATTTCAATAAACAAAGTTAATAAATTAATCGGAATGCCGATGATGTGAAATTGGTTAATCAATCGATTAAATAGATTGATCGGCAAAACGATTGAAGCGAATCAATTAATCAATCGAACAATCGATTATTTGGAAAAAGGATATATCGGAATCGAACAATTAATCGATGGATTGAATAATCGGTAATACGATTGATTGGAATCGAACAAATAATCTATTATTTGGAAACAGGGTTGGAAATCATTGAATTGAAACTCATTTGCACACTGAGAATTCAATTTCTTAAACTAAAAGGAACTTTTCTTCGCCTTCATTCTAATAAATCTTTTTCTTCAAATGGAAGAAGTTTCCATCAGATTGAAACGGAAAATTCTTCAATATAAACACAAATATATTTCTTCTTAAATACGAAATCGGAAACAAGATTTATCAGAATGAGGGCAAAGAGATTTTCTTCAAGTTCAAGAAATTAGGTTCTCAGTGCATCTACGTTTGATTAACAATTTCAATTCAATTCCCAATTGATATTTTTTTTCGATCAGCAAATCAATTTAATTGATTCAAGATCAACCAATGATTGATTGATATTTTTATTCTTACTTTTTGTTTCATTCGTTAATTGAAAGGAAAATTCAATCAAGAATTCAATATCAAGTGTTAATTGTGTTTTCCTCAAATTATTTTCTTCATATTTTCGACGACTGGACTTCAAATTTTTATTTCAGTTCACTGAAATTCAGCTAAGATACCTATATTCCAGTTGCGCAACTAATGGAGGTCCTTTTTACTCAGTGCGATATGTTATCTCATATCTATGACAATAATCTCTTCTCAGATAACTAAATGTGGTGCAAAACTCATCAATTATAACCCAGCGTGATCAAGTTAGATTGGTCAGTAGGATATTCATTTATAATGTATTGATGTTGAGTATACTCGATGGCAAGAGAAAATTTGATCACGCACAAACGCATGTGCGAATAAAAATTATTAATTACTCAAACGCACGATAGACATGATGAATTGTTTTCAAATGACTGAAATGAGTTTGGAAAGTATTCTTCGAAATGGAAGTGAATTTGTCATAAACGGATATTCTCCATGTTCTTATCCAAATAGTACGGATAAAATCCATTTATGGAAAATCGATTCATACGAATTGTAGACTTATGATATCGGTCTGATAATTTATGAGTTGTATTCGAATTAAATAAAATATTGCATTTCTTAACGTGAACAAAATTGTCTACATGATGAAAAATTTGAATGTTATTTGTATATGGTTTGCTAAAAATCATACAATTTGAATATAACTCAAACATAATCTGATATAGGCAATATGTAGTATTTTGACTATTTTGAAGATTTTTTAAAATTTTAAGCGACTCTTAAAAAATTTCTTCGCGCTGATCTTTAGAGAGGATTCTTGAAATATGAAAATCTAACAAAAAAATTTGTTAGGAGTCGCTTAAGATTTTAAAAAATTTTCATAATAGTCAAAATTCACTATTTTTCATGTCTCAATTTTTCTTCCGTTGCGGGGAGATTCAGTATCCAAAAAAAAGCAACTTTCTGAAAGTTAAAACTCGGGATATTAATTTTTAAAGGTCGTTCGGAATTCATGAAGATATTTTAAGTCATTGCTTTTGATGTTTTCGAAAAACAAATTTAAGAATTATGAAAAAAATAAATTTACAAAATTCATAAAATTAACTAATCAATCTAATTAATCAACTTAATCGCATTCTAATCAATCCAATGAATTTAATTCTTCCGATTATTTCAATTTCTTTATTGGGCAAGTTTATATTTTGGTGATATATTTCTGATCCATCAAGGTACCAACTAAAGGTAATAGTATATTTTGAATCCCAGATAGAAAAATGTCTCAATAATGCCATCATAATGGTGACATGCACGCCAAGAAATGTTTGCATCATGGTACCAAGGTGTTTCCGCATAAAGCATCGTTATTGGTAGCAAAACGAGGTGATGGTACCATAATGAAGACATAATGTTTACATTTTATGCATCATTGCAATCTGAGCGGAGTTTATAATAGTATGTTTACGGCACATTAGGTTACAAAATATTTAGGGCATGGTTTTCTATCTGGGAATGTTGGTATGCATTTTCAAAGGTCGTTCGGAAACATCAAAAGCAACCCACATAGCGTGCAGTTCTTGAAGATATTTAAAAGAATACTCAACTGAGAGATCTTCAACCCTGTGCGGAAAAACCAATAGAAACCGATAGGCCAAATTCTATTGGAATCCATGATTTCCTATCAGTGTCAATAGTGGCTACACTGTAAAAAATATACTTCCTAAACTGCCAAAGAAGTTTGGCAGTTTTTTACACAAACTTTTTTTGTAAATTACCAAACAAAAGTTTGTAAACATTCAAAAAATTTTGTGATTTCACGAAGATCTTTGAGAATTCACAAACTTTTGTTCGGCAATTTACAGAAAAGGTTCGGAAATTATTTTTCCAAACCAAGTTTGTAAATTTCCTAGCATCTTTGTTTGGAATTCAATAAATTTTCTTTACAGTGTAGTGTCACAGGACTTGATGGTTTCTATAAGATTCTATGGGGAATCCGATGTTCTATGGGTTTCTATCGGTATGATCAGCAAAACCTGATAAACACTGATAGGAATGAAACATCCTATCAGTTTCAATAGTGGCTAGTGTCACAGCATCTATGGGAATCTATAGGAATCAATTGGACTTTTCAGACAGGGAACAACGTTCTTGAAGATTTCTTAAAGATATCTTCCAAAAGTGTTGGGAAGACATCTTGTAAAAGATTTCTAAAAAATGTCTTGGTTCAAGACATCTCCAAGGCGACCATGCAAGATATCTTTTGGAAGCATTTGAAAGATATCTTTTCGGAAGACTTTAACAAGATATGTTTGGAAGGATAGATTGTCAGCAAGTTTAGGTTATGAATACCTGTTCATATGAATTGACACATATGAAGAACACTTGGAATGTGCCTTTTATTATAATCGAATTACACATGTGATAAATTCGTTCACAAATTGAAAGCTTAAAAAATCTATAAACATGCCGAGAGATTATAAATTCTGCAAAAATTACAATTTTGTAACCTTTCAATACCCGCGCTGGAACTAACGAATCTTTAAGACACAAATATTTCACAAATTACTTAACTTTTTACGCTCAATTTTATATACAGCCTTCAAGTAAATTCAAAAAAATTCTCATTCATACTCATTAATAAGTTATTCTTCAATAACGTTGCGGTAGAAATAATTCAGGAAGAATCTGGCATTTGCTTATATAATAACAGTTTTTTCAAAAGATCACTTCTACTCTGGGAATGTACATCACTAACACGATTTCACTGTGTTATATTGACAATCATAAGTATCAAAACCAAACTTTCTGTATAGCTCAGGTTACTGAAGCGTAAGTACATCGTAAGATGCGCGGGTTCGATTCCCACAACCTCAAAGCAGAGAGAAGATAAGAGCACTCATGGCCGGGGTTCCATGGCTAGTAAGTGGATCACGTGAAACAGACCCACCGACCCCCCCCCCCCCTCTCTCATTTTTTCCTTTTTCAATTCGTGATAATAAAGAATTATATCCATTCAGAATCGATACGTGATTAAATTTTGATTAAATACGTATTGGAAAGTATTCAAAAGAAATGCGTAGTTTTTGGTTATTAAACAATAAAATCGCTGGGGGTCTACTTTCATGATCCAACCGCCAGGAGGCCAGTGGAACTTTTACTAGCGGCGCATAGGTGCCCGTGAGCGCTCTCATCTTCTCTCTGCTCAAAGATTGAGATAAAGTCAACTTCATAGGAGTGCGAGAGCGACAAAGACAAATATGGGGGGAAGGGGCGTGGGGGAGGGGAGGAAGAGGAAGGGGTTAGAATTTTTTTTCGTGAATAAATTCAAGCTTCTTCTAAGACATTTTTATAAATTTTGCAAGACATCTTTAAGAAATCTTAAAGAAATCTTTTAGATTTCTTAATTTCTTCTTGAAGATATCTTAGAGAAGTCTCCAAGACATCTTTTAGAAATCTATTCATGTTGCATAAGACATCTTTTCGAATACGAAAAGATATCTTTCAGAAAATTCTTCAAGACTTCTTGTACTTTGGGAAGATATCTTTCAGAATTCTGAAAGATATCTTCGTGTCTATTTGGTAATGAATTAAGAAATGTTGATAAATTCTCAACTACTTTGAAAAATGAGTATTTTAAATTGTGACTCTGAGAAAGTTACTATTTTTTTTACGCACTGAATTTTATCGGCACGAGAAAAAAATTGCAAGTTAAAAAAATGAATTCTGACTATTCTTGGAGTTTTAAAAAATCTTGAACGACCTTTTCGAGGGCCTCAAAACATGAAATACTGACGTATTTCCATACGAAACTTGAAAACCAACAAAAAAGTAGTTTTTTTTGCGCCATCCTAATATATAGGTGTATTTATATAAGTTCACTGTTGAAATGAATTGTACAAACTGCTTTCAAATCTGAACAACAAGATGTTTTCACACGAATTCCATAATATTTTGAGAATGCCCTCCCACAGATTGTATCTTCATTGTTTAGATCATACAGAATTCGATCACGATTGAATACGCAATCTCATTCTTCGACATCTCGAGAGAGAGAGAACGTTGAAAGTTTTTTATGTATATAAATAGAAAACCCTGATTTGAAGAGATGTGTCCAGGCAATGTACATCGCTTCGAAAGAAACTCCATCGTGTTTTTTAAAGTGTATAATCCATTCTGCATTCTTTATCCCTCATTGACGGATTCGATACTCAAATCTTTTCTTTCCAATAGAATGGCTATGAAAATGTGTTACACTTGGATTTGAAATATAAAAGAAATGAATGAATAATATGCTCAATCGCCGTATCCTGTAAAATGTGAAAACAAATTCTATTATACTTCTATGTATACCGCTTTCTATCGCGTTGAATATAATGTTCCTGTCTCACAAGAGAACCTAGAAGAAAGCCCATAAACACCTCAAATTCTATCAAAATCTGGAGAATATAACCCATCAAACACCTCCGTTCCAGAAATTTACCTCAATTCATAGCATGATGATTCACAGTTTTCCTCATATCGTTGAATCTGTTATGTTGTGGAGAGAACTCTATTTGATTTCTATAATCTATAATCCAAAATTAAATTCCAAATATATTAGTTGGGGTTATCGATGTATCACATTTTCACAAACAAGAACCAATAAAAATAAAGTCGCAAAATGTTATTAATGCGTTAACGATTTTAATCGAAGGAAGATAAACTGATGTTTTTTTTGTTCAAATCGATTTTAGCGATGGTGAAAAAATTCAAGCAGGTAAGCAATATTACATCATCACGTCCAAGATGATTCAATATCATATTCGGATCGGTCGTCTTTAGAATTTCTCTGATTGATTCGCGTCGGGGAGAGTAGCGGTTTGTCAAGCGGCACGATTCATGCGAAGTAAAACTTATTTGACCAATGAATGGTGATGACGGCTGAGTGACGATGCTCTGCATTGGTTTTTTTATTAATGCACCTTCTAAGTGGACCAAAGAAATCTTTATCGAGGTTGAAAGTGGGTTACCGGCACGAGCCTGTGCGAGGTGCAAGATTAATTAGCCAATAGAAAGAAAAAAGCGCGTAAAGATACGTGTGAGGTGTTGATTATAAAAATCCAATCGTACCATCATGATGTTACGAAAGAACACATGCGATTGAAGGAAAGTGCAAGATCGGATATCAAAATGGAGTTAGTTGAGAATTCATTATTTTTCATATATGAATCCAATATACTACTATAATGGTTTGTTTGCTATTAAAAAAATGATGAACAATTCACTTTCATTTGCGATTTTTTACGTTTATTCGATTGATTGAGTCAAACCTTTTGGTCTAAACTTACCCTGATCTCATTATTCCAAAGCCTGGGCCGAGCCAGATTTTGCACCAGGTTTGGCTTATCGTCATATCAATGGGTTTATATCTCAAGAACTAAGCCTCGAATTGAATTTTGGCACTGTATGTTTCGAATTAGGGTTTGGCACCCAATTTCACATTACATTTTACATACAATCTGTATTTTTTATGTAAAAAAAAGAATTTGGGACGTACATCACCGACCCTGAGAAAACTCTCAAATTGTAGCAATTAAAAACAACATCAAGTAGAGAATTTAGGTTGAAACAAAAAATTGTCAGTTGAAGGGGCTATGATTATACTAATATTCAGTTGAGGTTGTATTTCGCTAGAATTTTTGTTCATGACAATTGAAAAATTTTTACGGTGCACATACCGAGAATCCAATTTCTTAGACTGAAATAAACTCTCCTTTGCCCTCACTTTTTCATCAAAAATCTGTTTTCCAATGGGAAAAAATTCAGTTAAATGTAACAAATTTTCATTAGATTAAACTGAAAAATTCTCAAATTGAAACAGGAATTTAATCCCTCTTAAACTTCGAAGGATATGATTTCAATTCAATGAAAAATTCTTCCATTGAAATGAATTATTTTTTCCATGGGAAACAAGATTTATCAGAATGAAGGCAAAGAAATTTTCTTCAAATTTAAGAAATTGGATTCTCAGTGCATTTGATTCATGTAGAATAATTGGAAATATTGATGCACTTATGTACACAAATTCAAAAGTTTTTCCCTCCCCCATCGATGTGATAAAGCGCATATTTTGCATTAGGATTCAAACCCAGTATTATATCATCTTAAAAATCAAATGAACTGTAGTCTGAATTAATATTATTTGAAATCTTGAGTTGTATAAATTCAGGTAAAAGTTGAATCCATATCAAGTTGTACGTAATACTCGTCAGTGAAGTGTTACATATTCTGATGTATTGTTTCTGAATGTGAAATGTGGTTAAACTTGTATCGAAAGACACGGTAGCCCCTGGGAGTCAAGTATCTGAAAAAATGAAAGTAATCAACCATATCTCAATAAATGTATAATAATACTGGCCATTAGTTTTCATTAACCGCACCTCTTTTTATCGCACATATGTGATTCGTGACGTAACAGAACTGCGAATTCTGTGTGGAATTGAAAAATACAACATGCAATCGAAATGTCACCTCTTCATTGGATAATATACGCTTCTAATTGATATACCGATGAATGAGATCGATTGATAGTTAATAGATTTGTTTTTTTTTTAAAGTCAGTAATAATCAAAAGAGTATAATTGAACAATTCATTTACCATCCATTCTGCAATTCATAAAGGTTTCATCTCTAAACAAAAGTAAAGTAAAGCTAGATGAATTTACTTTTGAGATTCAAGAAGGAAGAAGGATATTACCCAATTCCACGTTCAAGGTTCTCAAAATTGTAGTCTAATTGATCTTTGTCTTAATCATTGTACTCAGAATTAGAGGGAAAACAGGAGAAGTTTGACGAGGATTGAAACTTTGGTTCCTGTAGGGAGCACAAGAGTGAGTCTCGCTATAAAGGATTATACGGGTGCCTTAACAGAAGTTCTCGATTTGGACGAGTTTTTTTTTCCTTCTCGAGAGTCGGGAGAAATTCCTACTCTAATCTCTAGAGATTTCCGGAGAGGGACTGAATTTTTCAACTACAATGAGAATTTTTCTAAATAATTCATCCAGTGTTGAATTCTTTAAGAACTTCCTCCTAGCGGATTCTGAAGGGGGAACTACATCTAAACGGATCTTTTGTCGCCTTGTCTTAATCCTACGTTCCACGCTTTCTAATTTGATTTTCAGAATCCCGATGTGTTCAGGGAATTCAGCTTCCACTAAAAAGAATGATAAAGTGATGATTAGTTGATGTATTTTTTTCGGAACTCAAATTACTTGGGTGTAGATTCAAACTCAAATGGTGATTTCTTTTTACTTTTAACAAAGTTAGCAGAAGGAATGAAAGTTTATAATAATTGTATAAAAAGTTATCTCACTTAATTTTGAAAATGGATTTTTTCCCGATTTTTGACGAAAATTTCGCCAAGCATCCATCGATGGATTTCTTTTTAACGTTCAGAGCAAAGTTGTAGAACAGAGAGATCGAGTCTGAGTCTAAAGAAATAATGTATCATGGAGAAAATCTCTGGTAGACCCTGGAAAGGGAAAATCAACTACCGGAGGTTGATATAGGTTAACATTAGTGATGAACGGTGTTGATAGAATCGATGCTTTTTTTTATAATATTTGTATTGAATTTCGATGAAGACTGTATAAAAATCAATCAAAACTCGACGATTCTTTTATAGTGGAAAATCGATTCTCTTAAGAATCTGAAAAAAGATAGTAGGTTGTAAGGGGGATGATGATCATGATCGGTATGAGATGTTTTCTTTAGAATTTTTCTGTATTTCGGCTAATACCCCGACAAAAGACTTTTGAGGTCGAATGGAGGTTCATTGTACGTAAATTCCCGCTTATGGGATGTTCAATGGACCTTCAAACGTCCAGACGTTCAGTGCACCTTCACTCAACATTCCTTGAACCTGCGTATTCTCTTGGGGTGAGGATTCATCGATCTCAGGGTAGGGGTTTGTCCAACATGCGAGAATCTCCACTTGCTCGAACTTGAACTATCACATCCTTCTCCCTCTACTATTCTGTTTTAAGTGCAGTTTGATCTTTACGGATATTCTTTTCTTCTTCAACATATATATATATATATGAGTATATGAAGGCGAAGACTACGTTTTTTACATCACTTTTGCGACCGCAGCACAGTTCAAGTGTGTCATTGAAAGTTTAGATATTAAATACAAAAGTCTCAACCAACTCGCTTATTTTACTGTGAGGAAGATTCACACAAAACCACATACGATTACTTTTCGGGCTTGATAACTTTTTGCGTCCTTCGAAATTCCAATTGATTAAAGTTCCTCAACTGAATCAATCGGAATGTTTTGAGTCGACAAAATTCATAAATATCTCATAACGTTATTATTATATTGTAAAACATCAAGTTTTTATTATTCTTTTGAATAAATATTCAGAACTCATTTTTCATGAAGAATTTTTGATACGTTTATCGAATCTGAATTTTTCTGACTGAGCTAAGACTTCAAATCCTGCATAAATACAGGCCTTCGGTTGAAATGAAGTTGAGTACCAAAAACAACGTTTCATATAAACGTGTGAAACAGGAAATAAGGGCAGAGATTATGAAGAAAAAGGGAGAAAATGAAAGAGAAGGAATCACATCTTCCGATTAAGTACCTGTCACTGTGTTTGCGGAGAAATAGAAAGGGGGCCATGGTACATTATTGTGTGTATACGAAAGAAAAAGGAAGATGCAGCTCGAATAATAGCACTTCGGTTTAAGTTTATGACATAATTACACAAGAAAGTTTCAAACACGATTATACACGTATCTCTGAGGGATAGAAGTAGTTCAGATCATGCATGTGTGTATCTAGTTTTTCTAAAAAACTTGTTCGACATATTTTAGTTTCAATTCAAACGTTCTTTGTGAATAGCAAACATTTATAATACCGCATGATTTGAGTGATCAAATTGTGAGTTGATTTTCTGATATGAAACAAGGTTCTTTTCATTTTCTAATTTCATTCGATAAAGATCAAGACTCGTATACAAGAAACATTCGCTCACTTCAGTAATATTGCCGACAATCAGTAACTTTATCTATAACTCAAGGTGGTTCTGTTACGTTTTGAATGAATAAAATGTAGAATCAAATGAAAGTTGAGTAAATACATTTATTATGCAATTATTTATTACATGCAACTGTTCGAATAAATTTGATGATTTAATCATATGATAAGTCATTTAACTTGCATATTCAAAAAAATGCCAGTGTTTAATTTCTATACCCTCGGGAGGTTTGAAGAAACCAATAATTAACGAAATTGTAAATCCTGTACTCACTTTTTAAACACTTGAAAGTTGATAAATATGTTCATAAAATGAGTAAACTGTTTTATTATGAAACACTGATTCCGAATTATTGACATATTAACACACTTTTGAGCGCTTGAGAAGTAATTACGATTTGAACACTCTAAATGCATTGGAATCGAATACTTAAATTTGCAGTGTATTTGTTGATTAATGGTAGTTCTCCATGCCAAGTGTATGGAAAAGAAAAAAACATGTTATCCATCACTTCTGCAGATAATCAACATTTAACTAATTTCGCTAAATCCCAACCAATATTTTCACTCGGAGGAAGAAAATTTGCTAACGCAGCAAATCGAGGTATCACATATGCAAGGAGAGAATTAAATAGTAATGATTCCGATGTTGAATTTTCAAAGAAGAATACATCGTGACGATTACGATGTGTCGTAGTGCTGACTATCTTGAAAACAACATGTGAAAAAATTCTGTAGAATTTCATGTTGAAATTTGGCTCTATGCAATATGTAAGGAATTTTGATATGATTCCCACCGAAACATCCCAGCAAACACAACTGCGGGCGTTTCAAAGGGCCAGTAACGGCTCTTCAACGGCACTGCAGGATCATCAGTGGCCCATTGAAACGCCAGCAATCATTGTTTGTAGGGATGTGTTTCTACATGCACTTTCTATGGAATTTTTATAGAAATCCATCCATTTTGCATACAGCCAAATCTTGGCATGAGATTCCACAGAATTTTTTAACCTGGGATGTCAACATCGCAATGTTTATTATTCAATTCTCCCCGTGTAGGATGGCGAATAATTTTGCTAACCTAGCTAAAAATTGGCTACCACAGTTCCCTGAGGTGCTGAGATAGCATTTTGATTGAATAAAACAGCAAATTTTTCGCTAATCTAGCAAAATTTGTGGTATAATATATAGAGTACACTGTAAAAAAATTTCACCGGAAAATTCCAGTACATGTACTGGAAGTCATTAACCTGTACATGTACCGGAAAATTTCAGCACATTTGTACTGCAAAAATTCAGTGCAAACGTTATGGAATTCCCGCATCAAAACTGGAAATTTTCTGAGCCTCGGTACTGGAATTTTTCAGTACACGAGCTGGACTTTTCCAGGACATGTACTGGAAAATTAATGCTGAAAATATCCGTGAAAATTGAAAAAAAATTGCTCACGCAAAGTGATTTTGCATGGTCCTTGTGTTCCAAGATGATTGAGAAACTTTCGATCGTTCATTTGGATGGACAGAAACTCATGTCTACCTAACAGGATTTGAACCCACACTTTTCTACCTGCCTACCAACTGAAACCTAAGACCTAACCGATGAGCTATAGCGCGACATGTTGGAAGGCCAGCTTGGGTTACTACATATGCTTCATATCTAGAACACAAGAGGATAAGTCTTGGAAAAACCTCATATATCAATTTCATTGGCTACAATTACAATTGTTATTCAAAATCTCAATCAGGAAATTTTTAATATAAAGACTTGAAATTTTTCCTGCCAGAAATGACGAAGTCCAATAGAAGTGGAAAATTTCAGTGCAACAGTGATTAAATTCCGTTGCATAGCAACTGGAAAATTCCATCACACGACCTGAAAATTGCAGTTCAAAACCTGTATAATTCAATTGCATAGTAACTGGAAAATTCCATCACAAAACCTGAGAATTGCAGTTAAAAACCTGTATAATTCCAGTATACCAACGATTAGGTTTTTTTTTCTAAATTCCAAATTTTTTCTCAAGTCCTTTCTGAGGGAATATTTTTTTTTGGTGCACAAGAACTATAAAATTGTAGTACGAGCCGGTAAAATTTTCGCGAAATCATGGCAAAATTTCAGTACATCATCTCAAACTTGAAAATTCCAGTACAATGACTGAATTTTCAGTTATGCTTGGTAAATTTTCAGTAACGTAACAACAAAATCTCTGTACATGTACTGGAATATCCATATTCCAGTACTAGCACTGGAAATTTCCAGTCCAGTTGCACAGTAAATTTCCAGTTTTTTTTTACAGTGTAGTGAACAAATTTTGCTGGAGGAACAAAAATTTTTTGCTGCTATAGCTAAAGAATCGCTGTCTCCGCTAACATGATTGCTGAGATAGCAAACAGATTACTATCACAGCGAAAAGTTTGCTGCTCCTGTAAGAGGTATCTAACAAAATTAGGTTTCACTGCCATCCGAGATTTTTTTTTCTTCGTGCAGATCCCTATCCAGAGTTGCCAGGTTAGGGGCATTTCTAAGGGAATGTGCAAATGAATTGGCCCCATTGAATGGAACGACCAATGAAGAGCCCCTATTCCCTCCTGACCTGGCAACAGTGTTCCTATCGCTTTGCAAGATATCTAAGAGATACCTTATGCAACGTGCAGGGATTTGATATTTTACAGATATCTCAAGAAAATTCGGAGAAATGTTAAAGAGAGATATCTAAAAGAAATTTCATGATGGTGCAAAAGATACATTTTGCATATTATGAAGTACCTTTCAGAATGTTACTTTGTTTGTGACAAAGAAGGCTTATTAATTATAAACAAACCATCTTCAGGTCAAATGGGATTTGTTGATAGTTAACAAACCTTTTATTCAATTCAAATCAATTTGGCATAATTTTTTTTCAGTGTATCAGAGAATTCCTCAGAACCGTTAATTTGGATGTAAGGTAAATCCAATACGAATTCAATCCACCAAAATTTTTCTATAAACATTCTCTCCTAATCCGTACACGGAGGAAAAAGAAACTGTGACAGCGGAATCCAATTTTGCTAGGTCCCTATTGCTGGAGCAGCGAATTCTTTACTATGAACAACAAAGCAACAATGATACTGAGGTTTGGCAACAAAAGATGTTTGCTCCTCCAGCAAATTTCCGTATTATATATAGAATAGTAAACAGGTTGCTTGGGAAATCAACATTTTCCGCTACAACAGCTAAAAAGTCACTGTCACAGCTAAGAGGACTACTGTGATAGCGAATCGATTGCTGTCACAGCAAAAAAATGCTGCTCCAGCACAATCAGATTTCGCTCTCGCAGCGAATTTTTTTTCCATTCACTTATAAATTCTTTGCAAGTTGAATACAACGTATCATTATCGCAAATTTATAACATAAATTATTAAAATCATATCAGATTGTGCGTTTGAAAAGAATTTTCATTGCAAAAAAATTCCTTCTGTAAATTCAGAAAATGTGACCGTAATTCTCTACAGTCTTGAATTTTCAGGGAAATTTCGCTGAATTTTAAGACACTCGATTGAGCTTTAAAAATACACTCATACGCTTCAAAAATTTATGTGTAAATTCAGAAAAAAAATCAAGTATTGTTATACGCGATAATTCAATTTCAACAAATCTATCTCGTGAATGGATGCATGATCCCGTGAAGATACGTTTAATATCTGTCAATCGATATTGCAGGTCTATGACCT
The DNA here is from genome assembly GCA_018340375.1 of Gonatopus flavifemur. NCBI lineage: Eukaryota > Metazoa > Arthropoda > Insecta > Hymenoptera > Dryinidae > Gonatopus > Gonatopus flavifemur. Next base: position 25,775,373 of record JAFFJZ010000002.1, read on the forward strand.
ATTCTCTCCCATCACTGACAGTTCCACGATCCAATGAAATAATCACAAGATGAATAAAAATCCTCAAACCAAGATCAAGTGAGATACTGAAACACTTTCGCTCGTTACGAACGTGATCGATCAACTCAACGCATCGATAGCCTGACGCATTCCAGTATATCAAACAATCGCAACTTTTCGGCATTCTGGAAATGTTCTGAAGTATCACAATAAAAATCACAGTATAGGGTAAAATTTTCAAAGTGTACTCCAAAAAAATGGTTGTTACGTTGTTAATAACTACGGTGTAACTATGTCCAATTGTAACCCTAAAGCCATGAAAAGACCCATTAAGAATTGAAATCGTGATACAGCTTGGGGAATAACTTCAAACCCAGTAATTATTTGCAATTAATGATCCCCTCTAAAAGCAAAGATGTGGATTGTAAATACCACAGTTCTCAGTTCAATTGAACAATGATCTCCCAAAAATCAAAATTGGAACAAGGTGTTCTGAAAATAGGAAACTCCATTCGCAAAATGTTGAAGAGAATTTCTACTCATGAAGAGTATAATCCGGTCATCATGAACAGTCATTTTTGAAGCATATCCATGTAACGAGGTAATACATTCAATGAATTGACATAATCCTAATTCTGCTTTATCCGCGTTTGATTGGTGTCTGGCAACTATTCGGTTATGAATTAACTTGATTTATGACTTCATTTCCCTTCCCCTCTATAATGAAGACCTATGCTAAATTTGACTCCAACATCCGATGTAAAAGCTTATATCGAGGACGCATCCTTCGGTTCCTGACAACAGAATGACTGTTCAAAAATCGCACGTTGATGTGGATTAACCACATACAGATAATATTGATATATGTAAATGCATTTTTCTGAGCAGAATTATTAATCTGTTACACTTGCGGAACAGTGGACGGAAAGATAGACCGATCTCGAATTCTTGGGAACGCAGGATACGAATTTGAATTGAAAAATGCCGAAGTGAATCTTTCGTATCAATCGATTCACATTCGTTATATTATTCATGTATTCATGAAATCTCGCCCTGTTGAAGTCACGAAGCGAAACAATCATTGGTCAATAAGCATGAAATTTATCACATCAGAGGAAGCTACTAATTGATTCATTTATGTGTAGTTATCGGCGAATTGATGAAATCTTTGTAATTGGAAACCTCATCATGTTTTGGCTACAAAGTAGCACATGATCAAATAACATTCATTCATCATGAAATTCGGTCCAAGAGATGACTGTGAAATGAAGTGGTTTTACTCAATTGCTCTCATAGTAAGTTGATTTCCAATAACTTTCATCACAACTCTTTTCTCATCATGAATTGCTGTTTCTCCGTATATGAAGTAGCACTATTCTGATACTACTTATCCATTTCCTTTCTTTGAATTTCTGATATTTTTAATGAAAATACGCAAAATTTCTCCGCATGTGAAGATTCGAGATGCTTCCTATAAAATTCTATATTGTTTGTTATTAATTTAACATAACTGCTCACATAAATTTTGTAGGTTTATTTTGTTACCGAAGTAAATGGGAGTAGTGTTGCTGTGAAGTGACTATGATAACAATGTAAATTCAACAAGACTGTATAGTAAATTATACACACTGAAAGAAGAGCAATTTGGAGGTTCAATAAATAGTATTATATTTGATTGATAAATCTGAATATTACTGAACTTTCAGCAATGTTTCATGAAATTTCGAGAAACATTACTGAAATTTCGTTTTACATTACTCACTGCTCTACAATTGTTATTATACAAGGCGTCCCATTTGAAACAGGATAGCTGAATAACTCTTCAGGGAATGGAGGGGGAAAAAAATTGTTCAGATAAAAGTTGTAGGGTTCGAAGGGGGCCATAAGATGGTGACCTTGAATTTGACCTTGAGGTCAATTTTGAGCATAATTGATGGTCAAAGTATGTTTTTTCAAATGGAAAACCCTACGTTCGATCTTAGAAATGGAAAGAGCGGAAAATTTTACGTCCGAATATGTTAACATATCAGGTCATTTAGAGGTCATTTGAAGGTCAAAAAACCATTTTCTATGGATTTTCACGGAAAAGCCTCAAACGAGTTGTTTCTCTGACCAAAGTTATCAAAGTTAAAGTGAAACCCCACGTTTCGACCTTGAGAACGATAATGAATGCCAAATTTGAAACAATAATTAAAAAATTATTTATTTTTCCAGTTCGTCGTTTTATAATTACAGATGGCACAAATCCGTTGACGGGTAAGACACACTCATTGCAGGAGATGTTCGAATTGACTGCCATTTACTTCAATACATAACTCCAGCCGGCGTCGAAAGTTTCCAAGAACAGACTGAAAAACTTCTGCACGAATATTCGCAATTGCGTATCTGATGCGTTGTTGTAGATCCACAGGTGTTGTTGGTCGGTTGGTATAAACGACATTTTTTACGTAATCCCACAAATAAAAATCTAGAGGGGTGAGATCAGGAGTCTTGCCGGCCACAGTACAAATCCACCTCGACCAATCCAACGATTGGGGAAAAGGATATTTAGATAATCCCTCACACATCGAGCAAAGTGTGGTGGTGCACCGTCTTGCTGATACCACATCCTCTGCCTAGTTGCTAATGTCACATCTTCCATGAGAACTGGTAATTCATTCTGTAAAAACTGTAGATAATTAGGACCGTTAACAGTTCCATCAAAACAATACGGCCCAATAACTTGATTGTCTAGAATTCCACACCAAACATTTATACTCCACCGATGCTGATGATCAACTTGTTGAGTCCAGTGCGGGTTTTGCGCTGACCAATAGTGGCTATTGTGACGATTCAACAAGCCAGTACTTTGAAACGTTGATTCATCACTGAAAAGAACATATCGAAAGAAATCGGGCGCTTCGTTCAACCTCTGTAAAGCCCAATGGCAAAAGTTAACCCGATTCTGCATATCTTGTTGAGATAATTCGTGGGTCAGTGTGATGTGGTACGGATGATATTGAGCAGCTTCTAGAATTCTGTGTGCCGTACTGCGTGGAATACCCAAATCGCGTTCAATATCACGTAAACTAACATGAGGATTCATGTGTATTATTGCTAAAACAGCAACGCATCGAGGGTCGTTAAAGTTGAAACCTTGATTGTTTCGGCGTTGACCAATCTTTCCTTGTCGACAATTTCTTTCAACTTGGCGAATGACTTCTGGAGAAGGATGATGCTGCCGATCTCCAAACCGCTCTCTGTACAATCGTGACGCTCTTTGATACACTCCGCGACACTCACCCAAGATCATTAAAATATCAACACATTCGTTAGGTGAATAAACCATTTTGAACCCGCACTTACACCGTAAACGATGAAAACTTCTTAATGATCATTTTCGTACTGATATGAAGAATAAACTCTGAAGGTTAGTTCTGTTTACTTTCAATTCAAGGTCGAAACGTGGGGTTTCACTTTAACCATAATAACTTTGGTCAGAGAAACAACTCGTTTGAGGCTTTTCCGTGAAAATCCATAGAAAATGGTTTTTTGACCTTCAAATGACCTCTAAATGACCTGATATGTTAACATATTCGGACGTAAAATTTTCCGCTCTTTCCATTTCTAAGATCGAACGTAGGGTTTTCCATTTGAAAAAACATACTTTGACCATCAATTATGCTCAAAATTGACCTCAAGGTCAAATTCAAGGTCACCACCTTATGGCCCCCTTCGAACCCTACAACTTTTATCTGAACAATTTTTTTCCCCCTCCATTCCCTGAAGAGTTATTCAGCTGTCCTGTTTCAAATGGGACGCCCTGTATAATACAATATTCACGATCAAATTCGCTGTGTATCATTCAATTACTAAACGTTCAGGAATTGAGTGACATGCAGCGAATTTGGTCGTGAATATTGTATTATATAATAACAATTGTAGAACACTGAGTAATGTAAAGCAAAATTGCAGTAATGTTTCTCGAAATTTCATGAAACATCGCTGATAGTTCAGTAATATTCAGATTTATCAATCAAATATAATACTATTTACTGAACCTCCAAATTGCTCTTCTCTCAGTGCATAAGATCCACGCTGTAATTGTTACCTCAATTTTCACGTAATTTTTACATGGGCATCTTTTTCCGTGTAGATTCATGAATTTTTCTGAAGGTGTTTTCGGAATTCTGCAGAATTTTCAACTCTCTTTGGCAAACTGAGGAAACCCTTTAGTTATAGTAATTGAAAATGACATCAAGTAGAAAATTGAAGTTGCCTGAACTAAAATATTGTTTGCTGCAACAAGAATTTCCTCATTACTAATATTTAATTCAAGCAATTCAATTTTTAATCACGACAACTAAATAGTTTTTTCAGTGCAGATTCTTCAATATCTGAATTGGCAACATTGGATCATCTGCGGAAGGGAGAAATGTTCAAAATTATCTATAATTTGTATTCAATTTGTCCATATTAGGGGTGTGCGAGTAGTGATTTTTTCGAGTCGAGTCAAGTAATTGAAGTTTCGAGTCGATTTTAAATTTAGAAAAATATATATATGTATCATTTGTATATTTGTATATGTTTTATATCAATAACTAGTTTGCATCACTCGATTTCCCCCTTTTGGAACTTTAAACATGTTTTTTTCGAAATCATGTTTTTTAACCTGGTTGATAGCATAACTCAATCAAATTTTGTCCCATCGACTTGATTGGATTTTCTTCAAAGAACGCATCACTATCGCAGCATCGTACAGGTATTTGCTAACAAAATTGATATTTGGATAGCTAAAAATCAGTTATGGGAGCTGTTCTTCAGCTGTGGCAAACAAAGTTATTGCTATAACCCAGGCAACACAAAGTTCGTTGGACGTTTTTAAAACGTTTTGAGAACGTTCAAAATACGTCCGGACGCTCTTAGAACGTTTCAAGAACCTTTGAGTGCTGTTAGGGAAGGGCCAAAACCTACCCGAGTCGAAAAATTGAAACCTGTTTTCGAACTATTCAAAGACTGAAATTACCCTTTTGAACAGTATGAGATGAGGATTAATGAGAACCTGTTTTGATCCGTAATACGCAACGAATACACATTCTGTCAGGTCGAATTTTAAAACCTGATATAGCTCTATTTTTCCTTCACCCTTATTTTGACCTGGTTATGGAATTTTGTGAATTCTATTCAGAAAATACCAGCAGCGAGATACCTGCTAAATCTAATTTCAAAAATTATTAAAAAATAATAATATATAATTAAACGCTCGAGATGTACAATTGTAGATTTGTAAAATTTCCTTGTTTAAAATGAAAACGATAAATTCTTCCTCTCTTTTGTGATGTGATTTTTGAATCGTTAATTCCATACAACAATCAGGGAAATTTATTGTTTTTTATGGAAGATTTTTAGCAAGGTAATATACGTTTACAATTTGTACATCTCGATGATTCAATTATATTGCATTATTTTTTCATAATTTGTAAAATTAGATTTAGCTAGTATCTCGTTGCTGGCATTTTCTGAATCAAATTTACAAACAAATTATTATTATTATTATTATTATAGTCTTCAAAATATGGGTGTGAATGAAATTGTTACACCTGAAATATATTATTGAATTAAAATCGCAAGTTCCAAACATTGAGGAATTTTGAATGGATATCGAAATTTAAATATGAAAATTGATTGGATATGTATATATGGATGGAAGCTTATTATTCTAAATAAATTTCAAACATCTTATTTTCTCATGAAATTCATTCGATTTTATTTTCATTATACTTTTTCAAGTCTCATGTTATAGAATTTATTGACATTTCATTATTCTCAGAAATTATCAAAGTTCCAAATGCGATTAAATTTACGTTATGTTCATTTAGTGTAATTTTTTAATAATAAAATTATATTGATCAATTAATACTCAACTTTATCATCCATAAATGATACATACATTTGAATTTCATTATACATTTCCAAACCAAGTTAGAATCAAGATGAAAAGAACATTATCGGTTTGAAACAGGTGTGAGCAGGATTTATAATTTTTCCTTCAAATTCCAACAGATTGAGATGAGGTTGTGACCTGAATTTGAATCACTATGTATAGAACAATATCAGGTTCAAAAGGAATCAAATCAGGTCAAATACAATATGAGATCAGGTCGAACAGATCAAGATCAGCTCTTAATTTTTCGACTCGGGATATAGCTTTTGGAGAAATTTTGTTCACTATCCAAATATCAAATACACGAAATAGCTACCGCAGCTAATTCCTGGCTACCATAGTGGATTATTTTTCCCTGTGTGATCAAGTGCTCATCATATGAACGAGTAAAGATGCAATAAGTGCAAATTATAAAAAAAAGATGTATGTGCGTATATATAAAAATAGTTCTTGGTTAGGAAATTTGTATTACAAAATCATGTATATAAATTTTTTTTCTACAAAACCTCATTAAAGAGGTATGGTTCATGTATCAGATTATGCATAAAATGGATCCAAGTTTCATACGAATATCATAGAAAGTGTACACCATTTGGGTCGACCAACTTTGTAATCAAATCGCTTTGTATCACACACAAGAAGAGAATGTGATTAAAACTAGGTGTGATTTAGTTTTGATGTAACTTCTATGAAATTATTAGATCATCCGAATATGATACACAATACTCCAGAATATGATTCACAAAACACAGTCCCTACCATTCTCATTAACATTCAAAAAAATTCGAAGTGTTAAACATATCCACTCATTCTCCATACAAATTTCGATGAAACAATCTGTATTCCACATGGGCAACTATTATCATAAGGAATCATCATCGATTCAATCCATTCCTTCTTGGTGATAATGGTGTCCAATGTAGAGCAGATTATGTTTTTCTTCAAAATAAGTTTCAAGGTAAACTGGAGATTTCGCTTTAGCTGATGTTAATGATCTCAGTGAGGTTTAATTTGAAACTCATCTTCAAACATAACCCTGGGCACGTTGAAGCGAATTTATAGATAACCACAAATGCTCTCCCAAGTGAAAACTATCTATCGGAATTTGTGAAGTATTTATTATACGTTGAGTATTGATTCAATCAATAAGCTCAAAAATGTCTTCGACAATCAATGCGAAATTTCAAATACATCTATTCGCTTGATTTCATAAGATATACTCTGTGCGGATTCGAGTAGGTTTTTCATTAAGAAATGCAGTCTGAATTGAGAATATGAAAATACAGAGCTCATCCACATGAAATCATATTTTCCATTGCTTTAGAAAATAAGATATTGTTCAACAGAACGTATTAGTATCATTATTATTATCATTCATATAATCGTATATAAAATATCACTACTCGTTAGATAACATCACGATTGTAGGATTCGTGATTGCAATGACCCGAAATATGCCCTTATTTACTTATTTATATTCCTAACAGGACAGGATGTTCAATGGACGTCCATACACAGAAAAAAAAATTCTTGTATCAAGAAAACATGGTTGTCTTCGTTATATATGAAACACGGATTGTCTCAGTTTAATGCAATTTGCTTGAATCAAGAAATTTTGTTTCGATTCAAGTAAATTGCATTAAACTGAGACAATCCGTGTTTCATATATAACGAAGACAACCATGTTTTCTTGATACAAGAAATTTTTTTTCTGTATATTAGAGGTGGACTCGAGACTCTTGAGCAAAATTCAAAAATGGTGAATATCATTCGATTTTACGATTTTCGAAGACAAATTTCTACATCAAGTCAAGTGTGGGCATGTGATAGTTGGAAATAACACGCCATGGAGCAATTTTCCTTTACCCAAGACCAAGACAAGAAAAGACAAGACCTTTTTTGAGACTTCAACAGTTTTGAATAGACCTTACACTGAAAAAAATACTCCGGTTAATATATGGACAACAAGAATTACTGCCATTTTAACCGAAATTCTAGTTAAATGAACCAAGTCTCCAGCAAATTTAACAAGGGCTTCGGTAAATTTAACAAGAATTCCAGTGAAAGTCACAAATATTCCTTGCTGTCCATATGGTAACCGGAATTCTGGTAAAATTAACAGTTCATTTTTTTCCGTGTAGTGTTGGAAATCAAAGAAATATTTCCAAAAATTTTCTCTCATTTTATTCTTTAAATATTCGTATATTACCCCAATGGATCTTGCATTAAAACTGGCACAATTGAGTTTTGTTGGTTTTATTCGAGATTCTCGAGTCCAGCCCTAGTTCATATGATGCTCTCGTGCTCATTGGAATGAATCTAGTAATGATAATCAAATAATATAGTTGGAATCAAAATAAACTGTATACTGTGGTTACTGGACCTTGAATTTTTTCAAAGTGAACAATATTAAAAATAGTAATACAAATTCATGCAGGGGAGGTCTTCGAATTTTCTTTAAGAAAGAACTAGATTGGGAACTTGAGTTATTTGACACTCATTAAACGGGTCTTAAATGACACGAAAAAAAATCTTTTCAAGTAAAAAAATTCGTTTCCCGAGACTTTTTCTCGAAATCATGGTTTTCCAGCTGGACGTTATTGTTTTTAATTTAATTCCAAGGTACATTGAATTTACTGGAGCCTCAACCTAAAAAATGATTATATTAATTGGTTTTCACTGCACTTTAAAGAGCAAAGGGACTGCGAAAATACAAGACTAAAATTACCATGTTCAGTATTTCTTCAATTTTCGACTTTTTGCTGAGTATTGGTTCAAGCTCCAACAAATCTGATATGTTTCATGAAAATTTTGGTTTTCTGAGATCAGATAACACTGATCGACTGTCATTTTGGTGCCTGAGGTGTGAGAACTGATTCGGAGTACACTGTGGAAAATAATCAGAATTTTCCTGTGAACATTAACCGGAAAATTCCAATCACTGGTTGGAAAATCGATTTCTGGTACATTTATTTGAAATCCCCCATAAATTTATCTGAAAATTCCAAATTTGATGGGATTTTTCTCAAAATTTCATAGTAACTTTCCGGATAAGTTATGAAAATTCCTAACGCATGTATGTGTTAATTACTTTACATAGGTAAATGCATAGGAATTTTCCCATAGAAATTTTTTACATATTCTTGAATATTTTCAAGAATATATATTCTTGAATGCAGTTAATATGGTGTGGAGCCAAGAGAAATTTTCTCGAATCAAGAAAATATTTTCTCAATTCAAGAAATCTATGCTTGGTTTCGGAAAAATTTTCTTAAATCAAGAGAGAATATTTTTGGAGAAATGAATGAAAAATTTTCTTGGAACAAGACAATATATCGTTGATGATAGTAATTATTTCTCTCTCTGTGTGTAGTTTGAGGGCACTGAACACGAAAACAACATCAGATTTGTTGGAACAGCTCATTTTTTATAATTTTTGAAATAAAAAATTCATCAATCAAAAGATACTAGAAAGTGAGCTGATCCAAGAAATCTAATATTTGTTTGGCAATTAACACATCAAAAGCACTCCGAATCAGTTACCAGCCCTCGGGCACTAGAGAAGGAAAGTTTTTTTTATTGATCTGTGTAATATTTGTCATGTTCCAGCCTTTATAAACAATCCGAATTACAAAATATCTGACTGAAAAAATTTTTTTCTATCCTTCAAGATATATCAAACAAGTGTCAAAAAACTTGAATTGTTCATTCACCTTGGTCTACGTGAAAAAAATTGGTGAAGTCCACGTTACTTTTCGGTCGCTAGATGAGAACTTCTCCTCAAATCAAATATCCTCATGACCGGATTTGTTCTACTCGATAATTGATCTTATGTACTACATATTTCAATCATTCAGATCAAAATTTATTGAATCATGAATTTAAATTGCCTGAGGTGATCAGTTATTTGCTTCTATGATCAAAAGATACTGTATCGAACAATTTTGTTCAGATGGAAATTAAGTACCGTAGATTAAGGTAAATAGAAACACCTTTCAAAAGGAACGTTTGCTAATTAATTAGTCAATTAATCAGCGCTTTTATTTTCCATCACAGGTGTAAGTGACTCTGAATCTATACCAACGAAATATTGTAATGAGAAATGTCCCTTTCGGAAGCGATTCTATCCACTCCATTTTACGATGTACATATAAGTTTTATATAATACCCTCTAGGAAAATTCGATCATATGAATCATGTTGAGATGATGCACAGAACTTCAATATGTACATAAATATGGATATATATACACAGGGTGTTTAGAAATTCTGGCATAACAAATCCATCACCTTATTCTTCAAGCAAAATTAAAGAGCCAATGTAAACTGAGAAAAATTATCTATTCTAAATTACTAGACTCGCTAGGATACCCTAGTGAAAATGGGCGCGTAAGAAGGGTATAAAGCGACGTGGAAGAGGAAACGAAACAGTATTCAAGCGCGGAAAAAGCGGTAATTGAAACATTTTAAGCTCCATTCGTTTCAATCTCCACTTCCAGCGAGCGAAAATTTTCACCAGGGTATTGAGATATACATGCATTTTAATATTTCCGAAGTTTGAATCGTTAACAGAAACGAAATAAAAGTTTGAACTCACGACATATCAGATGAATCATCGGTGTTCATTTTTTCGAATTGAACTCTTTGCAACATTGTTTGCAGAATGTACTGCAAGAGTTTAGGTCTTGACAAGTTGAGGATTGCGTTATTCGATCACCAATTCGTTTCAATAAACGATTCAAACTTCGAAAAAATAATTTTAAGGTTATATACCAAACGTTCTCTTCAAAAGTACCGGACTTTTTAGTATAAAATGTTATTATTCTACCATTAACTCACAGAAAGTCTGGTACTTTTGAAGAGAATGTTTGGTATATAACTTCAAAATGCAAGTATATTTTCTCCGTGTATTTACAAATTTCCGATATTGTTATAATATTCTTTAGAACTCCATGAAAATGAGGTATTCTTTGTTATAATATCCATCGTTGTCGATGACAAAGAATGAAGGAAGGAAGGAAGGAAGGAAGGAAGAGAGAAACAGAGATGACAAATGTTATAAGTTTGCATTAATCTATAAAAGATTACGAAGAAACGAAGGAGAGAAAGTAATCTCAAATTTTTTGTCACTCAACATTCCGAGTTCTCAATTTTTTTTATAAATCCTAATGACAGTCAAAGAATTACATATCCGTAGCTAGATACGAAACTCGAGTCGGAAAATATAAATCTGCCCTGTCATAAATTGAAGATGAATGGTTGAAGTGGAGATATTGTTGAAGGAAAAATTCACAAACTATATTGTTCGAACAAGAAACGAAAATGTACCAACTAGATTCAGAAGTTTTTGATTCAATTTCTGTTCCACAGCATTCATGATGATGCATTGGAATAGTATCCTACATGTGAAAGAAATTTCACATTGATGTAGTTAGAATTGATAGTCATGTATTTTTCTGAAATGTACTATAGAACGAATCAATTGTAAATATCTTCACACATAACGATAAATTATCATCGACCCTGTATCAAAATAGATGAGAAAAGTTTGAAGTTAGGCTTGATGCTTTCTCGCAGGGAAGGCCTTTATTCCGATCACATTGAGAAAGATGATGATCAAATCAAAGGTTCTCAGAGTATGTTTTTTTCTAAGGAGAAAAACCATAACTTATCCCAGTTTCTCACATGAACAACAATTTGTATTCCATTATTATGTTTTAGTTCTAAATCTCGGTATTCGATAAAGAGGAACTCGTGGATTTATTATTTAGTATGTGGATTATGAGCTGATACTCAATCTGAGATGACGATAGTTTCCCTCAATCACTTCAACTGCTAATTTCATAGCGAATCTAGCCCGCTATTCACACCACACTTTATAGCTAGTATGCATGCAAAGAACGAATCCATGAAGAATTCATTCTACATTGTCATAATATGAAGATCCCTCATAAAGTAAAGTTCACGATGAATTGATGAAGAATTCTTCATGAGTAACAGGTGTGCTGTGTGTTCTGGTTACGATGAGTCTATTGAAACTCATCAATTGATGAATTTGGATTCAAACTTTGCGACGTTAAATAACCATTCAAACCTATTGAATTCCCATTGAATCTCACTAACTTAACCGATTCCAATGGTTCTCAACGGATTTGAATAAATGTAAATGGTTATTTACCGTCACAAAATTTGTATTCGATACACCGAAAAAAATTATTCATTTGACCGAATGAACTGAAGTTAGTTGTGAAAATCAGTTCCGAGTAATAAAACAATAGAAGCCGGTAATAAAATCTGTAGTGAAGTCAACTTCAAATTAGTAACAGCAACTAAAATCAGAGAAATTAAATTTGAATTTAGTTGAGCCAACGCCCGTTTTAATTATCCATGTATCAACAATTGTATCTATAGTTGCTGGAACTAATTTGGAGTGAGGCTGACTAATTATTTTTTTCGGTGTAGGACTCGCAATAAACTTTCGGAACTGAGGTGGGATGTTACGTTCACTTTTGATTCTGATTGACCTTGAGAAATGTTATGTATACGTAAAGGAAGTGAAGTATTCCGTTAAAAAAATAACACTCGGAGAGAAATAATAAGGTTTTACACGGAAAAAAGGATAATTGCAACAGTTAATTAACTTGGTGCATATGCGCTTACAAATTAAATACTGCTTTCAACTGAGCAGTTCGTTGTTTCAACTATCGCGCTGGTTAAAAAAAAATCCCTGGTCAGTTGGAGCAACAAACTACACAGTAAAAAATTGTGTATATTTTTAACACACGTGTATGTTCCAGAAGGTCCACTCGCAATTTATGTTACATATTAACACAGGAAAATGTAGTTACCCATGCCAAGACTGCCAAGACTTGTCTTGAACAATTTACCAAACTTGGCCCAGGTTTGGGAATGATGAGATCAGGACTAGCTTGGGTCAGTGGTTTTACCAGGCCCGATCCAATTCATTTACCAAGCATCAACCAATGCTTCTTTGATCATAGATATGGATGAAAAAAGTAATTGATTTATATTTCACTTCATGACTTTCTCCCTCAGAATACCGTACATGAATGATCTTAAAACGATAGAAAAAATGTGACAACACTGGGACAAGCGTGTATAATCATTGAAAAATTTGCGTTCTTTGATATTTCAATCAATTTTGATTCTATTGTTGGATTATAATTTCGATCAAAATTCATACAATATTTATAAACATTGTGCCACTCATGTGGGCAATATTGGCACAATTGTTCTCAACGAATGCTCGATTTTTACACTTGTGCCAAGCTTGTACCAAATGCAGTGACCATTTCAAAAATATTAACAAATGTACCATGACTATCCATTGGGAACAACAGGACAATCATGGAAAAATATTGGGCCAATTGTTCTTCACGGAGGTTTGTTTCTGACACATGTGCCAATCTTGGGACAAGCTTGGGTATTTTTCAGTCTTGGCAATATCTGCATGGGTAGTTGACATAAGTATTCAACTTGTAAGCGCATATGCACCAATTTTGTGAAAATTATACTATTTCACTTATCCTGCTGCTGTAGTGCAAAATAAATTGATATTCTGGACGTCTTTTTTCTCTGTGCAGTATTTTTCTTTCTCCAAAAATATGGAGAAAATATGGCGCCTTTTGGTAGAATCAGGATAGATTTAGTTGAAGTTAGAGTGCTTAAATAAATAGAAATAGAAACAATTCTTACACAATCGATGCTCGCTACGCCGGATCAAATTTTCATCCAGGCTAACATGCGCTCTTTTCCACGTTGGGATGTTGAGCGGAATTAGACAGAACAGAATGCCCATACATACACAATACACGATATATGATTGATGAACTTTCATTTTTATCGGGGAACAGCTGTGATAGACTGAATATAACACCAACCTGGTTTTAAAACCCGGTTTTACAGAAAAAAATCAAAACATTCTCTAAATAACATGACATACTTCTGCTACGGAATATGAATGTTTCCCTTGTGATTCAACGACATTTAATCTCATGTTCCCGGATCTTTCTCTTTCATAAGTTACGTAAAGAAATCCGACCGACATTACTTTCTTTCAGGGTCAAGTTCACTTCACACATCGAGATTCTCGTCTGTCCATTAGAAGCAGAAATCTCTAATACTTCCGAGATGGAAGAACGTTTGATGGCTCGAATGGTTTTGATACAATGTATGAAGAATACTGTGTAATAATTTTCCTGTGTTCATTCTCTTTGATTTGTGATCAATGATGAGTCGATGAAAAGTGAGCAGATGACTCGGGTGCGCGTAAAAAACTGGTGAAATTTATTGACATAAATTCTGATTATTCACGGATGAATTGATTGAACATATTTTATGGATAAAACCATAGTTTTTATCATGAAATTCAAGAGTTTTTTGTAGAGACCTGTAGTATATTATGATTGAATTAATGCTTTGAATCGCAATTACATGGATCTACAATCGATTGATTTGGAGTTTGTTTTCTACATTGTTATTATTTATTGACACAATTAATTCACTTAAGATATTAATCTTCAAACGAAGTATGATTATGCATTTAGCAAATCTGGGTGAACCGACAAGCGACCAAAAATTTTGGTTACATTTTGGTGAAAGATCTTAGTTTTATTAGTAACTTGTTGGTCGTTTGGGACATTTTTTTCAACAAAAATTGACCAAAATCCAACCAAAATTCAACCAATCTCAATTTTGGTGATTTTCTAGTTATTTCGTGGTAATTTTCTGGGTTTTTACCTCAAAAATACCAAAAACATTCCAAAAACGGATCACATTTTTTGGTTACCTTTTGGTGGCAGATTTGTTCTAAGCAACAATCAGTTTTCGGTCACAAATAAGTCATTATATGGTAAAAACCATCTGGGTAACCATTTTCCGACTAAATTGTCACCAAACAAAGAAATAACCGAAAGTGAACCATGAAAATTGGTCACTTCGGAATCACCACCCAAGTAGCACTGAGTATATTTTATGAACATTCATAGAATCTTCGAATGGGACTGTTGTGGATAAGTATATTTTATGCATATTCTTAGAATGTATTTTTCGAATTTATCCAAAACAGTCTCACCTGCACATTCTATGCATGATCTCAGAATTAACGCAGAATGTTTGAAACGTTCTTGTGTTACTTGGGCAGGGAAATAACATCGAAAAAAAGATGTGAGTTTCGAAAATTATTGTTTTGAAATTTTTTGAAGTTCACCAATACGGTCTTCCTGTTTTTCCAATGTTGATGCAATTAACCCTGTGGAAATATTCGTGAAGAAGGACTTGACACTAGGTAAATTTGGGACGTTGTTTGGATCTAAACAATGTAACAAAATTTTTTCCGAACGTTCGGAAAATTTGACTGTAAATGTTTTTACACTTCTGAATTTTCAGAATTTTAAGAAATTTCAACTAAATTTCGGAAAGCGTTCTGAAAATTCAGTCAAGTTTCTTAAAATTCTGCAAAGTTTTCCCGGAAATTTAGAGAGAAGTGGCTGTAAACATCCACAGTCACAGTTTTCCGAATCTTCCGGAGGGATTTTCATCTACGATAATAAGGAAAATTTGGGAAATTGTTTTGCACCATGCTGAAGAGAAAAATTTCCAACTTTATCTGGAAGGCTGTTCAAATTCGAGTGAGAAATAGCACTATTTCTGAATTTCTGAACACAAAGTCACGTTTTTTGAACACCTTCAGCTTGAAATGAACTGAGATTTTAATAAAAATAACTGCTATCAAAGATCGGCGTGTGCCGTCAAGTACATTCTTTCACTCAGCGCAGCAAATATTATTCGGACGGCGAACTGTCAACCGAATGAATTATAACCGTAAAATGTGAGCTCAAAAAGTGTAACAAGGTATAAAATTCAGTATTTTGATTCATATTTTTTTCCTCGTAAAACTTTCATTTTCATTCATCAAACATCGATACAATGGATCAAATTTGAAAAATGAGAATAGATCGGAGAAAAATGAATCGAGAATCGAATTAACAGCCGTTGAGCATGCAATAAAATCACTAATGCGTTCCAGTTTATCATCATGAATAACTTTACAGGTGAAAGAAGATTCTCTCCGATTTATAACGCTACATCGAGGATAGATCTTGTTTGAACACCGAGTAAATATCCATAATGTACACAAACGATATAATATCTGGGAGAATACCTTGTTTTCATCGATAAGTTGAGGGTTCGATTTAAGAAAGGAATTATTCATTCACCGGATCAAACGAATTTCATGCGCAAAAAATAAAAAGTCTTTACTTCAAATTTAGTAGAAAAACAGCGCAGTGAGATTGGAATATTCAATCAAAGTAATTCTGAATAGTAAGAAGTAAATTAAAATTACTATGTTTTAGCAATTGGAGCCAGCGATTACACAAAATGAAAATTGTCATGGGATCTTTCTCAGGATTTGGTTTCATATGTTCACTGAATCATTTTGCTTTCTCGTTAGAGGGAAGCTTTTTGTTTCTCTTAAAACAAACTGTTCCTTGAAACTCGGGGAAAATTTTTGGTTTTGTGTATGTCTGTCTGGATGCAGTTTGTATGTGAGGTTCATTTGCGGCCGCCCATATCTTCTGTTCCTATTATCCGATCTTCATGAAATTTTTACCATACACTGTGGAAAATATTCATATTAATTTTAATACAAAAGTTTGAAAGCAATTAACACACATATTTTTGTATTGAATCTCCCACACTTTTATGGAAATTCAAACACAATATTATCTTGAAATGGTTTTCATACAAAAATTGGTTTGAATCTCATAAAATCTGTTGTGAATTTAATACACAAAAGTGTGTGTTAATTGTTTCCAAATTTTGTGTGTGAAATTCACAAATTTTTTCTAACAGTGTAGTTATATGTAGTGCCAATAGTAGCCCCATACAAGTTTCAACCTGATCCTCACAGAATTACTGGAGAGACGGGAGAAAATATTATAGAAAGAGGTGATTTTTGCGACCGCACGTATCTTCGTTTCTTATTATTCCATTGCAATGAATTTTCCAAGTGAATTCCTTCCTGGGATTTCTATAGAGATTCCATTCAGTTTCTATAGAGCCAAATCCTAAGAGGATTCCCATTACAATTCTACAAAATCTTTCCTCTCGGATTAACGGTCAGAAAAATTAAATGCATTGTATGTTTCAGTATTTTTGTATCCCCCGAAAAATCCCAGAAAACAATTCAATAAACGTCAACAACTTTAATTCAAGGTATCACGTGTTATCTTCAAAACTTTTTGGATAATGTTCAATCGTCTTCTAGGCAACTATCTCGCTTTATTATTCATCTCACAGCTCAATGCGTTCCAGAAGAATAATTTTTTTGAAACCATCGAATGATTCATGATTACTTTCCACGAAGTATGAAATCAAAATAATGTACGTGACTTATCCACTTTGAAGATGAAAAAGTTTTGTTCGAAAAGTATTCGAATACTACGTGGATGATAATAATGCAGCGGGGAGTGGCTTGGGATCAAAAGCAGAAACGTAAACAGTTTCTCGAAGGATCGCAAACTTCATTAAGCCTCAAACTTTTTTATCTTCCAAGAAACTGTTTATATTTCTTCTTCGATTGGAAGCTTATAAGCTACATCATTATCTTTCTCCGAAGCAAAGCACTACCTGACTGCACTGATACGAACACTGTACAAAAACTGTGTCAAATCCCAGAATGATCGATAAAACGATTGATAAAATCATCGCCACTCGGAATGAACTTCCAAAAAAAAGTTTGGAACCTCTTTGCCAAACATCTTTCAGAGAATTCATCAACAATTTCGATGAAATCTCGGAAAGTCACGAAAATTGTTTGGAGATCCATAGAAAATTTGTGGATTTCCAAATAATCTGGAAATTCACGAATCTTCAAGTATTCCCTAATGAAAATGTTATACCGTGTTTTTTTGGTGTAACCCATACAGGAAACCCCGATAATGTAAACACAGCCAATAATTGGCCCATGTATGGCTACCATTGAATGATCAACAATGGATTCATATCATTGGCACAAGTGTGGCCCACCACTGGCTGATAAGAAAGGTCAGCAATGAAAACAGCCGATAATCAGCCGATGTACGGCTATCAGGGTTGGGTTTATCACGTGATTTTTCAATTTCTTACGTATCATACTTGGTTTCTGACACGTAATATATGTGAGATATTTGAACCCTCCTGTCCCCCCAAAGGCAAGGGGTTGATTTTATGCGTAAGATACTCGGTTTCTTACGTGTCGTAAACTATGTAAAATACTTCGAAGTATATTACGCGCCATATAAAAAGTGTTCACACTTAACCACTCATTTGAATTAATACTGAACCAATTATTCTGAAACGCACTCATATCACCATTGGATATCATTATTATTATTATGCCCCAGTAATCTGCGATTGATGGCTGACATTCGAACATTATCCCGAAATTTATGGCCCTAAATCGGGATCATTTAGCCCCATTACTGGGCCAATCAATAATTTCATACATGGCCCATTATTTATTGCCATTACTGGACCCACGTTATCATCCAGCAATTAACCATTGATGAGCCATTAATGGGCGCCATTAACGGGCGAAGAACGCCGTTTGTGGTCCAGTAACGTGCCATTATTGGGCCAATTGATGAACCCTGTATGGGAAATTTAGAGTCAGTGCAAATCCAGTGGGAAACCAATGGTATTTTGGTAGTTTACCATGAAAACACGGTGTATTTGTGGATTCTTTATACAATATCTTTTGGTTTCTTTTGAGTAGAAAATGAGTGTGGATTTGACGAGAATTCGGTGTAATTGTACTCCAACGAAGAATATTGAGAGTGATCGCTCGTTGTGACACTGGTAAAATTGATTTGTGGTGTAGTTATAGTGTCAACTATGGTGTGAAAAACCCACGCATACACCAGGGAACCATGGTTTTGATTCCATTACCCTGGTAGAAATTGTTGCTAGTGAATAATGAGGCACTTACGAGTTTATCTCTTCTACTCATGAGACACTACCCTAACGAATCCGATCATACTGAAATTTTCAGTATTCTGTGAGTAAAATTTTGGTATGGTACACAATCAGTATGAATCTAGTAGTAATTCAGTAAAATGCCCAGTTGTGATGAAGAGTGAACTGGGAACGTACCGTATGCTCGTGAAATTTTTGTACTTGAGGTATACCGAAATATTTCCAATCATTCTGTATTTATTCCATACGAATTCGGTATGAATTTGGTATAAATCCTCCATACCCAATTATCACCGAATACGTATCAAATTTCGGTATGTTTTTAGTATAAATCCAGTTTGATTTCGGTAAAAATATCACTTGAGTATAATCGAGGTATGGAAAATTCACAAACATACTGGATAATTTCAGTATGATCACAGTATGATCAAATTTGCTGGAGTAGTGAGGAAAACTCACAAGGCACTCACAAGAATGTAACACTCCAACTAACTGGATTCCATTTATCGAAACTAGTGCAACAGTCATCATTATCTAACGAGGAACTTATTAGAAACTAACATGGCACTTGTGAGAATAATTAGGATAAAAATAAAAATTCATTATTGAATTTATGATTGATTCAGAAATGCTCTTAGTTTGAACAAATTTGCTTCAACTCAGAGAATTTTTTCATTCGATAATTTTGTTCCCTGGTAGTAACATTGTTCTTTTGCATCAAAAGAACACTGTCTGGACAGGATTCTATTTTCAGAATAAAGAGACATGTTTTCAATTTGATTAATTATTTCTTTTTTAGTATACATGCATGAAACATTTCTTTACCAGTCTAATGAATATTTGGCGAATCTAATGAATAATATTGATCTAATAATTCAAACTGTTTATCAATGATTTTAGTGAATAATGTCTAAATCTGATCTTAGTAATGTTTGGATTAACCTTGCAAGAAATTTACAAGTTTTATCCAAACATCACTAGTCAGATAAGATTTACAAGTGATTCATTAGTCGCTCACTGGTTTTATTTTAATAAGTTTTTCCCTGTGAATAACTCATGAGTCGTGAGAAAGGACTTGTGATATGCCTACTCTCTAAATCTGAAAGAGTGAAAAATCACGTGTTTCATTCCACTAAGTCTCAGAAGTGAGCCAGTCCGCTTCGAGTGGGATTTTCACTGGTTTCGAGTGAACTCTCACTGTTTTAGAGTGAAACATTGACTCTAGAATTGGAGTGGCTGTGAGTTTGTAACCTCAAACCTCCGAATATCACTCTCAAAGAGTGGAAATTTCGCTCAAAATTTCGACAGACTCACTTTTGGCTGGCTGAAGAGTGAAATCTCACTCTAAAAATTTTAGAGAGTCCTAAGGTACACTGAGAAAACAGATATCCTGAAAATTACCATAATTTATGGATTTTCAGCGCTGGTCTGACCCGAGTCGGAATATTTACTTGCACGAATATCTAAAAGTACCATAATTTCTTGGACTTTTCAGAATAAGTATGGCACCTTCCTTATAAAAGTCCCAGCCATTATGGTACTTTTAGAGGTTTGTTCAGGTAAATATTGAGACTCGGGTCAGACCAGCGCTGAAAATCCATAAATTATGGTACTTTTTAAGATACCTTTTTCTCCGTGTAGGGTTTTACCATACTTTTCCTCTCGGAAATTCATCAACAAATTTTTACAGTATACTCCGGAGAAAATAATTCCATAATTTTCATATCTTATAGAATACCTGACAAATCCTTGATAAATTGGCAAGCAATGATTAATTGAAATTGTGCATATCATTATGAATCGCACGTGAAATTTCGGAAACTGTCTAAAGAAACACACTTACCTATTTTAATCCTCATTTACGCTTAGATTTTGCTTCACTTACACTCAAGTGATATTATTGACAAGCGTACAAACAAGTAATAGTGAAGTTGATTCACGTACATGAGAAGGACGGTCAAACTTAGGAAGCCTACTTTCTTTCTTTCTTCCTTTCTTTTTTCTTCCTCCGTTGACTGTTTGTTACTGTTACCGCTTGCGTTGGAGCGATTTTCATTATATGCTTTGACGTTGTGAATCGTCAGATCATTTCACGTGAGAAATCACAGGTAGAAAGAGAGAAAGAAAGAAAAAGAGAGGAGGGGACTCTTAACGTAAGTAGTCTCTTCGCATCGTGGTGGAAAACCTCGATGCGAAAGAAGTTGACTGGCCCCATGCTACTTGAGACCCCTCTCATCGTTTTCAGTCTTGGGCCTTACCAATGGTCAAGCAACGAGCATAGAACCAGTATTATGTGCCACACTCTTGTGCATCGACGGTCCTCTTTCGAAACGGCGCGCAATATTTGAAAAAGTACATTCATTCATTCATTCAAATTATATTAAAACATTGAAAACTTGTTGTCATGAGTTCGTGAAAAAAGAATAATATCAAATCATAATGTAGTTTATAATTATTATCAATTCATCGTAAAAAAAATTCTCATAGTGGAGGGAAAAAAATCTCATCAATATTCACAGTGAAAACGTTTGATCAAATTTTCAATATATATTATCTCTTTTGTTCTTTTTTCATTCATTCATAACCATCGATATAAATTGATTTTCATTGTTGGTTTTATCTTTTTTTGAATTTTATCAACAGAAATTATACTTCCTTACTCGCTGTGTAAAACTGGCATCAATGATCCAATTATTGTGACAATTTGATTATTCTGTGAATTATCATCGATCGAGAAAAACGAGATTAATTGATTGTATTGTGAGCATCAACAACGTGCATATGTGTGTGTTTCTGACTAAAAGGATTGCAGAGTGCGAAACATAATCGAAGGGTGAGTTCTTTATGTATTGTAATATGAATGTTTGTCGATCGATTGCTCCGCGAAATTCAGTTTCTCATTAAACCAAGACCTAAGAATTGTTCCTTGGGGAACAAAAAAAACGTCACGTTGGATCATAGAGAATATTTTGATATATTTTTTGGGTACATAATTAATGAAGATTTGTTGGAATACATCAATCATATTGTGCCTTGGTGGTATCGATTCATCTCTCCTGCTGATTGAAAATTGTTGAGTCACAAGAAGCAAGTTGTGTTCCCTGGCGAACCTTGATTCTTTTCAAGCATCAAAGAAAAAGCCAAAGAAGAGATTCATTCATCCCCACGATGAGAACAAAAAACACACATTTACATCCATTTCCATTCAACTGTAACGATCCCGTCCCTTTTCTCACCTGAATAAAGAAAAATATTCATATTTATATCGAACAATAATCAAACGATTTTATGTATATCAACAACTTCGTTCAAGAGAATTTTTTCTGATAAGAATCGATTCAAAAAATTGTCTAAATCTCATTGTGATTGGTATTACCTGACCGATACTTTAATTACTTTCATGCTTCGCATGAGTTTCTCTTCCTTTACGCATGTATATATCGAATTAAAATTCAATAGACGCTTAGAACTTGACCAACTTTTATTCTAACTTTCCAAATTATGATTCATGTGGATCGACAAAACACATTTCGAGTTGTTCGGGAAATGAAATTGTATCGATGACTGAATTTTCTTATTATCAGTTGATTAATTCGAATGTTTCTCTTGTGTCATTTCGAATCACACGTTGGAAATATGTTAAGAAATTTGAAGATCAGTCGAATAGATTGTGTTCACAGAAATGATCGAATTATATGAATCAATTGTACACCAGTTGCATGAGATATCAAATTCAAACCATTTTCGATGTGGTAACAATTCAATTCACGCGGAAAACCAATTTGAGTTGTTATTACAGCAAATAGATTAGCTACAAATGCAAATTCTTTTGCTGCATAGCTGAAATTTAGCTGTAAGAACTAATTTGATGACTGCTACTGCTGCAATTGAAGTTTTTTTATCCAAATTGTATACAATTTATACACAAATACTATAAAATCTGTATTGAATTTATATCTAAAATGCATCATATGCATTCTCTGTGAGTTCATCATTGAATTTTTACTCTTTCCATTGTTTAGTTGATGTAAATGCAAGTTTAGTTGTCTGAAATACGAATGAAACAGTTTATCCAATGTAAATGAAGAATTTAGCTATGACAAATCGAGTTTATTCGATTTAAGTGAATTTTTATTCAGAGTAGTTGAATTTCCTAGCTGTCTAATATTGAATTGAACCCTCTTTCTCAGTGTATTGAATTTCGCCCTGGGGGAAATATTTCTCAGGGAATTTCTGAGAATCTCTCCCAAACTCTTGAAATTCGAACATTCTCTGTAGATCTTTGCAAATCTCTATGAAATTCAGAATAATTCTAAAAACCTCTGAAGATATTCTGAGCATTTCTGAAAAACTCTCAAAATTGGAATTTCCACCGGGGGAGGGGGGGGGGTGGCAAAATTTACAGAAGCCATAAAATGTTGGGAAATGTTTAGTTTTTGAGTTATAAATCAAATCAGCTGACCATTCGAATGTCAATAATCAACGAGTAACTGTTACATGGTGGTTTAGAACTAAGCAAGGAACAAAGTTTATTGGTTTTACTCCAGAAATCAGGCCCCGAAAAGTTTCAGACTTTATACTGCAATGAGAAAAGGATTCAGTTATAGTTACACGGAAAGACCGGGCTTATTAATATTTAGGAAAAATTCATCAACGTTTAGAAAAATGACTGTCAATTTAGGGAAAAAGGGGACCATTGATAAATATTCTCAGTGAGTCTACCACAAATTCGTAGTCAATATATTAACAGTTGATAGTTTCATTGGTATTTTTCACAGTGAAACTATCAATTGTTAATACATCGACTACGAATTTTTAGTAGACTCACTACGAATATTTTTCAGCGATCCTCGTTTTCCCTGAATTGACAGTCATTTTTCTGAATAATAATAGACCCGGTCTTTCCGTGCACCAGCATTTGGTAACAGTTACCAAATCTCATAGTTGGATATGGTGAAATAAATATTTGGTTATAATTACCGACATTCATGACTAATGCACGGAGAAAATTTTGTGGTATAAATTGTAACAAAAATGTATTGAATATTACTATGTTTTTGTAAAGTTGGACCGATGAATATTGCTATGATAATGATTGAAATTACGGTACAATGTAGTAAAGTTGGACACAAAACAAAGAAGAATTACAATTTTCCTTCCGTGAAAAGGGATGCTCGCGAAGTATTTAAAAATCAACGTTGAGTGATTCCGATCACAGTGTCAGTATAGTCCAACATTACAAAAGAATTATAGTAATCGATACTACAAAATTCTCTGCGTGTGCCTTTGGAGATAGTCGCCAAACTTTGGTAACTATAACTAGGTTCTTTTTTCAGTGTGGCGAGACAATTTGTGTATTTTTTTTAATTCAAGACTTGCATTTCTATTTCAAAAACAATCCTTTACGAAATAAGAATTCTTTTGGTGATGATTTATTTCCTTCTCTATGTGATAGAGAAATTGCAATACTCGACGAAATTCGCCTGGTGTAATATACATATGCAGGATATGAAGCACATTGGAGCCGGAAGCTCTATTTTTTACTGTTTCATATGGTCATCTAGGTTGCACTCAACTGTAACATACATCGCGTTCCATGGCTTGTCGCACTTTGATATTAACTCATGAGTGAATCGGAGAACTCGTACTCGCTGGAAGAATACGATGCGTATCAAGGATGACTAATTAAGCGCTATCACCTTCATTTATTCCGCTATGACTTTTGATAAAAGTGCGAGTGTTGAGAGATTCCCTCGTATCATCACAAATGAACGGAATTGATTTTTCCTTTTCATCCTGGAACGATGAATTTCATCGAATCTATCGCTTTTATTTTTCAAGTTCACGTGGGAATGAATGAGTGCTGTACATATCTCATATTCAATTTTTCCACCTTGCGGAAACGTACTTTTATGAAAATTTTTATGGCATATGGATCCATTGAATTCTCCGATAACTGAAAAACACACTCGACTCTGGAAAAGAATAATTCACCTCAACGTTCCAACTTGGTACTCTTATTTTTCATAATATCTAGGGAATTCGATGTTTGCGAGAATGCAGTGGTATTCTTTGATGTAAATCATACCTTTTGAAAAATTTTCAAATTAGAAGAATCGTCGAAAGTGCGCAATTGACCTACTTGGTTTTGTTTGAATAAATCATTTGGGACACTTGAGAATTCAATCGAAACAATTGGAACATTCGGAAACACTAAATCCAATCTACTCGTTATGGAAGAATGCGTCAAGTTTTCTTTGTCAACGTATGATGAGGTACACGTATAATTTAATACCATGTATATACTCAATGATTGAATTTCGTCCATGTCCTTTCTCAACCCGATTATTTCGTTCTTCTATAGAAATTATATATCTCGTTCATTAATTTTGGATTAGGTTAGATACTCGAATGTCTACCCGAAAGTGGATTTACAGAATATATGACAATTATGATAGCAATTGTAACATCTTACAGTATTAACCTTTTTTTTATTCCCTCCAACACTCTCATTCCCACTATCTCACACTTTCACTCTTGGATTGTGTAAAGAAGTCTCAATAGGGATTCATTAAGAAATTCTGCGAATCATGAGATCAACCTTACTCTCGTGCTCTTTTTCACCCACCTCATTCTCGCTCTCTCGAGACATATTTTGATGAATTCTCCAGAATTTTTCGCTCTACTTTTAGGTCAATTACATAATTTTCTCGAGTATTTTAATATATTCTCCGTTCATATGCAATTGATGACGTGAAATGCTTCTCGTTCCTCGTCAAGAGTCGGGAGAAAAAACAACCCGTCCGAAATTCCAAACGAATTTAAATACTGAGAATCTCTGAGTGAAAACTCGTGTGCGATAAATTCGGTGAGATGAGATTATTATACATTTGGTGGGTGAAATGAAAGGAATTAGATTCCGAGACTCTGTTGGTGATATGTGAGAACTAAAATCCATAGTTCACTCTTGTTTTTACCCAAACAGTTCGTGCGATACCGAATCGTAATGAGCAACTCGTCAGGAACGTTTTCCGAGTAAGTTCATCGCCATATCAGTCCTATTTCCTCATTCCTGGAAAAAGAATGTTTGAGTTTTATTCCCCATCATTAGATTCAGCTCATATCAAGAACGTGATTTTCTCTCAATTCCTCAAAAGAAACAACTATATAACGTATAGTTGTTTCCAACGTTTGACACGATACATGGTCCAATTTTCAAAAAGAGTCATGAAATTCGTTTTCTAGTAGATTTCCAACGTTATTGTCTTCTTTTTGAAGATAGAAACAATTTCGAACAAAGTGGTTCTTTTCCCCTGAGTTCTTGGAAATTTTCATCAGGTTCTGAGAATTAAGCATCTTAGCATTCACGTTACGAAAGCATTATCACGAAAATTATCAGTACTCTCAGTGCAACGCCAAAGGAAAACCATATTGGAACTATCGTATATGAAATATAACTGCATTTGACGGGTCGCTAATGACCTTGTGAATTCTCATATTGTCTGCCTATACATCGAGTCTGGAAAGTTGGAAACTTATTATGATATCGCTTATGAACATTATAATCGGAATCGTTGGTATTTCGCGAGAATTGAGATCAGATTAGATTGTTAGTTATTGAATCACATTAATGTGTACTTACATTACGCTATGTCTTTTCAAAACGAATTGTACTCAGCTTCCAAAGGGAAATTTTACTCTTCATTATAGCTGCAACAGAGAGATGAATTGAACACAAAATTCAAACCTTAAACAAAGAGTTCTTCGTATCTTGCGTCTCATTTTCCATGAATTTTGAATAAACCTGTATCCGCTGTGGTTGAGGTATGTCTATTGCTTACGGTGTATACTGCAAAAGAGAATATACTATTGGTGCGTTAATAATGATTTGCGATTCGAGTGAATATACCCGACATGTACCCACACAGGCCGGCGTCCATATATCTGTAGTTATACATGGAGACAAATATGGACGTATATATCCGTTGAATTGAGCGGTTGCGTGACCATGCCGATTGTTATTCGATCGTGTACCGCATTGGGAAGTTTTGCATCCGTTCTTTCGCTCAAATTATTCCCCTGTGATGAATTAGGAGTACACGCCACGTGCGATTTATCATCGAGAATTCCAAATTCACTGGCTTAATCGTGCGGTAATGTATAATACATTGGTGATCGAATCAAACATTTCAAACACATTGATATATCGGGGATCGTGTCTCAAAATTTTCCTGTTCCATTCATTTACCTTGACACTGTCAATTCAAGTGTTTCACTTTGGTACGCTCAGAATCGTGTAGTCACTTTTTGAACACTCGAATTATGTAAATTCCCTCACGCTTTCGACTGTTAAGAAGTGACGACTACACGACTTGAACACTGTTAGGATATCAAAATAAAACACTTGAAGTTACAATGTTTTTGTTCTTTTCGATGTGCTTTTTTGGCAAGTCAAGGCCATTGAGGGCTATCTAATTTCTAGCTGAGAGTTTGTCTACACAGAGAAAATAGAAGTCATTACGACAGTGGAATCTGATGCCACTGTGTATCTTTTGTTGGGAGAACGAATTTTCTGCTATCCAAGCGATGTTATTAGTCGTCACTGGCAGTATTTGATTGTTATAGCAGAAAAAATGCACCCACCATAGCTGAAGTTCTGGGTTATTATTTGAGTGGCAGGAAATCACGTTACCCACACAGCACCCAATGTCTCAGTAATATTTTGAGAATATTACAATGTTCCGTTCAGAACGTTCTGTGTGAAATATTCATACAAGATCCTTTAGATATTGCAGATACAATGTTCCGTTGAGAATGTTCTGAGAATCTTTCAATTGAAATATTGCACATACAATGATCTTTGATGTTCTGGAAATCTACGATTTTATGAAGCAAAATGAATTTTCATACACTTGACCTAGGACTTGGTAAAATTGACAATTCAACGCCTCCCCTACACTGAGAGAAAAAAAACAATAATTTTCGTTCAAAATATGGATGAAGAATTATTATTTTTGTTTCCAAAATAGAGACATCGCGGACCAAGTCTGAAAATTACAGTCATAATAGTAGCAATCTGAATTTCTGACCGCAGAATTTATAATACAGGATTTTCTATTAGAAAAAGATTAACATTTTGCAATTGTAGATAGTGATTTTTATTCAATTGAGTCAACTTCAGAGGGTTGAGATTTTGAAATCGAAGATTGTAATTTTCATTTCATCATAGGGATTCAAAAGATAATATAAAAAAGTGAACTTGTTGTAGTTATTCTATTGGACTCTGATTAATCGGAAATTCACATCAGCTTACAGACAACGCCTTAACACCTACTCAGTATACCATATTCACGGATTCAAAGTCTTATAAAATATACGTTTTTCAATTATACTATTGAATCAACCTGTATTATATTGACGGAATTTGGACACTAACATTTCGTAGAAAATTTTGCTTCCTAGGGAGACACGAACTCTGATTTCACGCAAGTGATTGAAAAATAACACGCGAACCGCTATGAGATTGGGGAGTTTTGGACGACACTTGAAGGCATTCAAGCATCAGAAGAAGCGAGTCAAATGTTGCGCCATTTTTTTCCATAAGTTATGCATTTACGGGAAATTTCAACTGCATAACAATGAAATCCACGATGAAGATCAGTCTCTAAATATAAGTTTTAGTCTTTCGCTGATTCCTGGCGAGTATGAGAGGGGTTCAAAAGTAATAACCTATAAATATGAAAATGTTGATAAATTGGTTTTCTAATACCTGCAAACCAAGGAGAAACCTAATCTTATATTCGAAGTTCAATGTTAGGTGTGCAAGTTCCTGAAATAACCACCTATTTCAAATTCAGATTTATCAAGTAACTGATGAAACAAATCAACGCAAATTTTATCCGCTTCTTCTGATAAAGTGCCCCCTTAACTATTTTTCAGAACAGAATATTCATAATAATCTGAGATGTAACATTTTCCAATACATTTAGCGATGACAATATGTTATTATCAAATGAAAAATCTTTAATTTAATTAATCAATCCTAAAAAGTATTTCGTGGATTGATTTATCACGTGTCCAATGTTTTCTAACTCTTTGTTCACTATAATTAACTTGAAAAACAAAATGCTATGTATAAAGTTTTTATGACGCTTCAAAATTCATTATTGCGCGATACCGCGTATCGTGGAAGCTCCGCTCCAAAAATTTGTTGAAGTGAAAATCCACTTTTAAACAGTGGAAATACTGGCAGTCCGATTGACTCTCATGCGAAGGTAGAATTTCACTCAATAGAATAAAATTTACTCTTTTGGAGCAGAATTCTCAATCTTGTTGAACTTGTAGTAGAGTAAATCAGGGTAAGAAGACGCACTTTTCCGCTCCACTGCAGCACGGAATAATACATCAAACCTCATTTACTCAAGAAAAATTTCAAGATCGTAATTGAATCTCCATATTTTTCTTGCGTGAACGAGATTTGATGTATTATCTTAAGCTATAGAAGAGCGGGAAAGTGCATCATCTCACCCCGATTTACCGTATTTGTATTCTTTGAAAGTGGAAATTCAGAGAGCGAATTCTTAGTTATATAATCAGAAACACAAATGCCCTCCTTCTTTATGAAGGAATATATCTAGTTTCTACAAATTCTCATAAAATATCAATAATACCTCGATATATTTATGTTGCTGAAGTTTGAATCGTTTATTGAAATGAATTAGTAATGGAATAACACAATATTTAGCTATCTAAAACAAAAAATCTTGCAGTCCATTATTCAAACGATGTTCCAAAAAGTTAATTTCGGGAGATAAAAAACGATGATTTATCAGATTTCGTGAATTTGAATTTTCGTTTCACTTCTATAAACCATTCAAACTTCAAGAACATATATATTTTACATAAAAAAGAAGAAAATTCCGTAAGAATTGAACATCACTTATCCCCCTAGATAATTGCCATAATAACGTTAATCAACTATTTAAATTTTCGTCGATTAAACTTCATCGTTTAAACTTCAACGTTCAAACCGATCTAAGAGATTCAACTATGGAAATTACATTATTGGAAAATTCGACTCCTAATCTTTCTCCGACCTGAATTTCACCTCTCCAACATTCTTGCAAGAATTTTATCGAATCATATTTTGCACGAGAGAAAAGATTGGCCACTGATCCGTCGATTAAAAATAAACAACACGCAAGTTAAGGAAAATTCAATTCTTGAAAACATTGTCTTTCACATATCATTTGTTAACCATTCAGACGAAAGTTAGTTAATAGGAGATTGGTTAATATTATTCGAATTTGGAATATATGAAGAACTCAATCATGTTCTATTTATCAGAATGGAAATTATGTACATTCGTAGAGACCAATAGGAAACATTGGGGATATTTATAAACAAGTTTGCTTTTGCCTACTTACAACTTACAAACGGATTCATGTGAAACTAATGATCGGATATCATTAAACCAGTATTCAGATGCAGTTGAAATTTGTTTATGATGATAGAATTATCGGTACTTGGAGTATTTGCAAAGAACAGTTTTCTGACTCGACTATCGCGTCTTCGATTTATTCAATTTAAACTGGTATGGGACTGACATTGACTCGCAGTCTCACTGTAGTGAATATTTCATGACGATCGGATCATTAAAACACAGAATATGCGCGGTCGTAAAATATTGCGGGACTGATAGCCACATTGTGAAAAAATGTCGGTGAAGGTTCTGGATTTTGTGAAGAAGCAGTTAACACAATTACAATGGGTGAGAATGGCTGAATATTTTCTGGATTCGTCCCATTTTTGATAGAATTACTAAGAAATCGCTCTAGTCGACGCATTTTTATTTATTTATTCATTTATTTTGTTTATACGGGTATAAAATACCCTTTGGTACATAGAATATACATTATTTGAAGCATATAATATATTATGCATCAAAGCATTAAGCATCATGTTAAGCTCGACTACATGCATCTTATATTACAACAACAGTTAACGTGTATAATTATAGATAAAATGGACAATTAGGTATTAAATTTGACAAATAAGAGAAAGAGAATTTCTAAGATCAGAATGGGATGAAAATAATTCAAGCACATCACTGTAAGAATTAGCTAGGATAGATATCCGGTTTACCGGATCAGAATAACCGTATCTCGATTTATAAGAAATTGGATTGAATAATTTAGGGCGTCTTAATAAACGAGAAGGGACATTAAAACGTACAAGTCCAAGCAGTTGAGGGCAGCGAATTTTCCCATTAACAATTTTATACAAAAATGAAAAATCATTGAACAAACGACGTGATTCCAAGGAAGGCAAGTTAAGTAGAGACAAAATTTTTAATTTTCCTCCGGGTCGATCACTACCTGAATTGCTGAAGAATCTTTCGGAATTCTTCCTTACAGCGCAGACACGCACCCCTGCTTATAGAATCTCATTGAACCGATTGATTCTCATTGATTCCGATGCACAAAACCGATTCAAACCCATTAATAATTGATTCCCAATGAGTTTGAATCAGTTTTCTGCATCATAATCAATGAGATTCTTTAAGTAGGGACTTCAATTAATATGCACACTGAGCAGGGCCGTCTTTCATTGCTTCAAGGGCCCTGGGCCGACTTAGAGTGGAGGCCCATGTAAGGAGACGTAAAATCTTGAAATTTTTCAAAAACCACTCTAACGTTAATCATTATGATTTTTCTTTAAAATATCGCGATCAGAAACATTTGTTACCATAAAAATAATCGTTACTTAAAAACGTGACTTGGTGATCGAGGATATATCAGTTTTTTCAATATATGAATAAATAAGTATCAGACTTGTCACAATAATGGGTGAAGATGACTTTTTCTCAACGTCTATTCAAAGTCGAGACCTCATAGAAAATCGATAATAATATGTCGTACAAGAAATTTATTTGTTTATTTATGAGGCTTAGAATCGAAGGATAATCTCTAGTGAGAGATTTTAAATAAAAATCTCGGTTGCATAAAACTCTCATGATATAATTGTATCACAATATGATGCAATTGTATTTATAAGAAAAAAAACCAACTTATCACATGCAACATTACATGTTGATATTATTACTGTAGCGGGTTGCGTACGGTTGATGTCGAGCTACTGTTATTAGCTCTTCTGCTTTCGAAAGAAATAATCTGATAAGTTGTAAGAAAGTTGAAAGAGTAATTAAGAATGAATTATTCTCATCCTCTTGAAAGTCATGAAGACAACATGAAAATACCCCAAGAAGAATGATATTCTTTAAAAAGAAATAACAAGAAGAGATTTGATCAGTTCCGCTCATCGTTTTTGAATGAATACGAAAATATCAGAATTGTTTGATGACTTTTGATATTTATCTATCCAAAATAAAGAAGTTTATTTATTTTTGTTTTTAATTTCAGCGATGCATGTCATGTACACGGAAAAAATGATACCGAATTCCCAGAGATCCGCCATTTTCCAATTTAGCAAATATGTACTACACAGTGTTTTGAGTGACTTGGATTCGAAGAAAAATCTAAAAATGTTCATATCTTGAAACTCAACCTCCAAAAAATTCTTTCAATACGGTAAACCACTGCATTTTTGTTGCAGAGTCACGTCTGTGAAGTTTCTTCGGTGAATTCTGAAACCCTGACATGAAAACCCATTAATTAACCCTCACAGCAATATAGTCCCACAGAAAAATTTTTAAAGAATTCATAAAGAACACAACCAGTTCAAAAAGAATTCTTTATGAATTCTTCTGGGACTGTAATGCTGTGTGGGAATTCTAAATATATTTTAATAAAAAATCTATCCATATTTGTGATGGGTAGTATTCGAAAGCGTCGATGTTTCTCAAAGAATTTGTATCAAGTTTCGATCGATATCACACAAAACTCAACAAACTTTCCATGAAAAAACACTGATATTACCAAACTCTATTTTTTACTGTGTGTGTATTGTGTACGGAAGAGGATTTTCAAGAATATCGAATCCATCATCTCAATTTTCACCGATTAATTATTCATTGGAATAATGCTTCGGAATAATGAATAATCGATTGATTAAGGAAACAAACACATGATAATCATCTCCGAAAAGATGAGAAAATTTCATAAGTTTGATTACCTTCAATCGTTCATACGAAATTGTTCTGTCGATAAATAATCAAGGGAAAAACGTATTAAAGAACAATGAGGATGATTGTTCATTATTCCATGATAAAAACTGAACAATTAAAGGTAACAAAAGAGCGAAGTAATCTACTATAAAATGAATTGTTCAAACGAAAGTGAAACTCAATTCAACTTATTATTATGAGTCGCACAATTACTTGTGAATTTTCTCATTGTTCCTTTCAAAGTTATTGTCTGGGGTAAAAATAGCTTAGTGCCGTTACATGCAATAGTAGGGTTATCTTTCATCGAATCGAATCAAATGTAAACATACGCGAGATTTTATGTTATGAGGTCTCTTATTGCCAAACTTGAGCACTAAATTTTTCCTCTATATGAAATCATAACACCCTGTTGGAAATTTCCGCTGCAAATTCCATGCTCGTATTCGAAGCTCTTTTTACGAACGTATATGAAAATCAATGTACAGGTATGTGAATATCCATTAAATTTTATGCGTCCATATATGAAGTCGTACCTATGAAGTTTATATACATGTATCTCTGGCATGTAACGTAAATTTACAAGGATTCTTCTCCAGAAACTCGTTCATGATTTTTAATTACGTATTCAAAACTATTTTCTAGCGCAAATTATGGAGAGTTTTTGCTCGCTTTAATGGGAGTATTTTCCCACGAGGAATGGAAAATTTCATTCCACTTTGAGGAACTATTCTGCATCTCAGTTGTTCAAAATTCCATCAAATCATAGGGAAAAGTTTCCTACCCCTAGGTAGAAACTCTCTTGCCAAGATTGTAAAATTATTCTTACATGTAGTGTACATTGAAGATAACGAACTTCTCCAAATTTACACATTCAAATTCTTTGTTCCAAGAGAACAAAGATGTAGAAACAAACATTTCAATGTTCTGTGAATATTTCTAGAACGTTGAAGGTTCGATACATGTTCAAGGTATATTGAAATGATTGTGTTCACATTTTTGTTACCTTAAAGACACGAAAAATTATAAACTGAACATGTTTTTTTTGTATATTCATGTATATCGAGAGGCCAAAACGATAACATTTTCCTACAACTCTTGCGGAGAGTTCAGCAAACTGTGATTCCAGTACCGTGCTAAAAGCAATTGAGCTGTACATTTGTGCAGGAAAATTACGTTGTTGTATTTATAATGCGGTATAACAGAAATTAGTCTGTAAAATTCATCATGAAAAGAATTTTTTCAATTCCATGGGAGCGGAAAATTCCAATTTTTTGTTTAAACAGATCTCAAATATGAATCCAGTATCACGAATATAAGCATAGTTCCGTGAATAAAAATCACGTAGGTTGGATAATTATATTATAAAAAAATGTGTATGTACCCGACTTTCATCGGATTCTGGAAAGCGATTTCATAGATGAAGTATCATTTCATTCTTTCGTGTACCAAGATCCATTCTATCAGTTATTATATCGATTTCATTCATTTTACATCTAATGAAACTTTCTTCCCCGCTATGTTGTACTAAATAAAATACCGGTACATCGAAGACAAGCTTTATCATGTTAGATGCCGTGCAATTATTAGATCCAAACACTATTATTACTCCTACATACGGATCATATTCTTTCTAAGGAAAAAAGATATTTTAATAACGAGCAGATCATTTGAATCTTCCGTTCTTTTCTTTCATCGATCAAAGAATTATTACTTTGCAATTCATTTTAAATATCTCTTCACTTTTCATATAACTTTTCTCTTAATAATGTCATTCCGGAGAGGAAATCAGTTCTATTTATCTGTCGGAGATCCTTATGATACGAAGTCTCGATATCCCAAATATATTTTATGCTCAGAAGAGAATTCAATCAGTTCGAGAGGATCTTCGGTAGTATTCAAAGTTCTTATTAGGTATTCAGCTCTGGCGATTGACCGTTCACTGACCTTCCTCTTTCTTATACAAATATCGCTGTGATGGACTACTATGAAAATGAATTCATTCAATTCAGTCGAGTCATTTGATTATTATTAAAACAAAAGATCGAGTGAAATTTTTACAATCGATTTGGTAAAATCTAAGAATCATCTGTAGTATTCAATGTAGTAAATACACTTGGCTTATTCAAATCGCAGTAGTGAATTGCAAAATCTTACTATTCTTTCAAATATTTTGTGTTTATTTAGTTTATGTATTAATTCTCTCGAAATTATATTTATCAATCTTGAATTGGAAGTTAGAAATGTTTGAACCGGGTGGATCTTCAAGTGGGCAATTTTTGAAAATTATATATAATTCATGTACAATTCTATATAGTTTGTTTATAATTTATATATAATTTTATGAATTTTTCTACTCGAATGATCAATGAAATTTTAATCCTAGAATAATAAGTATGAGAATCAAATCCATTTCACTTGGACACGTGGAAAGGTTGATATTCATAGCGCAATATCTCAGTTCGATGAAAATCTCGATATAAAATGAAGTTATGTTTCAAATAGTAGTGGATATACTCGCATAAATTCCTCTTGAATTTCATTTGGATTTCATCTGTTTCGTGGGACGTTTTTGTCATCTTTCGAGGTTGTCATTATCAGTTTATTTTCCTTTCTGAGTCTCTTCCACAACCGACTGAATTGGTCGGTAACAAGTTTATACAGACCAAACCAAACAAGAATGTATAACTACGTTATCAATGTGAACATGACTTTTAATTAGTGAAAGAATCACAGTCAGGTTTCGAACGGTTTCATGGATGACAAAATTTTATGCGGCAGGGTACATTGTTTTGCTTTCATATCGACGGTTTGTTTATTTTCAATACAGTTTAACATGAACCTATGAATTTATAACTTTCAGTAAGTTATACACTTTCACTCTAAACGGAGAGAAAAGATCGATTGGAACAACTATTGAACTTGTAATTTTTCCTCGTTAGGATAAGAATTTTTATTATTTTAAATCGGTTATTAATTGAGCCAATTAATAAATTTGTTATTCTAACAAAAAAAAGTGGATCTATATGCGCTTATAAATTCCAACTAATCTTTCGTTTCAGTGTACTGCGCGCAAAAGACTGGATATCTGGATTTTGCATCTCCATCGACAATTTCTCTATATATTATCGGGAATCATAAAACATACTTCATCAAATTGCTAATGGGTATTCTGAAGTCAAATTTATAAAAAACTGAAAGGTGACAAGTCCATGAAAATATAACAACGTTTCAGGGAGACGCAAGCCCCACGCTGCGGGCGTGATTGTTTATTCCAAACTACCCGAAGATGCTTCAATAAAATCAAAATATCCTTTTGCACTGCAATTCTAAATACTTTAAAGCCGTAGCATAAATGACTCTAGCCACCTCATAGTTAATGTCAAGGCCCTTTCTACTGACTAGCTTCACTGCTAGTGCCTTTGAAGGTGCTAGACAACCGCTATAATTATTTTTACTGGGGGAATTGCTGTACAGAACGATATTTTGATTCTACTCTCAGCTACTTTTACATAGTTTGGAACATAAGATTTGGCTTCGTACCACGGCGTTGGTATTTACACGGAAAAAAGAAAATGAAGAAATTCATTGAGTAGGATGACAACGCTGCGCTTTTAGCCTTTAAATGGGAATTTTTACAAGATATTTTGCCAAATAATTCAAAACATAAGAAAAAATCTATTTTTGTCTTATCATGCGAATTATTTAACAATATATTGTGTAAAAATTCACATAGAAAGACTCGAAGCGATGCGTTGTCATCCTACATGGTAAATTTCTTCATTTTCTTTTTTCGCTGTAAATGTGATCGAAAGAAAAATTCATCCCTTCACAAATTACTTGTCAAAAAATCGATCACATATATTCACGGATTTTGTATTACTTTGAATTCCGTCAATTTTTCCCCACTTCTTTTTGTAAACGTTCTCACTAAATGGTGCACTTTCATTCACGCGTTGTAGATTTTGAATAGAACAATTCACATCAAATTCAATATAATAAAAACGCAATTCGCATGTCTTATCCCTGGTACAAATCTAAAACCGAAGGAAGGGGCGTAAAAATGTTCCAATTCCCACCTAAATTACGCCTAGATGACTCTTCGTTACGCTTGGATAACTTTTAGCTTACGCTTTCGTCGCGCTTCATCGCTTCATTTACACTGAAAAAAAATTTATTCCAGTCAAATAAATATTTATTTGTCCTGTACCAAAGAAATATTTATTAGAATTAACAAAATATTCTTTGGAACCAAAATAATTTATTGGAATCAAATAAACGAGTAAAACCATCTATTTAATTCAAATAAATTATTTTGGTTCCAAAAAATATTTTGTTAATTCTAATGAACATTTCTTTGGTACAGGACAAATAAATATTTATTTGGCTGGAATAAATTTTGTTTTCAGTGTACACTAGGGATTCTATGGTATAGTCAGACTGAGCTACAGCCAGTCACGACTAGTTTTGATACTCATGATCCTAAGATACAAAATATCTCCAAAAGTGAATCATAAGATTCTGTTTCCGATTTGATTATATAACACATTTTGTATTACATACTACGTGTCAAATGAAAATCCGATAGATTTTCTATAAACAAGAATTGATCAGGGATACATACCTTTCGTGAGTGAATTAACTCGGATGACCTAGGACCACAACTTGAATGTTTCAAACGTTTTCATTTCAAATTGAAGTATCACTTGTGGTCAGAAACAGGAGGGATCCGCGGCATAATTCAATCCAAGCCAACCATTACGCCGAGTGTGTTGCGATTGCACCAATAATCGAGAACTAATGGATACCTACATAATTTGTGTTGGTCACATTATTCGATCTGGAGATAGTATCTCGAAACCAATTTTCCTGATTTGGCTTGAACTCAATGTAGAAGTAGATTCAAGATTCGTGATTTGATAAAGGATTGAATTATATTTTTTCTTCCTCACAAATTCGATTTTCAATGTTTCTGTATAATTAATTTTCATTCCTTCATTGATGAAGATTTATTATTCCAGCTTGAATATCAAATAAAACTATTGACAACATCAGAACAGAA
The DNA here is from genome assembly GCA_018340375.1 of Gonatopus flavifemur. NCBI lineage: Eukaryota > Metazoa > Arthropoda > Insecta > Hymenoptera > Dryinidae > Gonatopus > Gonatopus flavifemur. Next base: position 25,813,457 of record JAFFJZ010000002.1, read on the forward strand.
TAAAGGCAATCGTGGTTAAAACACCGATTGAATTCCGATTGATTCCCATTGATTCCGACGCAGAAACACCATTCAAACCCATCAATTTCATTTTTCATTGGTTCAATGGGATTGTTTAACCAGATAAGGATGTCAATCACTCAATTCATCAGAACGATACACTTCCACAGGATATTGTATTATAATATGCTGAAATTGTTTCAAGTTTTTCTGGCATTGGGAAAGAAAAGAGTAGTAATAAATAGGAAATCAACACCCAATTAAATATAACTGATAACTCTAAACAAACCAAAACAAATGTAATCTCTCAATCGGAAAAGATACTTCACTTTTGTTTGCTTCTTCAGTTGAGAATATGCCTATACGATTGAGAGAGTTTTTTTGAACAAATAAGAAATCCTCTCACCACAAAGATTATTTTTCTCAAATGTAGAGAAATACTTTTGATAACATCTATTAAGGGGGGGGGGGGGGGGGAGTTCGGTCTGCACGGTGGAAGAATGACACTTTTTCAAGAACTTTTCAAGAATATTTTGTAAGAATTTCAGTACACAATATTTAAACCTCAGCTATTAGCAGCAAATCTGCCTAGACGTCTAAAAAAAAATAGTTTTGCGGTGAGCGCTATAACTCATGACTGAATCATCTGAAACAAAAAAAACCAAACGTGATTCTATTAGTGTATGAGTTTCCCCAGGTAACAACGTTGAGTTTTTTTTTTTTAATTGATTTTTCGATTTTCTAGTGACACTGGACAGTCAAAAAACGTGAATTTTGCCTCAAAAATCGGCAATTTGTTACTGTGAAACAAAGAATAACAACAAACTTTGAAAAAACTCAGCATTGTTACCTGGGAAAATTCATACACTAATAGAATCACTTTGGTTGTTTTGTTTCAGATGATTGAGTCATGAGTTATAGCGATCACCGCAAAACTGTTTTTTTTTTCAGACATCTAGGCAGATTTGCTGCTAATGACTGAGTTTTCAATATTTTGTACTCAAATTTTCACAAAATATACTTGAAAAGTTGTTTTATAATACTGTGATATTTGTATTTGATGAGCATCAACCGTACCTTATAAATAAATGTTTGAAAAAGTGTCTTTTTTCCACCGTACAGACCCCCCCCCCCCCCCCTTGAAGAAGAAGCGCATCAAAATAAGAGAGATACTTTCATTTTGAGATTATTTTTTTTTTGGTGCAGTAATTTTCACGATGATAATCGTCGTCTACACTGGAAAAAATATTTATTTGCAGAAACTAAATATTCAATTGGATGCAATAATTAATTATTCGTGACTTATAAATTATTTATTTAGGAGCAATACTCCATTATTCATTTGTTTGATAAAAAAATTTTCATTATTTCAAAGAATATGTTATGGAGAGAGGACAAATAAACTATTTCTTTGGTTGGAAGACATTTTTTTTCAGAGTAGGCACCCAATAAGCATGAACATCTTCAAGATATCTTGAAGATATCTTTTGAAAGACATCTACAAGACATATCAAAAAGACATCTTGAAGAGATCTTTTGAAAGACATCTTGAAGACATATCGAAAAGATATCTAAAAGATATCTAACAAATTCTGTGAAAAGTACGATTTTGTAACCTTGCAGTGTTAGCACTAAAAGTAACGAATCTCGAAGTCACAATATTTTGCGAATCAAACTATTCGAACTTCTTACGCTGAATTTTATGTACGGCCTTCGTGTACGGTGATTTTATCAAATTCTCATTCACATTTACTACTAAGTTGTTTTCCAATAACAGTGAGAAAAAAATAATCTAAAGGTATCTATGATATTCATCAGACACTAACGATCACTGGATCATGTACTTCAATATATATTCCATCAAATTCATCAAACTGTTCAAATTTTAAGCACAATCAACTTATCTTATATTTGTATATGTAATAAACACCTTGTTCAAAAGATCACTTTTACTCTGAAAATATACACCGCCGACATTATATCTCACTATGTCATATTGACAATTATGAGCGCTGTTATCAAATTGTCCGAAGGGCACAGGTCATTAAAGCGTAGGTACGTTGTGAAATGTCCGGGTTCGAATCTAGCAACAACATGAACCCAAAATGCAGTAAAATTGGTAGTACCGAGAGGGGGATCAAAAGAAAAGAAGGGAGGAAAAAGAAGAAAAAAAGGGGAGAATTTTTTTCATACACGATTCAAGATTTTCCTAAGATATTTTTATGAATTCTTCAAGACATTTCTAAGACTTGATCGAATACGTCTAAAACATATCTTCCGCAAGACCTTTTTGAGATATCTTAAACTTGTCGACATCAGTCGCGTAAGACATCTTTTAAATTTCTAAAAGACATCTTCGAGACTTTTTTGCAAGACATCTTTCAAAATTGCGAGATATCTTTTAGATATCTAAAATAGAATAGTCAGACAGGTCAGACTTATACACCATTCATCTATATATCACTCATAATTGACTCTTCTTGTAGAACTATCTTTGACTATTTTTCCCTGAGTGTGGATTTCAGTATTTTAAAAGTAAATCGTATGAAACATCACTGATGGATGTCTTATGTGGTCTAGCACAGCAGATCCACGTGCAACAGACATGTCTAATGATTAATTATGATCCAAATAGAATGTGATGAAATACTCCTGGTATGTGACATGAGTTACAGACACATCTTAACAAATTGCATAGACTTGTTTATACTTTTTTCGGTACGGTTAGGGTATACAATTAGTGTTCTTTCAATTGAATCCATTCCAGTTAAATAGGTTTATTTCAAAGCATGTGAGCCCATCTGGAAGGAAAGCTCAATAACCGACAAAAGAATTGCCACATCCACCACGATTGTCAAGAAAATTGGAAACAGAATGTAAAAGACATTGTTGAAAAAATCAGTGGAACATATTAGAATATATGAAGTTTATTACGTTAATTATCGTTACTTTGAGGACCCTGTTGAAAAGATCTCATAAATTCTAATGAATTCTAGTTATTTCTAGGACAGAAACCGCATGAAATCTAGCACACACACCTGATTTCATACGATTTTATGAGATTTTGCAAATGGTTCTAATCGAATCTCATAAAGTTCTCATATAATTTTTGCATTCTTACATCACTCTAAAAAAAGGCTGCTTGCTGCAATCGGATTCTCTGACCACAAGTGGAAATTCCATTCAATATTTCATCAAACGGATTTCGGATTCGCTGAAGAAGAATTTCTACTTCCCAAGTAACACCAATGTGCGTAAAATATTCTCCGAACGTTCCTAGAATATTTAAACGTCCTGCAAACATTCTCAGAACGTGTGACGAAGATTGTGTGTTACTAGGGTTATGGCAAATCCGCTTGTGTGAAGAAGATGTTAGATTGCATGAAGAAGACATTTTGGTTCTTTGTAAGAAGAAGCTTTGTGATCGTTTTGAGGGACTCCAGAATTTTTTTCATCTTCAAAATGTCTTCCCGTGTAGGTTACAGCTCACTTGGTTGGGAGGAACTTGTGTTCAAATGAATAAACGAAAATTCATTCGACATCATTATTCAACATTGAAAATGATGAGTTGAGGAACATCAGATATTATTGAAAATCATCTTCCAATTCGATTTTTTATCTCAATATTGATGAAAATTCTCAATTGAAAGAATAGCTTGTTCGAAGTTATAACTTCAACAAATATATTTATCACATCTCTCCACATACCACAAAAGTTCAAAAAGAGTTCTTGATTTTCTCTGTGTGCTGTATGGGAATCTGCTTTATGAGTTATATGTTTTAAAATCATATATTACAATTCAAATTTTCATCAAACTCGAATGATATTATGATTGGTCAGCTTTTGAGAAATATATCTTGCAAAGAACGTGAAAACCTGATACATTGGTATGTTGAATGAAATAGAAATGAACAAGTATCAACTCATCTTCTTTCGATGTATTACTGTACCGTTATCATTACATGATAATTATAACCTCACGCATTTGTTGTGGAAAGTGCGGTTAATCTTTCCCTTGCAGTGTTAACAATACTATGAAGTTGACAGAATATATAAATTACATACAATTTGAAATCCACTAAGGAAAAGAGGATTGTGAGTTATGTCAAGTGGATAATATTCTTCAGTTCGAATTGGGTATTCTTGGACTCAGTATGTGATAATTTTGTCAGAAACTGATTCTTCTTGATACAAGAAGGATAGTATTTCGCGCAAGAAGGATGAACCGAAGAAGCTGAACTTCTTGCAGGAAATATATTATTTAGAAACCGCATATGGACTGATAAAAACTTGTTGAAATTCATATAAACTAATAAGATTTATATATGAGAATGTAAGCGACTCTTTCAACAGGGGACTTTGTATTTCGTAAATCGCATAGAACTTCATGAAATTTCTAACAATGCAACAATGACGTCAGTTAGTATGAAATAGACTGAATTGTAGTGAAAGTAATCGTAATTTAAATGTAATAGTACAGAAAATCATACTTCATGGAAAAATTCGCTTTCCACATGATGATAGATTTTTCATTTACATCACCATTTCAAAGAAATTAAGATTGATTTTTTCCAATACTTCATTATCCATCATCACGATCATAATATGTTTCAATAAAGTTAGGTCAGCAAGAGCAGCAAGCCTTCAATCATCATTCTGCATATTATTGATTTCGAATACACACGATATGTGAGAGATTGACATTCTTAGTATAGTATAATTCCCGGATCATGAGATTATTCTCTCATCGCTTCTATCACGATGATTATGCTACACTTTGCTATGTTGTGCTGAATCATCTTGTTTGCAGTCGACGGCTTACAAAGTAGGTCGGCCCGCTCGTTTGATTTTCGCTTCGTGGGCCCAATAAGTGGAATTGCATATCCGCTTTCCTTCCATCATTGGCAATTTATTCACGAACGCGCGGGAACAGCCATCACATATGTACCTCACTGGTTAACGAATGTATTCTAGCGATCATTTGTAAATCCGCTCAGTCGTCAAATTTGTTTCCTCTTTTTCTTCTCATCTCCACTACAGCCTCATTACCGCGAATTTCCATAGCGATTGTGAGTTAAATTTCTCCTGTATCATCTTATATGCCGCGCATACGATCCCCACGTGCATCTGCACAAATATGTGTAGCGACTGGCAAAAAGGAAGTAACTTCGGAAAGTACACGATGAAAGCAAACATGATGAAAAAGAACACGAGTGAGGAGGTGAATATGCAAAATATACGCATACATGAATGTATACATAATCGAGTCTTTACATATGTAAAATCGATCGATCAAACAGATGAATGTGAATACATCGGGGGATAGACATATTTTAGATAAACTATGTAAAAATCGTACTGGAATATCATTCTTTTTTCTTTTCCCTGATTTACTTCGAAGACGTGGAAGGATTTATTATAGCATCTGCATCTCATTGAATGTAGATGTGTATCTTCTCACGGAAATTTCTATTCTACTCATAGTCGAATAATCCTTTTCAATTCTTGGAGTCGAATCAAACGGATAGCTCTCTTTCAATTTCTGGATTGGATATTGGATGTTTTCAATATTTTTGCAATCACCAACGATCGAACAGTTTTGATGTGCTGAAATTCTGTGTGCGAAATTTCCTCCTCAGGCCTATGTATGCTTACATAATATAAGGGATCAAACTTTAAATGCTCGAGTTTCTGCTCTAAAGGCTTAAAATTCATGCTCTCTGTATACGGAGAAAAATAAAGTTTTCAAAATTACTACATTCTTATTAAATTGGCAAGATACTGAAGCCAACCAACTAATTTGAGTAAAGTAGAAAACTTCAACCCATCGAAGAATTCATTCGTGTTACTCAATCGATCAAAATCAGGTTCCTTTCTGGTTGACTCGTTAATCGATCAACCCTCAATGGTCGCCAAGATGTCCTTTCTTGGATACCAAGGGAAAGGATTTTCCATAAAAGCCTCAAACTATGATTTATGTGGATAATGGATGTTAATTACAGAAAAACTGGAAATATTTTTATGTTTTTCTTTATTTATTGCTTTACTGTGGGTTGGTTCTGGTCCCTGACTCTCCTGCCGAACCGAAACTGCTTTTCCGCTAAACTTGATCCCTATTTATACCCAATCTGATCATCTAATATACGCATGCGCGATGCAATCGATTATCCATTGATCGATAACAGATTATCATGAGCCCAATTCCATTTCAATATATCGATTGATAATCAATTATCACTCCTTGTTGAATTCAATTTCATTTCCATATATCAATCGATAATCGATTATCGTCTTCCTCACAATGTGGCTTTGACGGGCGATTACAATACGAGGAAATAACACTGTTATTGTTAGACAGTGAAGTAAAAATAAATGATTTGCCTAACATTCTTCAGCAAGGGTGTGCAACTTTATACATGATCGAGTACACATTGTTACTATACTGTATAACAACCTGGGTAGAAATGCGAATCGGCCCATTCCTGGCTCTGTTTAGGCACTTTTCAATCGGGGAAATTCCTACCTAGGAATAACAATGGTATCTGCTAGTATTCTACCAATTTAGTAAAAATGTACACGCAGAGAAAAGTTACCTAAAAAATTACCACACTTTACAGTACAGTAGGAACAAAATCACATTTTGGGGTAATGTATTATATTTTTTCATTAAACATACTATGCTGTCTAGTAAAGAGTGATAGAATTCTGTTATTTATTGATAGAGAATATAGTAATTTAAATGACAAAACATAATGCATTACCCCAAAATGTGATTTTGTTCCTACTTTACTGTAAAGTATAGTAATTTTTTAAGTAACTTTTCTCTGCGTGTAGTAATTTTCAAAACTTTATTTTTCTCCGTGCGACAATGAACTGTTTGATTCATATTTCAGATTACTAGATTTCTATTTAAACCAGCTGAAATTTAGATGGGACGACTGAATTTCAGTTACCACAGCCAACGATATTTTTTATATAATTTATATAAAGTTTCAATCGATATTTTACAGAATATTTTCTATGGAAAATTCGCCGATCGCTGCAGCTAAATGCCTTTCCCTCAGCGTGTAAGCTATCGCTGTATTTTCCCACAATGAAAATCTTTGCGAAAAAAATACTCGTTCGTTGTACAGTGACCGTTTATACGCACCACGTCTTGACTATCTGCGTGACAGTTTTTGTGGGGAGATTTGTAGCAGGACGTCATTATTCTAAGAGCAGCGCTACGATAAAGTTGAATGTTGTTGGAGCTATATCATTCACTGCTGTTGAAAGTGCTCTTCAGAGTCACTACCGCTCCATTCACTGGAAAAACGAAACACTCAATTTGATCGCATGCATCGTGCTGTTGCGCGTTTTCATGTAAATTCAATTTTGCGTTGGCATCATTTAATTATGAATTTGACAATTTTTACATTATAGAACGCTGGGGAATATCAGTTGAAATTTCAAAGCGTAAAAGTGAATTTTATATCATGAGTGACATCACCATCCTCACGCTATCAACTAAATCAAATTACATTGCACGTAAACCATTACATGACCGTTTGAATCTCATTATCATCGAATCGATCGTAATAGTGGTTAAATTTGAGGAATAACACGTTGGAAGTTTTTTAGTCGACATCCAATCCTTCCAATCTAGAAGTTGAGGAGAACTTTAAAAGTTTTTGTGAAAAGCACAAAATATTCTTGGAAATATAAATCACGAGGATCACGTTACTTCCACATATAAATGACGATACCATTTTCAGGGAATTTTATCTTCACGCAGTACTGTAATTAACATTTCAAAAGCATGTGTATATTCGATCATCGAGATATATATACTTTTACGTAGAATGTTCAACAAATTTGATGAACAATTTTCACAGTGATTTTTAAATCAAATTGGTTCCTCGTTCCACCAATGTTCATTTTCAATCAATGAACACCCAATTTCTTATGGACATGTTATTTTTATTTACGAGCGTAAATGAATTCAATTTCTGCAAAAATGAATCTGATGAATAATGAAAAATTGGTTAATTCTTGATGAAAAATAAGTATCCTATACTCTGACGAAATCATTGTTGTTCGCTAGGATTTTTCAACTGGAGTTTGACAGAGGAAATTATCATCTTCGCCCACTTTCTATTTCATTATTGGTTGGAAAGTGCCTGGTATGCAAATCGTTGATAAGAGGGATAAGACAGTTCCAAGACCAAGGCAAAATTGGCGTTTGTCAAAACGGATATTTATTGAAAAATCCTCCAGCCGCACGGCGTTTCGAGTTGATTCAACTCTTTTTCAAGTACAAAACAGTTTCTTTGAGTATATTAGAAAAATCCATGCAATCGGACGACGGACCCATCGAGTCGAACGTGGGTTGTTTTTTATTATTGGTTGGAAAGTACCTGGTATGCAAATCGTTGTTAAGAGGGATAGGACAGTTCCAAGACCAAGACAAAAATTGGCGTTCAAATTCAATGGCCATAGCAAAGGATCGAACAGCTGATAAGATTGAGGTGGACATCCGATAGTTTACATGCGATTTAATTCAATACAATGAGTAAAGTGAAAATTATGAGTTCATATGATGTTAATTTGCTGATTAGAGGTTTCAACTGATATCCTTGATGTAATACCAGCGAGCCCTGCTAAAAATACCAGACAGATCCACTCTCCAAATTCAAGTCGTTGAAATTTCACTATTTCTGCAGTTGAAAGTCGACTACTGAATTAACTCAGTAAGGTATCAATGAATAGTCCCTGTTTATGCAGTTGAAAATGATCCTGAATAATTTAATCAATGAAATGTCACTGCAAAGATCAGTTAATATTCACTGATTGTGCAATATGTATAGATTATTTCAGGATTCATCATCCGCATTTGCAGGCAAATTTTGCAGCAAAAATGCAACAATTTTCCGTTTGAAAAGAATTTTTTGGAGGCTCAGTTTTTGAACTATGAGCATTTTTAGATTTTTTTTCAAATCCAAATAACTCAACAGCATTGTGTTCTACATTCTTGAGCCCAACACCATTCTCTAAGCTGGAAAACGCCGGATCTCTGAAAAATAACTCAATTGTTCTACATTCTTTGTTTCGGAGCTACAGCGATTTGAAATTTTCTGGCTCCTAGCCAAACAGAATTCAGCAACTTCAAATTACCATAGCTCCGAAACAAAGAATGATAGAATAATTGAATTCGCAGTGGTCGACTTTCCACTGCAATCAGGGTAACCTTACTGTTTTGAATTCAGAGAGCATACAATCTTCAATCTTTTGACCAGTATTCGATCGGTTTGTATCACATTTTATCTGGTTTTTACATCAGTGCGGGAATTGATTCACCCACTAGGCAAAGTCCAACACAACCTGTCAAATTCCGTGCAAAATCTTGTCCGGCTATATTTGGAATGGGAAAGAAACCTATCAGGTTCCAACAGAAAATTCTTGCCCGGTTTTGCGTGGCATTTTTAGCAGGGACCCCTGAAGATGCAACCAAAAGTATTATGACAAATTATTCAAAAATGGAGCAGAGAAATCAAAGTATCGCGTTGCACAGACCTTTTTCAATCAATACACTGCAGAAATTGATGTCTTATTTTAAGATGTTCTTGTACTCACTTTTCAAACATTTCAAAATGTTACTTCAATTATATTCAAGACAGGGAAAATACGTTTTAATTTAAGACATGACATGTTTGTTTAGCAAAAAACAATGTGTGAAAGTTGTGTGTAGAAACATAACCTCGAATTACTGTTGAGTCAACGTCGAAGTGGAGCACAGGAATAATGTATTTAAAATATATATTGTGTCATTTTGAAACAGAACTAAAAGAGATTCCAATCAACCGTATGATTAGAAACCATCAGTATCATCCATCTTTTCAAGTCAAATGTGATAAATCACACTTTTGACATCTCATTTGCCAGCAAACATACATCTAAACGTCAATGTCGTGAAATAAAATACACGGAGAGAAATTTAGAGTTAATAAGTTTACTATGGTACTTTGTGAGCGAGGAACAGACTGAAATTACAATCAAATTCCATTGAACTGGTTGATTCCTATTGATTCCGATACAGAAAGACAATTGAAACCCATTCATTTCATCTTTTTTATCAGTTCGAATTGAGTTTCTGCATCGGAATGAATAGGAATCAATCAGTTCAATTGGAATTCAATTGGATTTTTTAACCAGGGAATAGAAGCCTGATAAAATTCACAAATGTTTCACAGTGAATTCCATTAGAAGTTCAGTCTGTTCCTCAGCCGCAATGATTACATAGTAAATTCAACTACAAATTTCTCTCCGTGTATTGATGTTTCTGGTTAGAACAGTCATGTGTTTGATTCGAATTGTCGAATATACCATGTTTTATTTTGAGACATATCTTTGACGGCAATTTTTGCAGTGCAGAGATGTTCTGTAGAGAGCGGTATTTTGATTTGAGTCCTTCATTTTCGAATAATGTGTTATAAAATATTCGGCTCAGGTTGCATCATCAAGGGTCGCTAGTAGTAGTACCTTAAGTGTGCAATATCAAGAAAATCCTGGAATTCATATTGAAATTCCACAGCACACCCAGCAATGAAATTGAATAGCTGATTTCATAGAGAATTCAACGTTAATCAGCAGGAATTTGAACACCAGTCACCTTCACGCGATGCAGGAATAACAGCAGCGCTGCTGTAAATCTGATCACTGAGAGAGAGAGAGAGAGAGAGAGAGAGAATAGTAAATTAATAGAAATAGTTGAGGAAGGATTGAACTATGAATAGTTAGCTCATTAATGGTTACACTAACTACCCTAGCAGAAATCATTCTAGTAATTCTCTAGGCCTTGCGAGGCCTCACCAGGCCCTTGTGAGGGACTTGCAAGGCCTTGTAATCGCCTAGAGAATGACTAGAGTGATTTCTACTAGGGTATTCCATCATAAACGGAACTAACCCACACTGAGAACCCGATTTCTTAGATTTAAAGAAAATTTCTTTGCCCTCATTCTGATAAATCTTGTTTCCAATGGAAAAGATAGCTCATTCCAATGAGGAAATTTTTCATTGAATTGAAATCATATTTTTCGAATTCAAGAAGGAATATATTTTTGTGTCAATTTGAAATTTTTTTGTTTCGATCTGATGAGAAATTTTTCCATTGAAAAAAATATTTATTAGAATGCGGGCAAAAAAAATTTTCTTCCAATCCAAGAAATTGGGTGCTCAGTGCGAACAGTAATTTGCACAATCAATATTGTTATGTGAAGTATGAAGTAGTAAGACTTATTATCAGCCATAATTGATTCCTTTCCCAACTAATCCAATAGTAATATGAACTATTTTTTCTCTGAGTGCCCTGGTGAAGAAATCTCTCTAGATCTCTCTGAAAATTTCACGTTTCAGAGAAATTCAGAGAGATTCAGAGAGATTTGGGGAGATTCGGAGAAATCCAGAGCAATTCATCGTGAATCAGGAAAATTAAGAAGGATTCAGGAACGGGTAAATTAGAAAGAATTGTGCGTTGAACTTTTCAGAAGGATTCAAAGAAATTCAGAGAGAGATACATTGAGAAAAATTTGTTGTGCGAGATTTCAGAAGCATTTAGGGGAAGATTGCACAGGCGTTCAGGGAGTTTTAGAGAAACTCAGAGACCCGGACATTAGGAAAAATTGACCACAGAAATTTTTTTAGGAAGGATTCAGGGAAATCCAGAGAGATTCAGAGGGATTGGGAGAAATTCAGAGAGAAATAAATGAAGTGAAACTTTTGGTTCAAGAATTCGGAGGTATTCAGGGAGTTTCAGGGGAAATCGGAAACCCGAAACTTAGCAAAAATTAAGTATGGAACTTTACAGAAGGATTCAGACAAATTCAGAGTCAGCTTGGAATTCTCAATATTTGAAATCCGGAGAGATTCAAAAAGATTCAGAGGAATTCAGAGAGATCCATGGAAATTTATAAAAATTCAGGAGAATTCAGAAAGATACAGGCAAATTGAGAGTAAGCTTTGAAATCTGGATATATGAAATTCTGACACATTCAACGAGATTCAGAGGAATTCAGAGAGATTCAGAGGAATTCAGTATGAGCTTTGAATTGTCAATAAATGAAATTTCAGAGAATTCGGAAAGATTCAGAAAGATCCTGAAGAATTTATAGATTTCCGTAGAAAAATTAAGAGAGATTCAAAGGAAGTTGGAGAAATTCAGGATGTATGACTATCTGACAGGTCTCCAAATTTCTCTAAAATTGCTCTGAATCCCTCTGAAAAACGTCCCAAAATATAGAGAGATTCAGAGAGAATTTTTTTACCAGGGTGGTTTCACAGTTTTTTTCTATATACGCGTAGCGTCTTGTCACTCTAGAAACAGACATATCAAATTCGTAGAGTACGAACATGAGCTTTTGCCGACTCGAAAAGTATGGATTCATGCATAAAGTACTGAGTGATTCACTTACTTGGAAAGCATGATACATTTTGTACGCGAAATACGTACATTTCCTCTCCGTAAATTCAATATAATTCCCTCAAAAAATGTTTGATATAAATGCAACAATGTTTTCTTACCGAAACTTGTATTTTTCGATCCGATTCACCCGGTTGATTCTATTTCCTTACTTTACGGTGAGTTAATTCGAATTGTTTGTCAACTCGATGCACGTAATGACTTCGGTTCAAACGGATTTATCCGCTCATTCATCTCAGAATCATTTAAGCAAAAGAAAACGCCATTGGAATCTTCTTCCTGTGGGTGAGAAAAAAAGCATACGAGGTGTATGTGGTGGTTAAACATAATGCACGTTACGCATAGTCTAATATGAATTTATGCAGGGGAAATATTAGGTACATTAATTTTAAAGGAATTGCTGTAAGATCAACATTACCTTTCTCGTAAGTATAATTGAAGTGAAATCTCAATTTATGCATGCAATATTTACATTGCGCGTCATACTCAAAACTAGCAAATCGAATGTTTGCAGAACTGCACGGAGAAAAATGCAGGTCGAAAATATAGTAATCTTTAATAAAAATTGGAGAATATTTCTCAAAATCTAAGATTATTTCTTGAATGCATAATAAAGATAAAACGGTTCAAATTTTTGTGGAATTGTATTCGAAACACAATGAAAAATTATCAATACTTGATAAAAAATAGAGAAACATATGAAGTTTCCGAAAGTCGTGTGTGAAATTTCACAAAGACAATAACAAAATTTCAATATCCTACTATTCACTTTGTGAAATTTCATACGCGACTTTTCACTCAGAGAAAAAAAGTTGCTGAAACAGCAAACCTCGAAGATTTGCTTTGCTGATATGGCAAAACTTGTTGCTGAATTAGCAAATAATTTTCTATCACAGCAAAAATCTTGCTCTTTCAACAAGCGCTTGCCATTCAGCAATCCGAGATTGTAGATATACAGACAACTAGGAAATTTTGCTGAATTGGCAAATATCTTACTAAAATAGCAGAATTTTTGCTGTAACAGCAACCGTTTTGCTAATTTAGCAAAGCAGATTTTTCGAAATCGCTTTTTCAGCAAGAATTTTTCTCTGCGTGTTGGAAACTTCATATGTTTCTCTATTTTTTATCAAGTATTGATAATTTTTTATTATTTTTCGAATACAATTCTACAAAAAAGTGGACCGTTTTATTATGCATTTCAGAAAAACTCTCAGATTTTGAGGAATATTCTCAAATTTTTATTAAAGATTATTATATTTTCGACCTGCATTTTTCTCCGTGTGTGAAACATTTGAATTCAGATGATTCAACACAATGCGGACCAAAAGCAGGACGTTCGGAGGGTTCACAGCTGATCCGAAATTAGAATTTGATATTCAGAAAACAATGAAAAGTAAGAGATCAATGTCAGTGCACAATGTAGGGAAGACATATTGTATATCCAAATGCGCAATTTACAAAAGTGAAAAGTGCCATACAATCTAATGTGACCATAAAACGTGCGGAATTGCTTTACAGGCATTTGGTTATTCAGGAAAACGCTTTATGAAGACGAATTTTTCCGCTCTGCCTGATCCTTAGTTTTATACTGCAGAACGTGATGGGTTATTAGAAAGTCTTGTGACTTCAATTGGTATCGAGAGATTTGGAGGAAAAATTCTGGTGTAGCAAACGATCTGTCTACGTAGTTCAAAAAGTGTGCCTTTCTTTTGACGCGGAACGATAAACAAAAATATATGCATCGAAAAATCCCTAAAACAATTTCTCGTACCTTTCATTCGCGAATACCGATACACCTACTCTCATGCGAAAGACATATTGCAATTCAGGGCACTGAATGAAGGCATTGTATTCGTTCCAAACAGCATGAATCCTCCAGAAGAACATTCCAGAGTTGCGTCCAGTCGGAAGGTATTGAACTCTAATCAAGTCACAGATCCGCGCAAGAATGGTCGATGTGCAACGAGCATCGATGAATTCGAAAAATTGTATATTGAGCCAATGGATAAAAAAGTTGGTGCTGGAGTTCAGGATGAAATTCAACATTTTCAGCGCAAATCATTCATTCAGTAATCTAATACAGGGTATAAAGCGGGCTGAGAAAACACGATTTCATATTTCTAATCAGCAATTTGAACTACATTCTAGCGATTTCTTGGGACATCTAGGTGAGCACGCACAGCGGAAAATAAATAAAATTCTGAAATTAACAGATTCTCAGTATAAATTTAACATTTTCGTATTGATTTGATGCTTTTTTGTGTAAATATTTAACATAAATTGCGAGTGGACCTCCTGGAACATACACGTCTGTTAAAAATACACAAAATTTTTCACTGTGCAGGCTAGAAAATACGTTACGAAACTAATATCTGGGAAAACTATAGCTGGGGCTTATTTAATTCTCAATCATAATTTCTGCTGTGCTAGCATGTATGTAGAAAGGGTCCGAAAATGGGCTACCACTTTGATTTCATCTCATACTGGCCTGTCCTCACGCAAAGAATCCAAATAAGAATCACAGCAAGAACCTACAACTATTACCAGAGGTATGTGTTTGTGCAATATATTTCATTTTCAATGATCAAAGGGGTGATAAAATTTTTCCTAGAAAACGTAAAAACTGTGGGTTTTGAGAGTGGGGTCCGAATATGGGCTACCCGTAAAATTTTGTTGAAACTGTTGGCAGCTCGAGGTTTTTGGCGAAACTCTTATGATATCAATTCATTCTCCGGTTAATTTACGTTTCTATACTTCCCGAATGAGCTACATATCATGTCAGATCCAACGGAACGGATGACTAGGAATAATATTGAAAACATCACATACCTGAAAAAGTTTTGAGAGGTACCGAAAAATATAAATTCACTTGTGGAAAAAACACGTTGTACTTTAATCGCCAACTGCTGTGCACGCGATTGGTCGGTGATAAGGAACATGTTGAATCGGTCACTACCGAGCGGCAGCGCCATACAAGCCTACACCTTCGATTGCCCATATTCGGACCCTTCCATCTGCTATGGGGCCTACACTAGGCCAGCATGGTCCCATGCCACCTACATGGGGCCAAGACTGGGCCGAAGTCGGGCCAAAATGCATACACGCCAGAATAGGAATGCTAATTTCCTAACGCATATAATATTATCTGTCATACACAGTACACTGAAAATAAAATGATCG
This sequence comes from Gonatopus flavifemur, assembly GCA_018340375.1. Lineage (NCBI taxonomy): Eukaryota > Metazoa > Arthropoda > Insecta > Hymenoptera > Dryinidae > Gonatopus > Gonatopus flavifemur. The sequence continues at coordinate 25,829,092 of JAFFJZ010000002.1, forward strand.
GTCTAACTACCAAACTGTATGTATATGCTATTCGCAACGTATTGCTGAGGCAGTGAAGAGCATATTCAATACAACGAGCCGTGTGGATAGAGAAAAGATGCGTATTGTTGTAAGACGGATACCAGATCGTTCTACCAACTGTATTTATCATGTAAATTACATTTGTTACAGTGCTACCGTTCATTGTTCCTTTCGAATAGTAGTTGTCTCAACCATACCGCGTCTTCGTAAGCACTAGACTTTTGTATCAAAGTGAATCATGATAATTTCAAAGATCGAATCAATTGACTCCCAATTCGTTGGGCGAAAATAATTCGCTATTCAATTCATAGATTTCACATTTTATGTTCCGAAACTTGAATTAATAGAGTGTGTTGTACACTGCACTGTAAAAAAAAACTGGAAATTTACTGTGCAACTGGACTGGAAATTTCCAGTGCTAGTACTGGAATATGGATATTCCAGTACATGTACAGAGATTTTGTTGTTACGTTACTGAAAATTTACCGAGCATAACTGAAAATTCAGTCATTGTACTGGAATTTTCAAGTTTGAGATGATGTACTGAAATTTTGCCATGATTTCGCGAAAATTTTACCGGCTCGTACTACAATTTTATAGTTCTTGTGCACCAAAAAAAAATATTCCCTCAAAAAGGACTTGAGAAAAAATTTGGAATTTAGAAAAAAAAACCTAATCGTTGGTATACTGGAATTATACAGGTTTTTAACTGCAATTCTCAGGTTTTGTGATGGAATTTTCCAGTTACTATGCAATTGAATTATACAGGTTTTGAACTGCAATTTTCAGGTCGTGTGATGGAATTTTCCAGTTGCTATGCAACGGAATTTAATCACTGTTGCACTGAAATTTTCCACTTCTATTGGACTTCGTCATTTCTGGCAGGAAAAATTTCAAGTCTTTATATTAAAAATTTCCTGATTGAGATTTTGAATAATAATTGTAATTGTAGCCAATGAAATTGATATGTAATTGTACTGGAAGTCATTAACCTGTACATGTACCGGAAAATTTCAGCACATTTGTACTGCAAAAATTCAGTGCAAACGTTATGGAATTCCCGCATCAAAACTGGAAATTTTCTGAGCCTCGGTACTGGAATTTTTCAGTACACGAGCTGGACTTTTCCAGGACATGTACTGGAAAATTAATGCTGAAAATATCCATGAAAATTGAAAAAAAATTGCTCACGCAAAGTGATTTTGCAGGGTCCTTGTGTTCCAAGATGATTGAGAAACTTTTGATCGTTCATTTGGATGGACAGAAACTCATGTCTACCTAACAGGATTTGAACCCACACTTTTCTACCTGCCTACCAACTGAAACCTAAGACCTAACCGATGAGCTATAGCGCGACATGTTGGAAGGCCAGCTTGGGTTACTACATATGCTTCATATCTAGAACACAAGAGGATAAGTCTTGGAAAAACCTCATATATCAATTTCATTGGCTACAATTACAATTATTATTCAAAATCTCAATCAGGAAATTTTTAATATAAAGACTTGAAATTTTTCCTGCCAGAAATGACGAAGTCCAATAGAAGTGGAAAATTTCAGTGCAACAGTGATTAAATTCCGTTGCATAGCAACTGGAAAATTCCATCACACGACCTGAAAATTGCAGTTCAAAACCTGTATAATTCAATTGCATAGTAACTGGAAAATTCCATCACAAAACCTGAGAATTGCAGTTAAAAACCTGTATAATTCCAGTATACCAACAATTAGGTTTTTTTTTCTAAATTCCAAATTTTTTCTCAAGTCCTTTTTGAGGGAATATTTTTTTTTGGTGCACAAGAACTATAAAATTGTAGTACGAGCCGGTAAAATTTTCGCGAAATCATGGCAAAATTTCAGTACATCATCTCAAACTTGAAAATTCCAGTACAATGACTGAATTTTCAGTTATGCTTGGTAAATTTTCAGTAACGTAACAACAAAATCTCTGTACATGTACTGGAATATCCATATTCCAGTACTAGCACTGGAAATTTCCAGTCCAGTTGCACAGTAAATTTCCAGTTTTTTTTTACAGTGTATCCATATGATGTTTCTGTGGCTTTTAATGTTCAGAGGCATCGATATGCACGTACACAAAATTTAGTACAGTTTCTTTGAGGTATGTGATATACAGTTTCACCAGCAGGAACTCGATAATTCACAGTTGAGAGAAAAACAGTATCCGAACAGTCATGAATGTTTATAGCTTTTATAGAATTCGTATACAATAGATAAGATCTACGATGGATGCAATCGAGGATGGGCGATAGTTATTGCCTGTGATAAATATGTATTTGCTATAAATTCTTGTAAAATATCGATTGAGACTTGGTACATACTGTGTACTACACGGAGAAAAAAGATTATGGAATGATCACTAGCAAAGACAGTAAACTGGTGACAACTACGAATTTCTGTGCACAGTCGCTAACGGAGACGAGAAATGGTTCCTATTTTGGTATACTAAAATACAATATATAATACCAAAATAGGAATCATTACTCGTCTCTTTCAGCGATTGTACACAGAAATTCATAGTTGTCACCAGTTTACTATCTTTGCTGGTGATCATTCCATTAATTTTTCTCTTCGTGCACTATTTTTACATGGACAAATCAAAGAGTTTATACCAAACAAATTATTATACCCGTGGGATATATGGGAACATGACCATAGGAAGTATAATTTTGTATTTTTTTATATTAAATATAAGGAGAGTTGTGGTAATCTATCGCATACTCGTGGTTTTTTCCGCCACAATAAATATATCCCACGACAACGATATAAATGCATTAATTTTCCCCACATAATTCTCTCCTTGTACGTGGTCCGAATTCCAATGATGAGGAACAAGTTTTGCAATTCTGTATTATCCATGAATCTATCCAGACTTTGGGTACAAACTGATCTGACACTTTTCATGATTTAATCGATTTATGAGACAGCTCAGTCACCCGTTTGTGGTAACGTCATTTCTGTTACTACCGATGTGATTAATCAATGTCACGTTGATTTATATTTCAGTACCATAAATCAGGGCTTAAAACTTATGGAATTCACATTATTTGATCAACCCGTCGAAATTCAGAGTATCAACAGTGAATCGAAAAATACCAGAAGCTTTCTAAAAATCAACTCGAGTACTATGAGAACATATCAACAGTGAAAGAAATTTTCACAGTGGAGATAGCAAAACGTGCCAAACGTTGGAACGTTCATAGAAGGTTTATACAACGTGGGAAAGGTACACTGAACCTTCAGGAAACGTCTCAAAGACACATTTTGCTGTTGGGGACGGTGTTGATACTTTTTTATAGTCAAAATGTATAGCGCATCCCGTACAGCACTGGTCATTTCTACGTTGCCTCTACGTTGTCTCCACGTGGGATCTCCGTTCATCCACGTTCTATCCACGTAGAGTGCACGGAGATGCGACGTAGAAATCGGCGGATGTGCTGTTAGGGATATTGATTCTGATAAAATGTGGGACTGCTTTGGTGGAAAAATTTTTCTCAAAATCTGACAATTCCTCTGAATTTCATTCAAGAACTCTGACAAGCTTTGGAAATCTCTGAAAAATTCTGAAAAACTTTGGCTTATTAGACACTTCTTTTTTCACAAAACATTCCTCTGAGTATTTATGCATATCTCAGAAAGTCACTGAAACCCCCTGAAAAACTATAAACACCTCTGAAATCTTCTGAGAAACTCTTCACTGAACTACTCTAAAATTTTCAGAGATTCCCAATAAAATTTCTCCCCTAGGGTGGGACTATACAGTCGGATTGAGTCATGTTACAGCCATAGCCCTGGAGACAAACCCTCACAATCATAGCAAAAAGTTCCCCATTCGTGAAGAAATTTTACTGCCACTATTGTTTGGGAGGGGAGAAGGGGGAATTCCACAAGTACCTTCGTAGTTCACGATGACAAGTTGATGACTCATTGATTTCCAATGAGTAGTCGGTCACTCCTCAGTTACCGATCAGCTCCTCCTCAGTTTTCATGCTCGGTTTCTAATGAATTAGAGCGTTACTCTTTCGACAGTTTCTGATGAGTTTTCCATACCAGACCTTCACAAATAAAATGCCCAGTATTTCATACTTCTTTTTTGAGCTTTAATGAAATTTTCGTAACCAATTTTACGTAGACTCTACAATTAGATGAATTAGCCGAATTAGATAAATTTTACATTCCTCAATTATCAATATCATACGTAAAATCGAATGCAGCGTATGGAAAATATTATGCATAGTTTTAAAATGGAAATTACCAACTTCATACACAATTGGAGATGCGATACACACAGTTCATCGAAGCGCATTCTTCTCGTAGGGATATTCATATAATTTATGCATGAGCTATGCATGCTTTTCCCATTTTGAGAAAAACAACGCCTCTCGTGGATGAAGTCATTCTCAGATGTATTAAAATTTCTACAGGTTCATGTCACTTTGTGATTTTCCTTCAACATCGGGTGATTCGAATTGAGGAGAGAAAAGTTGACACAATTGTATTTTCTTCTCTCACTAATGTATGACCATTAGAAAGAGAACGTTGTTTTGCTTGTGTTCTCATGCCTTTACAACATGCATGGAATTGATTATACTTACCTGACTGCTTGAATGTGGGGAACGCATGTTCCAGTATGTTATGGAGTTCAACGCTCTAAAAACGAATGAATGTATATTGTGAAAACAAGTGGTGCACTCAAATACGTGGCAAAGTTGAAGATATTCAACCAAATCACTGCAATGAGTCAACCTTATCCGCATGATTGATGTGCTTGGTCCGAAGAATGGATTTAGGTATGTGAAGTGTGCTAAGTTTAGAAACTTTTTTTCTACGCGTGGAAGCGAAGGTGAAGTGTCACATGGGTTATGTTTACAAACAATTCATCACAAACCGGAGGTAGAGGTCCAAATCGCGGGCAATCGTGAAACTTGTATGGCAAATTTATCTCTGACGTTTCGATCGAATATCGAGTATTCCTTGGTGGAAAAAATTCTCTGAAAATTTTAAAGGTTTTCAGAGAGTTTTAGTGTTTCTCAGAGATAATCACAGATATTCAGAGAAATTTTCAATCGAAAAAAGTGTTTTATGAGCAAGAGTTTTTCAGAAGTTTTCAGAGTTCAAAAAAATGTTCATAGATTTCCAGGTAAGGACGAGGGAGTTTATCACGAATCTACGGAGGAGATTGTTTTATAGGAGATAATAATCACCAGGCGAATATGATTATCTTTTAATTCTGAAGGGTGGTCTTTATACGTCAATACAAGCTTGGCACGTCTTGAATTCTTGGTTAATACAACAAATTTTCCATAATATTTTTCTCTTGTCTGAATCTTTAGAATGAATACTCAAACCTGGTATACCTTGCAAATTCAATTGATTTGTAATGAATGATGTATTGACCCTAATCTAGGGTTGCCAGATCAAAACCTCCGGCAGTCGTTGATTGAATAATCCTCGTGTATCTGACCATTCAGATTTCAGGTTCTAAAAGAAGGAACCAACGACCGAACTGTACGGGTTTTTATCTGGCAGCCCTAGCCTCATCTCGTCCTACAATTACAAAGATAATTATCATTGCAATTCGTTTGAAGTAATCAAAATAAAATAACAAGTAATAGAAGGAAACATTCAAGTTTACCAGTTAGAACTCCCTTTATTCGAATTATGTTTCTCAAATTGCAAATACCTCTGTTGTTGACATCATACGAAATTTATTAGTCTCCTTCAAAACATCTGAAAATCGATAACCATCACCTTCCCAATGGAAAAAGGGATGGCGATGAGAATTCCCAAGAAAAAAAGATTAGATTTACTGAGATCTAGGTAGATATCTTACGATCTATGTAGATTTTTTCAGATCTAAATTTTGGCAAAAAAGATCTACGGAGATCCACAGAGATCTCCAAAAATATTTTTGAAATTTCCTGTATTTTTTTGGATTCCTTGCAAAATTGGAATCTTCGAGAGTGAGTGCCCAGGAAGAAATCATTAGATGTATTCAGATCTAAATAGATCTGAGTAGATCTGATTTTTGGTCAGATCTGGTTCAAAAGATCAGATTAGATCTGTTCAGATCTCAGTAGATTTGATCAGATCTTGGCACATCTGGTTAGATCTGAGTAGATCTCGTTAGATCTGAATTGAATATTAGATTAAATCTCAATGAGCAATTGGTGGTTCAATTGTCAGAACTTTTGTGATATCTGTCTGTATATGAATTTGATTTTGCATTTTGATATTGTGACAAACACAAGCCAAAATCGCAGTTTTTCAGATCTTAATAGATCTGTTTAGATCTGATCATTTTTTCCCGGGTGGATATCAGAAAACTCCAAAGATTGTTGCCTAAGTTGAGATGTTCAGATGTAAGTATTATAGGTATGAACAGATTTGTAGAAATTCTTGCCAAAATTGAGATCTTATCTTTTTTCCTCGGGTTCTTTTTCGATTTGGAAAAAATCGACACCCATGCTCCATTATACAAACAAGGTGTAATTTTATGAGCTCGTATAACCGAGCGTGTTATGTCAGAATCCCAAACAGACACTTCATCCTATTTGGAATTCTCATTGCTCATAATTAGAAAAAATAGTACTCATCGCTTTCTGCAAATAATTATAATTTCATTGATATTTCTCACGACCACGAATACTCATCCTAAATGTCTTGTGAGGATTTTCCTTCGCGTGTACGAGTTAAATGCTGGAGAATCCGACAAATAGATCCTTCTTCGAGATCAGGGGGATTAGAAACTGCATCTAAATGAGTAGTGCAATTAAAAGTTAGCAGTAATAATATGTACATGGACAGAAACCGACGAACAATCGAAACCTTGATGCTGTTTGAAGCGGAGAAAGTCTTTCTTTTTCTTTCTTTATTTTTTGTCTTCCGTCGAAATATGTATCTTGATGAATATCGTGTAGATACAGATTTAATCTCGAATCGCTGGAGATGAAAGGAGAAACAAAAATGTTTCACTCGAATGTTCACAGAATGATTATGTTTAATGAGTTTTCAAGAGCAATTTTTCTCGGTCTCGAGTATTCCGATTCAATTAATAATTTGAGAAATGCGATAGAAACAGTAACATCGGAAAATGCATCGAGTATTGCAAGAGAGCTTCACTGTAAAAAAAAACTGGAAATTTACTGTGCAACTGGACTGGAAATTTCCAGTGCTAGTACTGGAATATGGATATTCCAGTACATGTACAGAGATTTTGTTGTTACGTTACTGAAAATTTACCAAGCATAACTGAAAATTCAGTCATTGTACTGGAATTTTCAAGTTTGAGATGATGTACTGAAATTTTGCCATGATTTCGCGAAAATTTTACCGGCTCGTACTACAATTTTATAGTTCTTGTGCACCAAAAAAAAATATTCCCTCAAAAAGGACTTGAGAAAAAATTTGGAATTTAGAAAAAAAAACCTAATCGTTGGTATACTGGAATTATACAGGTTTTTAACTGCAATTCTCAGGTTTTGTGATGGAATTTTCCAGTTACTATGCAATTGAATTATACAGGTTTTGAACTGCAATTTTCAGGTCGTGTGATGGAATTTTCCAGTTGCTATGCAACGGAATTTAATCACTGTTGCACTGAAATTTTCCACTTCTATTGGACTTCGTCATTTCTGGCAGGAAAAATTTCAAGTCTTTATATTAAAAATTTCCTGATTGAGATTTTGAATAATAATTGTAATTGTAGCCAATGAAATTGATATATGAGGTTTTTCCAAGACTTATCCCCTTGTGTTCTAGATATGAAGCATATGTAGTAACCCAAGCTGGCCTTCCAACATGTCGCGCTATAGCTCATCGGTTAGGTCTTAGGTTTCAGTTGGTAGGTAGGTAGAAAAGTGTGGGTTCAAATCCTGTTAGGTAGACATGAGTTTCTGTCCATCCAAATGAACGATCAAAAGTTTCTCAATCATCTTGGAACACAAGGACCCTGCAAAATCACTTTGCGTGAGCAATTTTTTTTCAATTTTCATGGATATTTTCAGCATTAATTTTCCAGTACATGTCCTGGAAAAGTCCAGCTCGTGTACTGAAAAATTCCAGTACCGAGGCTCAGAAAATTCCCAGTTTTGATGCGGAAATTCCATAACGTTTGCACTGAATTTTTGCAGTACAAATGTGCTGAAATTTTCCGGTACATGTACAGGTTAATGACTTCCAGTACATGTACTGGAATTTTCCGGTGAAATTTTTTTACAGTGTTCGAGTGAAAATTATTTTCAGCCTTGTGCTCTCGTGTGATTCAAACACACTCATATCGAAAAATTTGGTTATGGTTATTAAACCCTTAGGAAAATTTACTCCATTCTGACCAAAATATTTCATTTTTGCGCCAATTTTTTGAGGAGAGAAATGGAACGTTTTGGGCAAAATGGCGTAAATTTTCCAAGGGAATGGATTCAACTGGCTTGAGAATGTAATTTATTGCAAAAACACATCTGAAAACCTTCTGAATGTTTAGAAGAATTTTCCACAATTTTCAGTTTAGGTTTCTTGAGAGTCAGTCAAATATATTTGAAAATTCGGAAAGAAAGTGGCTGTGAAGAATTACAGCCACATTTTATGTGGATTTTCAAAAGAAATTCTTCACAGTGTTGAGTCAGTATTATCAAGATTTGGCAACTGCCATTGAAAAATTTGGTATGTCGATAATTGTAATTAAATATTCATCTCTCTATTCACAACTATTATATGAAATTTGAGAACTGCTGGTCATTGCACGGAGAACACAAAATTTGTTGAGATAAAGTAAAATATGATCTGGTTAATCCGCTGTTTGTAACGCTGCAGCAAATAATATGCTACGCCAGGTAGGTTATTCAACCATAGCAGTTAATTATTCGCTGAGGCAGCAAAATTTGCAGTATTATACGATATACAGAATAGCTAATAAATCCAGTTTCAAGCTGTCACTGTTAATTCTTTCCTCCGTATGTAGGTAACTGAATCGTTCTCTCAAAGCTAAATGCGCTTTCGTAAGAATAAAAATCCAAGGTTCGTTAAATCCAAAAAGTAAATCTTGTGATTACGAATTTGCGATGAGTCAGGCAAAACAGGAAAAAGTTATTTGTTCTAATACAACCTACACATATTTTATATCCAATTTAGCACGAGAGATATTTTATTGCACGAATTTACTGAAATGTGAATAGAAAGACATTGAAATATAACATGCGAAAGTGCAATTATATTTGATGATAAAACTCATTTATTGTTTGTTATATCTCATTTTGAATGATCAATTGAATGAAACATTGGTTTCGAATCAATCATCGTTTTCTAAAAGATGTACATATGGAAGTTTTGATTTATTCAAAAATTTCAAATGTCTTGTTACTCTTTGAATGTTCAACAACTTGCGTTCTGATAAGGTGAAATTTACGCAAAAGGATTTGTTTTCAGCACTGTCTCGTGATAGTTTCACCAAGGAATATATCAGACGATAATTCAACGGAAATTAACCTAAGCTTGGGAAACTTGATATCGAATATTAATTACTACTCCAGTCATTGACGCGATCCTTTATCAAAATAGTGAAGTCATAAATCACAATTAATAGGCATAATATTGTTAGGAGCAATTATAGAGTTCTTAAAGAGGTGATGACGTATTTTTTCATCCTCTAGAATAATCATTCATTTGAGATATTCATTTCTCATAAATTAATTCTAGTTGCGTTAGATTGGGTCTATATTCCTTATGGTGCATGAAGTTGATTATAAAGTAATTATTCTTATGTTATCTGTGTGGATGAGAATACTTTGATAGAAAAATTGAACTTGATAGAAATTGAATTTTAAAAGTGTTCACCATTTCTCAAAGGATTTCAGTGATTTTCAGAAAGATTCACAGTATGGTCAGAGATATTCACCGATATTCAGAAAACTTGCCTGATGAGTGAGATTTTTTCACAATTCTCCAAAGTTTTTCAGTGAGATTTAAAATTTCGCAGTTTTCAGATAAAGTTATTTCACCAAGATACACCAGAACGATTGAGATGTCTTACAACCCCAAAGAATAAAATAATATTTGTGAATCTTGGCATCATTCTGGTTTTCTGTGCAACATACATTAATTTGTAACCAAACCTAATCTTCAGGAATTTGTGATATTTGATTATCTATGTACATCATAAGACCTGAAATTTTCCTCGAACCTACAATTACTCTCATAATGATACATCGAATATCATTTTTGCCACAAACTTTCAAATAATCTGAATAAAGATATCAACGATACGTGATGCTAGAAACGTGAAAACATTTCAAAGTGGGATAATTTAGGTCGAGGGTTTGAGAATGTGGAAACATCATCGACATTCACGATGAATCCTCATTCGACAGTGTTCAAATTTCAATACAATTCGCCGCGCTCTCTATTTCATCCGACCGTGTATAGTCATAATTGCTCAATATAGTTATAACGAAATGAGAATTTGAGTTTGTTATACACGTCATGTATTATGCAGGATTCTGAAGCCTAAGGGAACGTGAAATATCCTTTCTACGAAGATTATCGTTTAAACGCCATACGTGGAAACAATCAATTCATTGACATCTGCAGTTATGAAATGTGAAGAAATTACTGTCAGCTTGCATTATAGGATATTCGATGAATTCAAATCCGACTCAACATTGTGATCAATGAATTTTACATTCGAAACACGATTCAATTACTTCATGGTATGAAGTAATCTTGGAATTCACAGTTTTTTTATTGCTTGGAATTTCAAGTGACATTCATTGAGTTTCAGTGAGTGTCATTGTTGTAATGAATACGTATGATTTCTTCAAAATCATTTTTTAAACGAAAATGCTCCGATGTTGAGCACCGAATTCAATGAAATTTGATAAATTGTAGCTGAGCACTTTCTTCCGTGTCTTATAAAATAATAAACGCTGAAGCACCTAAACACTGTTGCAATTCCTCGTCCCGAGAAGAAATTTTGATAAGGCCCCGACGTTGGCCTCGCCAAATTTCTATTCGGGTTAGAAATTTTGATTTCATATATTTTTTTTTATTATTTGGCCCCAGGATGTATATACTATGGGCCGCATTTCACCTACATTGGACCAAGGTTGGGCCAATGTGGGGTCAAAATGCATACACGCTAGGGCAGTCATCTTACAACACCCAATACTTTGTTTTTGCATTACGCTAACGACTGAGTGAGTAACATTTTACACGGAAAAAAATGGTTTGGTCGGTATTTGGATAACTCAAAATTGGCTTGGGTTACTATTTTTTAGCTGTGGCATGAAGTTGAAATTGCCAGCCGTAAAACTAGTAGCCGATTGTCATAACTTTTGATACAGAACTTTTATTCAAGATTTGAGCATCTAGAATGTTTCGTGGGATGCTACTTAATCGATTTCTGATAATAATAAAACTTCAACAACGTTTAATGAAGAGTTACAACAATGAAGAGTCACTTTAATGGAAATCCAACATTAAAGGAAGCGGTCGTTGAAACAAATGGAGCGTGAAAATGTTCTAATTTCCCCCTAAATTACGTCTAGATGACTCTCCTGTACGCTTAAATGACTCTTAGCTCACACTGAGGACCCAATTTCTTAGATTAGAAGAAATTTTTCTTTGCTCTCATTCTAATAAATCTTTTTTTCAATGGACGAAAATTCAGTCCAATGGAGAAAAGTTTCATTAAACTAAAACCAAGAATTTTCAAATTGAAGCAAAAATACATTCTTTCCTAAATTCGAAGAATATGATTTCCATTCAATGGAAAATTTTTCCATTTCAATGAATAATTTTTTTCATTGAGAACAAGATTTATCAGAATGAGGGCAAATAAATTTTCTTTGAATCTAAGAAATTGGGTCCTCAGTGCACGCATTCGTTGCACTTTCGTCGCGTTTCAACGTTTCATTTTCACCAGGGAACAAAAGTTATAGCTGCAGGAGCTAAAATCTAGCTTTTGCACCAATTTTTTTCTCTATTCAAATATCAAATACACGAAATAACTGTCACAGCTAATCCCCAGCTATCAGAGCGAATTATTTTTCTCCATATCGAATGAATAAAGAAAAAGTATCCTGAAAAATACCATTTCAATATATAAAAAGAACACTCAATCAATATGGATTAATACAACAAATATTTTCAATATTTATACATTCTTATTGAAAATTACTCAAGATCTGATTCACGATACATTCAATCATAACCTTCATCTCAAAGTTTCCCATCAATTAATGAACAGTGGCGTTTTGTAACATAATTGTCCATGAGTGAGAGTGATTCATGAATATGTTTGAATGCTCTATTCGGCGCTAATCTACGTAACTAATTGCGAATATAATAGTTCACAGAAGGTCATATACAAGCAGAATTATGCAGTTTAGATCAACACGTTTATTTCGCGATCATGGAATATACTTTCACTGTAGAAAGAGGAACAATAGATGTACGACAATTCACCACGATTGTTGTCTGAATTGAGTTTGTTCTTCGATGTTTTACATATAAAATAATTCGCACGATATCCTGTGTATCATTAAGGTTGGTATGCGTACAATGCTTGAGTCTTACAAGCATGAGAGATTTTCCTGGAAACTCACAGACCCCTGAAACACTACTGTCCTTTGAACAAAATAAAGTATACTTTCAGTGATGTCTCACTTTTGTTCTTTTCTCACTTTTAGATAACGAAAGTTCAAATCTCATTTTCAATTTGATTATGACTGTTTCGTTGCTTATTCAATTTGGATTTTTTACCGAATAAAGTAAATAACAGAATGATATAAATAGAGATATGATATGACTGCCGGAATGTTTTAATTTCCTGAACATGTGATTTTATAAATTTTACCTAATTTATGGAGGGTCGCAAAACTGTTTATGATAATTACGATGAGTACTTACCTCAAAGTATAAATCAGGTACACGGAGAGAACAAGATAGTACTGGCTACTACGCTAGATGGTACTCAGTGACATCTGAAGTGAAAAAAATTTCAGATAGCATCCACTACTATGCAAATAGGATCCAGTACAATCTACGTTATATTCAATGCTATGTCAGATGTTACTGAGTATAACGTAGATTGTACTGGATGCTATTTGGATGGTAGTGGCTGCTATCTGAAATTTTGTTTACTTCAGATGTCACTGAGTACTATCCGGTGTAGTAGCCAGTACTATTTTGTTCTCTCCGTGTGGAGAGAGATGAATTTTTCAGCATAAGAAAAAATAAAACGAAATATTGTCAACACTGTAACAAATTTCCCGTCAATTTTGGGAAAAATCCTATAAATTTACAGTAAAAATCCCATGAACACAGCAACTTTTATATATTTTTGTGTGAAAATTCCTGTACGTGTATTGGAAAACCCCGAATATCTTTTGCAGTGAACATTTGTCATTAGAGATGGGCGATGTTCGAAAAAATTGATGTTTTTTCATATATAAAAAACATATCCAGTTCCAATAGATATTTGATAGAATTCTATGAAAACTAGATATGAAATCATTGGTATTTTTACACATCACTGGTCCCCATTTTTCATTGGTAATGATAGTATTATTGATGGTTTTGATTACAAAAATTGGTACAAACCAAGCTAAAACACTGCAATATCCGATATGTAAATTTCGAATCATTCGATACACCAAAATCTCAATCAGAGAAATCATACACGACTCTAAATTAATAATTTCTGAATATTCAGGTTTAAGTATGTCTTCATTTTTTGAATATTTATTTGATTAATCCACTTTTCAAAATACGAAAGTTGAAGTTTCTGTTACGTGGAAACTGGTTGCGTACCGACAACTAGTCCACAGATAATTAATCGCCCAATCTATATTTTCATTTAAAATTTTTCATACAGGTTCGGAAACTTTCACTTCCTGTTGTCTAATCCGCTCTATTTTCATCTTGTATATTGTAAAGACTTTATATTATAAAGCCCGTATGTGAATGATTCTAAACGTGTGTATATAGATATAAAAGTGTAATAAAAATAGGAATAGCAGTGAATATAAATACATATTATGAAACTTGAGATATACGCATAATAGAATTGAGTACATAAATTATACATTAATTGTATAATATTATGTGAATGATTATATATATAATAAGGTCAACTAGATTTGTATATCACCACTTACTGTACAATATAATTACCCCTATTTTCAGTGTGTATGAAAAAAAACACACACACACAAAAACTGTAGAATATATAGAATAAAAGTCTTAGTGCAGATAAATCTACTGCGTGAAAAGCAAGAAAAAGATGTGTGAATTTAGTTAACTCAATTTTTGTCATCAGAACAAAGAGAACATCATAAAACACTGTACTTTTGATATGACAGATGTAGATAATAAATCAATATGTTCTTGAAGTTTGAATCGTTCATAGAAACAAAACGAAAATTCGAACCCACAAAATGTAATAAATGATCGTGATACATTTTGAATTAATATAACTTCTTGAGAGTGGAAACAGCATTTAAACGATGTACTTCAGAGTTTTGGTTCTTCAACAGCTGAGTGTTTCATGATTCAATTACTAATTCGTTTCAATAAACGATTCAAACTTCAGCTACGTAAATGCATATTTTCATTTGTGGAGCACGAAAAAAAGAAATTAGTTGAAGTAACTATTCAACTTGTAAACGTATATGGAACCATTTTTTTTCAGTGAATTATTTTAAATTGAATAAATCAATGAATAAATTTATTATTCTAAAGAAAAACGAATTGGTCCATAATATGCGCTTACAAGCTGAATAATTATTTCAACCGGTCTTCTTTTTCCGTGAGACAATGATTTTTTTCAACAAAGATAAATTTATTGCTCTCCCGTTGTTTAGGATAAAGAAAAACTTCTTCCCCCGGAAGAGAATCCAGACCTTTGAACATGATATTTTGAAATTTCGTTCACGTTTTAATGCACTGATATCACTTTTGGGTAATAAGTGAAAGTATATTGCTCTCAGAACACAATGGATCATTATAATGAATGTGACGATCCACCGCGGTTAGTTCTGATATTCGAATTAGGTTATCGAAACTAGTGCATTGATGGAGATGATATAGGAACTGGATCTTGCACGTTACCTTACAGACGTGTAAACACGTATTCGAGTGGACACTTTCCCTTTGAACCAGCGCACGTATTACTTTTCATTCCAAAGATGACCATAAGGCCAACTGGTCGGTCAGTTAGATGCTTGGACAGGAACTTGTTGCTTTAAGGTATGCATATTGAATGAATTCTCACTTATCATATCCCGGTATGCACATGACGTATCAAAATACTCGTACAGGAGGTTTCAAGATTGATCATTTGGAAAAATGAAAGCGGTTTTCTGTTTCATAATGCCTTTTTAATGTTCTTGCTCTTATATCAGGAACTGGAGTCTCTGACATAATGATAGGGAAATTAAAAAGTTGAAATATTGAAAAATTTTGAACGAAAAGTTCAAACACATTCAAAGCTGACTGACTGACTTTACGAATTTACTATTCATGTGGATTCATTTATTTTATACTTCAGTTGCAAATAACATGATTAAAACAATTTTAATCCCTTCGGATTAGTTTTTTCCAGTTTGAATGAGAGTACAAGATACAACAAAAATTTTCAAAAATTGAAATGAGGAAGAAAGTATTCGAACACTATATTTTTCTTATTTCAAATTTGATGTTATCTCATCCTATCCTCATCCTCTGCTGAAATGGCTTCGTCGATGAAATTTCAAAATTTATCGCAATATCCTTGATAATAGTCAGATCCTGTTCATTATTGACTCTTAAAAGGTGAACATGGCTCACTCGTGCCTCTGTGAAACTTTCTCTCGAAAACCTTCATCCACGTTTTCATTTGTTTATTCTGTGATATTGTTTCAACAAATGTATGAATCATCAATCTAGCGATTGGTCCTGATACTAGTAGAGGTGGACTTTCGTTTTTGCCGCCCCTTATATGGCAGTGAAAATGGACTTTTTACGAAAAAATGTTGTTTTATTGCTTAGAATTTATTATTTTCCTAAAAATTATTTCTAAATTATTAAAATTGAAGAAAATTTTTTACGATTCGATTGCCGCCCTTTTACGGTTTGCCGCCCCTACACCATGGCGCTGTTCAACTACTTTTTAAGCCCCGAACACGAATGACTTATGTTTACCTTCGAGTGATGCCAAAAAACATTTCGCTTTGCAAGGGTTAATGAGTTGGACCAGTACTCAATAACCTGGACTTGGTTACTTCACGTTTACCATAAATCCATCCTTCTTCCGTAAATAATCAACATTCCGAATCTAATCCCCCCAAGACCTTCTCATAACTGATCTATGAGAACACAGGATATTATATCATCGAGGTTCAATTTGCTACCAAGGAAATAAGAATCGGTACTTAAATTACATAAGTCATTCTACTTTTCATCTATTCTTCGTTCTCCATCATACTGAGGTTTGTGAGAAAAGAGTTCAACGCGCTCAATCCGTATGATCTCTGTCACTCAAATGATTCACATTTCTTTTTGAATCGAATAACTAATTTTCATCAGTATTTCAACACTTTGTAGATTCAGATTCAGCATTCGCAAGTAGGATACTGCATTGGTATCAATCTAAAATTCTGATCTCGTCTTATTTGCGGCACAAGGCATTCCTCACTTTATATGCATGGAGCATAAGCTTTCATTCATTTTCTTCTTTTCAATTTCTAGTTAATCGTAGATCGACCGTAGATTGTACACCCAATAAATTCAAGCGGACAAGTGGGGAAAACGAAATATCGATGGGATATTATTATGCATGAAACTGAATTTAATGGTAATCGTAATAAAATTGAATATTCCATTCAATTAACTCATATTTCATACTCGACGTAAGATATGAAATAACTTCAATATCATATCATTCGATTAAAATATTTCTCCAGTGAATTTCATGCAAAACGAGCGCGTATGGAGTAGATCCATGTGAATGTGGGGAACGCATATTTATGTAATTGAATTCAAGTGCATGGCAGAAGAATGTACATAATATGAGACGTGACTGAAGCTCGTTAGTGAATTTCTTCGTGAAATATGATTGCCATGTCATAACAGAAGTTCGGATCAAGGTGAAGAATGCAAAAATTAAATATTTATTAGACCAGAAAATGTTACATATCGAAGAATAAGGTAGTTAAAATGTCGGATGTATTTAGACTTCATCTCACAAATGAAAATTGATTAGTGACGACTCGGTGTCTATCAATTTGAAATTTCTCAATCGATACTCGTCAAGGATTCAAATAATGTAATCACGATATAAAACTGTTCAATTACTCTCCAACTTTATTGATCTTGAACACATTTGATTCGGTTTTCAATCAAGCGAGATCAAAAAGTAAAATTCTTGCCATTGAAAACATTAAAATAAACCGGAATGTTCTGTTTTTGAGAATGGATATTATTATATTTTATTCTCCTATCGATGGAGAGTGAATTCCGATTTTATTCATACAAGAGAATAAAAAATGAAGGCTTCGGTTCTTGTTGAATCAAGCTAGGCATAGCGTATTTTGGTGTAGACGGGACGCCTCACGGTTTCACCAGTTCATCTGAAACAAAAATGAATTTCAAGTCATCTAACCGGACCATATGACCAATGTTTGAAAGAGAACAAATTGAATTTAATTTGCTTCAAAGAACGAAAAATCATTCTAAATTATATTTTGACAAAATTAGCTCTCCATTGAACGCGGTTAAAACATCGGATTTGATCGAATAAACTGTTCCAGCACCATGCACAGACCCTCTTTGTTCCTAGAAGATCTCATGCTCCCGAACCTGAGGGAATGTACCTCAGGTGATAAGAGAAAATGTCCCCAGCGAGTGCCTTCCAAATAGAGGTACTCGGCCACCTGCTTTTCAACTGGCTGCTCTCTAAATCTGGAAGAGTGAAAAATCACTCGTTTCACTCCACTACACAGTAAAAAGTAAAACTTGCTTCCAACCTTAATATCGGTTTATTTCAAGATGCAGCCAAAACTAGCCCTATTTCAGCTGAAAGTAAGCATCCAAAACAAATGCCGACACAATGGAGAAGACTGAATTTCAGTCAAGTTTTCAAGTAAGATGCAGCCACTTTCAGCCAGACTTTTTACAGTGTAAGTCTCAGAAGTGAGGCAGTTCGCTCCAGTGGGATTTCCCTCGTTTCGATCTTTTGGAGTTCACTCTAGAACTGCAGTGGCTGTGAGTTTATAACCTCAAATCTTAGATTATCACTCTAAAAGGGTGAAAATTTCACTCGAAATTTCGACAGACTCACTTTTGGCTGGCTGAAGAGTGAAATACCACTCTAACAATTTTAGAGAATGTGAATTCTAAAATATTCCACATATCCACGGAGGAAAAAAAATTTGCTGTGATAATGAAATGTAATTTCACTAGGTTCATGTTGCTGCAGCAGCAAATTCTTTGTTGTGACAGCAAATCAGTTTTCATCACAGCAATCTCGTTAGCTATGGCGGCCAAAAATATTTGCTCCTCCAGAAAATTTTGATATGATATATAAAAGAGCGAACAAATTTGGCTGGAGAAGTCAACACTTTGCTGCCACAGCTAAAAAGTTGCTGTCAAAGCGAATTTTTCTTCTCCGTAACAAAATATATTTTCATCTACGCGTCTTAAACACTTCAAGAATACATGTTATCCTGTACCAAACATTCACCGACGCCTACGTCGCATTTGATGGAGAATTGTCCAGCGATCGGTGGTTGTTCTGGACGGGTATGTAAATTTTTCATCGTCATGAATGATAATCACCTCTTAGCTTTGAACTGATCCACAATCTAATAACATTGGATTAGATATTCCATGTGAAGATTACAAGTCTCATTGAAAGCTTTCATTAGAATGATTTATTTCCAATAGTTCCTTCATCTTCTGCTTCTTTCATAGTGTCGAATGCTGTTTTTCCAAAACCACGTTCCCAATTTCATGATTCTGGGTTGTGAAGGATGAGAATTTTTAATTTATAAATGTTGAGAGATTATAGAATTTCATCGCAAGGTCCTTGCTTTATATGATGTTGAAAACCACGTTGGAAATAACTCTGAAAACAACGCTGTTTTCAACATTGTTCACCACGTAGTTTTCCCATTAAGGAGATTCTATTAGAAAACGCATTTTGTGATACGAAAATCACGTTGTTTTTTTACGTTGTCTTTTCCTTTTTCGAAGAGCAACCATTTCACCATGACGAACAACGTTGTTTTCAACGTTGTTTTGAACCAAGTTTTTGACGTTGCTTGCAACGTGGTTTTTTTCCCCGGGCAGAAAACGGATAAAATTTTGCGACGTAGTTTTTAAACAACCAAGCGTAATCACAAATTTTATATATGCAGCAATGAAGTGCACCGCCAGGATTTAGCTTTGAATATAAATTCAAAGCCCAAAATATATTTCTAAACATGAGAGAATAAGTTATAAAAATTATTGACATTTGTAGGTTAATATGTTTATAATCGTTTGCATGATTTTGAAAAGTCATTCACAGTTCTAATTTCATATTCAAAGCTCAGTTTTAGCAATTTACATTATCACTGCACATTTAGAATTTGTGTTTATTGCTTAAGTGTTCAGCAAAATTTCGCCCATTTTTTCAAGGACTCCATGGTCCTTAATTCGAATACCAACCCTGTAAAAAGAACATCTCCAATTCAGCACATTTCATGACTGAATTTCTGATGCAAACAAATCAAGCCGAAAAAACAATCACCGACGCAATGGAAAAAGCATTGTCTGAAATTAGGATGCAAACAGATGAGCACGGAAAAAATGATTTAGCTGCTGCAGCAGCTAAGTAGCTAGCACGGACACGGACAGCCATTAAATTAGCTCCAGCAGCTAAATTTTAGCTGTTACAGCAAAAAATTTTGCATTTTTAGTTAACTTATTTGCGGTACCAGTTAAAATTTAGCTGCAGGAGATAATTTAATGGCTGTCCGTGCCCGTGCTAGCTACTTAGCTGCTGCAGCAGCAGCTAAAGTATTTTTTCCGTGAGGACTTTCTTTTTACAGTGCACACTCGACAACTAAAACACATCTCACATCTCAATCTATTGGAGCACTCCTTTGAAATATTTGGATGGATGCATATAATGTACATATTTTTTGTCTCCCCTAATTTTTGCATAAGTTTCAAGGAAGGAAACAATCACGAATTCGAACACCCGATACATCGAAATGTTTCATAACATTGTATTCCACAAAAGAAAACAGATTTAATTTATACGAATGGCAAGAATTAGAAATGTTGGATAATCAATATAATTGTTCTTTTTCTACGACGATTGAGTCAACCATGTGTGAATTCCTTTCACCTACATTCCCTTTCAGTCAGTCCATTAGAATCATATGAAGATATAATACTTCAATTTCAAAAGTATGAAAGTATGTCAAAGAGACTGCGAGAGAATTAAAAAACAACATATTGAATTTCGAGTCTGGAGAAATTCGAATAACGAGTAATCCGAATGAGATACACAATATTACATTGTTGAAGCAGAGATGTTATTAGATTGTCTGATATAATGTCATTGTATCGTGTAGCTCACAGGTGAATAGCGGTACAAGATTCTCCTTTGACAAAACATATACATATTACTCTCTTCAATTGTGGTAAATACTGAGAGCGACAATGTTACCTCATTATGGAGATTATTACATTGGAAAAATTCATCTGTGTCGAGCAAATGGTTTATTCATTTTGTTTCTCATACATATTCATTATAATCAATGAAGTAAATAATTCATTCACCGTACGTGGATTTCGTGGAATTGTATGTATACTACATTGATAAAAATTTTTCATCACGAAAAAACTACCTTATCGTTAAAAATGAATTTTCCAGGACTGCACGGTGAGAGAAGTAATTCAGCTGTCTCAGTTAAATTTCAGTTAATATGGATATGGAAAATCAACAATTTGGCTGTGATAAATAAAATCTATTTTGTCCAACTGAATTTTTATTTACAGTGACTGAATTTTCTAGCTGTCCAGTATTCAACTAAACCCTTTTTCTCAGTGTAGACTCGACTTGGAATTTGCTCAATTAGTCCTAAGGGCATGATCAATTAATATTAGGCTGTGCCTTACTAAAACATGCCTGAGTATGGATGAATCAGGAGTGGATGGAATTGCCTCTTCCCAATCAGAAAAATCTGAATAATGCCAATGCTGACAACAGGTGCAGTACAGTGTCAGTATTTGGTCTTCAACACTTGGCCAACACGTACGGGATCAGTACTGGATACATAGAAATGCAGTACTATGCCTGTACTGATCAACCAATACTGAGAGCGTCATGCCGGCCAGATACTGGCCCAGTACAGGCACTGCACTGATTGCGAATAATAGTATTGACCCCTGTTTATCACACTTCATAGAAATTACGTACTTGCCATACCGGGGTGATATCCACCACAGCGATAAAAATCATTATAACAAATAAACTATTGATTATATTCACTTGTCAATTTTTTTTACAACTTATTTAAAGTTTACTTTGAAAGATCTCATAGATTATACAGCCGAGATTCAAATTTGAGTACACTGAGAACCCAATTTCTTAGATTAAAAGAAAATTTTCTTCGCCCTCATTCTAATAAATCTTTTATCCAGTGGACGAAAATTCAGTTCAATGGAGAAAAGTTTCATCAAACTAAAACCAAGAATTTTCAAATTGAAATAGAAATATATTCTTTCCTAAATTCGAAGAATATGATTTCAATCCAAAGGAAAGTTTTTCCATTTCAATGAATAATGTTTTTCATTGAAAACAAGATTTATCAGAATGAGGGCAAAGAAATTTTCTTCGAATCTAAGAAATTCGGTTCTCAGTGTATACTGAAAAAATAGTTTTTCACAATAAAATTCATTACCCTGGTGAAAATGGGAACTGAAGTGAAGCGTAGACGGAGAGTATGGTGGAGCGTAACAGAAACGCTAATGAAAAGTAAACAAAGTGTAAACGGAACGGATTCGAAGAGTATTTGAAGCAAAGTTTGGCACGAAAGAAGCGTATCAAAATCAACGCTCCATGAACACTGTTAGAAATTTCTGATTGAATTTTCAATCACATGTAATGGAAGCAATTTCCACTCACGTGAATGAAAAGTAATGTACAGTGGTATTGAAAATTCAAGAACCAGTTCTTTAAATTTCATGCACATGTTCTTGATTGTTGAGAGAAATCATGATTGAAAATTCAATAACAAGTTCTTCAAATTTCATGCACATGTTCATGATTGTTGGAAAAAAAAATCACCTTCACAAGATGTGAACGCGGGACGTCGATGTCGGACGCCAAAGCTTTGTCACTCAAGCCACTGCCACTTATGTGGAAGGGAGCATTTTTCTGCCTATATGACCTTGCGTTCATTCTTCAAACTTGTGAATCAAGATGTACTTGTAATGTAGAAACACTGAACAAACCGTGTGATCTAACTAGTACATAGTTGAAGTGGATACGTGGATGACCCATAGTGAGAAAAATTGTATTTCAAGGGCGTATTCTGCAGCCATAATGCAAGAATTTCCCGTTTTTTTGAAGGTTAGTTTTTGAGATATGAGCATTTTTAGATTTTTTTTCAAATCCAAACACACTTGGATCATTTTTGTTATTTTCAGTTGGATGCCATTAGAGCCATGATTTGATTATAATTATAATGATATTATTGGGTTATTATACTGGATTAAATTTTTCTAAGTTTTTTCAATCACCTGTACATTAATTTCAATTTTCATGCACAACAACTTGAAAATTCAATAACATGTATTTGGACTCCTATTTCAGTTCACAAAAATTGAATTTTCATTCACATATGTACATAAAAAGTACATGAAATTTCAAGCAATTTTTAACAGTGAAGAGTATGAACAATATAAGAGGATAACAATTTTAACCACTTGGCGAGATTCGAACCAAGGATTTTCATCATTGCAATCCAGCTTCTTACCTATTCAGCCATGGAATACTATGATTCCTGACAGTTTAAAACCGATACTCGAAGTCTGTATGTGATGATTCGAATACCTTTCATGGAACGTAACAGTACTCTTCCCAAAACGGCATCAAACGTATTTATCACGTATAATTTCAATACTTCACAACAAGCAATTATTATACACTTCGGCAAGAGAAGATTGGAACCTTTTCACGTTTCTTGTCCGCTTCGAGTGCGCTTACTACGAGCGTATATTTTCACCAGGGTAGGTTCTTATTTCTCAATATTGTGAGCTGAGAATTGGACATTATGCTCCGGAATGTTACTCTTTGAGAGAGAAGTTAGTCCTCCGACAGCTGCTGATGGAAAAATATTCAAACTGAGGAATGAAGGGAAGATATTTGCAAAGAAATGAACTACATGTTTCCATTAAAACTTTACAACTTTCAACAACTGGTGCGGCCAGACTAATGCGTCCACCGGAATGTTACTGCGCCACAAAGTAATGACATCCTTTTGCTATCGACAGATGTCGCTGTGAACCTCGTGCCTTTGGATGAAGACACTTGAAATTGAGGTAGAATGGGGCTGGGGTGGATTTGAACCCAATGTGGTAAACAACGATTAGTACCCAATCCCCAGTACAGAAAAGCGTTATCATCCCAGACAAATGCCAGAACCATGCCAGTCTTGGAAAGTACTGGTGAAGTACTGTACCTGTTGTAAATTTCTGGTTGGGTTATGCTGCTCCAAGTAAAGTTTGATAGGATTACAAAATCAGGACTGGGCCAGGTTCTCATATATTTGCTTATAAAGCGATGCACGATCGGGTATCAAAATCTCCATCTTATGAGGATCTGATACGTAATTTTCCCTTATAATATTGATATCCTGACAGAAACTGTGATAAGTTTGTTGGATCGAGTCCTTATGGAAATCTGATAGGTTTGCTTCGAAAACAAACTTCTCCAAATACAATGAAATGACATCAGTTGATAGAATTAAAGCAACATCCAGCCCTTACGTATATGCCAGTTTCAAAACACTCATTTCACGGTAGACTTAATCTATCACTTTCTTTTATTTATTGGTACCTTCTCTAATCAGGTTAACTCACAAGGCTCTAATTATTCTTATTTGCTCGGCTTCTCATCACGCTTTTCCGTTAAGTATATGAACGGATCCCAATCGAGTCGCATTATCAGCGCTATTCGAACTATTAAATCAAGTTAATATGATCCGATCATGATAATAGCCTTAGTAGCATTTCTCCTAGTCGAGTGGTGAGGAGAATGGATATTTCTGATGCAACTCTGTTCTTCCGTTTTTAAACATTCACTGTGAAAAATCTCTATGGGAAACTTCGCATAACCGTTGGGAAGTAATTAACAGATATATATATTTCACCGGAAATTTACTGGAAAATGATAGTGAAAATCTCATAAAGCTTAGAATTTTTAGGTAAATTTATGGGAAATTTCATATAAGTTGATTTCCTATCGCAAGATCGGAATTTCCCCGTTGCTGTGTATAGAAAGATTCTGATTATTTTTTACAGTGTATTGAAAATTTCACCAGTTTTTTTTTTAATACATTGTTTACATATAGATGCATAAATATTTCAATACAGCATAATTAAGTAATGATCATTATCATTATGGTTTTTGCATAATTTGATTTTAATTTTTTTTTTATTCTATTGATTTTGATATTTTATTCTATTTTTTCAAATTTAATAATTCAATTAATATATTATCCAATTCAATTTTTGTAAATAATTTGATTGAACAACTTATTATTTTATTGAATTCGATTCAATTTAACAACTTATTCAATTTATTAAACTGTTTTATTAGAGTGACTATTGTGATCTGTCTCTTGTTCAACTCTTTAAAAGCAGTACCATTCATGTGACAAAAACAAAAATTTCCCTTCACATTCGAGTTCTAAATATTAAAAGATAATAAGAATAACTAACATGGAAGAGTGCCTCTAAATATTGCACATTTACCAGACTTCGAAATTGTAATGAAAGGAATTGTGAGCTCAATGATACTTTATGATAACGAACAAAAACCGAACATCGTTTCGCATTCAGGGAACAATTGATTTTGGAGACATAGAAGATTGAAGTGGAATAAAAAAAAACGCATTCATATACAAAATGGGTAAAAGAACCACCAATTTCAAAGTCTCTCTTTTTTTTTTGACCTCTCTTATCACCAAGATATCCCGCACAAGAGTTTAACAATTGATTCTTCATGGATTTTGACTGCATATGAAACTAGCTTTGAAAGAGGACGATAAAATACAATACATCCGTGTGGGTTAAGAATGGGCGGTACTTGACAGCATCGATACTTTTTCTATAGTGAAATTGAATATCGTATACGAATTTCTATAGAATATTGATTGAAAGTTGATACATATTTTATATAAAAATATCGATACTGTATATATCGTCTATCTCTAGTGGAGTTGTTGAAGAATGAATGACAAGCGATTCGTATTGATTTTATTATAATACAGCTGTGTGAAAAGTATCAGAATAATTGTTATTTCCAAAATAACTCCAAGTTTTGCCTCAGATCATGCATTTATCTGTGGAGTACTATTTTGTCTTGTTGATATAATACACGGAGAGACAAGAATAGTTATATTCTCAATGTAGCATGGGAATGATTACTATGTCACATGGTGACGAAAATTTTTAGATGGTGCGAGTCAGTTGACGTAGTGATGCTCCCGATTTTATGTGGTGACATTAGCCCTGTTAACATAGTAATGATTACCATATTACATTGGAGACAGTACTATGCAACTAAACATGAATCCAATGTTATAAAGTAATATTGACCATGATTTTTTCATTGATTATAACCTGAATTAAACTATTGACATGTATATACACACAAGGCTTTTCAGTGAATGAGGTTATCAATAAATAATTTAGGCTATGAAATAGTTAATAGAAAGAAAAGGAAGCACACAGTCAGAAACAAATTATATCAGTCTTCTAAATAATAACTGTGTTTTTACTTGATTATTAATAGTGGGCTGACTACCGTAATAATACGTATAATATATGTATGTCTATACACGTCGTGTCGATATTGCCCACAGCGTGCATATTTTCATTAACTGGAATGACAGCTATTCTAACATGGTAATCAGTACTATTTTACATTGCTTTGAGTCCTATTTGTCTGATTTCTATGTAGTATAGTAATCATTACCAGAAAAATGGCGAGGGATTCTATTCTCACATAGTGACATTTACGATTTTCAATAAAATAAGAACGAATACTATGTTAGCATGGTAAATATTACCATACATTTCTCTCCGTGTAGTTTTTCATCCTTCCATTTCTGAGTCAATTATTATAACAATTTTTCTTTCCAATCTTTTTTCACTCCAATGATCTCAACACCTCGATCTCAAACTAAACAGTATGTGACGATAGATAGCCGCTGGGAATTTAGAATAGTTAACAATAAATTCCGACCGGGATTTTTATTGGTCTCATCGTAACTCAACTATCATTCCTTGTCGTGTATATAAATTTTATACAATGAAACACCAGTTCTTAATATCAAAATATTGCACATTGTTAGTTATTTAAAGGTATATGAAGATGCTCATAATGAAAAAGAACTTTGTACAAATAAGATTGTTATATAATAATCATGGAATATTCCTTCGTTCAAAAATGGAGGGCTTAAGAACTATCTATATCAAGAAATAAAACCAGTACTCCATAAATGATTGCATTCCCTTAGAGGAAAGTTGGAACAATTTTGGGAATCACAATTATTCTAATAATTTTCACACCTCTGTATACAACCTCTGTAACAACAAAAACATTGGTCAAAACACAGAGTAGGGAGTGCGCTCATGGATTTTGAGTATAGAGTGTTCGGAGAAGAAAAATGAAATCAGTGCTGATTACATATAAATTATCCCAGAAATTAAGTCGTTATGATTCAAGAAACCAATCCTATGGGTGTGTGGAAGAATTTCAGATGAATACCTTCTGTGTATACATTGAATAAGTCGAGACTCATAACTACGACCTAGATTCGCGTTACATTAGTAATTCTCGCTTGTACGTATTTATAATGAAGAAAGTGCGCATCTACATTGCTCGTGCATGTGCTTTTCTTAGATATACAGTTCACGTGCACATCATACCTCTCATATACCGTGTACGTATAAACAGGAGATATTGAATGCCGAACAAGATATTGAAAACTATTGTGGATGTATCCGGTCTGTAGTTTATGTAGCACACCAGATAAATGGATAATAATATGGTTGCTCGCAGACGGCAAGTGTATTGAATAAATGTCCCAATTATTGATTCTAAATATTTGATCGGCGGTCAAATTATATTCACGTATTACAGTTCGATTAAAATCACGTTGGCATAATTATGTGGCTATACAGGGGGTACCGTCGCACAGGTTGCCGTGTTGTGTTTTTGCTATTTTCCACATGGGATACGGAAATCTTATTCTTTATTGAACATCCTTTTCCGTGAATGACAGTCAATTTAGTCTCAATGTGCTTCATAACTTCCGTTTTGTCTTTGATGTGCTGTGGTTAACACTTTGTTTGTGGCTATCCACGTGATTACGTTGGAGAGGAATAAAAAATTATGGTTTTCCATCATCTTTGAGGTTGCTCTGTACATGAAATTCTGAAGATGCGGTCAGCGAAGACCTTGAAACTTTGTTGATAGACATTCTTTCTTTTTTTACTTCAAAATGTAAGAGAATTTTGTGTATTTTTAGAAACACGTGCATGTTTCCCACGGTCCCCTCAGAATTTATGTTGAATATTGACACAGAGAAGATGAGAGATTAACAACAAATTATCAAGTTTACATTGGAAGTCTGTCAATTTGATGCTCACCTGTGCTGATTTTCAACATGAATTTTGAGTGAACCGTTTCTAATACAAAATTTTCTACAGTGGAAAAAAAATTTCTTCCAACCAAAATAATAAATAATTGTCCTAAATAAATTGGCCCTCCAAGTATAGTGCATCGTTCAGTGTACCGAGTAAAAAGGGTTTAGTCGAATATCAGACAACTAGGAAATTTGGTCACTTTGAGTGAAAATTTTGTTAGACTGAATAAATGTCATTTGTCACAGTTAAATTCTTTATTTGCCTCGAATGAATTGTTTTATTTATATTTTAGACAACTATACCTTCATTCGAGCCAGCTAAAATTTAGCTGGGACAACTGAATTTTAGTTGCCGCTCTAGGTACTTTTCTCTCAATGTGAGGGGCAAAGTGGAAATTTTCCACTTCTCCTCGAGGTGAACATATCCAGACAGCACAAATTATCATTTTAAATTCACAAAAACTTCTGAAAGAATTTCTTGAACATTCCCCGTTATGATAGTAAAAAAGAATTCAATATGAACTCAATGAATTCAAAATGCATACATTCGTGATATGAATTCTTCCTGAAGATTAAGTTATTCATGAAGAGTTCATTTTGAATTCAAACTATTCCTAATGAATTCATGTTTACTGTCACAACGGGAGCTCTTTGCGGGGACTTTTGTGCTGTACGGGTACTATTTTTTCCTATAACTGCAAGGAAAACTGCAAATTGTTTGTATAACTGCCAGCGCCAAATTGAGAAATTTTGTCTCCTTCTTTAATCAACGTGTAACAAAAGATAAACATTAGGCGGCTGCCTGTCACTTATCCTTTATTATACGTGCGTTGGAAAAGAAAACATAATTTCTAAACCCGGCTCTAATAACTGCGTATAAAATATTCATATGCATATTTCAAAACGAGAGGATAGTTGATATGTTCCTCCCGCTGTGACACATTCGCTTGGAATTCAGCATTTCCCTGCCTAAAAAGAGGTCAGAAAAAATCAACTTTCCGTTTAGGTGTGGGAAAAAATAATTTATTAACCATAAGTAATCAATTTTTACATCCAATTGAATATTTAATTCCTACAAATCAATATTTTATGAAGAGAGGACACATAAATATTTTTTCTGGTGTAATGTGTAGAGGAAAGTTGTTCGTTCATGGAGAAACATTCTTACCACAATTTTTCAGGAGTGAATTCCACAATTATTCTGAGAAAGATATATATATATATACTGGGTGATTCGGAATTGCCGTACACTTCTTTGAAAGCAGATTCTTGATGAAATTCTGAAACGATTTTGATCCGGATTATTCTGAGCTGATTCTTAAGATCCGGAGATATGAGCATTTTTTGAGTTTTTGAAAAATCCAAATATTCAATCATCAGGAAGGATCATATCTTTGATATTTGAATCCAATATCATTCTCTAAGGCAAATCGCGAGTTATTCCTGGAAAAAAATGAAACTAATTTAGCTTCTTTCGTTGTGAAGTTATAGCGATTTAAGGGGTTATATACAGTTAGGGGCGCAAAAAAAGCGATTTTTCAAGAATTTTTCCTGAAAAGACAGTTGAATTGATTATTGTAAAAATTTGTACACATAATGAGATAACTTCGACCTGTATTTTAATATTTTTTATTTGTAAAAATAATGATTTTGAGAGCTGTTATAGCTGATCTTCAGGAGCTCCTCTAAAAAAAAGCGCTTTGCGGTGACCACGATATCTCGGGACTAACTCTCTTAAAATGAGAACAACCAAATGGATTTCGTTGAAGTAATGCATAATCTAGTAATTAATCGAAGGAATAAGAAAAATAAAATTTTTTGACAAAATGGCGGCCTCTAAAACAAAATAGATTTTGCGCCGAAATTTTGGCCTTAAATTGTTCATAAAAATGAAAATATTCATCGGTGAGGAGAAACCTTCGATTAATTACTGAAAAATATAGTCAAAACAAGCTCGTGCTGAAATTTGAGACTGATCGGTCCAGCCGTTTTCGAGAAATCTTGGTCACCGACTTTGAAAACAGTTTGGAGAAAAACGCATTCAAAATTTCAAAAGCACCCGACATAGAGTTAACAAATTTTACAAATATGCGTGTAACTTGGACAATAATCGCCGAATTGACTTGAAATTTTCTGTGTGTATACTTGAATGTATGTAAATTACGAAAATGAAATAAAAAAAAATCATTTTTTTGAAAATTTGAACTGTATATAACCCCTTAAGGTTGTTGAATTCTGGTTGGCTGGAATGCAAAAAATTCACATTCGCTATAATTCTACAATGAAAAACTGAAATTTGTCTCAAATGTCAAAGATATGGTCCTCCCAAGATATTTGATTTTTTCAAATAATCAAAAAATGCTCATATCTCCGAATCTAAGGGTCAGATGAAAATATTCCGCACCAGAATCGTTTCAGGATGTCATTAAGAATCTGCTCTCAAAAAAGTATACGGCAATTTCGAATCACCCAGTATATATATCCTATACAAAGTGTCAGATTGATTCGGACAGAAAGGGATCAAAAATCGTATCAAGATGAATAAAAAACTTATTGCAATATATCGAATTTTAATTCGACTTTGTACAACAGTTTTGGCAGGGTAGTGTTTTCGGAATATTTTGATTTCCCAGGATCCCAAAATACTTATATCGTAAAAATTCAGCCCTCAATAAAATTTCTCCAAGCACGAAAGTGGCACTCTCGCTGCGAAATAAGTCAAAGAAATCCGAATGATGAATGTTGAAACACTTCGTGTAATTCATATTCGATAAATATATGATTTTTATTCAATTTACATACAATCTGGTAGAAAAATTATATGATGCTCATGGAATAAAATTGTAGAATCATGATTCTCACCACTACCGTGGCCAAACAGCTGTTGGGTTTCAGAGTAAATTGCAGCTTCCGAGTTTACATGACCATCGATCGATTCCGACTCACGTTTTTCTGCGAGTCATCAATTCATGGGTCTAATCTGATTGTAACGTACGATAAGTGGTTCACGGCGATCTCTCTTGTAAAGGAAATATCACAAGTGTTCGACAAATTAACATCAACGCAGATAATGACAGTAAATGAACTCAAAATCCTATATTGGAAGTGAAATTTGTTGGCAATATATGAATTGTAAAATTTTTATATGATGATAACATGGTTCCGCTTTCTAAAACTCTCAAGAAAAATCTTGTCCTCTTAGCCGATGAGATATTGAAGGATCTAATCATTATTGAATATTAAGAAAAAAATGAAAGATAGTATCCCAATATCCATGACAAACTCTGTCATGTCAACACTGTCGTCCATAGAAAGAACTATAGTCCATCAGGAGAAAAAACAAATAATTGGAAATAAGTTATGCTTTTGTCAGTTCCAACTCATTTCCCGTTGACGCTTTTGGAGTTCAAAATAATTGAAATACAATAGGAGAATATGTGGAAGATCATTGACTCTCATCATTCCCTCATCGCTCAATCTTTGGAATAAAAGTCTTCATCAACCATAATTTCCATTATAAAATCCATAATTGATATGCTTTCAAAAATATTATTCAAAAATATAATGGTGAAAGAAGTAAAAATATGGAGATAAATTCATCATCGCGGTCACCGTATAACAACAAGTCAATCTAAATGACGTCAATTTTATGTCATTGTCATCAACTTTTAATCAAAATAACGTCAAAGTCACATCAATTTGATATCAACAACTTGATTTTGGAAAGCTGCTTTTATAGAGAATGCCAAAAAAAATCAACTCCCACCTGTTGCACCCTCTCTTCATCGCTGACTCACAGAAATAAATTGCCTGCGTGCAGGAATCAAGAACATTTTTCAGAATATCCTCCGGGTTGGAATCCTTCATACCAAAACAAAATAGATGAAAGTAAAAGATATTATCTGTTCTTCCTGTGCGCGACTGATCTGTAACGAATCCAGAATATCCTCATGGATGCCAAGTATTTTATATTCTTTTTGAATTATCTGATTTTGTTTTGAAAAAATTCGTATTTTTCCCTAGATCCTCCTGGACGAAATGTTGCGAGACTGTTGAAATCACCCCATTGTAACATTTCATTCGTGACGTTGCAATGTTATGACATCAACAATATCTGGAACGTCCCAAAAACATTTCGCTAGGGGGATAAGATGCTCCATTTCATGTACCTTGTAAGAAATTATGATTTATCAAAAAAGTGGAATTTGACTCCCCACTTTTACCACTGCTGGACATTGATTGTTTCTTAGAGTACCAAATATGCGTCAAAAGTGTATTTATGATTCATGTTGTGTACTTTTTCGGTTGAACTGCCAATAAATTCAGCTCTCAGTACATTCGAAAGGAGTCAGATTCATTCCAAAGAGACAAGTACTAATTTTCGCATGATTCAGTCCTAATTATTTCAAAGTCTTCTAAAAAATAAGAAATTTCATAACTTTCAAAAATTGTCATTGAATAGTGATCGTGAGGATCATTTTTTAGGCGAATGTAATAAGAAAATTCTCGGCAAAATTTCATATCAAGAATGTAGATTTCATTGAAAAAGAACTAAATCGACAGCAAAAATAGATACCCAAAGTTATTCAATAACAACTACCGGAAACCCAACCGAAGCTTTCTCCAATCATTCTGAAGTCGGTTTTACGTGAACCATAATTTGAACTCTGATTACGTAAATACATTATTATTAGTTGCACAAGAAAACGTTCCTTTGAACTGAAGTTTAAATCGTTCAGCGAAACAAATTCGAAATTCAATGAGAAAAATCTAATTTAGAGCGTTTGCTGGAGATTCTTTGAACATTTGAATGTGTTCGATCTTCCATGTGTTTGTTGAATGTTTGTTTCTTGTTCTCTCAGGGGATGTACAAACCGCTTTGTGGAATACATGCCCAAGGGAAAAAGATTAAATCTGAACAGATCTGTTGAGATCTGAACAACTGCAATTTCAGCTTGTATTCCCTAACACACATATTCCAATTCGAATGGGGAAATATCACAAAATTTTTGGTAATTGAACAATCAATTGCTCATCGAGATTCAATGTGATCTTCAATTCGGAACTAACCAGATCTGTCAAGATCTAGTCAGATTTATTGAGATCTGAATAGATCTAAATCTAAGAGCCGCCCAACCAGAAATTTACAACAGGCGCAGTACTGCACCAGTACTTTTCAAGACTGGCAGGGCACTGGCATTTGTCTGGGATGATAATGTTTTTCTGTACTGGGGATTGATCAGTACAAGCATAGTACTGCATTTCTATGTATCCAGTACTGATCCCGTACATGTTGACCAAGTGTTGAAGACCCAATACTGGCACTGTACTGCACCTGTTGTCAACATTGGCATTATTACGATTTTTCTAATTGGGCATTGTAAGATACCGGCGGACGGAACAGCCACCGAGGGTCTCTGCTTTCATGAAGGTCTCAAATCCTCGAAATTTAATGTAATTTTTATATAAACAATATTGAATTATATCTAAATTATGAATATATAATTGTGAAATATTTGTAAACCTGGCAGTCTCAGGTGAAAAATATGTCGAAGGCCTTAAGGAATCTCGAAACAGCCCTGTGAATCCAGCATGAACTTCGGAACACAACTTCTCGCCTAGAAATTTCCTTGTCTGAAAATTGGACCATCTAAATCTCTATCTTGATTCAAGGCCAGACCTTACATCCAAAGAGTCTCATTTTCCCCCAGCGTGATGTACAATAGCGCCCCCATTGGTCCAGCATCGGCGCAGTGTAGACCCCTTTTGCAGTTCTTCTTGAATCTTGAATTTCGTCAAACACCTTACATTACTTCCAAAAGAAAAACCTATGATTTCACCCCATTCACACGATTTTGAATTAGATATTTCCTCACTGATCTGACTGAAAATGTGCATTTTATTTATTCCTATTGATTCTCTTTCAGTGTGAATAAGAAGTTTTAGTCATTCAATTACCTCTCAGTATCACCGATTCAATTGACCAAAATTTGCATTTAAATCAGATTAGTTTTTATGGGTTTTAACGAAATTTTTTAAGCAGGGAGACAAGAATCATTGCTTAAGTAGAATTTTCGAAAAAGACAATGCAACACAAGAACCCAATATTTATTTTTCCTCACATTCATATGAAATTCGAATGTATCTACCGTTCTTCTGAAAATCCACGTAGTATGACGAATGTAACAAGGTCTAGAAATTATTCCACTTTTACCATTAGTACGTTTCCTTCATTGTTCCGTTTCGTCGAACACACCGTTGTACTAACCACGCATTAATACTTTATATTCCTCTCTTCCTCTTCCTTTTTTTCACATTAAATGTACATGTGTGTATGTCTCCAACAAGAGTTACAATTGCAGAATAACACAACTGCTTATGAACACGAAGGTGATGTGTAATTAATTTTAAATATACTTTTTTCTCATCTACCGCTATCGCATGCAGATTAGATACACACTTTCAATGAATCTTCATACGGACAGCAGAATTTTTGTAGTCTTCCGATGTGGAGAAAGTAACTTGGTAATAGAGCAGTTAATATACATCGTCTCTGTAACATCTATCACATTTAAATACAGGTATAATGCACTCTTTTTTTTTTACTCCCATGTTCTCTCTCTCTCTCTCTGTGTTGTGCATACCTTGTAAGGGGAAAATTGAATGCGAAATTAAATTTCTTGCAATGAAATTCACATGTATCGCGCGAATGAATTAATTACTAATAGCGTGGAAATAGAAAATCTTGAAGATGTAGGTATTTAAAAGATAAGAGTCGCCGATGGATTATTATCTTCATTTAATGCATCCGGACATTTTTGATTGTGGGTCATCAACAAAATATCTATATCGATGCAACGCGTGCGGGAAGAAAGTTGAACTCTTCAGGAATAAATTTTCTCTTCTCATTTTCCTTTTCGAACTCTTAAACAATTCTCTTGGAGGAGGAAAAATTGAATATACGAATTCAACTTCTACATTCTCCCGCATTACTGCTGTATGTAATTTCGATATCTGAGAGCTGAAAGCGAATTCGAATATTCCACTCATGTTTATTATCAAATACATGCATGACATTTCTGAATATTCCTCTACTCCCAATAAGTCGAAGCCCCTCTGTTCAGTAAAGATCAAAGTAATTCATTGATGTGCGAAATTAACGCGGGAAGTTATTTACATTCCATTCAAAACATTCAACACCAAAATATTTGAGATTGATTCAGAGTTGATTAGAAGAATTAAGATTCAATCATTTTGTTTTTTTCTTTGTTAATTTTATCATCTTTCAATTAGGAGAATAATTTATTTTTATTCTAGTAATTTCATGATCATTGGATGTGTGATGATTCAGGGGTTTTACAAATCAATTGATTGTTGAGTAATGCAGATTCACTCTTCTTTTCCAATTTCATGCTGCATTTCAGTTCATGCTCATTTATCGATCTTTAATCTATCTCATTTATGTTCATGATATTCTTCTGTGTATTCAATGGATGTCCGCAGCAATTTTTCTGTATCTCTCTCTCTCTCTCTTAGTCCAATCAAATTTGCAGGTTGAGAAAGAATCAAAAGAATCCCGAGTCGAAAAATGTGAACGGTTTTTGTCCTGATTGTTGAATAATGCGGATAAAAACAGTACTTTTACATGATTTCAGTCTGAATTTCTCATCCAACGAATGAAAGTGATTGAAGAGAAATTAAGACTAAAATCATGAAAAAATACTGTTTTTGTCCGCATTATTCAACAATCACAAAATGAAATGTAAGGCCAAAAACCGTCCACATCTTTCGAAGGGTTGCTTTTATGCAATGGACAGGTGAACTGAATTATTCCTTCCACGAGTACTCCTAGAAAGAGATTGTATTATTTCGTAATGGTTTTCTTGACCTAAAAGACATGATGTAATTTTTGCTCACGAATTCCATTAAATCAAATAGAAAGGTTTTGATTTTCAAACGGTTCGTCCGATTCGATGTTATTATCTGATTAGATAGGATTCAAATGACCTTTTGGCGTAAAAAATTCAAATTTTACATAACAAGGTACGTTTCTGGACTTGAAAAACGAGTCAGTATAGTTCCATGTCTGCACTGAAAGAGAAAAAAAGCGATGTCAGCTACTCAAATAGATAATTTTCTACCATGTAATGGAAGTAAAAATTGAACCAAGACACAATGACGTAAATAGCTGTTGCAACTATAACGTTGCTATATTAATTCCCTTCATGCTAGTGGTATAATTTCATTAAATTTTTGTCATTGTTAAATCAAGAGTTGATAGTGGCAACACATTCGTTCCAATTCAACTGTTTGAAAAATCATAGTATATCCAGAAATATGTTAAGAAAATTATGCTTCCTGAGGAAGTATTCAATTGCCATCTCTAATAATCCGATCATGAAGAAACTTTCTCTAGATTTGAGAATTAGTTCACCAGTGGTTCTGTATGAATTGCATAACTCAGATAGATTTTGAACTCTATCATGAGTACCTGAACTTGTTTTAGATTGCTGAAGCATGCAACACAGTTAATAATCGCAGGTAACAATATTCTCATTGAACTGTGAAGCTCAAGGCAAGTGCAAGTGATTTCATGAATGAATGAGTGTTTCAAAGTTTTCAATATTCATCACATCGTGAAATCCACTTGTTGTGGAATGTTCAGTTCAAACAGGAAAGATAATAATCCTACGTTGTTGGTATTGATTGCATCAACCTTTTTCGTTTTTCCTTTTGTTTTACATGTTCTTTCCTAAAAAAGGATGTGGATCTCTCATTCCGAATATTAGATCACTTAGTTTGTATTTCATTATGAAATGAATAAATCAATTTATTCAATGATGATTTTATCAATGAAATTATCGAATTTTAGTACACAGGTATCGTTTGATTACTCTCACTAATTATATACAGTTATCCAATTACGAAATGTTAATTACGTAAATGAGTTACGAACAAAAATATGATTTTTCTGAATGCTCCTATGATCATATATTCATCAATGTGCAGCATACGTTACATACAAAAACAAACTACTGTAGAAAATACTTTTTCACGCAGTCTATAAAGTGTATACTCACTTTTTAATTGTACGTCACATTCATATTACACCATGTATCACGATAACACGGATGCTATTTTGTTTGTTGTTGACATTCTCCAACCCTTGGGCTCCCCATTTACTGCAGAAATGGTATCACCTCCACAAACTGCAATAAAACATCATGTATTCTCTATACATACATCGAGAGAAGAGTTTATTTAGATTTGATAATATGAGGTTTATAAACAGTAGAATGATTCGAAAAAACACTTTTCTGGAAAATCTACCCGGATCACCCTGCATTATGAAATTTAAGTATAAACTAAAAGTTTGAGCCAAAGAAATCTAAAATCGAACAATATTCAGAGATCGCTACCAGCGAATTTCGTGGTTTTACACTTCCGAGTTACGGAATAGGTATTGCGTAGAATTGTGGATAATTTTGCGGTTTCTTAATCGAAATTATTGAAAATTTCAGGGATACATAGTCTTATGATACACTTTGAGATAGTGTAACGTAATTACCTGAACTGAATACATAGATGAGGATACAGTTGACCCATCATCAGCTATTTCATTGGTTGGATGAAGACACAAAATTTTGTTATTTTTTCCAGATTTTTGTGGAATTTTGCATATAGATTGCTGAGAATTGAACTTGTACGGAAGTCACAGTGGTACCTCTAAAGATATCTGAAGAAACTAGAAGAACTCTATTGAAATCAAACAATTTTGCCAGAACGCTTATTATCAATAAAGATAACCCCCCGTGTGGAAATTTTTCCGGGCTCAGACCTGGGCCAGGTTTATAATCCTTGGGTGTTACGCTTTTTAATCTAGGCCCCGGCGTGGTTCCCAAACTTGGCCCACATGAAGAATTCCACTTGGACCAACTCAGGGATTTCATTTTAGCTCATATGAATTTTCAAATTTCATCCTGCGCTGGGCCCCAGGATATTTGGGTGACATTCTTCAGATAAAAGACAAATGAATTTGCTCCAGCGAAAAGAAGCAAATGTCATTGCCAATCGAATTCAAAATTAAAAAATCCAAATTCATTGATGCTACTTTGTTTGTAAAAGGAGTAGTTGTGGAGTTTTCAATTCACCTAACAACCAAAACTCCAAATAATGTGGTTCTCCTCAGAAAGAACTATGTAATGGAAATCGAGAAGATGTATGGTTCTGAAGCAATGGCATCCGCAATATTTATTTACGGGAAAATCTTAATGTCGAAAAAGAGAATATATTCTTTTCCTGAAGCATGAAATATAGCCAAAGTATAGAAAATTGATCCAGAATCAGTTAAGAATGCAACTTTTCCTCTTAATTTTGTGGAAAGGAAATTAATCATGATGAAACTTAATACATCACAAAAAATATGTAAAATATTTGTTATGTCACTTTTACATACATGAACGCTTATAGAGCACCTGGAAAAAGTTATTCATTATTGTTGTCAACAATTAATGTGCATTTGATTCATATGAACATTGGATGAACGTTTCTCACAACAAGTATAAAACATATAATTTATGTTGCCCAGGGCCTATATGGGCTGTGGGTGAGCATCTGTAGATTAAAATATCCGGGGAGTACACTAGCAACCCTAACTGGGGCTCACATGGGCTGTGAGTGAGACTCTTATATTGGATGCCTAAGTTTCACCCTTACGGGGCCCGGACATACTTAAGGATTATGTATAGTAAAATTGCTGCAAACAATTGACGGGCGTTAATTATTCATAAAATCATCTGGGAATGACGAAGAATCGAATTATCCTTCTATTTTCATGTTATATTGAGCGTTAAAATGAATATCCCCAGCACAATATTTCTTTCGGCAGGTTTTGCGTATGGTAGGTTGTTTTTGTGTTTTTTATGAAGTTTTTTCCCCGTTATGCTCGTAGCTGAATTCAAACTGCTGCTCATTTTATGAGATAAGGTGACCGGTCCCATTAATGAACACCTTAACCCCCATTAGCGAACAATCGTTTATCTATTATATCTTTCCTATGGCAAATTATTCTGAATTTATTTACATAACAGCGGTTGATTTAGTATCCAGTCAGTCATGCTTGGATGAAATTAAAGCACTAAATGAAAAGTACTATAAATCAAAAACCAAAACGTTCATTAAAGGGGTCGCGTTCATAAATGGGGTCATCTACCTTAATGCTTTTTATGAACAAATAATTTTTTTTTTCAACCAACAAAATTTTGTTCAGGTAACTACGATAAACTATCTCAAATTGTGTCATAAGATTATGTATCCCTGTAATTTTCAATAATTTCGATTAAGAAAGCGCAAAGTTGTCCACAATTTTATTGTAAAAGCACTAAATTCGCTGGTAGCGACCTCTAAATATTGTTCGATTTTGGATTTCTTTGGCTCAAACTTTTAGTTCAGACTTAAATTTCATAACGCAGGACATGAGCTAAGTTTATGTGGGAAAAATATTAATTTCGTCGCCCTAACAAGTGGGAACATAATAGGTCCAAACCATGTCAAACCTTGGTAGGAGTTAACAAGGTCGATCCAGTTTTAATTTGTAATGAGGAAATTTCTGTCGAAGTAATCATTTTTTTGACAAAATATTCAGAAACTCTTGGAATAAAAAATGGGCCAGATAAGACCAGATTTTAGGGCATCATGCAAAATGGGGTTTTACCTGGCCCATGTTTTATTTCAAAAGTTACTGAACATTTCGTCCAAAAAATAATTACTCTGGAAAAAATTTGGACATGAGTTTGATTCATTGTTCCAGTTGAATATTAAAAAATTCTAATAGAAACCGATAGGTGTCATTTTATTGGGATCGATGGGTTTCTATGGATTCTCAGTGTCTTCTCATCACAGCCGCTTTTCCATCGGATTTCATTTGGAAGTCAATATTCTATTGGTTTTTATTGATACAATCGGTGAAACCTTGAACACCTTGAATGAATACCGATAGAGAATAATGTCGTTTCGTCGCAGGATCTGAGGAAATCTATAGGAATATATTCATATTCAAAAAAAAAGATTTCTGACATGGTCAGTAATTATCATCATCAAAGCGACAATTTTATCCATCATAACGTGATGATAGTGTATTATCAAGATGTGTTGTGGAAAATTTCTCCAGGAAACTTAACGTGCATGTATGTGAAGTAATTAGCACATATACGGTTGAAGAATTTTCAATACTTTTCTGAAAATTTGTCATCGAATCAGGAAAATTAGAAATGTTCACATAAATCTAAGTTGAAATTCCTACCATGTAATTGATAGAACATTCCCGGTTACCGGATACACAAGAATTCCGATTACTTTTCACAGTTTACTTTCTTGATGTTTTATATGACACGAAGGCCCATTTAGCGATACAAGATTTCTCAAAGATATTCTCAAGATATACCAGGTACCCAGAAAAATGGTCTCGAAATTGAAACAAATTTCCTGATAATATGTCCTCGCTCTGAATGTTGTTCATGTTGAGTATCTTGAACATATCTCCTGCAACTGTTTAGTTCCATCACGATCATGATTCGTTGGCCACTGTCTGCTGATCACATTTAACGTGATATCGTATGATATCGTAGTGGTGAACGGATAAAATGCGAATGCTTTACTTATTCCTCAAAGTCTTTCATATTATTATGAGACGTTGAGAAACAAAACTCACCCTCTATTCCTGTTATCCTAATCTACGAAAAATGTTTTCTTCGTTAGTTTTGTCGGTGTGAAATTGAACAGATATTTATATTATTGCATGATACATCTATCACAATTTTTCATCATCAAATCACGTATAATTTGATCAATTATATCGGCAAAAATTTCGCTCAACGGCTTCCTCAGATCATTGAAGAAACTTGGATTTTTAAGACGGAGGCTATAATCTTCTCAAGAATCCGAAAACCCAGATGATCGTTATTAGTACTCAATTCTACACCGCACTGTTAGAGATCTCTGCATGAAGCTTCAATCACATCCCTAGTAGAAATCAACACCGAATCGACGTTGTTCCGGTGTTGATGAAAGTCCAGGGATGTGATGAAAGCAATTTCCACTCACGTGCTTGGAAAATTCAATTACCGTCAACTGTGGTCAGGCTAGGACAAAATGTATATGATTTTCCGTT
This sequence comes from Gonatopus flavifemur, assembly GCA_018340375.1. Taxonomy (NCBI): domain Eukaryota; kingdom Metazoa; phylum Arthropoda; class Insecta; order Hymenoptera; family Dryinidae; genus Gonatopus; species Gonatopus flavifemur. The sequence goes on from JAFFJZ010000002.1 coordinate 25,870,207, forward strand.
CATGTGTTAATAAAATTCAGTTTTTTGAATCGGAATTTTTCAAATCGCGTAGAGGACTCGCAGATTATATTCCCAAGACGTATGAGGAGGCCCATTGAAGGGAAAAAAGATCCAGTAGTTACCCTAGGGATGGGAGAACTCTGGGACCCTTGTGAGTTTTGCTTTAATAAACTATGAATCCATTTGTTATTGATTCCAAATCATACAGAACTACTATTGCATAGAATTTTAGAGTTATTATAATACACATATGTATCAGTAATATGAAAGTCAGTCTTTTAGATGAAAAATTAGGCAATTCTTACCAATGAGACCATTTCTTTACTGCTGTGTTAATTGTTCTACCCCCATATATGAAACGTTGAGTACAGTTCGTCACTGTACAACATTGTTCGATTACATCCCCGAAATGATATAAATCCATGGGAACGAAGGCAATAAATGAAACGTGTATGTCCTACCGTTACCCCAGTTAACGGTACATTTGAATGAAAATTCAGTTGATAAACTGTAATGTTCTGGGTAATATAATAAAGCAGAAATTTTAAATTCAATGACACGTAATTGAATTCCTAACTTTATTCACAAGTGTATTTTAAAAATGAATGAAAATTCAAGAAATTGGTAAAAATGTAACCCACTCTAACAATTATTATACAGAGACCTGAAAAATCCAACCAAACAAATAATCGTTCTTCCATTTTGGATTCACCCAGTTCTAATTTTTTCAAATCGGAAGTGTTAAGTGTGAATCAAGACCATTCCTACTAGGATGATGAATAATTAGAATATACCGAGATGCCTCTGTTTGCAGTTATTGCAAACAGAAGGATCGAAAGGTTCATTCAATAGCAGAGATTCCATTTATTACCTGAGTGTGGATTTCTGAAGTGCTGTGTTCCAAACTTTCTTTTTTGAAAAATACCATTCACTTATCAATTTCAATGAATGTATCAGTAAAATTAATGATGATGGTTCTTGGTACTTATTCTAATTATCTCAACGTAGGATACAGATTAATTATCTTAATTAACTTTTGATGCACGCATGGCGGTGATTGTACAACACATACTCTCTCTCTGTACACAATTGTGATTATCAGAAATCTCCCAATGTACTGCATTCGACACGATGTAATAAAAACATCTGACTAGATTTTTCCCCATTCAATAAAGGAGAAAGAAAAAGAAGAAACATTTACATGCAATTGTATAGTTCTTCGTAAGAACGAACGTAATTCGGTACTTCGTGCATCATGTTGTTTCATAGTCATTGATTGGAAACAAGAGATAAAAGGCGACTTACACGCTGTCTCATTCATACAACGTTATCTCAATTTAGTCGACTGTTAATCACTCGTTAACGCTATCCATCATTATACTCGCATATAATACATATGTATTCGAAAGTCATTTCCGAAGACCGTACAAGCAGTATTTTTTAGGGAACGATTCACATCGTGTATTCATTCGTGTACCCAAAAATGCATATAAAATGAAAAAATATATATATTTGTACAAACGGGTTCGAGATTGGCAGTTTTCAAAGAAAGGATGCACTGTAAAAAATTTCTATGGGAAACTTAACACATACATGGGCTAGGAATTTTCCGTATTTTACCGGGAATTTGCTGGAAAATTATAGTGGAAATCCTATAAAATTTTGAATTTGCTGTTAAGTTTATGGGAAATGTAATGTACATGTACTGGAAATTGATTTCCTATCCCATGATCGAAATTTCCCGGTTCCTGCGTATAGGGAAATTCCGATTATTTTTTACAGTGTACGAATTTCTGTCATTACAATTAAATTTGAAGCTTGATTCTTCGGGAAAACAAATAGAATTAGGAACTAGAAAAAAGCGATACTCTTGTCCACCCCAATTACATCGAATTATCATTGTATAGAATTATTATGTTTGTTATAACTGGATTGTATATTTAATACATTCGAAGAGATAAGCCACTCTATGGAAGCCGAAAAGCGAAAGAAAATTTCGAGAATTTTTTTCAGAATTGTAAACAACAAAATAGCGGTTCCTCAGTGTTTTTCCTTGGACCTTTTTTGTTTAGACTGGATAAATAACTCGGACAAGTATGAAGATACCATCATAAACCAAGAAAACGGCGATTTAATGTGATATTTGGTTGAGCAGTACCTAGGATTCTTCTTGGAATGGATTTTTCCTAGAATGACATGTTTCTTAACCCTCAGCTACACTGAGAGAAATAATGATTAATATCAAGAATTTAAATTCATGAATACTGCCGAGAATACAAATTCTTGATTATAGCTAATATGTTATTGGCCCAAAAGAAATTTCCTTGAATCGAGAAATATTTCCTTGATTTGAGAAAATTTCTTTTGGGCCAATAACATATCAACTGTAATCAAGAATTTTTATTCTTGCCAGTATTCATGAATTAAAATTCTTGATATTAATCGTCATTTCTCTCAGTGTACCACACTTCGTCAGTGTAACATAGCTGCCACACTGGGGTCGATTATGATCCCAACTGTAAACGTACACCAAAGCCAAGCTATGCGTACATATGTCTTGAAAACATTTTAGAGAATACTAAATATATTCCCATTTCCAATCAAATAATTTCCCTAAAGAAAAATTCATTTCGAATTTGTGAAAAAACCATGTGTGCAGCACACATGCTTCGCTTCTTTCCATCGATCGATGGGTATATTTATCGCTTCTAAATGACATGATCACTGTATCATGCAAAAGAATCATATGAAACATGGAAAATCATGTCACAATGGGGTGGAGTAAGGTGAAGAAACTCTAAAGTGGCAACAGATTGCGCGGAAAGTTCGAATGATCGAGTTTTTTCATGGTAATTCAAGATTGAATCATGTTGGGGTCAGTTTGACCCCAGTGTGGCAGCTAAGGGTTGATTCGAAAAAACAAAAATCGCTCGAAGATCGTTAATAAAAATTGAACTATCTATGGATTATGAAAAAAATCCTACTTACTGCGATAGCTAGTATCGTATTGAATTGAAATTTTCTTGGTTTGTGATTGGATCTTCAAATTTGCCTGAATTATTTATCCGATCACAACAACAAAAATCTACAGGGAAAAACACTTAGGAGCCGCTATTTTTGCATTTACAACTCTAAAACAATTCACAAATACACCTCAATAGTTACATAATGAAGAAATTTTTACCAAATTTCGATATGTTGGTTAGATTTTTTGAAAAAAATCCCGAAATTTCCTTTTCCTTTTCGGCCTCTAGAGTGGTTCACTCCCTCAGAGAATTTTAGTAACCAACAGACCAATGAGATTCCTTCAAAAGACCACAATGTATTTTGTTTAATTTGTAAGTAAATGGAAGAATTTTCACTTATTTCTCAGTTACTATAAAGTCAAGGTAATTTTTGAAGCAAAATTCTTTCAGTATACACACCTCAAGTAACACAAGAGGTTCAAAATCCCGAATGGAAATTATCATAGGGTTAACCTGACATATGGTAAGGACCTAACAAGGTCATCCGAAATAAGGTATACCTGCTGAAATCCTGATCAGGATTAGATGTGGATGCCCCATGTAGGTATAAGCCCATTTAATCCTAATTAGGTTTTCCTTAAATTATCCTAGAAGGTTGAGATAGGTTTTCCTCGCTGTAATTTCATCAAGACCTTGTTAGGTTATCCTGAGACTATGAACATACATGTTTATAAAGTATAGTTTAATAAAGTGAATGTAAAAATGTCTTAATTTTAGATTGTATACTCCTTGGTCAAATAGATTTTCTCTCTAAATATCACATTTCTGGGTTGTGGATTTCCTGTCCGTGTCCTAATTTCAATTTATTCTGGAGGTTTTGGTATGGGATTCCGCATTAAATCCTCATTAGTCTTGCCTGATAAGGTCCTTATATTAGTAAACCGTGACATGACTTGTCAGGTCCTGACAAGGTTGCCTTACCAGGACTTGGGCTGGATCAAAGTTGATCTCATCTGGTTCATGGGGTAAATTTCTAGTCGGGATGCTAAGAACGTGTTTGGAAAATCCTACAAACATCCCTAATACTTCCAAATGAGACTGTTTCGAATAATTATATGCTATGCACCTTCATATCATATCTTTACAGATTTATCCAAAATAGTCTCATTTGAACATTTTTGTCATGCTCACAGAATAATCATAACACATTTAAGAAGTTCTTGTGCTACTTGAGACATTTGAATTCTTTTCATGTATAATTTATACCTATAATCCAATCCATACACTGAAATCATAAATAGATGAATCTCTAAACCAGCTGTGTTCAGCCGATATATAAATCTATACGTAGCCCATATATCTTTCCTCACAAAGGCGAATCTATTTATCAAATGCACTAAGCTTTCTCGAATCGAAAACAAAAATAACAAACCGAATCCCACACATACGATACAAATTCATATACACCATCGTCTCAAAGACGATTCGAAATCTCAAAATGCACGTAATATTTCATCGTTTCCGAATTCAATGGTAGTTTGGAGTCGAACCAATATTATTATTATCATTATTGCGATATAATTTAATGACCAAATACTCTGATCTTCTGGTTCTTGTGTATGCAATATTATGATACATATAACGATGTTAAATGAAAGGATCAAAGTAAATACGAACACCACAGAGCTTGTTTGATGTAAAATGCAAACTCAACGATTCGTTGGAGATTTACGGTTACGTTTTGCAATGAGGTGGATGAATTATTTGAATCATTGATATAATTAGTACTGTTGATGGAACATTGGTATCGAACCTGTAGAATACAGATAACATTAATTTCCTTCAATTCTAGTACTCCAATGTACCTGTCCGATACTTTTTACTATTTATTTCTACACATTGTTGAATCGATTAATGCACTGCTATACCCTGTTAGAGATTTGTTTAAACATTCGTGCATTCTCAGAACACATTTGTGGATGAAATTTTCAATTCTTGGTGATTGAACTTAAGAATTCATTTACACGTAATATCGGTTGATTAATGAACTTCAATTTCGATGCTGGTGCGATGAGAGGTATGAATGATTCATTATCAACCAATGTTGAGCTTTACCAGAAATGGTAAAGTTTCTCAAATCTCGAACAGACCTCAGTTTTTTCAAAGAAACAATATTTGTGACGAATTTTTCCAATAATGTTGAATAAATGGAAATTTGTTCAATTGAGGTGTAATTTTTTCATCGATTCAATGTTGCAAAGGCGTTACTTTGCAGTTCAAACGCATCATACGATGAGTAATGAAAGATGATGCAGCTTCGTTTGAACGCTGGTGCAGCTTTCTACACGGGAAGAAAAATACAGTTTAAATTACTGTGGTAGATCACTATCCACGGACCAGATTGAAATTGACAAGAAAGATTATGGTATTCTCATCTAATTCTAAAAGACTCCACAGTAATTTATAATGATGTCCAGTGCAATATTTACTGAATAAGAAATGTTCCTGAAAATCCATGAACTTTTGAATTCCATTACAGGAATTTTTACTGTGTGAAATGGAAAATGTACATATAATCCTTATGGGGAACTATTTTACTGAGTAGAAACCTAAATCTTCATGAAAATCACCACCTGGTCTGGCGTTGATATGAAGCACAGTAAAAAAATATTTTATTTTACATGAAAAAGTAATGGATTATTCTCTCCGTGTAACCGTTCTACAGCTCTGTTCATCGCTGGTTCTCCTTTAGAATTTTGAAGATAATTCTTTTGCGCTTCCGTCATTCAATTTCTCGTAAATTTTGTTCGAGTCCCCGCTAAGAACATTTTTTTCACTTGACGGATGGCGCTGTTTTCTCGACACAAAGGATTTTTTTTCTACACCGAGAAAACTGTTTGGTTAAAACAACAGAACATTTTGGTTGATATGTGAACAAGAAAAAACTTTTATTCCTTCAACCAAATTTTTGTGCTTTCAACAAAATTGTTTTGTTCCTAGATGTGTTAACACAAATATTTTGTATCTAATACCAAATGTTTTGTTGCAACAACAAAAATTTGGTTAGCATAACTAAAGTTTTTGGTTGTTCACATTTCAACAAAACTTTTTTTTCCAACTCTCTATTCTCCCTTCAAATTTCTTGGAATGAAAATTCATTTGTGAAGAGTGAAAATATTGTAATTCCGATAGGAGCCGAGGTTCCATTCCACTGAAATGAATCATGACTCTATTCAACACGCAGGGAATCCGCGAGATATTACATCACCTAACCATTCATGAATTTTTATCTCGCAACTGATCTGAGACAAAATCAACCGATTGATAATTTTTCATCAACACACTGCTTGGTTTTAGATCTCCAGCTTCAGGGTGAAATAATATCAACGGCATTCGGGACTTACACTGTTAGAAACTTCTGCATTGATTTCAATCCTTCGTCGGTGGAACAGCACGAAACAACACTTCCCTAGTTTTCCCTAGTTTTAGAAACCCATTGATTCTCGCAAATTTCATTCAAATTGAACACAGAGGTCTGATCGATCAATCAGACCTTCGTCCAATTTCAATGAGATTTGCCGAACATCAATAGGTTCCTTCACCCAATGGTTCTCCCATATGAAAAGTAAATGATGGGGAAAATTTCCTGTAGTAAAGGTAGTCATGTTTTTGCTGGAAGTTGTTTTCAAGTACATTCATGAAATACATGAATTCAGTTCCATACACATTTTACATGAAATTTAATATGAACTATAGCATCATCTATAGTTGTTTCATGTTTTTGTACATTGAATGTAACGTAAAATGTGTATGAACTTGAATTCATTCTATGTGATTGAGAAAAACTTCCTGATGTTTCTGACAGTGTATGCTCCCCGATGTTGTGATGTTTTTCCACCCAGTCGAGATAAAAAATTACCTAATCGCGAGATATCGCGAGATGAAAAATGACAGGAAGGGTAGGTGATATAATATATCGCGAGTTCCCTGCGTGAAGTGAGGTTAAAGAAGTGAAAAATTCACTCCTCAAAACGACTCAAAGATTCACTCCAATAGAGTGAAAAGTCAAACTTACTTCCAACCTTAATATCGGCTTATTTTAAGATGCAGACAAAACTAGGCCGATTTCAGCTGAAAGTAGGCATCGAAAACAAATGCTGGCACAATGGAAAAGACTGAATTTCAGTCAAGTTTTCAAGTAAGATGCAGCCACTTTCAATCAGACTTTTTTGCAGTGTTGCTTCTATAGAGTAGAATCCTCACTTTCATCAGACAGAGAGATTTTAGAGAGAATTTTTACTTGGAGAAAGTTGAGCAGTGAGAGACTTAAATTCTTCTACAGTTTAGAGGGTGAGAAATTTCCATTTCCATAGCACCGAAAAAACCGCTTGTTGATCAAGATTGAATGTAACCTTCCCACTCTACGGAAAAACTCAGCAACACCAGGTATTTCAGCAAGATGAGAATGGAGAGAAAACATTTGTTTTCTGAAATATGGAACAAAAACCTTCAATCAAATCATCCGATAATCCGACATATGTCATACATCACTCCATAAATGCGATACAAATGTCATATATGTAATATCATATTTTCTCATCCGTAAATGGGTATGTTGTTTCGATTGATTAAACGAGATATTTTATTGTTTCAGTGTATGCGGGGCTGTAAATAGAGTTCCTAGGGAAAATTCATAAAAGGCTGGTGATCGATCGTCGACAAAGGTAATTTAATTCAACGAAACAATTCTGGTTTTATAAATTCACGATCAATCAATAAGATCAGAGCTTCATTGGACAATAGAAATTTTGTGAAAAATGATCGAATTGTTCGTTATCTTGTGACAAATCATATGAAAAGTAACCCTGTACAGGGTGTTCAAAAAAACGTGCAGTACAAAAGTCTTCAATTTCTCTTTTCCCGGATAGATTCATTTTTTCACGATCAGTTTTTATATGATACATCGATGCATTCGTTAAAAAACAAAGAATCTCGAATGATTCAAAGAGAAACTACTTTTGTAAGTCTAAATACAATATCTTGAATAAGACATCGAACGTTACTCGTCATTGTTACAATGGAGTTCCTGTCTCTTGTTGGTTGATTCAAAACCGTGTTGAAGTCTTGAGAAACAAGTGGCTTTCGTCGTTGTTAGTTTTGCAGCGACTGCATTGCGCCACCGTGTTACGCTCTTCGCACGCTCTTCATTTAAATATGTCTACACACGTGTATTACAAACGAACATATGTAAAAAGATGGAATATCCAAGTCCAATACATGTTTCGATAAATTTTCATTCGCATTCGATTCAATTGAATGTAAATCTGAAATCGGTTATCATAATCAAGCGAATTTCAAGTATAACTGAGTCAAATTTGAACCAACGCCTTCTGCAATTCTCGTTGTTTACTTCATTCGCTTGGGTGAATTCACTTTTCACAATGCAGCGGGAACGATACCATCGGGAAAAAGCTTTTTTTATACGCCCTATCATACCGGGAGAAACAATTCTCGCGTTGAAGGAAGCACGTTATCAAAATCATGTCTCAAACGCATTCCTTGTATAAAAGAATTTTCTCTCAGAGAGAGAAAAAAACGCTACGGTTGAAAAGATTTTATTCGAGTCAGAAATACGCTGACTTTTCAAGAGGATGTTACGAATATTTAAAGAAGAAATTCCTGACGAAAAGATTTATCATTCATTGTGGAATATTCTATGAGAGTTGGCTTTTGAAATTTGAGCTGATTAACATTTTTTTTTTAGAATTGAAATATTTAAAGACTTTTCATTGTATGTATCCATGAACTATGATTCCTCGTGGCTGGGGAATTATTGCCCTTACATACACACAATGGTTTACTCATGGTTACTAAGGTGTACACTGAACAAAAATAAATGAATGGTTATTCCCAATCAGAATTCCACAACTAGCGCTGTATTGCGCCAGTACCGGCTAAGACTGGTGGGGTACTGGTGGTCTGTACTGCAGCAGTACTGGCATTTGTCCAAAATGATAACGTTTTTCCATACTGGGTACGTGCTAGCCGACTCTTGGGGGCCCAATACTGGCACTGTACTCCGCCTGTTGTCAACATTGGCATACTTCGGTTTTTTCTGATTGGGTTTGTCCAGTCTCAAAAGATATTTTCTTGATTCTAAATAATATTTAGGCCGCTAGGAATTAGCTGTGGCAGATATTTCTTGTATTTGATATTTGGATAGTGAAAAAAAAGGCTGAAAAGGTAGATTTTAACTCTTGTAGCAAGAACTTTTGTTCCCACAGCTAAAAAAATCCTACAACTGCTAATTTTTAGCTATTCAAGTATCAACTATATCATTTTGTGCCGTGTATTGGGCAACTATCCATTTCTTTGACTAGAAGAAATTTTTTTCACAAATTCAATGATATCACTTATCGACTATTCATATCGAATTTGAATACAGGCTGTTGTACACAATTGATTGGCAAAGCACTACGCTGTGAAACATTTTCCACAATTCCTCTTTGTTTATTATTCATGAAATATAATATATTTGATTCGAATAAAAAGATAGTTCTCCACATGATCGTTCATTTGTGATGATTATTCATATGAAGAGTGTCCCAGAACAAAGTATCGACCTCTCACCAGCGTGTTCCTGACAGAAAACTAAACACTTCTTCCATTCACCATTTTTTGATGCGAGGCTTAGTTTCAGAGTTGATTTCAACGGGTCAAGGGGATGCTACATAAGTATACTCTTCGATGATTGGACTAGCCGATGTATCTGCTACTTGAATTGGCAACTTATTTTTCTTTTAACTCTAAGCTTTGGATCGAAAAATGTCAAATGAAAAAGTTATTCAGTTTTCTCTCAGGAATACGCTGGTTAAATATCGGTACTTTTTTCTGGGACACCCTGTATATATATACTGGGTGATTCAAAATTTCCGTAAACTTTTCTGAGAGCAGATTCTTGATGGAATTCTGAAAAGATTTTGGTCCGGAATATTCAGATCTGATGCTTAGATCCGGAGATATGAGTGTTTTTTAATTTCTTGAAAAATCCAAATACCTCGGAAGTACCATATTTCTGACTTTTGAATCCAACACCATTCACCGAGTCAGATCATGGGGTATCCCTGAAAAAAAAATTAATCTAATTTAGCTTCCTTCGCAGTGGAGTGATAGCGGTTTGAAATTTTTTGCATTCTAGCCAATCAGAATTCAACAACTTCAAATCGCTATAATTCCACAACGAAGGTAGCTAAATTCAAAAAGTCAAAAATCTTCCTAGAATTTCATCAAGAATCTACTCTCATAAAATTTCACGGCAATTTTGAATCACCCAGTGTATGAGGGAATATTTTTGTGTATTAAGAATTACAAAATGGATCAACAAATTATCTTGCTCCGAAGAATTATTATCTTCATCCAAAAAAATTGTTCCGGAGTAATATAATTCTCTTCTTCTATTGGAAATGTATTCCGATACCGAACTATACAATAGCTGCATCCATTATGTACATGGAGTAACGCTACTTTGTTTCAATGCAATTTGTGTTACACATAGACGTAATATTTTCTCTATATTTGTACAAAAATCGTATCCTATTACTATGTAAATCAAGCTTTGAGAGAATTCCTATCAATAGCGATCCGGTACCATGTTATATTCATGATTGACTCATTACAGTTTGAGATAAAAGATGATAAAAGGAATTTAATCATCAATATGCACACAGATTCTTATAATTGAAACCAACATCCAAGATATCGAATATACTTTTTATGCAAGAGGATGGAAACCAATCGATATTATTGGACCTGCATTTATTCTTACAATTTTATCGATATCGCGGAAGCGAGATTTTTTGTATCCAACGCATAAATAATAATATTCCGAACAATTGGTTACAGAATGCTCATAAATATTCCTTATTATACGAAAGAAATCCCTGAAATTTTTTCATGTGTCATATGAATCTATGAAGCATATGATTTATCATTCAAGTCCTCCTATTCCTCGTGACGTGCATCAAATATTCCAATATCCCTGGTTATTTATGATTCAATCGAATCTTCCGACACTTTGCTGTGGATTTATTCAATCTGGATTTCATTTGATTCGAGATTTGAAATGAAAAGAAAATTCTATGTTTCAGATCGAATTTTGAATTGACTAAATTAGGGCTGGGGATATAATGTGGCTCGATGTAAGTTTATATAATATTTGTATCAAGTTCCAATCGATATTTCGTACAAATCTATAGAGACTTGATACAAGTTTTATATAAAATTGTATTGAATCACGTCACAGCCTCAGTCCATCAATCAAATGACGATATAAAATTCCTACGTTGAATAGGGGGCGTCCATTAATTACGTGAGGCGTTTTTGAGAATTCTTCGCCCCCCCTCCCCCCGCCCCTAATCTCACGTGAGATTTTCCAAAATTTGTGTGTTGGGGGTGAATGCGTTGGATTATTGGAAAAAAAATAAAAACACCATTCGTTCTATTACTTTTATTTAAGACTAGCAAAGCATAATATTTGAGAATATCACCGTAAGTTAAAATCACAGTGATGACATGAAATTTTTCAAAATAATTTCACTCAATTCTACACCGGTTTTTGCTAGAAAAATGAATTACATGATGTTTGCTGAGACCCCCCCCCCTCTCCCACCCCAAGTGAGATCTGGAAAGATCTAGCTTGATTCCCTGCTCCCCTTGGACACCTCACGTACACGGAAAGAAGAAAACAGCACTGGTTACTGTCCATAGCAGCAATCAGTTGAAAAACAAATGAAAACACGCTTGGATGACAGAGGTTAGCGCGATCACAGTGATGCGTACTGCAGTGAAATTCGTCAATGCTGTTTGGACATTAACGGTTACTGGGAGACGCAGTAATGAACGGCGTGAATTTGATTTTTCATTAGTTTTCAATGAATTACTGCGATTCACAGTAACCATCGCTTTTTTTCTCTTTTCCGTGTAATTAATGGACGCCCCCATAGATATGGCAATGTTGATAATACAATTATCAATTTATCGAAAAAGAAATAGCTGCTGCAACTACTCAAACAGTTGACTTTCGACCATGTACTCAAGTAACCACTGTAACTACTTAGTAGTCAGAACAACCCTAGTGAAAATGGGAGCATAAGAAGGTTATAAAGCGACGCGGAAGAGTACACGAAACAGTATCTAAGCGCGAAAGAAGCGAAAATTGAAACATTTCACACTTCATTTGTTCCAATATTCGCTTCTGGAGCGTGGACATTTTCACCAGGGAAGTTCTGCGTTGACTGCTTCAATTAACTCAATAGTTGCATCAAATGACGTAAATACTTGGCAATTTACGAAAATTGACTATTCAAGTAGTTGCTGCAACTATTTCTTTTTCCCCGTATGCATTTTTTATTATGAATTTTAGTTGAAGGTAGATGATTATTATCTTTAGACGTGTAATATACGAACGTATGTTACAAGGAAATCGTTAGAATCTGAAAAGGTACTTGTTAGCACATGGCTATCAATGAATTGTCTTTGAATTTATGAAGAATGAGAAAAATCTTCTACAATCTTCCTTTCTTGTCAATTTCTGAACAGAATATTGTAAATACTTGGGGATTTTATCAATGCATAAATTGAATATTCACCAAGTTCGATTTGGAGATTCACAAGAAAAAGAGGTTCAGCAAAAAAGTACAGCAGCTTTTATGATAATAATCTTCATTAATTTTCTAACATATTTGACTCGGTTCCACTGCACAGATAACAAGTTGATGGCTTAGTTTTGATACTTTACCAAAATATTTTATGGATTCTGATTTGATATTCAAATTCTACATACAATTTGAATAATGTTCAGCTCAATTAGAGGACAAAGAATTGATGATTAGTGCGTAAGTGAACAAATAAGTGAAAGCTTTGGGTCCCTCATTTTCATCTATCGGAAGCGTGCAGCAGCGGATGATTAATCACGTGAAAAGATATCGATAAGAAACACAATAGAATTCTGACTTCTATTTACCACTAGTTATGATGAAATGCAGTCATGGCTGATTATCCGCTATTTGTTTATCAGAATATGGATTTTACAGAAAGAATTGATTATTAGATAGGATTGAATGATTCGAGGTTGCTAGCGTGGTTAAATATCAATTATAATCAATTTCCACTGAACATTATTGATAAGATGCTATTAGAAATACTTAATTATTATATATTTCTTTTATTTCAAGGAAACATATTAATTGAGAGAATAGTAGAAGTTTATACAAATAATTTATTATTTTATATGCATTAATATTCATCTGAGTACCCGTATTTACTTAATGTAGACAAATGAAAGAATAATTCCCAATACAAAGATGGCGATTTCATTACATCCGCGAAGAAAATTGAAATATACAAATCGTATTGTACAAATTTTACTTCAGTCTCTAATATTCATTCATTGAGGAGTATTAAACCAGATTATCATGGGTAATAAAATATCTTGTAAATGATTGAAGACTATTATCTACATACAAAGGAGTATCATTTAGGTCCTTGACCTCATGTTTAATCAAAAAGATAGTATCCAGTATCAGATTTCTTATACTCATTACAGTATCGCTTTTTCTTTGCGTGGGATGTGCAGAATAATGAGATCAAGAATATACAGATGGAAAAAATTCTACAAATCATATACATGGAGGAATCAATTCATCCACATTGTATACGATGTTTATTCAGTTCAACGTTTAGTTGAGTGATAAATCATAATAACGCGAGTTATTGGTCCTTATAGAAATCACCCTAGTGATCTCTAGGCTATTAAAAGGCTGTATGTCGGGTCTTCTTGTAAGTCCATCACAAGCATCTCGTAAACCTTGGAAATTCAGGCAGAAATGATTCATGGCGATCTCTGACTACAGTAAAATCTCGTTTATTTCAACTCAAACGCCTGGTTCATTTCAACGCCAAACTGCTCCTCCTTCCCTCACTTTTGAACGGTTTCAAGGCGCGTTTCCGGTGACGATCAGTGTCGTCGAATCGAGAGACGGTTATATGACCCGTCTTGAGGTTTATGCTGATGGTAGGAGCAGTCCCATACAGCACAAGAGTTCCCACAAAGACCTCCCGTTATGCTAATAAATATGTATTCATTATGACTATTTTGGATTCAAAATGAATTCTCAATGAACAACTTAATGTTCAGAAGGAACTCATATCGAAACTCCACGATGAATTCTTCAGGCATTCAATATGTTTTCATTTGGAATCCATTAAATTCATATGGAATTCATTGTAAGTCGCATAACAGGGACTGTTCGAGAGATCTTTGGGAAGTCTTTATAAATTCAAATTGATCATTTGTGTCACAATTAACACATACATGGATAGGAAATGTGCCGTAAATTTTAGGAAAAATCCTATAAATTTACAGTAAAAGTTCCATAAAAATAGCAACTTGATATATTTTTATGTAACAATTCCTATACGTCTACGGGAATTCGCTGTTCCTGGACAAATATAGGAAATTTCCTTCACATACGTATGGGAAAATTCCGAATATTTTTCATAGTGCGGGTTCGAAAGGTCATATATTGTTGTCTTCTTGAATTAATTTTCAAACATACAATGTTCTAGAACCTTGTGGGAACTACCATCTTATCATACTTGATAACAATAATAGTCAAATTTGTCTAAATAATTCGAATGAAGACACTGTAGAAAATTCCCCGTGAATTCTCTATAAGAAATCTTATAAATTTACAGTAAAAATTCCATAAAAACAGCAATTTTTATATATTTTTATGTGAAAATTGCTAAACGTGTACGGAAATTCGCTTCTTTCGTACAAGTATAGGAAATTTTCTTCACATAGGTATTGGAAAATCCCGAATATTTTTTACAGTGGACTTCAATAGAATAAATAATGATATTCATCCTGGAGACGATGGATAAATTATTTATTTGACAGGACTACATTTCTCCCTTCTTTGTGAAAATTGCTATGTAGCTGAACGTTCATTGATGACTGGAATAGAATTATTTTGATAAACTATGTTGGTAAAGTGAAGAAGAATTTCATAAAGATCATTAAAATCAATACAATCCATCAGAAATACTGAGAAACCTTTATTTTTGAATTTTCTAAAGGTTTTTTGTCTACGTAATTCCAACAGCATCGCTTCAAGTGTCATACGAAACTTCATAATTTGATTAAACAACAGAAATTCGATAGAGCTCTATCGTGCGTTGAACTGTGATGTTTGATAAACCATTATTGAATCTCTAATGCTACAGCAGACATGCTTGACAACAGTGAAACTCCATAGGACCCTCTTGTATTACTTTTAATCGTAATACCTTGATGATTTCATGTATTCCACAAAGGACCTCTCCATTGTTGATGAATAAATGTTGTGATAATAAAATGAAAAAACGCAAACAAACGCGAAATCAAATATCACGTTAACGGAATTCGAGAAACCCAAGCAGCACCAATATATACTATGAATGTTCTTCGAATATTCGAAGTATGTAATCAAATATACGACGGTACGTCAATCGAACGTCGATCGAATGAATATCGTACATTTCGAATGTACTATGTACGTTCCTAGTATATTTAAAACAGTCTCATTCGAATATTTTATGAACGTTCATTATATGTTCTCCGTATCTCATTCGTACATCCCACGAATGTTTCTATTTCGTATATACTTGAAACTCCTGTTGCTGCTTGGGAGAGGAAATCTACGGATATTTCGAAAAATCCAAATCAATAAACTTGAAAATTATTCTCGTCATTACACTCGAGCACCTGCGATAATAAATACTCTTGCAAATATTATATTCCTTTGAAATTGATACTGCTTATTTACCGTCACGATAAAGGTGCAGGGCGGAAGTACAAATGCATGTTTCTGCTAGCACTAAGTTTTATCTGATCAACACTGTCTGACGACGTATTAGCGCAATACTTTTTATCTAGTTGAGAACACATGAAATTTCAAGAGGGTCTCGACATTTCATTGCACAAAGAATATGTCTGGTTGCGTCGTCGTGAGTACAGCAATTTACAGCACGCGTATGTGGTTCTTCTGGCTTGTGGAAAAGAAGATGTCACATGCGCGAATTGACTATTGTTAATATTTTTTCATATGTACGGTATCAAATTCACGGGAATCGTGAATTGCAACACAAAATATAATTGCAACATCTCGTCAGATTGTAACTCTATTACTTGGAATGCAATTTTTGACTATGGGGTTTTCAAATGATAATTAACAAGATTGGTTTGTATTTTTAGAATGAACGGTGTTTCAATACGAGGGTGGATTGATAAGTTTCCGGCCTGACCAAGAGATGGCGCCACTAGGCCTACCTTGAGGTGGCGTTCTATAGTACCATCCTTAGATAGCTTGTAGCTATAGTTTCAGTCCGATCGCCATGTTAGTTTAGTTTTGAGAGCACGCTGACCAAGACGCCTCTGTGTTTTTCGTAAAAATGGAAAAGCTGGAAAATCGTGCTGTCATCAAATACTTTTATTTGAAGGGGTTAACGCCGAAGGAAATTAAAGAAGAGATGGACTCAACACTGGGGACATCCTCCCCATCATATTCAACCGTTAAGCAGTGGGTTTCCGAGTTTAATAAGGGTCGTGTGAGCACCTCTGATGAGCCTCGCTCAGGACGCCCCATTGAGGTCACAACTCCAGATATGATCGAAAAAATCCATCAAATAGTGCTGAAAGATCGCAGATTAAAAGTTCGTGAGATAGCTGAGACCTGTAAGATGTCATATGAACGTGTACAAAATATTTTGCACCAACATTTGTATATGGAAAAGCTCTGTGCAAGATGGGTGCCGCGTTTGCTAACAGTCGACCAAAAATTGATTCGAAAGAACATTTCTACCGCCAATTTGGCGTTGTATAAGCGTAATCCAAGCGAATTTTTGCGTCGATTCGTAACCGTTGACGAAACTTGGGTCCACCACTACACTCCTGAAACCAAAGAACAGTCTAAACAGTGGATTGGACCAGGGGAACCAACTCCAAAGAAGGCAAAAACAATTTTTTCGGCGAACAAGGTTATGGCTACTGTTTTTTGGGATGCAAGAGGTATTATATACAGTGATTACCTTGAAAAGGGTAAAACTATCACTGGTCAATACTACGCAGACTTATTGCAATGTTTGAGCCACGAAGTGAAAATTAAACGACCTCATCTGGCGAAGAAAAAAATCTTGTTTCATCACGATAACGCACCAGCGCACACGTCAATCGTTGCGATGGCTAAAATCAACGATCTGAAGTTTGAATTAATGCCGCACCCTCCCTACTCTCCAGACCTAGCCCCGAGTGACTATTATCTGTTTCCTAACCTCAAAAAATGGCTTAGCGGTAAGAGATTTGCGGACAATGAAGAAGTAATCGAAGCTGTAAATGGGTATTTTGAGGAGCTTGACGAATCAGTCTATAGAGATGGCATTACTAGACTAGAACACCGCTATGAGAAATGTATCAGCCTTGGAGGAGATTATGTTGAGAAATAAAAAAAAAAAAATTCTTAAAAACGTTGTTTTTCTTGGTCAGGCCGGAAACTTATCAATCCACCCTCGTAACTTTTTTATCATAAAATGCTCCAACGCTGTGGTAAAGAAGAAATCTTGCTATCGAATGTGTACATAGGAATCCTTGAATAACATTGAAGACACTTCCTGTTTCTTATCAGATGAGTCTCTATAATTGTTTCATTTGGATTTTCAAATCAAATCTCAACAGAGATATGATGCAGGAATAATGCAAACGCATAAAAACGAGTACACGGAAAAAAATTTGCGGTAAATTCTGGGACAGTTACAATTTCTATGATCATTTAAAACGAATTGTGGTCATTCTAACTAAATTGGAGTATATTCAATGATAGTTGCAGTAAATTATATACACGGAAAGACAGGGTCTGTCAAAAATAACTGTCAATTTAGGGAAAACGAGGCTCGCTGAAAAATATTCGTAGGGAGTCTACCAAAAATTCGTAGTCCAAATATTAACAGTTGATAGTTTTATTGGTATTTTTCACAGTGGAACTATCAATTGTTGATACATCGACTATGAATTTTTGGTAGACTCACTACGAATATTTTGGAGCGATTCTCGTTTTCCCTAAATTGACAGTTGTTTTTCTAAACATTAATAAACCCGGTCTTTCCATGCACTTCAAAATTGTCCCTGTCCCAAGTTTTAACAACTAATCAAAATGATGATAATTATTATTTCAACTAATCAGTTATTCACAATAACAATTTCTATATACTCAAAAAAAACCCTTGAATTGAAACTTTTTTATGTTGGAGTGTAGACTCTCTCAAGTTCATCGCAACAGGACAAAGGAATCAAATCTCGTTTTTTCAGTCATGGTAAATTTCAGAAACTTGCCAGAGGATTGATTATTCAAATGAATGATGTACATAATAATATGAATAATGATGAAAGATGGTTGCTGTATACATGAGGATTCTGATTATTACACTATGGAAAGTATGAAATGTTGATGAATGTACAATGGGAGAAGAGAAAAATTTTCATATAATCAATCTCATTTAAACATTCCTCTTCCAATTTAGTTTCCTCTTTCAACAATTTTTCTTTCATCCATATTAAAACCAGGAGCATACGATCTAAAAAGATTTTCAAGATATTCTGATATCATGCAAATAATTTCATTGAAAAATTATGTAGAACCATTCGCATAATCCTGTTAATTTGAATTTTTTCCCCTCCATTCATTAGGGGGGAGTTGCGTTATACATACGATGAGGTTGCTGTCGGGAATTTAATATTAACTGAAATCAAGTTTTAATGAAACGTTGAATCAAATTCACTTGGCGCTTAGCTGTTCCTAGACCTAAACTTGAACCCTGATCGATGATGTTCGAGATGAATTGAAAACCGATAAAAAAAAACAATCATTGATTCTTTGGGTGAACAAAAAAATTACTAACAGAAACCACGAAGGATATTTATTTTTCTAATCACTCATTGAAATTTAATATCAAATCATGTTCCAGTCAACGAGTCATGACTGAGAATTCCGATAATATTTGTCAATGTAGAAAAAAGAATGAATGGATAAATGTAGATCCACATAAAAATCCGTATGCAGAATTGTTTATGTTTGATCTTTATGTATAGACCATGAATGTATACCTCTTTGTTCCTGTAAAAGGAAATGTAAATATTGTGATACCATCAAAAACCGTTCACGACAACTTTCCTCAGGGTACTTCGATTGAAAATGTTTTATTTTGCAATTTACTCGTCATCGTGATGTCTAATAATTTTCACATTGATCGGGCAACGCATTTTGGAGGCACGGAAGGAAACAGAATTTTATCAATATTGACAATTTGTGATGAGATTCGTTAGAACTCTCGTGAAAATACACTGATGCAAATGATTCTCTTCTGACAAATATCCATTGAAATGAAAATCGAGGTTTGGAAGTTTGTATTCCCCAGTACAAACTTTTTGACAATATTAGAGACAGAAATTTTCAATCAATTTTTACATTTTTCCATATTTCACGACAACTCCGATGAAAATTCATGATTCAATAGCTAGGGGCTATCCATTCGTGAGTCAATGAATTTCGACGCGAGCAATCATTTTCGAATAAAGAATTGAATCAAACAGAATCATCATTCAATGGTGAGAGTCACATAGAAATCACTTAACTCCCAAGTGACTCGAACTAACTCGCATTGACTCGCAAGTGATTCCAACTGCTGAATCATTGAGAGTCCCTTTTTAATGCAGAGAATCATATCGAATGAAATGACATGATTTCACGGAGAAAAAAGTATTGCTGGCATAACAAGCAGGTCTGTAACTATAGCGCTTACAAAAAAAATTAGCTGAAAGAGCAAGAAAAATGATTGACACAACTACATGTTTTTGCTGACATAAATCAATTTGTTAGCAGAACTAACGTCGTAGCTGCTGGAGTGAATATTTTTGCAAGGACAACAAATTTCTTTTGAGGCGCTATAGTAGCAAACCATTTGTTCTCCGTGTGTGAACAGCCCCTCGATTAATAGAATTCTCTTTTCGAAACAATTGCATGATGAACGCTTCAAACTTCCCGATGATTGTGTTAACTCTCGGATTGCCGGAATGACGGCAATAATGATGTGACTCGACACAAAGAGATGAAAATTCGCTGTAACAGCGACATTTGATTTTGCTGCAGTGAAAATTTTTGTCAGCTGAGGCAGCAAAAAATGTCGAGTCTTCCAACCAAATGTATTCGCTATTTTGTATATGATGCCAAAAATTTTGCCAGTCCAGCGGAAAATTGGCTGTTTCAGTTAATCATGTTGCTCTCTCAACAGTCCAGCTAGCTGTGGCAGCGAATTTTCAGCTGGGTTAGCAAAAAGATTTGCTATTTTATATGCAATATTTCAACGTGCTACATCAGCAAATTTTTTTTCTCCATGAATGTGACTGTATATAAAATTTATATGAAGTTTCAATTTGGTACAAATTTCATATGAAATCACATTGAGTCAAATCGTAGCCCTATCCCTAGTTGGATTAGTACTTATAATGACTATTCACCAAGTACACAGTCTCTGATTCAACAGTGATTGGTGTACTTATGACTGATCGGTAATGGATTCCCCTGATTCATTAGATTTAAACCTCTCATCCGCATTGATTAATCAGGTCACATTTCATAATTGTAAATTTTTCTTCATCTGATCTATTTTTTCTCGATCAGAAGGATTTCCCATTGGCGATAGAATACATTTTTATCAATGTAATGTAAATCATCATTCAGATGAAAATAGTCCATACATCGTTGTGTCGTTACATCGCATTCCAACGGAATAAAAGTACTTCTCCCGGCTGTTCTCAAATTCTCTCACAATTTGAATTCAGTTTCACATCATACTTTGTTCCGTACTCTTTACGTTTCAATATTTTATTTCTCTCATTCTTCGATAGAAGAACCCGGGTAATAATTCAGACTTGTTACGTGAAAAGAATGCACGTTCCATGTGGATTACAGTAAGAGAATAAAGAGGAAGGAGGGTAGGAATTGTAACTCTCCCGCTGAACACATTCATTAGGAACTTGAAACCAAATTTTTGGAATAATATCATCCGGTGGAAGGGATTGAATATTTTCATGTACCTGCTGTGTCATCATAATCAATCAAGAATCGTTAATGATATTGTATGCAAATCTTGTTTGATACATTCGAGAATAGTTCACCAATGTACGCCGTCTCCGAATGATTATTCCTCCTCAGTCAATTCTATTTGAAAAACAAAAACGATTTTCTTTTCTAATAATTTTGATAAGCGAAAGAGCATTTTTATTATAGAAAATCATCCAATTTAAATGAGAACGCTACATCCCTCCCACATATTGTTATTTTCCTGAAAAAAAACTGCTTCGTTTTGAGCGAACAACTGCTTGAATCCATGTTCTCCTGATACAGGAATATACTATATAATATATGTATATTATATATATATACATATATATATATATACACGAGCTGGCACACGTGACTAAACCGTTGAGCGTAAGAGCGCACGCGATTTAACAACGTCAACAGCTTCGAGTAGATTGTACATAACATCACAGTTATAGTACTACGTATACATTTCTTTTCCCTTCTCCTTTCTACGTATTTTAGATCGTTCACAGCCGTAAAAATGTCAACCTTTAGAAGTTTGTGATGGTTATGTTCACCCTTGGCCTTGATTGCAAGCGATTTGGGTTTTCACTGAAATACCTTGTCGTCCGAATACTGTTCCCAACAGTGCTGAGTTATGATATCGATCATAAGAAAAAGAAATCATAATCAAGTTTCAAAGATACTTTCAGCTTGTACTTTTAAAATATATTGATACCTTTCGAATACTCAGTGGGATTGTATTGCATTGTACTCGTTGAAACCATAAATTCCAAAATCATAGGTATATTTAGATTAATTCATAATTATCCAAGACTCAATCCGAAAATATTATATATAAATATATATATAATATATCAGCGTATATGTTCGAATACTAATTCACACGTACAAACCCTAGCAGAAAACATTCTAGGCCCTCCTTCGCCCCTTACTTGGTGCTATCAAAGAAGACTACCCACGTAGAAATTGAAGGATGGTCCAGTACCGACTCGATACAGGCTGCCAGGGTGCAACCGTTGGCGGCCGGTGTCGGTCAGACTACGGAATGATAACGCCAAATAACTCTCATCCGGTACCGGTTACCAACATCAATTCAGTACTGGAAATCAGTGTGGTTCCGACATTGAGAACTAATACTACTAGTATTGATCGCTATTCAAGTACCGACGACTGTTACTTAACCGACCCAGGTAAAAATTGACCATGGGCGCTAGGTTGCCGCAAGGCTCACCAAGATGGGCCGAGCCTAGGCTACCAGGCATGGCGCAACTCTGAAATGATAACATCATTTCAGCCTCAGCCCATTTGTTTCCACAATCAAGACCCAACACTGGAAACAGGGTTGTGATAGCATATGCCGTCAATGGCAGACCATACAAAAATTTGTTCGCCAAGGATGAGCCAACGCTGTAGCAATCTTGCGGCAGGGTTGCGCCCATCTCATGCCAATGGTCACTTTTATTTTTTATTGTAATTGAAAATAAAATAAAAAATCCATTCTATCATTTCGATTGAACGAAATGAATGTCGGAGAATTTCAACATGTAATTTTTCTGATTAGTTTAAACTGATGAATGACGTAAATCCGGTGGTCCTGGCGTAGAAGTAGGCGGGTCTGGAAACAGATGAAGAATTATTTCTGTCATGGAATCTTCAAAGGAGACTTATATATTGATTGAATGCTTGGTTCGCCACTCGCAGGAAACAAGCATTACTCTGGTGAGAGTTATTGTAATTTGCTGTTTGAGAAGGAAGTTTCACTCTTAGCCAAGCTATCACTCAAGTCGAGTCAAGCTAACGCCTAAACTGAGCGAGGCCATCGCCCAAGCTGAGCCAAGCTATTGCCCAAGCTGGACCAAGCTACGACCCATGCTTGGTGCAACATGAGAATCCATTGTCATTCAGAGTTGCCTAATGCTTGGAGCAGTGTCCCGCCAAGCCCTAGAGAGCCTCTGTTGAAAGCATGCGTTTTCCTTCAAGCAATATTGGTTGAAGGATGGGCCAAGCGTGGCGCAGCCAATGATGAATGATGGATCAACGAAGTCGATTTATGACTTCCCATATTGGTACAATGTTTAGACCATTGTCAACCATCCTTGTCCCTACATAGATTGCCCAGCTTTGACTGGCAGTCTTGCGTCTAGCTATATTCCGTCGTCAGCATTGGCGGAGCCTAAAGATTTTTATATGGGGTTATTTGCGCTGTTATAACTTTGGAAAGTTCTGAATGTATTATCAAAATATCTGCACTAGGGGGAATTTAGAGTGGAATTTACTATTGGATGATAGAATGACCACCAACGGTTGCGAACTGGCAGCCTGTATCAAGCCGGTACTGGACCATTCGTCAATTTCTACGTGGCCAATCAAGTCTTCTCTCAAAGTACACGAGATATTTATTCACATTGGTTCGGTACTGAATGAACGTTGGAGGCCAACGCTTGCGTACTAAAATTGTGTCGTTATTAATCCGACATTGATGGAAAAGTGGTCAATAACGGTTGGTTCAAATATCGAACCAGTACCGACATGAACTTGAAATGAACTCGGTTAAGTACCGATCCGCATTCGGCAGACAACCGTTGGTGGTCCATACCTTTTCAGTACCGATCCGTTCGTCACCATCGGCTCAGTACCGGAATTTCTACGTGGGTAGGTGTATCCCTGGCCCCGATATGGGTCAGTGGACTGCCTAATATGATTCCTATAAGAGAAAATACAAAAAAATATACGGTAATTGAATTTGTACAATTTCCAGGGATCTGAATGAATACGTGAAAATTCGATAAGATCTAATGAGATTCTGTGGAGATTTGATTGGATCTGATCAGTTTTCTCCGGGAAGCACAGATTACATGAACGCTTGTTATTTATCATAAAAATAAGGTACCGAAGAGTACATCGAATATGGAACAAAAATGCTTGAATTGAGAATGAATATGAAAAATTTGTGGATAGTGATGTGAATCGTATATAAATTTCTGTACCCTTGAAACAGTAATTTCTCGCGAATACTCGTAGGAGTTGAATTTCTTGCAACAACATTAATTATTGAAGTTCCCCAGCATTCAATATAAGCAGTAAATTTGTGATTAGACTCAACATGTAATATCGGAAGAGAATATACTCCACCGACATCGCTGAACTTTCCCTTCAAATTAGTACATCGAAATTCTTGATCTAAGTGAGCCAAAATTTCTTGGAGAATGTTAAGCAAAATTTCAGTAACTTTCAAGATGTCTATCAAAATCATACAATTCCAAATGAAATGGAAATCATTCAACATTTCAGCACAGTCAAAATTCAAGCGAAAAATACCTAGAAAGAGAGAAATTGAAGTGAAGAGAGTCACCACAACCAGGAAGCAAAGAAAGCGGTTACAAAGCAAAACATATACGAAAACCGTTCTGTCAGAAACATGCGAATAAATTCTAGAAGACCAAACGAGAAAAACAGGTGAGTGATAAAAGAAATCCTTTTAAATTAAAACAGTGAAAAACACTTGATGAATTTCACTGTCTGAATTTGAAAAATTTTTGTTTTATCGCTAACCTGTCCCCTCTTTGTTTCTCCCAGAATTTATTCGTATGTTTCTGACGGAAAGGTTCTCCTATATTTTTTGCTTTGTCACCACCAGTTCTTCGGCCTTTTCGCCGCGGTGAATCTCTTCACTTCAATTTCTCTGTCTCTTAGTATTTTTCATTTCAATTTTGACCATGGTATACGTTTATTTTTGTTATATACGTTTTGTTTGTTTCCTTTCAAAATTTCATATTTTGTTCAGATATCTTGAGAATGATTAAAATTCAATCGAAACGTCGAATTTGTTTTTCAATTTTCTTTCGCATTTTGATGGCGGTTCATTTTACACTGGAGAATTTTGGATGAATTATTGAACGTATGAAATTTCTATTATACATAAAATCTTCATAATTAATGAATGAGAAAATTTGTATGGTCAAATTAGGTTACAAGCCGAGGTAGAAATGATTCATGTTGCTCCATGGGTCTTGTGAAGGCCTGGTCAGAACCTCATCAGGCCTCGTTAGGCCCTGACAAGAGCTAATGATTGCAGCAAATTATTTTTAAATTATTTACTTATATCGTTTGTATAAAAACCTATGAATGTAAGAGAAGATCACGTACAGAGGCTTCTACATACATTTGGAGTGTCCGCTCAATGAACATGTAACATCTCAAACTTGTCTCAAAGTTTCGCGTATAACGCTCTGAAAAATTGTTTACAGATATCGAAAGAATGTGTTGTTCATTGGACAATGTATACACACACGCAAGGAAAATGAAATAGCTACGTGGCAGCTGCTTCCTTTTTTAATTGCCATTGTTAAAATAATTGCAGCCATAACAATTCGTTAGCTATCACTGTAGAAAATCGTAGCTGTGACTGCACTGTGAAAAAAATCCTTCTGAAAATTCAGAAAATGGGACTATAATTTTTTACAGTCACTTTTTTTTTAATTTTCAGATAAATTTCACTAAATTTTGAGGAAGTGTTCTGGAAATTCAATCGAGTGAAAAATTACATTCACATTTTCTGAATGTTTAGAAGGAGATTTTCACAGTGCGCACAGTTTTTGTGGTTGATATTTGAGTGACCAAATAATTTCCCTGTTGTAAAATCCTGATCGATGCAGATAAATCTTCATCGATCTTGTTTCAAATACACATATCGAACCGTATAAACTTTTCGGTTTCATCTGTTTTGATGGGATTTTTATAAGAGAAGTTGCTGGTGCCAGATGAAATCCCATCCAAACTCGTGAATCTTGTCAAATCTCATAGATGCTGTTCTAAATGCAGATATCAAACCTCATGAAAACTGATGAAACTGAATCGAAAACCGTAAAATCAACTTATGCGGTTTTCCGAGCAGAAAAATTGTATGGCCAGCCTCATGTTCAATATGGGCCTAATGACGCAGTGATAGGGTTCACCTTTCTTTGGTATACTTGATCTGGTCCTGGCGAGGCCACGCCTGATTAGAGTTAACCAGACCTGGTCCTGATAGGTTTGTGATTTGGCATACCCTATCTTAGTTCGTTGAATCAGGCCCTGATACAACGGTGCGTTACATTCCATACCAGGGTCTGATTCAAAAACAGGCTCTCCAGATCTGGTCCTGACCGAACATCCAATATCAATTTCTGCTCGGGTTGATGGGAATTTTATAACAGGGTCAGTTGTGAAATTTTCGCTGTGGCAGCTACATTTCTTGCTTTTAACGCTAAATGAGTAGCTGTGACAGCTAGCAAATAGCTCCAGTAGCTAATTTTTAGCTATCAAAATAAGCTCATTATTTTTTTTCGTGTAATATGAAGAAAATCTCCAAACAAATTTTTGTTTTCAATAAATACCCCTATATTTCTGAAGTTGAAATCATTCATTCAACACCGTTTCAATATGATTTCTCAATTTCGTTTCTTAATCACTCTTTTCATCTCAAATCGTCAATTTAGCTCTATTGCTGTTTATGAAACCATATATTCTCCCCTACGTATCGACATCAACGATTCAAACTTCAACAGTGTATACCCTTTCACGTTCAACAGATGTAATTAACAACAGGAGAAAGTGAGTTATCCAAATTAAGGTACATTTATTGAACAATAAACCAACCCCTTCTTCCAATGTGTACTGAAACGTTATCAGACTTTGTAGATCCCGAGAGGAAATTAAAGTCGTTTATACTTGAAAAACCGAATCGAATTTCAACGACAGAAAGATATTCCGTTTTTGTTCGAATGTATTGTTAAACTCTTTGGTATGATTTCCGGAAGACCGTGTATGTATCATGCATGTTACACAGGAAGTCATCTCGGAAATCGAACTTGGAATATTTCTATTGAATTCAAAACCTAGTCCATCATCGGAAGTGGTACAAGTTTAGAAAATTCTGTCAGCTACGAACATACGCACAGTACGTGACGCACGTCATATAGCGTTCAGAGCTCGAGATCATTTTTTTACTTTTTTGTTTTTCATTTCCCAACGAACACGTTCACAATCTCGTGGAGAAGTAGTTATGCTCTGGTTCTCTCGGCCTTTCGCTTTTCACTTGTATGAAAAGAAATAAGGTGCAGGGATAACGGAGGCTCAACGCATTAATCGTCGATCATACTGAAATTGAACGCGACGAACTTTAACAAGTACCAGCAAGTGAATCGATCGCAAGTCATTATAACTTGCCAATGATGGGATTTTTCTCTCTTGTATCAATCCTTTCTCTCTATCTACTATCTCTCTCTCACTTTTAATATGATTATGATGATAATGGAATTAAATTCCAATTAATCATTTCCAACACGATAATGTCAATCAAATATATTATTACCGTGATGATCGAGTTTCACACCACAATTCCCTCAAAATATTGATATGTGGGGAAATGCGTCATGACTGTAGCGTGTTAAGAATATTAATATGTATATTTTATATACCATCTTACATCTTTACATTTCTGATATTTGTGCTTAAAGATATTTGAATTCTATGATAAACTGGGAGGGAAAATTTGATCCACTTCCGGTCCAAGAACATGTATTTTTACACTGAAAAATACAGTTTTTATCTGAAAACACTTCGCATTGTGGTTGAAAATCATAGAATAACCTAGTACTGGAGATTATTCACACACATAGGTATACAAAATGGGGATAAAGCGCGTTTAAAGTATGGAATTCTATAGAATTTCTATATAAAGTACATGCGGATGACCTATAGGGAATGTAATAAAACCCTCACATATGTGTTAGCATGACGGTCAGTTTGGTCATCATTCTATCCCATGTGGAAAAAGAATTGAAAAGAAGATAGCTCGTAGGAAAGAGCGATAATATAAACAGTTTTGACACTTTTATATAAAGTACGTATAAAATTTTAAGAGATATTTCATAAAAATTCCTGAACGACTGATATTTTTACCATTAAAAAATATCACCCATCCGTAATAACTAGCTTACTCAGTGAAAAAATGTTCTATCGCAGCAAATCGAGGTATCATGTATAGAATAGCCAGAACAAAATAACCCAAAAACACCCTGGAAAAAGGGGAAAAGGTATCGAAGAAGCTGTTATTTCTAATTACAATGAATTTATATTCAAAATTTACCTCTATAATTATGGACATAAGAAATTACTTCTGAAAGAAGTAAATGCGAGTGAAGTGAAATCCAAAAGATAACTAAGTATAAATACTGAATCATACTGGGATTAAACGCATTTCCAATCAATCTTATAGTTCATGAATAGAATATAATTAATGTTTAGTGTCAAAATATTTCGAGATCATTTAAAGAAGAATAATCAATTCAAATTTAAAGTATAATTGTAGAATTTCAATTACGTATTTCACTTTTCATATCAAATGTACGTGATATAAACCGCAATGTATCCCATATGACACACGAAGAATTCTTTTTCAAGAATGTGAATAGAATTCTTGTTGAACTCTTTTCAAACTGATGGAATCATCAAGAACTCTGAAAGTGTGAACTTTATTTTACTTACATTGATGAGTTCTTTGAGAGCAATGAAACGATCTAAAAAGCAATTCAGAAGAACTCGTTGATGTTAGTGGAATAGAACATTTTCAGAATCCTTCATGAATTCCGAACTT
The DNA here is from genome assembly GCA_018340375.1 of Gonatopus flavifemur. Lineage (NCBI taxonomy): Eukaryota > Metazoa > Arthropoda > Insecta > Hymenoptera > Dryinidae > Gonatopus > Gonatopus flavifemur. The sequence goes on from JAFFJZ010000002.1 coordinate 25,899,006, forward strand.
CGAAAAGAGTGCCACAAGAATTCTATTCATATTCTCGAGAAAGAATTCTTCGTGTGTTAAATGGGATGTGAGAACGTGATATGAACAAAGCTATAAAATTAATCAAAACCATAAAGAACATAAATGTAATAATAATAATAATAATCAGAATGCCAAATTACAAAAAACCCAGAAAAGTCCCGAAAATTCACTTATTTGTGAAAAAACCGGAAAAACCGGCCTGGGTCGGGTTAGGATAGCAGAAATTTTTGTCAACCTAGCTAAAAATTCGCTGCCACAACTAACTGGATTGCTGAGAGAGCAACATTATTGATTAAAAATAACTAATTTGTCGCTGGACTAACCATATTTTTGGTGTTATACACAGAATAGCAGACATATTTTGCTAGAGGAGCAAATATTTTCTGTAACAAAATTACTGTGACAGCAAAGACATTGCTGTCATACCAAGAAATTCACTGCTCTAGCAGAAGGTAACCAGCAAAATCAGATTTCGCTGTCATAGCGAATTTTTTTTTCTCCGTGTGTACATCAGTGATGTTGATTCTTTTATGTAACAAGTATTTAATTCTCATAGATTTATATAAAGTATCGATAAAAATTTGATATATTCTGTAAGAAGACGAATCGATATCACCAACGTAGACTACTTCATATGAATTGAATTTATATATACTTTTTCCTCACGAGAGAGTTCATTCTGTTTTTGATTTGTCAATTTTCAATCAAAAGTTTCGATCAATGACACATGAAAATGACAGTACAGTACAAATATTGATAAAACATGTGTTCGCTTCCATTCGTGTTGAAAGAATTGTTTTATCCGTTACTTTTGTTCCTCTGAAACAATTCAAGTGGTATGTTGTATGCTTTTCATTATTTCGGTCTCTGTTATATATGAATGTGTTCATTAGAGATGGGCAAAAGTAACGGTAATCGTTACTTTTGCTAAACTGAAACTGTGCTGAATGAAGGAAAGGGAAAAGAGCAAAGTAATATAATATTCGGAAGATCTTTATTAATGTTTGATTAATTGTTAACTAATATTTTATATGTAATGGTGGATAACGATCCTTTACGTTCTCTAAGAATATTCTACCCTTTGCGAATGATGATTCATGATGATTCTAAGAAAATCGACAAATTACTCGAAGAGTATCGAGTAGCTCGCAAATTCTCGAGTAGTACAAGATACTCGACTCGACTCGAGAATACTCGAAAATTTCGAGCACTCGCACCCTCCTAGTTCACAATGTAAAAAATTCCTTCCGAAAATCCATAAAATGTGGCTGTAATTTTTCATAGCCACTTTTCTCTGAATTTTCAGCAAAATTTTGCTAAATTTTGAGGAACTCAACTGAATTTTTAGATTATGTTCTGAAATTTAGTTGAAGTTTCTCAAAATTCAAAAAATCTCAAAATGTAAAAAATCACAGTCACATTTTCTGAATTTTCAGAAGACATTTTTCACAGTGTGAGAGGTTGTTGAATTTTTAAAATAATTGTAGTTTACCCTGATAAAAATTTTCATAACACATTTCAACCAATTTGACTTTAGTGCTCATAGTTTAAACAAAAGTGCAGCTCTTCAAAAGTGGTCGATGTGGATTTTTAATGCTTCGATTGATCGTACAGCAACATTGATAGTCCATGAACACGTTCAGAGGAATAAAAGGGAGTCCAAACGGTTTGTTTTATCACTCGGGATTATTTTATGGAAATAAATTCAAAAGTAACGTACTTGACTGGGGATTAGATTTCGAAATACATTTTTATCTTATCCACATGGTGTAATTTTACTGGAAAAACATGATTTCACATTCCTAATCAACAATTTGAAATACATTAAATAAATTTTGGCAACCATCCGATACAAGACGCGGCTCCACTCTGGAAGCTCAAAATTTACTCAATTTTGCAAACCACGGAAGACCGCACAGCGAATCTTCGCCGAAACAACTAATTTGAACTGCATTCTAGCAATTTTTTTGGGACATCTGGGTGAACACAGGCTATAAAGTGCGTTAGAAATGTGTATGACGGTTTACCATAATAATGGCAGACATAATAATGGGACATATGAGCATGTATGTTCATTTTTCCCTAATTATGGCAATCTATATCTCATTTTGATGGAAATAACTTCGTATCTGATACATATTACTATAAGTTTTGAAAAAAATACCACAAATTAAAAGAAAAATGTTCATAAACGCTCATGTGTCCCAAAACTGCTACACAGAGAAAAGTTTATATTAAGGATTACCATATTCTTATGGTACTCGTGGGATATACTTTATTATGAGGCTCTGAATCATGTTTATTTCAAATGATAACAGATTTATTCTTGTCCTCGCGAGAGAGTATAGCAAACGCTCGAATACTTGTGGTTCAGAACGACATAATCAAGTACATCCCGAAAATCCAATATAATTATAGTAATCTCTAATATAAACATTTTACAGAGTATTATTATTATGGGGATCTCTGCTATATAAATTTCTCGACGTTTAGAAACCAACTTATCATCTGGGAAAACTGGCTGAGGCCCATTTAATTCCCATTCATAATTTCTACTAGGGTACGTCCCCAATTGATTTCTGTTAAACTTATATTCGATTTGTTCATGATGGATAAGCAACACAGGATGTATTCAAATGAATCAAAATATGGAAAAGATCGTAAAATGAAAAATTTTGGCGAATCAAAAAGCCAATGGACGGAATTCTGAAATGATGGAAATTGGAACGGTGAACGTTGTGTACACGAATCCACTTGCATTTAATCCATACCAGATTTCCACAGGATAATATCAGGATTAAACTATACCCATGTGAATGAAATGCATATAGATCACGTACGTATATCCTACCTACCTCTGAAAAACATATGTATCATGTCCGTATTAAATCTAACACATAAATGGCATATTTTTTTGTACGCATACCGTACAACGGAGACTTTTTTTTCATATGCAGGCTACTATACATGATTGAGATTCAGATTTATTCCATATATATTCCTCAATCATTATTATCATTACGAACATAAATTAGTGCAAAGAGATATGAGAATGATGAAAATTTATAATGATAATTATTAAAGTGGAGATCTCGAACGGAGATCTGCCATTAGAGAATTATAAAAAGAAATTCATCATCCAAAGAAGTTGCAGGGAACTACGTTGGACCGTTATACTTTTGTTGTACTGTTATTCGGAAAAAACCAGACAGTCTCCTCGAGATGAGAAATCTTTATGCAATACTCAAGCGATTTCCGATATGCAGGCGCATGAACGGGTTTGATCATGATATCTTATTATACCTATTTTAATGATGTTATGTGTACGCACATGTCATTATGTGAAATAATATACACAATTATACAGAGCAAAATCCAATCACTAGGAGATAATCAGCGTACAGTGGGAAATTTTTGCCCATTTATGAACGAAAATCTGTTCAATATTTATCTCATGTTGATGAATATTTTTTTTTCAAAAACTTGGGAAGTATAACACAAATCTTATACAATTGTATACAGTTTTGGACATTTTTTCCACATGGGTCGCACCAATTACTACGGTATTTTTGTTTATGGTGGTCGATGTTTTATAAAATGCAGTACGGATTCCATAAGTCCGTGATTGAATTACATCGATGCTGTCACACATTACACGGAAAGAATTGATGATCCAAATTTTCGTTGACTAGTATTTCGTTGACTAGTTCGTAGTAGTATGTCACTTTTGGACGAGGCACAAATCCGAGAAGAATTCATACACTGCCCTAACAGCACACTCCGTCGCATCTCCGTCCCATACAGCGCACTTGGATATGGCATCCATCAGATATCCAATAGATATCCAAATGTCCGTCCAATATCCATTTGACGTCCATTAGATCTCCATTGGATATTCCAAATATCCTGGATATCTAATGGACATCTAATGGATATATGTGTGCTGTATGGGGTGGTCTCCACGGAGATAGATCGTATCCACGTGGAGACTACGGAGATGCAACGAAGTGTGCTGTTAGGGTGGATTTTAATAATTCGTTGACTTTGTCCATGATTTCACCGATGGAATTCACTGTTCATTTTGATTGTCGAAATAATGGAAAGATTCAACGAATTATTAAAATCCAGTGTACGAATTCTTCTGGAATTTGTGCTCCGTTCCAAAGTGACATACTAGTCAACGAAAATTTGGATCACTAATTTTTTCCGTGTACTCAGTACTAATGGAAATTCATAGTTTTCACTCTTTTGATAATCGATTTTGTACGCAAATTGATTGATTTCATCTAGATTTTGAGGAAGTATTCACTATGCACAGGAATGTCTGATCTCCGAATCCCAGCCAGCAAAATTGAGGCAGCGCTTCGTGCAGCGTCGCTACCATCCACTCACACATTCAAAAATGTCTTGGATACATACAATACTTAATTTATGTATGAAAATGGGAGCGACTTAGTAGTATCTCACTAGAAGCACTACTTAGTAGCACTCCTTGGTAATACTGGTAGCACTGAGGTAGTGCTACGTTATAGTTTGCCCTGATTAAACAAACCCATTCATTCCGATTGAATGTGCGGAATTCCGATTGAAACCGATTCATTCCGATTAAATTTGAATCGGAATTTTGCACGTTTAATCGGGATGAATCGGAATTAATCGGTTTTTTAAACCAGGGTGCATTGTACATATGCTAAGGTAGGAAGCAGTGCCAAAATTTTGACAAAGCTACTACGCTGCCACCGTGGCACTGCTAGTAGCATAAACACAAATTTAGGAGCGCTTTGCTGGCCGGGTTGGCATCTCAGGCTCTGCCTTGAGCCAAATTAGCACGATCAGGTCCAGGGGGTAATTTCTGGCTGGGACAGGGTTCAGACAGAACTGGAATTCCGGGAAATTCGGGGAAACTCAGGGAAATAAAAATTTGACTCAAAACACCGGGAATTCTCAGGGAAATTATCAAAAATTCCCAAAAACCTGGAAATCCCAGGGAAATTACTAGAATTTTTTCAAAATAAAAATTTGTTCATTTATTCTATTTTTCATTCTCTACAACATATTTTCTTAATTTTTAATTGTGGAATCTGAGAAATTATACACTGAGGAAAAAATGTTTAGGGACACATTCATGATCCGAAGGTTTCCTGAAATTAGAATTTTACTCAGGGAAATCACAGGGAAAACTCAGGGAAATTGATTGAACAAAACTTGTCTGAACCCTGTGGGATGAATTATGAAATTTCAGTCGGATTTGCATAGTATTTTCATGCTTTGTGACATGATACAGAGAAAAAACATACTTGTATCTGAAAAATAGGTAAATTGAAATACCCCAAGAGAACATGAACATTCAAACAACGTTTGTTAAACGTAAAGTAAAGCTACGGATACGCTGATTGTAAGTTCATCTAAATTCAACCTCAAATCGATTTATTTGACCCTTGTTTTCTTGGGGTAGTGATCCACCGATTCGCCGAATCCCCGTCTTAACGTAGAACGAAATTCTTTGCAGGTCAATTCAAGTATTGCAGAAATTCCACCGCTATGCATTGGATTTGAACTCTTTTTGGTGATATTGAAAAGAAAATTCATAAATATTGCATGAGATTTCGATTTTAAATTAATTGTTGTCCATAAATGCATCCAAATTCCTTACCGAGGAGCACACTAAGAGAAAATTACATAATCCAAGCATTTATAAAAGTATATATTTTTGATATGTATTCTCTAATACGTGATCTAATCTAAAATGTAAATATCATTTACTTCGTTCTGATTGAAAAAAAAGATTTGAAATTATTTCTCGAAAATGTTTCCCTTCCCTTCATACATAGTTATCTTCTTGTTAACATAACGTAATAAAATTATCAATTCAGGAGAAGGTAGTTTTTACGAAACGTGACTCGAGTTTCAATGTTTTGTAAACCAGCAGGAGCAGATATATCAACTTGTAAGCTTCTGAAGTATGAAACAGTCGAAACTAGTAGAAGAGAGGAAAAAGGAATTCTAGAGAATCATTGAATTTGAAGCACTAAAAAAAAGACTTTGAAAAAGTAGAAAGAGGTGTTTATAATGTGCCAAAATGTTTCTTGCAGGTACTCTTGAATTCATCATGTATCATTTACGAAACTAATAATGGAAAATTAACATCATCTTATGTTGGATTTTTCAAACTACTTCGGGAAACAAACAACCATTCAAACTGCTCCAAAAGTTATCATTGGTCCTTTACAAACTTTGTTAGTAGATCGTGAAGAACAAAAACAGTACTCACGGAAAACTATTCGGAATTTTTCATAGAAGATAAGGAGAGTGAAAATTTGCCAACTCGGGGAATCAAAGTCCGTACAGTTGAATCGAACCTGTTTTTGTTGTACACAGGATACTCTTGGATCATCGAGTGTCTTCGTTTTGTTTTGTCGTTTAATCTGTTCCATTGATCCTCAATCACAATGTATCGTGGAAGCGAATCATAAGAAGCTAGGCAGAACTCGAGATTCGAGCACTTCGAAAGAGTGACACCGAAAATCCCTTGGTTTTCAGAGCTTCAAATTTAAACTACATTGTTTGACAAATGATAAGTTATGTAATAATGAAAAACTCAATACCATTTGATGCTGGACACACGTTTAGTTTCGAGAATACAAAGGATTGAAGTGGAATGGAAAAATCTTTTGTGAATTTATACAAAAATTTGGCTGTTTTTACCTAAACATTTCAAAAGAGAATCAAAAGTTTTCTTCAATTAACAAAAATGTTTGATTTTCTCTGAATTTTGTTCAAAAATCCACTAGGGGGAATGTTTGATATTCTTGAAGTTTGAATCGTTGATAGAGACGGAACGAAAATTCAAACTTATAAAATCTGATGAATAAATCGGTGTTTAACTTCCCGAATGAACTCCTTGGGAGTGAGAACATCTTTTGAACGATATGTTGCAAGATTTTAGATTATTAATAGCTGGGTACTGCCTTACTCGACCATGAATTTGATCGAATTTGTTTCAATCAACGATTCAAATGTCAGCAAAATGAATGTTTGTGTAAAAAACTGCGAATTTTTTTTGTGAATCTACAACGAAATTTACTCCAGTTTCCATTCCTTTGAGCGGAGTTCACATTCGATGATCGTTGGCAGTTTCCACGGATTTGAAGAAACTGAATACACAACAATATTGAATGGATAGTAACACATCTCATAATTTTTTTTAAAAAAAAGCGTATACTCTCTGCCTGAACTGAAATTCTGCGAGAAGAAGTGAAGTTTCTTACCTTTTCCCAAGTTGGATTGTAAGATGTTTGGATGTTTTCATGAATTTGTTGCGACTTTTTACTTATTCAGACTTGTAATCTCATGAAAATTTCAACATAACGTATGTCCAGGTCTAAACCCTAGGAACGTTTCAGTCGAATCGAGTGAAATCATTCGGAATGTGGATAAATTATACTTTTACACACAATATATACTAATTTTGTATTAAAACTTCATCACCTCCATCAGAAATACATCTTTGATTTGATACAACGAGGGTTTTACTTCACCCACATTTTTTGTCTCTCATAAACCACAGAAAGTTCTAATTACCAAGTACTGGAGGTTTCACCGATTCTATCAAAATGAGTATAGGATTTCATTCAACTTCTCCATCTCTTCGATCTTGCTTCTGGCTATTGGAAACGTTGTATGAGTGGGTAGACGACCGAATTTGTCCCTTTGATGCATCTCAAGATTTTATACAATTTATATTCGAACGTATGTCGTCTTTACGAGTCTGCCAGCACGAAAAGAAGCAACGTCGCATTTAAATTTCAACGAGTCGCCACCGCTTGCCGCAGAGCAATTCCATCTTGATACACTGTACGACGTAAATCCACCGAGCAGAAACGATGATATACTTCCCTCTGAATTCTTTTTACTCCTTCCAAGCTCTTTTTTATGTCCTTCACTTCTTTTTTTGTCTTGCCCTATCGGGATAATATACTTTGAAATGTTTTTCCAAACAATTTTGTTTGATTCTTCTCGATTTTGACGAAGACATAATGGAATGCGGCTACTTTATTCAAATTGCACTGTGCCGGTCCGCAACTGGAGTCTGGTTATATGAATGGGCTCAGCGGGAAATTGAATGGGATCTAATTCATTTAAATTGAATTCCTTCAATTGGAAATTCTGATTGAAAAAAAAATCTTTGAAGAAACAAACTAACTTAAACGTCCTGTGTTATACGAGGGATCCAATGAGTCGAACAGATGAAGAAGGCATTTGGAGCATGAATAACATTGAATTCATGATAAATCGAAAAACACAGTGCTCTCCAAGTTCAAACCAGTGGAATCTCACTGTTTCTGCATCCTTACAGCACAATGTATCTCTAGGGCGTTTTCTGAACATCCTCATCAAGGAAACCTCCCCTACGTTCTATAAACCTTCCATAAACGTTTCAGTGGCACGTCCCAGATAGAAAACCATGCCCTAAATATTTTGTAACATAATGTGCCGTAAACATACTATCATCAACTTCGCTCGAATTACAATGATGCATAAAATGTAAACATTATGTCTTCATTATGGTACCATCACCTCGTTTTGCCACCAATAACAATGCCTTATGCGGTAACACCTTGGTACCATGATGCAAACATTTCTTGGCGTGCATGTCACCATTATGATGGCATTATTGAGACATTTTTCTATCTGGGGTTGTGATGTCTGGATAGTTAAAAGTGAAATCAGTCAAATATCAGTGAATAGTCACTGGTTATGCAGTTGGAAGTGTTCCTGATTAATTAAATCACTGAGATTTTACTGCAAAGATTAGTCAATATTCACTAATTATATATTGTCCATGCACTAATTCGCAGTGGTCGACTTTCCACTGCAATCAGTGGAATTTTACTGTTTCAAATTTAGAGAGTGCTGCCCCGTGTGGCATCAAATCGTCTGGCGCAAGTATGGCGTCAGTCTGGCAGAAGAAGCCTCGCAAGACTATTGCAATACGTATCAAAGAATAGGGCAGAGATATAGGAAAGATCACGGATGAAATATGGGATTTGGGACTCTCTCATATTCCTGCCAGACTGATGTCAGACCCTGTCAATCCGGTAAAAATATGAAACAAGTATGGAAGAATTTCAATTTCCATACTTTATCCGAGACCTTTCCTATATCTCTGCCCTATTCTTGCGAGAATTTTCTGCCAAACTGACGCCAAGCTATGTTTTATTACGCGGGTTTTCACTCCGATGAACACTTTTGTTTTCACACTATGGTTTTCACAAATGAACACAGAACCAGATTTCTTGATTTGTGATACCAAAAACCTACATAATCTCTACACGGAGAAAAATGCCGCTCGAAAATATAAGAACTTTTGTTATTTTTCTTAGTAAACTAGAGAAAGGAAGGTTTGTGAAATGAATTTTTACATAAAAATACGGAAGATTACGAATATTGTAACACTTTAAACACTGAACGTTAAATTTTATAAAGCGTATAGTGAAACTCAGTTATTCATTCGTAATCTCCCGTATTTTTATGTAAAAATCCATTTCAAAAACCTTCTTGTTCCTGGTTCTAGACCGTGTAATCAGAAAATTTTACAGTTATTTCATTGAAAGAACAAAAAAATGTTGATTGAAATTTGAAACTTCAGAATATTTTTTGAAGAGTCTATAAATATTGGAAGTCCCAGTGTACATAGTAAAATTTTCAAAAACATTTTCTTTCAGTTCCATTCATGTCATTGGCAGCACCGGTCATTTTTATTCATTCTTCTGCTCACAGTTCACTGCATGCAGTGAGAATTCAATTTCTTCAACTGAAAGAAAATTTCTCTGCCCTCATTCTAATAAATCTTGTTGAAAAAAAAAATAATTCAATTCAATGACCAAATTTTCTATTGGATTGAAATGATATTTTTCGAATTTAAACAGGAATATATTCTACGAAATTCTTTTGTTTTAATATGTGAAAAAAAAATTCTTTCGTAGGACCGGATTTTCCTTCATTACAAACAAGATCTATTAGAAAGAAGGCAAAGGAAATTTTGTTTCAGCCAAAGGGATTGGATTCTCAGTGTAGAAAAGAATTCATATGGTGGTTTGTGCCATAAAATAGCAATGACTATGATAATGAGAATTTGCGCCTTGCGTGTGGAACTCCTTTGCACTTCTTGGCATTCGGAGCATCCTTGGTTCTTCGAGGCGTGCGTCTTTACCTCGTTATATCTCCTGAGAAGTTTAGCTTGTATTGTGGGCGAGACTGCTGCTCCTAGCGGACGCGTGTGTTTGTCACATTTTAGGGCAGTGTTCGTACACGAGTACCGCCTTTAGGTGCGTTCCCAAGCTATCCTGGTCTAATCGTATAGCTCGCCCGTGTTATCTTGAGGGAATTCATTACTCCCTGCAAAAGTTACTAGATTCCAAATTTCTCCCCCCAGTTTTCTCAGAAACAAACACATAGAATGCAAAATAATGAGTAGCTTCATTTTTTTCAATAGCCTAAGCCTAAGATGCACCTGCTCATTAAAATTGATTCTATTCATTAGCTAAGTTCGTTTACCGATGTCCCAAGTTACCCCAACTCGCTCCAAGTATTTTGGATTCGCTACTTCCAGTTTAATCAACGAAATGATTGGTTTGGTACAAGTTGGAGCAACTCAGAGCACGTAGAACGAACGAACCTATTGATCACTGAGAAAACTGGGGGGAGAGATCTAGTAACTTGGCTTGTGGTGAATCGCCTTAAGGGTGTCCTCTGGTCGATTCTTTCACTAGAAAACTACTAGATCGTTTCAACCATTTCACGTCATTAATATTCAATTAACATCAACGTTGAGATAAAAAAATCCAGAATAAATCAGAGATGTCGGCTCTGGTCTCAAAATAATTGTACATGGATTATATTTGTTATAATATCAAAAAAACTGAATAGAGGATCCTTATTGGCTGATAACGAAATTTCGTTCTAATTATTTATGACGAGTAGGGGCCTCTCCCATGGAGCGGAAAAGCGCAACGCGGAACGCATGAGATTGGTTGATTCCTAGTTTTATTCGCAAACACCTAGGAATCAACCAATCTCATGCGTTCCGCGTTGCGCTTTTCCGCTCCATGGGAGAGGCCCCTTAGTTGAACAACAAACAGACCAGACCCGAATTGTTTGATTTGGTTTGATTGATTCTGAATCATTTGATCCAAAGTTTAATGCAATTGATTGAATATTTTTGACGTAAAATGGTTGAAACGATCTAGTAGTTTTTTGGTGAAAAAATCGACCAGAGCACTCCCTTAACTCGCACCTGATTCGCCCGACGACCAAGATGGCCGTCACCATATCTAACAATATTTACAATCTGTCACATCGTGTGTAGATTGCTTGCGAGTTAATTTAAACAAATTATTTAGTACGCCGCGAGTGTTATTTCATATAAATAAAGTGCCGTGGTAGTGATCTCGGTATTCTAAACTCGCGAGTGAATTCATTTGGGGTTCTATGTGCGATGCGTCTACGTCTATGTGGTAACGAGGTAAAGGTAATTCAAGTATCGTTTTGATTTCCTTATTTTTTACAAACATGAATTAAACTAACCTTATTTTTTACAGGTATTTATGTGGAAGTATTTCTCTCTTACTTCAAGGTTGTCTTTTCCTCGCAACGTCTCTTTCTGCGAGTATTTTATACAGGTAAGCTTGCACTTCTCTCTATTGAGGCAATACTGACATACCGATCTTTAATATGTTAATTTTCTTGCAGGTTACAATATGTGGGAGAGAATTCTGCGCAATGTCGCAAGAATTCTCTAGGTAAGTCATGATTTTGCACATACCATCCTCGCTTATGGCTAATCGCATCTTTCTCTTTTGTAGATCGGGTACCCTCACTGCTTCCTGAGCTAGGTGTTAGATTCAATGAGAGCATTGTACCTGCAATGCTACCTAGGTAAGATCTCATTTTAGTATTTTTCAAACCTTGACATCAGTATACTCATAAAGTTATTGTTTTCCAGGTAACGTCTTGGCGACAAAGGTCAGTCGAGGTCAGATTCGACTAGTTCTCTGTCAGGTACCTCTGTGCATTGCGTTTGCAATGCTCTCCCAAGGTAAGAGATATCGTTCCATCAATTCTACTATGATGATTATTACATCATCCTATTCTGTTACAGGTTTTATCATTTAGACGAGCTCGTCACAAAGTTTTTCTAATGCAAAAAAAAAAAAATGGTGAATTTTCGGAATCAGAAGAATGTACCTAAAAAATATTCCATACCTCTCCTTGGTTTCCGAACGATTAATTGCATTTTGAGTTGAAAAGAGTATTCATCCCTAGTTAAGAAAATTTCATAGAACTTCGACAAATAATTTTTTCCTCCATGATTTTCTATGGATTTTTCTATAAAAATTCCATACAGTTTGCATAAAGCCAAATCTTGATATGAGATTGTATGAAATTTTTTCGCTAGGGACTCCATGAATCAATTCTCTTAATTCATTTCAAGGCCAAGAAAATTTGTAATCCCGTTCTCCAGACTTCTACACATTACCAGTTTACTGCCTGTGACTAATTGAGTGGTTTTTGCGAGTTCTGATACTTCTTGCTGGTTGATTTATGGAGATGGTCAGAACCTCATCTTTCAACATCTTACGAGTAAGATAAATTTGCTCGGTACACTGACACATATACTAGGTCCTCCTAAGAACATATTCTTTTGTCCTAAGAAAATATTTCTTCTTCTTATCTCGAAAAGTTGTGTACTACACATGAGAAAATTTCTTTCGTGTCACACTGTATACTTTAAAACTTAGAATATGTTGTCTTTCTCAGAAGAAAGCCCTTTCGATTCGAGATTTTTACTTTTAGTGTCCTTTGTAGTTATATATCGTGAGTGATAATGTTATTTGAAATTTTGCAATGCAATTATGGTGTTTCCAACTTGGTCAGTACTGGTTAGACAAATATGCTATTCCAATTTATTGTGTTAAATTATTACACAAAATTGCATTCAGGGGGATAGTACAATTTTTCTTATTGCAATCACTTCACTGTGACAGCTAAAATGAATACAGTTATGGCAAATGATTGGCTGCATTGGCGTGAAAAGAGTAGTGGTTCTATTTGAATAGCCGGAAATTTCGCCAAGATCGTTGCACTTTACGCTTTGACAGCTCTGATACTTAGCTGCGATTGCAATAATTTTGGTCTCTTTTATATAGATGATTCGCAATATATGATGGAAAGCACGCATGAATAAGAAATATATTATTCGAAAAAGAAAGTGACAGAAATGATTCGACATAGTAGAATTTAACAATTCACACAGCATTGAATGAATCATCAGCATGAATTTGACGATTGGTATGCATCGACCCTTCAAGTACACACAGGTGCGAATTCGCACCAACCATTCTCATACTTGATTTCATTCTCGCGTTTTTTTCACTGATCAAATGAGATATTTGTGAATTTTCTCCCATACTACGTTAATCTGCACAGTTTTTCCTTCAAATTGACAAAAAGGGAGGTCGAATTGGTCGAATAGGAATCGAGTTATTAATCGTTAAAGTTGCGTGGTGCGAATTTGCACCTGTATGTACTCCGAAGGTGTGAAAGGATGTATTTACTTGAAGGGTTAAATAATGTCAGGGAACTCTTTGATGATTTATACGGAATCAAAAACTGATTGAAACATTGCAATCGGAGTTTTTCATTCGGTAATAGAAGAATTTATGAAGACAAAATATTGGTAGTGAGATTTAAAACTCAGATCGTATTGAATGAATAAACGTATTATTCCCATATGAAAATCAATGTAAGTCTAACATTATGCAAGGGAAATTTCAGTATTTTTCACCTCATGTTAGTTGAGCTTAAATTGTGGAATATAACGTGAGCCAAACGTTTCATGAAAAAAGGGAAGTAAATCTCATGTAAGGGATTTGGATGCACAATCGGAAAAGTACTGAGAAGAAAAATGGCTTTCATCCAAGAAGGGCTTTCTTCTCACAAGAAAATATCAGATTTTACTGGTATCTTCAGAACAATATTCATTCAATGGAGAAGAAAAAGCTGTTTTTCTCTAATACAATTATCATAAAACTTATCCAAATTTCAATTTGCCCACATATTGAACTCTTTCCTTTTCGAATGATGCTTATTAACCGTGCCTGATGGTTAATGTGTTTCAATTTCTTTCTCAAATGAAGAAAATATGCATGAATCAATTCAAGCCTGTATATCGCCTATGTGTTATATGATACATGACATCTATGTTTTTCATGTTCATCCCTAGTGGGAGTCATTCTAGCCATTCTCTACTCTGTTCACAAATAATTTATAAAATCCCATTGACGAATGGGAAAATGAATGGATTTCAATGAAATTAGATAATATTCAATCAGAAATTTCGCCTTTCGTAATAGGATTCAATAGAATATTTCTACCTGGGGAGGCTATTACAAGGCCTTGACAGGTTTTGCGAATCCTTCACGCAGGTCTAATGAAGCCTGGTTTAGGCCTCGTGAGGTTTAGAGAATAACTAGAGTGATTTCTACTGGGATACATTGTACATAGATGATGTACACGAAGAATTATACAAAAGCTACTTTGTACAGTTAGAGTCATTATTAGTCACTGTTACTGAAAAAAATACTATCAGAAAGACCTAACAATTCTTTTTATTCGATGCAATTATTTGTTTTTTTAATAACCACATGACTGTTTTTAGTAGTCACAATTATAAAAATGTAGTTGAGTGACTTGAATGATAAATTAATAGAATAAATCTCAAAACTTCGTTTAAAAAATTCATCCATGCCACAATTTCTTTTCTTTTTGTACTACTTTCATTTAGACTGAGTGAAAATTATTCTGAAGATGAGATGACCATGTTTCCAGAAAGATCGAATGAAGTGCCTTTGAACAAAAAACATATAACAATAATTAAACACAGACAAAAGCTTCTTATCCATGAATTTTCCCCAAGATCTATAAATCTTGAGCATTAAAATCGTTTAGAAATCTACAGGAGAATATGTAAATTCCCAAACAATCTGGAAATTCCACAGATCCCTTAGTTTTCCACCACACTTTTCTTCATGAGACTCGATAAATATTTTTCACAGTGTATCTTCCTGTTTTTCGGTCCATTTTCGAAGCAGCCCTTCACATTGAAAAATGGAATCAGTGAGCAGTCAAATATCCGATCATGATATATTTATGCATCTACTATACGAATATCGTATTACTTCTCATTCACTTATTCCAGTAATACTTTTTATACGTTTCCTTGTATATACAGATTGAAAATATGATATTATGAATGTAAATAGCATGGATTCACCGTCACTATATCTTCTTGGAGCGATGATACAATAGGATCGATGGATATTACGTTGGAGTATACTTTGATGTGGAAGAAGAAGATAATAGAAATCCAATGTAGAATATATTGACGTATATAAAGTCATATCTTTCTCAAGTAACGGATATTAGAATCACTTTTCGCTTTCACAGCTCATAAAAAATCTCTTGAAAAGCTTTTTCATCCATGGTGAGATAGAAACTATGTCATATTTTCTTTTTCCAACTCCCCGTGTTTGCAAAATAAATTGGAAATGTATTAAATGTGGAAGAGTGCGGAGGTGTGGTGAATCTAGGATGAAATATCAAAAATGTATTCAGACATCTGCTTTCAGTCTCAAATGCATATCAAGAATGGGAATTCAATAAATCCTCAAGGATTGTACACAGTTTATCTTCCCATCGATGATACAATTCATCGCTTTGTATAAATTTGTATTTTTGATGATTGAATCAATGGAGGATGCATTCCATCCCTTTTGAAATTCATTTTTGGCAGCAGTTGGGGACTGGAGCATTGGAAAATGGGGATGGGGAAAAGTCAAATTTTGCGTGAACTCTTCTCAAAAGATACATGATTAATACAAATTTAAATTGAATAATAATGAATCACGCCTTGGGATTGCGCACTGCCGCGCACTTTGAATTTCCCAATGATTTCTAAAGGCTAAAAAAAATATAAAATTGTAAAATTTGTCGAAGTTTAGAAGTTAAAACTGTACAATTTTATTTTCTAGCCTTCAGAAATCATTGGGAAATTCAAAGTGCGCAATCTCAAGTACGTAATTTATTATTATTCAATTGAAATTTGTATTAATGGCGTACCTTTGGAGAAAAGTTTGCGCAAAATTTAACTTTTCCCCTCCCCCACTTCTCCATGCTGTAGTCCCTTTAAGGCTCTGTTTTGATCGCCCTTATAGCGCGGGACATGATCGCACGCACTTATTTCTATAGGGCCTGCACTGGATTTTTAGCTTGGGCCTATGTAAGATACCCCCCAGACAGCACAACAGCTCCTGATATATTCATCGAAAATTTTCCATGAATTCTCATAGTTCCAAAGATATTAATTATAAACTCATCTTGAACTGTTGTGCTGTTTGGGCTTCGAAGGGACCAATGCAGGCTCTGAAACTAGCACCTTCGAAAGTATAACAAATTGGCGGGAAGATGAGCAAATTAAATTTGTATTGCAAGGAGAAAATATTCCATCCAATATTCCTTTGTTCACACGCTATTTTCAAAAACAGAAAGTATTTACTTTGAATGTCATATTAAATGGGAAATTTATTGAATTTCGTCCCAGTGCTCGGTCAAAAGAAGACAAATTTTGTTATGAGAATTATAAATTAAAGATTCAATTTCCACTTACCCTGTTACTCTGACTATTTTCAGTTAGTACAGTGTTTGAGCACCTCTAGGAGAAAAATATTGGTAGTTTCAATTGACATATGGGTTTTGTATTAAGATATCAAAATTTGGAATGATTTTCCCAAGGCGAATGCCGAAGTCCTATAGGGATTCAAGTTAGAAACACGAATAATTTCATAACAAAGAGACACATTGGTTATTCAACTACGTCCCACGTTGTATACAGGTGTGCTTAGATTAGGATTTTTGGGAGAACGCGGGCAGTCTGGGAAGGCTCTATACAGGCTATAGCTGGGGTGCAACCAGATTTTCATACCGGAGAGTAGTTCAGAAACAATTTTTGAATGCAATAATAAATGTTGGATATTCTGAGGGAGAGAGGAGAATACATAATCTCAGAATTCAGAATCAATTCCCATTCATTTATTCATTATGCAAAATTCTTCTTTGGATATGAAAAACGTAACATATAAATACAATGAGTTCGATGACTGCGATAAATGATGACAGCCTTTGGTAGAAAATCCAGTCGATAAAAGGCTCCATTGAACAAAAGTTATCAACGCTTTTGCCCTATTTTTTCAACATATACATTCTCATTTTTATCTGATACTCCTCATCACCTCACTTAAGTGGTAATCGAATGAGACACAATAATATGTCACCAGATATCAAAGCTCCATGCCACACAACAAATGCGCACCGATAAATACTATCATAAACGAATAATGATTTCCTCCTGTTTCATGGCTTTCTCGTCACATCTCTCCACTAACTTGGAAACGAGAAAACGATCTTGAAGAGGAAGAGATAACTTAGAGATGGTATCGGTGATAAATGCATGACTGATGCTGCTCATCCTTTTCCTGCTTTCTCTCTCTCTCTCTCTCCATCTCTCTTTTTATTTGCACCTCTTAAAACTCAATTTGTACTCGATACATCGTTTTATGTTTTTTCTCCGCAAAGGCACTAATTGTAAGACCATGAAAAGTTATCATATCAATTGATGTTCTTCGATTTACTGTTCGTAACTCATAAACCCATATAAAGAACAGTCGTATGGATTATATGTAAATTTATACGGCTAGTCCACAGGCTGTATACGGATTCATTGATATACAAATTTTATATTTGAATGATGTACTATTTCTTTCTATTCGTAACAATGTACGTCCTATTCATAAAAGAAAAAAAGGTATAATTCATCACAGTGCCTTCAACCTGGAACATTATACACCGAGAGAAATAATTACTAATATCAAGGAAATACATTCTTGAATGCAACTAATATGATGTGGAGCCAAGAGAAATTTTCTTGAATCAAGAAAATATTTTCTCAATTCAAGAAATCTATGCTTGGTTTCAGAAAATTTTTCTTGAATCAAGAGAAAATATTTTTGGAGAAATGAATTTCTTGAAACAAGAAAATATATTGTTGATGATAGTGATTATTTCTCTCTGTTTGTAAGATTCAATTAGATTTGACAAGATTCGATTGGTATTTTCATAAAGATCAATTATATACAGAGTGTGTTGAAAGAAGTGAACTGTTTCTGCAACGGTATATTTTATAGCCAAAATGAAACATCAAATCCAGTTCTGAGATAAAACATTGTATACTTTCCAATTTTGTACTGTTATATTGTTGTTTGAGACTTGCGATGTAAAAGTTCATCAATGATGTTTGTGGGAACGTCTGTTGAACCATTGGAAGAAATTGGATATCAGAGTTGCTGATGACAAGAAAATTTTATGTCCGAATTTCAATACAATTTGTATCACATAAATGAAGCAGCGATGAAGTGGTTCACACCAGGTTGAATAAAATGATTAATTCTCAATAACTCGCGGATAAAATCGTAACCAGTGCATCATCGTAGCAATTTTTCTTGGTGACAACGTGAAGAGTTATTATAATATTCTCCTCAGTAACATTAATTGTGATAAATTGGAATAATCATTATCTATCCTGTTAATTTGATCAAATTGTTTTTGAAGAAGAGTGTATATTGAACATATTGATCGATTACCTGTTTAATTAAAAGGCATTTGGAATCGTACAAGAGATTCCTTGGAATTATGAAGAACCATTTACACTGACTGATTTCCAGATCGTACAAGATAATCACGAGCCATGGATTGAAGAGAAGAAGGGTGTTGAAGATTGCGAAGATGACAATGAAAAATACGACTTGGACTATAAAACACGACCTGAAATGTATTGAAGAAACTGTGATGGAAATACAAAAGAAACTACACGTGAAAGAAAACGTACTTTCAAATCGGTTCAACATCAGTTCAGACGAGTGGAATCTCAACGGCGATTATGGAGATAGGAAAAACATATAAAATCAGTTGGAAATCGACTATAGATTGACCTATATTTTGAGATTTACGTAAAATAATGCTTTCACAGTAGAATCGGTCGATAAAGATGGGCCTTGCCAGTCCAACAAGAGATAGAGAGGGGGAAGAGTTCCGCTCCAAACAAAATTCTTTGGACAAAAACATCAATTCACATGTATTGTGATCTGAAATTGTATACATGTTTAGGATTTTGAGGTGAATTACGTGGAATCTTCTCCTCTAAACTTGGATTTAAATCCAGAACAAAATTTGGCACTCGTTTAGATTTAATAGGTCTCTGTATAAAGTTCGTCTCTCTGAGTATGCTAATGATTACGTGGGGTGCTTCAGAAACGTGCAAGTGATACAAGGAAGTTATTCTACGCAAGAAACAAAAATATCTGTGCAAGGGTGTGTCCCATAGATATTTTGTTTGTAAAATTCAACATATTATTCCAATATTTATTGCAAATTGTGCACATGTGAATAGTTACAAAATCACAACGATTAGGAATTCAGCAAATCATCAGAAATGATGTGAAACTGCTACTCTGCGAAAAATTTTCAGAATTATATATAATTCATATATAATCCGACATAGTTTATATATAAGTTATATATAAATTACACACAATTGAGAACAATTTAACTCGAGTTATGATTCACCGGCAACTCTTGTTGTTGAAGATAAAATTATGTACAGGCATTTCAATGTTCAACCTTCCCTTCAATCATTTTATTGCATTCAGGATATATTTTAAGGGTCAGTTCTAACCAAAAAGTTAGTTCTAGAAAAAAACGATTATTTCTAAAACTTATGAACGGTTAGTATATCAACCCGTTTCCAATAGAATTTATATATAAACTATGTTGAATTATATATAATTTTGAAAATTATTCCACTCGCGATTTTTTTTCTCTTTCAGAACTTGAGTATTCAGTATTTCGGTTGATTCTAGATTTTACTTGGAATATGCCCTGATTGCATTTTTTTCAGTTGATATAGATATAAGACTCATATCAGTTCCATTGTCAAATGAAAAAAAAAACAATATAAAAGCGAAATTCCGAATTTGATCATTCCAATCTCATTTCAACAATTTTCTCTTTTTCTTATTCCAGAACATTTGCGCGAATGGTCCCATGGTCGGTCACAATGTCTCCAATACTCATTCTCTATTTCTATGGTAAGTAGACAAATTTTCGCCTTCATTTTAAATTCATGCAAAAATTTCAAACACAATCTGTAAACAGAAAGAGAAGTTGATTCCCAATTGAGAAACAAAATTGAGTTCCCAATCAATGAGTTTTCAGCTCCAAAAGCAAGTAGAAAAATTATTGTAGTGATATCAAAATATGTTCGCTCAGGTGAACAGACCAAACTTTCGGGGTCTGAAGTCAGTCTTTGAATTATCACTCTGCAATTAAACATAATGGCTCAAAGCTGAGAACCAATGGACCATATAATAACCGCTTGGAGAGTAATAGGAGATAAGAAAGGACATTTTGTTAGAATTGCTCGCATAGTCTACATTCGTATGAACTTCTGTTATAGCAGTTTTGAAAATATTCCTCATGATTTTCCGAGAGTGCATTGAAGATTTTTTATGAATACAAAGAATTAATAATTTATGCATTCTGAGTTCTTTGAGTTTTGAATCATCAATTTATGAAAAATCCTTTATTAAATTCATCGGAACTAGTGCGCTGTTTTATGTAGGAGAAGTATTTTCCGTTTCGTAAACTCGAAGAATTTTGTTGAATTTTCAAGGATCTTGTGTAGCACTCAGGGATGGATAACGTGGGAGTATTTTTATCTTCTTCATATAGAACGGGAGTACATGTTATGAGGAGTTCTCGATCCTTCATTATTTGTATCTAAAGAATGAAACCTCGAATCAAATTGTGGCCTTGCAAAAATTTCATTCCCTTTCAAAAAATGCGATGTTTGAATCTTCATCGTCAATTTTAGATTAAAATATAAACTTGTTATATTAATTGTATTTGATTCGTATATTCTTTTTCACCTGCACCTTACATGAGAATTTGAATTTTCCCAAAATTTTGAACAGTGTTTTATTTGCAAGTGATAAACTCTTCTTTCATGTCTACCAAATTCTCATAAACTCTCGTTTTTATTCAGGTTTCCACGCAGTATGGCTATTCGCAGGCATCGACGCAATCACAGTGTCAATCGACCGTTCGGACATCAAAGCTGTAAGTGATTTTACGCATCGTTCATTTGCCATAATAGGGTTGTTTTGTGGAATATCGATCATAAAGTTTCATTTTATGGATTCACAGCCACCGACCCGATCGTCAATGATTGCAAACGGATGGAGACCTTTGACCACAGGAGGATTTGAAGAAACTATTGGTACAAATGTATCTCCATCGAGTTTATTGGAGAAAAATGCGCCTTTGCATCCAGTTCTCGGTAAACTTCAGGAACATCTGGCGACATCGGAGAAGCTTAAACCCAGTTTATCGCAAACTCAACAGCGAAAACACAAGCAACCACCTCTCACGTCACCACCATCATCTTCGAATTCGAATAATCGTCAAGAATATATTCCTCCAAGTATACTCGGTAGTTTCTCGGTCTTTGGGCATGCAGCTACAAAAGCACGAGAACCAGTTCAACATCAAAACCATATTCATTTGAATACCAAACATTTGGCTTCTGAAACTAGAGAATACACATTTTTGATTCCTCCGCCGAAAGATGTGTTGAGATTCGAGATAGATCATCAAAGGAAACCCATTATTCGTGACAATAATGTGTATCTTCGTCAACCTCAATTCTTACCGCAATCGATTCATCATCAATCACCAGGCGATTTGGTGCAGAGGCCGAGTACAACGTATTATGTTAATAGCATAAAAGGCTACCCATCGACTACCAACCCTCCATCGCATTCAGCCCTTATTCAGCCCAATGCGTCGAAAAACAGACCAACGTTCATCGATGGCTATCCGGTACAGCCTTTACTGCAACCTCCAAGACATCCTCCTAAACAATTTGAGTCATTGAAAGTTCAAAATAATAATAATAATAAAAATTTGGGTAAACCTTATTATCAATCACCTAATTCTGAATTAGGGCAAACGATTGAGTTTAAAGATAAAGTTCCTGATCATGAACAAACTATCCATCGACCGAACTACGAGCGTTATCAGCCTCACAGCCACAGCGCTCAAATTTTAGGTCCTGGAGCAGTGACAGGCAACTATTACAGTCACATCAATCATCCTGCGGCTCATCACTCTCCTCCATCTTCTCATCATCATCATTACAAATCAACTTACGAACGAGATCCATCGTTCTTAGTTCATGAAAGTCATGAAGTCAGTTATGCAACTCCAGCTGCTTTGTATTCCAATTATAATTTCCGACCTTCTTTACCCTATGACACTTTGGTACCTCCAGAATATCCTCCTTCGTCCCTATCTTCATCTCCTCCCACATCTCCGCCCACTCCAACCCCTTCTTCAACCTCGCTTCCACGTTCGGAATCCATCAAATATCAGTTCCAATCCAATGATGTGAAAAACGAGGATTATAAAACGTACAAGCAAACAACCGATGTAATACCTAGTGCTCCGGGAACTTACTATGTATCCGAGAGACATCAAGATCCTTCTCCAACTGCTGCCGCTTGGTCAGCCAGCAAACTTAGCAAATATCCTTCGGATATAAACGAGGTATTACCCAGACCTCAACCACCGAATAAATTCATTCAAGAGACACATCGACCACCAACTCCAGGTGTTGTTTTCGTTCACCAACCACCGCATTCGAATCAATATCAAACTTCCATCATACCGGATCATCATCAAACTTCGAGACCCGAATATGAAACTCCAGAGAGCATATCTTTGAAACATTTCAACGAACAACAATATTTAATTCAGCAACAACTTATACAGAGGGATAGACAACGTTTGGCGGAACAAGAACGCAAACAACAACTCCAAATTGAAAAACAACAACAAGATGAACTGAAAAGAAGACAAGAAGAATTGAAAAAATTGATCAAAGATCAGAAAGAAACTGAACGCCAAGAAGAAGCGATTAGAATTGCTTCGAATAAGGAAAATCTTGAAAAACTACGGAATCAATCTGCTGGACAACATCATGGATCATACTCAGCGTCAACGGTGAAGGCACCCGCGGGAGATGGACCACAACAACGACCATATACGATAGAACTTGAGTACGATATCTCTAGAGTGACATCTGAAGCAACTCCTACAACAGGTGTTTCTGAACAAAGCGCGTTCTTCGAACAACAAGGGATCAAACAGCCGCAGGTTAGTTGAATGCATTGCTTCGATGTGTTCTGTTTTCCTTTCTCTCATTTTGTATTCTAAAGATGAATTCCCATGTAACCTAGAAATGGTACAGATAAATTTTGGAATTATGAAATGCAATCTAAATTGATTGTTGAAAAAGTTCTCTTCGAAAGTCGTTGTGGACAAATTTCTGGAGTAAATATCGTTTGCAACTTGATGCAAATTATGTAGATTCAAATTTATGTAAATTATGTAGAGGAGATATGCTATGTGGAATTTGTTCATGCGATATTGCCCTAGTAGCACAAGGGTGTTTGGAATATTCTATAGATGTCCATAGAACAATCAAATATGCGAAAATATCCTATGGATGTTCATAGGACATTCAAAATTTATCAATATATTCTGTGCATGTTCATAGAATATTCCAAACATCCTTATGCTACTTGGGCGATGATGATAGATTTGAAAAATTACAATCAATCTTGTTTTTCCTTAGATACTACACTCTGGTTTTGAAGGGACTAGAACATCCGAGTTGCCCACACAAACTCATCGACCAACGGAAATTCACGAAACCACTCCAACGGATCAACGTTATCAACGACCTGTAAAACCGATAAGAGATCAGTACAGAAGAAGAAAACCAACAACCGTGCCTTATGATACTCAAACAGAATATCCAACTATGACGCCTGAAACTAGCTTGCCGGATACAGTCCCACCCATTGTCGAAGAATTCACTACTCAATCGATCTCCCCTTCGGATACGTTCTCTGCAACTCCGAACGCAGCTCAGAGACCTAAAGGACGCAGACCTAGTGCCGGAGGTGTCAGAAGAAGAAGGCCCAGTACAACTACCCCAGAACCGATTTCAGTTGGTAGTCCCGAGAGAGATTTTCTCAAATATGATCGGCCGCAAGAACAAGAATTAGATCAATCGTCCAAAAAAACGAAATCAAGGCTAAAATTGAGCCAAACGCAGACACAATTGAATAATGAGGAAACAGCGACTGAAAGGAGACCAAACATAAGAAAGAAACCCGGTCACAGGAATAGATTTAATCATGGCGAGCCTTTCGAGGCTGAAATTGTTACCGAAATAGTTCAGTCTCCTCCTAGCGCAGAAACTACGGAACGGTATGGCTCACAACAAATACAAATCAATGAGAATCTTCCGGTGACTAATTTCCCTAGTAACTTGTACTTAGATTATTCAAGGTCCCCAGGCCAAGATACAACTGATATCCCACAAGAATATGTGACAGAAATAACTAAAACTCAATCAGAAGAGTATTCGCCATCGCCGAGACCTGCCGAAGAGCAATTTGTTTCTGAAGAATATAAAAAATATAAACAAACTGTAACGGAAGTAAATCTCCCAACCTTAGAAGATTTATTCATAAGAACAGACGGTAATTATGTAGTCACAGAATTTTCCACCCAAAGTGCGCCAACAACATTAGCAACGACTACCACTACAACAACTCCAGCACCGCCAGTGACCACCACTGCTGCTCATCAACCCTCCTCGGTGTCTCCAACGACTTCAAGGTCGCATAAAATTAGACCAATGAGGTACGGTAACTCAACGAGACCTCGATTTAGCATTAAAGATTACAAAAGTCGCTTAGATTACAAGAGTAGAATTTCAACCACTACAACGGAAGCTCCATCTCTTCCTCTAATTTCCCATCCGAAGCAAAGGTTGCCCAGCACTAAAACTCAACACACTCAGTCTCCGGAACAAGGAAACAAAGAAAGCACTGGAAGATACAAATATGTCTCCAGAATGAACTACCGAACGACTTCACATGCGCCACCTCAAGAAACAACAGTCTCTGAAGAAAATTATCCATCGACAACCGAAAAAATAAGCCGGTTTGTACCAAAGAGAAAACCAATGAACAGCAACACTTATCGCAGCAGGATATCCGGCGGATTTCATAACAATCGAACATCACACGAGAATGACAATAATTCCAAGTACGGCAGCACAGCGAGACCAGAAAATGTTTTCTCATCGACTATCAGACGAAGACCCGTCATGAAGAGCAGACTGCAAATACAAAAAGGACTCAGCAACACACATTCGCACGGGGAAAAGAAAGAAGAATTATCCACAGAAATGGCGGCTGAAGAAACTAGTTTCTATTCTGCCGCCACAACCTCCTCCCCTGTCACCGTCTCCTCATTCTCAAATATTAAATTATCGAATGAAATTCAAACTGAATCGAATCTTCCATCCCATTCAACATCATCGATGAGGTACGACGACGACGAAGACACCAAAATAAAAACTAACGACAGCAACTTTGAACACGAAGGACAAAATCAAGATGAAAATGCTTCAATTAAGGAAATCACGTCGGAGAACGGAGGGAAGGATAAAAAGAAGAAAAAAGATCACAGAAACGAACCGACAATGGCGTTGGTGAACGAAGATTTCATCTCAAAAGTCGTCAAGGTCGAGAAACCTCGAGAAGATGAGGGTCAAATTGAAGGTGCAACACAACAGAACGAGAAATCAGAAACAACGAGCTACAATATGCAAACGAAAGAAGAGGAAGAATTGTTTGCGAGGGCTTCACAAAGCGTTGCGGATTTAACAAGTTCCGCTTCCGCGTTGTATAATAAGCCTGGTCTCTTCAAGGCTGTCTCGGAAAATAGACCTGTGAAAGAATTCAAGATACCATCGGATGAACCTACTTTGCCTATCGAAGCTTTCTTTCAAGAATTATCAAAGAAGGACTAAATGAGTTCGATGCGATGGGGATAATTTGACAGGTTATTTCTGTTTCTAGAAGTACGTTGTTGTAGAATCATTGCTGTACGAATCTTTCGATTGAAATGTACAGATGCAACGCTTAATTTCAACAAGCGGATAAAGGTTCTTTCGACATGTACGATCCATTCATTTGAAGCGATGTTCCAACGGCATCCAGAATTGTTTAATGGTATCAAAAGTATGATTTTGGATGCTGGATGGATGGATGTATGTATGTATTAGTTCATTACATCAATTGTTTGTGCGTTTTTGCTGTTGGATGAGTGGAATGCTGGAATGAAATTATCAATTCGTATCAGTGCATTGAAATTTCTCTGCATAAAACATTCCGGAGAACATATAATATATTTATATTCGGCATGAAAAATTCCTGTAACAATCCAACATTCTGTGCCCCATATAGTTCTGAAGTTCGAATGCTGTGTTTAAAACATATATCATAGAGTAATTATTGGTTGTACTTGACGTGTGACTTTCATACATGAAATTATTATTGAATTGATTCGACAGGAAGTATTCCAATTACTGTGCCTGACTCAATTACTGAAATTATTGAATAATATCGTATCTTTTGTTCAAAGTAGGCTTTATGAAATTGTGAACTTCAATTGATCAGGCAATAAGCTGTTCATTTTTACAACATCCATCGACAAAAATCGTTCAAAAATGAATGTGAAACGAAACAATAATTGAGAACGAAGCACGTGCTGTAAGAAAATATATGGATTCATATAATCTGTATACAGTCTTCATACGTATTAGATCATGTATAATCTGTATGTATGAATTGCGTATGTTTTATATGCAACATACTTTACACACATTCTATTCGTATGTAATGTTTCTAGACTGCATACAGATTTTTTGTGACCAAATGATCATACAAGCTACTATATAAGAGTCATAATAAATTTCTTTTTCACATGGACACTCATCTTACTTTCTCAAGTAAAAATGACGCAAAAGAGCGAAGAATATAACGATGATATGTAATTAGATTATTGAATGTAACAAAAGAGTTGATCCTGATATATTGATGATCCTCATGACAACGAAAACGTATAATTATACAGCAAACAATCATTACTGGCGATTGAACGGGTCGCTGATGGTCCTGCGATGCTGGTGGAGATTCGTTACTGGCCCTTTGGAACGCCTGCAATTGTGTTTGCTGGCAATATAAATCCAATATCTTTTAGAAACCATCGATGAATACTTGCCCCAGGAGACTAGATAGCACTATGAAGTTTTTCATTTCATAACATAGAAATAGGCGTCGAACTTTGGACTTTCTTTCTGCATCCGATGCTGTCATTACAAAAATGTAACCATGAAATAGCGATATGATCGATTCCAGTGAGGATCAAATTCCATAGAAAAGAATTTTTTAAAACAATTTTGATGTAAATATATTCTCTTAGAAATATCCGAAATATTACATATATTTGTGTTAAAATCATTTAGTAGATTTTGATGGACAAAATAACGCGTTGAAAATTAATTAGCTGGCAATAGGTGAATAGAGGTGATGGATGTTCAAGATCAAACATCCTCAAATAAATCATCACGGTTCATCCAACTGTTCAATGTAACTGCAAGTAGGAATGGGCAATATTGACGATTTCGATGTTTTGTATGCAATATGTGTTTAGTTTCAATCCAAATTGGATAAGAATTTATGGAAATCAGATACATATTGTTTACAAAAATTTCGATATCGCGAATGTCATTCATCCGTAGTTTGAAGCGAACGTTTGGATTGCTTCGTTAAATCTTTGGTTGTTTGAATTTCGTTATTTTCATTTTGTGTACCAAAAATAAAATGTCAAATAATGTCAAACAATGACAGAATATCGATGGTGGAAGATAATTTTCCACTGACTTACAAACAGGTATTTGTACAAATCAATCTGAAATTTTTGTTACTCATTCGCTTAGAATATACCTGGAAAAAGGAAACGATAGGAATCAATTAAAAGAAATCAAAACCGCATAGGAAGAGATAGATTTCTAAATCTTTTTCTATGCGATTGTTCATGATTTTTTCATTTTCTTTTACCACCCAGCTAGGAATGTGAACAATTTTTTGGAGGGAAAGGGAAGCATTTTTGTCCAAATAATATGAATTTTCCCAAGAGAGTATTTGTTCTCAACCCTATTGACAAATTCTAATAGAAACCGATAGGTGTTATTTTGGATTTTGTGTGTAAGTCAATATTCTATTGATTTTTATTGGTACAATCTGTAGAACCTCATGAATACCTCATGGAGAATAATTTCCTATTGGAAAACCATGTCGTTTTGTCACAGGATACACGGGAATCTTTGGGAATGTATTGGAATTTTTTCAACAAGGAGTATATATTTTGATACAAAACTTTCAAATTCAAGTACTTCCTGTAACAGAATTTTAACAAACCATTTTGACAAGAAACATAGAGATTCAGTATGACAGCATTTATATATTTCTACTCTATTCTTCACAATTGAAATCAATTCCAAATAAAGAAGGGTGGATACTCAAAGTGCAATGAATTGGGTCCAGTTCAATCCTATATTTATCCATTCCGAGTGAATTCATTGTAGTCTATCTAGGACTTGATCAGGGCAACCAGATTATGTTATGTTATGTTATTGAAATCAAATTGAATTCATTACTCCAATAAAGAAATACACGTTCAGGATTAGTTTGGTAATGATGAGGATTCATGTCAGGAGGTGATTCAATACAAGAAAAATTTCTTGAACGAATGGAAAATGAAATGTATACAAAATTATTTATTATTTATGTATCATTTAATGAGCACTAATATTAGAGAACGAGATTGTAAATAATTCCCTATGGAGCATTGACGGGAAATTATATTGCAGTTCGGAAAAAGCAGCTGCAATATTTACGATGTGTAAAAATTGAAATAATAATAATAATATATTAATTATTTATGTATGAAAACTGTCATCTATAATGGATTGTGATTCCATATTGATGTGTAAAAAAACTTATTCCTCCAATTTATCTGTCACTTTTTACAAATATTATTAAATTACATCAAAATTGTAACTTGTACAACCTAAGTACCTTTTCTATTGTAAATAAAATAGAATATAATAATTAGAAATTGTGTGTTCACTTCTCATGTAATTCTAAAGAATATTTCAGAAGACGGAAAAATATAAGATAATTACGTCTGTAATTATTGATGATGGAGAAATAGTTCTCTGAACCAAAACATTTTTTGCTGCCACAGCTAAAAAAATTGCTGTCGTAGCTAACACGATTGCTGTTATAGCAAATTTTCAGCTAGGTCAGCAAAAGATTTTGCTATTCTATATATAATACCTCGATTTGCTGCGTCAGCAAATTTTTTCTCTCCGTGCAGTGTATTGTATCTTCTCAAATTAACTTCTTGTAACAACACACATTGTTCAAATAATCTATTGCAAAATTTTGGATCTCCAATAAATGAGTATTCCGTTATTCTATTACCAAGTCGTTTTAATAAACGATTCAAACTTCCGCAACATACATTTATGTGGTCCCAATAAGAATTTCAATATGGGCGATAATCAGCCATAGAAACGTGTGAGGACAAATTCAATATGTTTTCCCTTTTATCACCCTCATCCAACAAAAACTGAATATTTCTTCTTGAATAAACGATACTCATTTCCATTCGTTCATGCAACTAAGAACGAATGATTTCAATTCAATCGGTATTTATAGTGAATTACGATGACAACTACGTATAATACACGAATAAACTTTTTTTATCTGCATTTCATGTAAATTTTTCGTAGGAAAGGTTCTGATGTTAGTCAAGCGTGACAATCCTTATGAGGTCAGAAGTAGGATTGAGGAAACCCTAAGCAAATCCTGGAGATCAAATTCGAGTCGAAGAGTAAATGTTTAAAATATTTTTAAATGCTTTTCTGCTGGAATATTGCAATAGTTCATTAGTATGGAAATGAGACGATTCACTGAGAAAATTTCACAGGCGTTATTCTACAGCCAAAATGGAATAATTTTCCGTTTGAAAAAAATTTTGTCGACGCTTAATTTTGAAGATATGAGCATTTTTAGATTTTCTTTCAAATCCAAATCATTCAAAAACACTGTATGCTACATACTTGAGCTTAACACCATTCGCTAAGTTTGAGAACGGCGGATTTGTGGGGAAAAAAATAAAACTATTTTATCATCGATAGTTCCGGAGCTATAGCGATTTGAAGTTGCTGAATTCTGATTGTCTGAAAGCTAAAAAATTTCAAATCGCCATCGATACCTGTGAAATCCGGTCCGCGAATTCTGGGACACCCTGTATATGGGTGATATCTGATTCATCTTTAATAGGAGAGCTAACAGGGTTATTTGATATTCACACCATTGAGGATGTTGCTGAAATTTGAATCGTTTATTGAAACTGATCAACAGTCCGATAGCATAATATTCAACTATTAAAGCCAAAAAATCTTGCAGTACATTATTGAAACGATGTTTCCAGTGGCAAAGAGTTGATTCGAGAGGATATATAACGATGATTTATCAGATTTTTTGAGTTTTAATTTTCGTTTTGTTTCTATAAACGATTCAAACTCCGAGAACATCCATTGAGGTTGGTATGCACAGTCATTCGGGAACCGTGGATGCCTTCAGGAGAAACACAAGTAAGTACGTGTCATATTATATCCGTTGAAATACAAGAGATTCATCCTGTTTTCAAGAGTTTTGGATCCACAATATTTGCGTCGTTCCTTTTCGCAAATGATCGTTTTCTGATGGTCGTGAAAAGGTTGATTGAGTCAAATAAATGCAATAATTCCAACATGAATTCATTTTCCAAGACTTTCTTCGTATTGTATTCATACAAGATGCATACAGATCGTCAATAATATACATCAATAATAGATTAAATCCTCACTTTTTGCTCTTATCCAAACAATGACACACATTTATTTTTCATTATATAGGCCTACGGTTATCAACTTTGATTGTATCTAATTTAGAATAATGCACAGGCCATTTCACATACATTCCATGTCTATATATGCATATATAACATATATCAATGTACGCATGTATGTATGTTGTATGTACGTATGTATGTAGTGTATGCGTGTATGAATGTATGTATGTGTACATACATGAATTTATACGTACAATAGGTCAACTCGATCCATTTGTTCTCATTCTGACGAATTCCAAACACATTTTGGGCAATTTTTATCATACCCACGGGGGAAAGTACAGGTAATGGTTACTATGAAGAATAGTAATTCGGTGACAGATATTTCGAAATTGTAATAAGTACCATTCGGAATCGGGGTGAGTATGATGAGCTGGTTACGTTACCATGGAAACGATAGGTCAACATCTCCATGATCACCAAATCGTAGTGTTCACTCAACATCGACGATAATAACATCCACTAACATCGATGTTTTACATCGTTTAAAGAGATACTAGCGCCGGGACATCAGTCAAATTTTTCGTGTAAGATTTTTCCAAAATACTTCCATATTTTCAAAATATCGCTCTATAGAGCATTCCTATAGGCATTCAAGAAATCCTGTATGAAGCGATATTTTAAAAATATTCAAGCATTGTGAAGAAATCTTTCACGAAAGATTTGACTGAAGTCCCTGCGCTAGTATCCCCTTAAGGGCAATCATCAGAGGCAAAGTTACTAGATCTCTCCCCCCAGTTTTCTCAACGATTAATGAATATAATCGATTGTAATGAGCAGGTGCATCTTCTCTGCATATCAAAGAAAGTGCAGCTACTCTTTATTTTTCATTTTATTTGTTCGTTTCTGAGAAAACTGGAGGGGCGATTTTGGAATCTAGTAACTTTTTGGGAAGGTGGTGAATGCCGTTAATGATGTAACATTGACCTGATTGATGTTCCAATGTTTTTTTGAAAAAACATTCAAACATCAAGACATCAAATAAGAACGATTGAATGGGATGATGCTGAATTTGAAATGGTGCTAGATCCCAAAATTTTCATCGATGTTTAGTGAATACTACCAAATCGCGAATCGCGAGCAGTGAATATGCCAGATTCGAGACCGAGACCGTTTTTACCCTCTCTATCAACCGCTTCCCCTTTCTCCCACCATGCGAATTATGTCGGGTGAGCGAGAGAGAAAGAGTAACCATCATTCTCTCGGTCACCCGACATAATTCGCATGGTGGGGGAAAGGGGAAGCGGTTGATGGAGAGGGTAAAAACGGTCTCGAATCTGGCATCATTGATCGCGAGCCATCACTCAATTCTTATTTCAAAGTCGCGATGAGAATTAGAGAATGATAATCAGTCTCGTATACTTTTCTCCGTAAAATACAGAATGATTTCCATCGATCAACACTTACAGCGATTTGACAAACAACGATTTGATGAATACGTTTGAAAATTGAAAATTGTAAGAGAGATTCAAGATTCTTTTCGAGGTTTCCTCAATTAATGCGGAAAGGGATAACGGATCAATTCAATCCATCGTACGTATTCATATATGTACTTATGTAATGTTTTATGCGGGCTTAAACGTGAATTACTTTTGAAACAACTTCTTCCGTACAAATTTTTATTCGCAATACTCACGTCGGATGAAGTCTTGTGTATATTGTAAAACTTCATTTTAATTGACAGTTAGTTCAAGAGTGTTTCATTCTTCCTTCTTTTCTTATCTTCCACGCCTCCATTTATCAAGGTACAATTCGTTTTCTTCTTATATACATCGATAATCATAATAATCGCCATAGTAATAAGTATTCGTTATCATTAATAATAACTATATCATACAAGTCGAGTAGGCACACGCATACTAATGAGATATATATATATATACAAATACCCACGATAGTTTGTTTCATTTCAGTTGAATGAGTGAAAAATGGACGTTAATATGCGACGAATAACGATTTTTCAAATATGCATCGACGATCAAATTCTCACTTCGGATGAAGAAGACTTCTCATTTTTCACGGATCAATTACTCTCTAAATCCAAATCAGTGAAAAGTACTGAGAATCAGTGAAATTCACTGATTCTAAGTGCTTTTCACTGATTCGGATTTACAGAGTAGGCACCATTGATCATCAAAATTTTGAAAATTATTTTGGGAACATCCATATCATCTAGGGTGGATCTAGAAATAATAATAACCTAAAACTTCATGAATTTGTGTAATATATTTGTGTAATATATGCAGATTGTTCCAGAAAAATTCCACCCTTTCCAAGTGGCATGCCGAAAAAAAAAAGATTAGATCCACTGAGATCTAAGTAGATCTCTTGAGATAAATGTAGATTTTCTAGACTAGAAATTCAATCGAGTTAACCTGGCGTTTAATTAGCACCCGACCAGGTCCTGATCGGGTCTTCATCAAACACCAAGTTGACCCGATCAAATGTGACTGAATTTCCAGAAGGGTTTATGAAAGTTGAACATTTCTGAGCTCATGCTCCTAACATTCCTGTGAAAAAATCGTTCAGGTCTGATAATGCGTGTCCAGGCTTAATCATGGTGATTTTTTGGAAAAATTCTTCGTATTCAATACTGACTGCACGTGATTGAGCCTGATCATACCTGGTCGTTCATTTTTGAGCTTTGTCATCACTTCAAAGGCTTCAATTTTGTACCCACGTGGAAACTCGTGATCAAGCTGAACCGCCAGCGTTTATGCCAGACAAACTATTCTCGCCCGTGATCATGCAAAATCTCACCGACCGAGGAATATTCATACAAAATGACTGTGTGTTGATTTTTTTATCACGAATACACATGCTTTATCATGCTAAATCGGCCACAAACGCAGGCGCGTACGCCTGATCACGCATGATCACGCCTGAAAACTGGAAACTAGAAAATGGGAGTTGCATAGGCACAATAAGTAGAAATGATTGACAATGAATGAGTATTTGATAACATTGTTGCAGTTTCATTCCTTACGGAAAACTTGTTGGTTTTGTATGAATTTCTCATGTATAATGGAGCATAATCAAGCGTGATTGGGCATAATTGGGCATGATTAGTCCTCATCACGTGGGTACAAAATTGAGGTCTGATCACGCCTGATCAGGCTTTAGTCATCAGCCCTGATCAGGCGTGAGCAGGCATGGACAAATTTTCCACGGGTTGGAATGATGGCTTATTATGAAGTTTGGATCATGGTGCCTGTAGCAGATAACAGATCAGACAGGTGCCTTTGTAACAGCAACTTGCATTTTTCAAAGTGTGAAATGTAATTTTCTTATATTTACTTTTGAATAATATGAGACATCATGTCATCCATCGTCAGATACTCAGTATCACACAGTTACAATTTATTCAAGTTTAAGTATGTCTGGCAATGGATGACCTGATTTATAATAGTATTCGGAAGTAAATATGGGGAAATTACGTTTCAAACTTCGGAAAATTCAAGTTACTCTTTTAAGCACCTTTTTAATTTGTTATCTGCCAAAGGCACCATGATCCAAACTTCATATGAAGCCATCGTTCCGACCTATATTAGGAGCATGCGCTAAGGAATTTTCAGATCTTATAAAAAGACGAATGTCTGGCGTCACAGGCTCTTGGTCTATCTCTCCAGATCTAAATTTTGGCAAACAAAGATTTATGGAGATCCACAGAGATCTCCAGAAGTGTCCAGAAATCTTTTCGAATTTTCCTGTATTTTTCTGGATTCCTTGCAGAATTGGAATCTTTGGGAGCGAGTGGATATCAGAAAACTCCAAAGATCGTTGTCCAAGTTGAGATGTTCAGATGTGAGGAGATATAAACAGATTTGTAGAGATTTTTGCCAAAATTGAGATCTGATCTGCTTAGATCTCATTAGACCTAATTTTTTTTTTTCTCGGGACTTTGAGTGGTGAAACAAGACATTTTTTCCTTTATGAAAAAGCTGTAGCTGTCAAATGGCTATTTTCAAAGCTGATTCCAATTTGAGTGGGAGCTTTATGAGTCATCTCAGAGTCCCGAGGGTTTCGATTAGAGATTCATTAGTGAATCAACCCTGGTACAAGAATCTCTCTGAATCTCTCTGAAAATTTCACGTTTTGCAAGAAATTCAGAGAGATTCAGGAAATTCCAGAGAAATTCAGAAAAATTCTGAGTGATTCAGGAAGATTCAGGGAAATGCGGAGACTGTTGGATTGGGAGAATTTGAGCGTGGATTTTTTCAGAGGGATTCAGAGAGATTGAAAGAAATCCAGAGGGACTCACACAAATTCAGAAGAATTTAGAGAGATTTGGACAAGTTCAGAGGAAGCTGTGGAATTTGAATACATAAAATTCTGGCGGATTCATAGAAATTCAGTAGGATTCCGGAAGATTTTTCAATCTCTACCAGGACAAATTCAGAGAGATTCAACGGAAGTTGGAGGGATTCAAGATGTATTACTATCTGACATGTCTCTCACTTCTTCTGAATTATTCTGAAATTCCTCTGAATCTTTTTGAAGAATTTCCTAAAATATAGAGACCTTCAGAGATATTTATTCAGCAGGGAAGAACTGACAAGTCATTGTTTGTTATTATTAGGTGCACTAACAAAATCTTAATGAGGATGCGATGAGGGAAAACTACTTCTATCCTTCAGAATAATTTAAGCGAATCCTAATTAGCAACAACTGCCCGAGTCAAAAAGTGGAACCTAATTTAGCTCGGATTCGTTGCGTATTGCGGAGTGGATCAGGGTGGATTTTATTTTCCGCCTTGATCTCGCTCTGTTTTCAAAATTCTCATTGAACCTGATATTAATCTTTTTATGACCTGATTCAACTCTGGATCGTTGAGTATTACGGAGTTAATCAGGGTTCAAAAGTTATTACAATTTTTTGACTCGGGTGGATTTATCCCTAGATGAGCAGTCCATGCCTAACCCTGGTCATGGCCTTGAAAGGTAAACCTCATTCCAGATGAATATGTCAGCTCCTCATCATATCTTAGGTTAAACTCATCATAATTTTTCAGTCGAGATCTAGGAATCTGTGATATGTCTGTCCTGTCAGATTTTATTTCAGAAAAACAGAAACTGCAACCCAGATAGCATTTCAACCTTGCTTCAATGTTGTCAGGTAAGCTTGTGACAAGGTTGACATAAGCCTCCTAGTTGACACACGACAAGGGTACAAGCTTACAAAACCCTTGCAGCAAAGTTGAAGCAGGCTTACACTGACAGGGTTGTCAACACCAATTCAAAAACAATCGAATGACAAGCCTGACAAGCTTATGACAAGCTTACATGTTATCTGGGAACTAACCTGCAAGATTTTACTCTACACCATCTGAAAATCCCCTTCACATTCATCTAAAATAAATTCATACTGCATCCTACGTAGGCTTCCATGATTGATAAAAGAACTGTACAGTACATTATGAATTGAGCGAAGCTCCAGGTTTTTTCCAGTGGGCAAGGCTCGGGACTACAGTCCTCCTCGTCTCCACCCTCTTCTCCACTTTTTAACAATTTTCAACTATGCATCTGTATCAAATAATTGGTATAATTGGATAAATGATCAACGGTGCTCCATACTCCGACCTTGTTTGGCAATAATTCAGTCACTAGACCAAGAGGATTGATTTCGTCGATGCATCAAAAAGTCGACAAATTTGAAGGACAAACAAATAGATCTAATTGAAAGCTTCTTGAATCTTCCAGATCCCTCACAATACATCACCCAAGAAGTCGGATCCAATCTAATTCAGAACAATGACGTTAAGCTTGTTGGAATCGCATAAGATTTAAAATCGATTCAATTGAATCTGAGTCTTCCTTCCGACCAAGTGTTTGATGCGAATATGTAACAAGTTCGTGAATTCGGTATGTATGAGTCAAAAGGAATGCGGAAGCTTATCAATGTTGAATAAACAGCAGAAGTCGGGAATTTGAATGTCCGATGACACATGTTGTTTGTATACGTATAACATTATGCTTATGTTCTGTTCAAAGATATGGAACATGATTGAGTAACTTGTTTGAAAATATACATCTTGGCACTATCGACAAATAAATATATCGTTAAGAACATTTCAAATCGAAGAACCTTATCTATAACAGTCAATGCGTAATTATAAATTAAACGATAATCACAACGTGATTGATTAACATCCCCTAAACAGATGATCAATCGATGGTTGAATTCAATCAATGGAAATTGGCACGATATTACAATTAAGCGTGAATTGTATGGATGATTATTTGATAATTTTCCATTCGGTTGTTTGTCTTATTTTAATAATAAAAAAATGAAGTTTATCAAAATATGCTATCGTAGCACCACCGAAACGTACGAGCCATCCTTCTCCCAACGTCTTTCGAAATCTTGACAAATCTGTCACATGTGAATATTCGAGATACATTTGATCCCAAATTATTATCTTTTCGTAACAAATACACACACATTGCAAATGTTTGATTGCATCGGTATTTACATTGAAGAGTACAAAAAGGTAGTCGACGATAAAAATTGTAATAAATCTTTCTCATTTCTCATATTTTTCTCATTTTTCCTCCTTAATTTTTCTCTTCTTTGTTCTTATAAGTTTATCAAGTTTATTCTAAAGAAATAATCAGCAGCGCCGTAGTAGGTTTGTTTGGAAGTGTGTATAGATACATACAGTTTTGTTCGAGTGTATATAGAGATGTTTGTATGTACGTGTAGTATGTACGTATATATGTATCCACACAGAAATGAAGACGCAAGAAAAGATTGCGGATGAAATAATGAATCGTCTCCGTTGCTGTAACAACATCTTGTAGGTTATGTAATCCAAACAATGGAATAGCAAAATGCTTCCACAAATGTTTTTTTTGTCTTTTCTTCCAAATTTGTATAAACATACGCAATTTTCACGATACTACTCCGTATAATTTACCCAATTTTCAAGTAGTGGTATCTAGTAGGTTAGACCATGTTGATATATATGTACCTTTATTTCGTAACTATGACTAAAAATCGATCATTAATCCATCGGCTGGATCATTTTTCTTCTCAGTTGATTAGCAGAAAAAGATCAGAGACAGGAAGAATGGAAGAAAGGGGATGACAAAAACAGAGAGGACAAAGATAAAAAATTGGAGAACAAACGAGCAATCTATTGATCAGCCGAGGAATTAAAGCGACGTACCTAAAACACTTTCAAGCGGGTCTCTCTACTCTACGACCCTTTTTAGAATTTTCATATGTGGCTTGACGTTGGTCCACTTTGTTTTAATGCATTATTATCACGTGTTCTATGTAATGGTATATGTTTCACTCATGTAATGGAAACATCACGTCTGTATCGCTTAATTCTACGTAATCATTGTGACGTATACGTACCTAATGCAAGAATCCTTGCCTTTTCCAGGAACATGATTCAAATTACAGGGCACAAAGTGCAGTGTTCCAATCAACTTGATTGCGACAGATATCCCTGCACACACCAAGACATATAGCACCAAAATTCATGAATTGTAAAGTTCGCCTGCGAAAAAAAGTGAAGTGAAACGATTTGTTTTCATTTATGTACACGACAATGATTGATCTGCAAGTTTCTAAAGTGAACAGGGTCTACCACTTTAAAGGTTGTGTCACCTCTCTCAACATTGTTCATGACAGGCTCATAATTTAGGTTCATTCTTCGCTCATTTGAAGGGTAATCGAAAC
Source organism: Gonatopus flavifemur (assembly GCA_018340375.1). Lineage (NCBI taxonomy): Eukaryota > Metazoa > Arthropoda > Insecta > Hymenoptera > Dryinidae > Gonatopus > Gonatopus flavifemur. The sequence goes on from JAFFJZ010000002.1 coordinate 25,937,835, forward strand.
TCATCACTTGTATCAGTGACTGAGATTTGATTTTGAAAAATTATATTCAACAATGGTTCGTTCAGGGTGGATTGAATGTTCCCTAAAGGAAGAAAGTGAAAAATTTCCAAAGAGTGTGATGTTTTTCATTCGAAGTACACAACTATTCTGTTCTGCAACACCTGCAAGAAAAGAGTGAATTTTCTTTTATGTCAAACGTGCAACAAATGGTCCACACGCCATATATATATATATATATATTTCAGAGCGGGAGGAAAGTTGATATTTTCTACCCGCTCTCTGTCAATCGGTGGAAAGTGAGTACTTTCCTCCTGTCTTGGTACGTTTGGTTGAAATTTAACACTTTCGCTGCTAAAAACATGAGAGAACGATTTAATACTCATGAAATGTACTTAACCCTGTTGAAAAAACCCAGCATGGTCCAGAAGGAACCAACTTGGTACCATGGACAATGATGGTTGGACCAACAGCCAATATTGGACCAACTTCGTTCCAACCGGTGTCAGGTTAGTTCAAGCTGGGGCCGGTTATAGACCATGATGGTTGGTCCAATATGCGACCAACTTGCTTGCAAGTGGTACTAGATACAGGCCATGTCGGCCGACTCAACAACCAATATAGGATCAACTTAGTTCCAGCTACACTGGCCTGATTCCAATTTTACCAACTCAAACTTGACTCATTTCAAATGCACCGATATCGGAGTTATTTTGAAAAACCAACATGATGCACGTTTTTTTTTCATATCAGGATTAATTGAAGAACGTGATAAGAAAAATATCAACAAATGAAAGTGTATGGTAAGTGCAAAAAGCCTGAAAGTCTTATGACCGAATCTCAAAATCTGGCCAATTGCAAAATATCAAGAAAGGTGTTCATCTCTGGATAAATCGTACAGGAGTTTTGGTCTATTAGAATTTCCAAGATTCATCTATCACTATCTGGAGCCATATCAAGCATTTAATGCCCCAAGTTGATACTAGGACTGGATAGAACAATGCAGGGTAGTACCGACCTCTAGGTAGTACCAGCCTAGGTGGGACCAACCTGATCCCCTGTAGGTTGATTCTACCTGACATGGTTCGACCATGTAACCAAATTCCTACTGGTTCTTACCCAGCATGGTCGGACCTAGCTGGAACCCAGCTGGATTTTTCAATAGGAAATTCCCAATCAGAAAAATCCGTAATATGCCAATGTTGACAACAGGTGCAGTACAGTGCCAGTATTGGGTCTCCAACACTTGGTCAACATGTACGGGATCAGTACTGGATACATAAAAATACAGTAATATGCCTGTACTGATGAACCAGTACTGAGATCTCAATACCGGCCAGGTACTAACCCAGTACTGGCCCTGCACTGATTGCGAATAATGGCATCAGTACTCAATCCCCAGTACTGAAAAGCGTTATCATTCCAGACAAATGCCAGTACCCTGCCAGTTGTGGCTAGTACTGGTGCAGTACTGCGCCTGTTGTAAATTTTTGGTTGGGTTATGACGATAGAAATGATAACTCCACATTTTCTCACCACTCAGCATCTCAAATTCGAAGTCAATGGAATAAACCATCGCGTATTCATAGTCTGATAAACATTTTATGTTTCACGATATCTTTTAGATGTGTGACTATCTCTCAGATATTCAAAATTGTTGCGTAAGATATCTTGAACATGTTTAAAAGATATCGCAAGACGTGAGATATTTTTCAGGAGTTCTCTTCGCCACAATCAAGTATATCCCACGTTCGCGATAATGAATCCACATCAATTCGTATTATACAATTTTCAAATTCACATACGAATTATTGTGAAAATGTTGATTGGATATCGTAGTATTTTTTTTACTTTTTAATCTTATTTATAATCCCATTCAAACATTTTATTCACGGTTGAACGAATTCTTCCCGTAATATGCATTGGACAGGATTTCGCATACTATAGATGTCGGAGATTCCATTATTTATTACAGTCTATCCACCCACCTAATTCTCCAATGTCCAACGGTATATCATCTCTATCGACGTATGAATGGGAAGAGTCTCGTTTCTCTATTTATCAAAACTCACATGAATTCATACATGATCGGAGTATATACACATGTACGTGGGAATTCTTTCAATAAATGATCCTCCCGAATATTCATTTCTTTCATACACGATGTCACATATATGAGCGGTACAACTTTTCCAATAAATTCATATTCTTATCTGGTGACGAACATTGCCTATCTGAGTGAACATACGCGGGTATTGTAATATGAGTGAGACTGCAAGAAAATCCGTGCGCATAAATCGTGTTTTACAAGTATGACGGAAAGGAAACTTTTTCTTTGAAACAATTACTCATGCTTGGGAAATCGATGCACGAATGTTGCAAACTTGATGCCTCGATATTTGTTTTTGTTCCAAGTGTATCGATTTCTATGTGAAAAAGTTCTATCCGGGGTGTTTAGGATTGAACTGCGGGTCTAGAAATGACGAGTGAAAGGGAACGTTGGATCTTGTTTGATTTTTAATATTTCCCAAGCCTCGTTTTCGAGGTGGAAATGTTTTTATATTTCTTCACCATTTTGTATAATCATGCGTCCGGGTACAAATTTGGTTGCTGATGTTTGGCATTGGAATCACAAAACTGTGGAATGGTGATATCATTTCAGGCTCCGCGAATTCTTTTGTTCAATATAGACCTAGAAATTGCTAATTCTTGACTGCACTCCAAATTTAATTTCATCATCAGATCGATATTATTTTAAATTCTGAACGAAACGTTGAAATAAGTGCGGGATTTTTTGTACGAGAGAACAGCTGCAGTTTATGACAATAATTTGGATGACGAAGAGGATGCAGGAGGGATTGGATAGGTTCAGGATTATGAACAAGATGCTGCCGAATTTCCAGAAGTTTGAAGTTATGATGAAGAGAGCCACAGCGATGATAGTAATAATTATTAATCTTACTTTGTTGTTTTTTATGAAACATCTATTTACGGGGACACTCAAGCATCTAGAGAAGCGAGTAAAATTTTACACCAACTTTTTTCATAAATCACTTGATAATCTCAAATTTAAGATAATAGATAATAATTGAGTATATACCTGATATTGAACTTTGAATATAAATTTAGGTTCCCTCATGGTTGGTAGATATTGGGGAACAAAATTGCTAAGAATTTTTGACTGTTGCAAGTTATAACTTATAAAATCTTTTGATAATCGTCAGGAAATCAGTAAACGATTTATATCGAAATATCAAAATTGAGAAAGTCTGAATCGTGTATAAAACATGTATCGAATGTTTATATAGAACATTTTTAACCTTCTGTCTGTAAACGTTATTCTGTGTCCAGCCGTTGTTTAACCAATTTGAAATGATAAAAAAAATCTGAAAAAATTCATGCTGCTCTTTACAAACCTTCAGCTTAACATTCATCAATGCTATTATTGTTCAAAATTGAATATTTGCTTATATTTTCATTTAAAAGAAATCAAGCGAGAATTGACCAGAATCGTTTGAGCTGGGACATAAAATACCCTGGTTTACAGACAAAGGGTTAATATATTCTAGCGCGACATATCAGTTCAAGTATACTCTCTAAAATTTTTAGAGTGAGATTTCACTCTTCAGCTAGCCAAAAGTGAGCCTGTCGAAATTTGGAGTAAAATTTCCACTCTTTCAAAGTGATATTCTAAGGTTTGAGGTTAGAAACTCACAGCCACTCAAATTCTAGAGTCAATTTTTCACTCTAAAAGAGTGAGGGTTCACTCGAAACGAGTGAAAATCCCACTCGCAGCGGACTGGTTCACTCCTAAGACTTAGTGAATGAATGTGTGAGAATTATTATGATTGTAATTTTTTAAGTGAAAAATCCCACATATTCCTTCCCATTTCCAGAGATTCTGTATTATATCTGTACTATAAATTTCATCTCTCATGGCCTGAATATAATATATTGGGTCATTAAATATCAATATCCCTTTCAGCATCTCTATTGAGACCAATTAAATTTAATAATGAGTGACATTTCTGGACTCGGATCTGTTAGGAGGTAGCAAACTCGGATGCTCTCGTGTCAACAAAGATAGAGACTTGAATACAAGGAAGGATAGATGTAGAGATAGTAGAGGCAGGAAAAGACAGAAAGAGAGAGAGAGGCTGGAAGAGACATTTGATATAGCTTCCCTATCTATGTCATACTCTGACAATTAAGTACACTTAGCATTCCGTCCATGTCACTTTGATTCATCTCTCTCACCCTAAAGAGAACAAGAAGGACACCATTCGCGTTTCAGGATACTCGCACACTCTACGTTTGCTTATAGCATCTATACTTTATCTCGACTACTATCGATATCGATTTCGTTGATGTATTGATGTATTTTAATACATTAGATTAAAAAGTGAAAATTTCAATGTGCAGATCACATATTTTTGTGGAATCTGCTTGAATATATTGAGAACACGCTGTAAAGAATATTATCTTGTATATAGTAACTGGAAAATTTCAATCATTGGATGGGATATCAATTTTCGATATATGAGCATGAAATTCAACATTAATTTGAATAAAAACCACGAACTTCATGCAATTTGTAGCCCCATTTCATAGTAAATTTCCGAACAAGTACGGAAAATCCCTAACGCATGGGTTCATTATTTTACATGCGTGTATAGGGATTTTTTCAAAGAAATTTTTGACAGTGCATGGATGAATAATATATTTGACATCATTGATTCATTCATCAAGTTCTAAAATTAGCTTCCTTCAAAGTCGAATATTTTTCTGAAATCGATTTTTAAAAGATTCAATCTAGATCATTTTATATCGTATCAAATGTGTTGAAATGAATTCAACATTGAGAAGAATGTGTTCCGTAGGACTAGCAATAAGTGAATTGTTGAAATTTCATTGTTGGATATACAACAATTTTTGTTCTTTTAACAAGTTGTCTTGTTGGCAATAAAATTGCCAATTTAACAATCTCAAACGATATTTTTACGAGCTTATTGTGGGTCGATATATAACAATATTTTATTGTCGATTCAGCAATATTATTGCTAGTTTTTTTCTCCGTAAACGCTCCTGAAACTTTCCCACAGTCAGTTTCAAGTGAACTTAGTCATTTTGTAATTTATTCGTTATGTTGAAATCACCAGCTTATATCCAATATTCTTACTTGTGCGCTGGAAGAAGAGTTTATAGGAGATGAGGATCGAATGAATGTTTATTTTGATACAGCGAAATTAATATTTATTTTGCATAAACATGACTAATTACCGTTGAATAAGTTATGACAATAGTTGAGGAGCGTTGTACAAACTTGTTTAATCCTTAGGAGCATTTCTTAGACCCTAGAGTTACTAAATCTCTCTACCCAAAATACGTGGGAAAGACTAAATAACATGGAATAAAACATCCAACCAGACCTTTTATTCGTATGGAGCAAGGTCTGGTTGGTCCTCTTCAAGTATTTTGGGTAGAGAGGTCTAGTAACTCTAAATTCCACGGGGGACCCTTAATGAATGTCAGTTAAGGGGAATGAATCAGTTCTAAGTGGAATGAACATAGATTCCTCTGTATGCAAGTGAAATTTTGGTCAAGAGCACTCGAGTACCAACAAAAGCAAGCCAAATTTTTTCACAAATTATGCGTCCAACGGAAATTTTCAATGGATAATGACAAAATCCACGACCAGGATTAGACCCTAAAGTTAAGTTTCAGTTTTTTTTTATTTTCTGGCCAGCATAAGAGAATTTTAAAAGTAATAACCTGCAACTGTCAACAATTTTTTTGTAATTCTGTTTTCCAATATTTGCAAACTATGAAGAAACCTGAATTGATATTCAGAATCCAATTTCAGGTGAGTACTTAATTATTATCGATTTCAAATACAATTTTATCAAGTAATTTATGAAAAAAAGTTTACCTACTCCGCCGAATGCTTGAGTGTCCTTAACACAAATAAATCTAATTTTGGATAGGGCGGAATAAATATTGATCATACACAAACATGCCTCATTACCACCAAATAAGCTCCATTGAAAGATAAGGAATGTCATATTAGGTTTTTTAACAGTTGATAAACTTTATTTATAGTTAACGAGCCAATTTTATGTAGAAAATGAATATTGATTTTGCCGTGTCTTGAAAAAGCTTCATTAGATAAGAATAAATTCTTTCAGGGTGTGTACTTGTAATCCACACCTTCCGCAATCCTTGGATAATTAGCATTCATTTACGAAGTTCATATACACGGAGAAAATTTGTTTATTATAAATTACTAGACTCGCTAGTATATTGTGGATATACTTGCATTTTAAAGTTATATACCAAACATTCTCTTCAAAAGTACCAGACGTTCTTGGAGTTAATGGCAGGATAATGACATTTTATAATAGAAAGCCTGATGCTTTTGATGAGAATGTTTGGTATATAACCTTAAAATGCAAGTATATCTTCAATATACTAGCGAGTCTAGTAATTTATAATAGATGATTTTTCTCAGTGTAGCGAAAATATATCACGTTCTGAATCCGAACCAATAGAAACCACTGAGAATCTGTGAAATCCCACTGACCAACAATCTCACAAAGGAGTAGGGTACACGGGAAGAAATCAACTGTTTATTCTAACGGATTTACGGTCACTATGCGGACAGCAAGCACCATCTGTCACGTCCACCGGAATCCTTGTCGAAATGACCAAGTTTCCAGTGAATTTAATAAGAATTCTGGTAAAGATAACAGATATTTCTTGCTGTTCACATAGTGACTGAAGTTCCGGTAAAATTATTAGTCCTTTCGATTCCGTATGCCTTCTTCTTGAAATCTCTCTTCCACTTCCCCGCATTGTAAAATATTTAAATTACGAATTTCTATGAATTTATGTGGAATAATCAACATATTTCATGCGTTAGGAATTTTCCGTACTTGTCCGGAAATTTATTGCAAAATGATAGCAAAATATCATAAAGTTTGGAATTTTCAGTTGAATTTATGGGAAATTCTATACAAATGTATTGGAAACGAACTTCTCATGCAATTATTGGAATTATTGTCCAGTTGCTGTGTATGAGAAAATTTCGATTATTTTTTACAGTGTATTTATTTATTGGCAACGCATGATTGGTTAATCCATTGCACCTGAAGGACCAGTACACATCCTTTATGTAAATCTCTAATAATTGATATGGACTGACCTGTTGGAAATTTGAGCATCAAATTCCATCCCCGTAATCGAAGCTCCTTCCAAACGAGCGTATTCATTAAAACGGCTGTGCCGATCAATACTAAAACTTCCATACTTCGAATCCTCATTCACGTGAACATTTTTCTGAATAAGGATTATTTGAATTGATGAATTTTCACGAAAATTCCAACAAATCGAATCACAAATCTCGATTCTCCTATTATGAGCGTAGGAATAAAATCAGTCACAACAAATTTTTTCCATGCAAAAAAGTTTTCTCTTTTGCTCTCTCTCTCTCATCCTTTTCCATTTCACGAAACAAGTTTTGAAAGGAGTAAACACAAAAATCTACACATTCAAAGAAACTTCCATCGCCCTCATTCTTATGAATCTTAATTCCAATGGAAGAATTTTCCATTGATTTGAAATTGTATTCTTCGAATTTTCTGTTACAATCTGACATAGAATTTTTCCATTGAAAAAAATATTTATTTTTCAGGCAAAGAAAATTTTCTTTCAATCTAAAAAATTGGGTTCTCAGGGTAGAAATTCTAAAGACTGCATAGACTGCAAGACCTAATGAAATGCACTTGACGTTGACTTTATGGAATTTACTGGAGTAATCAGCAGTGGAGGGAATTTGATTCGATTAAACCTTGCTACAGTTGAATTACCTGAACCTTTTTTGCAACAGCAGGAAATCATGAATAATCCTTCATTGCAACTCAAATTACAGGATCAAAATCACAGGTGTAGTTCAAAATTATCTCGAGCATGTGATTTACGTATATTGTGCCTATTGCATTAGTTCTCGATTCGCTGGTTATATCCGAATGAGATAATCATATGGTAGCGTGAAGCTGATCTTATATAATGAATTGTGGTTTATCCTAAATATATGTTCCTCAAACCTCCGGTTATTGCGGTCGACTATTACAATCCTTTACTGTAAAATGCAATCCACGTAGGTACCTCGGATGTCTGCAGTAGCTTGCCACAAAACGATCTCCATGCGCTATGACTCCACTGTCGTCTTTACGGTATTTCCGTGTAAAAGGGGAGATTTTGAAAATACCTTAATGTACCTCAAAATATCATTCCTTTGAATTAACTTTGAAAGATGATAGATGAATCGCTCGTGGCTTCTCGAAAAACCATAGCCTGTCGTTATAGAATTTAAATATTGCTTCAGATATCTCCCAAGAATCAAATCAATATATATTGATTAGTGGTGTAAAATTTGTTCATCGTCTCAAGCATTTGAAACACCTGAGATGGTGTTTCTGAAGTGAAGTCATTTGCGTCTAGGGTTGGACTTGAAACTCTCGAGTAAATCCAACAAAACTCGATTTCACCAGTTCTAATGCAAGATTCGTTGGGTTGATGTACGAATATTCAAATGGGAGAACATTTCAGAAATTTTTTTTCTAATTTTGAACACTAAGGTTTATTCAAAATTGTTGCAGTCTCGAAAAAGGTCTTGTCTTGTCTCATCTTGGTCTTGAGTTGAGAAAAATTGCTTTATGTCTTGAATGCAATCAATATCAACCTCCCAGACGCGTTATTCCCAACTATTACATGCTCACACTTGACTTGATGTAGAAATTTGTCTCCGAAAATCGTAAAATTGAATGATATTCACTATTTTGGAATTTTGCTCCAGAGTCTCGAGTCCACCTCTATTTGCGTCTAATGTTTCTCAAAGTTCTGTCTTGGTGTCAAGGAAAAGGTGAGTTTTCTAAGTTTGTACCTGATTTTCAAGGGTTTTACAATGCTGAGCCATGTTCACTCAATAATTTTATCTTCAAAAAACGTCATTGAAGAAACTTTCTGCAGAAAATGGTGGCGTACCCTATGCACTGTAAAAAAATTTGTTCTGAAAATTCAGAAAATGTGACTGTAACTTTTCATAGCCACTTTCTTCTGAATTTTCAGAGGGAATTTTTTTACAATGTATTCTCCATCTATCAAAATTTTGAGAGTAGTTGTATCTTTAGGGGCTATCCATAAATTACGTAAGACGATTTTATGCGTTTTTGACCCCCCCCCCCCCCTCCTTCCCTCTTGTGAGACATTGTAAGATTTCGTGGACCCCTCCCCAATTCAAAAGTGCACCAAGAACATGAATGATTCAATGATAATTTAACATGAATGATTATCAACTTTTCAAATTCAACTATTTATTAATTGGATACAGAATATAACGTTTTTAAAATATTCATCTTGCATAAGATTCCGGTACTGCCCCTCCCTCCTACCTGTAAGATCTGGTGAGAATTTTCTGAACCCCCCCCCCGCCCCTACACTGTTGAAAATGCGGTGTGAGAGTTGACACAAATTGGTGTTACTCAAACACAATTGAGGCCGCGGATGCAATAACAGCCTCAGCGCTCGAACGCATTTCAAAGTTGATTCAAGCGACCAGTGGAATAATAAAAAAAAGAAGTTCGTCAAAATGGAAAATAAAAAATATAGTCTTTCAGAGCTCATCAAACCACACATTTTTCCTACGAACAATTTTTTTCTACCATCAATACCCAAGTGTGTATTGACGTCGGGCCCATGCTACCCAACGTGGGGACAACCCTGAGATGATAACATCGTTCCCAGCTTGGCCGTATTGCTTTGCCCGAGAATTGGTAACACCACGGGCCCAGCATGAACCCAGACTAGGCAATCAATACTGCCCCTTCCTTTTTGTTTTGAAATTGAAAAATCCCTAGCATATATATACCATGGGGCCCACCCCGGGCCAGCATGGGCCCCATCCTGCCAATATGGGCCCAAAACTGGGCCAGAGTGGGACCAAAATTCTTACACGCTGAGGATTGTACACACATGCTCGGGATATAAATTCACCCCAATCTTGGCCTAACGCTGGTCCAAATTGGGGCCAAGTTCAATGTGCGCGCACTAAGATTCATTATCTCCATTTTTTTTCAACTATAATTGTATGGGAAAGCACAACAGGGCCAAGATTGAGCCAACATGGGCCTCATCGTCATTCCCCAATACTGGGTTGAAGAGGATGGACCCAGCCTGGGGCCCATTGTCATTATAGTCAATACACGCTTGGGTAGTTTATAAGATAAAAATTGAAAAGTGAAAATTTTCATTTCTTCAAAATCAATTAAATTCAAAACATATTTTGCGATTACTGAACGAAAAGTCACCGGATTGACTGGAAATTTGGTACACGGCTTTATCATTGATCCCCGAAGATGCCTAGTCAGTTCCACATGTTGAAATATTTCATTATCCGATGAATATTTAATAATAAACAAATACTGTTGAAAACGCGCGCTTGTAAGTTTCCATGAAAAAAAGTATCGAGGGAATTTTCGATTTGGAAAAATTCAAAGCCAGAAAGTAGTTCGTCAAGATTTCCAATTGTTTGCCAATGATGGTATATTTTATTGCCATTGTTTCATCGATGATGGGACTTCATTGGAAAAACACGTAGGTGAATCATAAAATGATGTTATCATTCCAGGTTTGCGCCATGCTTGGTTGCCAAGCCTCGGCCATACTTACATATCTACCCAATAAACACATGCACGTTATTTCAACGTTGAAAAAACGTTGCACTATCGAACGGACGTTATTCGTCGAATTCATAACGTTCATTTTTGGTTAACGTCTGACGAGGGAATAGACGTCCAGAAAAGACGTTTCGATAACGTATTACTAAAACTAATAGTAAAAAATGACCATTAAAAAACATCTTCAAAAAACGTTTTTGAAATGTACTGCAATCACGCGTTGAGGACGTATTGTTTATGACATTTTCAATGCTCGAACATCAATCGAAGATATCGTGTTGAGAATGTCGAACAAAACACAGCAACGTTGGACAAAAATCTAAACGAGAAGTGAAATAATGAATAGCGTGACTTCATTTATGAATATTTTTCTTCTTAAATTTTTGTGTTATCAAAAATCCCTTCTTTTCGCATTAATAGAAAATTTTTCAAATAATATGTCTGGTTTGATTCTCATTTTGGAACCATCATTATAACACGTCATTATTTGACGTCTTATAAACGACTTTTGGACCGTTGTTGTGACGTTATTTTATAGTTGAGAAACACGTGATCTGCCGCGACATTTTTACGTCGAATCAACGGAAGAATATTACTAAATGTCAACGTGTGGTTATTGGGCGTTTTTCACGTTTTTTAGACGTATGTGTGTTTATTGGGTACGTTGCACCATGCTAACGCCAATTGTAAATTTCTATATGGGAGGATTTCCAAAATCCTTCAAATTTTCAAACCTTGTGAATACGTTCAAGGACGAAAATGAAGTATACAGGAGTTTTGTTTCAATATAAGCCTTCAAAGCGGTAGATCGTCTGCACTGAGAAAAATCTGCATTGTAGAAATCATGTTTCAATATAGTAATGTATTTGACAGTGAAAAATACATTATTTTGGTTATTATTACCATGAGTTAGGTGATAAATACCATCTTTTTGGTGAATCAAACCGAATGTACGGTGAATTTCAACACTGAAAAGGTACTTTTCACTTTTGAAAGGCTGGCTTCAATTTTCATCACGGGTGAAAAATATACGAAATAGAGCTTATTTTCACATTTCATTTTTCTCAGTGTGCTTTTGCAATTGAGAGTCTAAAAACACTCGCAAATTAAATTTGTGCTCGAATAAAATATATTTTTTTATTCATTTTAATCATCCCAATTGAGACGATCTTTATATATGGAAATTATATATCGACAAATAACATCCGGCGGTGTATGTATAAATTTGATATATGAAGCTTAACTATAGTATGCATAAGAAAAATACGTATCATATACTCACTAGATCTAATTACACATTAATTATATTTTTCATATGCATTGTATATCAACTTGACATACCAAGTTTATAAATACACTACTATACATTATGACCTGTATATTTGTCCTTATATGGACATACTTTGTGCTAAATTTCAGACGTGATGTTTCACTTTTACACGAGCCAAATTTTTGACAATATTGTTTTGGCTGAATTATTAATCTATGACAAGCACCAAAATCCTCTTGGATGATCCTAATATGATAACGCTGTCATAATTGATTAAACTTCTTGATTTATGGACATCGTGATTCGTCCTGTGATAATGAACTATCGATGCGATGAGGATGTGTTTTAATCAGAAAAAGGAAAAAGAGAGATATTCGATGAATTCGGCACTCAAATTCTCGTTCCTTTTTCCGTCGTCGAGTATGATGTGTATTCAAAGAAGAATATACCATAGTCGTATATACTTATAACGTAATTACTCATATATTCCAATAGTAAACAATTGGTTTACTCGCAAGATCATCATCATATAGAAAAAGGAAATTTGATAATATGTACACGGTATGTTCGTACATCGCTAGTAGTAGTTGGTAGTTTCTTTTTAATATACTTCCGAATCCAATAGGCTACGAATCACCGTTGGACATAATGATAACTCCCCTGTCTGAATGAAATTCCTCTTTCTCTCTCTCTCTCGTTATCACGAATTTTCGGTACACGAAATTTTCCTTCTTTCGTATCGATCTATGTGATAGGATAAAATAAATGTCCTTCGACCAATAATTCTTGTTGTCGACTCAATTATTTACACCCACAGCAATATACAATAATGATTTTATTCTCATTATATAAAAAAGCACATTTCAATAAGCTCTGCCGTTGCTCGATCAATCGATCATTCGAAAACGGCTCGATAGTTTGTTCAATGTAGCTTTTGCGCCTCATTAAAATTTTCTTCATGATTATCTTATTCGTCTCTATAATATTACGTAAGGCTTGTCGCATCGAAAAAATCGTACAACATACTTCTTTAAACTATTCATATTCGCAAAATTATCAATATACATAACTTATCCTTATTAATTCTATTCAACGTTTTTCAATCAAATCCATTGAGAACGAATTAATGAACAAAATATCCAAGCTCTCACAATATTTTTCTGTTGTATATTTTAAGTTCTATTCAGTGTTCTTCAGTTATGTTTTTGAACGATATGAATTAGGTTTTATATGATTTCGAACATCATTCGGACTCTGTGTTTGGAAAGGCAATCATCCGAATCAAGGTGAATTTTCGAAAAGAACAACTCACATTGTTTCGTATGCGTATAAATTATTCAAGATCGTGGATGTAGTACGCAAACTTTACGTGCTCCGAATGTTGGGTTGGAAGAATTTTCTCTTTGAATTGAAAATTTGTATTGTTTTTCATTGTATTCGTATGACGTGATATCTACGTCAGGCGGGAAAATGTTGATTTTATTTTGCATTTAGAGAAATAAAGGAACCATGATAAATGTCACTCAGTCCCATGTGGAAGAAAAATGCATATGATCCTTATAAATATGGTATCCTTTATGTGGATTTGCGACACAGGGTCTATACATGTATGCAAAATATATGGATCATGTGTTTGTCATGCATATCATGCATATGCTATGCATCCCAAATCCGGATATGATAAACTATATATGGACTGCATGTATCTTCTTCACACACAATGCCTGAAAATTCACTGTTCTCCATCAAATTGATGAAATCTCTCATTGGAGGAATTTTTTATGATAACCGAGTCGAAAAATTTGGACGGTTTTTGACCTCATATTCCGTTTTTAGACTGATTTCTTCCTGATTGTTGAATAATGCGGACAAAGACAGTAGTGTTGCCGCGAGCCGCAAAACGAGCCGTAACGAATTTTAGATTTCAAATTATCTGGATTGAAAGTGAACTCTTTTTTTAGTCAACCAAATTGGTTTGAAATTCAGTTCAAATAGACCCTCAACTGAATTTCAAGGTTTGAATTGGAATATAATTTTATGGATACGACCCTAGTAGAAATTTGACAGGGAATTCCCTATCAGAAGCATGGCCCTCGTAAGGCTGCAATAGGGAACTCCTGATTAAGGAAAACTTTTAATTACCTTATCAGGTCCTGACATCGCATCCTGTTTAAGACCTTACAACAATGTAACGCGAGGTTGTTGACAGGTCCCAGCCAGATTTTCCTTTTCAGTAACTCAGACATGGTATTCCTATCAGAACCTGATCAGGATTGCCTCAAGTCATCCGTATTTCAATCATGTGATAACCAACAAGACAGACGAATCAGGACCTGATCAATTCAGAACGATGAATGTATCAAACTATTCAGAATTTTCACAGGGCTCATTAGAAATTTACCTATCTTTTTTAAATGTTCAACTGAGGTCTATTTTGATCATCAGTAGAATTTCTTCTGTTGGGGGAGTTTCAAAAAATTTTATGAAAAGTAAATTCCATGAAAATTAAATTAGATGAGGTCGTGATTGGGAATTCCGCTACCACCCGGATCAGGTCCTGATTGGGAATTCAATTACTACCCTGATCAGATCCTGATTGGGAAACGTTTGGTTTTCCTGATCAGGACTTTGTGTTTTTCCTGCGTTACATTTTTGTTAGGGCCTTATCGGATACTCAAGTCAGGCCCTGAACGGAAATCAGGCATGCCTGATCTGGACCTGATGTTTTCCATATCAACATTTCTACTAGGGGAGTTTTAAATTAGTTTATATTCGAGCCGACATTTCGAGCTGGACCTATATACTGTTTGATGTTTGAACCGGTTGAAAATTCAAATCCATGGAACTGTGCATTATTATGAACTTCCAAACCAAAGTATAGGATCATTCAACCAGGTATTGAGACAATTTTTACTTCTTATAGTCCTAACTAAATCCAGCGGAAGTCTCGTTACAGCTCGTTTTGCGGCTCGCGGCAACACTGAAAAACAGTACTTTTTCATGATTTTATCCGCATTATCCAACAATCAGGACAAAATTAGTCTCAAAACGAGATGTAAGGACCAAAACCTTTCATATTTTTTGACTCGGATAGAGAATGTAGGTGCAAGAGTGCGAAAATTTGTCTACGAGTTTCAAAATAAAACCAAAAAGATCTATTCTTCTTGCTGGAGTTTGAATTCAGTTTAGAAGATTGCCTGAAATATTCGAAGTCAAATCCCTTGAAGTGTTTGGAATTTATCCCTCACGTTCATCGTTTGCATGAAATGACCAACTTGAACTTCAAAACTCTTCTGAAGGTGCAAGATTAATTTGCGTGTGATATCGGACCAAGAACACATTTGTTCACAGCCACTTACCCAGTAATTCATCAATCAATTAATTGTACATCGATGTGTAACGCGTATGTTGATTCCGAAGCGGTATTATATAATCGCTACAGTATGTAGTGGTGTACGTCCCTTTTCACTCCCACACATTCATGTTCGATGCGAGATGAGCAAGCCGACGCAGAATGTGAGGTCATGTTTTTGTTCTCAATTCATTGTTCTTTTCTCATTCTGACACAATGTGTGAAGAATTAACTGAAAGGAAAGAAATTCTGTGCATTGTACGATATTGTGTGCAATAAAATGTTATAAAAAACTAGAGAGACTAAAAACTCAAACTGTATCATTCATTTTCATATGAGATCAGGAAACACATATTTGTATACCATATTTCGGATGTATTGAGAAGAGATGTGCATTTTACAAAACAAAAAGTACCATGCACATACTTCGTTGTATACATAGTTCCTGTTTCTGATTGAAACAAATGAAGATTCAAGAGAAAACAGAGAAAACAATGTATATTGATTTACGAAGAACACTATAGGTTTTTTCTCTGATTGGAAAATATTTTGTCGTTTGAGTTTTCATTTATTTCCGCAACACTTGTATCGACGAATTTTCGAATATGCTTTTCCACTTGAAGTTTGAAGGACTCAAATTGAATTGATGCGGTTGTTTTGTAATTGAACGTGGCCAGTTGAGATTATGAGTCTCAATTGTGTGAATATTTTACAGTTGAAGAGAACGGTACTGTTTGCCCTATGAATTAATTTATAGGCTTAATCGGTATTTCGTTGTATATGTGTAATTCTTGTTGTTGTTTTATTTCCGAACACTAACAATATACGCTTTTGTTTTTAGATTGTAATGAAAGAAATCGTATATTATTCCGTAAAAGGAGAATACAGAATTTATTCTTCACTTATTCAATTTATTTATTGCTTCGAGATATTTCTGCAATTGCCGAATAAGGAATTTCAGCAACAACTTTCGAATATTTTCTCTATTAATGATGTAATGATGAATATTCACGGAATTCTTCATTACCTATACGCTTACATATTCGTTATGAAATCAATTTTATAATGGGAGACATCCTCCAATTTAAAGTGATGTTAATAGAAAAAATTTGTTCCTCTGGAGATTGTTGTCGAATTGTTTTCAATACACTGACAAATTTGCACTGGAAGGAAAAAAATATTCAATTGAATAGTTGCAACAAAATATTTAGTTGAATTGAATGAAGTTCCATTGAATTAACTAAATATTCATCCAATTAACCAAATATATACTATCCCATGTGTGTATGGGCCAATGGTACAATGATGGACCAAGCCTGGCACAAGACCTGCCGAGACTTGTCTTGAACAATCTACCAAACTTGGCCCAGGCTTGGGAATGATAAGATCAGGACAAGCTTGGGCCAGTGGTTTTGCCAAGCCCGGTCCAATTCATTCACCAAGCATCAACCAATGCTTCTTTGATCGCATATATGGATGAAAAAAGTAAGTTCATGACTTTCTCCCTCAGAATACCGTACATGAATTATCATAAAACGGTAGAAAAAATGTGACAAGACTGGGACAAGCTTGTATGATCGTTGGAAAATTTGCGTTCTCTGATATTTCAATCAATTTTGATTCTATTGTTGAATTACAATATCGATCAAAATTCAGTCAATATTTATGAACATTGTGCCACTCATGTGGGTAGTATTGGCACAATTGTTCTCAACGAATGCTCGATTTTTACACTTGTGCCAAGCTTGTACCAAATGGAGTGACTATTTCAAAAATATTAACAAATGTACCATGACTGACTATCCATTGGGAACAACGGGACAATCATGGAACAATCATGGAGGTTTGTTTCTGACACATGTGCCAACCTTGGGACAAGCTCGGGTTTTTTTTCCAGTCTTGGCAATACCTGCATGGAATTGTATGAAATATCCCAGGTATGCTTTGACAAATGTACCATCCTTGGTGCCAAGCTTGAGTCAATGCTAGTCAACACCGGGCCTAGCTTGGTTGCTAACATTGGCACCAAACTAGATTATTATCCGGGATGATAACAATGTTCAATGCTTGGCATCCGAGCTGGGTTCAATATCAAAATTCAATATTGGTTCTATGCTGGCAATCGATAGTGTTACCATTATTGATATACAATACTAATTTGAGCTAAATGGGTAGGATAGATTCTTCATTGGTGTCCAAGTTTGATTGAACATTCATATTTGAATAATTGACCAAACTTGGTGACAGGTTCGAGTCAATGCTAGTCATCACCGGGTGTAGCTTAATTACTAACCATGTCATCAAGCTAGATTAATGTTAAGGATGTCCGGAAATCCGACACTGCAAAATATGCTTGGTCCTAGCATTGATGTTCAAAACGCTATCAAGGTTTGGTCAGCTATGACGGGCCAAGCATTGGTCAAGGCTTGGTTGAAGAAAATTAAATTCAACGCGAAAAAATATGCTTGGTCCTAACATTGGTGTCCAAGACTTTATCAACGCTTAGTCAGCTATAGCGGGCCACGCATCGGCCAAGGCTAGGCTAACCCGACATGGCATACCAAGTTTGACGCCGATCATGGTGCAATTGTCAATCTTGGCATAACGAGCCTGGGATTTTGTCAATAAGGAGAGATATTTAATTCAATGAAACTTGATGTGAATCAACTAATTACTTGATTGCGACTACTCAATTTGATATTCTATAGTTTCCGGAAATTAATTCTCTCAGTGTAGCTTGGGAATGCTCTATGAATTGCTATAAAAATATAACTGAAATATTTTGACCATCGATTTGAAACAGGATTGCAAAATAATATGATTCTTGGATATTTGGAAACTTTCTTCAATTTACCCACAGCATTCTTGAATTATACCAACTTTTTTCGGTGGCAATGTGAAAAACTATTTGACCCAATGAGTAGAGAATATTAGAGCAGATTTATTTGAATGAGTATGTTGATTTTGGGGAACATAACTGTACTAAAGACAAAAGATTCTCAGAAAAGAGTAAAGTTTCTTTTCTATTGTTTCTAATAATTCAAACGTAGAAGCGAAAAATTTATGACAAATGGGAGTTGATTCATCTAACTCAGCATGCAATAATGTGATTTTTAATTTGCATTTGGAACATTAATTAAGTCATAATATTATCCCAAACAACGAAAGTTGCTGTGCAATAGTTGCTCTTAAGTTGTTTATCAAATTTTCGTAAAGGACCTGGGAATTTGTTACGCATGTGATTGTGAGTTTCCTGAAACCAAGCAACTTCCAAGCAACACGATAACAACTTAAGCTAAAATCCTAGATTTACAGCATATTGTTACGCATTTGACGACGCAACATCCCTGCAAATTGCTTCAAACTGTTGTTATACGTTTTCAGCATTTTGCTGTTAGGGATAACATCAGTCACATACTTCATTAAAGAGATGTTTAAACGAAAAACATATTGCGGAAATCCAGGTTGTTCGCAAAAACTTTATTCAAAGAATTCTGATTATTCGATTACTAATTCGTTTCAAAAAGCAATTCCAACTTCAGTAAAATGAAATAACATTGTTGCAATAATGCGATAATGCTCTACTCAGCGGGATAACGCATCCTGACAACACTCTATGGACAGGAAGGGTAGTATTTTCATTCGACTTCAACTCCCCTCTGATGGATTTTTCCACGAATGAGTAATTCAACCTCCATCCTTCTTCTTTCGTATTCTATTTTTCATTCCAAAGGTTTTTGAGGAGAGGAAAAATATGGGCGAAAAAATAACAAAAGTATACTCTTTCTAAAATATCCAACAACTGGAACCATTGAATTATAAAACGCCTCTGGTGGACAAGTTAATTAGTCTGCTGTATAAAATCGACAAGATGCGCGGGAGAATAAAAGAAAAAAAGAAAGCGAGAAAAAAGAACGAACATTCATTCCTATCTGACTTGTTCGGACGATGAGGAATGTATCGATAAACTGTTTCACATTTTTTCTGTGATTTAATTCCAAACGGATATTATCTCTTCTTCCCCAATAGAATATTGGAGTATCAACCAATGATAGGGGCTATAAATTAATTACCATGGATTTATCTTTGGATGTGATCGGTTTATTCGTTAGAGGTAGAAATAAAGTTTTCATCCCGCTCTTTTTATACTTGAATGTATGATAATCGGAATATTTGTGGGATGGATTTGATGGTATACTTTTAGAATGAGAGTGATAACAGAATTATTCGAAGCATTGGGAAAATTCTTCGCGGCTGCTTCTTTTACAAGTTTGATCTTGGATGAAACTATCGAGTTGGTGAATAAACTCCCTTTTATTGTTGTCGATGTCAGAACATTTTACATCCTGTCATAAAAAACAAACACGATCTCAATCAAGAAGTTGAGATTTTTCAGAAAATTTTGTATACTCTCTAAAATTTTGAGAGTGAGATTTCATTCTTCAGCCAGCCAAAAGTGAGTTTGTCGAAATTTCGAGTGAAATTTCCACTCTTTTAGAGTGACAGGCTCAGGTTTGAGGCTAGAAACTCACAGTCACTCCAATTCTAGAGTGAATTTTTCACTCCAAAAGAGTGAAGGTCCATTCGAAACGAGTGAAAATCCCACTTGAAGCGGACTGGCTCACTTCTGAGACTTAGTGGAGTGAAACACGTGATTTTTCACTCTTTCGGATTTAGAGAGTACACTGAAAAAAATTTCTCCCAGCCAAAGAAATATTTATTGAAACTAACAAAATATTCTTCAAAACCAAAATAATTTATTACTCTGCTACAAGACAAATAAATATTCATTTGGCTGGAAGAAATTTGTTTTTCAGTGTACATTTTCATACAACTATGAATTAAAATTGAGTTTTTACGAGTGGCACAATCACTTCCCACATAACAATTTTGGATCACCCTTTTGGATCATTCTGAAAGATATCTTAAAGAATTCGAAAAGATGTCTTATGAAACACCAAAAGATATCTTTTGGAAGTCTTCATGCGAGATTTATTGAAGTTTTCTGAAGGTATCCTTTAGAATTCTCAAAGATATTTTCTGTAAGATATCTTAAAGATGTCTTTAGGTGTTTCATAAGACATCTTTCAGAATTCTGTAAGATATCTTTTAGAATGTTCCGGAAGAATTCCTCAAAATTGTTATCTGGGTTCTCCCATTGTCAAAAAAGGGATGTTAGAACAAAAATATTCCTTCACATAATTGTCAGGTTTCGAACTCTGAGAGAAACTGCAGCAAATTCACATAAAGCATTGTTGAATTTGAAAAGAAATGTCCGCAATTACAACAGCAGAATTCCACTACACACGACAAAATATTGAATCGTATTACAAAGTTTTAAGACATTCATGAACCCCAACGTTCCTTTCTCAAGATTTCTGGAGAAATGGATACAATTTCCTACAATTTGTCTGTAAAATTTTTCATGACAGGTAAATGAGGCTTCGCCAGAAGAACGAGAATGAAGGGTAATCCTATTATCAAGATAATTCAGGGAGATTTGAAACGAATTGTCTTCTTGTGTAATTTTTGAATTCCTTATCCAGGAACAATATTCTCGAAATTGTATGATTCGGTGTGGAAAGATTTGGATCTTTCATTCCGATACCCCAATTCGAAAGCAAAATGTTTCCTTTTAAGAAGACATTGGAATAAATTACAAGTACTCACGCGGTGGCATATCAAAACAGATTCAATGGTTGAATTGAATCTGATACCTCTACTCCAGACAGACCTTTCAAAGTCTAAATGAAATGGACCATGGATGAATGCAAATCGAACTTGATCTGATTATCAAGCAACCCTCTATTCTTTCGAAAACATTGAAGGAGAATCGCATTCCTTGGATGAGCAAGAAATTCTTTCGTGGGAAGCTCTTTGTACATCTTATTGAATGAAAATATTCCTCAAAACTTCAAATCCACATTGCGGTGTAGTTTGAATGAGACTTGATTTGACTGTAAAAAAAATTCCTTCTGAGGATTCAGAAAATGGGACTGTGATTCTTTACAGCCACATTTTTTCTGAATTGTCAGATAAATTTCACTGAATTTCAAGGAATTTCAACGAAATTTCGGAGCTCATTCTGAAAATTCAATCAAGTATTTTGAAATTCAGCAGAATTTTCAGAAGAAATTTTTTTTCAGTGTTGAACGTTTCAAGATTCCTTCACTGTTAGAAAAATTTCTAATTCAGAATTAGTAATGGAGTTTCAATATTTCTCAAGAGGATATTAGAAATTTGTTATGATATTCTACAGTATTTTATTGAAATTCAACAGAAAATTTTAGAAACTGGAAATTATATCACTTCAAACCCCTGATTGTGGGAGAATTATTATACTCTTTTGACGTTAAATCATCCAAAAAGTGAGAGATTCATGGTGAATCTCCACTCAACTTTGCTGCTTGGATATAGCTTGAAAAATACTATAATTGTTTGCAAAAATATTTCAATAAATATTACTGTTTACCATCTAATTAGAGCGTCATATCAGTTACTTCGGGGAAAAATTTAATAATTCCAGTAATTTTTCTCGAAGGGAGCGATATGGCGCTCTAATCCGGTGGTGAATTATAATATTTAATGAAATATTCTCTCCGTGTATTCATTTGTGTTAATTATAGAACTAAATTCAAATAAGTAACTATTATCCATCACCAATTGGTGCTCATCCTTGATGAATTATGGAACTTTTCAGCACATAAGGTTTCCCCAGGAGCAATCATTCTAGGTCCTCCTTCGCTCCTTACCTGGAACTATCGGGGCAGACTAAGCGTATCCCTGGTCCTGATATGGGCCAGTGAACTGCCCAATATGATTTCTACCACAATTCCTTCCTGTAGATTGAATACTGTCAAACTTTCAATTCCTCCACTAAGATTAGATGCATTCTAACAGTAAAATACGAATTAAGATCAGAGGTTATCTTCCCTCTGTGTACATGAGAGAATTTATATACACGTATTATTTGCTTCCTTGCAGGAAAGAAACCATCAGTTCAGTGAAACAGCAAGAGATCATCGACCCCTCTATTTTCTTTTCTTTACTTCACCAAAGTTTGTATAAGGGAGAGTATTAAAAGGTCGTTACAGAAAGTTGGCATCTGTTTCTTCTCACTCACATGAGTTCATTGTGCATCAAATTCTGGATATTCATTGTTGAAGATAAAAGGAAACCATCAAACAAGAAGGTAGTGAAGAATTTCTGCATGAATATGTTTCACGTTAGATATTTGATCGTCAACGTGAAATATCACCTCTTTCTGTTATGATACCAATTCGCGTACACAAAGTCGTTGGTGATCTTGAATAATACTAGCTAACAATAAAACTTCCAATGTTTATTGCTTTCAATTCACAGACGCGAATGTATTTATCCCTTGAATCCGTTGGCTTTGAAATGAAGTATTTTGAAGAAAAATATGACTTATTATGAGACTTTCATGTTGTATGGCAAATGTTGTTGTATAATTTCTGGAATAACGGAAAACTCATCGGAATAATTTCCTATTATTTGGATACCGAAAAATTGAGTACGACGGCAAACATTTTACTAACTTGGGTGTAACAGCGAAACATGTAGCTGCCACAGCAAAAATATCGCAGCTGAATTCCCATCCCTGTTGCAAATAATCTATAAAATCTCATTCACCAATGGGAGAGTAAATGGGTTTGAATGAAATTCAATGATATTTAATCCGAAATTTTACGATTTGTAATAGGATTTGATAGAATATTTCTACCTGGGAAGCGACACAAGACCCACACAGCACTTTTGGTTTGCAAGATGTCTCGAGGAGATGTTCAGAAAAGTTTAAGAAGTCTTATGAAACATGCAAAGATCTTCTTAAGATGTCTCAGACAGTTCTCACTTCTAAAAGACATCTAAAAGATATCTTTTAGAAGGTCTAAAACTTCTCTCCCGGAATTATAACTGTTTTAGATCTCTGAAAGATATGTTTTCATGTTGCATGAGATTTCTTAAATTTGGCTTGAGATATCTTTTAGAACTGAAACGTTGTGTGGGGAGGTTTCGAAAAATTATGTGCTATGCACCTCCAAAGCATATCTAGACGAATTTATCCAAAATAGTCTCGTTTGGTCACATTCACTGTATCATCATAGCATTCCAGACAGCACTACAGTCCCAGAAGAATTCATAGAGCATTCTTATTGAACTGATTGTGTTCTTCATGAATTCTTCAAGAATTCTTCTGGGGCTGTGGTGCTGTGAGGGATATTTGAGAAGTTCGTGTGTTACTTGGGTTATCTCGCTATCAAAATATCAATCCCATAATTTGTGCAACAATTTCTTGCGGTGGTAACTAATAAATAGCTACCAGATGAATACCTACAATCTATGCACATGAACTTGGATGTCAACTCATAAAGCATTAAATCTCAATCTTGTGAAAAATTCAGTTATTCAGTTGTAAATATTCTGAAAAGTGACGATTGTGTCTTAATAGAGAATAATTTTACACGAATTCATCGTTTGGTGAACAAAACAAAATTCCTAACAAATTCAAGTATTTCACGTTAGTGAAATATGATAACTGGGAAATCAGTTCGATGGAGATATTCTTTTGCTTTGATTTTAGACTGTTCAGTAATTTCCGGATTTCTTTTCAAAAGAGTGTAATTTGTGCTTCCACCGTGGAAAATCTGACTGAATTGAAAATGTTTTTGTTTCATCCATTTATCGAAGCTAATCATTCGTGTAGTAACAAAATGAATGGCACAATAGGAGAGAAACTGTTGCCACATCCAGAGAAAATCCATGTTTTCTTTTCATGAGATCGACTCGTGCTTTCGAAATAAACGCATTGTGGAGCTTTCAATGCACGAATTCAATGCTTCTCGAGTAAAGCAGCGGATCATCATACATTACTACAAGCATGTGCTCAGTCCGCGCTTTAACTTTGAAGTGGTCGCGTGGGTGATATATGTCATCCAGTTCAAGGTACTCTTTCCGTTAGAGTTTGTCATTGCTGCGAGTTGACGTCAAGAGATCATCATTACTTTCTTCAAAAGCTTTCCGCTACCCAAATAGCCTGTAAGAGTATTTACTCCACGCAACACGTCCTGGTGAACGCGAACTATGGAAATCACTTGGCGCACGATATACAAGTGCCATCCTCGCGATCTTTGGTATTGGAACTTTCACTGTTAAATCACTTTTGGTTTTCTTTTTTCTTCTCAAATCCTCCTAGTTTTATATTCACTGTGATATTTCGAAAATAAGTCTGTACAGATGAAGGGAAATGGGAACAAAGAAAAAAGAAAACGTTCTGAAAACAAACAGATTGAATAGAAGAATGTGGTTTGACGATGGCTCCAAGAGGATTTTACATGAGGGGGAAGACGTGGAAATTAATGATAATGAATCGGGGAAAAATCACAAGAAAAATATGTTGGGAAGAAGTGATTACGATTCAAATAAAGGAATGGACCCCAATGAGAATGAAGATGAGAAAGTATTTGCTGCGAAAGATAGAATCACTCTGTGAACCAAAGCATAGAGTTATATTTGCCGGGACCCCGAAATATAGCAAAAGAAATGACATCCGTTATAGATTGTTGGGGAGGATTTTATGATAGAAAACTGATTCGCATGATAACTGAATGAATGAATATCCAGAAAAAGCACATTCGTGAGGGTTTTGAATGCGACAGAGGTGCTAAATCAACAGATGGGATTAAAATTCGAGCCTTGGTTGATATTTTACGTATGATAGGAATTTTGAAGTCTTCGTGGGAAAATTATGTTTTCACCAGAAATAGGAAATTTTTCTGTTCTTTGGTTGTAACATTCTCTAGAAAGTGGAGGAAGAATCCATAATACTTCTAGTAATATTTTAACTCCTCACTTTATTCACCTATGGTACACGAGGATGACGATAAATCAATGAGTGAGAAAGACAATTAACCTATCATATTGAAAAATTAAATTCACGAATGAGCTTTATTCAGAAGAGTAAAGTGGAATGAAATGACGCACTTCCTCGCTTCAGGACAGCTTGAAATAATACATAAAATCTCATTCACTCGAGGAAAATATGAAGATTCGCTTAAAATCTTTATATCTTCCTTGAATGAACGGGGTTTTATCCATTATTTCACGCTGTAGCGAAGCGAGGAAAATGCGTTATCTTATCCTGATCTATTCTAATTAGCGAGCAAACGACACTCATCGTTACGACGTATTCTTCTTTATACGTTCAAATAATATGTCAAAATATGAGAGACATTTCATATTTCCGAAAGTAAGAAATGGAGATGGAATGGGATCGATCATCATTCAATTATGTATCCGTAACAGCGTATATTGTCAGTGCGATTGAATATTTCTGATGATAAATACGTTTAGATA
Source organism: Gonatopus flavifemur (assembly GCA_018340375.1). NCBI lineage: Eukaryota > Metazoa > Arthropoda > Insecta > Hymenoptera > Dryinidae > Gonatopus > Gonatopus flavifemur. The sequence continues at coordinate 25,963,561 of JAFFJZ010000002.1, forward strand.
ATACATATGTATTAAACGGATATGTCAATGCACTTAATCATTCAGAGCGAGATCGGATAAATTACGTTGAATGAGATATAAAACGATTCGCAAACGAAAACGGAATTCGAATAATATTACAAGAATAAACTGGATGTTGTAATTCATCCATTTCGACTCTGAATTGTTGATTTTTCATCAAGGCTCTCTTTGATGTACGTATCAAACTTATTCGATATAATCTTTTTGTGTGCTTTAGGTAGATAAAAATTCGGTCATCAGTAAATGCGCAAAAGCGTATCGTTGTCATTGATATCGAGCAACGGTCGTCGATTGTTATTGTTACCAGCATTATCGATGGCAGGAACAACAGCAACAGCCGCCACAGTAACGTCAGGAGGGGTGGTGATGACAACATTATCAGTGGTACGATCGGCGTTGATGTTGCGTAATCGACGTAGTCCAGAACGTCGTCTACGTGGTCGACGATTAGAATAATGGCCGAAGAGGTCTCGGAAAATCACGCAGGAGGAGCGTCGTGGTAGTTGTTATCGCCTGGATGATCGGAAGTCTGCACTAGGCTATGCAAGGGTAACAACCCCTTCTGGTTCCGGTGACCAGCAATTGTCCGATAGCCAACAACCAATTACTACTGTGATGAAACCAATGAGTAACGCCAATATGATGTAAACTTCGGCATTTCCGAGCGAATCTAAGCACATACAGAAACATGTTCAATGTTAAATTAACCGGAATCGAAGTAGTTCAATTTATCTTGTTTGATCCTCAAGGGATGGAATTCATTGAAATTCCAATCGAAACATTTGATGCATTGAATACATTGAGTCAAAATGACCCATCATTTCAAAAATTTGTGTATCACTGAAAGAGTACATTTACATTTCTTTAAATATTGCAAAAATTATCAACTGTGGAGCAAAGTGGTATCCGTATTGTGCAGACTTTGGCGATGAATTTGAAAAACAACATTGCTGTACGATGTTTTAAAGCCGAGATATGAGCGATCAAAAAACACTTGGATCAAACTGACTCAGTGCATCCCATGTGTGAGGGAACTATAAGGGTATCCTTATAGTTCCCAGAGGGTTGAATATGAAATATCATTCTAAACACTTGAGAAAGAAGTTAATCAGTGTTCATGAGTTGATGGATGAAAATAAAATTGCAAGCGTTGCATTCCGAACATTTTTACAGCATCATTGTGGAGAAGGGTTTGATGATATTTCTATCCCAATTGATATCGTGCAATAGAAAGATGATGAAAACCCATGAATTCATAAACAATAGATCGATTGTCACATTCATTTCATCCATCAGTTGTCATGGATCAGATCCAATTCCGTTATTTATGTCATTTGCAAAATATATTTCGTGTACGTGCTTCCTATCCAATCAGATCTTTTCACACGCTGTTGAACGTTAATTGATTTTTTTTATATTCACATTCAATCCGTAGTCAGAGAATGTGAAAACTTTAATCCACAGAATTGGAGCTTCTCCAATTCATGAGTTTCAATAAATGACAAAACAAAAACATGACTGTAACGCTATAGCTGCAACACAACATGAAATATCGCTTACATTAACAATTTGTTACTTGATACGAAATCTCAGCTATTCCAAAATTCTGATTATTATGACAACTACACACCGAAAAAAATAATTTATTTTGACCGAATGAACTGAAGTTAGTTGTGAAAATTAGTTCCGAGTAAAGAAAGAATAGTAGCCGGTAATAAAAGCTGCAGTTAAGGCAACTTCAAATTAGTAAGAGCAACTAAAGTCAGAGAAATTACGTTTGAATTTAGTTGAGACAACACCCGTTTTGGTTATCCAAATATCAACAACTGTATCTAGTTGCTGGGACTAATTTGGAGTAAGGGTACACTGTAAAAAAAGGAAATTTCCTATACTTGGACGGGAAAAGCGAATTCCTGTACACGTATAGGAATTTTCACATAAAAATATATCAAAATTGCTGTTTTTATGGGATTTTTACTGTAAATTCATAGGATTTCTCCTAAAATTTATGGGAAATTTCCTATCCATTCATGTGTATTTTACTTCACATACATGTATGTGAAATTTCCCATAAAATTTTTTGCAGTGTAACTAATGATTTTTTTCGGTACATAATTTTTCTTTTCAATTCTCGAAAATCCAAAAAAAAATATATTTCCTGGTATGAAATTCGCATTCTTCGTATTTCGCGAATATATGAAGAATTCACATATTTTGATGCAAGAAAACCTGTTTTGGAAGGTCTCTGGAACACAAAAAATGAGTCTGCAGAAGCGAGGTATTCTCACCATGGTTGAGATGAGCTATCGATGCTGATCAAATTCCGTTGAATCAACAAGGAATTGTTAGAAATTTTCCTGATTAGCCATTCCATTCGATCTCAATCAGCATTGATCAATTCCATTTGAGTTCTCGATTACAAGACAAGTTCTGTTTAGTGTGATAACAATCTGTTGGACAATCTATTGTGAATGTACTTCCACCTGCCCTTTATAATTCTGAGATACAGATTTCCGAATGGAAATCGTGCGGATTTGTTTCAGGCATAAGAGACCTAACATATTTTCAACACTCATGATCTTTGTTTAATTTCTCGAACTCAAAGCATTCGGACAGTACCTACGGTAATAAAAATAAATATCTTGTCCTCCCTGAAACTGCATAATACTATTTTGTTTTTCAATTTTCGTATTAGAAAAATTGAATCGATCTCAACTAATTTCATGCATCAATCGAAAACATCAATTTCTGAAGAAATTCTGAAATAGTTCCTGAATTCTCTGAATTTGATAATCTAAATAAATTCACCTATCCGACGCCTATGCACGGAACGGACAGATGTAAATACGTTGCGTCTACAATGCGCAATCTCTTGAACGTTGATTCGTTCCAAAGAGTACTACTTGATGCTGTGAATAACTCAGGGATTAGGTGGTTTACCTACATAAACACATTGTGCAGCTTGCAACTCGATAGCCGTTTTACTATTATGCACACGTGTGATTATACATGTCTATACATCATCAGGATTTTACTTCGATATGACCTCTTATCACATTTATCGCTTTCCCCCTAACCTCAGTTCCTTTCATGTAAATTTCATGGAAATTCGACTAATGATTCAACTTGCTCGCTCGCGAGCTTCGTTAATCTTTCCATTGAATCGACAATGTGTATTTTTTCGTCCTCTCCTCATAATTCATCTTCCCTTGGTTTTTTGTTTCCATCTTTTGAAAGTAGACGAAATTCCAGTTTCATGGAATGATATATTTTGTCCTCGTAAATCAAACTCAGGGTACATCAAATGCATCCTTATCAGAAATTCTAAAAGGATCAAAATATCACATAACTTTTATCGCAATAATCTGAATGCAAGAATACAAGTGGGGTGGAAGAAGGTAGTTGGAAAAGATTTATTCTTCCATTAAATGGGTTGAATCCTCAAGCTTTTAGATAAAACATGATAGAATTATGGATGTTCTCAATTTACAGGGAATTTTATCCTATGAAATGGGATGCAAATATCTTTTTGTTGGTTGATAATTGGAGCTGTATAGTATACCAATTGATTGAGAGTGGTTTTTTGTTTTATCGGAGAAATTTTCGAACCCAGGTGTGTTGTTGAGAATTTGATATTTCCTTGTCTAAACATCGCTAAAAGCATGGATGCATTTCTAAATTTTCATGAAATTCGATTCTATAAAAGCTCTTGAGGGATTAAGATGAATGGCTATTATTCTAAAAAGCGTGAGTATATTCTACGCGAAATTCAATGTTGTTTTACAATCAGAATATCTAAAAGACCGGGTCTATTAATATTCAAAAAAATGACTGTCAATTTAGAGAAAACGAGGATCGCTGAAAAATATTCGTAGGGAGACTACAAAAAATTCGTAGTCGATGTATTAACAATTGACAGTTTCACTGTGAAAAATACCAATGAAACTATCAACTGTTAATATTTTGACTACGAATTTTTGATGGACTCCCTACGAATATTCTTCAGCGATCCTCTTTTTCCCTAAATTGACAGTCATTTTTCCAAACGTTGATAAATTCTTTTTAAATATTAATACACCCGGTTTTTCCGTGTAGGGAATTTCGAGCATCATCAGAAATGTAAGATATTTTGCGCCAACTTTTCTCGTAAATCATGCCTTGACCTAAAATTTTCAATGCATAGTAAAAAAAAAAATCCACAACCACGATTAAACTCTGAATATGAATGTCAGACTTTAACTGATGTCCAGAGCTCATTAAAGAATTCCAAAAGTGATAATCTTTGTGAAAACAAAAAGAGAAACGATAAAATTTCTCAGATATAAAATTTCTCATAGATGAGAATGCAAATAATAATTTATACTGTAAATTTGTATCAATCACGGTATGTTTTGAAAAAGTTAGTGTAAAATTTCACATGCTTCTTTTGACACTTGAATGTTCTCAGGGAAATACCAATGTACCGACAAATTAAACATCCTCTCTGTAAAAATCCTCCGGACTGAATTCATGAGAAGGTTTAGAATTCTTAGTACTTGCTTTCTGTAAAATTTGAAACAATCTACCATTTTCCTATGGCAAAGTTATAGTGATTCAAACGTGTTGAATTCCAATTGGCTATAATCTAAAAAATTTTGAAATACTATAACTTCCCATATAGAACTCGAAAAATTCTTTCTCAAGAACAAGTATAGAATCCTTTGAGAACTCCCTTCAAGCTAATTAATTCTTCCAGAGCTCTTACGGAATAAACTAGTTCGCAAAGAGTTTTCAAAGGATTCTATTCTTGTTTTTGGAAACAAATTCTTCGAGTGTCATATGGGTTTAGGAATAAAGAATGTTGTATCGATTTAATTCTTCTGTAGAGATGCACACGGAAAGAAAAGTATCGTTCTCATAACGATACGGGATCGTTGTCATGACTGTCTAAAGCATAGGGATATCAGTATCGTTGCCATGACGAAACAGACCCTTCGAGGAACGATATAGATGGTTAGCCTAAACCATCCATATCGTTACCATAGCGATACAATATCGCCACTTACACTTTCTCTCTTAAATATACTTGAGATCGTTACGATAACCATACTTTTTTTCCCGTGCATTTTAATCTGACTTAGCGACTGGTGTTAGATAATTCACTATGACAGCGAAACCTGATTCCACTAGGTACCTTCCACCCGAGCAATCAATTTTTTGCTATTACAGCAATCTCTTTGCCATCACAGCAATTCTGTTAGCTACGACAGCAATTTTCCAGCTGTGGCCGCAAAATTTGTTCCCTATTCTGTATAGAATACTAAAAATTTTTCCTAGTTCAGTTATCATGTTACTCTCTCAGCGATCCACCCAACCAGAAATTTACAACAGGCGCAGTACTGCGCCAGTACTGGGCAAGACTGGCATTCATCTGGGATGATAACGTATTTCTGTACTGAAGATTCAGAACTAATACTATTATTCGCAATCAGTGGAATGCCTGTACTGGATTAGTACCTGGCCGATGCTGAGCTTTCAATACTGTAGCCTAATTATAAGCATATTTCTAATTAGGCGAGAGAGAGAGAGAGAGAGATAAAACAGAGCAATCGACGACGAAACATCGAGGAGAAAGAGGGGAAAAGTTCCGTTACCCGAATTGTAAGAGAGGGATGTGAAAATGAGAAGAGACGCTCGTTAGCTCGGGATAAGAAAAGACGTCTCTGTTGGAGAATCCGCCAATAGTCAGTGGTGCACCTAACTCCTCAGAAGACGTTTCATTATCGAATAGATGAAATTAAATTCAATACGACGGCAGAACAAAAAACTATCGGCGGATTCTAACTTTCATCTACTTACAACCTGGATTATTATATAAACGAGACTCAGGATATTAGAAATCTATGGTATGGTCATCTCATTGACGACAATCATGCTCACCGGACGCTCATCTATGGACATATCTCTCTCTCTCTCGATTAAGTTGAGTACATATTAACTAGACCTAAAAGGTCTTCTCATGGCAGATTTTGGTTACTGATTGACTAAGTAATAAAATTTGATATCATTACTTTAATCTTCTCTGAAATTCATTTTAATTTATGTTATACGTGCCGTCATAGTACTTGTTCATCAGTACAAGGGTAGTACTGTATTTCAATGTATCCAGTACTCATCCCATACGTGTTGGCCAAGTGCTGGAGACCCAATACTGGCACTGTACTGCATCTCTTGTCAACATTGCCATAATTCGAATTTTTCTGATTGGGCAGTTAGCCGTGGTAGCGAATTTTTAACTAGGTCAGCAAAAAGATCTGCGATTCTCCATATCATACCTCGATTTGCTACGACAGCAATTTTTTTTCTCTTCTTGTAGTTTTCCCGAAAATTTTCACAATGCTCGCATCTCAAAATTTAAGACTCATCAAATTTCATAAGGAGTCCATGTGTAGAATAGTGTCTCGAATAGTGCAATGTAGATATATTATGTTTCTTCTGATGTACATGTCATCGAAAGGAGCTATGTTGATTACGAAAACTGAAAAAAAAAAGTAGAGTCCGCCCCGTGGAGAGGTTGGATACAGCAAATCTCGTTGGGTGGTGGTTGAGTCAATTGCATATCGTTTAAAATTAATTCCTATTCGATCATTCCAATCGATATTCATTTGATTCAACCACACGATGAGATTTGCCGTCTCCAACCCCAACCTCATCGCTACCGTGGCGCCACTATTTTCATCTCCACACGCAAGAATTTATTTAAAACTGACAAAAAATTTTCGGTTCCTCAAGAATCCTCATCAAATGTTGATATTCCATCAATTAGAACGAATAAATGAGTGAGGGATTTCATTCGTTAAATCAGGAGTACTTCAACAAAATATTTCTTACTGCTGAGAATTTGACGTAGAAAGTCGATGATAGTTTTTTAGTGGAGGCTCAACAACCCACTTCCGTTGAGAATCTTGATGCACTTGAGGTGATATTGATACCCGGCACAACTCTTCATCATGTGATTTAAGGTGGTGTGTATACTTTCCGACACCAGGATCGAGCAATTTATTTGAAATTGAATCCTCTCGAGTCCTCGAGGGAAGGTTTACGGATATAATCGACGTGATATGAAATTTTCTCTGGACTATTTCGAGCTTGATGTTGAAAGAAAAAATCCAGTAATTGCTCTTCGAGGGAATGTATACTCAGGAAATCAAATTGTTTGTCGTAGTAAGCAGTTAAAACACTAATTCTTAATTTTCTGGACACATTCTTGTGCTCTATTTGCATGGCACAAACTATATTAGATTGTTGAAATTACGTGGAGAGTGAGGTTGTCCTGGTGAAATAATCCCTGAAAATCCCGAGCGGAAACAATTTAATTCACAATTTACAATTTACAACTTTATATTTGACTCACACTGAAAATGTATTCTATAGAAACCTAACGTTTCGACATCACGAAGGAATTCGGTAATCATATTCGTTGGGACTTATATTGTTATTTATGACAAAAAACGAACCAACTCGAAGTATAAATAAACAACCTTGTAACAACAACGCAAAATTTGACATGGTTTTTTTCTTAAAAAATTTGTATTTTTGATGCGTTTATAACTTATGAGGCCTCATTTTATTCCTTGTGAGGTTTAAAAAACCTTTACCATGGGGATTTCTTTATATGAGTCATCATGACACTGTTACACGCTTTTGTTTATGGGAATGTATTTTACTATTAACAAACAAAAGCGTGTGACAGTGTCATGATGACTCATATAAAAAAATCCCCATGGTAAAGGTTTTTTAAATCTCACAAGGAACAAAATGAGCCCTCATAAGTCATAAACGCATCAAAAATAAAAATTTGTTAAGAAAAAAACCATGTCAAATTTCGCGTTGTTGTTACAAGGTTGTTTATTTATACTTCGAGTTGGTTCTTTTTTTGTCATAAATAACAATATAAGTCTCAACGAATATGATTATCGAATTCCTCCGACTTTGGTGCTCTGCTTGACAATAATTTTTCTGATTTGATCCTGAATTCTCCCGAAGAACTGTAATGTTTGTGGAAACATAAAATTGATGAAGAGCTCACTTCATTTACATCAACTGTGGATATGTGAATCATTAACAAACGATGTACCGGTGGGTAATGACAGATCATTAAATTTTATGTTCGCATAGACATCAGCTATTGATGTCCAAACTTCACGGAGGAAAATGTGTTTCGTAGAATTAGCAATAAAGGAATTGTTGACATGTTATTGTTGAGTATACAATAATTTTTGTTCCCACCAGAACACAAAGTTGTCTGTCATATTTTCACAATGATTATTATGGGTTGATATATGACAATTCTTATTGCCAATCCAACAATATTATTGCGGGTTTCTTTTCCGTGTTCAGCTGTGCCAGAATTTCATCTTTAGTGCAGTGCCCTTGACAGAGATTTACAATCAGCCCACAAATGGTTCACAACTGGGCCATCACTTAAATTAATTATACGGTAATGGCATCGATGATCGACTGCTGGATGATAACTCGGGCCCATAACAATGGCGAAAAGTGAAAGGCCAATGATAGAATTGATGACCAGCCCAGTGATGGGCCATACCTTGCCCAGCAATGGGGAATCAATCATTGGTCATTCAACACGAGCCACATATGGGCCGGTTATCGGCTATGTTTCATGATTGGGTTTTCTTTATCAAAACAAATTTCACGTGTTCATCACCCCATACAAATTTATATGGAACTTCAAAAACAATTTTTTACCATGCACATCTCGTAGAGTCTTCATAGATTATTTCTATCAAGGGATAATTCTTTGCTATATTCACAGTATCGTTATGATATTGAATTTTTCAATCACACGCAATTTCGAGAGGACCATTCTTTCTCCTCTTTCATCTCACAAAATCACCCCAGGGTTCTTCTTATGACGAAAAATCAATTTTCATTCAGAACAGCAGAGTTCTTGCACTGAAAAAAGTAATTGTTATTCCAGCAAAAGCTGGTCTATCAGAACTGTTGATTAACTCTCCATAGGTTATGGGCCACGTGCAGTAACGGCGGGAATGAGATTTGTCGCTTCGACGTAAAATTTAGGTAGAGAATCGATGGATGAGGTAGATCGGCGATGAAAGAACGGTGGCTCGATAGGAAAGCGATTTGGAAGCGAAATGTTCGTATGAAAATTCTTTATCGAGTCATCGTTCCTGCACCGATCTACTTCATCCATCGATTCATCACCTACATTTTCTATCATGAACATTCATTCTGCTATCATAATGATAAATCACAAATACTTCACATAAGTAATGAGGTACAGAAAGATCAGCTGTCAAACTTGTTACGTCAAAAAGAGAGCATCCATTGAATAATCGGAGAGTGTTGAATGAGAATGAGATATTAGGATGGATTATGTTCTGAAATCGGTACACACCAATTGTGAATGAACTGCAAATGAAGAGATGGAGAGAGTGAATCGAACAAAAATAAAGAAAAATCCTTTAACACTCAAATTGTCTGAAAGCTAGTAAGTGTTCTCTAGAAACATTCGATTCTATTAGAAGAATCGAAGAATTCTTTTATTGCTAGTAGAAACTGTGGCATGTCTCAGTGTACGAGAAACTAGCTGATACAAAGAAAATTGCTAGAAGTTCGTAGAACTCTTCTCGATGAAAATTAACTGCTGAAAAAATGGGAGCATGTTCTTACAATGGGTGCAAACTGATTTAACATTCGATAATTGTGATCAAGGAGATTTTATAGTATTTTTGCTAATGATTTTCTTTTACAGATTGGTATAATTTCTTATTTCTCGTTGTATTTGCTGTACCGTTGGAAATTTTCATGCCCATTCGAGCATAATTTTCTCATCCTGCATTATACTTAAGACGATATTCCTCTTTCTCGTATTGAGTCATGCGAGAGAACGGGGTGGACACTGACCGGCAGATATTCTCCTTTTATTCCCCCATTGCTTCTGCTTGCTTTTCTTTTTTTCCTTTCGTATGTATGATTGGCCGGCTTGGAGTTTACTGCTTGAATGGATGTTGAAAAGGGGAAAACAGGGAACAAGGAATCATACAACTTTTCGACAACGAATAATATCTAGGATCTTTGAAAGTTTCATAAATGACAAGGAGTTCGGACATGATTCGTACGATTTTGGACGTATCTATATGGATTCGTTACGACTGATCGAATTGATCAAGGGAAAGTTAAAATTTCTTTGATCAGCAACGTTTGCCGATGAATGGGAAGGGTTACTCGATATTCGCAATCATATTACATGTTTGAAAATCTTTTGATTTCCATCAAAATGAGTACTTGCGAGTTTTGTTTGGTCAGCAACAATTTTCATGAGGACTAGAATATTTTGCGATTTTATATCCGTCATTCTGAATTTTGATCACCTGCCATTAGATTCGTTATCGGTATTCCAAAAAAAAAACTCCTGAGAGGAATTTGAGGGGATATTGATAATGTGATCTTAAAAATTGTATTTTCCATTGCAAAGACCATTAACTTCAATGGTTTGTTCATTCGACTGTTCTTCATAACAAAATATGTCATAATCCAATTAGCCGAGCAGTGCTTTTTTATTGCAAAAGCCAATGTTTCGCCCAGATACTGGGCATTTTCAAGGCAAAAATTACAACGTAGACGTGAAGTGGAAGACTCCATGCCTAGTATGTGGGTGAAACGTTGGCTTTTGCAATAAAAAAGCACTGCTCGGCTAATTGGATTGTTTCTCCGTTAATTGATGGCGTCGCTCCGAGCACTATACTACACAAATCCTAATCATTAAAATATGTAATAGTTGTTACCGTTTTTCCTATATCGATCCCTGCTTTGAGAATATAAAACTCAGCAAATTATGAATATGCAGTGTCGCTGTAAATGGACTTTGAGTGAAATTTGATGTTAAAAAATCTGACTGAAAGTGGCTGCATCTTACTTGAAAATTTGACTGAAATTCAGTCTTTTCCATCGTGTCGGCATTTGTTTTGGATGCTTACTTTCAGCTGAAATAGGGCTAGTTTTGGCTGCATTTGAATAAAAAGTCGATATTAAGGTTAGAAAGGGAGTTTTACTTTTTGCTGTGTGGTGCTCCTGCAGCGTTTTTGATTCTAATCGGTTGAAAGTTCAGGAATCTCAAATTAATCTCGAATCACTGTAACTTCATTATAGGGAGCCATATTGTCAGATTCCATACCAGACCAGAAATTCAATTTCATTCGATCAGGTCAACCCGATTGAATTTCTAGTCGGGAGAGGTCCGGTACTGGCCCGAGTCTGCCTCAGGATGGTTAGAATTGGTCCAATCTTGCCTCGATAATTATGCACACAAGTTTTGGTTTTAAACGACAAATAGTATTGAATTCCATAAATAAAACAGCACGTCACTCACTTCTCGGTTACTCTCATTTATCAACTCGCACCCAGAGGCGATTTGATTATTTTTACGTTCGAGTGAATTTTATTCCAGGATTTATCCGATCATTTGCACGTCATACTTGAACATCCATTCACTCTTGTTTTTTCTCTACTTTACTTCCTTTGCAACGTTTTCCAAATTGATTTGAAATGTATTATCAGATCATTTCATTTCAATCATTCGATCGAACGATTCCTTTGTCGTACCTTCTCACTCTGCCATCCCCCATTCCGCGGTATGAGTTAGCCGAGAGTGGTTCCAATATTAGAATAAGAAGCTCTTCTTTCCAAATTTTCCATTTCATTGTTATTTGCGTTCCCCCACTGTGGTATTCTTTTGATACAGATTCCTGGTACCATGAACGTGTTACTGTGATTTGAATATTGCATTTGGGTGAAGAAAAAAAACACATGACAGATCTCCATGAAACATGTGTTTTGGGACAAGTAGTATCACAGTGATCTTTTTGAAACCCATAGCAGCACATTCTTGTATGAAGTCAGCGTTGCCGAGACAAAGCAAACATCATTATCATAATTTGAATAAGAAAAATGTACAGTAATTAATCATGAGTTTTAAAACTCATGTGATTATCCTATCTGTATGTATCCTACCTGATTTTTTCGAAGTGAATCTCAACAAACCTCTTGCCATAAAATAACCGAATAATCTTGAACTGATACTTGATTTTATGAAATCTCTTGAAATGCTCTTTCTTTCTTCTTCAGTATCGATTTAGTTTCACTTACCAAGCGAGTTTTTCTGGAGTTCTTGAGGTTTCATTGAGAAAATGAGCGTTCAAATGGTATTATTTTCTTTCAATCGTTCGAACCGTTATCACTTGTTCCTTTTCAAATTTGAAAGTTAAATCAGAGCCTCTGGCACCAAAAGTTCGTTGACGAAAAGGCACGTTCTGTTTATCCATTTCATGAATTTTTCAATGTTTCATTCTCCCTTTCATTCTCTCGTCTCCGTTTTCCTTCTCCTTTTTCGTCTTTCACTTTTCCTTGATTTACGCTCGAGGTGATGCGCATTTGTGGTTACCACGAATACACACATATTCACCACCAACAACGAACGTAGCAGCCATAGGGACCAACAGTTCATACTAAAGTTTTCACGGAATGACTTCCAGATCGAGTGGAAACGGTACCGTGAACGAGTTGAATATTTATCATTTTCAAAATATCCCTGGTCTTCGGATTCTACATTCCTCATGTAGGATATCAATTATTCATCAGAACTACATACCGAGCGATTATTTTATGGATTGTATTCATGTTTCGCTGGAATTAAATCAAAGTAGTTCGTAAGTGGATCAAATACGATTTGTAGGCTCGATTAATCATTGAATACGAATTTTGTCAATGTTGGACACTTCATGTTGGTGGTCAAGTTGCGACCGAAGTTAATGACTGCTAAATGAATTTCAGGCCTGCAATATCTAGAATTTTATCACACAATTGTGTTTATTGTCAGAGAATAGCAGGATGAGTATGTCAACTGCACGGAGAAAAAAGATCATGGATCGCTAGAAAAGATAGTAAACTGGTGACAAATAAAAATGTCTGTGCACAGTCGCTAACAGAGACGAGTAATAGTTCCTAGTTTGTTACATTAAAATACAATATAGTATACCAAAACAGGAATGATTACTGGTCTCTGTTAGCGACTGTGTACAGAAATGCGTAGTTGTCACCAGTTTACTATCTTTTCTAGCGATCATTCCATACTCTTTTTTCTCCGTGTGAGACAACAGTTCCTGATCTAAGCATCCAGAATTTTTCATGAATTCTTGAAAGGTCAAAAGGCGTTCATTATAAAATTATTCTGAACTGCTGTACTGTCAGGGAATGAATTTTTCACAATATGGTGTGATATGGGTTCTGATGTTTCAAAAATTTAATTTCCCAAGTGCATTAGAATACTTACAAGAATGATTTCTTGTAAGTTCAAACAAAGAATGTTTCCCGAAAGAAAATAAAATAATTGTCTCATCCACCTTTTTTTCCTCGAGTCGTTGATAATTATATCTTTACATTTTTATACTGATCATTGATAACGATGAGAGAACTGCCATAAGAGATGTCCAAAGTAACACGAGTAACGTAATAAAAGCATGAGGATATAAATTTGTTAATAAAATTAAAATTCAAAGTTCATGGTTTAATTACACTCAACGGTTGGTTGTATAAAAATTCTACACCCCCTTTTCCACTTCTCTTGAGTCTATGAATCATAACGAGTGAGAGAATTACATTTCAGAGCGTGGAATTTAATTTTTCTGAAGAAATCCCAGATGTCCAAGCTTCATCGAATGATAATATAACTTTATGCATACGTGTTCTTATCTCACACCAAATTGCAATCTAATCAAACTTCAGGTATGGAAGTATCGTAAGAGGAAACTTCTGACCGATATGTCCCAACATCCCATCAATGTTGGAGAAACTGCGTGGTCCCTGACGTTCATTGTATGTTCAGGATTATTTTCAACACAGAATTTGCCAACAAAAGAAGAAAATAGCGATTTGACATAAGTTTCTCATGATTTTAACAGTTCTCTACATCATTAAATCTCAATGTATATATCCTGGTCGAAAAAACCCATCCATTCCCATTGAATCGGAAATCCACACATTTGATGGAAATGAATGGGTGGTTTCTTCAACAAGGGTACCTATTTTAGCTGGAATGATTGGCCCAGTCTGATAATTGTCTCGAAAACCCACACGCAAACAAAAATTATTTATCATATTCATCACATTTTGGACAGAAATTTGGAATGAGAACAATTTTTGAATGTAATCGACTGCAATATCACTCTACTCTAATTAAACTAATATCAACACGATTTGTGTGAATGGTCATAGAAATCGTCTCTGTCCCAGAATTTAACACAAATTCCTTTCCGGTCCTAGTAGAGATTTTGGACGGGAAAATACCAGGGCCTGACGAGGCACAAAAAATTTGATTGTGAAAATTACTATTTTTTGTGGTCAACTAATATTATTGGAAAATATTCAGAGTGATTTGTAACTTAAGTGTATTATTTTATACGCACACAGTAAATAATCGTCAGCTACGATGGTAAAAATGAAGATTCAGCGTGAGAAAATATATTTCAGTAATAACAACTATGAACAAACGAAATAAATACCTTTTTTAATGGAAATTATCACCACTTGACAATAATAGATTTTGTTTGAACAACTATTCTGAATTTTGAAAGACACGAATCACATTTACTACCAATGACGGCGTCGGTATAATACAAGCGCTGATGGGAATATTTTTCAACAGTGCTCGAGATTTTCTCACAATTATCGCACACAACGAGTTGTCCAGTTTAGGTTCCCTCGTTCAGTCCTTCAATGAAACTTCAAAACAGCGAATTCATAAGTGCGAGCGTAGCAAAGCGGCTTTAATTGTGAGGTTTATAGGTAGATATAAGTACATTATTCTTAAGTTCAAATCCTCTTCGCGTAATTAGGGTTTTTCATCATAAACTGTACTCAAGAATGTATTAAAAATAACATGATTGCAATCAACAAATATGGTGGTAATAACATGAACTAACAAATGTGCCTGGAAATATGTTTTTGCAGGTGAATTTTTTTTTTCATTTTAGTGAATGATATTACCATCATTGATGGTGGAAATTATTGCCTTTGCTTCGATTTTTAGAGCTCTTACTTGCGAGAATCTTGAAATAAAGTGTAAAGAAACATACAAAAGACTGATAAACCATTTGGACAATATTGGAAGCACCTTATTATACGTTATTATATTTTACATACTAATGAACAAATGATCCACTATTGGACATTCGAAGAAAGAAAGACAGAACAAATGATCTACTATTGGGCGTTCGAAGAAAGAAAAAGAGACAGAATAAATCTTTGTAGCATTGGAAATCGCCTCAAGGATAACAGGTCTTCGTGTTAAGAAGAAACCGATTAATCAGGAATTCCGAAAAGATGTTTTGATCGTATGAAAACTTGAAACGTTTATATTTCGGTAACGGATGAACTGATCAAGTTCGTAGTGTGCTTAATCGAAAGTGTGTAATCGTATTATATAATGAAAGTGTAGTTATTTTTTTGTGACACACAATATGTGTCGAGTTATTGTGCATTGAACATTTTTCCAGGAGGTTAAATCTCGGTTGAGCAGTAAAAGATACACGGTAGCGGACGATTTCTGCTTTCTTCACTTAAAATAAAAAAAATACTTATACATCTTTTTTTCAGGGTTTTTTCATATACTTGGCGTCGAGACGCTACCGCGTCTCTTGATTACAATAGCTGATGAATCATCAATATTACCTTTGCTAGTTTTCCTGAAGAAATTTTGAAATTTTTGTCAAAGTGAATTTTGACACCGTGATAATTTTATTTCCAAGCTATTTCCAATAGTTCCAGTTTACCAATTTTGATGATTATATATTACCTCCGTATTTTACCACTTTCAACCATCAAATTTCCCTCCGTGCCCGCCTGCTTTCCTATCAGATCTTCATTAGGTTCTGTTACGATTTTCCCTATTTTGCTCGATTTTATGGGAATCTCATCCGAACCCTATTGTACTCCTGCGTTACAACCCTATTCGAATCCTATTAGAGAAATCAGATCAGTCCCTTGTGAGGGCCTCTTCGGTTTACCTTCTTCACGTTTTCCGGATTCTAACCTGATCAGGATCTTATTATAAATGGGGAATGCTTGATCAAATTTCCACTAGGGGTGATGGATAAAATTCCACTTGCACATGAATTTTTCTTCCATCCCAAAAATCCATTCCTCTGAATATGGAATGCGATTTCTGAGACACATCCTGTATGCGCAATGTATTACTCAATTGTATTGCTAGTTTGTATGATTCCCCGCTATTTCATACAACACATCAATTTCAATTCACATGTTTTTTTTATTTTAGGTTCTTCAATATTTTCTGATCAACAACATTTTGTTTTTCATTCCATAATTCATAAGAAATTTCTGAGCTTTAACCAAAATCAATGAAACCAGATTAACTCGTTAGAAATTCTCATTGCATAATACACATGTACATAGCGTGAGTACATGTACCTAACGGAACTACTCAATAATACAATTTATCCCTAAGGCATTCAGTCTTCTTTCGTCTCTCATGGAAACATTGTGTTCGAATAGAACTTGTTAGAATTTGAGGTTACTATGCAGCTTGAAAGATCGTAAATTCATAATAGCATAATCTTCATATCCTGAATGTGTAGAGTTGGTACCCAGCTTCGAATTGTATCCAATGGCATGAGGATGGGAATAAATCCAGTCGTATGACGATACACTTTATTTATGTAATTCTGATTCGAATTGAATTTGATGAGAAGAAAAATACCCATAGGTGATATTTATTTCCACTGTATTTTGTATAGTAATCCCTATTTAGTGTTCAAATGAAGATTATGTACACAACACCTACCGATATCTACTTCATATCTTCAAGTATTGTCCACATGCATTTATTTGACCAATAGCCTCATTACTCCTGTCCAATTACTCATGTTTGTAATTATTTGAGAGACTGTATTTATAGTCGATGATTTATGAAAATGAAACACCTCGACCTTACAAACATTTGATGTGAATATGGAATGAATTTGTTTTATCTTGTTAGATATGAATTGAAAATATGATAAACTTCAATTGATCATACCTAAAGGACCTTTGGCCTTCCAAAGACCTTTCATCAACATTGGATCGTTCTGACGCCAGTCGCGCCACCCACGTCCACGTAAGGTCGGTCTTCTGGACCAACCGCTTCCGGCGGCTCCACCACCAGCTCCTCCACCAACAGTTCCTGCGCCACCAGCGCCACCACCTGCGGCTCCGCCACCTGCTCCACCACCGGTACCACCGCTGGTCACACCGGCACCTACGCCACTTCCTGGACCGGTTCCAGAGCCACTTCCACTGATTCCACCACCACCGGCTACGTTCGTTTGATCTGTCTGTTGTATATTCGGCCCAGCACCCACTTGGGGCTGGCCGTGTGAACCCGCGCCACCTTGTGGCAACGGGAGTCCAGCGGCTTTGGAAGTAAACAAAAATACAAATTTCCTTAGATATCAGAATACCAGAAATCTTCAACTTTTCAAAATATTCGAACATAAAATTATTTCATCAACATATTATTTCAGATATATATTCCATTATATATAAGCACTTCACTACTTTTAGTTTCACGATTCATAATGTTCATACATGGTAGAGGGAAATTTGTATAAGGAACTATAAATTTTCTGAATTCCTTCTTATACTTTGTGTGGTTTTTTTGATATCTAAATATTCAAAAATCAGCTATGATAACTATTTTTTAGCAGGCTCAACAAAATTTATTGCCATAATTGCTAAAATTCACTTGTCACAGCAATAATTTTGGCTATCCCAAACATCAAATACACAAAGTAACTATGAATTCTTTGTTAATGTTTGTTCGATTATATATAAACTCTTACCGCATACAGAAAATAGTAAGACACCGGCGACGAAGAACCACCCCATAACTTTATCAAAAGGTTGCTTCGTCGTTGATCATGTTACATCACGACATCTCCGTTTCTTTGTTGTTTCGTTGCACTTGAGGGCACGAAATATTGTACTTCTCACAAACTAGAGAAGATCTATAACAAAAAACATACACAAGAATTATAGTATAAAAATATCACTCATTGAAAATTGTTCAAACGAGGTATCATGCAATTATGACATTATTGGAGCTCATCTCTGTTGAAACAGTTTATTTCAAATTATTGGGAATACATCGAAGCCTTTGAAAGCTTGTATGAAAATTTATTTACGATCAAAATTTATTCGAATACGTGATAATATACAATAAGATGTATCGTGACATGTTTTGTGCGGATCCATCACAGTTTGTTGATTCATGATCGTTACAGATCACAATAGGAATCACCACTGATCGAGTAACAGTTTATCTACCGTTGATAACATGCTTGGTTCCAATATGGGGTATGATCGCGTATGCGTAATGTACGTATAATCGGATATACTTCGCTGCCATACCTGTACATCGGCTTTATTACATTTCCCTGGGAGAGATATTGGCAAGCGAATCCCTCTACAATGATATCGTGTATGATTCACGTTGAATGCAAAGTGACAATGTATTTTACATGTATGAAATTGAGCCATCAGGAACGTAATACTTAACGTACATTCGGCGTTTCTGCATGAGAAACTAATCATATAAATCACAAACAACTGTGAAATAACTGAATAATACTGAATACTGAATAATTCATGTATTTGATATTAGTCATTATATCAAATATATACAACGTTCACAATTGTTATAAAATATTCTTTGAGGATGGAAGGATTTTGTTGATATATATACTAAACACCAGCACAAGCAGTTGTATCGAAAAGTGGGTAATCAAGTATTGTGATGAAGTACTTGAAAAGCAAATCCCTAAAATTTGCTTCGCTAATACTACGAATCTTTTTGCTGGATTAGCAAAAATCTTGCTCTCTCGGCAAACGCTTGCTGATCCAGCAATTCTGCACGGAGAGAAAAAAATAGTTGCAGCGACTACTCAAACAGCCGATTTTCGACCATCTAATAACGTAGTTGCTGCAACTACTTAGTAGTCAGGACAAGTACCACGTTAGCTGCCTCTACCAACCCAACAGTTGCACTCACTAACGATAATACCTCGTAAGTTGCCAGCTATTTTCGTTAGTTAGTGCAACCCAGGTGAAAAAATGGTGTAGAATTTCCGTGAGGATTTGGTTCTATATGAATTCTACACCATGAATGTGATATAAAACATGATTTAGTGAGAATGGTTGGGTAGAACCAAATCCTCACAAGAATTCTACAAAATGTTTTCACCTGGGAACCGTCGAGTTAATTGAGGCAGCTAACGTGGTATTTAAGTAATTGCAGCAACTACTCAAGTGGATTGTCGAAAATCGAGTATTTAAGGGGGGAAATACAAGCAAATGCACTTTTTTCGAGAATTTATTACAATCCATTGTTTCAAGTTGAAATAATGAAATGGAGCACCCTTAAATTATATGTTCAAAACTATCTTTACAATTTTTTTGAAACAAAAATATTTCAAAATGGTGGAGCTATGAGTTGGTACCTCGTTTTTGCGCCGTGCAGCCTGCAGGTCTCAATGTTCATCTAAAATCAAAAAACCAAAATCCCATCGTTGAAGTGTATCAAAATGCATAACTTGAAGAAGAGAAAAACAAAGAATAAAATTTATTTACAATGCCTTTTTTAATTATTAGAATAAAAAGAGTGTGTTTTTTTCAAAATGCTCCTGAATTTTCAATTTTTCATTGTCATTTGTTTTGACTCCGTCAACTTGTGCGTTTCCAGATATTCTAACGATAGAATTTTGGTTTTTGGGTTCTGGAAAAAAATTGAGGCCTGTAGGCTGCACAGTGCAAAAACGAGGGACCAACTTCCAGCAGCTGTAGCTCCACCATTCTGAGATATTTGTATCTCACCAAAATTATAAACATAGTTTGAAACGTAGTTTCCAAGATGTGCGTTATTTCATTAATGGATCCTCAGCCAATTTTTCGTAGTACATTCTTCAAAAACGGTACCATCACATGTATTTACCCCCTTAAGTAGTTACTACAACTATTTCTTTTTACTTACGTGCATTGTAAACTGCTAAGAAGTCTGATGAATCTGCGAATATCTTGATGAAATAGCAAGAATTTTGCTAATTCAGCAAAGCAGATTTTTTCAAATCACTATTTCAGCCAAAATTCTTCTCGGCGTGTGAAAGAGATTATTAAATCCTATGTGTGTATGGAACAATGGTCCAATCATGGACCAAGCCTGGTACAAGACCTGCCGAGACTTGTCTTAAACAATTCAATAAACGTGACCCAGGCTTGGGAATGATAAGATCAGGACAAGCTTGGGCCAATGGTTCGTTCCAGCCTGGTCAACATGATTCGCCAAGCATCAATCAATGCTTCTTTCATCACAGATATTGATGAAAACAGTCATTTGATCCATATTCCAGCTCAAAGTTCTCCCTTATAACACCGTGCATGAATCATCTTAAAACGATAGATTTAATGTGCCAAGACTGGGACGAGCTTGGGTTTTTCCCAGTCTTGTTACTCCCTGCATGGGAAAGATATCTTGAGATCCTGTAGAGAGTTCTTCAAGATCAGTTGATTTCCGTGTATGATCACATTTAAAAGTAGCCTATTATAATTGAGTCATGTTTGATTCTTATTTAGATCAACTATATCTTTCTTAGTGTGTGAAAAATTGGAGTGTGGGGCCAATCATGGGGAGGAGATTGGACTGGTCTTGGCCCGATAGTTATGCATAAGCCTTTATCCATTGTGAACTCGGAATTTGGTTACTAATTGAAAACACTGTGCCACTTATGTGGACAACATCAGCTTAAATAATCATCTTAACGAACGCTTGATTCTTACGCTTGTGCCAAGCTTGTACCAAGTGCAATGGCCATTCCAAAGATACAAACGAATGTCCCATGACTAAATATCCATTGGAAACAGCGGGGCAATCATGGAACCAATCACCATGGGTCCAATTATTTTCAACGGAGGTTTTTTCCTGATACACGTGCCAATCTTGGGACAAGCTTGAGCAAATTTCACATAAATAATCTAAATCAACATTGAACATATTCCAATGCGGAAAGCAAATATTCAAGTATAATTTATACGAAATATCCAAAAGATATAAGACGTGAGAAATTTACATAGAACTTGTATGATATCTCAAGGGAAAAATTCAAAAAATTATATATAATCCATATATAAATTATATATAATTTTGAAAATTTTTCCCACGGTCTAATGATTACAAATCGGTGCCTCTTACGGAAAGCACAACTCAGAAGTTTTATAATACCAGCACCGTTGGAGGCCTCTCACCAAAACCAGCTCAGCTTATGAAGAGTGACGCCACCTCGTGAAGCTTCTACGATGACTAGAGCACAGTTCGTGACTAGACTTGAAAGTACGAATCGGGCTAATATTCGTAAGAATCTTACGAACTGTACTACTCTTCGTTAGTCACGAATTTCATATCATTAAAAACTAATGAAAATCACAAGAGAGCCATTAATACCTCTTGATGAATTTTATCAAATTACTGATGAGACATTTGTTCGAATCATGCTTCATTCAATCCACCCCTTAACCAGAAGAGTTATAATCTCAATTCATACATATAGCAGAACTGTCATTAGTGCACAAATTGTTTCTTTTTGTATCATTTTGTACAGATATTTAGAGAGATTTCCTATTTCGGAAAATTTTGTTTCTATACTTGTCTACATTTGTAATATTTCATTTCTCGTCGATTTCCTCCCACGCATGATCGTTTCGAGACCATCATGAAGCGTCTATAAATCTCTTAACGCCAACCCGATAGCGATGAGTTTTCCCAACTTGTTCAATATGTCCACCGTTCATAGCTTATACGCTCTAACGTATGTTTATAAGAAGATATTTTGAGGAGTGTTCGCATATTAGAACCCACACAGAATGAAGCAATGATATTAACTCAGCTCGAAGACGTAAGCAAATATTTTTCTTCCTCTTGGAAGGAACTAAATGAAAGTTGTATTTCTACTGTGTCAACGTTTATGTGCCCAGGATCATTTATTTCCTCCTGAAACAATGAAGGATGAAATTGTCGTGTCTCTGATTTACAAACTGCTTCAGTTATGAAGTTCTAGAATTATTTTACGATTTGATGGGAATATTTTTATTGAGCTAGCCTATAATGAAATATGTGGAACTTACTCACTTATCGTACGTTTCCACAATATTTACATGGTTTGATTTAAAATTTAATGAATATCTAATGTTAGGCAACATTATATTTTCTCACTCCAACGATTGGGAGGGAGAAGTTTATAGTGGTTTTCATCTCACAGTCTCAAGATACGCAATACGCATAGAATATTCATGGAATACTCACCGAATGTTTATGGAATTTGATTTCTACCAGGACTTTTTATCAACCAGATATCAAATGAACGCGCTTTTTATTAGTTCATCTTCAACAGTGTAATTGAAGAGAAAAAAAACATATTCAAATAATGCATCATTTAAGAGATTTTATGGGAACACACAATCTGTTATAATATCTCACCCCTAAGATTTCAACCTTCGAGTCCACACAATGGAAGTGTTGTAAATTTTCTAAATTCTTTCTTTTCTTCATTCCTTGAAAATATTGCAACTTCGATAAGAGTGAGAATTTCATTTTATAATAATGAGTTTTCACTCCAACTCGCTTCCAAGAATGAGCTTTCCACTCTGCTGTAAGAGTGAAGAGTGAAATTTCTGCTCCTCGTTGATTCACCTCACGTGAAAAACAGATGCATATTCATGCAACTTTTATATCCTGTATACAGATTTGCTTACATTTATAATCTCTTTGCTTCAAACCTGTACGAAATCAACGTTGTCAAGTAAAGTGCAACTCAAATATTGAGGAATACAACATCGAATTATGTTAATTTTATCTTGAATGGGGTTGTTATTTATATACACACTGTTTCCGATTGGACTCCTAATTACGTGTAATGGATGCAAAAGTTATTCACGTGACTGAAAAATTTATTGAAATTTCAATTACATTTGAATGGGATTTCAGTTACGAGAGTATATATTAATGTATGGTATAATATAGCAAAAATTGACAATTCTGTTACGTGTGAATGAATTCTCACATGTGCATGGAAAATATTTTAAATTCGATGACATTTCTAACCTTGCAATTTATATCCGACGTATGGGAACTGTTCATGATCAAATCTTCATTTAAGCTACATTACACGATCCATATACTTTTATTCACATGGGTTCGAATGAAAAGAATGTGTAGACTCACAGCAAGGATCATAAACTCAAATGAATAATTTTTAGCCGGATTTCACAGGAGAGCACTGAAAGTGATTCCGTACGAATACCCTAACAAAACAGTCGTGAAAATTTCAAAAACTGCCCTTTCTTACGATAGAGCTAGGATCCATTTGAAAATTACCTATTTGAATTTATCCCCTCACAGTTAAGCTAATTCAATATGCATTGAGACAAGATAACTATAGTATATTTTTCAAATGAATGAATCTATGGGAATCTTCAAAATGGATAGAAAATTTTCTCTCGTTTCAAGATGGGCGGATTGAAGTTGGCCTTTCTATGGACCATGTACGCATATTTCAATGATTACACGGAGGAGAAAATTTTCCTGTAACAGCGAAATCTGATTTTGCTGAGTAGGGTGAACTACCCAGTAGATGGACGACTTATAAAAGGAGTAACTATTCAAAATTTCTGCTACCTTGAGATAATCCGTTTGTTTTCACAATAGAAGTAACTTTTTATGGAAACAATCGAATTATTTTAATGTAGCAGAAATTTATTATAGTTACTTCTTTTGTGAATCGTTCATCTACTGGGTGGTTCACCCTACCTTTGCTGGAGCAGCAAATTTTCTGCTGTGACAGCAATCTATTGGCTATTACAGCAATTTTGCAGCTGTTGCAGCAAAAAATGTGGGCTCCTTCAGCAAATTTTGGTATTATATATGGGGCATTCCATACCAAATCGGCCACTTTTTTAGGTCACCCTCTCCGATCTTTTTGAAAATTTTTGATGTTTTTGAGACTGATGAGAAGCGCTTTCATGAATTTTCTTAAATTTTTTTGACCATCCGTTTCCGAGATATCGATTATTTTCGAAATTCAAGGTTTTGTTTTAAAATGCTCATAACTTCGCGAAAAATACACCAATCGGGCTGGTTTTTTTGTGAATTTTCGTTTTTGAATGTACTTTCAAGAAAAAAATACGTTTTTATTAATCATCAATTCCTTCATTGTTTATTTTGAGATTTAAGCAAAAAAACCGTTCTTTCGGAATGTATGCCCACTTCGATGTTTTGAAAAAATTCTCAAAAAAACTTGGATGAATTTGGAAAATTTTGAGACCCATCCCATCGTGGGCAAACGTTTCGTTCTATTTTTTTTCTCAAATTCAATGGTTTAACTCTATTTTTCTTTAGAGTATACCTGGATATGTGTTTTTTCTCCTATAAAAGGAAAATTGTAACCGATATTCTTAATAATTTACCATTTTTTCATCGATTTATTATTCTGTAATTTTATAAGTTGCAGTTTTCCGTGACATTAAAATAATTTCAAGTATCCAAGCACTAGGAGGCTTCGAATCTTCGTTCATAACCATTGATATTCATTATCAAATTAGAGAATTAATCTAGAGTTTCTTACTCTAATAAAAAGAGAAGAGACGATCGGAGATTTTGATTGTACTCATCGGAGATACTTTTCATCATTTTCCTTGCAGAGGCTTTCCACGAGATAAGAGTTGCTTGTAATTCGTCTTGGGCCTCTTGAGGTTTGTAAATCTGTCCGGATCCAACCCACGTGTCTTCAATCAGTAATTAATTATAAGCATTATAAATATAATGAGACTTCTTCTCATCAATATTAACTCGTGTTTTATTCAGAATAAATATCACTGTTCCCTCCAAATACACGATATCTTTATTTTTGATAATCTGTAACCCGCGTTTTCTCCTCTTGAAACCTTGGATCCCGCGAGCTAGATGCAACGGAAACTGATTATGGTTTCAATAAGGAACGGTCAAACATCGTGAACGCGTCTTCAACGGTTTGAATCGTTACAAGTCACTTGAATGCCAACATAAGAATATGTAACTAGATGTGGGTGAAATTCAATCCACCGTGCAGACAAAACTCACGATAAATCTGAAACAGTGAAATTATTTTAATGCCACGGAAAAACTTCAACTTATAACATTACAGAATAATAAATCGATGAAAAAATGGTAAATTATTAAGAATATCGGTTACAATTTTCCTTTTATAGGAGAAAAAACACATATCCAGGTATACTCTAAAGAAAAATAGAGTTAAACCATTTTATTTGAGAAAAAAAATAGAACGAAACGTGTGCCCACGATGGAATGGATCTCAAAATTTTCCAAATTCTTCCAAGTTTTTTTGAGAATTTTTTGCAAAAAAATCAAAGTGGGCATACATTCCGAAAAAACGGTTTTTTTGCTCAAATCTCAAAATAAACAATGAAGGAATTGATGAATAATAAAAACGTATTTTTTTCTTGAAACTACATTTAAAAACGAAAATTTAAAAAAAAAACCAGCCCGATTGGTGTATTTTTCGCGAAGTTATGAGCATTTGAAAAAAAACCTCGAATTTCGAAAATAATCGATATCTCGGAAACGAGTGGTCAAAAAAATTTGAGAAAATTCATGAAAGCGTTTCTCATCAGTCTCAAAAACATCAGAAATTTTCAAAAAGATCGGAGAGGGTGACCTAAAAAAGTGGCTGATTTGGTATGGAATGCCCCATATACAATATCAAACAAATCATGCTGGAGAAGTCAACATTTTTTGCTGCCCCAGTTTTTCCTGCGATTTCCGAATAGTTTTCACCACACGTAGAACAAATAATCCACCATCGTAGCTAGGAACTAGTTGTGATAGCTACTCCGTGGATTCAATATTTGAATACTCAGAAATATTGTTGTACACGGAGAAAAAGGAATAGTTGTAGGAATAATTTATATGAAATATCCAAAATTTATGAGACATGAGAAATTGACATATAACTTGTATGATGTCTGAAGGGAAAAATTCCAAAAATTAAATATCACCCATATATAAACTATATTGAATTGAATATGAATTATATATAATTTCGAAAATATTTTCTTTCGGGTTCCCACAGTCTAATGATTACAAATCGTTGCTTCTAACGAAGAGCACAACTCAAAAGTTTTATAATACCCGCAGAAATATTGTTGTACACGGAGAAAAAGGAATAGTTGCGGCAACTACTTAAATAGTCGAATTTCGACCATCTACTTAAGTAGTTGCTGCAGTTACTTAGTAGCCAGGTCAAGTAACTCGATAGTGGCACTAACTAATGTAAGTACCTGAGGTATTTTGAATTAGTTGATACAACTAACGTGTTACTTGTCCTGACTACTAAATAGCTGCAGCAACTACTTAAGTGGGTGGTCGAAAATCGACTATTCAAGCAGTTGCTGCAACGAATCAGGAGTCAGGACAAATACCACGTCAGCTGTTTCAACTAGCTCAATAGTTGCACTAACTAACGTAAATACCTTGCAACTTACGAAGTATTTTAGTTAGTTGAGGCAACTAACGTAATACTTGTCCCAAGTAGTTGCAGCAACTGTTTAAGGATGAATTACATAGATTTTGAAAATAATACATCGCTGATGGCCCGTGATTCAAAATATGATCCATGGCACAATAAAACTACTGAAGATAAGTTCGAATGACTCTGATCCGAATGTTTTCATGAATATTGTGGAAGATATTTTTTTATTCATCTTCATTTATGTTTGGTTTCAATCTATAATCTATAAATTAATTGATTTTAATTTTGATGTAACTTTCGAAGGAAGCTCTGAATCGATTTGAAATTTTGCAGGAGTATTTGTTTGATAATTAAGAATCGTTTCGGAGAACTATTCCTTTTTCTCCGTGTGACGTGTGAATTTCAGCTATTATAGCAAAAGCTTTTATTTCAGGAACTAGAAAATAGCTACCACAGGTACACGGAGGAAAAGTGATTTGCGAATATAGTGCCTACAAAGAAATTTGTTGTCCTTGCAAGAATATTCACTCGAGCAGCTAAGACGTTACTTCTGTTAACAAAATTGCTTATCATTTGCCTTGCTCTTTCAGCTAGTTTTTTTTGTAGGCGATATAATAACAGACCTGCTCTGCCGTCTAAAGCAAGAAGACCGTGAGTACACAGTTGAAAATTTTGTGTAAATGTGTTAAAAAATCCGTGTGTCATGAATTTTCTGTTAAATATTCAACACAAACACGTGTAACTTCTACAGACAGTCCTTGTGTAATCAGGTCTCAACTGATTTATAATGTGAAATCATTCAAACAAGTGAAAAAAAGTGTCAAAATGACACAAATTTTATTCAATTCAAGATTGGACATAAAAATTGTGTTATTCTCAACTACTAAGAGGAGATCGCCAATGGTGGGAGCTATTTTTTTCATGAAACTTCTATGTACGTGTAACTTTAGTAGTCGTCGGAAGAACTATTTATTCATTTTGATTTTAGCTTTCATTCTAATGGGAATTCGTTTTCTAAATATGTCAATTTGAAGATAGAGTGCGAGTTGATATACGCAAAGAAAGTACACTCAACCAAAGGACCGGCAGTGGCTTGAGTGATACAGCTTCGACATTTGGTCCCGATGATCCAAGTTCAATGCTCATTGAAGTACTGTTTTTTTCAATTTATTCTTATGCATTGTTTCAACACGAAAAAAGTGTGATTTTCACATTTGATTGATGTAAAAAAAATGCATAAATTACACTTGTGAACTGTTGGTTTCATTACTTATTTTGGATTTCATTTGACAGTCTTTATGTGTTGAATTTACACGATCGGAAATTCCAATCAAAATTTTATCAGCATCCTTTTGTGTTATATTATTGACATCAAGCTTGAGTGACTAGCTGACACAAACGCATTATGTGATATCGACACAAAAATATGTGTGGACCGTTTGGGACATGTGAAATGTGTTGATTTTAACACAAAATTTCCAACTGTGTACATTTGACTTGAACTATAACTGTCTGGGTAGTACTCGGAGCAGGAATCAGAATATGAAGTGCGTAGTCCAATTTGCCGTAGTAATAAGTCGAGCCTTTTTATTCAAATTTTTGAGCCGACGTTTCGGGTTGTTTCAACCCATTTTCAAGGTAATAACAACAACGAAACGTCGGCTGGAAAATTTGAATAAAAAGGCTCGACTTATTAATCGGCAAATTGGACTACGCACTTCATATTCTGATTCCTGATCCGAGTACTACCCAGACAGTTATAGTTTTTTACCCTCTCCAAGCGTGATGGGTCCGTGCGACGAGACTAATTTTTCAACACTCCGAATTATTTGTACCTTGATAATGGGTTGAAGCAACCCGAAACGTCGGCTGGAAAATTTGAATAAAAAGGCTCGACTTATTACACGGCAAATTGGACTACGCACTTCACATTTGACTTGAATTTTAAAATCAATAGAACAACTCATCATTTTTCAATGGCAAACCATTTCTAGAGTAAATGGAGGGTACTCTGTCTGATTTCGTAAAAAAAAAAATAGGATTTTTCATAACAACCATTAGTTTATGCACTTAAGGTTGTTTCTCGACCAAAAGTACTTGTCAAAAAAGCCGTAACTAAGCTTACGGTCTTTTACCAAGGAACTGCGCCCAAGCCCAGGCCACTTTCCAAAGCATGAAGATGGTTAACTACATCCGAATGTCAGAACTGATGCACGAAGGTACTTACGGTTTTTTATCAGGGAAATGGACAATCGACTCACGGGATTTACAAGAGAAGAAAACCGTAATTACATAGAGGTGATTTTAGTTTGTATTTAAGAGTCTACTTTGAAACTTTTGCCAGAGAGAAAGACCGTGAGTGCACTCACGGTGTTGTTATCTGGCAAGATATTGACGTATTCGAATAACTTTTCATTTTTGTGTTAGTCGCAGCTTTTCTTTTATAAACGTTTCAAATTAATTTTTTCGTTCTCTGAACTGCTATCATTGAAAAAGTAATACGTTTTTTTCCAAATAAAAAACACAGTAAAATGCAGGATTTCTCCAGGATTAAAATGATATGAAAAACTCAGTTTCAACTTCCCAAATATCAGCATCATTTCTTATGAGCATTTTATCAACAATCGAATGGATAAATGTATCATCTTTCTGATAAAGTGCCTGTTTATGATAGTGTATGAAGAGTGAAATCGATCGCAGAGACTGATTCTCAACCACGTGGAACATAATCATTGAATTCTATGTTATCAAAGAAGAACGAGATGATGTTTAAAAATGTATCTCCACGGTTTGTAACTGCACGAAACCTTTATCGATACAGATATTGAGGGTGAAAACCGCGGAAACTGTTGCCGGTGATAATGGTGGTTCATCCTCACCAACAGTTGATAAGCGGAAATTGTGTTTTATGTGCAGTGGTTTGGCAAACGTTCAAATTGAACGAGTGGAAGAGCTTATACGAATGTTGAATACCACGTACACGAATCAGCTTGTACCACATGTGACTGCATATTAAAGTGAAAGCTGATGAAGATATCAATTCCATTCGCGCGAATTTCGTCTTCTCTGGAAATACCATTTATAAAACATTATTCATGATTGTTAATTAAGGAAAGAATAAATTTAAGAAAATTGAAATTCGTTGTTCATCCTTCCTTATCAAATTTGTCATGGATTATTGAATAATCGTTGAATAATTATTTGAATAATTTACACATTCGTATATTATATTCGTTCTGTAAATAAATTCTATTGCTAAATAATTCCAGTTTTGAACAAATAAAAAAATTTCGCGATAAATTTCTACCCTTCGTGTGTTTAAAAAATAGGTTCTATATTTATATACATCTTTGATGTGCCTGTGTATTTCGTTCCTCTGTTTCAAGTTGAATCTGTGCCAAAAGAACAATGTCCAGACAATATAAACGTTAGGTATATTTATGTATACATGTATATACCTCCGATTTGTTCCCTTTCTCCTAAAATTCGTTGGACTTTTACAACGATATTGTTTTGAAGGTTTTTGAAGCTTTCAAAAAAATAAGAAGTACATTCCAAATCATTCTGATTCGGTGTAATGGACACAAGGATGGAATATTTATCGATGAAGATGAAATTTTATCCATTGTGATATTTTGTTGAATATTATTATAAATTTTGAACTCGATATATTGGTGCGAGTTCTTATGGTACTTTCTAAATTTCAAAAAGTGATTCTCATCCAAACAGAGTCGAATTTCCTTCTCCAGACAACCAGGAGAGAATCTACGTTTCCATTCGAGCGAAATTCTCACTGTTTGTAGCGTGGTTTGAAGTTGCCGCGAAAAGCGCACGTGTGCCAAATCGATGGGAAATTTATAAGTAGTGAGATTTGGCAATGCCTCATACCTAGTCGAGAAGAGGGAAGGGCTAGCGAAAGCTCTCTCTCCTCTCTCGACCTTCGAACGCAGCGGTTGACGATAACGATAGGCTCGTCTTTGATAGAATTTACAAGATAGGTATTATACGACGATTTACCACAATATTTGAATTCTCCCTAATCTTTTAGCTATCTTGCCCGGCTTGTGGGCTTCATCTTGTAAAAGGGAGCGATTCAATAAAAGATTCAAGTGACTTAAATAAAATCCAATTAGAATCTTCAATGTTAATCGAAGTGTCGTTTTCATTTGCAGCACGCATTTGCCTTATGTTTCCTCCTTCAGAATTCGATTCGCAGAAACCCGAGTCGATGATTATTACTCTTACTTTCATTTGAGTTATTTCAAGGGTTTCTTACATGTTTCATATTTAGGAATTATTGATGGAGCATGAAAGTATTTTCCAATAATAATTTTGATTGTATTGGAATTCCTCCTACACGAGTTTATCAAACACATCTTTAGAATAGAAACAAAGGGTGAAAGTTTGATCCACGATCTTCATCACAAAGTGTAAGATATTCCCAACAAAATAATTTTACTATTTCCTTGCTACACAGAAAGTAATATTTCTTTGAATCTAAGAAATTGTTATTCGAGTAGATCTGAATAAAGATTCCTCTAACAAAAATGAATATTTTTCTCATACAAACAAATTTTTTACATGAATGATGGGTCAAATAATATATTCTTCTACCAGGGCATATTATAAGGGTCAGTTCTTACCAAAAGGTTAGTCCTGAAAGAAAACGATCAGTTCTAAAACGTAAAAACGGTTAGTTTTTAAAAAAGGACCTAATTTTCAGTAAAATTTTTCTCCTCTTGCTTTTTTTTTAATCGAGCATCCAATATTGCCCTTTCTGGTTCAACGAATCGATTGATGCTCGCCAAATCTGATTGAACCTTGCACAATGTTCTGACTAAATTCCATTAAATGTACTTTCGTCAGATTCTATGGATTTTTTCAAAAAGGGCTGTTGCCTTTGGAATGAGCTTTTTGCCTCATATCAAGGGATATACTGAGTTCAGAAGCAATATTATATCTGAAAAAATAAGACTTTATGCCAAAAGTAAAATTAAGAACGTTCCTGTCACACAAATGTTTTCCTTTTCTTTTTACAAATCGAGTGTCTAGCGTTTCGGTTAGTTCTTAAATTTTCTTAGAATATGCCCTGTCTTCTGCACTGTTACAAAAAATTTGTGAATTTCACACACAAAATTTGAAAGCAATCAACACATACTTTTGTGTATTGAGTTCACCACGGGTTTTATGAGATTTAAACCAATTGTGGCATGGAAACCATTTCAAGATAATATTGTGTTTGAATTCGAATAAAAGTGTGGGAGATTCGATACAAAAATATGTGCGTTAATTGCTTCCAAACTTTTGTATTAAAATTAATACAAATATCTTTTACCGTGACATGAACAACATATTTATTCCTGTCAAACAAATATCTGTTGCACAGTGAAAATTTTCTGTGTATTTTGAACACGCTTTCATGTCTCAGAATGTCCACTCGCAATTTATGTTGAATATTAACATGAAAAATGTATCAAATCAACACAAAAATGTTGAATCTACCTTGAAAATTTGATATGTTGTTTCCAACACAAACTCTGAGTGGACCTCCTGTGACACAAAATTTTTCGCTGTGTGGGACCTATTCAAATAACAATTCTTCAGATTCGAAGACATAATTTTTCTCTGTGTACAGCATCAATGACGATCGATCTAGCTGGGATAACAAAAAAAATGAGCAAAGACTCAATTGCTGACATTTCAAATCTATTCTCATTCTTCCAGTGTATATGAGTTTTATTACAGAGATTGGGATGTGTTAGGTAGGTGATAATCATAAAAAAGTCCTACTCATTCTTTTTTGAACATTCAACTCTTGGAGCAGATGGCAAATAACGATAATGATTAGATCATTATTTTAGTTTCCCATAAGGCGTTGAACTTGAGAGCTCTCGCGTTTCTTCGCACAGAAGAGAAAGGTTGGTGTCGGATGCACGTGTAATACTACTAGTTATCGATTTCTTCCTTCTCAACCAATTTCTGAGGATCACCCACCGCAAGAACATTTTGAACTGTCGCCACTTGAAATAATGCATCGACGTTATAAAATTGTATTGGCTACCACATTCGATTCCCAATCATGGATGATCAATAAGATTTTATAAATTTAAAATCTTTCGAAAAAGTTTATAAATAAGTTTCAGAAACCGTACTCTCCATTTTCACTTCACTTCAGACCTCATTTTTGTTGCTCTACATGTCTTATCGATTTTCATGTACCAAGTATATCAGTTGAATTAGTTGGATTTCGGGGATCTCATCGGCTACCGCTGAACAATAATTGAAATTCGATAAAGTGGAGATAGTTGATGGTAAACCACAAATCGGGGTGTTTCGATATTCCTTGTCGATAGTCACAACTTGTTTGATATGGGATCGAGGTTCACATCAGCATATTCAATACAGCATGTTCGTATGTATCATATAAATGTCTAGCACTTGGTTAGTTTCTCATCTCTAACACGATTCAGAACTTACCGCGGAAAGTCAGTTATCCTTCAAGTTTCCCGCATCATCCAACTATTTGAACACATGAGAAGTATTTCAATGGAATGTTTTGATATTCTGAAGATTTTGATGTTTTTTATTCTTTGAATTCATCGTAAACACACGAAATTCATCTTGATCCGCAGAATCACGTACTCTGTTTGTAGCAGGAATCAACCCTAGGCCAAAAACCCTATTGATTCTTATCAGTTCCCATTGAACGTGGATGATTCTGGGTGTCAATCGGTTTCAATTAGAATTCTGCACGTTTAACCGAAATGAATGAGATTTTGTTGATCATCCATACTCATATGTAACATTTCACGTTGAAACAATCTTACATTTCCTAAAACACACACATATTTTGATATTACCCAAGTGTTTATTGCCTATAATGACAATGGCCCCCAGGCTGGGTCCATCCTCTTTAACCCAGTGTTGGGGAATGACGATGAGGCTCATGTTGGCTCTATCTTGGTCCTGTTGTGCTTTCCCATACAATTATTATGGTTGATAAAACATGAAAATAATGGATCTTAGTGCAGGCACATTTGAACTTGGCCCCAATTTGGACCAGCGCTATGTGTGTACAATCCTCAGCGTGTATGAATTTTGGTCTCACTTTGGTCCAGTCTTGGCCCATATAGGCACGATGAAGCTCAACACTAGGCCCAAGACTGGGCCAAAGTGGGGCTGTAATTCATGCCCGGTGGGGTAGAATTCAAAGCGATTTTCCAATTTCAAAAGAAAAGGAAGGGGCAGTATTGATTGCCTAGTCTGGGTTCATGCTGGGCCCATGATGTTACCAATCCTCGGGAAAAGCAATACAGCCAAGCTGGGAACGATTTTATCATGTCAGAGTTGGCCCCATTTGTCTGCCCAGCTGGGCCCCACGTTGGGCAGCATGGACACCCACCCTGAGCTCAGATTGGGCCCGCCGTTAATACACACTCGCGTATATTCACACAGTATATCGAAATTCGGTGATGATGACTAAAAGAAACGAGACAAAATTGCGTAAATTCAGTCGCCCCATACAGGAAACCCCGATAATGTAAACACAGCCAATAATTGGCCCATTTATGGCTACCATTGAATGACCAACAATGGATTCATATCATTGGCACAAATGTGGCCCACCACTGGCTGATAAGAAAGGTCAGCAATGAAAACAGCCGATAATCAGCCGATGTACGGCTATCAGGGTTGGGTTTATCACGTGATTTTTTAATTTCTTACGTATCATACTTGGTTTCTGACACGTAATATATGTGAGATACTTGAACCCTCCTGTCCCCCCAAAGGCAAGGGGTTGATTTTATGCGTAAGATACTCGGTTTCTTACGTGTCGTAAACTATGTAAAATACTTCGAAGTATATTACGCACCATATAAAAAGTGTTCACACTTAACCACTCATTTGAACTAATACTGAACCAATTATTCTGGAACGCACTCATATCACCATTGGATATCATTATTATTATTATGCCCCAGTAATCTGCCATTGATGGCTGACATTCGAACATTATCCCGAAATTTATGGCCCTAAATCGGGATCATTTAGCCCCATTACTGGACCAATCAATAATTTCATACATGGCCCATTATTGATTGCCATTACTGGACCCACGTTATCATCCAGCAATTAACCATTGATGAGCCATTAATGGGCGCCATTAACGGGCGAAGAACGCCATTTGTGGTTCAGTAACGTGCCATTATTGGGCTAATTGATGAACCCTGTATGGGGCGCCGACTTTATCAAATGGTTGAAGACAAAATGATCTACGTGTTCTGGTTGAGAGCCACATAATAATTGTACCTTGCTGCAATGTTGTGAGATGAGCTTGTGACAAGGTTGACGGAAGGTTATTAGTTGACACACAACTAGGGTCCAAGTTTACAAAACTCTTGCAATGGAGTTGTAACAACCATACCGTGACAGGGTTCTCAATAACAAGCCAAAAGCAATTGGATCACAACACGGAGAAAAGGGAATACTTGCAGAAACTACTCAAATAGTCGATGTCCGACCATCTACTCGAGTAGTTGCTGCAACTACTTAGTCGTCAAGACAAGTATCAAGTCCCTACTAGAAATCCTTGTAGTAATTCTCTAGTTGTAACATCTACCTCAACGACAAACTAGAAACTCAAATCAGTGAATTTCCAGTTGCTAGTCAAATTAGCGACTCATAAGTGAGCTAATAGGGTCTCTAGTTTTGCGTTGGGGTAAGTGTCAAAACTAGAGAATTACTCCTCGAATTTCTATTAGGGGTCAGCTGCTTCCACTAACTCGATAGCTGCACTAGCTAACCTAAATATCAGACAACTTACGAGGTATTTTCGTTGGTGCAACTATCAAGTTAGTGGAGGCAGTTAACATGATAAATACTTGTCCTGACTATTAAGTAGTAGAGATGGGCGATACGTATCGATATCGATACGTTTCTATAAAGAAGGTATCAAGTTTTTATCAAAATTTCATTGAAACGTATTTAAACTAGTTATAAATTCTATATAAACGTATCGATATCGATACGTACCGCCCATCTCTACTAAGTAGTTGCTGCAACTATTCCTTTTTCTATATGAGGTCTGACAAGCTCGTGACAAGCCTAAATGTTATCGGGGAAGGAACAGATTTTTCTTTCAATGCAGAATATTCTGAACAGATTTACAGCTCTTGACTTCTCATTTTTCTTGGTCTAACCACAAAATACTAAGAAATTCCAATTTTTTTGCTCCGCTTTTTCCACCCAATGCTGCTGCGAGGGATGGTTGTTGTAGAAGGGCTCATAAAGCGTTGTGATATTACTTCATGGAATGGATGATGTTATAAAAATTTCTAAATCAGAGTAATTTGTTGATGTTCAACATGTGTTCTCCGCTATCCTTCATTGAGCACTTCTTTTCCATTTTCAATCATTTTGGTACGTTGAGTTCTATTATCTCATGGATGGAATTATCCAATGTTAAGATATTATGTCCACATATAGTTATATTGATGAACAATGTTCGAAATGTTGTATCACCATCAGTGGTTAATTAATTAAATGCATCAGCATAACCAATTAGATATTATCACGCTTGGCTTATCTTTGCCCCAATACTGACAAACCTAAACCATTAATTTCATGTTAACGTTATTTATTACATGGTTGAACGTCACCCTGTACCTTGGCCTTGACAGAAATCCCAATGATGGGAGTTTTGCAGAAATACTCAGAATATTTTCTAGAAACTATTCTGAGGTGTTAGAATTTCGAGCGTTTTTCATAGATTCGAAATGCTTACACAAAGCTCATCCACGCTTGGTAACAGTCAAACTCATTCTTAGCCCCGTCTTGGTAAATCACTTCATTATAAATTTGTGTGAGAATATCAATTCTGCTATAAAATTCTGAGTGTATGCAAACTCATGGTGAATTTGTAACAGAGATTATCCATTACACGATAAAAGTCAGCAGCTAAAAATGAGGTGAAACGTAGGACATTCATTTCCAATGCACCAATCGATATTTTGGACTTAATAAATGCTGCATGCGAATGTTCCATTTCATCCCATTCAACGGCATGACACTATTCAAGAAGAACTCAGAATAGAATGTATGAATGTAACATGAAAATGTAGTAATATCACCGAATGATACACGGAGAAAAGAGAACAGTGGCAACAACGGTTTGTCGCCGTCAAAACACCGGTGAGAAACGGAAAGCTGCCTTTAAGCGTAGAAATAACGGTTTTCATCGCCCCGGTAAGCATCTCTTGCAGTTGATACGACTATTGATATACGTTGCTACGGCACGAGTATCAGCGACTGTTTTCACAGTGGAAGCGATCGTAATAATCGTAATATGAAGAGCATGGAGAATAGAGAGCAGGAGTCAGATCGCAATACCGTAGAATCTCCTATGCCGCAACACTTCCATTTTGAAAAACTCTGGAAACAGTGGGATCATGAAAGTGATTGGTTGGATATTAAAGGTCAATACGTTTCGCTATTGGAGGTTACTGCGCTGTAGAAGGTTTCTCTGTGTGAGGTTTTACTAGTAGAGACGTTGTCTGGATTGATCTCAAAAGAAACGCTGTTGTGAGTGTTTATCGATATGTATATTACTGAGGGACCATGGAAATCGAAAGATTAACCAACAATAAGAACACGGTTTTCACCGTCACAAGTTCTACTGAATGCGAAAAAATTGAAACTACATGTGGCCCAATTTTTTATCGTTTCTCGTTCGGAAAAGTCAGTTAGCCTCCATCGTACTTTTTTTTCTTTTCTCCATGATGAACAGTTCCTAAAACATGGTACTGCGCTCCTGACATATTGAGATTTATTCTTATTACATTCTTCATAACATGCACTGAGGAAAAAGAAGTGGTGGATTTTACATTCCGCGAAGTCAATATGTGGACGATTTAAAAAATAGTTCTAGTTACCACAATTTGAGTCGGTTTCACAACAGCGAATATGAGATACACTACAGCTGATGTGAATTTCAAATTCTCTGCTGTAAAAGCAACTAAAATTGTGGGCGCTCGAACTATTTTTTGGAATTGCTCACATTTCATAAGATATAAATTTGACAACTTTTTTCTCTCGTTGTGTGTTTATTTGATCATTTTTTATCATCTATCAATTGATAATTGTTCAATTAGATGGGATAAATGATGCACCTACCTGCACGGAGAACAATTTGTAGCAGAGATCCCCATAATAATAGCAGTTTTGGGACACATGGGCTTTTATGAACATTTCTCCTTTGATTGGTAATAATTTTTCCTAAACTTATAGTAATATGTGTCAGATGCAAAGTTATTTTCATCAGAATGAGGTAGGGATTGCCATCATTAAATGAGGAGTGCACAGAAACGTTCAAGTGTTCCAAAACTGTTATTATTATGGTACACCCTGCTACACATTCCCCATACGTTTTTCTCCGTGTAGGTACAAGCAGAAAGTAAGATCTCGATATATCAAGTTTAAAAAATCCTGTGTACTGCCGGAGGTGCAACAAAGGGGTGCCAGGGCATCCATTCACTTATTCACGAAAAAAAATGAACTGTTAATTTTACCAGAATTCCGGTTACTATATGGACAGCAAGGAATATCTGTGGCTTTTACTGGAATTCTTGTTAAATTTACCGGAGCCCTTGTTAAATTTGCCGGAGACTTGATTCATTTAACTAGAATTCCGGTTAGAATAGCAGTAATTCTTGCTGTCTATATATTAACCGGAGTATTTTTTTCAGTGTTCTTCTCTCTAAAATTTGTAAAGTGAGATTTCACTCTTCAGGTAGCCAAAAGTGAGCCTGTCGGAATTTTGAGTGAAATTTCCACTCTTTTCAAGTGATATTCTAAGGTTTGAGGTTAGAAACTTACAGCCACTCCAATTCTAGAGTCAATTTTTCACTCTAAAATAGTGAGGGTGCACTCGAAACGAGTGACAATCCCACCCACTCGAAGCAGACTGGCTCACTTTTGAGATTTAGTGGAGTGAAACACGTGATTTTTCACTCTTTCAGATTTAGAGAGTAGGCATCTCCGTCAATCGAGATATCCGAGAGGAAAAATTTTCAAAATTATACATAATTTATATAGAATTATATAGCAATTAAATAGAATTCTAGACGTTTTCCCACAAAACAGAAGAACATCCAAGAAAGCTGAACTAAAGCAGCCAAATGCGTTAAAAATCATTTCTTTTTAGTCACCGATAATTAGATGCTTCAGCCACCCATCCATAGCGTTGGATTGTTTGAACCTTATGAGCTACTGTTTTTACAATCCCCAGCAACATAGAAGGCTAAATATGCAAAAAACTTGTTTGAAAAGTCCTGATATTGGAAACATGCTTATAACCTCCAAAAGAAACTCTCCGGTAGAAATAAAGCACGCAGTCAGTGTGAATTTGTCCCATTTCCTACCATCCACACGTTTTTGCAGGATGTGGTACGCTTTATTCCCACCAGGGCTGTTTTGATTGATTATAGAATATTTTCACATCCGCACATTCCCTTTACATTCACAGAATCATCATGGCATTTTTGAGAAATCCTTAGTACTTCTTCTTATGTTGTAACAGTCATATCAACTGCAAGATATACTTAACGTGAAAGCGAAGATCGTTTCTACAATCAGATGCAGTTTCCATTTCGTCGGTAAAATACCCATCACATTAATGATATCAGCAAACTCAGAATACAAAAACACATGTAACTGCAATCATATTACATCTAGAAGTCTTTTATCCCCTATTTTGAGGTCTGAAAACGACATATGAATATCATAATAATATCTTTCACATATGAAATTCTTCATAAATGTCCAAACAGGTGACATGAATCTACAAGATACGGACCTTTCGACCTCTCACGTGTCAATTGTGCATAGGATAAATGTAGGATTTCTCAGATGTCTCGGAATGTATTTTGCTTGTTTCTCAAGTTATGAAATATGTTTTATCAACGTTTCTCAAATTCTTGACTAATATTCAGATACAAAGCACTTATTCAATTGAAATTGATTTATTTATGATTATATATGAAATAAAATTCAAATGAAACGATTATGCGATGCGATATTTATTCTTTCTAAATCATCAGAGATGTTTTAAAGTTTTGTATCAATTGAATTCGATATATTTCGAATTATATATTCGATTCTTTTCAAGACAAAAATAATCCATATGAATAACGTTATCATATTTGGCTTCTCAAATGATTCCTTTGAGAATATTCTTGGATATGAAAAAAGGATCTTCTGAAGAAATCATCCTCAACCAACATAACAAGTAGCATCTTAGAATCATCAGTGTTTATGTTATCATAAAGAGTAATTTGAAATTCCCATGTGTATATTTCATGGATTCAACAAGAATTCTTTCGAATAAAATGAGATCCATGTAACTCCTATATAATATCATAATGAAGAATCCGCCAAAGAGTCTTCCATCACAATCCATCTTGATTCACATAACAACACTTTTGACGTTGGAAATATTTTGAAAACATGTTCGATATTGTTTGAAGTATGGGTTTGTTATAAGCTTCTCTTTTCCATCGGAAGATATACTTCCCGCTTCCTAAATCCGAGAGAGGTGAAATTCCACGCGAATGGGAAGATAGATTCCCTTCTGGCTGTTTGAAGAGTGAATTCTCACTTCAACAGAGTAGAATTCCACCCTTCGCACAACCAGAAGAGAACTTATCTTTCCGTTCGAGTGGGATTCTTCACTCGTTCATATTTAGAAAACAGCGATAGGCAGTAGAAGAAATGAACCTGAGGAAATTTATTTTCCTCTCCTTTTCACATTTCGCTTCTAAGATACACGAACCCAAAACAATTTCGATTCACATGTTGTGAAAAATTTGAGAAGATGTCATAAAAAAAGAGAAAGTGAATGTTGATGACAACATTCGAAAAGAGATCTAAAGTTCAAGTGTGCATAGGATACAACGTGACATAGGGTAAGTGGATACTTATACCTTGAAATATTATTTCCTCAGAGTAGAGAGTCATTTATGTTGAGCGGCAGGAATGTAGTGCGCGGTTGAGGTGCCTTGGGGGCCACTCACGTATTCACCGAGACACGCAAACTGTATTGATTTGCCCGGGACCACCTGTAGCCAACTCTCCTTCTCTTTTCGGTCTGTTGTCCCTCACGCTGTTGGTAATGGTTATGAATCTCATCCAATTGTGTGCAAGCAAGGAGAAATAATCGTGAACAGGATGGTACAATACATTTTTTTCCCTTTTTATATTTCCATATGTGTATCACATAATAGAGAGAGAGAGAGAGAGAGAGAGAGAATATTGTTCCATTTCACAACGAATCCGAAATCGTTTTTCAAATATGGAAAGGATTTGAAGCTCTCAAATATTCATGATCAGAAAAAATGTATGGTCAAAGGTTCACGTGAAGTTTTGTGCCAATATTTGCTGAAATAAAAATTGAATTTCAATCTCTTTTGTCTCTACCACCGGACTTATTGATATTCGAGGGAATGTACGAAGAGGAAGTCCAGCGATAAAGATTCAGGGGAAATTCATGGTGAAATATTATTTCAACCATGCAATTATTAATTTGTGTTCATTGCGTTTATCTATTCCCTGCATTCGAAATGTATAATTCTGCTCCACAGATTTTCATGAATTTTAATATTCCAGCGGAACTCCCGTTATGAAATTGAGAGGTCACATTCAACCAATTTGTTGGAAAAGCACATCCCCGAAAAAATAGAAAAATTCTCGAAATCATACATAATTTGTATATTATTCGATATATTTCATTATATATATAATTTATATATAAATTATAAATAATTTCGAAAGCTTTTCCACTCGGGATTAGATAGACGTTATTTTGGGAATGGAATGTAATTATACTGTTCCCAGAATGTGACCCACGATAATCTATGTGCTCGTATTATTCGAGATTAGTGATGGGAGTCCTTGAGAAAGATCGATCCGTTTTTACACAGGATGTATCGAATTTTTATTGAAATCTAGGAAAATTATATATTTTTTATATGAAAAAGGATCGATCATTTTCAAAGATCCCCCATCATTATTGGAGATATACTGAAAGTTCAAGATTGAAACATTCACTTTGTTTTGTAAGGAGACCCTCTACTGGGACACTTTCAAAAAATCAATTTTCTTGTTCGCATTTTTCGATAGTTTATAGTCATAGAATTAATATCCTGTAATTGGTGAGGGCGATTCCAACCCTTTTGACCAGTTGTGGTGTCTAGAAACGCTAACTGCGCAACCTTGAATTTTGGAGCAGATTCTCAGAGTGAGCGTTGAGAGCAGCTATTTTCCAGGGATGTTCCAAGTATTACTACATTACTAAGTATTTTTTTAATCAATTTCCATATAAAAAAACTTTAAACGTAAATATCTCGAAACATTTTTGCACCTGGCGGAAGTGATTTTTGAAAATTTCGCACAATATTCAGCACACTCGTGGCTATTACCTCGTATTATCGTACCTCGATTGTGTTGAAAAATTAATCCCAACATATTTTTTTGACTTCGTTTAGTACGAAAAGAAGCCGTTTTTTGTACCCTTCCATAAAAAACGCCGCCATTTCGTTAATTTTCAATAAAATGTTTTGTTTGAGGTACGAACGATAACGAAAAGATAACAGACCATGAATCTTTTGGGATTTTTGGTTTCAGACATCCTGGAGTGCTGAAATCATTCCCACCAGTGGAGAGTATTTTTTTTTACCACCATATTCAAAGTTTTGTGAATACATAAATAATTATTTTTTTGAAACAAGAAAATTGTGTTTCTATTCTCTAAATACATACCTTTGAGGGGAGAAAAAGTTTGCCCAATTATATGCATTAGTCTCTGAGAAAAAAAATGTTGAACATAGGCTTTCTTTTGGGTTGTTACAATAATCGGAATTGGTTCTTCAACCTATTTTTGAAGTTCTTAGGGCTGATCCATGCCTAACAAAAAGCCTACTTTTGTCTCAAAGTAGTCCTTAAGATTGAAGCAAGCTCAAAGATGTCTTTTGGTCGGGCATTGATCAACTCCAAGAATTCTAACTGGGACTAAACTGGTCCTTTGGAATATTTAAGCCATGTTTTGATCAAAGCGCTCAATTTTCCCTTCATAAATGAAGCATTTTGGTCAAAATGAATTGAATTTTCCCTAAGAGGGATTTGATTGAGCTCATGGAGATTCAGGGATCAAATTGAGCAACAGCCAACAATTAGTAATATTCTTCTGTTGATTCAACATGAAAATTTCGCGACAAATTACCTATTTTTCAGGTTGCTGATGTTTGGATCGTTCATAAAAACGAAACGGAAATTCAAAACCAAAAAATCTGATGATCGATCCTGATTTAACTTTTCAAATTAAACCTAATTTAAGTTGTCTTTGGAACTGAAATCATAGCTTTAAAAAATACTGCAAAATTTTTGGTCTTCAACAATTGAGTATTTCGTTATTCGATTGCTAATTCGTTTCAATGAATGATTCAAACTTAAGCAACATTGTTCTTCAACTAAAAAAAAAAAGGTTCAAGCATCGTTCAAAATACATCAAATAATGACGTGTCATAACGACGGTTTTGAAATGTAGATTAAACCAAGAAAATTATTCTCAGAATTTCTCACAAATATCGAGAAAAATTGTGCTTTTGAAGATAAATGAATTCAACGAGGAGAATATCCATAAATAAAGTCATGCTATCTATTATCTCGCTCATTGTTGACAGAATGGGGAATGGCGTGATGTCATTCATAAATGATCATGAATCAATCGAATTCAAACACGTGTTATCTTCTAATAATAATGCAAATGTTTCTGTATTCACATTCACACAGAGTGACATCAAAACATCCATGTACAAGAGCACATATTAGGAAAGTTATGTAGCCGAAGTAGGAGAAGAGGGAGGACAAGGAAGGGACAAAAACCGCATCAGGGCGGATGGAAACTGATTAAACCGTATTGAACATTAACACAGTTTTGTCTGGTTACGTCCAACGTTTTTAGCAGGGTATCTTGAATCGATGTTGAAACATTCAAACACGTGATTCAGTTACATTCAAAAAACACTTTTTTTCAATGTACTTTTGATCATTGGTGTCCCGTAATAAGTTTTAAAATCGTCATTTCTGGAAGTCTACTTTTCCATTGGGATATGATAGAAAATCGATATTATGAAGTGAACGATTAATGTTTGTTCGACACTACAACATATTTCCAACGTTGAGACACAGTATATGACGTATGTGTGTTTATTGCAGCCATTTCATAGAGAATTTCGTTCGAACAACACCAAAAAATGCGAATTCCATCGAGAATTAATGGATTGATATTCATTTCTCATCTCACTATGTTTACAAGTCAGCCAATTTGTATGGAGTAGAAGTGGTATCACGACCAAATTATCACCTACTGTCGATAACAAAGAAGTTTATGTGTTTCAGTGGCGAAGGTGCGCGAAGGGTAGGAAAGGATGTCAGAGATATATGATCATCTATATACACATACCACCTCTGGCGGCTGGACAAATTCTCGCCATCGGCTTTTCGAAAAGATCAAAGGAGTGTCAGGGGGTTGGTTTATTTGGAGTTCAATGTCAAAGAGATGATGGACAGCTCATATATCATGTAAAAGACGATGTATTTCAAGGTTCACAAGCATCAGAAGAAGGAAATAGAATTTTACGTTGACTGTTGTCATAAATTACTCGATGAATACAAATTTGGAATGAATGATAACTGAATGCATATATGTAATTGGACTATGAATATGAATTCAAATTCCCTCATGATTTGTAGATACGAAATTATGAGAAATAATTAGAAATATTGTTTCATTCCCAGAAATGAGTCCTGTTTACGGGCAGTAGGAGCGTTTATTAACGGATAACCGACGTTTCGCCTAGATTCTAGGCATTTACGAGGTTACAACGATCTGTACATTAGAGAGAGAGAGAAAGAGA
Organism: Gonatopus flavifemur; assembly: GCA_018340375.1. Lineage (NCBI taxonomy): Eukaryota > Metazoa > Arthropoda > Insecta > Hymenoptera > Dryinidae > Gonatopus > Gonatopus flavifemur. The sequence continues at coordinate 26,008,193 of JAFFJZ010000002.1, forward strand.
GAGGAGTGTACATGTATGTACATTGTAATCATACAAAATGAATAATAATAAGTGATTCCTCGTATGATCATCATAAATCAGTAAATAACTGAAGTTCATATAAATAGGATCATCCTGTGAGGATCTCATTATTGTGCATCACAAATTCTCGATTCACACATAATTTATGAATAAAGTTGAAGAAAAATATTGTACACTGATTTCAATGCTTGATATTCCTCAGCGTTGAAATCATCATCGATTCCAATATCGAATGAAAATGATTATATCATACAATGAGTGTGTTTGTGATTAAGGGGTAATATCACCTTGTGTCCACGAAATTTTTTCCCATTTTCTAAGACTGACCACAAACGATAGGAACATTGTCGAAAGATGGGTTTTACCGCATACGAAAGTACTAGTCTTTGAGTACCACACTGAGAAGAAAATAAAAGTGCAATCAACCACCTTGTATAGTTGAAGAATTAGTAAGCGAATCAATGAATTTCTCGTTGAAACGACTCGGAATTTGTAGAATCAACCACAGTGCGTTCCATTGCTTCAAAAATATAACTTGATGGTATGAACCAACGTCAATGAAATTCAACGAATCAGAAGAAGTTCTATTCAAAATCGAAAGTAGTTGAGTCAACTTCCCAATCAAAAAGCGAACCAACCCACGTGGATAGTCGCATGGACAAATAATGTTTTCCGCTTACAAACTTCAGATCGCTAATGGAATGAAAATAATTGGTTATCCCAATGGATTCAATTGTTTGATTCAATAATGCGCGAGAAACTAATCAACATCATTCTTGAATTCAGGGTATTCAGATGCTCAGTCAATTGTTCATTTTTATATTATCTTGCCTGTAAAATATCAATAAAAATTCTAATGAAACTTAGCTATAGAACAATTTTTCGATCTTTTTATATATTAATTCCACATATTTGTCAATCTCAGGAGATATTCAATAGAAATACATTTAAACAGACATACTGAAACATTTTATAACAATGTCTTTGGAATTAGTTGTTATTTCCAATGACGAGGTACAAGATGCCAACAGGATTTGAGAACGACTTTCATTTTATATCATGAGAATGGTAAATCAGCGTAGTACACTGTTAGAAATTTCTGATTGAATTTTCAATTACATGTAATGGAAGCAATTTCCACTCACGTAAATGAAAAATAATGTACAGTAGTATTGAAAATCCAATAACCAGTTCTTTAAATTTCATGCACATGTTCTTGATTGTTGAGAGAAATCATGATTGAAAATTCAATAACAAGTTCTTTAAATTTCATGCACATGTTCATGATCATTGAAAAAAAAATCACCTCCACAAGATGTGAACGCGGGACGTCGAAGTCGGACGCCAAAGCTCTGTCACTCAAGCCACTGCCACTTATGTGGAAGGGAGCATTTTTCTGCTTATATAACCTTGCATTCATTCTTCAAACTTGTGAATCAAGATGTACTTGTAGTGTAGAAACACTGAACAAACCGTGTGATCTAACTAGTACATAGTTGAAGTGGATACGCGGATGACTTCGTCAAAGCGTTAGTATACAGGGTGACCCATAGTGAGAAAAATTGTATTTCAAGGGCGTATTCTGCAGCCATAATGCAAGAATTTCCCGTTTTTTTGAAGGTTAGTTTTTGAGATATGAGCATTTTTAGATTTTTTTTCAAATCCAAACACACTTGGATCATTTTTGTTATTTTCAGTTGGATGCCATTAGAGCCATGATTTGATTATAATTATAATGATATTATTATGTTATTATACTGGATTAAATTTTTCTAAGTTTTTTCAATCACCTGTACATTAATTTCAATTTTCATGCACGATAACTTGAAAATTCAATAACATGTATTTGGACTCCTATTTCAGTTCACAAAAATTGAATTTTCATTCACATATGTACATGAAAAGTACATGAAATTTCAAGCAATTTTTAATAGTGTATAGCTACGTCAGAGGTTAGGTAGTTACGTAGGGGTAGGTTCGATTCTCGTTGGGGCTTCAAACTTTTCGTTCTGACTGATCAGCTGTCCTGATCGACCGTTGGTGGAGGAGAGAGTATCCACTCTCGCCAGGGTCATCATTACACATTGTTTGTGAGATCGGAATTTATTAGTTGTTTTTTGTTCGTTATGTGTACATCGGACATCAACTAATATGAAATTAATCGAACTGTCTTGGAAATTTATTGCAAATGAGTATAGAATTGGTTCATCAACAACACTCAAAGGCGATTGAAGGGAAAATCCGAGTTCGTTCGGAGAATTGAAAATTTCGAATCAATTGTTACATGCATTTGACACAAAAATGTAAGACGGTACATCAAGCACATAATGAATCTAATCAATTCCAGGGCATATTTTGAGGGGCACTTGGAACCAAAAAATTCGTTCTACAAGAAAACGGTTAGTTCTAAAACGTGAAAAGGATCCATGTATACTGTAAAATAATGATTTTACTGATCGTTTTTACCTTTGGAACCAATCGTTTCCTCGTGAAGCTAAATTGTTAGTCACAACTGCCCTCTTAGATTATGCCCTGATCAATTCTGCATTGATTCATGTCAAATCCCAAGTAGCAGAAGAGGTTAGAAATGCTAAGAGCGTGTTTGGAAAATCCTACGAACATGCGTAGAACCTTCAAATGAGACTGTTTCGAATAATTATGTGCTATGCACCTCCATAGAATATCTTAACGAATTTATCCAAAATAGTCTCATTCGCACATCCCTTTCACATTCATAGAGTCACCATAGCATATTTGAGAAGTTCTTGTGCTACTTGGGATGTATTCCGACAGTTGACGGAAACCGTTCTTTGTTGCTTCAATCATCCACGTAGTTGACTCAACGGAGTCGGTCAACTCGGTGAATGATTCAATTCAACTCCCAGACTTAGTTGAACGTATCCAACCTCCTAGCGTAGTTGAGCCAACTACATTTTCGTTGAATTAACGAATTTTGTTTCTCAGTGCAGAAACATATTTGATCATATTTTTACAATACAAAATGACAACATGTCAGCACATCCAAAATGAATCTGTTAATTTACATGGGGGGTACCACCCCTGCTAAATTTTCCCAATAAAGAACCATACAAAACGATACATTTTTTCTATAGTTTTCAATGATCTTCCTGAATACGGAATTCACGAATTCATATCGTTATTAAACGATAGAACTGTATCGTTCCTTATCGTTTTCTATAAAAATTCAAAAGAATGTATGGGATTTTATCGTGAAATTCGTATAAGAAAAGTACCAGTTATTTGGAAAAAAATAGTGATGTGTTCCAGAATAAGTAGTACTTTTTCTATACGAATTTCACGATAAAATCCCATACATTCTTTTGAATTTTTATAGAAAACGATAAGGAACGATACAGTTCTATCGTTTAATAACGATATAACTTAGTAAATTCCGTATTGAGAAACCTCATTGAAAACTATAGAAGAAATTTATGGTTTAGTATCGTTCTTTATTGGTGAAATTTCACAGGGACTACAGGTCACAATTATGAATGTAGGATGAAAAACCAAAAAGTTTCTCAAAACATACTCCAAAATCTAGCCAACATTGTAGAATTTTTCCGAAAAACTGATTTTAAAGAAAATGGCGTTGATTTGAATTGTTTTTCCATCATTTCTTTGTTGAACCGATCAAAAATCCCTCATAAAATTTGTCGGGTTCGATTTATCGAAAAAATTCTACGATGTCTGCTAGATTTTGGACTATATTTTGAGACATTTTTTGATTTTTCGTTCTACATTCATCACTGTGATCTGTAGTGGTATGCTCATGAAAATTCACAGACTCATTTTAAATGTCCTGCTATGCCGCCATTTTGTGATATAAAAATATGATCAAATATATTTGAGAAGGTAACTTTCAAAACGTATTGTGTCACAAAAAATCAAAAAGTGAGTTATTGGTATCACTATTTACGTCTTGGTTATTCCTACACCATGTGATAAACTGTTTGCTTCGGATAAAATGTTTGTCCCATTGAAATGTAACTTGAAAAACCAGAGTCAATAACAAATCAAGCTCAAAAAATATCAGTTTTTTGGCCTTCCTGAAAAATGATATTAATGTGACAAAACACGTTTTGAAAGTTACCCCCTCATTCCTAGTATTGAAAGACTGGTACTTTCACACGCACAAAACTCCATATTTCAAGAATGTTTCTATCGTTTGTGGTAAGTCTTACACTGTAAAAAAAATTGTTGAATTCCAAACAAAAATGCTTGGAAATTTACAAACTTGGTTTGGAAAAATAATTTCCGAATCTTTTTTGTAAATTGCCGAACAAAAGTTTGTGAATTCTCAAAAATCTTCGTGAAATCCCAAAATTTTTGAATGTTTACAAACTTTTGTTTGGTAATTTACAAAAAAAGTTTGTGTAAAAAAACTGCCAAACTTCTTTGGCAGTTTAGGAAGTATATTTTTTACAGTGTAGAAAAGGGCCGAAAAGTTCGTGAACACAAGGTAATATTACTCCTCAAGTTGTCCATGAAAAACATTTTTTTATTCGTTCATGCGAAATGAGCTGATTTGAATCGTATCTGGCTAAGTTGCGATTTTCAGAAACCAAACCTGGATATAAAGTCTATAAGTTGTATGCATAAACATATCTCACGTCCCCTTTTTGAATTGGTTTCTTCCACTGCGACCGCAAGAGATTGATCCAGCAAATTCCCTTCAATTTATTCGCCTTTATTTTGGACCTTTGTTTGACTTCTGTCCATATCCGAGATCCATTGTCTTACCCGACAATTTATGTCTCCGTTGTTCATTTTCGGGTTCACTAATTCGACATGCGCATTTTTTGTCATTTTTAATCACCTCTTTCATTATATCACATATTCCTTCTTCCTCTCGATATTTTCACCTCACTTCATTCATTATATTCTTCCACTTCTTCGCATCCAATCTCCTGCCTATTCTTCACTTCGCCAAACATCAAGGCGAATCTCATATTTTGCACCCAAATACCAATCAAGAATGTTGGAATACGAGTTGCCATCCCAAAATAATGACGAAGAATCAATTGTAATCAGAGGATGAAATATTAGGAATACGGTTCAGGATGAATAGAACAAAGTTCTCCCTATAATTCATCATAAATGATGGGAAACAATTCTGACAACCACAGTTCACTCTTGAATTATCGATTATCTTGGATGTTGGTTTCCGTTATCTTAGGAATGGACAGCCTAGGAGTGCTTTTATGTTTCCAAAGTAATTCCGATGAGGATTACTTTCTTTTGACCTCATATAAAGATTATATTTACAGAGGATAAAAAGTACTCCTCGCTGAAAATACCTCGGGAATGCAAAAGTACTCCCAGGCTGCTCATTCCTGTTTCCATCTAATTATATTTCATGTGTGACAGCATCACTCATCGCGTGGAGAGTTGAAATTTCCCTCCGAGGAGATAGGTCTCACTCTTATTAAAATGAAAGCTCCCAAACTTCCAGCTACGAATCATTCCCACAAGAATGTTTTGCGAGAGAACCTGTGGGGAACCATGTTACAATGTAGAAAACAGACTACCAACTTTATGTTTAATTTTCTCATGCAAAAGCAAATAAAATCTCCAATTTGTTGAGGACGTTAGTGTACTTCTCATTCCTAACAATATTCTATTTAAAGCACATTCTATACTTTAATTTCTTGTTTTCCATATGCATATGTAATCAATTCCAGAAGGAATCTTCTATCCCAGAAAATTAGTGTGGTAATGAACTATTATTCTCTATGACTAATAGACTTAGAATTTTGCTGGAATAGATAATAATGAATCTTAAATGACAGTAAGCTCTTCAGCAATCAGCATTAAATGAGCTGTAGTCAAAACGATTACGGCTTTCCTTACATCAACGGTATTGATGACGCAGTTAACGGACAATTAACTTCCCCTTTTCATCATTTCCCCCATGAACATTTGGACGAATGCTTCATTTGGACATGAATTGATGATATTGTCACTTTACATCGTGGGAGCTATGATTTTATTCAATTTTATCTGGAAAAGAGATCTTCGTAAACAAGCACCCTCAATTCCATAGACTCATCCATCAGAGGGTTATTTGTTGATGACTGTACTCAACTGATGAATTAATTACTTTTACGCAATGGACCATAGAACAAACAAGAGTCTGTCATCGTGCGAATATCTGTTTCTAAGATGGGATCTCAATCGTCAGGCTTGATACGCTTCAACTCCACGGTAGACATGAAACATTAGAAGCTTGCTGATTCAAGGAATGATTGAGTCGAACGTGCCGTTGGACGAAGTAAGAGGATGAAGGGAAACAATTCCTACAAACAATTCTTGTCATCGAAACAGATCATAAACTGAGAATACAGCATCTATAGATACACTCATGTAAACTTGGGAAAATTTTTCGATTTTAAGAGAAGAAATCCTTCTGGACGACTGTTGTTTCAAGAATTTTTTATGGAAAACTGAAAGCATTTATTGAAATTCGGAAAAGTACATGATATCATTGACATTATGAAGTATTGATACCATTCTTTTGAAGTGAAAAAAAAACAAAATGGTGGCTCTGCAGCCCTTCAAAGTTGACGCCTCGAGTTTGCGCCGTGCAATGCCCAGGTCCAGGAAATTATCTGTAATCAAAAGGGAAAATGTTTTCCATTTAAATATGTTAGTATGTTCACGCTTTGCATGAACCTAAAAGTTTAATATAATTTTTACAATAAATATTGTTTTCAACCATTTGTTTTTCGTTTTTTTGGTCTCTAATTTTGATTTTTCATTTTTTTCACTAAATTTGGATGCATGCAAAGCGTACTAAAATATTTGAATGGAAAACATTTTCCCTTTTGATTAGAGATAATTTCCTGGACCTGGGCATTGCACGGCGCAAACTCGAAGCTTCAACTTTGAAGGACTGCAGAGCTGTCATTTTGTTTTTTTTGCTTCAAAAAAATTGTATCAATACTTCATAATGTCAATAATATCATGTACTTTTCCGAATTTCAATAAATGCTTCCAGTTTTCCATAAAAAATTATGAAAAAAACAGTCGTCCAGAGGGATTTTCCCCTTAAAAGAAATCAAGATCCAGAGATGGATATTTTTATCACCAAAAAACATGTTGGATGAATAATAACAACAAACAAAATGATAGTTGGAAGGGTTTGTTAATTATTAATGTGTCAATATCACGAGAATGAATCGATCATTCATCATTCGCGTTACAGTGCAGTTTTAAGAGCTTATAGCTCCATATTCAACCCACTTTCCAGCTATAAATTACTATTCCTTCAAATTGGACCATCAAATGCCCTAACTTGGTCCACTTGCGCCAACTTGGCTCAAGACAGGACATTAGATGCCAACCCTTCCAAGATTGAGATATATCTTAGATTGCAATAGATGAGTATCCACTTCTCAAAATATTCCAAAAGATATGAAATTAGATAAGTTAAGTGGAATTGTAATTACTACCAAAAATTGTAAACATCAGATTCGATATTGAACGAATCAATCCATTCGCATTATACTTTTACTTAACTGAGGGTGACTTTATTGGCATGAACTTTCATTCTTTTTAAATGAATTTCCCTAACACATTCACTTTGACTCCACTAAACTCAATTACAATGGTTCCGTCAAGAGTATATGATATTATAAAGAAAATTTACCGGAATCTTTCATCACTTCATTAGAAGCGTTCTATGCTGGGGAGTATTATTAATTGAAGAATTTCGATAATGCATCAGTGTTGCACTTCCGGAATGAAGAAATTTCTCCATTAAAAACTATATCAATTTAGTTTACAGAGACGCACCACTTCGCGATTCATTCCCTGAATTAACTGGCATTCCAAAGTTAATGAAGATCGATTAGAAAACCTTTAAGGCGGTTGAATTAAATGAACATACAACGATACGAGGTGTTTTTCTACAGAAACATTATTCTACTGTCCATTATTGTTCTGCTTACTTTTTGTTTTCAAGTCTCATTTCATCCACTTGAAATGACTCGGCAAAAATAATATTCATTCGTATACATCATTTTCATTTGAGTATTTTTCATATTTGATGACAATTGCGGTGTTTTTAACTTAGGAACAAATAATCAGCCGTAAGATCTAAGATATTCACGTATTTGAATCATTTTGAGGTTGAATGATACAAAAAGTGGCACTACGTGAAGTTTCAATGAAACGTCATTCAGGATGATGAGTTTACCCTGCTTAAAGAATCCCATTGAACCGATTGATTCTTATTGATTACGTTGCAGAAAACTGATTCAATCCCATTGAAGGTCAATTTCTGATCGGTTTTCTGCATCGGAATCAATGATAATCAATTGGTTCAATGAGATTGTTTGAGCAGGGTAGTTACGAAACAAGCAGTATTGAGAGACAAAAATCGAATGAATTGATTTATATCATGTTACTCAGAATGTAAAATTGTATTGACCTTCTAAAATTCAAGATAATTCTTCCGAATCCCAGAATCTCAACAGCAAATGCGCATTCAATGGATTCTCGAATATCAAACAATTTTTATTACACATCTATTGACATTAATTCAAACTTTAAACAATCAAATACTGAAAAACGGAGATTTAGAGAATTATGGTTGATAATTTTGTTACGTAGTGTATTTTTATTTTTTATGTATCATTTATTCAAGTGAGAAGTTGTCTTCATCAAAAGAATCTTTTCGATACTCTCTGAAATTTTTAGAGTGAGATTTCACTCTTCAACCAGCCAAAAGTGAGCTTGTCGAAATTTTGATTGAAATTTCCACTCTTTTAGAGTGTTATTCTAAGGTTCGAGGTTAGAAACTCACAGCCTCTCAAATTCTACAGTCAATTTTTCACTCTAAAAGAGTGGGGGTTCACTCGAAGCGGACTGGCTCACTTCTGAGACTTAGTGTAGTGAAACACGTGATTTTTCACTCTTTCAGATTTAGAGAGTACATTCTTTGAAGCTGAAGGTCGATGTGAAAAGACGATCATTGGAGAGACTGTTAGTGCTAACTGCCTAGAAATAACTGAAGTTAGAGCTGTTCTTCAGAGAAAATAAAAGAAAAAGATACCAAACTTGAGAATTCAACGACACGTACTTTACAAATGATGACCGTTGACAGTGTCAACACACACTCATATTCGTTCACCTGTTCGGTTTCACTTAAATCGCAATAAGATATGGCAATTCAACATTCTATTACACTATACAGAATTTTATGAATTAGTTCAATGCATTTTCAGTACAAATTGATACTTCATTCAACAACAAAATTTGAATAATTATCCTGTATCCATAATAGTCAAAGAGTTAATCAGCCGTTGAAGAATGTTTCTACAAATGAACCCTTCTATCAATGTACGCTAATCATCGTCAAACTAAGAGGAAAAAAGTACTGCAATCAATTACGCTCAACATTTGAATTCGTTGAAACAAAATGAGTGATTGGATCAATTAGAACAAGTAATTGATTCGACTACCCAAAGTTTGAACGAACTATAGATTTGATCGATTCGGATACTCCCTGCGTTTGAATGTATCTAACAGTCGTGCACAGTTAAATGCGCTTTTACTTGTTTTTTCTCAGTACAGGGATGAGAAAGATAGCGGAGTAGACTATGGCTCATCGTTAGAAAAACTTTGAGTACAGTCGGAGGTGTTTGAATACCGAAACCTGCTCACAAAAAACTAGTCCTCTACTTGCCCTTTCCCCTTCCTTTTCATTTATCTCGCAGCCAATTAACAATAACAAGTGCCCTGCTAGACGACGAATCTCCCCTGCTGTCAAGTCTACTAATTTGCGCTGGATTTAATTGCGCGTTCTACTTACATCCTTGTTTTTTCCACTTCAGCAAAGACTGTCTTGAGTTTCTTTGTCTTTTTTTTTTCATATTTCACTTCACATCAAGTCTAGTTAGAAACATTGACTTGATGCAGTTGAAGACATTCATTCATATGAATTATACTTGAACTTATTTTTTTCACTCAACCATCTAATGCCTCGTTTAAAAACTGCAAATAATGCATTCAGCGAACTCACGTGAGATAATCCTCTTGCACGTTAAGACATACGAACGTTGTGGACTTGGTATTCATACGGACATAAAAAAATAACTTACTCGAAGAATACTTGATCTCTTTTAGAACGCATTCATTAAAACATTCTCTCAGAAGGGAGGATTAAAAAGGGGATCGAATATAGAAAATGTCAATGAAACTGTGACATATATTCCATCGTTTCTTATGAAAGTGGATCACAGGGGAAAATGAGTGATTCAAATTTTTGTTGATCAGTTGATGAGTGATTTTCAGACGGAGCCTCAAGTGCAAAATATTAGGACCTTAAATAAATTCTCGCTGTTTCATTATAGATCGCACTAACAGTACTCTGTGCTTGAAATTTCGAATGATAACGCATTTGCAAGGAAGTACTGTATCTAACCTGAAAATCTCAGTGTATGATAGTTTACTTCAGTTTAAACAAAGTATTTGTTCATTAGTTTTGAAAATATCTACTTTTGTGCCAACTGAAGTGTATTTGCGGGGAAAATTTATTGCACTACTTTATTCAAAAGAAATCTGCAGCTGAGGCACATAGAATTCTTGTTGAGACTTATAGGGACAATGCTCTGTCGGATACGATTGGCAGAAACTGGTTTCGACGCTTCAAAAATAGTGATTTTGAACTTGAGGATAAAGAAAGTTGTGGCACACCAAAAAAATTTGAAGACAGAGAATTGTAGGAAATACTCGATGAAGACCGATCTCAGGTGCCAGCAGAACTTGGAAAACGATTACAAGTTGATGAGTCAACTGTTTCAAAACTGTTCAAAAATGTTGGGAATGATCCAGAAGCAAGGACATTGGGTGCCGTATGAATTGAAGCCAAGAGACATCGAACGGCTTTTTGTCACGTGTCAACTACTGCTTCAATGGCAGAAAAGGAAAGGTTTTTCGCACCGTATCGTGACTGACGATGGGAAATGGATACACTATAATAACACAATGCGTAGAAAATCATGGGGTGAGCCTGGCCATGCATCAACATCGTCCGCAAAACCAAATATCCATGGTTCGAAGCTTCTTTTCTGTATTTAGTAGGATCAGCAAGGTGTGATTTATTATGAACTGCTCAAACCGAATGAGACTATCACGAGAAATCGCTATCGACTTCAATTGATGCGTCTGAGTCGAGCCCTAAAAGAAAAACGGCCGCTATACGAGGAGAGACACGACAAAGTGATTTCGTTACATGACAACACCCGTGAAAACCTACCTGGAAACGCTTCAAGGGGAAATTTCACCCTACCCCTTCCGATTTCCACCTATTCCGTTCGATGGCACATGGCTTAGCTGACCGGCGTTTTCATTTTTACGAAGAAGCTAAAAAATGGGTCTATTCTTGGATAGCCTCAGAAGACGGGTCGTTTTTGCACCGCGGAATCCATATACTGCCAGAAAGATGGGAGAAAGTGGTCTCTAGTGGTGGGTAATACTTTGAATAAAACGTTTTTGTTCCTTATACTGTGAATGAGGTCTTCATTTTGTGAAAAAAACAGTGAGAACTTATTCAAGGTCCTAATAATTCATACATTGGATTTTCATGATTAGTTTCTGCGATCATCCCGAGAATGGGGAATAACTAATGAATTGGATTTTGTTCGAATGGTTATGGTAAGTGATATACGAAAATGGTCAACGAGAATTTGGATGCCTGATTTTTTCGTGTATATTGGACGTGAAGAGGGATTATGCGAAGGGATTAACTATCGTTCACGAGCTTTCATTATGTTGCAAAATTTGTTTTTCAGCTTGATTCAACAGAATTCTTTCCAGTGATTTATTACGAGGATAATTATCTTTTACGATGGTAATTTACAACAGTCTGATTGTATCAAAGGTCATTCAATAACCGTGAATAAATGGAATTGTTGCCTCGAACTACCACTGGAATACACAAAGAGGAATCCACAGTTAAATTTATTATGTTATTATTGTAATGAAAGAACCCACTGATATTCTGACCAAATTTATAAACCCTTATTTTCATGAATGCTATGCGAATTGGTACTTTCACTGTGAATACACAGAAACTTATTGGGACACGAATTTATTGTGTATGGCAATAAATCAAAATGAAAAATAGAAGAAAATTCACGATGAATGGTTAATATGGTGTTGATTAAATTTATAATACTTTCTACGCTACTATATTTCTATAGTATGAAATTAAAATATCAATGTTGAGGAAATCATATATCAGACTAAAAAAAATGGTAGAAGCATTATAATGATCGGATCATCTCAGCCGGATTTATTAGTCAGAGCTAATAAACCAACTGGACAAAATGTTGCAAAACGTTTCTGAAACATCCCAGAGACTGCTAATGTCCTACTATTGTGACATTTCGAATGAAATGTTTCAAGAAAATATCTCTATGGAACATGAAACATTCCTACGACGTTTCAGAGATATTCTTTTGAAACATGTCATTCAAAACGTTACAATGCCAGGATAATAGCAGTCTCTGGGAAGTTTTTGTCCACTCGGACCCTGTTACAAAAATCCAGCTGGGAATCCACGTGGATTCCAGATTCGAAATTGACCTGCGTTGCCAGCTCAGACTCCACCTGGAATCCAGAATCCCAACTGGATTCCATATAGGATTTCCAATTCCAACTGAAATCCCACGTTGGACTTGAACTTCTAACTGGAAATGAGGAATCCCAGCTGGAAACGTAGGTAAATTTCGGAGCTGGAATCCACGTCGAATCCCAGCTGAAAATTCGTGACAGGGGAATGAAGAATCAATCGAATAAAAATTATCAGGGCTTTGTGAGTTGACCTGATTGGGAAAAGTACTATATACAGAAAAACTTCGCTGAAATTAGATAAATTTTTCGAAAGACAATAAATTAAAAAATGTGTGGAGTGGGATTTGTTGTGAAATGAGTATTCTACAACAGAAATATATGGAAGGATCCGAGAAAACCTCAATTAAATTACCCAACTTCGATATATTGTATGCAAGGATGGGCAGTTCTGAATACATTTTCACTCATGAGTACTTCTCATTCGAGTATATCCATTTTTTTTCTCTGGAATAAATTGTGATATCATAAATTATTCATTACCGGATGATTTATCGGAAGTTCACTCAACCAACATCCACCTGCAGAATTATCATTCTTATTAAATGATATAGAATAAATATACTCCTTGTTGATAATACATTGTTCATCTCCCAAAAAAACGGAAGTTGAGTGCACATTCGCTCAACGTAAATGAATCTAAAATTTATTTGGAATTGATGTATTCTGAGATGTCCTTTTCAAAATACTCTGACCCTAATCGATATTATTTCTTATACATGAACTCCAACAACTCTAAAACCTTTTTCATATTTCTACAAACATGACCCTGTTGGAAATCAATAAAATCCATCGACTAGAAATATTGAAAAAAACATCTACTCCTCGTACTGTTGACAATTTCAAAATGAATCCCAAAGGTTTTTCTTGTGACTCCAGATATTTTTCAGTGAAATATTTATTTGTCATCATAAATTTATTTTCACAATATTTATGGTTTAAAAGAATTCAAAAGCTCCGCTGAAAACAGGAATGAAACATCTTTCTTTTGTTTATGATTTCAGTGGGGAAGGAAATTAAAAACGTAAATGTAATTTTGCACAGTGAAAGCGAGCTCATTCAAGTGCTATCTTGAAGTCATGTTACCTCGAAATGAAATTCATGTATTCTATTGTATGCCTCAGTATTTGCAACTGTTCGGTAAATTCTTAGTGCAAACATTCTCAATAATAAACGCATGGAAGGATTCAATTCACGTGCATTGTGTACTGCGCGAAACACTGCGAATACAGGCAACATGAATTAGGAAGAAAGAATCCCATTGTGATTTTCTTCTCACGTGGTTCAGTTCGCGTGTTATGATACAATATTCAAGAATCGCTCTTACCGCGCACTTATAACATTTGATTCATGTACCGAGATGATGTGTTCCAAGAAATTCTTTTGTATCGCATCATTCTAATGCACACATTGATTTTCATCCTGGAGATGGAAGAATTGCATGAATGAAGTCTGGTTAACGAACTCCTGGTGGAAGTATTATGTAAATTCGCGCAAGAAAGTGTCACCTTCGCACTCAGAAACCGCGGAATGACTCTCAATATGTATCTCCTTCCAATCTTTGCAACACTTCATTGCGTCGCATTCAGAATTCTCAATGAGTTATTTGAATTTGCCTACTGAGGAAATTTGTACTGACTTTCATAAGTCTCATGGAAAGTAGGTAACGAATGAACATTTCGGTTCTAAAAGGTATTTTCTAGAGATGAAATGTATCTATAAGATATCTTATAGGCCCGAAATGTTTATTGGGTAATGAATACACGAGATATTTTATAATGCACATAGCCGACCTAGGTGAAAATATTCTATTAAATCCTATTACGAATGTTGAAATTTCTGATTGAATGTCATTGAATTTCATTGAAACCTATTCATCTTCCCATTCGTCAATCACTGCCAAAGACGCAAACCAATAATTAGAAACCCTAAGTCTCAGAGTTTATATACACATCGAGGAAACGTTCAATGTCTCTTTCTTCTATTTGGAATGAATAATCGAAAATCACCCGTCTCGGTGGTTCTTGTAAGAACCAAAGAAGATCAGCAAGGGAGGTATCGGAGCTTGATAAGAAGGATTGTCTAAAGTTACACAGAAGCTGAGATGAATCATCAAGATCAATTATAGGTAAATGGTTGTTTGTAGAAAGAATCGTAACTATATAATGATTTATCTTCGGTAATGATCCTTCCTGCTTTCTTCTTCGAAGAAAAAGTATTCTCATCGCTATGGTAGAACGCATTAGGTGGATTAGGAAATAAATCATGACTATCATAGAAGGGACTGTTCAATCTCTTTACAGTTAAAGAAAGCTTATTGTTACTTTGTACGTGATAATATCTGACATGTTCCTTCAGAAATTGAAGATACAAAACGTTCTTCAGAAAATTGTGGTTCAGGGTCGTGAAATTTTGAATTCAGAAATTTTGAATTAACAATTGAATTTTCAATGTTTATTTCAAATATTGGGATTGAAAATTGGAGAATCATTTTTAAATCCCAATATTGAAATTGAGGAGTGAATAAATTATCTTTCAATGCCGATGTTGGGATTAAAAATTGAAGGAATTACTTCTCAATCCCAATTGTGGAATTAAAAATTGAAAAATTATTCCTTCATCCCAATGTTGGGATTGGGAAAGAAAACATTATTTTTCAATCCCAATGTAGGGATTGAGAATTCGAAAGTTACTTTTTGAGGCAAAGATCTGAATTGAACATTTTTTTGTTATTTTTCTCTCGAAAAATAGGTGATCTCGGAGAAAATGTTCTCCTCCGCTATATATATTCGTTATTCCGTTTTGCGTAAACGAATTGTTATCGAACATGGGTCATTTTCCTAATGCCCCATAAATAATCTTCACATTGGGATGAAAATTGAAAAACTACTTTTGAATCCCAATGTCGGGATTAACAATTTTGTTTTCATTTTTTAATCTTCATGGTGGGGTTAGGAATTGAAAAATCATTTTTAACCCGAGTTTTTGGGATTAGAAAATGAAAAAAAAAATTTTAATTCCAGTGCTAATACAACTATCTTTTCAATGCATTATTTACAACCCTACTGTGGTTCGATGATTTTATAATCATAAGAAGAAAGAGAACATGAAGAAGTTATATTGATCTGGGATTCAAATTCGTTACGAACCTGTATGGGCGACAGTTCGACAGTTGTATCCACGAAGAAGAATTTCAAATTCGATTCAGACAATGTATGAATAGGAACTGAATAGCTTACGATCAACTTCCCTACAGAACAACAGTAGGATTGTGTTTGAATTTCAAACTGTTACCCAAGCAGCACCAAAATATATTATGAACGTTCTTCGGATATTCGGAGTATGTTCTATGCACATTCGAATGAGACCGTTTTGTGGGTGCTATGCATATTCATCGAATGTATAGTGAATATCGTACATTTTGAATGTACTCCACTGAGAACCCAATTTCTTGAACTTGAATAGAATTGCTTTGCCCTCATTCTGATAAATCTTGTTTCCGATGGAAAGGAATAATTAATTTCAATGGAAAAATTCTTCATTGAATTGAAATCACATTCTTTGAATTCGAGAAGGATTATATTCCTGATTCAATTCGAGGATTTTTCGTTTCAATCTGATGAAAACTTTTCCATTTAACTGAATTTTTTTCCATTGAAAAAAAGATTCATCAGAATGAGGGCAAAGAAAAGTTTCTTCCAGTCTAAGAAATTGGGTTCTCCGTGTATGTACGTTTTAAATATATTCAAAACAATATCATTCGAATATTTTATGAACGTTCATTATACGTTCTTCGTATCTCATTCGTACACTGAGGAAAAACAAGAGGCAAGAAAATATTTCATCCAATGGTAACTATAAAATATTTCTTTGAACCAATTGAATATTATTCCAATGAATCGAATGATTCTTCATCGCATGAAGTGTTTCATCAAGTGGAAAACCATCTCATCCATTAAAGTGAAATTCCATTGATCTGAAGAAATATCTTATAGATACCATTGAATGCAATATTTTTTTGTCTCAATAACTTTTTCCCCTCAATGTACATTCTATGAACGTTTCTATTTCGTGCATACTTTGAACTTTTGTTGCTGCTTGGGCAGAAACTTCTTCGAATTAATATATTTTTCAAGTACATTTGCGAATGGAATTTCCAATTCTTCATTTAAATGTGAATGAATATATAATTTCAATGTTTTTTTGCTATATTCTATTATACACGAATATATATTTTCGTAACTGAAATTTCATTCATATGTAATCGAAATTTCAATCAGAAATTTCTGACGGTGTAATAATTCGGGTCAAAATTCATTAAAAACTGGATCAGGGCAGTCTCTCGCGGTGTTTCCACACGAACAAAACAAAATTCCCACTAACTAGAATGAAAAATCCCTAGTCACCCCTTTTTTCTTAGAGAAAAAAACAATCCCTCTTTATCCCTCTTTTGGAAGAAAGAAATCCCTAAATATTCCCCTTTTTGGGAAATGAATGTCTTGTTGAAGATACATTCTATATATCGAATTTTAGTTCGGGTTTTGTATTTTCATAAAAAAAATTATCCTGTCCAAAAATCCCACAAAATCCTCCCACTATCCCTGTTTAATCCCTTAACGGGACGCTAGCCTCGGTAACGGACCTCTCTTTCTATCATATGATTCTGTCCCTTTCTAACCAATGACGTGAGTTACCGACGCTTGTGTCCCGTTAAGAGGTGAAAAAATTCCCAAACTGGGATAATAATCCCTGAAGTGGAAACACTGGTCTCTCGACAAATAAATGTTGAAATATTTTGAAGCTAGAAAAAAATACCAACACAAGAAGGTTCGATTCTTTTCTGCCAATCTTGCTCACCTAAATCCAGCTGAAAGAATTGCTGAATGTAAAATTGGAGAAAAATTCACTGTCAATCCAACACACAAAATAAGATATTTTGCGTCATATTACCATAATACACACTTTTGTGAGAGCTGACCTTTTATTTCTCAAATTCACGTTGTTTTTTGTTTTCCTGTGACAGTTCCCTACCCAGACAGCACTGGGACGTTTTGAAAACATTCTCAAAACGTGGTTGGTAACATAGAAAACATGCCAAAAGCGTCCCAGGATGTTTTCAAAACGTCACATGTATGTTTTGAAAACGTGAAAATGTCCTAGAACGTTTTATTTTCGTTTTCGTGGGAGGTAATGGAAACATTTTATTGTGAATGTCTTGAAAACGTCGCATGAATGATTTCCTCGTCTTTTTCAGTCACTAAAATTCATATTATTCCTTGGAGAATTGGAATATTCCAAACACATTTTCAAAACATAGCAATGTGTCACACAGATGTCCACAAAAAAGTCCTGCAATGATATCATTCGGAACGTGAGAATTTAATGATATTGAACTATTTACGTGAACATCAAAATGCTCAAATCCATGATTTTTATTATTTTTGAAAGATTCATTATTTATACATGTTAAAGAAATAGAGGAAATTATCAAATTTTCAAAACTATCCTTCAATTCTCTATGATGATTTGATTAAATATGATTGTGCATAAATTATATTGAAGTTGATGTTTCCAGTCTCATTTCAAAGTATTATGCAAACATATTACGAATACCCATTTGGTTTAATATTTCAGAAACGTTTCAAAAATGACCTAAGAACATGAGAATAACATTTTCAAAATCTTGCGGAATGCATGAAAAAAAAACGTTTTCAAAACATCTAGAACATAATGTTTTCAGAATCAAATCTCGAAAACTATGGACACGTTTCTAAAACGTCCCGAGAACTTTCGGTGCTGTCTGGGTATGAAGTGGAAACTGTCGGCCGTAGAGCTATCGGCCAATAGTCATAACTTCTTACAGAAAACTTTTATTACGGATTTGAGCATTTGAAACGTTTAGAGCAACGCTGTTTAATCGATTCCTAGGGTCAACCAAGCTCAAACAACGTTTAATCAAAAGTGAGAACAATCGGTTGATATAGTAACGGCTGACAGCTTCCACTTCATCAGTTTCCTGCCGATCCAAGTAACACGAACATACAAAGAACGTTCTATAGATGTACATCAAATATTTGATATACTATAAACATTCTCAGAACGTTTTCTACATATTTTGTGCTACTAGGGGAAATATACAGTTCTGCATACCGTGAAGCGGGGTTACTTTGACTCCTAAGGGTAACTTCGACAGCCCTCGAGCCGCTTTAACGGCGCAGCAAAGTACGGTTTGACCGTGTGCGCCGCCACACAAGGTCACGCGACTTCGTTTCGCAGACATTTGAACCATACTTTGGTGCGTTGTTAAAGCGGTCCGAGGACTATCAAAGGTACCCTTAAAAGTCCAAGTAACCCCATTTTACGTTACTTCATATTTCTATCACACACGATGAAAAGAATACAGTTGAAATTACTATGGTAGATCACTATTTATGGACCAGATTGGAATTGACAAGAAAAATTATGATGTTTTCATCTAATTCTAGAAAACTTCACAGTGATTCATAATGATGTCCAGTGCAATATTCACTGAATAGGAAATTTCATTTTTACTGTGTTAATTGGAAAACGTATATATAATTCTTGTCGGAAACTATTTTACTGTGTGGAAATATGAATTTTCATGAAAATCAAAATTCGGTCTAGCATTGATATGGAGCACAGTAAAAAATATTGTATCTTACATGAGAAAGTAATGGATTATTCTCTCCGTGCAGATGTCCTGGAATTCTTTAGCAGTAAGGGATTTCTGATCAGAATTGAGTAACGAAAATTCCGAAATAATAAAAAGGATGTTGAAAATAATATATATATAGTTATATGGAGATATGATAAAAAATCACACGTGTAAAGAAAACTTCAGACAGTAGGTGAAAGATTCGATCACAGTTTTACGATATTTGTAGCCATTTACGACTGGGATATTGATAGAATACCTTTCGTATGAATCTGAAACCTCGGAATGTGATCTTGTGTGTTGGCGCTGCGTGAGTATTGATTACGTAGATGTAGTTCCTAGAATATTATCTACGAACGTACAATTTGAGTGAACATTGAATCCGTGAAAATTCTCTCGCACTCCAGTGAACAAGACTCATTCAACATTCATTCATTTCAAATCAAAGGCCACTCTATTCGGTGCGGTCACTCTTTAGGTGGGCTTTCCCCTCGTGTAATCTTCAACGGGAAGGTTCATGCAGTGCTGAAAATTCTCCAGATGACAAATATGACTCTCCCACACCTATGACGCTGAGACAAATAATTACCAGACAATTGATCTCCCTCACGTTGTGACTTAAAATTACTATATATCGCAGTAGGGATTAATATGTTCCTGAAGTTTGAATCGTTCACGGGAACGAAAAGAAAATTCAAACTTAATGTGATGAATCATTGGTGTTCATATTTCCGAATTACTTCTTTGCAACTGAAAATATTCATCATTTGAAAGATAATATGCAGTATACTGCAAGAATTAGAGTCTTCAACAGCACAGTATTTTGTTATTCGATTTCAATAAACGCTTCGAACTTCAGCAACAAGATCGGATAATGCTGGATAAGTTATTGTTCCGTGTATATACGCCAATGGATGGACTACAAATATGACAAGTATGCATTCCTCCACGCGATTTCTCATGATGTAGGATTAAAAATTTGTGGAAATCCTTTCGATCGCTCTGTCATGAGAAAATACCGTCCAATTGACTTTCATACTTTCATGATGGCTTTTATTCCTCCTTTTTTCTTTTTCATTAATCGCTGAAGCCGGGTCAAAGTTCAAAAGCAGAATATGGAGACTGGTGGTAGTGAAAAAAATGATTCCCAGTCATACTTGAACTAACCAAACTTACGAATAGGATGTCCGCTTCTTTGACAAGAGAAGATATGGATCTGATGTACGCGATGAGTAGAGAAATCCTGAAATAGTCAGACGAGTTATTTTAGCTGCGTTCGTTTTTATGATTCATACTAGAAGCGAAAATATTGAAAATCAATATGAAACCGGCAATGTTCCGTAACAGCTTAAGCTCTGCGCCATGGGTGAATGAATCCTGGGTAATCACTTCACCCTTTTCGCTACTCCTCAATTAAAAATCATATGTGAATAATCCATTACATGATTGCGATTGCGTTGGAAATCATATGTATGTTTAGATGCCCGGAGAATCATTTAAAAAATTATCGTAGAGGAATTCATTTTATTTTTATATTGATATACGGTTTTGAACTTGACGCTATGGGTCGAGGAACCTAATTCCGTGGCTAAAAGTCAACTCTCAAGTTTATAAAAACAAATGAAATGCGTGGGATTAGTGGTTCCTCGAATATATATTTTATAAATCCTTCGTCAATGAATGAACTTTCATTCGGTTGATTGATTCCTGAAAGTCGGAAAATTTATCTCAATTTTTTGTGTGCTTTCTGACAAACTATTTTTATACTTGTGCATTGATTATTATTTTTTTATTGATTATTTTATTATTTATGTAAATTATTCAAGGACTGTTGAGACATCGGAAACATTTATGTTTTCAATAAACAAACCATCGATTTTGTCGATATATTACGGACGATTCATACATTAGAAAAAAGATTACTTGAAATAACTATTAAACTTGTAAACGCATAGGGACCCATTTTTTCATTCGAATAACAATTTTGTCGTTGATTCAAATAATTTCTTTGGTGAATTATTTCAAACTGCTTGGATCAATGAATGAATTCGTTATTTTAAGGAAAACAATGGGTTCATATACGCACTTAAAAGTTAAATAGTTATTTCAACTAATCTTCTTTTTCCATGTATACATAGTTTATATATATCACAAATTGGGTGTCCCAAATAAGAATATAAACGTGAATATTTCCGAAAGGAGTGGTGGGAGCCAAAAATGTTTTAGGTGAAAGTTGTTAGGTTCACCCATATAAAAATCTTCAGGCTCCACCAATGCTGACGACGGAATATAGCTAGACTCAAGGCTGCCAGCCAAAGCTGGGCAATCAATGTAGGGACAAGGATGGTTGACAATGGTCTAAACATTGTACCAATATGGGAAGTCATAAATCGACTTCATTGATCCATCATTGATCATTGGCTGCGCCACGCTTGGTCCATCCTCCAACCAATATTGCTTGAGGGAAAAAGCATGCTTTCAACAGAGGCTCTCTAGGGCTTGGCGGGACACTGCTCCAAGCATTAGGCAACTCTGAATGACAATGGATTCTCATGTTGCACCAAGCATGGGTCGTAGCTTGGTCCAGCTTGGGCAATAGCTTGGCTCAGCTTGGGCGATGGCCTCGCTCAGTTTAGGCGTTAGCTTGACTCGACTTGAGTAATAGCTTGGCTAAGAGTGAAACTTCCTTCTCAAACAGCAAATTACAATAACTCTCACCAGAGTGATGCTTGTTTCCTGCGAGTGGCGAACCAAGCATTCAATCAATATATAAGTCTCCTTTGAAGATTCCATGACAGGAATAATTCTTCATCTGTTTCCAGACCCGCCTACTTCTACGCCAGGACCACCGGATTTACGTCATTCATCAGTTTAAACTAATCAGAAAAATTACATGTTGAAATTCCCCGACATTCATTTCGTTCAATCGAAATGATAGAATGGATTTTTTATTTTATTTTCAATTACAATAAAAAATGAAAGTGACCATTGGCATGAGATGGGCGCAACCCTGCCGCAAGATTGCTACAGCGTTGGCTCATCCTTGGCGAACAAATTTTTGTATGGTCTGCCATTGACGGCATATGCTATCACAACCCTGTTTCCAGTGTTGGGTCTTGATTGTGGAAACAAATGGGCTGAGGCTGAAATGATGTTATCATTTCAGAGTTGCGCCATGCCTGGTAGCCGAGGATCGGCCCATCTTGGTGAGCCTTGCGGCAACCTAGCGCCCATGGTCAATTTTTACCTGGGCAGAGGAGGGCTGTTTATGGTGACATCAGTTTTGACCTTGAAGTGAGTTTTGAAGGTCATTCGGCAGGTGATAACACTTTGTTTAATGGAAACCACTAGTTTTGGTTATGGAGTCGTGTTCTACGTGAAAAAACATGGAATTTTATGTAACACATTTTTTTGTAAGAATCGTATTTTCAAAGATATTGCAGTGACCAGCTAGTGAACTTGTGTTTCGGATAAGACCGAGACTGCTCTTGGTATCGACCCCGAGATCGAGACGAGACCGAGACTGATACGAGACGACCCGAGCCATTATTTCCCGAAACCGAGACGATATCTGTCAAGCCGAGAGTCTCGAAGATACTTAGTTTTTCGAATGTATTGCCGGCACCAAGAATCTCGACTTGAGACCAAGAATCTGGACTCGAGACCGAGATCGAGACCCGGTCAGTCTCAGCGAGACGAGACGATACCGAAGCCCTCCCAGCGGAACTTGAAAGAATGTCTTAGGTACACAAATAGTGTTGTCGATTCTTTTGGCAGGAAGATCGGGCCAGCCCTGGCCCGATGGTTATCCCCGAATCTTCAGCCATTGTAAATTCAAAATTCAGTCGATATTCATAAACATTGTGCCACTCATGTGGGCAATATTGGCACAAATGTTCTCAACGAATGCTCGATTTTCACACTTGTGCCAAGCTTGTACCAAATGTAGTGACCATTTCACAAATATTAACAAATGTACCATGACTGACTATTCATTGGGAACAACGGGACAATCATGGAACAATATTGGGTCAATTGTTCTTCACGGAGGTTTGTTTCTGACACATGTGCCAACCTTGGGACAAGCCTGCATGGGTACACATATAGTTTACGTATTCTACCTGTAAGACCTACCCCATGAGACCCATACGAATTTTGAGGCACAGGTTGTCTAATAATCAGCACAAATGAAACCACTATGATAGCAAATACGTATATGATATATTTCGACCAAGTGGGAAGATGAATATGAAGTTACAGGCAACTCCAACGTTGATGAGAGATTCCTCACCCGAGTACCTTACTTCGGAAAGGATTTATAATTGATTTTGAAACTCTTTAACGTAGGAACTGATGAATAATCCATCGATAATTCTACCTGATGAATTAATGCTTTGATCAGAGAGAATTTTCGCTCCTGAGTCCAATAACCAATTCCATGAATACTTGAGCACATCAATATTCAAGAGCAATCCGTAATGAGTGATGAATTGTTAACAAAAACGTACCATCCGTCCATGATACTTATAGCAATCCGTTATCAATTACTGCACTCGTTGAAAACATTACGTGAGTCAGATAGTTCATCACTGTTCGAATATTGGAACTCATTGAGTCGAATGTTACTTGAGTACACAAAGAATACTTGGCAGACAAAAACAGCGAGAGAGAGAAAGATAATTTAGATTTGTGAGAGGTGATAGAGAAAAAGGAAGCAGAAATGATGAGGTGGAGAAATCAACAGAAATGTAAAAGCGTGTTAGATTGCGGGCGTACCAGCAAATTCTACGAACAATATCACAAATTTACAATTATTGTTATTGAGTACATGAAAAATGTTGAAGCAGATCCTACACTGAGAGAGAAAATTTCTGGGAACAATAAAATATTCATTTACGAATAGTCGCCATAAAATGCTTGATTGATTCGAATAAACTTTCATTGACTCGGTTAAATATTCATTCAATCAAACAAGTAACTGATTATGCTATGGAATATTCCATCAATGGGAGAAGTTATTTAATTGAGCCAATGAAAGTTTATCCAAATCAATTAGAAATTCTATGACAACTATTCAATTGAATATTTTATTGTTCCCGGAAATTTTTTCTCTCAGTGTACGATAAGGGAAGTCAATTTATATGTCAAAGATTCAAACGTAAAATACGTATACCCAAAAGGATATATATAATAAAAATTGGAATAGTAATGAATGATATAAGTTGTGGGATATAGGAAAAGAATGATATTTATACGGTATAGATATTCTTTTGAACTACATCCTACACTGAGAGAAAAAATTTCCGGGAACAATAAAATATTTAGTTGAATAGTCGCTATAAAATATTTAATTGATTTGAATCAACTTTCATTGACTCAATTGAATAACTGTTTCCATTGATGAAATATTTCATAGCATATTAAATATTTGTTTGATTGAATGAATATTATATATATCGAGTCAATGAAAGTTTATTCGAATCAATCAAGTATTTTATGGCGACTATTCAACTAAATATTTTATTGTTCCCGGCAATTTTTTCTCTCAGTGTAGTATAACTTACCTTAGCTAGTGTTCAGGCCATTATAAGGCCTCACGAGACACTTGTGAGATACTTTCAAGGCCTAGCAATGGCCTGGAGAATAATTAAAGTGCTTCCTACAAGGGTACGTGTCTAGTTTCTACCCAAATTTTATAGAATTAGATATAAAATACACTGAGGGAAAACAATCATTGAGGCAAGAAAATATTTCATCCAAGTTATCTATAAAATATTTCTTCGAACCGATTCAATATTATTCCAATGGATGAAATGGTTTCTCACCGCATGAGGTGTTTCATCAAGTGGAAAATCATTTCTTTTATTAAAATAACTCAAAGTGGGATCCTAGTATCCTATCGTGTTGCGTTAGTAACGATTAATCTCACTTCAAATTCATCAAAAATGTCATTAAAAACTTCATTCCATAAAGCTTGGGCTTTGACAAAGACAATTCGAAACAATTTTTCACGTGATTAGCTAGCTACCTATCTGCGGTTGCTGAGATCTGGAGATCTGTGCTTGATCTATAAAGCACAAATTGTGAGCAGCACATCATTCACGTAGTAGTACAGTCACCGAAGGAGAATCATCATTCCTTGAAATTGCATCTAGATTCACGAAATTCATGTCTTCTCCAAGAAGAATATCATTTGTATGGAAATTCAAATTTTTTTCATAATAAACGTGGAGACTTTTTCATCCATCTCGTATCTCTATAATGGATTCTTTGAATGCTTTAGAACAATTAAAACCAGTATCTATAATGACCAATGTCAGTTCCGCATCGCCACCGATGAGACATGTAGCCTTCACGTGGTCCCTGCGCCCCATCCACCGGTGTCACTCTTCCACTTGGAATCCACGCAGGGTGACTTGTAGGCGACGAACCTCATCGGTGGTCATGCTGTTAGGGTTTGTTCTGGATTGCAAAAGCACTTCTAAAATCACTCAAACTGACACGATATAAGTATGCTTACCTTCAATCCTGTGACAATTCAGTCAATAACAAATAATCCCGAGGAAAAATCGTCAATAAGCTGATCAGCGATCAGCTGTTACGGAAATATATTGATTTGAAGCCAATTCAGTCGTCGGGTTCTCAATGTTGTACTGTAAACTGTTGTTTATATACTTCATCGATGTTTTATGAAACGCCAAATCATCATGATTCTTATCCATGCTAATAGTGCACTTTGTACATGTTCATTTTTCTTAGATATACAGGGTGTCCCAGAATTCGTGGACCGGATTTCACAGGTATATTCTGCAACCAAGATGCAATAATTTCCGGTTTGAAAAAAATTTTTTCGACGCTTAGTTTTGGAGATATGAGTATTTTTAGATTTTTTTTCAACTCCAAATCATTCAACAACACTGTATGCTACATACTTGAGCTCAACACCATTCGTTAAGTTGGAAAACGGCGGATCTGTAGGAAAAAGATTAAACTATTTTATCATTGATAGTTCCGGAGCTATAGCGATTTGAAATTTTTTAGCCTCCAGACAATCAGAATTCAGCAACTCAAAATCGCTCTATATCTCCGGAACTATCAATGATAAAATAGTTTATTTTTTTTCACAGATCCGAATGGTGTTGAACTCAAGTATGTAGCATACAGTGTTTTTGAATGATTTGGATTTGAAAAAAAATCTAAAAATGCTCATATCTCCAAAACTAAGCGTCGAAAAAATTTTTTTCAAACGGGAAATTATTACATTTTGGCTGCAGAATATACCTGTGAAATCCGGTCCGCGTATTCTGGGACACCCTGTGTAGGTATTCTTTGTCTGCTTATTAAAGTCTGGGTGATTGAGATGTTGCACTGGAAAACTATTAGTTCTTATCAAATCTTAAAAGATTTCACAATTAATCCAGTACGATATACTCTCTGAATAGTGAAAATAAACGAAATAAAATACAGACTCACCTATTTAGATTTTATATTTAACCTTAATTGGATTTTCTAACATATTATTCAAGAATGTGTCGATGATTTGAATACGAATCCCTTATGCGAGAAAATTATTGGGTCCTACATATTAGTGAACACGAAAATACTATTGGAAGCTGTTGAGTCCTAACCCTTGAAAGTAGTGTTGCCGCGAGCCGCAAAACGAGCTGTAACGAGCTTTAGACTTCCACTGGATTTAGTTAGGACTATAAGAAGTAAAAATTGTCTCAATACTTGGTTGAATGGTCCAGTGCCGTCTTTGAGCATAGGCGAGGTAGGCTCGGGCCTAGGGCCCCAGGCTGATAGGGGCCCCCAACTCTTTGGACTACCATTTTTTTTTAATTTTACAAAAAAAGGAATTCTTTGAAAGGTAAAATAATAAAAGAAGTAAAAAATGATACGAATTTTTTCTATTCACAAATAATTTTATTTCTTACTTTTTTAAGAGAAAAGTCAGTTATCACTGCTTCAACATCAATACAATCCAGTACATTAGATTCAATAAACATTAATGACAAACTATTTAATCTCTGTTCTGTCATTGTTATATATATATATATATAAGCAAAAAGATTTCCTTACATGGGCCCCCAAGCATTTCGGGCCTAGGGCCCCTTGACTATGAAAGACGGCCCTGGAATGGTCCTATACTTTGGTTCGGAAGTTCATAACAATGCACAGTTCCGTGGATTTGAATTTTCAACCGGTTCATATATGAAAAAGTATAGGTCCAGCTCGAAACCGGCTCGAATATAAACTAATTCAAAACTCGTACCTATCCATAAAGTTATATTTCAGTTCAAACTTTGAAATTCAGTTGAGGACCTATTAAACTGAATTTCAAACCAATTTGGTTGACTAAAAAAGAGTTCACTTTCAATCCAGATAATTTGAACTCTAAAATTCGTCAAGGCTCGTTTTGCGGCTCGCGGCAACACTACTTGAAAGGTAAAGTGATTTTGACACCCTTAAAAGGTAAACATGGGTCATTCGAGCCCGGCGCTTCGAAAAGTACTCAAAAGTGCTCAAAAGAATTTGGGAAAATTCACGGGGTCTCACTAACTATCCTAGTATCAGGACCGATCGCTATATCGATGAATTATTCATTTGTTTGAACAATATAAAGACTGCTGTACAAAGCAAAAAACCCGTAACTCACTTTTTTACTGAAAATGTTTTTTTGTGTCATTCGATGCAGTGAAATTTTCTGAATGAAATGATACATGAGTCTCATTTTCGACAAAGAATTGAATTACGGCTTTTTTGCTTTGTACGGCAGAAGAATGAACAAATGAAAACGTGGAAAATGGACTGTTTCGTTGAAAAATTCATAACTCCTGATCAAATTGATATTTTTCTGAATTTTGAACGGGAAATTGAAGCTCAAGAATAGCATTCTGAAGAACAACATATTGCGAAGATGCATCAATCAAATAAATACTCAATAAACAAAATCGTGTTTCTTCAAAATATGTAAAATGTTACTATTTCCAGTGACGCAGACATACATTTATTTTTGAAATATTACAGAATTTCAATTAGTGTTTGTGGTGGAGAGCGAGAGAGAGAGAGACAATATAGAAACGATTGTCAAAGTCGAAAAAGAAAAAAAAGTAAAAAGCATGTTTAATTCTGTTATGAGACTCAATTTATGCTGGTCTCACAGGGAGTCTTATAAGTGGAGATCACTGTGTATCGATTACACGTGATATAATATGAAAAATTTTCAAAATGCAAAAGAATCTTTCACTCACCCTCAAAAGGTAAACATGGGTCACTCGTGCCTTTTCGAAATTTCGACTCGCTCTCACCGCACTTGTTAACGCACTAAACGATCAGCGCTTGGGAAGCTGGTAGTCTACTAGTATAGAATTTTTCTCAGTATAGTTCCACCCCGTCACTCACCCCCCTCCTCCTCCTGAGCTAGCAAAGGGAGGAAGTTTCGCCGAGGCACTAATGACCCATGTTTACCTTTTAAGGGTCAATGGTTCAGAGTATTTATGTTCAATAGTTTTCAACCGGGTCTCCAGTCGCTATCAGGACCGAACAATTTTTTTTCTCGTAAGGGATAATTAATTGTTCATGAAGGCAAAGCCCATAAAAAGTCAAAAGATTTCCATCTTCGCTATGTTTCACACACGAAAAAAAGTTTGGTGTGCTTCTCAGGGAGAATCAATGGTGAGAATTTCCTGTGTATGGATCAGTCTGAATATACATCAACTCATTGCACGTGAAACAATTCGAGTGCATGCAAATAACATGAATAAAATCGAGCCAAATGTTGCCCCAATTTTTTTCATAAGTCATCATTTACGACAAGAATTCAACTTTGAATGTAAGTTTCAGTCTTTTACTGATCCATAGTGATTACACTGAGAAAAAAGTGACATGGTCACAGGAACCATCCTTGCATGGTTAAGGGCTTTTGGTTGTGGTGACCTAAAATCTGGTTATGATAACCAGGAAAACAAAAAAAAAATCACGTGAATCTGTTTGTGGCAACCAGACGGAATGGTCAAGAACAAAGTCAACCACACGGAGAAAAGTTTTATATTAAAGATTACTATATTCGTATGGTACTCTTGGGATATACTTTATTATGAGGCTCAGAATCATATTTATTCCAAATTCCAACATATTTATTCTTCTCTCCGCGAGAGAGTATGGTGAACTCTCATATACTTGTGGTTCATAACGACATAATCAAATATATCCCAAAAGTACAATGTAAATATGGTAATCTCTAATATAATATTCTTTCTGTGCACGTTGCGCTTGGTTATGAGAACCAGATTTTTCTCTGAGTGTATAGGAGGATTTCACAAGTAACCTCCAAATGTACAAAATTCTCCATGGTTTTGTTTCCCAATATCACAAACCTATGAGGGCACTCAAATTCATCTCAGGTACTATATGTTCTTAAGGATTATCCATTTCAAACTGAAATTTATCACGTAATTCATGAAAAAAGTTGACGTAAAATTTTATCCATTCCTCCTGATGCTTAAAGATTCTTAATTCAGCACTGAAATTCGACCAACTGTGAGAAATCTGTTTCTGAATTGTTTTGCATTCAATGAGGTGCTGTACCTGATGAAATCAACAGGTATGTGTGGAATGTATCATAAATTCATAGTAGAACACAATACAGTTCCAGTATGATGATATAAGCACAGAAATGTTCATGAGGAGTCATGGAAACTATGTAACGATTTCAATTAATTTTTCATTTGTGAAGGATTGAAATCCCAGTTGATATATGTCAACAATGTGAGGATATTAATCGCACACATGGAGAGAAATTCATTTGGGAAGATTATCATTTTATTCGTAAACTACACAGAAAAAAGTATGTCTTCGAATCTAAGGAATTGTTATTTGAATAGGTCCAAACAGATATTTCTTTGACAAAAATGGACATTTTGTTCATGTTAAAGGAACTATTATTTGTATCATGATTCAAATAACAAATTTGTTCGTATGTGAACAATATTCATTTTTGTTGA
The DNA here is from genome assembly GCA_018340375.1 of Gonatopus flavifemur. Taxonomy (NCBI): domain Eukaryota; kingdom Metazoa; phylum Arthropoda; class Insecta; order Hymenoptera; family Dryinidae; genus Gonatopus; species Gonatopus flavifemur. The sequence continues at coordinate 26,038,550 of JAFFJZ010000002.1, forward strand.
AGAAATATTTATTTGAACCTATTCAAATAACAATTTCTTAGATTCAAAGAAATACTTTTTTCTGCGTAGAACTATTCGAAAAAATCAGACAATAACTTATAGTATAATCGAGATTAATTTAGATTTCTACCATCCCAACTGACATTGATTAGGAGTTATAACTTATTGTCTGATTTCTCCGAATTGTTCTATAGTTCACGAATAAAATAGTAATCTTTCCAGATAAATCTGTCTCCATGCAGATTAAACAGTGAATTTTCATAACTGATTCTTTCAAACCTCCAGTCCATCAATGACAACAATACGCTTGAAAGGACTGTTTAAATCCAACACATACCTGATGCATTTATTCTAGACTTTATATACCAATATTTTGATAAGCTACTGTTTATGATCTCTCTTCATGTTTTTGTACAAATAAAGAATATTCATGAGAAAAAGATATGCAATATTTATCATCCAAACTACTCAATTACACGTTGAATTGCCAAAAAAAGGATAATTACAATTCTCCGATTCGTGTATTCAAACGAATTGCATTTCTTGTCGCCACAAACTAAAAATATGTCTCACATTGCCTGTTTTTGTGTCGTTTTTGTTATTGAGCTCTTTTTCATCCACCACATTCGAGAGAATTGTTTCGCGGACAGTTTGATGTTTACTGGTCTCTCGTGGATCACTACCGCTATCTGTAATTGGCAGACACGACTAAAAACAAATCAACATACAAGTCCTGTGTATCTATAACTCATAAAAAGTGAGAAAAACATCAAAAACACACATGGAATTCAATAGCATCTAAAAACTCTCTGCTCTCCATACTGTGGAAGTGATTTTAAATTCATTGCTGAAGATAAACATTGTGTGCTATTGAAAGACAATGATAATTCACTGTTTTTGAATGAGAATTGAGATATTCTTGAGACATTCATCAATCATTCAATCTATCAAGGACAATTGTTAATTTACCTGAAAGTTATAGACAGCATGTACCGTGAAGACACTTTTCATTTTTCTTTTAGGGAACTGACAGAAGGAAAATCAAAGGTCTAATTTGTCAGAATTCGAAACTTTGGTTGCTGAGGGGCTATTTGTAGAATAGAACATAGCATAACATGTCTATTGAGAGGCTGAAGTCTGTATGAAGAGCCGAAACACGATGTAATGCAAGTTAATCTCAAACGATTAAACTAGACTAGTACTATGAAACACTAGAACTAACTGGACATGCAAAGCACGGTTTATTATTCTCAACAGTGAAATTAGATTTATAGAGATTTCTATAAAGCCTCTCATGACTCAAAACTTCAATGCTCAGGATGTGGATCTTATATTAAACAAATTGGTATCTGTCATTTTGATTCTCTTGGATCCAAGGAACAACGATAACTCAATTCACACGGTAATTGTATCTACAATACATTTTAGAGAACAAACCCAACTCTCGCAAAGTTTACGAATTTTATTCCCAATTTCATATAAATTGACCAATAAAATTCATCTAAGTCTGTTCCTTGACACATCTCCTTCACTTTGATCGATTCTGTTTCTCACATTATTCAAATCACTTTGGCTCTGAAGAAACATTGATTCAAATATATTATTACCTCATCAAGTGAATCTCCAACAGGTGAGAAGCCACGTTAAGGAGGATTATACGATCCGCAATTCTAGCCTTCATGAAAATTCGATCGCATGAAGTTTGTAACGATATGTTCCTTCTCTCACGCTTGCGATACCTTTGACTCCACCCTACTCCGAAATACTATCAATATGATATTCCAGTTCGAATAAAATCAACCAAAACAAAATAAAACAAGCTATGGCGTGGCATAAAACAAAACCAAAAAAGCATTCAATGCCAGCGAGAGCAAAGTTCACTGTATACGTTACTATTTCTCTTGAATAGAATTCCGAGAAGTACGATACATTTTATGAAATATTGATCAAAACCTGATACGAACTTTGTGAAAAAAACATAGATAGGATCAAATATCGCTTTTCCCTATTCAGAATTCGAAGAGCGGTTGGCTGAAAATTTCGTTACCTAATTGATTTGAAAATTGAGAATATAAAACTCGAAACTGGAAAAAATTGGTTTGTTGAAAGAACAAAATATTTTGCTTGATACGTGAACAATTAGAATTATTCGTCCTTGCAACCCACTCTCTAAATTCCTTGGAGTGAAAATTCACTCTTGCCGAATGAAAATACTGCAACTCCGAAAGAGTGAAAAATTTCACTCTTAAAGAATGAATTTTCACTCTATAAGAGTGGAAATCAACTCTGGTGTTTGGAGTGAAAAACTCACTCTTAGGAAAAAGAGTGAATATTAACTCTTAAAGAGTGAAATTTCACTCTCCAAGAGTTGAGCTCCCACTCCGTTCTAGAGTTGCAGTATTTTTACTCTTTGAAGAGTGAATATTCACTCCAAAGAATTTAGAGAGCACTTTTTATTCTTTTAAAAAAAATATTGTATACTCAACACCAAATGTTGCATTGCAATAAGGAGAATTTTGTTTAAATAACTGAAATATTTGGTTTTCCACACCGAGAAAAAAATTTGCTGTTGCAGGAAATCGAGGTATGACATATAGAATAGCAAATTTTTTTGCTGATCTAGCTAAAAATTTGCTGCCACAGCTAACTGTGTCGCTGAAAGAGCAACAGGATTGACTGAAGTAGCAAATTTTCCGCTGTACTAGCAAAATTTTTGGGATTATATACAGAATAGCAGACAAAATTTGCTGCCACAGTCAAAGAATTCCTCTTGGAGCTGACAAAATTGCTATGATGACGAAGAGATTGTTGTTACAACAAAAAATTCGCTGCTCCAGCAAGGAACTCCCCAGCAAAATCACACTGTAAAAAAAACTGGGAATTTCCAGTGGTAGTACTGGAATATCCATATTTTGTTGGTACGGTACTGGAAATTTACCAAGCATAACTGAAAATTCAGTCCTTCTACTGGAATTTTCAAGTTTGAGATTGAAAATTTTACTGGCTCGTACTACAATTTTACAGTTCTTGTGCACCAGAAAAAAGTATCCCCTTAATAAGGAGTTGGGAAAAATTCTGAATTGAGAAAAGAAACCTAATCGTTGGTATACTGGAATTATACAGGTTTTGAATTGCAATTTTTAGGCTGTGTGATAGAATTTTCCAGTTACTATGCCATCGAATTATACAGGTTTTTAACTGCAAGTTTCAGGTTGTGTGATGGAATTTTCCAGTTATGTTGGAATTTAATCACTGTTGCACTGAAATTTTTCACTTCTATCGGACTTCGTCATTTCTGGCAGGAAAAATTCCAAGTTTTTACATTAAAAATTTCCTGATTGAGATTTTGAATAATAATCGTAATTGTAGCGAATGAAATTGATATACGAAGTTTTTCGAAGACTCATTCCTTTGTATCTTCTAAATATGAAGCATATGTAGTAACCCAAGCTGGTCTTCCAGCATGTCGCGCTATAGCTCATCGGTTAGGTCTTAGGTTTCAGTTGGTAAGCAGGTAGAAAAGTGTAGGTTCAAATCCCGTCAGGTAGATATGACTTTCTATTCATTCACATGAATGATCAAGTTTCTCAATCATCTTGAAACACAAGGAACGTGCAAAATCACTTTGTGTGAGCAATTTTTCTTTCATTTTCATGCATATTTTCAGCATTAATTCTCCAATACATGTCCAGTTCGTGCATTGAAAATTCCAGTACTGTGGCTCAGAAGATTTCCAGTTTTGATCCTAAAATTCCATAACAAAATGTGCCAAAATTTTCCGGTACATGTATAGGTTAATTGCTTCGGTACATGTACTGGAATTTTCCGGTAAAATTCTTTCACAGTGCTGGTTTCGCTGTCATGGCAAATTCTTCTTTCTCCGTGCGCATTTCAACAAAGTAATTGTTTTCAATGAAAACAGTCGGGGATGATAAAGAGAGAGGCAGTAAACGAAAAAAGTAGCAGAGAAAATCCAGATAAAGCGTAAACAGTACATAATCAGTCCACGTGAGTATAGAAATACATGTTCTTATTGTTATAATATCTCGAAAGAAGTTCTCACGCATGAACCGCGTGCATGACTGCTCGTGACTGCTCGAAAGTTTGATTCGCGAAGCAAACTAAGTGCTTCAATTTCAACAGAAAAGAGAGTGGGAAAAAATAAATTCTATGAGACAGAGGGAAAGAAAGAGAGAATAGCAATGAAGGATGAAAAAACTTGCGAGGTGAACTCCCTTTTACCATTGACTTTCTGCCTGAACGAACTCAACATGTTCGTTTCCAACGTTGATTGCCTTCCATAATCTCAGCTTTCAACGTGAACTTGTTACAACTATATGATTGGTCAATTTTTAGTTCCACGTGAAAGTATAATTGGAATTACACCAATCATTTCATATTGGATTTTTTCATTCCGAGAAACGCCAGGTTTATTCAAGGATTCTTGGACTATTGTTTGAACGGTGAATAAAGGAAAACAAATCCCATTCCATTTCCCCGAGGTGAATAAACCTTGGGATCATATCGATTCATGAATTCGTTAAAAATTTTGAACTCAGTTCGGTCAACCACTTTGTCTTGTTTATTTATTTATGAATGAATCTCTGTGACGGGATCTTCGGTATAAATTAGATAGATAATACCACGAAGATTGAATGGCTGTCTGCCAACGTCATGAATGACAAACGTCTCGACAGTTGTTATCACGCGAACTCGAGAAAAGAAAACAAACGAAAACAAAGAAGAACACCGGAATTGTTTATCTTTTTTGTTCTCCAGAAAAAACTCGCCAAGCCTGTCACTTAGCATTCGAATCGCTCCTCGGTAACCAGATGAAATAATCAAGCATCACATATTTTCTTTCATGTGATTTGTAATTTCGAATCTCTTTTTGTAATTCTTTATACATTATCTCATTAGATTTTTAATGTTCTTCTTTATTTTCTCCACAAAATCTTCCGGTAGTCATGGAAAAATATAGTGAATATATGAATGAGATTCCTCATTCTGTGCTAGATTTCTTAACCCATTAACTGTAGCTGATAGATGAGCTCTTGCTCTTGAATGATTAATAATAATCTTCACCGCAAAATCTTTCAATATTTGATGCGTGGTACCATCCATTAATATTTTCAAGACAAGATTATCTGCAATCGTTTTGGGTTCACTAACAGGTTCATTTATCAAAGGTACATCACGAATATGGGTTTTTTTTTAATCAACGTTACACAAAAAAATAAACTATCTTGATCCAACACACGTGGATAACGAAAACAATATTCTCTCTTTTTAAATAAACTTGCTTTGAATTGAAAATACAGTGTTTCGGTTCAATAGAATTTCAACCTTACATTTGAACCGAAACAATATTTTCTCATTCCAAAGGGAGTTTATTAGGAAAAAAGAGGATCTTGTTTTCATTAAGAATGAGACAACGAGTGTTGAATGGAGACTTCTCGTTTTTCTATGTACAGTTCTTTCGTCGGATGCTTTTTTGACGTTACGGGTGGTTTTACAGCATTACTGCTGAATTTGTATTCATGTGAGAAAATCACACGAATATCTTTGGAATTCATATTCTCAACAAACCACAAAAACAAATATGTAAATAGCATTACTTTGAAAACATTTTTTTCTATGCAATATAAGTCTGATAATATAAACAATAGAGGCGTATGAAAAAGTGATGAGAAAAGCACCAACTTAATGAAAACAGCAGGATAAACATTCATGTACAAACAAAATTTGGTAGCTTGTATGCAGCTAATCTGACCTACGTCATATGAGTGATGAGAAAATGCAAACTCTAAATCTGGAAGAATAAGAATTAATCCGGCGTTTCACTCCGCTAACAAACACTCACTATCCAAGTGTCCCTCAACGATTGGGATAAAACTTTACACATCGATAGAATATCAAAAGTATTGAACCCAGCTTGTTTCCTTTTTTCCTGAATACGCATTCTAGGGGTGTAAAGCACCCAATGAGGGGGTGAGAATCCGGAAAATCGGAGTTGCAACCATTGAGAAAGTTGTATAAAGATCACCAGACATTCTTTTGAGTTCAAAGTTTCTATTTCTTATCTACAAAATATTGAAAAAGTTCCAACCCCCTAACAGATGCGGAACACCCCTAAATAAGGGGTTGATAGTGGAAAATGACGGAAACAATCTATAAGACACAAAAATGCGAAACCTATAAAATTTATTCTAGGGATTGAAAATGTAGAACGACGAAAAAAAATTATATAAATCGTGAACATGCAATTTCCGAAAATGTTTTCTTGTTTCATACATGGCTATCGTTGCGGCTGACAATTGAAGAAAAATTCGACCCCTACGAGACTCAACACACCCCTGAATAAGGGGTCGATAGTGTAAAATGCAGCAAAAATTCTGTAACACGCGAATATGTGATACTTATAAAATTTATTCTGATGAATATGTAGCTCTCATCGCGCCCAATACCTAAAAAATGAATTAACCCCCTACAAGGCACATGACATCCCTTAAAAGTGGGTTAAAAATGGTAAGAGATAAAAAGAAATATATAAAACGTAAATATGCGGTGTTCAAAAAATTTTTTTTGCTCAGTGCACAGCTTTCGTTGCGCCCGATAATTACAACATTAATTAACTCCCTACCAAGCCCCCCCCCCCCCCCCCCCCCCCCAATGAAGGGTCGATAGTGCAAAAAGGCAAGAAAAAACTCTATAAGATGGAATCATGCAATCACCAAGAACTTTTTTGTTCAACACATAACTTCTTGTAAGATTAACTATAAAAACAAATTAATCAACTTCGTACGAAACATAAGCACCCCTTGGTTTAGGGGATGGAAGTGTAAGAAGCTGGAAGAAAATTATGTAAAACGCAAATATGAAAACATAAGAAAACATTTTCGAAAATTGAATGTTTACGATTTATATAATTTTTTTTCGTCGTTCTATATTTTCAACCCCTAATTCAGGGATGTTTCGTCCCTTCTGAGGGGTCAGCTATTTTTTTAATTATTTGTCGCATCAAAATCTATTTCATTCAAGGCATTCAGCAGAACAAATTTTATAGGTTTCGCATTTTTGTGTTTTATAGGTTGTTTTTGTCATTTTCCACTATCGACCCCTTATTTAGGGGTGTTCCGCACCTGTTAGGGGGTTGAAACTTTTTCAATACTTTGTCAACAAGGAATAAAAACTTTCAATACAAAAGAATTTAACACAGGAATTTTTATAAAACTTTCTCAGTGGTTATAACTCCGATTTTCCGGTTTTTCACCCCCTCATTGGGTGGTTTACACCCCTAGAATACGTATTCAGGAAAAAAGAAAAAACACAGGTTCAATATGTTTTGATGTTCTATTGATGTGCAGAGTTTCATCCCAATCGGTGAGTGACACTTGGGTAGTGTTACTTGTAAGCCTCAGAAGCAAGCCAGTTTGCTTCCAGTGGGATGTTTACTCGTTTTGAGTGGGAAATTCATTCTAGAATTTTTTTTCTACAGAGCTTCTAACCTCAAACCTCCTAGGTGAAAGAATGGTGTAAAATTCTATACAAATTCTACACCATGAATGTAACATAAAACATGATTTAGTGAAAATGGTTGTGTGGAACCAAATCCTGAAGAAAACTCCACACAATGTTTTAACCTGGGCTTTCACTACCCAGATAGAAAAATGTCTCAATAATGCCATCATAATGGTGATATGCATGTTCGCATCATGGTGCCAAGGTATTTCCGCATAAAGCATTGTTATTGCACGGAGGAAAAGGAATACTTGTAGCAACTACCTAAATAGTCGATTTTCGACCACCTACTTGAATAGTTGCTGCGACTACTTAGTGGTCAGGACAAGTACACGGAGAAAATTTTGTAGTATACATTGCATAAAAAATGTGTTGAATATTACTATGTTTTTGTAAAGTCGGACCATACTGACATTACGAGGAATATTGCGATGATAATGATTTAAATTACGATAGATTATAGTAAAATTGGAAACAAAACAAAGAAAGGTTACAATGTCCCAATCGTAAGAAGGGATGCATGTAAAGCATTTCTGAATAAACGTTCAGTGATTTTAGTCAGAGTGTCAGTATAGTCCAGCGTTACAAAATAATTGTAGTAATCTATACTACAAAATTCTCTCCGTGTATCACGTCAGCTCCCTGAACTAACTCGATAGTTGCACCAACTAACGTAAACACCTGGCAACTTACGCAGTATTTTAGTTAGTTGAGGCAGCTAACGTGATACTTGTCCTGACTACTCAGTAGTAGCAGCAACTATGGTCGAAAATCGACTATTTAAGTAGTTCCTGCAACTATTCCTCTTTCTCCGTGTGGTGGCAAAACGAGTTCATTGCAAGCTGAACAGAGTTCATGATAGTATGTTTACAGCACGTTATGTTACAAGATATTCAGAGCCTGCTTTTCTATCTGGGTATCACTCTAAAGTAGTGGAAATTTCATTCAGAATCTCGACAAGCTTACTTTTGGCTGGCTGAAGAGTGGAATCCCACTCTAGGAATTTGAGAGGAAGATTTATGCAAGGGTTGAATTATTTGAAATAACATTGAAGATTATTCAATAACGGTACACTGTTGAAAATGTTTTGAAATTTCATAACTTTTCCAATTACATCCGTAACTGAAATTTCCAATTCTTGGTATTTGAATTGAGAATGCATTTACACGTGATTGAATTTTCAAATTTTTACAACATTTCATGACGGATTTATGTATATTTTCGTAACTGAAATTTCATACACATGTAACTTAATTTTTCAGTTACGTGATTGGAAATTGCTTCCGTTACGTGTATTTGAAGTTTTGTCCAGAAGTTTCTAACAGTGTAAAATTGATAAAATTGATTTCAAATTCCGTACAATTTATTAGAATCATTAAACTTTTATAAAGAACAATAGAGGAAAAATATCATCTTGATTCTTTTGATCCCAGAATTACAATAGGGAACAAACCATTCTACGGATGTAAATTTGCTTTTGAATATTGAATATCAGCTTCACAGTTCATTCCATGGAATGCATTATACGTAAAACAGAAACAAGAACTATAAAAACCCTCATTGAAATACAATGTACAACTAAGAGACGCCAAGTTCTCCTAGTTCTTACGGAAAATATTTTTATTACAATACACCGAGAGAAATTTTATCGTACGAAATCTTATTATTGCTCTTGAGCGGGAGACATTAAAAGATTCAAACTATGACTACTCTAAAGTACCAACAACTTTAGTTTCCAGCTCTGGCCCACATGAACGGAATTTCACAAATTCTTGGCCAAACTTGTACGTTCAAAAATATCGAAAATGATTCTGCACTGACAAGGGAGTTGTTTAATTGTATTTAATGAAGCTTCTTTTGGATACGACGAAATAAATATTTTTTCCACATAAACTTGGCTCATTACCTAGAAATAAATTGTATTAACTGTTCAAAAACCTCATTTGACCTTTTTTCACTATTAATAAACCTCATCTGTGAGTGATGAGTCATGTTTATGTATAATGAATATTCATTCCGCCGTATCCAAAAACAGATTCATTGAATGCAAAGAATATTCATCATGAGATATCAGCTTTTGTTCAATCAATAACAGAATTTTAACATATTGAAATTTGTACTTCGAACATGTCTTTGAATTCTATTGGATATTCTTGTAGTTTTTAAGTCTCTAATTTACTATTGTCTCGAAATGAAGAAACAAGGAGGTTATGAACGTTCTGTAGGGGAAGGTCGGATAAAATTGGGTACCATAACTTCAATCGATCATAGAGAAGTTCCTATAAGCAATAGATTAACCAACCAAAGCTTTCCAGTTTCCTTATTCATTCATCAACAACATACTGTTCGTATATTGCTGTGAAATGAGGACAATTTTTTTCATATTCGTTCTAGTCGAAAGGTACAAAAACCCGGTTCCACTTCATGGGTAGGGTAAAACCGGGTACGCGCTTAAATCAATGCAAAACACTTCTGAATTGTGAAATTTTTAGCACCAACTGTTGAATTCGATAAAAATTTCGAAAACAGACATGAATCACGTTTGTGAATCGATATATTTTGACCAACTACAAAAAATTGTATACACGAAGTACACACGAAGGGATCTTCAAGAATGAACATGTTGTGATCACTATTTGAGAATAAAAACACAAATTTTGTTAAATTTCATAAATTGGAAGGTAAAATCTCGAGTACCTGGTTTGACCCCACAGTAACTTGTTGAGCTCAATATGGGTTAGATAGATTATGCGTTGCTCTAGGCGAATTATTGAAAAAGGAAAATACGCAAGAAAACATGCTCGATTGAAGTATGTAAGTGGCTCTTTCTTGAGAGACTGGTAGAGCACTTAAAACTCACTACACGAAGCCAACAACTTTGACAATTCTTTCGCAGAAAACTTTGAACAATGTTCTAAGTGAGAAACCGCGTTGCATCGATGCTGTTGTGCTCTCCAATTGCTCAAAATGTCTACTGCTACTAGTTTAAACGTTTGCTGTCAGAAAGGAGCACTAATCAGGGAGATATTGAGATACCCGGTTTGACCCACCAAATATTCCATAAAATCCCATTAAAAGTATTCAAAATTCTGATCACATACCATTAAATTCTATTAAAACTCATTCTATTCAATTTTCTAATCGTTACTGGAATTCTGTGGAATCTTCTCGACACTCACTTTGCAATTGAAAGGGTTTTCTATAGAATTATTCAGAAAAATATTGCTTTTTTCTAATCAAATATAAAACTCAATAACATACAATGATTACCAACATAATAATCATCCGCTAATACATAATCCTGCGAGACCAGGGAACACTCTGTTACTAGCTCTTTGAAACGCCTGCAGTTGTGTTTACTGAGATATTATTTAGCGTTAGAATCAAGGAAAAAGAGTGAAAGAATAATCACAACTGAGAACAATATATACTTACGAAGGAAATATCACTCGCATCATTTACAAGAATCATTCTCCATTATATAAGAATGTTTATTTATTTGCTTTTATTCGTGAGATGTACGGTTTTCTTCGAATTTAATTGCAGTCACGTTGCCTCTCTCTTTTCGCTTCATAACAAAGCATTCCCTCACAAAGCCACTCCATTGTCTTTATTATAATTAATTTTCTGCTTCGAAATCAAATCTGTGCTATGAAAAAGAGAATAGGCGAGGGTGGAAAGAAAGAGAGACAGCAAAAGTTGAACGAAGAACGGTTGGCACTGCAATGATCTCTCGTGTTGGTATAGGATGCGCGAATGTGGTACTCATACGTACGATTTCGCAAATTGCTGTGAACAAGGACTTTTGGAAACTTCTGTGAGAATAGAACCGACCGGTGAATTTCACCGACAACCTGTGTTGCAATCTGGCCAAGTCACGTTGACGATTTCAATCTCCCATTTGATTTCATTTAACTAAGAGAATTATAAGCTATACGCGATCTCGCATTCGTTTTTTCGAGATCGTGAAGTGATATTCTGTTGGAATCATAAATTTTTGTAGCGTTGGAATGATAGCCTTCAATGATTATGAGTTTCAATTATTCAGACTTGAGGTTGTTGGGATGAAATTAATTAGATATCAGGTGATCTAATGTGATCTCCGTGGGTGAATTTTGATTTGAATAGATCCTAATTATTGATCTACGCGTGCATCACATGTTTCATTCGCTCGTTCTTATCAATGTACAAACGACGATCAGTGATCACGATTAACTGATATTTGTAGTGAAATCTCACTGATTCAATTAGTCAAGTGCATTTCCAACTGCATCACCAGTGACTATTCACTGATATTTCACTGATTCCATTCGGTGGTCGACTTTTAACTGCAGAAATAGTGAGGTTTCACTGATTTGGGTTTGGAGAGTGCATGTTATTCGAATGATGAAAGAATTGATACAAAAACAACTAACTACTCATTTATACAGTGACAGGTTGATGAAAAAGAACATTGAAATGAACAACTACAGTTTTATGTGATATACTTCAACATTTTTCCTGTACAGCACAACCGCCTTTGTCTCTACGTCGTTCCTCCGTTCCTCCACCTTGTATCCACACTGTAAAAAATTTTTCTTTAAATTTACCATCGATGGTGGTAACGAATATTAACCCTAGTAGAAATTTTCTCTAGCAAATGATGAGGCATTGATCAGTTTTCCATTCCACTGATCAGGGACTGATCAGGAAACTTACAAGTTTCCGACAAGGGGTGTAACGCTCTGACTAATCAGAAATTGATTGGAGAAACTGAGCAGATATGAGCGAGTAACTGATGAGGGACTGATCGGTAGTTGATGAGTTATTTGCGAGTAACTAACGAAGCATTTATCACCCACAAAAATGCAGGTTATGTCGATGAAGATATGGAATTATAACACTAAATTGATGATTCTTCACTCAAATAATAATTTATGTTTTTGTTGAGGATGTTTCCAAGGATTAAAAAGTAAATTTTCAGCAAAACCCGTAGGAAAAATTTTCCTAGACTTTTTCTTAGATAAAATGTAGGAGTTTTGGCCAAGGACAAAAAATATATCAAACCATATGTATGGTGTTCCCACCTCAATCATGAGATAATATTCAAGTTACTACTATACTTACTCATAATAAATAACAAAACTATATTATTTCACAATAAGAAAGAATAATACATATTACACCTCATCTCCTTTTATGCCATAACCTTACAAAATCTAACAATTTCGAAGGTAGCTTTGTTATGTGCATACAGTGCATATACTCTTTATAATTATTGAGGTTAGGTTTCATCGATTTGATAGAGCAAACCCAGGATCAAATAATCTGAACCAATTCGATTCAATTTCTTTGAGATACTTCAAATGTTGGTTAAGACATATCGGGAATATGTGTAATTTCACAATTGCAATATATCACTTTAATAACAATCAATATGTTTTTTAAACCGAATATTTTTTATGAACATTTACGCTATCAATATTTCTTGCGAATAAAGGCAATAACTTGTCAGAATTTGATTAATTTCATATGAATTTTAATAATCATATTAGACAAATCAGTTCCCAATAAGTAAATGATCAGTTTTTCCTGATTAGCGTTTCCTCATCAGTGCCTCATCAGTAATAGGGAAAACTGATTATATTTCTACTAGGGAACTACCTTTGAAGTGACGTTTTTGCCATGTAATATAATGTAAATTCACTACATGAAAGTAAAATTCATAACCAAACCAATGAGAATTCCCTTCATTCCGTGTGGCGATTTTATCAAAAATCTGTAATTCTACAACCGTTTGTAAATACGTCACCCTACAAAAATGATTACTGGCGTTTCAATGGGCCGCTGATGGTCCTGCGATGCTGGCGAAGGGCCGTCAATGGTCCTTTGAATGGCCTGCATTCGTGTTTGCTGGGCACTTTCAATCTGGAGAACTTTATTACCTACTCTGAAAATGAAGTTTGTACCGATTTCATGATAAGTTTACGAATTCACTGTAATATGCCTATATTCAAAGTAGTGGATTTACAAAGTTTTGGTGAACATCCAACTTTTGAGTTTTGTATTTCGCCTACATTCAGAATGCTAATATTACAAAATTTTTCGAATTGGATTCCCAATTGGGAACGGGGAATCTCGTTTCCGATTTTTCACAGTGCATGTCTCCCTTTTATCCACCTCGTCCCCACGGAGATGCGACATGGAGATCGATGCACGGAAAGAAGAGAAATAGCTGAGGCAGCTACTCACTTTTTTAGCATTCATTTTTCATCGCTGTACACTGCAAAGTTCCTCCACAGATTCCTCCACAGGGAATTTTTCACCATGATTTGGTGGACTTTCCCTTAATTTTTGGAGGATTCAACACCCAAAGAATAAAAGAATTCCTCAAAGTGGTGGAAATATCCCGCATTTTTGATGGAAAAACAATTCCCTCACAATGAGGGGACGAAATCCACCAAGAGTGTGAAGAGAAACTCCTAAGATTTTTTACAGTGTACACGGAGAGAACAGTATAGTACTGGCTACTACGCCAGATAGTACTCAGTGACATCTGAAGTGAAAAAAAAATTTCAGATAGCATTCACTACTATCCAAATAGTATCCAGTACAATCTACATTATATTCAATGCTATGTCAGATGTTACCAGGGGGATGCAACTCCAATGAGTATAATGAAACCTTATTTGCGCGCCATTTCCTAAATAAATATTCATGCGAACTAAAAATCAATATGGCGATCTGGTACACCGGGATAACCTCAAAATTATTATAGTTAGTTTGTATTTCGAAGCATCAACAATATTTCAACACTGAAGCATTGAACAATTCTAAAACCGAATTATCAGTTGGACTCATTCAGTTTCAGAGTTGTTTCTGATGCTTTATTGTTGAAATACTGTTGATTTCTCAAAATCCAAACTGATGAGATTAATACCAAGCTTATGTCACTATACTAGGCCGCCATTGCTGTTTTAGCCCCTGATCGACACGCCAGCATGTGAATAAATGTGACCGTAATCGAAATAAGGTTTGAGGTCATCCTATAAAGTTGCATACCCCTGGATGTTACTGAGTATAACGTAGATTGTACTGGATGCTATTTGGATGGTAGTGGCTGCTATCTGAAATTTTTTTTACTTCAGATGTCACTGAGTACTATCCGGTGTAGTAGCTAGTACTATTTTGTTCTCTCCGTGTGGCTCAAATAATTGCAAGTATAGCTATTTTTAAGCTACCGCAGTGGAAAATCGTAGCTGTAATTGCACGGGTTTTGTGGTTCATATTTGGATAGGCAAATAATTGAGCTGTTAAAATTTTGCTGCGGCAGCTAAATTTCTTGCTGCTTCCGCTGAGTGAGTAGCTGTGGCAGCTGAGAAATAGCTCCCATAGATAATTCTTAGCTATCCAAATAATAGCTAATTATTTTTTTCCGTTTGATGTGCCGTGCGGGTTGCTTTTCAAATATCATCGAATTAGCGCTGTATTATGATGATAGTATATATTATTACTCACATACAGCTGTGTCAACTCATGACAAAAAAGCACTGACGTTTTGGTTCACTCACCTGTAAAAAGAAAAACGATAATATTAGGAATCATAGATCATCTCCATGCTTATATTGAAACAGTGCGTATGTATCATATCCACACGGAAAAAAATGTTTCATAAAATTTACTAACGCGTTCAGTAAAATCCAGCACTATTAGAATTTCTCGTAATATTTATAAGAGTTCTAGTAAAATCTACGATGGTCGCAGTCAAAATTACTACCGCAGTAGTAGATTTGACTACAGTTCTAGTAAATATTAACAGAAATTCTAATAGTCCCGTATTTTACCGCCCTCGTTGGTAAATTCTATTAAACAGTTTTTTCGGTGCAAAAGCCTGTGTATCAAATTGATGCATTGTTGAAAAGTAGTGAGGGAACTATTCGTGAAAGGATACTTTCAATGAATTTATAAATTCGTGAAATTCGATTGATAATCACAATAATTCCATGGAATCAACCTCTAAGATTCTAGAGTCCTTCGATCTACCGCAAGTACCCTCTGATGGATTAAATCCACCCCCTAAGCTGAGTTTCTTCACTTGACTATGTCTCCACCGACACTAAATCCACAATGAAATCTGGGATTCGGTAATCTGCTCCAAGAGAAACGGTAATTTTATAGGTGTGTAATTGTGGAACTCATGTGGAAATTGTCAAACCTAGATTCATAAATCCAGATATAATGCCGATGGAAGAGCAGTCTTTGTCAAGCAATTACCCAAATAATCGCTTGACACATGATAGCAGCTCTATACAATTGAGAGAAAATATTCAAACTTTTGGCGACCATTTATAGATAATCACTCATCGATCAGGTTTTGCAGAAATCGGAATTTCAATTTTTTAACCATTATGAAAAAAATTATCTTACTCGCATACTTACTGCGGAAGCAGTTTTGAAAATCAAAGGAATCCAACACTTTCCAGTGATCAAAATGTATTTAAAAGTATTGGAATATAATACTTCTGAATACACTCAGAAAATGCTATGTTCGACATGGAGTCGGTGATCCTTTCACTGTTAGAAAAATCTGTCTTAAATTTAACAATACTATTATGAAGTTTAAGACAGATTTTTCTAACAGTGCTCTGTTGCTACCAACAACCTGAACCTGGCGTTCTCTCAATGTGAAGAACTCTAGATTTGTTTGAAAAACTATGAACACCTCTGAGATCCTCTTAAGAACTCTTCTGTGAGAATCCGTGAAATGTTGAGAGATTTTCAGTGAAATTTTCTCATTAGGGTAACGTTCCCTGGGCGTATTATTTTTGCAATGAGTATTTGAATTGGCTTGATCAATATTATTCCTTTTATAAAGAAAAATGACACTTCTGATTAAAAAAATATTATCAGCTCTAGTACTTACAGTGAAAATAGTATTGAGAAGAATTGAATTTAATACTTTTTCAATAATCATAATCGGCGTACTCTGAATGAATTATCGATCAATTGACAATTCTTGACTTCATTAGTGTTATTTTGCATTCATCGGGGACACAGCATTTCTGAGCCATACACGTAGAAAAAGATCTGCTAAAAAGTACCATACTTTATAGTGTTCGAGCATCAGTCTTGTCCAGATCAAATTATTTACATGGAAATATCTACGGAAGTAGTATACTTCTTTACGAAAGTCCAAGCCAGTATGGTACTTTTAGAGGTACTTTCACGTAAATAATTTGATTTGGACAAGACTGATGCTCAAACACTATAAAGTATGGTACTTCTTAGCAGACCTTTTTTCTCCGTGTAAATACACTGTGAAAAATTATTTGTTGAATCAGAATGAATTCAGGAACTGGTCAATATCATCTCAATTCAACTGGGAACCAAGTTGTTTTTGTATGTTTTTACAAGTAAAAACAACACAGAACGCCTATACGTGTTTACTCTGTCACTTGAACTGGCCATCAATGTTAGATCAACTTGTTTCCAAGTCGATCCAAAATGCTCTTTTTCCCAGTGTAGCGACCCATCGGATGAACAAACGCAGTGTGGAACAATGAATGTAATTCTAGTTATATTCAAATACAAGTCAAATAATCGTTGAGGTACAAGGTTTCCTTTGAAGATGCCAGCCTTTTGATAATCCGGTACGAATTGCTTTGATATTTCGAATTTAAATTCCACGCTATGGATGGAGCGAACTCAAAAAATTCGTGAGAAAAAAAAACAAAATAGTTTCGACTATTTGTGAACGATATCACAACATATGTTGTAGGAATATCGATTGAGAGGCTCGAAGCGACACGTGGTTGCATTATACTATGCAGCTCCACATTGTCATTCTTTTCAGGAGGACATCAGGCTGAAATCAATGCCTTATTTTTATCAATCTCACGATGAACTGCACCCCCCCCCCCCCTGAATAGTCTGACTTCATGGATAATTCCGATTGCGAAAGATGTACTATCAACTCCTGAATGGTCAGCACAGATTTTATATTATGTTTAGAGGTACCCTATTGCAAAAATCCAAGTAGGAATCCAGGTACCCATCAGAAATTCACGTAAGGGGCGTGAAAATCCAGTTGAAACTCCTGCACGGAGGAAGATTTAGAGTTGAATTTACTATGGAACTTTGTAACCGAGGAACAGATTGAACTTACAATGAAATTTACTATGACGATACAATAGGAGCCTGATTAAATTTACAATGTTTCACAGTAAATTCCATTAGAAATTCAATCTGCTCTTTGGCCGCAATAGTCCCATACAGTTCAATCTGGTTGATATAAGCCCATCACTTATAAGCCTCGCTCATGTTTGTTCCGCTTCACTGAGTACATATCTTCCCTACTTTGAGACCAATTGCAGTTTTGGTTCATACATCTTGCTAGTAACCCTTTCTGATAAGTATGACTCTTGACCTGAGAAATTGATCAATCGGAGATCATGGAAAATGTTGGATTCATTTTGATATTCAATGAGCACGAAGATGTCAATCTAACCTTCACTGGAAGTTGAAAATAGAAACAATGTTAAATTGTCAACTGACAAAATTTTATACATGTGATATGTTTCAATATGAATTGGGTGAGGCTTACAAGGAGTAGTGTGAGACAAGATTGTTACTTATAGTGGAGGGGACGTCGATTTCTCCCTACTTTCTTCCCCTGCAGCCCCTAAGCGAGGCTTATAAACAGATTGGATTGTATGAAATTGAACAATAAATTTCTCTCCCTGTGTGAATCCAGGACAACAATTTCTCATCTGAGGAACCAAGTGGGAATTCACGTAGACAACCATGGGAATCAAGCAAATCCATAGGAAACCGTCAAAACTTCCTACATAGGAACATGAGAATCCATCTGGATTCCTGTATAAATTCCCAACTGGATTTTTTCAATAAGGCGAGCATATTATCCAGTTATCCATATTGAACCAAAAGAGCATATGGATTCATACGTATTTTACACTATTAACATCTATGATTCCCACTGTAATGATGTAAATTATGAAATTCAAACTGATCATTATATATCCCAAACAAGTTACCTACCAGGTGGACCGGTATGAAATGAGCGTTTTTTTGTGAAAATGAAACACTAATTGCGAATGGGAAAGTAAAAAAAATATATTCAAAGTATTGACCATTTTTTTTTACACATTTTGACCACCTTTCTGGCAATTTGTGGATTCCACGCCAATAGAAATGTTCGTCTTTTGAAGCAAACTAAACAGAACAAAAATTAAGGCTCGTGCACAACAAATGTTCCCTACCCGTGAAAAAATTGTCCACACCTGCTCACGCCTGATCACGGCTGATGAATAAAAGCCTAATCAGGCGTGATCAGGCCCCGATCTTGTACCCACGTGATGAGAACTAATCATGCCCAATTACGCCTAATCATGCTTGATTATGCACCATTATACATGAGATATTCATACAAAATCAGTAAGTTTTCCGTAAGAAATGAAACTGTAACAATGTTATCAAACACTAATTCATTGTCAATCATTTCTACTTTTTGTGCTCATGCAGCTCCAATTTTCTGTTTTCCAGTTTTCAGGCATGATCATGCGTGATCAGGCGTACGCGCCTGAGTTTGGGGCCGATTTAGCATGATCATGCATGTCTATCCGCGATAGAAAAAATCAATACACAAGTCATTTTGTATGAATATTCCTCAGTCGGTGAGATTTTGCATGATCACGGGCAAGAATGGTTTGTCCTGCATGATCGCTGGCGGTTGAGCTTGATTACGGGTTCCCACTTGGGTACAAAATTGAAGCCTTTGAAGTGATGACAAAGCTCAAAAATGAACGACCAGGTGTAATCATGCTCATTCGCGTGCAGTCAGTATTGAACACGAAGAATTTTGCCGACAAATGTCCATGATTAGGCCTGGACACGCATAATCAGACCTGAACGATCTTTTCACGGGTATCGACACATTTGTATCTTAACGCTCACTTCATATCGGTACACCTGGTAGTAGAATATTTCATTAAATCAGGAATATTCTCTTCGAAATGTTTGACATATTTTGCGAATCAAATGCTTCTTGACATCACCGCCAATTGCAGTTGTATCAGTATTCAGACACTTCAATGAAATAATAATTAAGAGACGAATGTACTCTCCTTTTTTCCTATTCTCTTTGGAGAATTAGGAGAAGAAATTTCCATAACACGTACACTTTCCTAATAAATTCATCGACTAATTGAAACTAGGTCGTGAAAGTTTCTTTTGAAGAAGTACACCTAAAATACATGTAGATTTGTTTGTTCTTTCACCCCCTGACAAATTGGAATTTGCACTTCAATGCCGAGGCACATTCTGACATATTTACGATCAAGGATGAACGACGAAGAAGGTTGCACTTGAAACACGCACAGACTATCCACATATACGGATGTACAGCAAATTTCCATCGACAAAGTTCTTCTTCACTTGAAACGGAAAATCACGTTTCATGCTCGTCGCTCAAAGCGGTGCCCACTGCAAGAAATTCTCTGCCTCTATAAATGACAGCCTAACTCCTTTGCACAACAATCTACGTATTCAATCTCATACGTATTTCCCAGGCCTCTTGACTCCAGGTCTCATATTTAATACCGAAAATAACGTCCGAGAAGTCTTTTCCACCCTTTATTATTCCTTAATTTTACTAGAAAATGCCATGAAAATTAGGTAAGTACAGTTCCCTTTCTCGTTCGCCTTGAATCAAATGAATAAAATTCGTTCAGTGAAAAGGTTCAGAATGTAAAACAGAAGGTTTTCTTCTTCTAGTTTGACGGCATATATATACATACACTTGATGATACATCTGAGCGGTTGTTTTCCCTAATTAAAAATTAGACGAGGATACACATAGTCTGATGAAAGGGCATGGGACGTGGTCAATGAACTCCTGACCTAACATCAACTCAGTTGATATAGACGGTATTACGTTATACAAGCACTCATAGACTTTTAACGAGTGAAAAAAAATGGTCATGTTCGAGTCGAATTATTTACAACAAAGAATAACATTCGAAAATGAATAAGAATTTTGAAAAATGTTGGCTCCTGCAATTTCTAGATAATCCAAGTACAGTATGAAGAATCGATAAGTGTCACATAGAATCTATGGATATACATATTGTTTTGAATTTGTGATATCAGAAGTAAACTTGGTGCTCTTCAGGAAGTAATCCTAGTAGCAGAAAGTCCTCATCAAACGTTCTGCGGATGCTTGTAGGACCCCTGATGACAATTTCCGCTCACCGGAAGCGAATTTTGAAACAAATGAAGGGTAAAACATTTCAATGTCCGCTTCTCTCGCGCTTAGATACTGTTCCATTTACTTTCCCGCGTCGCTCCATACCCTTCTTACGTTGCCATTTTCACTAGGGACGTTGAAATGGTCTGGGAATGTTCGGAGAATATTTGACGTGAATTGTTGTAGCTCACTTTCTTTCTTCTATTTCAGCTTGTGAAGCCGAGTATTACTACTTGAACGAATATACGAACAAAATTCAGAATTGTACACTCGTGGAGTGACGTGCCTCAAGGAATCCCTTTCTTCACCGAGTGGATGAATTTTTTCCTGTAGTGGAATATTAGAGTTTTTAGTTTTTTGGTTAAAAATGGAACAAGTTGATCATTCTGGTGACGAGTACATTGACTACATCAATGATCGATTGGTTGAAATCAGCTCTGAAACTGACAATTTTACAGCATTTCACCGAAAGAAAAATTGTCTTGGTTTTGTCTCAGAACTCCATTTTATGATCCATATACATAGACTTTTGTTGCATGAGAAAGAACACCTCAGTGCACATTTCGTCCCTTGAGATATTTTTTTCTCAGGCTCAAGATTTTTCCACCACGATTTTCAAAGATATCTTTGAAGTAATCTTCTCATATAAACATATATCAGATATTTTTTACATCGAAGACGAGTAAGAAATATTTCAAATGCATCGAAAGTTAGTGAATCCGACACCCTGAGCTTGTTCGAAAGATATAGTTTTGGTAAATAAATACTAGCTTTAATTATACCAAAGTTTTAGAACGAATATGTCAAGTCAGTGGATTCACGAATTTTCTTATTTAACATCAATAATATAGATCTAGGACTGTATCGATAAGTATTGAAACATCTCACATCTATGCGAGCACGGTATTGAAAGTGTACAATCTAAACTTTCTAAAACTTCTCCTCCCTCTTCTGTTTCCATAATTACTCAGGGAACTACAGAGGAGAATGATTTCATCGTTCTCCATAACGTGGATTGGATACTTGACAACTTCATAGCAGAGGATCCTCCTTGACAACTTTCATTTGCGCATTGAAACTTTATCTCTCTGTGGACCTTATATGAACTTGAGTCACTTCAATTGAGAGCATGTTGAACAATTGCCACGCAATTGAGAATCATTAAACTCACAAATTAAACTTCCAAAGCAACAAGAATATGCTCTGTGATTTAATTTCCATATCATTCAATTTCACTCCCAAATCGCAGTCTGGATATTTTGAATTTCCCTCGATAAATACGCCATGTGCGCTGGGAATTATGGTATGTTGTATCCACTTGCGTCTATCATGTAGCTAACTTCATGTTAATTCAACTTGGAAGCAAGTTGTTTCTGTATGTTTTACAAGCAAAAACAACTTGGAACGTCTATATGTGTTTCCCCTGTCACTTGAATTTTACATCAATGTTAAATGGACTTGTTTCCAAGTCTATTTCTCAGTGTGCTTGGATTAAAAACTGGAAATGACAATTGGTTGAAAATAAAACCAACTGCATATCTCCCGAAAAATCTTCAGTTGATACATCGGAGTTGAGGCTTCCAGAGCGTGATCCCTACATCACATCGCTCAAATCCAATGGGAAGACTTGAACGTTGATGTAATTGGTGATCATAGATGGCCTATTCAAACTATTCTTTTCTCACCATTCATACCCACGATGGTGAGCGTTTCGAAGGGTCGGTACCCAGACAGCACTGAAACGTTTTGAGAACATTCACAAAACATGGTTGGTAATATAGAAAACATGCAAAAAACGTCCCAGGATATTTTAAAAACGTTTTGGAAACGTGAAAATGTCCTAGGAAGTTTTATTTACGTTTTCGAGGGAGGTTATGGAAACATTTTACCGAACATGATTCAAAAACGTCGCATAAATGTTTTCCTTATTTCTTTCAATTATTGAAATGTTCCAAAAATATTCCAAGAACATGAAAATAATGTTTTCAAAATCCAACAGGATGCATTAAAAAAAGAAAACGTTTTCAAAACATCCAGGATATGATGTTTTCAGAATCGAATCTAGGAAACCAGAAACGAGTTTCTAAAATGTTCCGAGAATTTTCGGTGCTGTCTGGGTAACTGCCCATCAAAGCACCAGTTTTGCAGAGAAAAAAGAAATTCGCTGTGACAGCGGAATGTAATTTTTCTGGATCCTTTTTGATGGGACAGCAAAATATTTGTTATCGCAGCAATCTTGCTAGCTCCGACAGTGATTCATCAGCTGTGATAGCGAAAAATGTTCGCTCCTCCAGCAAATTTTGATATTACATACAGAACAGCAAACAAATTCTACTGGAGAAGCCAAAATTTTCTTCTGCCGACGCTAAAATATCGCTGTCATAGCGATGACGGCGAACAGATTGCTACCGTCACGTGAAAAAATCCTCCACGCCTGCTCAGGCCTGATCAGGCCTCAATTTTATACCCACGTAATCGGGACTAATCACGCTTGATTATGCTCTATTATGCATGAAAAATGCATACAGAATTAATAAGGTTCATAATATGGCAAAAAGAAAGATTCCTTTCATTATCCTTCCTCCAATTTTACAAAAGGCTAATGTATTGTTCATCATATTTACTTATTTACAGGCATGATCTCGCGTGATTCTGAACAATCACAGAGTGATTTTCCTCGAAGAAACCGATATGGCGAAATATTTCCTCCGTGTGATAAAAAAAATCAACACAGAGTCATTTTGTACGAATGCTCCTCAGTCGGTGAGATTTTGCATGATCACGGGCGAGAATGGTTTGTCTTGCATGATCGCTGGCGGTTGAGCTTGATCACGGGTTTCCATGTGGGTACAAAACTGAAGCCTTCTTGATTATGATTGAGCCAAAAAATAAACGATCAGGCGTGGTCAGGCCCGACCACGTACAGTCAGTGTTGAGCACGAGAAATTTTGCCAAAATATGTCAATGATCAGACCTGAACGATTTTTTCAGGGGACAGCAGAAAGTTTGCCACTCCAGCAAAATCAAATCCCGCTGCCACCGCGAATTTTCCTTCTCCGTGAATTGTAGGCACTGATGCGCAGCTCGAATTCAACTCGGCATCACATGCATATAACTCGTGCTTTGTATTCTAAAATTCACAGAATTCAAGGTTCTCCAGACTACTCCAGCCTGGTCCAACACGGGGAAAAAAGAATTGCTGGCATAACAAACTAGTCCGTCAATATAGCGCCTACAAACAAAAATTGCTACAGGAGCAAGAGGAATGATTGACACAAGCACATCCTTTTGTTGACAGAACTAACGTCGGAGTTGCTGGAGTGAATATTTTTGCAAGGACAAAAAATTTTTTTCTATGTGTTATAGTAACAAACAATTCTCCTTCATGAAAATGGGGACCTTGGATACAAGCAGTTTCATTTGTAGCAGCGAGATATCATTTATTTTTTCTTCAATACAACGCGTTGTCCCTCATTATTGTGGAGACTCACATGAATTGGTGTGGAATTCTCACATTCCTAGGGATGATCGTAATATATTTCATAGAGAAATTCATGACCGCCTGTTGATCTACATCCTCATGATCACAAACCTTCTCGTTTTCCAGACCGTACGACGTGTGAGAATTGACATGATATTCACGTTCAGATACATTCAAGATTTCATATCCACATCACACAGGCATAATTCATATAATATCAGCACGATGTCGTGTGAGTAGTGAACGGCGTCATCTGCTGTGATTGGTTACGTCTTGTTCTGTTAGAATAGCGGTGCTGCCGTGTAACAGTTTTAGCCGATCAAATACTAATTCTGTAACAGAACGACCACGCATGTATACTAGCACTGGGTCGTAATGTTTGCGAGAATAAACAACCAAGTACACGGAAACCAATTGATTCGGAGTGAACATTCTCGTTCCGGTTGGAAATTGATGAAATTTCCAATGGTACTCGCATTTCAACGATGAATTTCAATTCTTTCTATTTGAGCCATAGAGCAACTCGAGAATAATGTTCGGAGAAAACAAAATTAGCTCATGTATGTCGGAAAAAATATATGGAGTTTCTTTTTACAGCAGTACTGAATGTCATCCCCTGATCGTGGAGGAATTATTTTTCCATCAAAAATAGGGAATTTTTCCACCACATTCGGGAACTATTATTCTTTTCTAGTGTCGAATCCCCTATGAGTCAGAAGAAAAACTACCGAATCATGGTGTAAAATTTCCCACACATGGAGGCAATTTGCTGCTGCTCTGCTGTCTTTTGAGAAGAGACTCCATAATGAGTCATTAGATTATTTCCTTTCCCTCATTTCCAATAAGAATTGCAAAAGCATGTGACAAAACTACACGAGCCTGAGAAAAGATAATTCGAATCTAATCTACTCAGATATAAGAAATGCAGAATACAATACTCTCCAGGTTTATATGAGTGTGTGGAAATCTACGTAGAACTAATCAATTTCCTCCAAAAATATTCCGTGCTCAGGAATCATCTGAAAAGAAAGGAAGCAGGAAGCTTATGCATGGGAATTTAGATTGATATTTGGTTTTTAATTTAATATTGTTCATGTTTTTTCTTTTTTTCTACAGGTCTTTTAGGATCTCATTAGATCCATTCACGAGAATCTGAATGATCTCTCCTTGAATTCTGAATATATCTTTAGAATGTTCTATGCAACATGAAGACAATGATCCTCAAGTTATTTTTTTGGTGTCCATCTAAGAAATTGACAGCAACCTGTAAGAGATTATCACTCTTGGCACAAAGCAAACACAATTCCATTTACCCACAGTCTGTCTCCGATAATTCCGACAATATATTGGAAGATAACCCTCCCGACTCCCTAAATTAAGGCTTCCCTTTCATTTTTGGATTGGCAGGTTCTTCTTCGCGAATGATTCCAACCAGGAATCTAGAGTTCGATGATTCTCTTTGTTTTTCCTCAAATGCCGCTGAAATATTGATTCAACGTTATCGTTTTCGACCTTCGAACTCGGTATCTCCACATCTTCGTCTTAACACATTCCTCTCGATCTCCACCACCTTCTTCTTCCTCATTTTTTCTCACATTTTTAACGTCTCTTTGGCTTCTTCTATTTTTCCTATTCGCTGGAAAAAATTCTATATCACATCAATAACTGAGATTAAAAATTTTCAATTTACCGTTAATTTTTCACTCGTGTCACTAACATGTGAATCCTCTAGAAAACTAGAGGAATTGGTTTGCAATGTGATGAAATCGCACTTTATTACCAACCATTTGCTACTTGGTATGAAAGATTCTAGCTCGCACTCTGAGGCCTACTCTCGCACCAAAGACACACTTAGAATGATTTCTACTAGGGCTAGATCTAATCAAATATGGCTTCATCAGAATTCGCTCTACTCAAACTGCTTTATCTCCAAGTTGTTGAATTGATCGAGAAGCGCTGGTTAAAATCTCATTTCGTTTCGATTTCCAAAAACTCCTTGTGTAGTTGAATACACTATTTCAGTTCAAACACTATACATTTATGATCTTGGCATGATGTTGTTGTTGTTGATCCAGAAACTCTCGAAGGAAATCATTTCACGGCTACATTTTGTTTCTCGTCTCAAGAATTTGCTACACTGAAAGAATTACCTTATAAAAATTACCGTGCAATTCCAGTACTCGAAGGACAAGTGAAAATTCTTCAAAACATTACTCCACAGCCTGTGAAAATGAATGAGTTTTTAATAATATTTTAGATAAGTTTTATAAAATGTACAGTAATATTTTTGGAAATTCTCACTTGTCCCTCGATCACTGGAATCTCAGGGTAATTTTTCGGATAAAATTCTCTCAGTGTATTTAGCTTTGAAATACAGGGTTAAAGAACCTCTGTATCGAAATTCAAAATTGAACCGAAACATAATTTTCATATATCAATGATGGAATCATAAAACAAATCAACTCCTCATTCAACAGATTATGTGAGAACATTCTTTCTGTATAAATATTCCACGATACGCACCCGCTTAGCATTCGCATAACTGAATATTCATGATTCCATCTCATGCAAGAGTCACACGAAGGATTGCTTTAATCAAATAACATTATACATTTTGTAGATTCCCACATCATTTTAGGAAGGTGATTCTCATCAACGAATAAGAATACACTGATTTTATTTTTCTCTGACGTATTCCATTCTCTATTCTATTTGACGCTGTTTCGTTATTATTCCGTGGTTCACGCTTCTTTCATACTTTGGAGACAATAAAGGAATTAGGAAAGGAAAACTCTCGAATCGGAATAAGAAAGAAAATTGTGACATTACCCTGTGCTTAACTGAAATAGACACGAGTACTCACACATTTGTAACTCGATAGAGTCGAAGGATGAATAAATAAAATGAGGAACAGGGTGAGAAGGAGACAGCTTTATTTACTTGGTGAAATATCTTCACTGTTCACAATGAAGAATCGATATATTGAATTGAAACTCATTCCTCTCAATCCTTTTCCGATACTTTCTTCGTTTTTCATATCTCTTCGAGAACCTCAGTCCACGCTCAGCAATGCGGAAAATAACTGTTTCCCTGAATCTGTCAAACTTAATAACATTGAATCTGAAAAGGAGATGGAATACCTGGGAATGCAAGATCTGTTATTGCCTACGATTAATAAATCTCTCCAAAGCCAAGTTGGAGGATTGAATTTTGTAGTCGAAAGCAAGGCATTGTGGAGCTTTATTCGTCAATAAATGAGATAACCATCCCTGGAAAATATTAAGTATTTATAAGAAAGAGTTTATCCAAGTTATTTGGGGATTCTATTATTTGAGAACTCAAAATTTTAACTATGATTTTGTTTGAGTTGTGAAGAACAACTTGTCTGAAGGCCATGCTAGCAATTCTATATTGACTGGATTTATAATTAAATCCTCCCATTCAAATATTTGAATTCAATTTCTTAGACATTATATAAACTGCGAGGAATACACTGTGAAAAATGTTTACTGGAAAATTTCAGTATTCTCACTGGAAGCCATCAACCAGTAAATGGGACTGAAAATTCCAGAATATGCGCTGAAATATTCCAGTACATTCTCTAGAATTGTACTGCACAAAGTACCAAATCGATAAGATTTCAGTACATGTACTGGAAGATGAATTCACTGAAATTTACCAGTTCCAAGACGCAGTAAATTCCCAGTTTTCTTTTACAGTGTGTCTGAGAATGTTATTTCAAGTTAATCATTATAAGAACTATGAATTGTATCAGAATAATGATTGCTATTCTATCCCGAGTGAACAAATTTTCAAAATTATATATAAATTATATTCCAACATACATAAAGTATGTATGATTCAAACAACTTTCGTCTATCCGAGATGGAAGGCTTAGGAAAAGATCACTCCCCTGTCACGAAAATCCAACTGGGATTCGACGTGGATTTTAGCTCCGAAATTTATCTGCATTTCCAGCTGGGATGAATCATTTCCAGGTGAAATCCCAGCTAGAATTTCAACTCCAACGTGGGATTTCAGTTGGAATCTCTGATCCCAGGTGGAATCCCAGTTGAAATTGAAAATCCTACATAGAATCCAGTTGGGATTCTTGATTCCAGGTGGATTCTTAGCTGGCAATGCAAGTAAATTTCGGATCTGGAATCCACCTGGAACCCCAGCTGGAATTTTGTAACAGGGTCTTTTTTGAGGATTAGAATATTCTCAAAACCAATGAGTTCAATTGACAAATGTATAAATCTCGTCGCACTGTAGACTAATAAAAAATAATGCTGGGAATTTTCATTATTATTCAATAAGTATGTTGAATATAAACAGATTATCATTCATCAGAGAATAACTATAGAATTTTCAATCAATTACTCATCTCATTAATCAACATTCAACTCCATCTGTAATTTTAATAATTCCAATTATCCAATCTGAAATAATTACTGATACTTTCATTTGAGCACCATGTAACTACATACTGTAGGTATACCGGAACAAATGAACTCAGTTCACGCGTGGTCAATTACTCGGTAATATGCGACTACAATAGCTGGAGGCAGCTGATTAGAATTTCACTTATGCGTAATTATCAATTCACAAATTATCAAACTCATAAGAAACATATATCTTCGAATTCTAGAAGATTTTTAGTTGTAACAATGGTGAATACTCCATAACAATGACACACACAGAAAAAAATATATCGCTCGCACAACCAACAGTCCAAATAAAAGAATTGCTGAAGAACCACAAAATATTGCTGGAGTAAACATTCAAGTCGTTTTTGTAAGCGCTAGAATAATAAACCATTATTTCAGATTTTCTTCAATATTCCATTTTCCATATTCTTAGAATTCTTGTCACGTTCTTCTTTTGTAATTACACCCTGTGCATTTTGCATGCAAAAATATTCAAATAGACTAAAAGAGATAATTGTGAATATGGAATTTTAATTGGAGAATTCATCGACTTGGTGGCTTGGAGTGAAATTATGAGAACTATCCGATCGTATATGCATAATTATTCAAAATGTGTATCGAAGTTATGAATTTCGAAATAAAATGAACCTTGATCCGAAGGGGAAAATGTCATCAAGAACAGACAGATGAAACATAATTTTGAATGTAAATATCCTATTCCCTTAGTTCTTTTTTCAGTTCATTCGAGTGACACGATATGTCCTTTTATTTCCAATTTTTTCGAGCTCAAAGGTGTTTCCTGTAATTGTATCCGACGATTTTCGTTCTCCGCCTCATTCAACAGAATCTCCAGAGATGTAGATTTGAATTGCAACTTGACAAATGCGTTATACTAAAAGTGCAGCTGTCACCACATAACAGTGAGAGAGGAACTTTTCTATAATCCATTTCCGCTGTCCAAGCGAGTGCTGATGTTGAATACACAGTTCAGCGAGCAGGACGACCTAAAATGAGCTTTTCATTCTCACATATAAAGGTTTCCTACGATCGTCGAATATCAAAACACAAAACACATGAAATGGCAAAACCTGGTGATACATGTAGAGAGGAGAAAAAGTTTGATATATTTGCAAAATACTGTTCACTTCAAACGAAAGATCTGGACTAGGAAAATCGCCACTTCCGGTGGAGATATTTCGCTTAAGAGAATAGAAAGATACGTGAATATCCAAAAAAAACTCTCATTAAACATCAAATTTATGATATCTATAACTCAATTATGTTGATTTGCTGTGTTTCAACGAATCCAGGGATCTTTAAAACTACACAACTATGCATTTAAAACTATATCGCTGTGATGATGGGGATTCTTGAACAGAAGGGGTTCCTTTTTATGAGCGAATGTATCTAGTTTTCATACACTGACAAAAAAATGACCTGGTTGGAACATTCGTGATCGCAATAACTTGAAATTTGGTTCAATTCGCCAGGAAATATGTTGAAGCGAAAATTAACTACATTTTTCAGGTTAGAAAGAGCAAATTCGTTTCTTGGTGTAATAACCTGAAAAATGTAGTTAATTTTGGCTTCAACCACTTCTTTTGAACATCACAACCACATTTCCTGGTGAATCGAACCAGATTTCCAGTTACTGCGACCACGAATGTTTCAACCAGGTCATTTTTTTGTCAGTGTGGAAAATATTGATAAAAATTTGATATAATTTCTGAAGATAAAATCGATTCTTCGGAGAATTCACATCAATATTTTGCTGAGTTGGGTGTTAAGAATCTTTCCATGTGAATAAAAAGTGTATTGATTGTGTATGCATCGACACAACCTGTACACCGATTTGCATTTAAACCAGGGTGTTTTATTTTCGGGCGATATTTTTTCTTTCTCTGTCCTACCTGAGAATTTGATATTTTATGGGGAATAAAAAATATTCCCATAGGAAAAAAAAGTGAATTAGAGGCTCAGCTCATTACGAAATGCGATTCTTCATTTGGATAACACAGGAAACTGGTTAACTTTGGTTTCAACTCGATTTTACGCTGTTCAGGAATTCTTTTTCGAGTGAATGAGTATGATGGGCTGTACGACCAATAGTTTTGGAGTTACAGAGAGCTTGGAAGGTGAACTTTAATAAAAATCGGCATCAAATCCCCTATAATCTTGTATTTATTGAAATTTACATTTAATTATTGTATTTGAATGAGTTGTTCCTGAAATAATAAATTGTAGAGCCATATAAAGTGTATTATAAGTCAATTCCGCATGTGAGATCAATAAATACAAAATTGTAAGAGCTTTGATGTTGATTTTTATTAAAGTTCACTCCCAAAACTATGGATTGTACAGCTCCATTCCATGGAAACATTTTTGTAGTAAATTTCATGCCCTACAAGCCTATTATATTCATTTTTTCGGAAAAAATTTGTTCAATCTCGAAAAACCGAGTTGCAACCAAAGTTAATGAGTTACCTGTGTTATTCAAATGGGAAACTGAATTTTTGGATCCTCCTATCCACTTGAAATTTTTTTCCCAACGGGAATATTTTTTATTCCCCATAAAATATCGAATTTTCAAGTAGGGCAGCAAAAGAAAAAATATGATCCAAAAATGGAACACCTTAATATATACGTTCTGTTTGCACATATTTGTATTTCAACATTCGATTTTTCATACGATTACTAAAAATGGTTTATAATAAAAAGATTCACACACGATTGATATGTAATTCTGTCTGAAAAAACAATTCCATAGAATTTTTATGAACCTCATATATATTCCAATCTAGTACTGTGGATTTTCTGAAGAATCGATCCTTTCTTACACAGAATATATCAAATTTTTATCGATACACTGTATAAATCTATAAAAATTAAACATCTCCATAAAACATTTTTCCTATATCGATCTAATCGGCTTATTCATGTTCAGGTATGGTAAATAAATTGAATCAAAATTTTATGCAATTTGGGAAAATCAATTCTCTAATAGAATTCCGTTAACAACATTCACGTGAATAAAAATCATCACATCGGAAACGGTGTTGATCAAATTTCTATCAAATTCATAAACAATCAACATACAATATGGGATCGATTTGTATAAAATTCGATACTGAAAATACATAATTTATATGAGATAATTCTTCAAGAATCATCAAATGCGATTTTCATTCAAATTGGTGAATATATATTTTTCATGTCGGGTATTGTATATCCCGGACGTGAAAGTTGGGATGGAAATTTGATTTTGAAATATCTATATATTCTATGTATACAAGTCATGAGTGTAATACATGTGCTAAATCTTTCTTGAAGAAGAAAAACGCATAATTTATGCATATAATGTTCGTATAGTGGAAAATAAAATACACGGAGTGATAATAAAAAGGTTGATTCTGGTTGAACATTAAATTTCAACTGATCGAAAAATGCGTGTATGAAAAAAAAATTATGGAAGAAAACTGGAAAGAATTGACATGAAGTGTCAACTAGAAGAAAAATGTTCACTTTTTCTTATGCATGATTGAAATATCCTGTGTGTAAATTCAAATGTTTGAATTAATTTAATTAAATTAATATTCTGCATCAGAATCATTTCGTAATCATTTTCCGGACTTTTGCCTCAAGAATATCAAAAAACTTCCAAAAACAGATTACCCTAGTCAAAGAATCCTGCAGAGAATCTTCCATGAGTTTGAATCAGTTTTCTGTTCCGACATCAATGAGAATCGATCGGTTTAATGAGATTCTTTGAGTAGGGTATATTTTTTCGTCAATTTTTCATGGAAGAGCTGCGCAAATTGATGGTTATGTCGTTGAAAACTATAAAGCAATAACTTCATGAACGAAAAATACACTGTTCCAGTAAAGAGTGAAATAACAACCTCACAGTGATTCTGTTTTTCTATGTATACATTGATTCGAAATGAGGAAATAATCGGAAAGTCAATGTTGAAAATTGGATGAATTTGATAAATTGAAATGGAACGCAAATTCAATTTCACAATTGTTTGGGTGTGGTATTCAAATATGAATTTAACGTGAAATCTGAATATGAATTCGATTATGGAATGAGGATTCACATGCATTATTATTCGACATTTATCTCTGTATATGCACTCAAAGAAATTATTTTGTTGGAATGTGATCAACAGAAGAATGTTGTTATCCCGAAAAAATTTTTTTTGTTCAAACGAAACTCTCCCGTTGGAATAAAAACATCTATTTGTTATAATAACAAAAAAATTTTATCATCTCAACGGAAGATTTTCGTCGACACAACACAAATTTCGTTAAAACAATAAACACAACTTTTCTTTATTGATCACATTTCAACAAAATTATCTCTTCCAGTGTGCTCATTGAATGAAAGACATTACGTTACATTTGAATATTCTTCTCTCAGAAAAAAATTCGTAATTCGTAATAATCATTGTGTTGTAAAAACATTTAACAGTCTCACACGAATACGAAATAAATACGAAAGAAGGAAGGAAAACAGGAATTGAAAGTAAAGTTCACCTGTTCGTAAATGACTTCATTTCTCGGTCTGAAAAGTTGTTATATATGTAATACAAACTTGCTAAATTCGTTAGGGAAGTTGATTCACAAATACGAAACTCGTTTTGTTTTATTCCCTGCAAGTCGTTGGTTCAGCAATGTATTACATTCTACCGAAGATCTCGAATATCACATTAAGATTTCTCCAATAGTCAATTGGATAGAATATTAAATTCGAAGTTCATTCGAACACAATTCACATCGTTATACAAGATGCTTTAGAAATCACGTATTCCATTAAGGAAATTCATTCTGAGAAAAGAACACAATAATTCCCGCAAAAACATGATTAAGATATGGATGTTTTGAATGTTTCACTTCTTTTTCCATGTTCCGATCTTTCGAAAATCCTTCATTATACGAAATTATTGCTCTCACTCTAATTATCCATATTTCACTGTTAATTGGAAAATTGAAAATCTGAAGGTCAGTTTTGAGTACCGAAGTCAATGCATATTTGTCATACTTAGTCGGATATTGTGGACAAAGGATTTATATCAGAACGTCGATGAGTAACCCAGACAGCACAAATTTTTGATTGTCTCAAAGATGTCTTATGCAACCATTTATATTGTCTTTAACCCTTTCAGGACCACGGGCACATAGATGTTCCGGTGAATTTTTTTTTCATTATGGTTTGTCTCAAAGAAGGTCCCAGTATGCACTGTGATTGTTTGTTGCTGAGGAAATATATATTTGTAATGAAACAAACTCAATAAATTAATGATATTTTGAGAAATTATCATTTCATTCATATTTTATCAGTAAAATACTAGTATCAAAATGTTCTTCTCAAAATCACCTAGAGGATATTTTTCAAATGTTCTTTGAATTTTCAATTTCAGCAATGATTCGTGATGAAATATTGGCTATTCGTCTTGGCAAATTGAGGACGATCAGCCCGAATATGTGACTTACCGTATCTGCTGAAATACAGGAGCTAAAAATTCTAATGTAACAAATTCATTTCACTTGGTGGGGTGTAGATTAAGGAAATTTCCATTATTTCTCCCTACTAACAGCCGTGATCTTACGGTCCTGAGAGGGTTCAGATAACTTCGGTTAAGAAATCTAAAAGTTGTCATCAGATCTATTTTAGACGTCTTTTGGATTACTTACTGAAGACATCTCGAAGATAGTGAAAACTGTTGCATAAGACGCCTTTAAAATGAACAGTGGAGATCTTCTAAACAATGACAAATTTTTTCTTGTCCAAATACTACTTTGTAGAAATCACTTCAGTAATTCTCTGGACGATTACAAGGCCTGGTAAATTGTCGAAGTGATTTCTGCGACACTGAGAAAAATCTGCATTGTAGAAATCATGTTTCAATATAGTATTGTATTTGACGGTGAAAAATACATTATTTTGGTTATTATTACCATGAGCTAGGTGATAAATACCACCTTTTTGGCGAATCAAACCGAATGTACGGTGAAATTCAACACTGAAAAGGTACTTTTCACTTTTGAAAGGCTGGCTTCAGTTTTCATTATTTGACGTTTGAAAAATATACGAAATAGAGGTTATTTCTACATTTCATTTTTCTTAGTGTAGGGTTTAACTAAAATTTTGTCAAGTTATATCGTTAGATCAAATTTCTCCGAGCATTAAATTCGGTTTACTTTCGTCCTTTTGATCTGAGAATACCGTACCTGATGCATATGTGACCGTCTCGTATGGTCCGTGATACCATCATTCAATCTTTCACATTCAAGAGTGTAAACATGCTGCTTCCATCGTTTTCATCCATGAACGGGCTCTAAGACCCTTCGACGCCTTTCAGAGAGGAAGATTCTCTAGGAATTCGATTGCTGTATATAACATGGGATATTGAGAGACGAGAGTCACAAGACTCGCAAGTATAAATGATTACGACATCAAGATGCAAGATATTGTGAAAAATCCTTTCTCAAACTTCATGAATACACACGAATAACAAGTCATGGATTTATAGTTCCTTATTTCCTGAATTATCAAAAGAATAGCAAAATCTCCAGCGAAATATTTTGGAAATCAAATTATCGAGAACAAAATTATTCGGAAAATGCATGCTTCAAACGGGATAGCGGAACAAAATAGTCTTTAGGAGGGGGGGGGGGGTGATGTGAATTCGGCGAGATTTTGAGAAGTTTTTTGAACGCTACATGTGATATGAATTAACTTAATTGATATATAGTGACATCATCATACAATATATGAAGAATATTTCCTGAATTTTTCGAACAAAAATATTGATAATTGACTCGATAGTAACAAATTTTCAGAGGCGCCTCAGTGAGAAGACGGTGTACAGTTCAAATCAAAATCTACTTGACCGGTTCTTTTGCAATTTAGCGTAATACTTCCTAACATGAATGACTAGGTAACTGTGAGAGCTTTTTTTTTATACTTATTGATTTCACAATAACAAATAGACCCATTTTTTGGAGCGAAAATCTGTGTTTTCACTTCAAAGTGTCACAAAAACTTCTGAAATTGGAAAAAAGCTCTCACGGTGACCTAGTCGTTTATGTAAAGAAGTAGTACACTAAATTTCAAAAGAATCGGTCGAGTAGATTTTGATTTAAGGGGTTACCCCCACTTGCAATTTTGAAAGAATCGATTGTCTTTTAATTGCATTTTTTTAAGTATAAGTATCTGAGAATATGTTCTGAAGATTTCAAGTCGATCTGAACGAAATTGACTGAGATATGAGCGCTGAAAGGGAATAATCCGTTGTGTAAACAACTGGCTGGTCTGCCGAGAGCACTCGTGAAGGAAGAATGTTACGAAGGCAACACCAAATTCCCGTTTTGCAAGTGGCATCGTCGGCGGAAGAACTTCTGTATGGACCCGGAAT
The DNA here is from genome assembly GCA_018340375.1 of Gonatopus flavifemur. Lineage (NCBI taxonomy): Eukaryota > Metazoa > Arthropoda > Insecta > Hymenoptera > Dryinidae > Gonatopus > Gonatopus flavifemur. The sequence goes on from JAFFJZ010000002.1 coordinate 26,074,643, forward strand.
ATACGACTCTATGTAAGTTTACAAAAAAACAATTATTTTCTTCGTGTAAACTGAAATTGAAACTTTAAACGCGTTTTTCTCGAAATGGCATTTCTGAAGTCGGTGACCAATATTACTCAAACACTAATGGATCGATCTTCTTGAAACTTTGCAGGCTCATTTAATACAAAAAAATTCAGTTTTTGATCGTTCGATTTGTCGTTTTGAATAAAAATGGCCGTTTTATAGCCAAAAAAACAGTCGTTTTTTTTTTCGTTAAAATCGAACCATCAATTTTGACTGTCCGCCATTTTGTGAAAAATGGATATTCTTTCAAATCCTTCGATTCAAGACTAGTTTATACTTATGTTCGACTAAATCCATCTACATTTCCTGTTTCAGATGATCCGCTTCACCGCAATGTTGGTCACCGCAAACCGTATACATGAAAACATTATTTCTTTGACGGCCATTCGCCACTAAACCATCTAATATTTTCCAATAAAAAAATCACTGAAAGTTATTCAAGATGTGTTCTTCAAAATGATATATTGATCGATCGAAAAAGTTTTGTAGTTTTCTTTGGAAAAATTCATGAAAAAGGCCTTTTTTGCGCTACAAGTGGGGATAAACCGTTAAGAGGGGAAACCACATTAGGAGGTTCAAAAAATCGATTTTTCTATTGCATGAATCGTGGGCTCAACTATCCAAGAATGTCCTGTCAAAATTTCAACACGAAATTCCCATTCGCTTAGATTTTATGAGCATAGAACCACGCGCACTTTGATTTCGACTTTTAAACACACTGGAGTCATTGGAGTCGGAGGAAGGTCGAAAAGTTCGGAAAACCTACTGCAAGGGCAAAATAAAGCATACAAAGGGGCAGAAGGGTTGATGTATGGTGCTGAAATACCTGATCAATCAGCGAACACTTCACATTCTTGTTAACTTCCTTAAATTTCTAGTTTTCAAGAATTTTTTTTTCATACGCGTTTTTCTCAAAATGACTTTTTCCACATCTGCGAGAGTCCTCACTCAAAAACTAATGAACCGATCATGATGAAATTTGGTAGCCTCGTTCTTGATGAAATTACGAAGAATATGAACCAACTTTTGGGATGATATCATAATTTTAAGGGTGTTTTTTGTTGCATAATTAGTGACAAAAAGTGGTGAAAATTGAAAAAAATTTTTTCAACACCTGCCAAATTTTTGTTTTCCATTATTTCCAATCTGAATTGAGATTCATATTCTTAGGAAATATGTGATTTGGGTGAAATAAAAACCCTCTTGGTTTCAGATGAAAATTAGAACCGCTACAGGTCCCGGGGTCGGAGAAAATCCTTTACCATATTTGCCGAACAACAGGGTATAACTCCATCATTTCCCCCCAAATGATTTGAAAAAATTCACGAACCTTGTTCAAAACATCAATAAAATGATGTCCAAATTTGATCGAATTCCAATTAATCCTCCCCACCCAAAAAAAAATAAAAAAAAATCAATACTTTTGTTTGGAAAATTCAGGGAATATATTCTTCATATATTGTATCATGATGTTACTATTGATTGAATGAATTTGTTTCACATGTAGCGTTTGAAAGAATTCTTAAAATGGGGTCTTTTTCTCGTCAAATTGATGCTACCCCCCCCTCCCTCCCCCCTTCCCCTCAAATGCAATCAATTCTGAACATGAATATTCCTTAGCATTGCAAATATTTCAACCAACATTATTTTGTATCAAAAAATACATTCCGAAGATGAGTTGAACGACGTTTAACTAAAGACATTTTCTTTTTCCTCAAAACTTTCTGAATTCAGCACTCAAATCATCAGTGTGAATGATTCAGATGAGGATTCTGGATGTTTTGATAAAAACAAGTATTCTAAACAAATTTCTCTGAAAGTTTTTGTTCCAGAAGAAACGATGAGGAATAATTTCCAAAAATTTCAGAGATGCATCAAAAAGAAGCCACCTAGTTGCGGCAATTGAAATTCTTTGATTCCAACTAAATTGTAGCACGCGCGCACAAATGATGGGGTTGTAATATGAGAAATGATTAATATTGTTCTGTAAAAAATCGAATTACTGTTGTTTAATTGAATTTCTATTACCAAACTCTTTTCCTCAGTGTGGACAAAGATGCATCAAAAACGTGGTCTACGATTCCTAAAACGTATAAACGTGGAATGTGCGAAAAATTGATGTAGATATTGAACCGTTCAATCAACGCTTAACACTCATCAACTGCAAATCAATCGAAAGTTGATGTATGATGCTCTTTCAGTGTTGTAATTGTCCAGACAACCTGATGTAGATTTGCAAACCACTTTTCTGAGAATATTTTGAAACAATTTTTTTAAAGGGATACCAGCAGCCCCTGACGATGCAACCCGAGTCAAAACTTTTCTGACAAATTATCAAAAAATAAAGCAATGAGAGGGAAATATCGCTCTGTACGGGCCATCTTTATTAATTGAAGGAGGTCTGTGCAGAGCGACATTTCGATTTCATTTCTTCCTTTTCCTAACTGATGGATCCGGTTACATCTTCAGGGGTCGTTGATATCGCCTTGAATAATTCTTCTGAAACACCAAAAGATATCTTTGACATGTTTCAAACTCATTTTCGAATCATCTATTGTTTTTTTGTGTGAAAAATTTTTTTGAAAGATAATACGAAAGGATGATGACCGAATTAGTCAAATATCGAGGGCTAGGGATGCATGTGTACCGGTTCAATGATATAAGCGTAATCAATTTTTGTAATACCACTGAGAAGATTTATTAATAAAAACACAAATCAGAATCTAACTTCTTACGACGAAGGGAAAGCTTTGAAATATGTAATCCTTATAATTCCGTGCCAATTCGCACCCAAATTACCGCGTGTAACCACCAAATTGTGCACGCACCCGTCACCATGGCCAGACACCATGGACGCTCAACACACACTGAGGCTATGCCGCCTTCACGGTACCAACCTCATCAAAGACTACCAACACCATCAGTGTTGCTAACATTAAATTTTATATAAATGAATAAAAGCTTATATTTGGATCTTCCGATCATTCTTTTGGAGATGAGAACTTTATTTGTGAATCACAAAGATACTCTCATAAGAATTTTTTTAGATATTTTGGAATACACGTCACTTAAGGATAATTGATTCGACCGAGCCTTTATAAATAATAATTCATAACTGCAACTTTGCATTCCAAATGACTGTGTTGTTTATCACAGTCCAACAATAAGATACTCTGAAGAATTGAATGGATACGAAAAACTCGATGTTTCCTTTACATCCACTGGAATAATAAATATGTTCAATAAGAACGTTATTTTTCTATGCAGACTGTTGGATTCGATGCCATCCATCATGTGAAGCAGCAATATTTTTTTCTTACGCCATGTCCCAAAGGTCTTCGTATCCTATAGGTTGGAATATATATTTTCTTGTCAGCATGAATATGCAATATGTTTTTCTACTTCCTTATATCGCTTCTCTCCAACTCAGTGAAGTCGGCTATCGATATAACGAGAATACGAGATAAGATTGAACAAAATAAACATCACTGTAAAAAATAATCGAAATTTTTCAATGTACATTAACCGGAAAATTCCATTCACTGATTGGGAAATCAATTTCCGGCACATTTATATGAAATTTCCCATAAATTGATCTGAAAATTCTAGACTTAAATTCCTACCGCATGTATGTGTTAATTACTTTACATAAATGTATAGGAATTTTCCCATAGAAATTTTTCACAGTGATCCTCTGACAATTCCAAGTTGTGCCGCGAGGAAATTTTCAATTCTAACAGAATTATTCGATCACTTACTTTGATTGATTATAATCAACAATTAATTCAGCAACAAGATCAGCCCCACATTGTTATACAAGTCACATATCGCAAGTGTAGACCTTTTCAATTGAAAATTTAGCTTCAGACTGAGAATATCTTGTTGATATCAAACCGTTTCCTTAATAAATAGGAAATGCTTTCACTAATTCTTTTGAAAAAGATCAAGAACAACGTCAATACCCACACAGCGCCACAATCCCAGAAGAATTGATGAAGAATTCTCATTGAACTCATTGTGGGTAATAATACGGTTTTTTCGAAATTTGTTACATTTTTATCTCGCTTTTTGCAATGGAAATCTTCACAGTAATTGTGGCTGACGTGAATACACTGAGAGAAAGGGTCTATTCAAATATTCGACAGCTAGGAAATTTAGTCTAAACTGAATTTTATTCATCTTCTGTATTTTTATGTTAAATTAATTTCACAAACCTGCCTGTTTCTAGTTTACTGAGAAAAATAACAAAAATTCTTATATTTTCGAGCGGCATTTTTTTCCGTGTATTTTGGAAACTAAACAGACTTCTAGTAATTTTATAAATATATGTCAATGAGATGAACTTTAGGTCTAAAATAAATGAGAATATTTGAAAATTCGATGCTGCTTCTACACCTACTTTCATTTCAAATTGAGGAACTTTCCATTTATTCAATGTGTATTTTCATAGAAAAATTGTCAAGATCTAACCGTGGATTCCCATCCACATGTTTAAAACAAAATTTTAAAACAATAAATATGATTTCACTGGGAATTTCTAACAATACAGTACGGGTATCTTGCAGATTTTGTGTGATAAAAATGATTTACATTCAACAGCCACATGCCTTTGCACTTTCCATTAGCTGAAGTCAACTAAGTTACATTATCATCATATCGCGAATCGTTTTATCTCACTTTGTACAAATAAATCTTCAAAACTTCTGAACATCCATTCGCATCGAACGAGTTCGTGAAGATGCTTCAAAATTCATTTAGATAACTTAATAATGCAGTGTAGTATCGCATCAACTGACACAGTCCTCCTATCACGATCCTTCAGATGAAATTTCAAAACTGTGTTTCTTTTTCGCTTGAGGGTAAAGATATCTCAAACCCACCAACTTATGCAATTACATCGAAGGACATTTGTGTAAACTGTTACAGAGAAGTACGATATACGAGAAAGAAATTGCCAATTTTTGGAGTACGATGGGGTTCTTTGTTTCCAATAAAAATTTAACAGAACCAACGTTTCCACGCAGAATGTGTTTTAAAACTCATCAATCTCTTCGAATTGAAGTGAGTAACAAATCGCTAAAGAACATCGTGTTGTTTTACAGCAAATTGAAAATTTTTCCTCAAGAATGTAAGAATGTATTCGGATGATAGATCGTAGGAAGACAGTGAAAGTGAAATGTTAGAGCTGAATAGGGAGGAAAATTGAATTTATTGACTAGGTAGAAAATATACCGCTTGGCCAGGGGAAAAAGAAGGGAAAGTTGAGAAAATAAATGCGCATAATACAGAAAACAAAAACACTTGAGAGTTGTTTTACTTTTTTGATATCAAGAGCTTCTCAGACATGTTTTAGTGCAGGATGGAAAGGGGAATTTGGTGTCACATCGAAAAGGGATACTCGAGCTGTAAAGAGAGTTTTACCAGTGAATTATTGAACATGGATTATAAAGGAAAAGAAGCAGAGAACTCGAATGTCAGAGTTTAACCTGCCGAACTGCATGTACTGAGAATATTTTCAAGAAAAATGAAGCTAAAAATAGCGGAATTGAAATATCATAAACCTTCAGCAACAGATTTGGTACTTTTGAAGTTATTGAAATTATAAGCTATATAGAAAAGACACGAAATGAGTGGAATATCAAGGCTTCTGCGAAATTTGAGTTGAAGAATATACCCGAGCAGAAAAATTTCATGGCCAGTCTCATGTTCAATATGGGCCCGATCGGGCAGTGATAGGTCTCACCTGATCTAGTCCTGGCGAGACCACGATTTGGTATGCCTGATTAGGGTCAACCAGATCTGGTCCTGATAGGTTTGTTATTTGGCCACCACTTTGAGAAATTTGAAAGAGACTGTACCCTGGTAGAGTTTAATTCTTCCCTTTTTCCCCCAAATTCCAACAGGGTACAGGCTGATTGAAAAATATCAAAAGTGGCGGCTGCTTGCCGCCCCGTCTTTGATACAACGGTGCGTTACATTCCATATCAGGACCTGATTTGAAATCAGACTTTCCAGATCTGGTCCTGACCGAACACCCAATATGAATTTCTGCTCGGGTATATTATAAGATTTTAATGTGAAAAGTATGGCGAGTTTTCCCTCGCTTCAGCGCTGGATACTATCCCTTGATCGTGGGAGAATTATTTTTTCACCAAAACCAGGGGATTTTCTCTATTCTGAGAGACTAAACCGTGTAGAAACTACTTCTAAAAATACAGTGCTTTTCCTCTGAATTTTACTGAATTTTGAAGAACTTCAATTGAATTTTGAAAAGTATTCTGAAATTTCAGTCATGTTCTTCAAAATTCAGCAAGATTTATCTGAAAATTTAGACAGAGTTCTTTTTAACTGTGATATTTTGCTTTGTAGGTGTTGAATTCTCCAAAAACTAGCAAACACCATATAAAAATTGTGTTGCCATGAATCGATATTAGATCATTTGCTGTTTCGAATATGAACACCCAAAATTTTTACGTGAGGTCTGAAAACAGTTTATGAAATTCGTTTTGATTTTTTGATGCGAAGTATTGTTTACCTAGGAACATGGAGAAAATGTAACAGACTATCCTGAATTTCGGTGTGAACAAACAATGAAGTTTTGAAATATTCAGAAAACTTCTGGTACATTTTGTTAACATCTAGGAACAAATTTTTGGACTGATGATATGGGAACAGTATCCCTACTGTTTTCATACTTGCATTTAAAATCACAAAAAATTCAGAAAACAAGGAACTATGTGGGTTTTTGAATCATCAGATCGTCTATGGAAGCATTCATGCATAAATGATGCATCCCCTCTTTACATGGTTTTCTTCTACGGGGGTTTAAATATTAAAATCCACACAATTTTTCCTCTCCATGCAGATCGGAACAGACGTCGAGTGATGTTGAAAATTCGGATAGAATATCACTTCGATAATATTTAATGAAAATAATATTGTTGTGGCACAATCTCTTATAGAATTTCAATGTCTCCTTATTGCGATCATTTATATCCCACTTGCATCAACTATTTGCTTTCAAGGATCCTCCTTTTCTTTACGATCGTTTTAATTTTGGTACCTCTGATGCAATTCGTTGCACTAGATCGAATAGGGGGCTCCTTAAATACCACTGCATCGTACTACCACATATCAAAAATCTTTTTTGATAACAAGTAGTAAACTCTGGAACACGATCCCAGATAACATCAAGTGTAGCTCTTCCCCTATCGTCTTCAAAAAGAGGTATTATGACTTCTTGCTCACCTCCACCCTTTCTCACTCATAGACATATACTCCTTTTCAAGTAGGTTCATCGTGGTTCATCTTACGCTTTTCTTGCCTTCACCTTCATTCTGCGCATTTATAACTATTGTATCTCTATCTTATATCTGTATTTTCATTTCTCACACCTTTGTAATCTCATCCTCACTCTCATTCTCATTTCATCTTTATTTTTAAGTTCATTCATTCTGCCTTCTTTTTGCTTTTCGGGCTGTGGGTTTAATGCTGTATATATATAAGTATTTTTGTATATAATATCTTTGTTATTGTTTATACTTCTTTCTCAATTGTTCCACAGGATTTTCATCCTAGAACATAAATAAACATATCTATCTATCTATCTATCTATATTAAAAAAGATACAAATATTGACGTCAATGTTCATACACTGAGGGAAAGGGTCTAGTTGAATTATTAGACAGCTAGGAAATTTAGCCACTCTATTCAAAAATTTAGTCGAACCAAATAAATTTTATTTGTTTCATTTTTAATTTTTTATTTACATCAGATAAACTGGTGCATTCATATTTTATTTATGCGAACTAAAATTTAGCTGGGACAACGAAATTTTAGTTGCCACAGTGCTGGGTGCCTTTCTTACAGTGTAATGCACGAAAATTATATATATATATATATATTTATGCCAGTCTTCTCATTAGACAGGGGATGAAATCCGATTATAACAGAAACTTTAGAACCCCTCGATAAAACGCAGGTTAAATTTCAGTCCACTTACGAAGTTTTTTTCTCACCTCTTCTTCGCCATGGCAGCACAGAAAATCTTATATTATCCAAGTTGAACAAAACTACCCTATACGTGCATGAGACCGGTTATAGTATATGTATGTGGATAACGTGTGCTAAGCAAAACACACTAAGGAAGGAACTTGATAGTGGCACGATTTATTACTCAACTAAGTTGGTCGTGAGAAGATATAAAAAGAAAAGAACTACGAGTTAACTTGTACATACACATACATAGCTGTATATATAAAAAGAGAAGAAGATGGAGCAAAACGTGAGGGCTCTGGCCTCACGGGAGGAACGCGAGGGGCGAGCCAGCAGTACGCGAACTAACTCTTCAACGCGTTTAATCATCGAAATTGAAACTTTTCAAAAGTCGTTTCATACTGGCACCTTCACCACGACTTTTTCCATGGATTCTTGTTGTAATCTCAGGATATCAAAAAGTTCTGTCAAGTCAACATTTCGCATTCACTCACGAACTTCTCCCTTGGGTCTTGCAGTATATCAATACGAATTGCAGGAGGCGTCATTCTAACAGGTACGGTTTCAATGAAGTTTCCAATGAATGAGTTCGATGTAACGCAACGTGGTGCACTGAGAAAGAAGAGGAAAGTTAATGAATGAAATCAAAATATATAAAGAACAGAAAAAACATTGATACGTTGGGTGCAGGAACGTGCATACATCTGAGGGTGATGTTCTATGCCAACCGAAACATACACGGAAAAAAAAGAATCAGTTGAAATAACTATTTGACTTGTAAGCGCATATGGACCCATTGCTTTTTCCGTTGATTTATCTAATTTTTGTTGTTGTAAATCAACTATTTTTGGAAGGATTTTTTTAAATTAATTAAACCAATGAATAAATTTGTTATTCCAACGAGAAAAAAAATAGGTCTATATGCGCTCAGAAGTTAAATAATTATTTCGATTATTCTTTTTTACCGTATAAACAATACATCATACAAGGATTTTAGGTAATTTGTCATAAATTTGGAAACAAATATTCAAATACCGGAACCATTTGTCTGTCTCACAAGCGGACATTTACATAATATTGTCAGGAGACATTCCAAATTTCGAATGATAGATGGTCAAGGCCCAGACAAACATATTTTTGTGTAATTGATTTTTCTTGAAAGAATTTTAGTTGATAAAATGTATATATTTTAAAATTCTTCTAAAAATCCAAATATCTCAATAATAATTCGAGAATTACCCAGCGATTAGTGGTTATGTGGTACGAAATTGACAAATCTTGAAGATGCAATTATGGCGGCAACTTTCAAAGTGATCGTTCGGTAAAGTCACGATGTGGGAATAATAACTATTGCTAGTTGACTTGATTGTGTCAACTTTTATATATATTGTGGAATTTTCCTGAGATAATTTTTGATCCTGCCACTACGAAATTCAAGTAGTTTGGGCAAAAAAAAGCGCTGAATTCAAATAATGGGTTGGAAATTCTTCGTGAAAATGGAAACTAGGATGAAGCAACAACGAAGATCATGGTGGATCGTAATAAAAACATCTATGAAAAGTTAGCAAAGAGTAAATGGAATGAATTCGGAGAGTATTTGAAGCAAAGTTTGGAACAAAAGAAAACGTGTAAAAAATTAAAGCTCCGTGAAGAGTATAAACAATATGAGAACATAAAAGTTTCAGCCACTAGGCGAGTTTCGAACTCATGAATTTCGTGACTGCAATCCAACGTCGATTCTATTGAGCCATGAGATACTGTGATTCCTAGTAGTTCAAAACCGATACTTGAAGTCTTTATGGAATGATTCGTATTATACTTCACGGAACGTAACAGTACTCTTCCCAAAACGGCATTGTAGGTTATGAAGCGTATTGGAAACTTATAATTTCAGCACTCTACAGCAAGCAATTATTATACGTTTCAGCAAGAGAAAATTGGAACCTTCTTACGTTTCTTCCAAGCTTTGAGTACGCTTATTACGAGCATATATTTTCACAAGGGATACTACACTGAGAGAAAAACAAATAGTAAATTAATAGTAACAGTTGGGAAAGGACTCAACTATAAGTAGTTGGTTGATTAACGGTTTCACTAACTATTTCATTGTCAACGTAACTAATCTAAATAGTAATTTTTACAATCCATATTCTTATTGAAACTACGAAGTAGTAAAACTTATTATCAGTCATAGTTGAGTCCTATCCCAATGGTAAGTCCAACTATTTTTCTCTCTGAATGTTTTTCTAAAGTGAATAAGGAACAAATCACAACCGTATTATGAGATATAATATTTTATATTCCATTCAACCTAGATTTGAATTCAAAAAATTGAAAACTTAAGTACCCTGAACGATATTTTCGGTAACTGGTGGTGAAGATTGAAACTATCTCAAAGCCTGCATCAAAAATTCTCCACACCAACAGGGAAGATAACCCACATATTTTTCTTGCAACGTGGATAGAGTGAGTCATTTAGAATGAAAAAATAAATGCAATCTCATCAAATATGCAATACCGCACTGAGAAAAAAGCAACATGATCACAGGAACTATATTCGCATGTTCGAGGATTCACGGCTGCACGGTAACTGGAAATTTGGTTATGATCATAGGGAGAACAAGATAAAATCGCATGAATGTAGTTGTAGCCCGTTGTGGGCCAACTACGTAAAAAGGTTCAAGCTGAAATAAACTACGTGTTCTGGTTATGAGAACCAGATTCTTCTCTCAGTTGAATGTTATAAGGAATATGAATAAAAAAATCAACGTGAGTTTAAGAACAAGGTATGTTGAATTTCCCACACCTTTCTACTCTGTTGAAAAATTCTGATGTATTCCGATGGATTCCCAGAGATTCTGTGACGGAACGACATGGTGTTTCCATAGGAAATTACACTGAGAAAGAAGAAGTTGTAAAATTTTTATCTTGCGGATGCACTCTTTGGAAGATTTCAAAAATAGTTCGAGCCACAGAAATTTAAGTGGATTTGATAAAAGCGAGTGTGAGATATACCACAGCTGATGTAAATTCCACATCCCCACCGTGCTTAAAAAATCCGATTTGAACTTATCAACTCGTCAATCAGTATTTTGTCCAGGAATTTTCCTATTTGATCTTATTCAAATCTGATCGGTTTGAATAGGAAATTTTTACTAAATGAGATATAATTAGAAAAATCAGATCATATACATTCGACTTTACTGCTTGAATCCCATTGAGTAGAAATTTCTTATCCAAATCGATTGTATTTGAATGAGAAAATTATAGGAAAATTGCCGGATAAAAAACTGATTGTCGAGTTAATAAGTTCAAATCGGATTTTTGAAGCAGGGCAGCTGTCAAATCAACTAAAATCGTGGTAGCTCGAACTACTTTTTGAAATCGTCCAAATATTGACTTCACAAGATATAAATTCCACAACATTTTTTTCTGACTGAATTTTCCATCGGTCATCGTGAGGTTCCACCGATTGTCCCAATAAAAACTCATAGAATATTGACCCCCCCCCCCACACGTTTTTGGAATCTGAATCGTTTATAGAAACGAAACGAAACGAAAATTCGAACTTTCAAAATCTAACGGATCTGATGGAGAGTCAACCTCTCGACCACTGTTGCCAGGTGAGGGAGAACTAGGGTCTCTTCATTCATCATTCTATTCAATGCAGCCAATTCATTGATAGATTCCCTTAGAAATCCCCCTAACCTGACATCTCTGCTCTCGACACTGGAAACGTCATTTAAAAAATGTACCGTGAAATTTTGGAGCTCCAAAAGCTAAATAATTCTTCATTGGATTATTGATTCATTTCAATAAACGATCAAAACTCCAGTAAAATGACATTGAATCCAATAGAAACCTATGGCGGCTGTGGCAAAAAGACACGGAAAATCGATAGAAGCTCATTGATTCCGATAAAATTACACCTATCAGGGTCTATTGGTATTTTTCAATAGGGGAGGGATAATTCTATATGTTTAATTATTGACTGCATGTCTCCTCCTTGGTGAAAATTTCAATTTCAAGAGTTTTTCAGGAATGCTCAGAATATTTTCAGAATTATTCTGAATTTTATAGAGACTTGCAAAAATTTACAGAGAATGTTCGAATTTTGAGAGTTTTTTCTGAGATTCTCAGAAATTCTCAGAGGAATATTTCCACCAGGGTTGCTGACGATATTTTCGTTTCTGGAGAATTGAAATATAATATTTTTTACGGAAAAAGATCTGAGAGTTATTCTTCAGGCCTTCCAAAGCCCCACCGGGCCCTTGTGAAGAACTTGCAAGCTCTGGTAAAAACGTGGATAGATTCGGATAAAAATTTGCAGATGGATACGAAAATAGGGTTCAAATGGATAGAAATGCGATCCACTTTTATTCGTTTCGATCCTATTTTTGTATCCATCGGCAAATTTTTATCCGAATCTATCTGCGTTTTTACCAGGGAGACCTAACAAGGCCCTGTAAGAGCCTAGAGAATGATTAAAATGATCCCTACTAGAGAATACACAACGAAAAATTTTGTCATAGGTGGTCCACTCAGAGTTTGTGTTGAAAACAACATATTAAATCCTGAAACTCACAGATTTTCAGTGTAAATTTAACATTTTTGTGTTGATTTGATACATTTTTTGTTTCAATATGTAACATAAATTGTGAGTGGACTTTCTTGGACATACACGTGCGTTAACCCTCATTCACCCCACGGGGGTCTGAAGGGAACAAGAGGTTTTCGAAAATCTGATCTTCTGTCCATAGGGATGAACGGGTAGGATTTGAAACTATACGGAGAGAAATGTATGATAAAAATCGTATAGTAATAATTTTCTGTATACGATGTATTCAAAAATATAATCAGTTTCAAAAGTCAATCTAATGTGACTTCCCTGCTTAAAGTGTCATATAGAATCGTATAGAATATCATAAAATATGATTCAAAAACATGATAGAAACTGTGAATCTTATCATGTTTTTGAATCATAATCTATGATATTCTATCCCTAGTAAAAATGAATCATATAAGAACATACATAAAGCATATAGAAACCATATATGGTCATATATGACCATATATAATTCATACGCAATCCATATTGAATCCGTATATGATCATATATGGCCCATACAGAATCCATATTTGACCTTTCGATGCAAGACTTTCCCATACATGTGAAAAAATTCTGTCACATATGAAATATTTTTCGTATATGGATTTTATATGGATTATATATGAGTCATATATGATCATATATGGATCACATATGGATTAAATATGGATTGTATATGATTCTATGCATTTTCATATATGAATAATATATGAATTTTATATGTATTATGTATGGATTATGTATGGGTCATATATGTTCGTTTTTTACTAGGGATACGATTCTATATGACACTTTAAGCAGGGTTAATATATTTTTATAATAAAACGATTATATTGAAATTTACTAAGAAATATAATCAGTTTCATACACCAATTACAATAATTTATAATAAAAACATGTATATTAACATGTCATAAAATATATAACAGACATTTATATAACTTATAATAAAAAGAAAATTCGTAATAAAACTTCTAATAATGTCGATAAAACCATCTAATAAAAACTCCCTGAACGGGCGCGAGGTGGCGTTGATGACGCCCCGAACGTTAGAGAACTCATAAGACTGAAATTTAATATGTAGTGAATATCCATATAAAAAATATGTCAGTATTTTTTGAGAAATATGATCATTATAAGTACTGTATTAATGTATTATTATTAATAATAAGTATAATAAAAAAAAAATACGAAGAAGAGTGGAAAAATGTGCAATTTGTCTTAAATTTTGTACAACTGTGACAATCCCTAACAGCACTGGGAGGTTTTTAAAACGTTCCAAGAACGTTGGGACGTTTTTAAAACATTCTCAGAACGTTTTCAAAACGTCCAGGGACCTTGGTGCTATTAGGGATAATATAACACACGGAGGAAAATGATCACGTAAGAATTACATGAAAAGTGAGGTTATAATTACGGGGTGGATTTCATGTAGAATTTACTTCAGAGTCCTGTTGGATTTACATTGTTATCATGGTTACCATGGCAACACGCCTGCTGTTTACTTCAGTAGCAATGTACACATAACATTGGTCCCAATGTGAATTTTACTCCAATTGCATGCACTTCAGCAGTTATGTCAAAATAACAACAACCAATGCAAAATCCACCCGTCATTTTTTTCCGTGCATATTTCGAGGAAATTTCCAAGCACTTGTGGAATTCAATTAGGAAACATGAGAGTGATCTATGATTCTTCATACAGCTGGTTTACCTCCTATTGAATTGTGGGCATATTCGTTTTCATGGCGAATGAAAAGAATATTACATCCCAAATGACTATTGTAGTTTACTATTTGCGCATTACCATATTGAGAATTACAATAGAAATTGTGGTATTTCCTGTGAAATTGGATAAAAACACCATAATATCTGCTGTCATTTTCAATATGGTGCACGAATAGTGAACTACAACAGTCATTTTGAATACAATATTCTTTCCGTATGTACATTTCGGTTGTTTAATATATTTTATTGCCAGTTTTAGAATAAAATTATAATAAACTGTACAAGATAGTTCCAATACACATCAATGCATGGTATATACTGTGTATTATGTTGTATAATTAATTTGAATAAATTTTCTAATAATGAAGATCTTCTTCTTGTGCTCAAAGTATTCAGTATTATATCAGATAGCTATCCCTATTTTTACCATATTTTTTAATAAGGGTTATTAGAAATTTAATAAATGTTATTATATACATTTCTCTCCGTGTAGAACAAGGATCAAGTTTGAGAACCATAGTACATTTTTGATTATGGAAAAAACTTCATTTAGTTGATTGCAAACCACAACGAGAGGTCAAAGAAAACATGCGAAAATACGTGGGGTAACTGAGGGTTAAAAATACACAAAATTTTCCACTGTGTATATGCAATATCCGTTGGAACAAGTAATTTCATTTTATGTAAAAACATTTGCTGTTTGGTATAAACTCATCCACACAGCACAACTGTCTCATTAATATTTCCAGATCATTGTGATGACATCACAATGTCTTCAGAATGTTGCGGAATATTCTAGAGATATCACTGAGCCATTCGTGCTATGTGGATAACACATTACCTTCCTCCAATAAACTGAATGTACGCGGAACTGGTTAAATTTCATTCCATTGACATTATATATTGTCTCGTGCACACATTCAATTACATTTATGACTAGGCATTCATTTTCATCCATGTACACGGAAGTTCTGTATTTCCTATTTGTTTTGAGTTTGATCGTTGCGAGTGTCTCTAGAGCGATTATACACATTGTATGTGTGAATACGACAGCGAACCGTGTTCGTCTTTTCAATCGGCATTCACCTGCGGTTACGGTTATTTAAAAATATGCTACTGGAAATTATTGGAATTCGAAAATTTGATCACTCATAACGGCTCTACGTGTACATTTAATCGAATCACTGTATGATACCGAAATGATTCAGCAGTACAATATTCATCACAAATATAATTGTGCTAGTTGCATCAACAGTGTGGAATCCACAGATCTTTACAATCACGTAATGGTGAATATTTATTCACTAGCCACCCACACAGCACTTTTGGTCTTCAAGATATCTTGAGGAACTAGTCAGAAAAGTTTAAGAAGTCTTATGCAACATGAAAAGATATCCCAAAGATGTCTGAAACATTTCTCACTTCTAAAAGACATCTAAAAGATATTTTTTGGAAGATCTAAAACTGTCTTTCCGAGATCTATCTATCTTTTAGACATCTCATAGAAATCTTTTAGAAGTAAGAGCTGATTTAGATTGGCTCGAGATATGTTTTAGAACTGAAATGCTGTGTGGGTTTACTGTATGTCTTCATATATTCATATTGATACTTTTTGCATCAACGGATATTTTCCTTTCACAATTGATTTTTTGTGACAATGAAGAAAAGTCTACTATTAAATTTTGAATAAAAGTACTCCATATATACATATTATACCAACGGTTGCCTTTGTTGATTGCAGGTAAATAAACCCAACAAAATTATAATCAATAGAGCAATTAGTAACTTTTTTTCAAATAAACTCCACGGTCCACACAAAAGAAATCAATGGTAAGTATTGAAATCTCCAAGCTTGTTCAGTTTGAATATCTGGAGAGGAAAGTTCTAATTATTCAATTATCGACTCTTCATGGATTCAGTACACCGCACTCAATTATACGCCACATCGCGACAGCATGAATACTTTGAACCAACTCTTCAGATACATTTGAATCAACATTCAAACGTGATTCACATAGAGACTCATGCTCTCATTGAACAGTAACAAGGTCCTATGTGAATATCGGTACATAAATACTGAATTGAGGAAAGAGAACAAAAGGAAAACTATCACAAGATTCCTCGTACAGAAGTATTATTATCTTCAAATCCATCAACGGAGTATTGTACTTATTTCAGTCACGTCTGGAGAATGAATTTCCTCATTTCGTGGAAAATCTTGAATTATATTAAACTGAGTGTTCCTCACTTGATGGAACTTGTATACCTGAATATTTGCCTCATTAAAACACTTGGTCTTCGTTAAAACAAGTCACACAGCATTTTAAATTGCAAAAACGTATAAAATATACACAATGCAAGTATATTTCAAAATAAGATTGAAAGAGTAATGTTAAATTGCACATCTAAGAATAAAATGATGTATTCTTCATTTATAATCCACGTATTATTGCAATATTCTTCCGTCGATACCTCACTTCTGCAATACGAGAAAAACGAATTCCATATCCGACACACCTATTCCCCCAAGAGAACATAGACCTTTCAAGTGAGAGGTAGGTGTACTGTATATCCACGTTCATGGAATGTTCAACGGACCATCAAATGTCCGAATGTTCGATGCATCTCTATTGAACATTCTTGGAACCTTCATATTCTCTTGGGGTGGCTATGCATTACATATACGTTGAGTCAAGCATTTCAGAGATGTTCGAAAAATACAATCAGTTCAACGACCGAATGAAATTCAATGCAACCTCAATATTAAAAATTTTATATGTATTTCAAATTCTATATTTATTGGATCACAGTTTGTAATTAATCTTTCACATGCATCACAGTGAGATAATTGGAAAAAAAAGAACACTTCCAGTCAGATGTTATAAAATCTTTGCATCGAAGGTAGGATTAGGGTATTCAATCATAGAAACTGACTCTCAATGATCGAATACTTTTTATTCATACATAAAAATCATTCCACTTGGGTGACTTTATCGATCAATTCTTGCGTTCTTCGTTGAAATATCGAGGAATCAAGTCGTCTGTCTTTTCTTCCCTGCATTCTCTCACCAGAACCGTTGATATTGAATTCATAAAGTCTTGCTTTTGACATCGTTTCTCGAGCCCCAAAGCCCTCCTACAATAGTTCAAAGATTACTAGTAACTAAATTTTGTGATAGTTCAAAGGATTTCAATGGAAAAGGGTATATTTGTACGAGAAGACTTCAACGGCATTATGTATTCATTGTCAACGAGTTATGGATTTTGAATTAAGGAATAGAAAATCTTTTAGAATTTTCAAATATTTCTTTCTTACTTTTGTTGAATATTATTTATCTGATTGAGACGAGCAGTGAAATACAATCGAATCGAAAAGATGAGTGGAAAAGAAGACAAATTTATGTTCAACATTTCGGAGAAATGTTAGAAATTGGAACCCAGTAGAATTCGATTCAATCTGTGCTTGCGATGTGCAAGAGTTTCAAGAGACCCGCGGAGAATGATGGTTCTTGTGAAGTGACCTTCTTTATCGTCAAAGATGGGAAGAATGGAATGTTTTATGCGAAATCAGTAAAAGAGTCCAGCCGGATCAGTGAATAAATCGTGTTCCTCGGCAATACGGATCATCCAAAATATCCAATTCATTTTTCAAGATATAATATTAAGGAATTGATATTTCCTGTTATTTATTCTTTCCAGGAATTCCATTTGAGATTCAATCTTTTTGAGGTGAAACCTGATTTCCTGATCCCGATAACAAATTTTAATCAAAATTTTGAAGAAATTTGAATAGTGGCATTATTTAGTGGATTAGTTCAAATAGAATGAAATATATACCCAATAATTTGAATTGAGTGGTATTCAAAAAGTTAATAAATATGAAAATTCCAAGTAGAACATGTTTGGAATCTCATCGTTCAATATCTTGAAATTTTATTCATCAGTGGCTTGAAGCAGCTTGGCCAACGAGTCTCCGAGTTTTACAACACTCTACAAGGGAATCCTTTTTGTGAAATTTAAAGACTGAGACTATATATGGGTTGCAATTAACGCTCTGCACGCGCAAGACATTCGACTGATTATACCTTCAAAAAGAAGAGAGCGAAAACTGAGGAAAGAGCTCTTTTCCTATACGTCCTTACACCTTTCATTCCACGCTCACTCTTGCTCTCTCTCTCTCTTTGCTTTTCTATTCCATTTTCTTTTAGCTTCCAACCTCTTTCCTTCTGTTTTCACCGGTTGAAAAGCATAGAACACGTGGAATCGTCGTCGCTGGATCGTTACGAAGCACGCGATTAACCCTTCCACTAACCGTTTGAATGCAGACGAGATACTCGGAGTTAAAAAACTGCAAAAAAGTCTTGACTCCAAGCACACAATTTATTTTCTTCTCACTAATAAACTTACTTAATTCCAGACAAGAATCGCGAGTGAAGGATTTTGAGGTAAGAGGGTGTCTGGGAATCAGCGGGAAGAAGTTTCAGTATGATGTATGATGATGATAGCTGGAATCCAAGCGGAATTGGATTTATATCGTTTGGAATGTATCAGTGATGTCTTACGAATATTTCCGTGATGTTACAACATTCTAATGATGTCGTAATAGATTTGGAGACAACAATAAAACATTTTGTACACTGAGAAAGCAGATCTGTTGACTCAAATGAGATTTGTTTATAGTAAATACACATTGTATAGTTGGAAACGGCCACAGAAATATTTATTAATATTAATTTCATTACATAGTTGATAAACACAGCACATATTTCATTGAGTCAACTCCATACCGATGATGATTCGATGGATCCAAATTTGATAAGAAGTCATATTCACTTCAAACAATTTCGATCAGTTTGAATCAAATAAATGAGTTGGTTATAGTTAATAAATACAGGTTGGTTGAAAAGTTTTGAAAGCAAAAATGAAAGAATGTGTATTTTTTTTATTCAATAGAGTCTCCCTCAACTTCAACACACTTATTCCAACGACCCTCCAATAATTTCATACCATCTCATGATTTTCTGGAACCACCGCAAAATACTGTTCCACAGCTGCAATACGACTCTATAAAAAAAGAAGTATTAACTCAAGTATTTATCGTGAAAATCATATTGGAAAGTATTAGATTCCAATACTTTTTCAATGCTGACAAGTACTGAAGTCCGATGCTTTTTGATACTTTTTTCGCGAGAAGTATTTGGACCAATACTTTTTCTTTATAAGGCATCTATGTGATAATTTTAATGTAGTCAACAAATATGGACTTGGATCGAATGAGTATGCACTCTAGATCGAATCACCACTCTCTAAAAATTTTAGAGTGAGATTCCACTCTTTAGGCAGCCAGAAATGAGCTTGTCGAAATTCCGAGTGAAATCCCCACTCTTTTAGAGTGGAAGTCTGAGGTTTGAGGCTAGAAACTCACAACCACTCCAATTTTAGAGTGAATTTTCCACTCTAAACGAGTGAGAATCCCACTTGAAGTGGACTGGTTCACTCCTGAGACTCAGCGGAGTGAAACGCGTGATTTTTCACTCTTCCAGATTCACAGAGGAAAGTTAGAAATTTCGATACCAATTCGACGTGATATCAATATTGGAAACTCGTTCTACTTGGTTTATACATCATGAATATATAAGTAACGGAAAAATAGGGAACACATTCAGGTCGTGAAGGGAAGATGTAAGATAAGGTTAGTACAGAGACAGAGATTACAAAAATAATATAAGACGTAAACGAACTGAAAGAAAGAGTATTTGGATATGAACCGTTTCAGTAGGAAGAACGTGAGCATATGGGTGAAAATATAAAGAAGCAAAGAGAGGAAAGAAATGGGGGCAGTCCAAGAAAGATATCTGAAGTGGTTACTTGAGTCGGATTGAAGAAGACCGGAGTATTTAGTGAAAGAGAAGCTTGAGGGGGATAAATTAAAAATGAAGATGTTAGAAAGTGCATTAAGATGTGAGAAAAAGTTCAAGAAACACACACAGCACAAACTTCATATAGAACTCCTCAAGAAATTCTTCCATTCAACTGTTTTTGATTTGGAAAAAACTGCCTTGAGACATCTAAAAAATTTCCTTTAGATTTTTTCAAGAAAGATGTTGGCGAAGAAAACAAAATTGTTAATCCCTACTTTTTATGGAACTTCATAAAACGTCGTCACTCGAAAATTCTCACTTCCTAATTGAAACCTCAGGCCTTTTTAGATCTCGGTTAAAAATTCTTGATGTTGTATGAGAATTATTATGGGTAGAGTCACGTATGGATGCTGAAAAAAAATGAAAGGGGAGAACAAAGCGTCAAAGTGAGAACAAAAGAGGGGAAATTTATGTACAGGAACTAGGTTTTCAAATGGAAAAAAACAATAAAAAAGAACGGGCAGAATGATTGAAAATATAATAAAAAGAGGCGTAGAGAAACAAGAGATAGAATGGAGAGCAAATTATTATGAACAGTCGAATACGAGAAGCAATTCGATGTAAATTCTTTCTTAATAGTTATATCTTGTTTTCAACACCCGAAGTGGTCGATTCCTTGGTCTGTGAACGATGAATACATTAGAATCGATTTCACATTAGCAGCTATGATCATTACACGCATTAGAGCAATATTCCACCCACAATTGTTTCGTGTTCATGGAACATAATGATTAAGGAAGAATTCATACTGAATTTCCTGTTTGTTTTTTTCAATTTTCAAGTGTGTTATCCTAGAATATCGTATATTTTCTCAAAGTGCGTAAAAGTTCGATAGAATCTATAAAAATTTATGACCGTTTGGAAATCGTTTCCCTCCCAACTGTGAATTGTAATCGAATTCCCACACATAAAACTTGATTTTATGGATCTCAGAAAAATTACATCAATTCAGGTGTGCGTGGATATCAATGCCCGCGAAGATGAGAAACTGTGAATCAATTATGTGCATACATCCTTTATAGAGTGTACCCTGTGTATAAATAGAGAACACATGATCTTTGTGAATGCATTTTCTAGTTCCATATGAGTCCTCGTACAACTTTGAAAGAACACTGCGAATGGTATTTCTCTGATTGAACATACAATACAATCTTGTTATAAGCAATAAATTGTGCTCGGAGGTGAGGAATTTATTGAAAAGGGATTGCACGGCGTTTCTTCGTTCTTCTCTCAACATTGGATCACGTCAGTCACGTCTGTGAATTGCGGGATAATGCTTGTTGTAATTATTCCCGTTTCTTCGTCATATTAGCGAAGCGGGAAGGGATGGAATTGACGAATCAATTTGAAATTCTTAATAAAATATCAAATTTTGTTGATATGATATTAGATTCTCATGGATTTCCACATGGACATGAACTTTTTATCACATATCTTCATTTTGCTGATCGGAATCTGGGTTAATTTCGATGATCTGCGTTGAAAAGTGATGATATTTATATAAGAATTCGGAAACTCCACTTCAGTCTTAAATATTCCCTCTAATAGAAATTTGATCAGGCATTCCCTATTCCCAATTGGGTCCTGATTAGGTTAGAATCCGAGAACCGTACACTGTAAAAAATATACTTCCTAAACTGCCAAAGAAGTTTGGCAGTTTTTTACATAAACTTTTTTTGTAAATTACCAACCAAAAGTTTGTAAACATTCAAAAAATTTTGTGATTTCACGAAGATTTTTGAGAATTCACAAACTTTTGTTCGGCAATTTACAAAAAAGGTTTGGAAATTATTTTTCCAAACCAAGTTTGGAAATTTCCAAGCATTTTTGTTTGGAATTCAACAAATTTTTTGTACAGTGTAGATAAGGAAAATCTTACGAGGCCCTTACAAGGGCCCTGCCTGATTTTCCCAATAGGATTCATATAGGATTGTAACGCAAGGGTACAATAGCGTTCGGATAAGATTTCCAGAAGATCGAGCAAATAAAAAGGGAAGACCCTAACGAAACCTGATGAGGACCTGATAGGAAATCAGGCGTGCCCCTCGTATTTTCCCGTACAAAATTTCTACTAAGGTGAGCTTATTTTGGATTGCAGTTAAAACTAGCACTGATTCAACTGAAAGTAAGCATCGATAACAAATGCTGACACAGTGCTTGTACACTGAAAGCATAGTTTGTTCCAGCAAAACAAAATTTTTGTTGAAATGAACGCAAAGAAACTTTTTGGTTGGCTGAAATAAAATTTATTTGGGTTGAACAAAATTCGGTTCACAATAATTAAGGCTTTCATACAGACGAATAAATTTTGTTCATCCTAAATAAATTTTATTTCAGCCAACCAAAAAGTTTCTTTGCGTTCATTCCAACCAAAATTTTGTTTCACCGAAACAAACATTTTCTCAGTGCATGAGAAAGGTTTTTCCAAATATCTGAATATTTCTATAAATCTGTGGAAAAACTCTGAGCATTCTTGAGAAACTCTAAGAATTGAATATTTTCGCCAGTGTGGGAGAAATGTAATTGCAGTTACAGTCAGCCGAAGTTGTTATTGCTATCAAAATTACCACGGAGTTACAGTATTTTGGCGCTTGGGAGGAGCAGCGCAAGAAGGAAAAGTGTTTCAACGCAACTGACAGGTGTGAAAATTTTAATTTATTCCTTTAACCTTACACAGTAAACGATCCTCAGTAAAAATTTTGGACGGGGAAACAAGAGGGCCTGACGAGGCATGCCTGATTTCCTATCAGGTCCTCATCAGGTTCCGTTACGGTTTTTCCTTTTTTCCTCGATTTTATAGAAATTTTACCCGAACCCTATTGTACCCTTGCGCTACAACCCTCTATGAATCCTATTAGGAAAATCAGGCAAGGCCCTTGTAAGGGCCTCATAAGATTTTCCTTATTTACGGTTTCCGATCTCTCATCTGATCAGGACCTTATTGAAAAATAGGGAATGCCTGATCAAATGTCCATTAGGGATTTTATGTTAGGAACGGTGCACTCAAAATTCGTTTCGAAAATCAAAACATCTGAGTGTCAGTTTTGAACGAACAATGGACAGCTTTTCAATCTAAATTCAACACTTTTGTGTTAATTTCTGACATGTTTTGTGTGAATATTTAACACCAATTGTGAGTGGACCGTTCGGAACATACACGTGTATTGAAAATACACCAAATTTTCTAATGTATATCTTCAAAGTACACTGATGTGAAAGTGAGAAACGAACACTCTAAAGAGTCTGGATGTGAACTGTCCCACAAAATGATTTTGCCGGAATGAAAGATATCTTCCAGAAACTTCTCAAAGGTTTTTGAAAACGTTCTTGAAGATGTCTCTTAGAAGTGAGACCAGTTCAAGACTTCTGAGCACTTTTCGCATTGTTCTTATTCATTTCTGGAGATATCTTTCACAGAACGAGTGTTGTGTGGGTGGTCAAAAATACATTCCATCAGCAATGGAGTTTATTTACTACAACTAAACTTCTATCTCAACGAAATCCAGCGATATCATTCAGCTGGAATATCAAGAAATCTTCGTAATAGACCTCAACATTTTTTTCCGTGTAAAAGGAAAGATTGTGATTATGCAGAAAGTTCGATGAGAATAATGGAGTGATTTTGGAAATATAGTATCCAACAGTTTGAAAAAAGAACGAAAAGATATACGAAAGGAAAGAAAATACCATGGGAACGTGTTGTAATCGAGGATTGTTCTATATTACCTCCAATCTGCAATTCCTGGTCTGTACATTGATTCTCTCACAGACGCAGTAATGATCTCCAGTTCTTTTAAGCCGCTCTTTTGTGTTTCCAGATCTCTTTTGTTCCTCCCTGCGCTCTCACGCCAGTTATTAATATTTCACGGTCATTCACGTTCAATGTGATTGGCAGTATATTTGGTCCAATAGATTAATCTGCTACTCGTATAGTTAATAAATGACTGTTTATCCACCATTTAATGCATTGTGATTCCCAAAGAGGATTTAAATATATATAAAATACGAAATGTACAAAGCGATTTTATTCCATTGGGGTTTTGACGCTATTCCACTACGATTCTATAGTTTGTCCATTTTTACCACATTCCAATTGTTAGGTTGATTATTTTGTTGTTCGAATTGTGCAAAAAAAGACGGGGCAAAGAATCATTTTATTCAGATCATGTACACATTTGAACCCACACAGCACGTTCACCTCGATGTGGTTATAAAGCACACTTCACGAATTCATCGAAGGATTCTTTGAAAATCCTCAATCACATTTCTTCGTTGGAGGAGAAATTTAGACTAACAAAATCTTGAAGAAGTCCTGGTTTTGTCCTTAATATTCATAAATTATAATAAAATCAGTCTGAAAATAAAAAATGAGGGCGAAAACCGTCAAAATTTTCCAACCTAGGCATAAACAGCTAAAAGATTTGTCTTTAACTATCGACTTCCAAATTTGTGTTCAGAAGAGCAAATAATATTTTCAAATTAACATATTTCCAGTATCGACTCAACACTTTTGTCTTGATTTTTTGTGTTTAGCATTAAAAACATACACAAATTTTTCCGTGAGTACATGCTGGGTTAATAATAAGTTTATAATGAGCATAAACATGTCAATTTAGAGACAAAACTTGAAGATATATTCATATACATACGCGTAAGTTTGGAAAATTTAGTACCTTCATTGTCAAGGTACGGAATTAATGATCAGTTAAAGAAATTTATAACGTCCAGTCAATATTTGTTCAACTTCATTCGAAGTTTGAACAATCTAATAATTTGAAATTTTAAGGATACTACTTGGAGTTCTTTGTCTGTCCTTTTTCTTTTTTTGTTTTCAATTCAAAAAGTGACTTCAATAACCTTTTAGTAAGAGAATTAATACATGAACAAAGATGATATAACGGACAGCGTGATAATCCCTTTTGTATTCTTATGCTCATAGAAATAGCGTAACTCCTCCTCAAATAGACTATAACTTTCCCTGCTCAGCCTCGTCTGACAAACGAAAAGTAAAGTTTGAAACTTCAAATAATCTTGGATTGTTTCGTTTAAATTCTGATTGCGTCCAAGCGCGTTTCAAGATTTGATGAACCTAATCTTTAATCTTCTCTGATTTGTCCTTCTCATATCTCGCATTTTTAATCTAAAAGTTTGAGAATCAAGGAATCTTACGGCTGTCTCAAGATTAAATCCTCAGTTCAACAGAGCAGAATCCGATTTTTTAGTTTTAGGAAGGCATGCGACTCGCTAATTCCTGTATATCATCCATTAATACTATTATCTTTTGACTCTTACTTTACACTATACTGCACCTTCGCATTCGAACAAGACTGTCAATTTTTTAATATCCTGACAATCCTTCAAATGTATCTCCTCAAACGTTTCATGAAGAGTGAAGTCACATATGAGTGTTTACTTATTCTTACACAGTTGGAAATAATTTGTGTGAATGTAAAAATATATATGTAAGCGAATTGATGTTGAAAACAACACATTCACGTGTGTAATTCTAACTCAACAAATGAATGTGGTCGAGAGAAAATAAGTGATTTTCATATTAAACACACTTGATGTGTTACTTGCATATTACACGAAAAATCTGTTGATTTGACATACGGTTACCAACACACCAACGTAAATTAGATGTACCTACCTAACTAACATTCAGACATCTTAAAGATATCTTTAAGAAACACGTATAGAATTCGAAAAGATATCTTGAAGAGTTCTTAGAGATGTCTTGGAAGACTCTTGAATTTGTTCACAAAAAAAATTCTTAATCTTTTCTTTTTTCTTCCTCTCCTGTTTCTTCAACTGCTCTCGTCTTCCGATAAAGTTTACCTGATTTCGACCCTTGTTGTTACGGGAATCGAACCCATTCACTTGACGATATATTTACGCCTCAGTCACTTGAGCTATACGTACAACATGGTAGAGACGCCCATAATTGTCAATATGACATAATGAAATATGTCAGCGGTGTCCAGTTTCAAAGTGAAAATGATCTTTTGAACAAACTGTTATCACATGAATAAATATCAAAAGAGTTGAATGTACTTACAAATAGGAAAGATGAATAAATTTAGTGAAACATATTTAGAAATCAATTCTGTGTTCTGGTGGTCGTTAATATTTCGTGAATACCGCAGATTCTTTCTAAAGTATTTCTGAAAAATTGTTGTGAAGTGGATATTCGGTAATTTTATTGTGCACGTCATAAGACGACAAAATCGTACTTTTTACAAACTTTCAAATTTCTTGATATTTCAATGATTGATTCAAGCTTTTAATTCATGGATGGAATCACCTCATTTGCAATACGATTGTAATAACAGGTACATTCAAAGTTTTATTCTGTGTTATTCATGATCATGTGCTCATATAACCTCAAAGCTGCTGAAAAATTTATCTTCTCAAACGTGTCTTAATCAAGACATCTTCCAGAAATCTCTCCAAGACTTCTAAATGATATCTTCAAGAACTCTTCAATAACGTTCTTGAAGATCTCTGAATCAAGACATCTTTTAGAAATCTTTTACAAGATGTCTTTCCAACACTTCTAAGAGATATCTTTAAGAACTCTTCAAGAAAGTTCCTAAAGATCTCTCAATTAAGTATTCTTTTAGATATCTTCAAGAATTGAAATGTTAGTTGGGTAATGTGTTGAAATTACATTTCAACATTTTTTTATGATGTTCTCATGACATGAACTTGAAGTAAGTCATTGTCTCCAATTTACTCCAGTTTAACATACAATAAAAATCATTGGTTTGTATTTACAAAAGACATCTGAAGTGGTTTGGGAAAGTTATTCACATGGGATATGTCAATTCAACATTTTTATTTAATGTAAACCGTTTTGGACATGACAAATATGTTATATTTGACGAAATTGTTTCACCTGTGTACGGTGATCAGGCCAAATATTCAATGTATGTTCGAATATTAAAATTTATTAGAAGCTGAGACCTGAATTATTATTACCCTAGTAAAAATGATTTATACATGGTCTATATATAAACGATATTGAATTCATATATGAATGAGTCATATATAAACCAGACCAAACCTGAAATTTTGTCATCTCATTGTTGATTTTTTTTAAACCATATACACTGTAAAAAATATACTTCCTAAACTGCCAAAGGAGTTTGGTAGTTTTTTACACAAACTTTTTTTGTAAATTACCAAACAAAAGTTTGTAAACATTCAAAAAATTTTGTGATTCCACGAAGATTTTTGAGAATTCACAAACTTTTGTTCGGCAATTTACAAAAAAGGTTCGGAAATTATTTTTCCAAACCAAGCTTGGAAATTTCCAAGCATTTTCGTTTGGAATTCAACAAATTTTTTTTACAGGGTACAAAATTGGGTCTCTGTTAGATTTCCCACCCTGATAAATCATACCTAATTCATATATAACTCATATATGGGACAGATATGATCATTCAATCCATATGAGGATCAAATGTGACCCTTATATGGCCATACAACGCCATATACGGGATATATATATAGCCATATATATTATCCATTCTTACTAGGACGAAGGTCAGTTGATTCTAATGAACGCTCCGTTTAGGGGGAACAAAATGAACATGTTAACAACGTGATTGATTGCAATAGCCATTCGAACCAATGAAGATCAATTGACCGTTCGAATCAACCTAACACACTTCGATTCAAATCAATGCTTATCCAGTTGAAATCGAAGTTCATTTGAACATTCGCAACTACAGAGTACAGATTTATGTGAATCAACTAAACCCTCTTCTCAGTGTAACGACAAATGATTCCATAATGATGAGCCATTGAAATGAACATCCCATACCAATAACTCACTCTAAGCGTACAGTAGCACACAAAAATACGTTCACCTGTTGATCTACAGTACCGTTACACTCGTCTCGTAGAGACTCTCGACAGAAGTATCGGTTTTTTTCCATGTGCTATAGAGCAGTTAGAGTTTTGTATTCTTAAAAACACCAAAGAAGTATTCAAAAGGTCATTCATACAAGGTGCTGAAATAGATTCAAGTGGTTCATTGAGCATTGATTTCAAGAGAACATGATTGTCGGAGCTAACTTTGATAGAATATAGTTGGTTTGTGAGAACATAAAAGCATCGGTACACTGAGAAAGACGCATGAAAAAGTTTTGCCATATCAAATTCTACCAAGGGTTTAGATTTACAATTTCTTTTTTTTTCAGTGCATGTCTGTATTTTCTACGTTGGAATCTATTTTCCATTACTCCTTATCAGTACAGTGAGTTAATTTTTATATAGATGAGTAGGAATACATTTCCTTTCCAAACATGACATGAATGGAAACCAAGCTCATTGACAACAACAGTTACAAAATAAATTAGGAATATTCTGAATGAATCCAGATGATACTTCGAAAACTTTCTTTTCCGTATTTCGAACACAATACACGGAGAAAAATACCGCTCGAAAATATAAGAATTTTTGTTATTTTTCTTAGTAAACTAGAAACAGGAAGGTTTGTAAAATTAATTTTCACATAAAAATATGGAAGATTACGAATATTGTAGAAAAATCAATAGGCAGGATTGAAATTTCAAACGCTGAACGTTAAAGTTTATAAAGCGTATAGTAAAATTTAGTGATTCATTCGCAATCTCCCGTATTTTTTGGTACAAATTCATTCCACAAACTTCCCTGTTTTTGGTTTAGTAAGCAAAATAGGAGGCAATAGTATATTTTTTTCTCCGTGTATCAGTAAATAGAATCGATTTTATCACAAAAGAAATTTCTTTTGTTCTTGTAAATTCTTCTTTTCGTTCTTTCTGTCATTAGGACAAAGCATTCAAACATTATAACATCCAAAGTTTCCAAGACAGTACAAATGGAGTACGCAGTTTCAATAGAATTCTAAGTCTATTAGGAGATATATTTGTTCCATAACCTAGTCCTTGTAGCTATTTTAAATCCAATTTAAGAATAAAAAATCACGACGTTGAAATCATATTTAAAATAACAATCAAATCAAATCCATTGGAATATCATGACATATTCAATTTGCATCCCTGATAACAAATAGGGTATATAGAAACTCATTGATGAGGGAAAAAATGTCTAAAATGATCCCAACACGGCTAAAAATGATCGGAGTCTGGTCAGAGCCTAACAACACCTGAAAAGACCTCATTTATTTAACTCCTCGTCAGATTCCCAGGCCCTAATTCAATCAAGATGTGTCAAAATCCGATCAAATTTACTGACATCTGAATACATTTAATCTGATCTTGTGAAACAAAGACTGAATCTGATTTTTTCCTAGACGTTTTTCAAAAAAATTTCCCGAAATCAATTGTTGGTCATCCCTGGTGGAAAAAATTCTCTGAAAATCTTTCAACATTTCAAAGATTTTAGTGAGAATTTTTCCAAAGGAGTTCAGGGGTCTTCATAGTTTTTCAAGAAGTTTAAAGAGTTTTCAGATAAATCTAAAGTTTTCCAGAGATATTCACAATTACACGGAGGAAAGTGAACAGTAACCGTTACTGCGAATGACAGTAATCGTCAAAAAAATTGAAGGCAGTTATACAATATTGCGTTTCGCAGTACTCGTTACTTTCCGGTCAGTGATGACAAATTCAATTGCAGTACCTATGACGGTGATCGCGATCATTTTCACCAATCAACTGTATATTCATTTGTTTTTTTAATCGATTGCTGCCAATCGCAGTAACCGTCACTGTTCACTCCTCTCTGTGTACTCAGATAAATCGATACACGAGAGTTTTCCAGAATTTTTCAGAGCTTTCGAGGGCTTGAGAAAAGTTTCAGATAAATTTGAGAAATTCCCAGAGAAATTTGTCTTCCCCAGGGATGCCAAGAGAATTCAGAGGTTACATCGAGAACATCCCAAATTGAGGCTTCGAGAAGATATCCATAAAATCTCTACAATGTTTTTTTATTAATTCGACCCTGTTTGAATCAAATTTTTTCATACAATATTATTTCAAACACTAGCTCAATCATATTCAAAGTTTTTAAATATTTTCTGCTATTATCTATCAAACATGTTTTCATAACCATTCGCAAATTCGTCTTCTCGATTTTTTATTTTCAAATGCCACATGTGGAGCCTTCTCTTTGTGCAATGCTCAAATTGAACCTCACACAACTCTGATTCCATCTCTTTTGTTTGTAAACCCATTACGACCCATTGCTTGATATTCGATTCACTTCATTCATGAAAAAAATAGCTTATGCTGAAAGACCGCCGAGAAACCATCAATCAATTTCTCTGAAATTCATTCAAAAGCTATTTGAAGTTCACAATGTACCAAGCATAACAACATTCCGGGGTTAGTTCGTATTCGTTTTGTGGAGACAAGCTGTACAGTTCTTTTGGACCATGTGTATTCTCTAAGTTTATTGAAAATCATTGTCAAGTATATTCGTATTTTCTGTTGATTCTATTCAAGAACCTTGAGTTTTGCGAATTCAGAAATGAAGCAGATGCTGGTATAATTATTGATAATAATGTAAAACCATCGTGATTGGGGATTACAAAATTTTGTATTGAGAACTCGGTATCAATGTACGGTGGAAACAACTTGTGACATCAATATTACTGTTGCGTAATAATTATGCTGACGTTACATCTTGTGTTCACTGGGGTGTTCGTGCATCAACACTGTTAGGGAAGTTCGTAAATTGATTGTAAAAGTTTTTCATGAAATTTAATATTCCCATATTAAATTTAATAAAATTCTCAAATTTAATATGAGTCATGAAATTTTATAATTTTTTTTTAAAATGTGAGAAATCAATTATTAACACTGAAAGAAAAATACAGCAAGATATTCCTAGGTCATCTGGCTATCACTGCTTGATAGAGTCCAGTAGGGAGTGTCAAGCAAAATTTGCCTGACAAATCTGAAAGATGGTACTTGATGACTGTGTTAGGCAGTTGCTATATACCACACGCATGCGCATTTTATTGTGAATAATGATGACATTGAAACCTTTTCATGATCTTTGTTATTGTATAAGTTATACTGCTTATTAGTTGCTTCATGACTACTTACTTTCAAATCGTTCAACAAAATCTTCTAAGTTATTCCACGCGGTTAATATTCTCCGAATAAATGCACCCATTACAATAAAAAATATCTTGATATAAATACCAATCAGTTGCTGGACAGTCAAGCAGAAACTGCCGTACAACTTGGATACAGATCATCAGGGAATTATTACCTGATCATAGAAGCAAATGCTGCTGATTTCTTTTTCAGTTAAATTCATAAATATCTTATTGAAATTGAGAAGAAAATTCTTCAAATTAAAAATTATATGATTGCACTAAAAAAATGATGTTGTTGAAATGTGATCAACAAAAAGAATGTTGTTATCCCAACGAAATTTTACCATTTTAACCAAATTTGTGTTGTGTCAACAAAATTCTTTCATTGAGATGATAACATTTTTGTGTTATTATAACAAATAGATGTTCTTATTCCAACGAAAGAATTGTGTCGACACAACAAAAATTTGGTTAAAACAATAAAATTTCGTTTGGATAACAACATTTTCCTGTAGATCACATCCCAACAAAATCATTTTTTTAAGTGAGGGAATTGATATCATGTTATCAAATTCAATAGATTGTGTTGAGTAAAAAGTTTCATAATATATATTCATGAAACTCCTGTTGAAAAAACCCAGCTGGGTTCTAGCTAGGTGCGACCATGCTGGGTAGAACCAGTAGGAAGTTGGTTACATGGTCCAACCATGTCAGGTAGGACTATGCTGCGTAGCATCAACCTACATGGGATCAGGTTGGTCCTACCTAGACTGGTACCACCTAATATGAGCCTATCTGGAGATCGGTACTACCCTGCATGGTTCTATCCAGCCTTAGTATCAACCTGGGGCAGAACATGCTCGATATGGCTTCGGATAGTGATCAATGAATCTTGGAAATTGCAGTAAACCAGAACTTCTTGACGATTTATCCAGAGTGACATTTTCATCAAACTGCGTTACAGTTTTGTCCCCCTGGCATTTCGAGATTTTTCTTCTTTTATGATTCATCTAAAAGGTATCGTTTCTTGAGATTTGGTGATTAGGCAGATTTTACGACTCGGTCATAAGATTTTAAGACTGTTTGCATTCACAATACACTTATATTTGTTGATATTTTTCTTATCACGTTCTTCAATTAATCCTGGTACGAAACAAAACGTGCATCATTTTGATTTTTCAAAATCACTCTAATATTGGTGCACTTGAAATGAGTCAAGTTTGAGTTGGTAAAATTAGAATCAGGCCAGTCCAGCTGGAACAAAGTTGATCCTATATGGGTTGTTGAGTCAGCCGACATGGCCTGTAGCTAGTACCAGTTGTTGGTCACATATCGGTTGTTGGGCCAACCATCATGGTCTTTAACTGGCACCAGCTGGTACCAAGTCGGTCCAGCTGGGACCAAGTTGGTTCCTTGTTGGACCATGCTGGGTTTTTTCAACAAGGACTTCAGGCAGATTTATTTTACAGTGAAGGTTTAGGAACAAGAGGCGTTGACTTAAGGACGGTGCACGATGTAAGAAGAATAGGTGTGTTATCTTCCCTGTCGGTGTGAACATTTTTTGATGCAGGCTTTGTCCTAGTTCCAATTTCGCCACCAGTTGGCGAAAGTGTCGTGAAGGCCAGATAAATTTCGATTTTTTAAAATAAAATCAAGTTTAAATGAAAAATAACTTCCCTCTGTAAATGTTATGTCTTATAATACGATTTTAATTTCTGTCTTGATCAATTTGGATTAGTATTTCTAACATCTAATTTGAATTCACCGCTTTTTTTGCCTTAGCTACTCGGATTTCGTAGTGGCAAAATCAAGAACTAGGACAGAAAAATCTCACAACACATACAAAAGATAACACACCTATTCTTCTTACATCGTGGGACGGTGCATGTTTCCTGTACTACACCGAGAAAAATGTGTTTCGTAGGACTAGCAAGAAGTGAATTGTTGAAATTTTATTGTTGGATATACAATAATTTTTGTTCTTCTAACAACACATAGTTGTCTTGTTGACAATAAAATTGCCAATTCAACGATCTTAAACGATATTTTTACGTTTCTATTGTGGATTGATATATAACAATATTTTATTGTCGATTCAGCAATATTATCGCTAGTTTTTTTCTCCGTGTACCAGCACAAAAATCGTGGGTCAAATTTGCGGTAATATTATGTTAATTTCCAATTTTATTCTTTCTTCTCCATTCCACCTGAACTCTTCCAAATCGAAGTTATTCGGAGTAATTCATATTTTATTGAAAATGTGAATTAATGAATGAGATTGGATGGAATATTCAACGAAAATTATAATTTTATTTAAACGCAAGAGCTCATATAGAAAATTATCACAACAATAATGACCCTGATGATCGAAACTTGAAAAATAGTCAGAAAGACACCAAGTACATGAAAAAAGTTCAAATATCTTGTTTCAATGTTCCGTCACACGGAGAGGATGTTATACTTCAAATTACTTGATAGTTCACTATCAGCGGATCATATGAGAGATACATTACATTAGAAATTGTAATATTTTTTGTACAACTAGATAAAAATAATGCCCATCTTAAAAAGGGTCGCCGAGGACACAGTCAATTATTTCAATAACCAAAAGTAAATGATGTTGCTGAAGTTTGATTGATAATCAATACATCGTGCCACTCTTCTTGATCGTTTCGAGCTGAAACGAAAGTGTCACTATCGCGTGGTCTTCAAGGTGAGATTTTCCTCTTTCTTCTCTCCTTCATTTGCATATATTTTCGAAGTTCCGGGGCCAATCCCACCAACTGCATTCAAAGATAAACCGAGGTTTAAGTCGTGAATCCTGAATTTTGATTGGTTGATTTTGCAGTAGGACCTGATTTGAATTTTGTACAGAGTCGGTGGGATTTACCCTGAATAGGTTATAGATACAAAACGAGAATTGTTATAATGTTAACGAATTTTTTTATGAAACGAATGTCGACGACTTTAAATCGAGCAAACAAAAACTATGGATGTTTTCGGTCAAACTCTATACTTCTATACGGAGCCAAGATCTGGCGGGAACACTAACTAGAGCAAGTTCAACAACTCGACACTTTATGAATTAATTTGGAGCGAGGACAACTAATTAGTTTTTATCGTGTAGTAACTCTCCTGGCCGTATGGGAAGAACTTGGTTCAAAGTAATGCGATAAACGATTCTGAGCTGAGTTCAAGAAGCAAAAAAGAGGTTTCAGTAAGATCTTTCGGCGAGCCCCATACAAACTTATTAACAAACTTGAGTGATCATTACCAAATTCTGGTAATAGTGACTAAATTTCAGAGATAATAAACGAATCAATTGTTTTTCAATGCATTAAGGAGCAATCCAACTCCCTGACGATACATAAATTACTCCATCAAAATTTCATACCTAACTGCGAAGAACCACTTCCAAAACACTGTTTCAGAATATCCGAATTACTGTGCAAGATAACAAAACGCATCTGTGAACCAATGCATTAAAGCCACTCTGTATATCGTATTATGATACCTCATGTCTCATACATTTTCCGTATCTTTTCGTGAATACATACGAATAAGATACATAAAACAAAACAAAACAATTGTTTCCTAACCAGGTTTTTCTCTTCTCCACTCTCACGGGTTCAATTTTCACATACGTCTTTCTTGGAAGAAACTTGACATTGTGCCTGTTCATCCCCTTACATCGACTCACGTTGTTTCTCCGTCTCCCTGCTCACCCTTTCCTTGAAAGTTGTAGATAGGGACTAAGAGGAAACTACAACATAGTTTATATACTCTATTTCCCATCCAAATGTTTGCCAACAA
Source organism: Gonatopus flavifemur (assembly GCA_018340375.1). Taxonomy (NCBI): domain Eukaryota; kingdom Metazoa; phylum Arthropoda; class Insecta; order Hymenoptera; family Dryinidae; genus Gonatopus; species Gonatopus flavifemur. The sequence continues at coordinate 26,109,828 of JAFFJZ010000002.1, forward strand.
AAAACATCGTCGCGTTCTTACCGTGACATTTGGCTTGAGCTTCTTATCCGAATCTTTTTGTCTCCTTTTTTGCTCCTCGTACGAAATGATAGGCTCTTTATGTCCTCCCATGAAGATATTCCACTTGCGTAACATGTTATACGCTTGGTTACTAGTTTCAATGATCGTGTATGAGTTCGATCGCGTATTCGCTGTGAAAATAATAAAACCTCACGTACCTATATACACCATACAGTTTGATTTGTAATTTTGTTGAAATAATAACAACTTGTTATTTATTTCCATATATATTGGATTATGAATCAAATTCACGAGCCTGAGTTTTCCAACAAATGCAGATTTGTATATTGCAGAAAGTGGGAACAACTTTCACATGGGATTTGAATAATTACGTTCATAAATCCACGTGGATATACTTCACGTAGAAACGAACTTTGATAAAAACAGCAATCCAGAAGTTTCTCTCACCACCCGAGAAATTTTTTGCTACTTTGCTCCAGTTGTGTTTTACATTCAGGAGTATGGACCGTAATTATTATTCTGCAGATTTTCCGATATCGTGACATGTTAAAATTGCCAATAAATGCCCATGTGTTCCAAAGTTAGCGATTTTGAAAAAGTTCTTGAATATGGATTTGGTTTTAGGATCTTGACGAATATTGAATATCAAGCTTAATTCGAGTACATTCGTAATACAGATGATATGGTCGATAATGAAACAATGCTTTTCTTTACTATGGTTGTATAGAAAGAGCCAAAAAGAAGAATAATGAAAGCTTCTGAGAGATGAAAACTGTAATCTCGAAGTAAATGATGTGTCTTTTTTCACATCATATCACATTTCTGATTGGATTGTGGTTTCAATTTTGATAAAAGGATTTCTTATAGAAATCTACTTACGATAATCTTACTGATCGTGTAGAAGTTTGATTTGGATTGATTTTCTTTTCTCACGAGGGGTTAATCTGCAGACAACGATCCTTATCCTCTTTCCATTATTCGGATCGTTCAAGGGACGAATCTGACTTTCTATTCATTTGTACGGATGGAAAATTCCTGTGCATTTTTATGATTTCAGTTCGCGTTTCGTTTGCTGATATTCGTGATCTGGGGTGGAAGAAGTTTAACATCGTACGATAATACTTCTAGTAGACAAAATTTCATGAACTTTACCAGGGTCAGTTAAAAAGTCATGATTTCAGATATAGTTATATTGTTATCAATTGTTGCGCCGAGTATCCCAGACAGCACTGAGACGTTTTGTGCACGGAAAGACTGGGTCTATTAAGGCGATTCACCACAAGCCAAGTTACTAAATCTCTCCCCCCAGTTTTCTCAGTAATCAATTAATAGAATCAATTTTAATGAGCAGGTGCATCTTCTTAGGCTATTGAAAAAAATGCAGCTACTCATTATTGTTCATTTTATGAGTTGGTTTCTGAGAAAACTGGGGGGAGAAATTTGGAATCTAGTAACTTTTGCAGGGAGTAATGAATCCCCTTAATATTTAGAAAAATGACTGTCGATTTAGGGAAAACGAGAGGATTGCTGAAAAACATTCGTAGTGAGTCTACTAAAAATTCGTAGTCGATGTATTAACAATTGATAGTTCCACTGTGAAAAATATCGATAAAACTATCAACTGTTGATATTTTGACTATGAATATTTTGTAGTCTCCCTACGAATATTTTTCAGCGATCCTCTTTTTCCCTAAGTTGACACTCATTTTTCTAAACATCGATAAATTCTTTCTAAACATCAATACACCTGGTCTTTCCGTGTGCACATTCACAAACAATGCCTGGTTACAAACGAAATGTTTCAGAAACGTTTTGTGACGTTTTGAAAAGGTCGCATGTATGTTTTCAAAACATGAAAATGTCCTGGGTTCTTTTATTGACATTCTCACAAGAAGTGATTAGCACATGTTGAATTTGTCTTTATAAATCATCAAATCGATAACATCTCTGCGGATATTTCCATTTGAGACAAATCCTGAATCAATTACATTTAAGTAAAATAATCTTGTGTGTAATAAATTACACGTATGAGCTTATGATGTGCTGGATTTAGTAGAAAATAGTTCGACTCTAGAGCGTTTTCAATATCTTTGTTTTGCTCTCATGATTTTTTATGTTGTCCAGTGAGAATCAGTTGATTATGTGAAAAACAATATGATATTACTATTTTTTTTATGTATTAATCATGTATTAAACTTTGAATATGAATGATTTGTAAGTTAGCGACGAAATAGGGAATTCTCATGAATCGTACAAATTTTTTGACAATGTAAGTTTTAGAAATGTTTTGGAAACGTAATCGTTGGAATCAGAGGTCGCGAAACCACGGGCACGTTTCTAAAACATTCCGAGCACTTACAGTGCTGTCTGGGATATTATCGTGATTTTTCATAACGTTTAAAATTTATACAAAGAAGTAAATGCATATTCCCACTTGAATAGATAGATAGATAGTTTATTGCTCGCAGGAACTATACAGGGTGTTTCAGAACTCGCTGAAACTGGCTGGAGGGGTTGTTCTCTAGTGAAAACTAAGAAGATTGGTCTTTGGTTCAAGTCGATCCGACGTTTCGTTCTCGAGATATTAGCTTTTGAAAGTGACCAATCAGCGCGCGAGTTTATCGGGTAGGCAAGCGCGGCGTAAGAGTCCTTGCAGTGGGGGTTCCTTCGGCGCCCCGCGATATGACATAATCCAACGGAGTTTGTTGAATTTTAGTTGCAAGGACTCTTACGCCGCGCTTGCCTACCCGATGAACTCGCGCGCTGATTGGTCACTTTCAAAAGCTAATATCTCGAGAACGAAACGTCGGATCGGCTTGATCCAAATACCAATCTTCGTAGTTTTCACTAGAGAGCAATCCCTCCAGACAGTTTCAGCGAGTTCTGAAACACCCTGTACAGTAAGCAAACACGAATGCAGGTCATCCAAAAGACCATTGACGGCCTTTCGCCGGCACCGCAGGACCATCAGCGACCCACTGAAACGCCAGTAATCATTGTTCGTAGGGATGTTCCTATAGCAAGGGAGTTACATAGATGTTTTACAATTGATATTAGACAATAAGTACAACAACAATAACAAAAAAGTCATAGCTGCGCGTTCGAGATTATCATCATTATTGTTCATTACTATTCATTTAGTATAAAAGCCCTCCACTGTAAAAAATATTCTGAAATTTCCGATATCAGATGTATATGAGAATTCTGAAACTTGTAATTGAAATCCAGTTCAATCATGAATTCATGAAATTTAATGCAAAATGTGTGAAAATTCATATAAAAATGCATGAAAAATCATAATTCTGTATGAGATATCATAAAATGTCATATGAAAAGCCAAAGAAGTTTTGAAAATTCAATACAAAATGTATATGTTAATTGCTTCACATACATTTCTATGAAATTCAGGAAGCAATTTTTGACAGTGTCGTTTTGCAGCTATTTTTCTACAAAATACGCTAATGATTTCATAAACCTAAGGTCACTTTTAACAAATGAATCCCCGCTCTACCAGAATTGCATACTGGGCATTGTGGTCCAGGAAGAATTTATAATAATTACCATCAATATTTAGGCTGAAACTATTGGGTGTGTGAATATAACTCCGCCCTTTCTCAACACGTGTCGTTGTTAATATTGCTTACGAGTCATATTCACAAACCCAATGTATTTATTTGTGCATCTGATTCGTGAAATTATTCTATTTCTATTCATTTTGTAACATACATTATAGTCGGAGAATAGGATAAGGTCCACGATGAAGAAACAGGGAGAGAGGGGGATCTGGAGAGAAGAGGAACGAGGAAATGTAGGAAGGGCAGAGGTTGTCTGGATATCGAATCGTCCGAAGGTCCGTGGCACAGAGGGCCCAATAATTGACACATGTTCACTAAGTAATCATAATATCTATATACAGTTGAATGCGCATTCGTGAAATTAATTAAATAAAAAATCTAAAAGAAACGGAAATTATTAACTACACGGAGTTGACAATCGACCATCCAAAGGACAGAAAAAATAAAATCAATCCTGAAGGGAGGAGGACCTCTCTACAAAAATGCAAATCGACCATCACCGGTCAACAACATAGTCCGCTGACTCTTTTCTAAAAAATAACGAATAGGGAAGTAAGCCAATATTAAGAACATATGACCACGAACGTTGTTGTTACATTTGTAATAAAATTTCATTGCTAATTTACATCAAATGCTGACTCTCAGTTAATTATTTTTATTAAAGCCGGTTCAATTTGTAGCGGAACATTGTTCGTTAAATATTCTGCCATACAGACTGTATCTCGTGTTCTTGTGAGCGGTATTTGTAAGTAATTCAAGTTATTGAACTATGATTTGATCGTTAGAGTCCAATAGGGTTTCATATTTTTTCAATAATATGTCGCCAGCTTCTTCCCATAAATCCAGTTCTGAATTGGACCGCAGTGCGTGATAAGTGGGATCTATGGATTCAATCAAACTCATCAGTTGAGTTGCCCAGTTATATTTATATTACTGCATAGTAGAAACCCCGATTATTATAAACATAACATATTCTCACTTGAATCCTAGACAAGTAGTACTCTCGGATATCCTATAATTGTTAAGTGAATCGATAGTTTGAATGAAAATTTGCTGCGAAGTTTCCCTCGCTTCAAGAGTCCATGTATGTACACATGTACACCTATGCATTTACCGCGTTCGAGACCTCTTCAAAGGACATCCGTTTCCAAAGAATTAATGACCAATTTTAGTTTTCAATAGCACCATCGTAGTTCGAGTAAATGCACTCGTGTTGGAAGAAGAACTTATTTGGCCTTTCTATATTGTGCAATATATATTCATTCTATACAATTGAGGTTTATTTTCATTCAAACTATTTATTATGTTCTCAAAACTGTTATACGATATATCTCGATGAGCGACAAACCTTATCCCTGGGAAATCAACGATGTTTTTGAGAAATAAGTTATCATTTTGATATGGCCAAATGAAAATTCATCGAGTGAAACTGAACCCTATTCTTTCAGTATGACGTACAAATGAATCCCACGTCAAGTTCCTTATTCTTTTGCAATCAAAACATAAATTGCTCCATGAAACGTTTATCTAAATTCTCAAATAATGTGAAGCATTGATTGGAATTAGTTTTATCGATCCATCGATGTGATTCATAATACAAGTGGGAAATAAGTTCAAGCTGTGAAGATAAACCTTCATTTTTGTTGAAAAGAAACCTCGAAACAGTTTCTTGAAAACATCATCTTTCGTTGAAATACCCTATGGTACAGTATCGGAAGCATTTGCAGGGGGAAACACAATTTCCACAGTACATTTTCTCTTTTATAGCTCTTCGTAGTGGACCGGTAGAATGCCTATGATTGGTAAACGCTTATTATCATAATATGGACAATATTTGCTTGTTAGGGGTTAGGACTCAGTGTTACTACATTGTTACGTGGGGCGGGGGGAGGGGGGTTCTAGAGCAACGGTACGTAACAGTCAAAAATATGTATTTTTCCAACACTGTGCGCAAAATTCCATGAAGCGTATAACAAAATTTGGATATTCAGCGTTTAAAATTTGAATCCTACCCATTACTCGGACAGCACCAGAGTTCAAAAACAGTTCATAATTGATTCATTTCAAACTATAAGAATTCAAACTGAATGCATTAAGAATTCTTCCTGAACTATGGTACTGTGTGGGTACTTTTTCTACAATATTTCTAATCTTCCGTATTTTCATACAAAAATTCATCTCACAAACCTTCTTGTTTTCAGTTCACTAAAATAAAATGAGAGAAATTCATATATTTCCAAGCGATTCCCTAACATTCATTGAAATATATTTTCAACTTGGTTGGGACATACTTGGTAGGAATTCGTTGATTCAAGAGTAGAAAGAAATTTAGTTTCAAATCCCAAGTAAATAAATGTCGAACGATATATTTTTCAAAATGTTCTGCAGCCGTCGATGTTTCGGGCCGATTTGACGCCCTTTCAAGATACAAAAAATGAAGAAAATCGTAGAGTAGAGAAATTACTATTGTGGTGAATGGAATCCGAAATTGAGTTGTGGGCGTGGGTGTTTTTTAAACTTGGTTGGGATGTGATTGGTAGGATTCGTCCGAGTCGATGGGTCCGTTGGAAAACTCAAATCTGGATTCCACTCACCACAATAGTAATTTTTCTACTCTCCGATTTTCTTCCTTTTTTTGTACCTTGAAAAGGGGTCGAATCGATCCGAAACGGCGACGGCTCCAGAACATTGTGAAAAATATATCGTTCGATATTTATTTATTTGGGATTTGGAACTAAATTCCTTTCCACCCTTGAATCAATAAAATATATTTTCGCACAAGTGGAAATTAATGGAGTTCTCGAAATATAACAAATCCGTTGCTCTCAATGAATTATATAAATGATTCGAGACTGAGTGAATAATTGAATACAAAATAGAATAAATTGATGGAATAATTGATTTAATTCATCAGTTTTATTCCTTATTCTTAGGATATTCAAGACTATTAGGAAATTCAATTGTTACGCAACGGCAGGGAGAAAAAAGGGGGAGGGGTGAGGATGCAGTGTAACGGACATGTTACGAAGGGGAGGGAGTAGTGAAAATGTAAGGAAAATGCGTTACGTAATATATCGATGGTCCCTTAGGTGTTGAATTTTCAAGAGAGAAAATGAAGTGAAAATAAAAAACGTTGATCCGTGGAATTCGAAAATTTTTTGATGACAGAACGATTTGTTAATGAATTGTTCAAAGAACTATGATCTGAATGATAACTGGGTATATGAGACAGGTCGAATTACAAAAAATTCTCTGAATTGTATATAATTTTTATATAATTCAATATAGTTTATAAATAATTCTTATATAAATATATATAAATTATATATCATTTTGGATGTTATACCACGAATTATTTCTCTATTCTAACCTAGTTTTAGTTTTATAGGAAACTACAAAGAAATCCACGATCACTCCTCATCAAGTATTTGTAAGCTTATTCAAGTGATATAATTTATGTATAATTCAATGGAATTTGGATATAATTATGTATAAATTTTATATAATTTTGCAAATTTTTCTACTCAGCTCACCATAATTGTTTCATGATTATGTTTGATTGAAATGTTCAAATAACCCTTCAAATCGGAAGGATGTATTTCTATTCTATCATTAATAGACTATTAACATGCTGGTAACATAAAATATAGTTTTTCATAGATTCTCAAGATATTCGGGCTTCAATATTGAGATATTTTTGACAGATTTCACCTAAAATATGGAAGTGGATCGAGTACATCAAAATATATTTACAATACAGTGGGAATATTTTGAACTGTATCAATATTATATTTAAAATGTGTTGTGAATGTACTGATATCATCGCTACTACACTTTCAGGAAAATTCTTAAATTCATTGGAAAATTTCTGATGAAATTGATTTACAAATCTCTTATGAAAATCAATATTATATTATCAAATTCAATAGATTTTGTTATGTAAAATGTTTTATAACATGTTTATGAAACTCAAGGCAGATTTTCCACAGTGCGAAATACTTTTGAATACATAAAAAAAATATATTATCAATCAGGAAATATATTACTGATACATTGAAAATATAAAAATCTCCTCCCCTTTGCCTCTTCCTTGTTCGGTACAGTTTTTATTCGAGATAGTTTCACACTAACAGTTTCAAAAATTTTTGATCACCTTAGGAGCAATTAGTTTTGAGAAATTCTAGAATCATTAACATCCAACAGGAATTCTGTTCCACATGCTTTTGCCAGTATACGTTCAATTGATGTATGAACCGCAACATTATAACAAATTAATGATCATGGCCTTTGTTCGAGAACATTGAAGGTGTAATCTCTTAGGATATCTATCCGTTATTCCGGTTCGCGTTCAAGATTAATTGAGCATATTATAACAACAAGGAAGCTATAGAATCAGGAGGTATGAACACACATATTATACGGTCATAATACACCTCATATGGTCATTTTGTATGACATAATATCTACTCCAAATCAAATATATAGGCTTATCCCACGAATTTATGATATGCCCGATTGACTTCATTTTAATCCCGATAAAAATGCATTTAACCTCTAAGCATAACTCTTCTCATACTAAAATCAATAATATCTCGTGTAATTCAATGGAATAACTAACTATTCTATTAAATGGCATCAGATGTTATTGAGACATTCAATTTATTTCAGTCATGTTGTATTTCTTGCAAACTTGATGTCAGTGATAAAAACGAAAGTCTCGTTCCGTTTCCATGGAAAAACAAAACTTATGATTCCATTTTGTTTTCTTTCTCAAAAATTAAATTTCCATCTACTGTATATTTTCGTTCCTGTTACTAAGTAACCTAATAAAATGCAATATATTATGAATAAAGTCATTTGAAGAATAAAAAAAATCACTCTGTTCCCATGGAAATGACTAAACTGCTAGTTTTATTTTATTTCGTTACCCAAGAACAAAAACGAAATGCATCGTATGCGTTCGTTTGGTATTAAAGAACGTGTCGAAATGAAATGAATGTTAGTTTGAGAATAATTAAGGAGACTCTGTTGTTACATATTTACTGCTCAAACTTCTCGTACCAGAATGTAGTATATAGTTCAAGTATTAATTTATATTTTTCACATGATTACTTTCCCTTTTATGCCGATCTTCATTAGACTTGGAGAACTTTCTTGATTGTTACAGTAGATCTAATAATTTAAATTCTTTACCTAACACAATTTTTACCAACGGCTCGGTTATTGATAAGGGCGGTGCCACGGGAGCTGCAGTGTTTTCTTTATCTCTGAACGTTGGTCTAGGCTTCATCTTGCCAAAGGCCTGTGATATTTTCTCTGCTGAGAATTATGCCTTAGAAAGAGCTTTGGGTCTAATTCAAAATTTCAATGAGCATTATGTTATATTCACAGATTCTAGATCATCGTTACTGAGTATTAAATCTTACACCATTAACAAAGAGCTTCATCCATTTAATATAAAGTTGAGACTGAAGGCTGCGTCTGTGATAGCTGCGCTCAAAAAGAGTAATGGGTCCCTTATCTTTTGTTGGATTCCTTCTCATCAGAATATTGTAGGCAATCATATTGTTGATCATCTGGCAAAGAGAGCTGCCTTAAATCCTGACTTTAGCAATAATGATATTTTAGATGTAAGGAACGAGGTTTTGTTACCCCATTTTAGTTCAAGTGATATCAAGGTCAATAAAATTAAGTCTGAGTTCTTCCCCAAGTTAAAAAGAATGTCCTTGAACGAAAACAAAGGTGTATTTTACTTTGAAAATTTTTATAAAACTGATAAAAATCCATAGTTTATGAAGTTTAATAGATCGCGTAGATTTATAGTTTTAATTAATAGAATAAGAGCTAACCATTATAATTTTAATTTCTCTTTGTGGTTGAAAAATTATATCGACAATCCTAAATGTGACTGTGATAATGAATCTTTACGAGATATCAATCATATTGTCTTTAATTGTCCGAAATATAATTTTGATAGATCTGTTCTTTTTACAGATTCGGATAACCTTGGTTTGAAGAATCCTAAAAATGTAGTTGATTTGGTAAAGGATGAAAAAATATGTATATTAGATGCACTATTTAGATTCTTTGTAAATACGAATTTATATTTTTAATGTTTATATTTGCTGCCGATAGTTGTAGATGACGCTAATGTTTACTGGTTTACTCCTGTTTCTGTTAACTTAGGTTATATCTTTACATGAGAATGTAACATGTTTGTATTGTAAGAGCTTGGATGCTGTTCCATTAATCTCAATGAATTGATTGAACTTAGTTTGAGAATAATAAACTTAACGGCCCTGGAGCGTCAGAAGACGGATGAAAGTTTGGTACGGATTTTTGAAATAACTAAGCGATAATCACAAATCTTAAATGTGCAGCAATAAATTACTTTGTTAGGATTAGACCAAGAATATGAATTCAACGCCCAAAGTAATTCTTAAACATGAGAAAACGAGTTATGAAAGTTATTGACATCTGTAAGTTAATACCAGATGTGTTCAAAAAGTAACGAGAATTTTTAAATTTCGCGGGTTTGGAGAGTCCGCCTGTATACAATTTTTCTTTGTTATGTTGGTACACATGCCCCTGAAGTGCGATAAAATTTTCAGCAATATTCATTGCTTACTTTTCAAGTGGCAGCCGCTAACGTTATGACGTGTTTTTCGAGCTCGGCGATTTTCGTTTGTGAAAAAAATGGATCAAAGGATTTGTATTCCATTTTGCGTAAAAAATGAAATAAAGTGTAGTGAAGTTTGTGAAATGTTAACAAAGGCATATGGTGAGTCTGCTATGAGTAGAGCAAGGATTTACGAGTGGTATAAGCGTTTCCAAGATGGCCTCGAAAACGTTGAAGATGACGAACGACCCGGACGCCCAAGCACATCAACAACCGATGAAAACGTGAAAAAAGTGAAAGAAATGGTTATGAACGATCGCCGAATCACAATCAGAGAAGTCGCTGATGATGTTGGCATATCAGTCGAAAAGCAATCCGAAAAAAACGCCCGGATTTGTGGCAAAACAATTCATGGCTTTTGCACCACGATATTGCACCTGCTCACACTTCATTGCTTGTTCGTGAATTTTTGGCCAAAAACAAAACTGTAACGATGCCTCAGCCTCCATATTCGCCATGTGACTTTTTTCTATTTCCAAAAATAAAGGGAACATTGAAAGGCCGTCGTTTTACAAGCATAGATGACATTAAAAGCGAATCGCTGAAAGAGCTAAAAGCTATTACAAAGATCGAGTTTCAAAAGTGTTTCAAGGATTGGAAAAAGCGTTGACACAAGTGTACTATATCCAAGGGAGATTATTTGGAAGGGGACAAAATAGATATTGATGAATAAAACGAAAGTTCTCGTTATTTTTTTAACACACCTCGTATGTGTTTAACCGTTTGTATGATTTCGAGGAATAATTTTCAGTTCCAATTTGATATTTATTCTTCTAGACAATGTTCCACAAGACGTCTAATAAATATTCAAAACATGTCTTATGCGACACTTTAGAACTCCTTTTAGATGTCACGTTTTTTGAGTGATTGCTGAGTTAAGCTTGTTCTACACATACACTATTTCTCTGAGTGTGGTGAGCGAACAAATCAAAACAACAGATTTGTCAATTTGCTTCATTATTCTTGTCATACATTTCTTTATAGGTAATGTTCTTTCTGTCTTTCATTGGAGAGAAATGCGCAGCAATTCCAGTTTTATGGCAGATGGAAGTAAGTGGAAGTCAAATTTCTCCTTGCGCTGATGGATGATATTTGATTTCATACAGCTTGCATTGATGTATAATTCCAAGAAGAACGGAAATTATCTCAAAACTTTCTGAACAAATTTCTCGGGAACTGTATTACTCGATTTTTTCGAATGATTTTGTATTGAATCAAATCCATATAAATTGACGGTCATCACCGCTATCACTTCTTATGATATACACTATCTGAATTCCTTAGAGTGAAAATACTGCAAGTCCAGGAAGAGTGAGATTCCACTCCTAAAGGGTGACTTTGGCCCCTTAAGAGTAGATTCTGACTCCAACAGAGTGAATGTTCAACTGGGTTTAAAGATTTAAATCTCACCTTCTTTCAAGAGTGAAAGCTTCACTCCAAGAAAGTAGTATTTTGCAGTATTTTGAATCTTTGGGAGTGGATTTTCACTCCAAGGAACTCGGAGAGCACTAAGAGGAAATTAGCTTATTCCGGAGAACATATTTTCTTAGTCTATCACAGTAAAAAGTCGGACTGAATGTGATTGCATGTTACTTGAAAACTTGACTAAAATTCAGTTTTTCCCATCATCTAGGCATTTGTTTTTGGTGCTCACTTTCAGTTGAAACAAGCCTAGTTTTGGCTGCATCTTAAAATAAGCTGGAATTCAGGATAAAAGTGAGTTTTACTATTCACTGTGTGAGAATGTATATTTTTTTCTTATCTAAAGAAGACATGTATTTGGGGTAAGAAAATTTTCTCCATATGACACTGTAAACACGGAGGAAATCCTAACTAGTGATTACTGCAGCCCACACGACTGGCTCGTGTTATACAAAAAAACCACATTAACCAGTAGTGTTAGAATGATTTTATTGTATAACACGAGCCAATCGTGTAGGCTGCAGTGACCATTAGTGTAGGATTTCCTCCGTGTAGCTTCAAACTGAGTAAATGTTTTCTTCTTGCGAAGAAAATTTTCCTGACTTAAGAAAATATCGGATTGGACTCGAGCAATCCATTATTTTCTCGGTGCAGGATTTTTCTCTCAGTGTATATGTTTTGTTATTCACTCAATAATTTGATTGAATATTTCTATTAGAAGTTGAATTGACCGACTGCTAAATTCAGACCGCTAGTTCAAGTTCGGTTTTCCAGGGAGAATTGTTCAAACACTTCATATTGCAAACGAAGAATCATATAATGAGTATAGATTGAAACAATTTACACGCACTTTGATTGCATTTAATTGAAAATCCCAGCTTCTCCTCCCTCGTGTGTAATTTCTTCGAGTACCGTGAGTCGTAGGTCGGAAGTGGGAAAACGTGATGGTAATACTAAGACAGACGATCGATCGAATTTCCAACCACAGGTTGTCGATCTCTTCGAATCTGTGGAAATACCTTATATTCTTCATCTCAAATTACATCTCCGCCTTCATCCAATATCCTCACGATCCTTCATTAATGCTTTCAAAAATAACTCAATTAGATTTCCCTAAATATTAAAAAACATCAGGTCAGTATGTGGTTTGTCAAAATACAGATTCTTCTTGTTATTGATGATATCAAACCTTGCAGCATAAACGAATACCCTGGACTGTCAAAAGTGTCTTGTCATTTCTTTTTCAATTTGTGGATACACAGATATTAACCCTTAGTGTGCACACTTCTGTAGCGAATCATTAACCGCACACTGCACGGAAAAAACAAAACAGCAATGGTTACTGTGAATCAGAAAAAAACATTGAAACTCGAATTCATTCCATGCAGTACTGCGTTTCCCAGTCCTCATTACGGTCCAGTCAGCATTGACGAATTTCATTACGATACCCATCACTGTGATCGCGCTAATCCTCATCATTCAAGCGTGTTTTCATTTGTTTTTCAACCGATCGCTGTCATTCACAGTAACCAGTAGTGTTTTCTTTTTTCCGTGTGGGTCAATTTGCCTCAGACTATTTTCATCAGTGGATTTGTGAATAACCGTGCACTTTTGTAGAAGTTGTTTAGATGTTTTTTGAAGTGAAATGGATGAAATTCACAGTCGGAGGTGGTATTTGAAGAAGAAAGAATTCCTTCTTCCTGAAAAACTAAATAAAGAAAATATTCAAATCAAATCAGAATGCTGGGGTCAAAATGACACCGTGTGCATACTAAGGGTGAATAATCAGTACGAGAACCAACGATATACCATCACTTGTAATCCTCTCTCTCTAATCACATTCGCGCATCAAAAAATTTCTCAATCTCAATCGTTCGAAGGTAAATCGTGATTTTTCTTGGTTTTCTTCTTCTTAATTATACGCTTTATTCATCAATGCAATTAAGGTGAGGAGAAAGTTCGTTTGCAAGTCAAACCTTTCAGAAATGTTCAGAAGGATCTGAATGAGAAAATGATATTGATAAATGAATCCCCTCTGGTATGTACTTTTGTATACTTCAAGTTGAATGATACGATTGGATTACTTTGAAACGAAATAACGTGATAATGATGAGCAAATTTGAAATCACACAAATTCTACTGTCGTTTGGAGAACACATCAGGTGAGAAACCCCAAGAGAACGGAGCTTTGAAGAACGTTCGGTAAACATAGTACAAGGTTGCGGAGATCCAAATGTTCAATGAATCTTTATTGAACGCGTGTCAACTGCGAATAAATCTAGAATTGAAAATGATGCTTATGTATCCTTGGGAGATTGTTATTGATGATCATTCGAGGTGAATGTTAAAAAAACTATCTCAAGTTTATTCTGTCAAGCTTAATGATATTTGCTCTGCTAAAAATGCCTCTCGAAACCTATCAGAAAATATTGACGAATTCCAATTAGGTTTTTATGATAACAATTGCTGGCAATAACTCGCAGAAATTCTACCTGGTCCAATTAAATTCTAAGTGGTACGAAAAAATGGTCAAAAACTCCCAGAAAGTTTTCTATCCGATTCTATAACCTTTTCACGTCACGTGAATTGCTAATTGAATCAGAAACAAAATACTTCTCAGAACTTGATGGGAGCTGGTGAGATAGAAGCCAATGAGAAACTTATAGAAATTTTCTGATCTGTTCTGTCCCGCATTTTGAGCAGGGTATTCGACTTTATTACTCTTTGTTGATCAGAGAATGAGGGTAGTTTGGAATATTCTGATTATATTCTGTTCTATCGCATGAGTAACCAGAAGAAAATTTTGGTAACGTTGAAATTGTTGACTACACCACAATTGATCCCGGAAATAATAACCCGGCCAAAATATCCCCATACAAAAATAATCCCACACAAAATGAACCCACATTGAAAAATCCCCATTCAACAATGTCGGTGAGATGAAAAAATGAAAATTACATAATACACAGAAAAAATCAGTTGAACATTGTATACATTTAGAAACTTTTGTGCACACGCACTTTTACAAATCCACAAAAAAATCTGACTACCTCACAACACAACATTGTGAGCAACACCCTTCGGATACCACAATACATCCATTCCATTGTAACTACTAACAACGTTTTTCAATCTCCCTTCATAATGTAAATACTTTCGCTGTTTATTGCTCAACTGTTAACTCAACGATACTCTGCTCCTCCTTTGAACAGTTGATAAACTGACTCATACTGACTCATACGAACAGTAAATTTTATTCGAAATCAACAATCATTCATTTGGATAAACTGAACTTATTATCCGAAATCACAAAAAATCATTCAAAATTGCAGAACAATTAAATCCTGAAAACAAATATCAAAATTTCAATACACGAAGATGAGATACAATGGTATTGAAATCTTCCAGTCACGGGATAATTTTGTACAGGAATATTTAACAACGAAATCAAATGACCGGGAAATTCGAACGTGATACCAAATTGCTTTCATTTCTCAATATTTTGAAAATTTCAACACCACTCTGACGTTCAATTCATAGATTCAACTCAATTGATTTCCTCCCACAAATCATAATAGTACACAGAGAAAAAAGAATTCGCTATGACAACGAAACCTGATTTTGCTGGGTAACTTTTGCTGGAGCAGCAAACTTTTTGCTATGACAGCAATCTATTTGCCATCACAGCAATCTCATTAGCTATGACAGAGATTTTTCAGCTATGGAAACAACACATTTTTGCTCCTCCAGGAAAATTTCGTGTGCTATTCTGTATATAATACTAACAATGTTGCTTCCTCAGCAATCCAGTTAACTGTGGTAGCAAATTTTCAGTTAGTTTAGCAAAAAGATTTGCTATTCTATATATAGCACCTCGATTTACTGCGTAAGCAAATTTTTTTCTTCCGTGTATTTTGTAGATTGTTCTTTTTTGAGAATTACTATCATCCTCTCGGAAAAAAGAACGTACGTCACTGTTGGGGTTTATGCCAGGAAATTTTTCTCGAGTACACTTGTTATCTTCATTTTCTTGAAGTTTGAATCGTTTATAATAACGAAACGAAAATCCAAACCAATTCTAACTCGCAAAATCTGATAAATCATTGGTGCTCATCTTCTCGAATCGAATTATTCGGATTTCAAAACATCGTTCGAAGATTGTACCGCAACACAGTAAAAAGTAAAACTTAAAGTGATCCCGAATATCAGCTTCAAAATGGAGCCAAAAGTAGCGCCTATTCCAACTGAAAGTAAGCAATGAAAAAGACTGAATTTGAGTCAATTCCATCTTACTTTGGAAATTAAGATGGAATTCTATCTCAATTCCAAAGTAAGATAGAATTAACTGAAATTCAGTCTTTTTCATTGCTTACTTTCGGTTGGAATAGGTGCTACTTTTGGCTGCATTTTTAAGCTGATATTCGGGATCACTTTAAGTTTTACTTTTTACTGTGAAGGGTTTGAGACTCTAAAAGCTGAGTATTTCGTTGTTCGATTACCAATTCGTTTCAATAAACAATTCAAACTTCAGCAATATTGTTCTTCAATACTAGAAGGAAAGATGAATGGTAAAACTTCTAACGGTCCACTTAGATTAAGTTATGTAAAGTAAATTATACAAGATAAGGGCTGTCGAAGATAAGTAGAAATGGAGGATTTCATCAAAGCAGTCATGAAACTGATTACTTCATCATATTATTCTCAAATTCATGGTTATTGAAATCATTCTATATGAGAAGTTTTGACATGAATCAAGCATGTGTATAGTGAATTATACGTAGATTCGGTATACACGATATATACATGGTTTTTATGAAAAATTTATACGTTATGCATGTGTTAGATGAAGCGCATGTGCATATACATACATAATGTACGACTTCAACAAGGTGAACTTTGTCTACTTTCAAAGGAAAACGTCACGCGGAGAAGCTACACCCTCTGCACCTTCTAGTCATCAACCCAAACTACAACCGCAGAGTCTTGCTTTGGGATAGAGTTTACTAACTTTTATACATCAAATATACATATACGTAATTATTTCGTAACACATAATGTACACAATGAACACAATATAAAAATCAAAATAATTTGAATACCTTCACAAGTGCGGCAAATATTCTGTGCGAATTTGTAAGCATTTTTGTGAGAAAGAGGATTCAGTTGAAGACCAGACAACTACGAAATTCAGTTACTCTGAATGAGAATTCAGTGTTCATTCGTTACTGCTGAAATTTTTATTCTTATCGGCTAAACTGTATTGTTCATATCTCCAACCACTACCCTGAGAGGAATGTATCATTAAGAATTACTGGTTTTTGTCAATAAGCGAGGGATATACACGCAAAGAAATTACTTGTCATATTTAGCACAATTTGAAAAAACATTTGAGATAGGTACAATTTTGGAGTATAATTTACTGCACCTGCCATTGAATCTACTCCAATTTAGTTAGAATTACCACAATTTGTTTTAACTGCAAATTTTTTTCCGTGTACTTGACATGTGATTACAAACTGCACAACGAAAAATTTTGTGTCACAGGAGGTCCACTCATAGTTTGTGTTGAAAACAACATATCAAATTCTGAAATTCACAGATTTTCAGTGTAAATTTACCATATTTGTGTTGATTTGATACATTTTTGGTGTTAATATTCAACATAAATTGCGAGTAGACTTCCTGGAACATACACGTGTGTTAAAAATACACAAAATTTTCCACTGTGTAATGGGGAATACCAGTAATTTTTCCTAGTGTTATATTGACCAAAGAAAAAATTTTATCTTCACCAGCGTCGAACATGTTTGTTCATGATCACGCACCTTGCTTCTCTCCCCGAAGCCACATTCTTGAAAATGTTATGGTTTTCAATTTATATCAATCTTACCAATTGAGATTTTTGTTTACAATTTGTGTCATAAGAAATTACTATTTTTCCACATGAATTGTCACTGGTTTTAATTTTCAAACTTCGTATTATGAAAAATTACTGTTTTTTCCTTATTAATTTTTGATCTCATGCCAAGTGTATGAAATTGTTTTGTCAAGTCTTCGTCTGATGGGAAAACCAGTCAATTTGGATGATGAATTTCTCTCAGTGTAGGGCTTTTGTCCACGCCAGCTGGAATTCAGTTGGACCAAACTAACCTTCCACATTATATATCATTCTCAGATATTTGAAAATAAAAAAGAAATTCTTGATTTTCTCCTCGATATTCTTTTACATGCTGCAGTTTCGATTGAAATGTCATTTATTCATGCTCCGTATCACAACATCTCATCCGTCCTCAGTTCAATTAGCGAAGTAAGAATGTCAAATAAGACTATGATGACGTGACGTCATCTAGTTTCACAAGAGCAAACACAAAATCTTGTCTTTGAGAGTGACCAAGAAAGGTTGAAAAAAGGATAGAAAGGAGAAGGAGTGGAGAAAAATCCACTGCCCTCGTTCGTTCGTATACTAGAATGATCTTGGACGTGTAAGTACGATATCTTAAAGGGAAGCCGCTTGAAGAGTGCTTGGATGTGACGGAAGAAACAAAAAATGAAAATGTTTTACGTGTCTCCACTAGGGATAAACGTTAACCAAGATTTTTGGCTGAAATAATAATAATCAAACGAAAGATGATGAGAATTGACCCAAAATGGAAGAAAACAACTCCATTTTTCTTACCGATACAGATTGGGATGGAGAAAAATGCCAAGAAAGAAAAAAGAGAACATCCAAATTTTCCTTTACAATCAAAAGTAATGAATCATAAAGGGAACGAAGTTCTCACACGATATGAGCACGAAGAAAAAGAAAAGTATTCTTTAGCATCAGCCAAGTTTGCGGTAGCCAACTGTGTTTCGAACTTTTCTAGCGAAAAAGAAATGGTATAAAAAAGCGAGATAGAAATATCACAAAGATCCAACTTCAATTCAAATCTTTTCATATCGTGGACTTCATCTGGGAGGAAATGTGTCACGCGAGTTAACAACATCTGAACTTGAGAAATATTTTTTCGATTTTTGTGAGATCAATTGAGTAACGGATTAAATACATTGCTGTTCAATAGAATTTTTCAGGATTTGAATGTGTTTGTGCATCAAGAATCGCATTGTTACGCACGCAGAGGAAAATTCTTGCTGAAAAAGCGATTCCGAAAAATCTGCTTTGCTAAATTAGCAAAACGGTTGATGCTACAGCAAAAATATTGCTATTTTAGCAAGATATTTGCTTATTCAGCAAATCTGTATATCTACAATTCCGGATTGCTGAATGGCAAGCGTTTGTTCAAATAAGCTAAATCAGCAACAAGTTGTGCCATATCAGCAACGCAAATTTTCATCGATTCGTCAAAATGAATATTCATTTCGCATTGTTTTTGCGATTAACGGTAATCGGTAGTTTTATATAAAAAGTATGTATCAAGTTTCGATGAGGACTTTATAAAAATTAACGATTACTGTTACTCTTGCTCATCTTTAGTCGCTACCGTACTGTATGAGCCGGATGCTCGTAGAGAATCTTGATTAATAAAAGCAATATAATACACAGCAGCAACCGAAGCGGCTTATAACTAATTACTTCTGTAATGGTTACATAGTCTGAGCTGACTCGGTGAATAGGATCAAAATTGTGTAAATGTGTGCGTATACATACACAGATGTATAGTACAGCAATGTGTGCCGAAATGTATGATTATGCCTACTCTCATGAATATCATGTATGCTACGTACACCATACGTGTATTATATGTGTGTCATATATAATGTCTTCTAGAATTATGGTTTCTACTACGTTCCCGGTACTTCTTACAGGGAGAATGAATTTCCCTTATGCAACCGTGATGATCAAAACATATTTCTCATACAATTGGGCATCAATAGTTTCGTTCATACCAGGTATTACTTTTATTCCAAACTGAGTGTTTTTTGGCATTGACGTTTCAATGGAATAATCACCTTCCTTTGTGAATAAAAAACCACGGCAATCATTTGAAATCAATATTGATATTGCAAAAATGTCACATTCCTATTTGGAATTAGCGCTTGATGTGAAAATTGTAATCGTAATCCATGTTTATACTCAATGTAAACTCTGGGAATCTGTCACTATTCTGAAAACAATCACGGATTCAAACTTTGAGCAAAGAAACTTCAAAAAGTCTATTGACTCACATGGCACCACAGCCATGGTGAAGGATTCATAAAGAATTCTTATTGAGCTAATTGTGTTCTTTATGAAGTCTCCAAGAATTTTTCAGGGACTGTGCTCTCTACCCTGAGAAAAAAGCGACGTCGTGGTCACAGCAACTACCCTTGCATGGTCAAGGACTTATGGTTTTAGTGACCTGAAATCTGGAAACAAGATAAAATCATGTGAATCTGGTTGTGGCAGCTGGATGGAATGGTTATAACCGAAAATAACTCTGTCGCCTGGCTATACGAACCAGATTTTTCTCCGAGGGTAAATTTGAAGCAGTGACATTTCTTGCAGTGGAAAGTCGACCACTGCAAATCAGTACATATACAATGATCGATCTGTAAATATTAACTGATCTTCGCGGTGAAGTTTGACTGATTCAATTAATCAGGAACACTTCCAACTCTATAATCAGTGACTATTCACTGATATTTCACTGCTTCTATTTAGTGGTCGACTTTTGATTACAGAAACAGTGAGATTCCACTGATTTGAATTTGGAGAGCACTGTGTTTTTCGGTTCATCATGAATTCAATGTCACACTGAGAAAAGGATTTAGTTTGAGTCCTTGCTGAAAATGCCAGGCAGATCCAAACAAAAAATAGTTGTCAGGCTTTGAACGGTCGTGGTCCCAGAAAATCCGGTCAAAAACTGATAAAATTTTTACCTGGTTTTGTCCGGAATCACCAAATTAGAATATTCTATCAGAAACTGAAAAAAAAATTTTTCTGTCAGTTTTTGGGGATACCAAAACTCTTAAGCTTCCAAGCAATGCGAGCCAAATCTTGTCTGACAAATTATTCGAAAATAGAGCGATATTTTGATTTCATTCCTTCGTTTTCGAGTAATTTGTCAGAATAGTTTTGGTGGTGTCCTTTTCTAACCAATGAATCTGGTTGCATGTTCAGGGGTCGCTGGTATCACGTTAACTACAGAAATAGTGAGATTCCACTGATTTGAATGTGGAGAAAATGTGGAAGGATTTGGCTGTATAGGAAATCTTTTCGACTAATGAAATTTAATACAAACTTTGCAACGGGAAATGACCATTCAAACCCATTAAAAACCGGGTTCTCAATGAATCCGATGAGTTTGAATGATCATTTGCCAATAGGTGGTTGTTACCAGGGTACAAAAGAATACTCAACAACGGATGTTTATTTTTGGAGATTTTTAACATTATACTGCAAAAACTGATCTGTAACAAGTATTCCGAAATAAGACATCAATGTTCAAGTATAAAACTTCAATGGATTACCTCGAGAAAATTATTATCGCATGATAAAATACTAATGATATATTCTAAAACATTAATGTTTGACTTTCAGATATTTTTTACCAATCAGTTTTTGCAGTGTGAATGATCAACTATCGATTTCATAAAAGTTATATATCAATTATGTACAAATACAGTATGGGAATGGGAATATTTTGATAATATTATTGAATCTCACATATGCACAAAATTATGAGTGAAATTAAGTAATATTTCCAAAGCTTAATCACACAATTCAGATCTTGATGAACATTCGTGTACTCCGTGTGGCGTTGTGGAATGCGTTCATCTTTGCATGCCAAAGAGTTCGTTGGAAAATTCTTGAGAATTCCATTCACTCAATTAGATCTTCCGAAAATACCTGAAGAATAGTTCCACCAGAGATGTGAAAGCGTTTGAAAAGCTTTCTAGCGAAAATTAGGTGTTCTCAACAAATTTTGCTGTTTCTTCCCCATTTGTCCACATTTGTTGTTCGTTTTTGTAATCTTCTTTCAAAAAAAAATTGCCTTAAAGATGACATATTTCGTATTTTGTATTTTATCACATATTTTGGAGTGCATTTTGCATTTTGTATGGAAAATGCAAAATGCTTTGGGAAATCTATTATAAAATACGAAATATGAAATATATCATGTTCAGAGAAATTTTTTCAAGAAGAGAACTACGAAAACACATTAAAACTGGACAGAAACGGGGAATATTCAGCAAAATTTCTTGGCAATATCAAAATTTTGCAAAAAAGCATTTTAAATGCTTTCACATCTCTGAGTTCCACGTACTCTTCGCTATTACAATGGCTTTATATATGGCTCATATATGGTGTAATGTAGAGCTGGAGCTAAAAAATTTGTATCGAATTTCAATCGATATTTCATACAAATTCATGAAAAATTGATGCACATAGTATACAAAATCCCATGAAGTCACGTTATAGCCCCAACCCTAGTGAAATGTTTTCAATTGACTCGTGTTTGCGACTACGGGAAAATGAGTTCAGAACGTAGACTATTTTATAGACATTTTGATTTGAAATTGCTGGGATTTTTGGAATTCATATTCTAAAGCTTGAAATGAAAAATAGCAGCTGTGTGTTCTGATGTAGTGAATTTTATAAAAATATTTAATACAGCTGGGTGATTTGAATCGTATTCCAAGTAAAAATTGCACAGGAGCCGACGAAATTCATGTTCAACAGTTGTTGTTATGTTCATGTTATATTACTCTTATTAAATTGTTCCAAAGGCAAATGATTATATCAAACCTAAAGATCATCAAATCCAATTTTCAGTCAATTTCTGAAAAACTTTATTTGAATCTAAAAAAACACGTAAACTTAATTGAAAAACACGATGACCGCTTTTTATAGTTGATTCAACCATTTTTTTCAGTTCCGATAACTGATTTATTCGGTTATTTCAACTGAAATGATACAATTGTGTTCTCGTTAATTCAACTCATGCGAATTTTCCTCAGCGTTGTTATGATTCCATCTACACTGAGAGAAATAATTACACGGGAAAAAAAGAATTCGCTGTGGCAGCGAAATCTACTTTTACTGGGTTCCTTTTGCCAGAGCAGCAAATTTTTTGCTGTGACAGCAAACTATTTGCTGTTCCAGCAATCTTGTTAGCTGCGACAGCGAATTTTTAGCTGTGGCAGCAAAAAATGTTTGCTATCTCAGCAAAATTTGTTTGCTTTTCTATATATAATACCTCGATTTGCTGCGTCAGCAAATTTTTTCTCTCCGTGTACTAACACCAAGAAAATATATTCTTGAATATTTTTAAGAATATATATTCTTGAATGCAGCTAATATGGCGTGGAGCCCAGAGAAAACGTTTTCTCAATTCAAGAAATCTATGCTTGGTTTCAGAAAAATTCTCTTGAATCAAGAGAAAATATTTGTTGAGAAATGAATTTCTTAGAACAAGAAAATATATTGTTGATGATATTGATTATTCCTCTCTGTGTATATTCATAATCAGAACTATAAATCAGTTGTGAACTAAAATACATTTGGGTGATGCACTACTATCCAAACTGTATCAATTTTCTATTTCCAAGGCTTAGTTTACTGATTTATCGAGTCTACTACCATTTCCAATTAATTGTTGTACGTACACTGTAAAAAATAATCGGAATTTTCCTGTATACGGCCACCGGAAACGTCCAATCACCGGATGGCAAATCAATCTCTGATAAATAACTATGAGATTTCCCATAAATTTAACTGAAAATTCCAAATTTTATAGGATTTCTACTATCATTTTACAGGGAACTTCTGGACAAATGCGGAAAATTCCTAACGCATGTATATGTTAATTAATTCACATAAATTTATGGGAATTTTCCCATAGAGATTTTCCACAGTGTATGTATGTCTCGTAGAATGTTTTTATATTCCTTCTCACATTCTAAATACATCCCTATTAACCGTGGACCAATGTTTTTCCAGAAACCGCTGAATTTTGTTGAAAGAATATTGTTTGTTGCCTATGCATCCCAATATTATTTTTCCAAGGTTAAGCAGAGTACTCTTACGCGTCTGAATGAATCATGGTGGCCGTATGGTACGAAAAACTCATTTTTTATTCAAACTTCTAGTAGCAAGCTCAGGGTCGAATATGACCCCAGGTCCAAATATATTCTACGATGCCTTTTCTCTCAACGAAATGAAATGAAAAGAAAAACAGAATCAAAAATGAAAAATAGGAATGGAAATAATTTATGATTTTGAAAAATAACTTGGAATATTGTGAATGAATCGCCGTAGACTTCTCACCATTGGCTTTTTTTCTCTCCGAAATGTCATCTTGTAAGAAAGAACGAAATACATTCAACTAAATGTGATTGAATCTTATCGTAGCGAATTTAACTCTACCAATGAAGTTTAAGAAAAAATGGTATTATTCCATTAAAGGTATTCTTTTACATGATTATTCAACAACATATGTCTTGAATATTTAAATATTTATTCAAAAGTTCTTCCGACTCGATTTGTGATATTCACGAACAGTTCTATGTTCTCGCCTACACGGAGAACAATGCAGCTCGAAAGGATAGTAATCTTTAATAGAAAATTGGAGAATATTTCTTAAAATCTAAGAATATTTCTCAAGTTCGTAATAAACATAAAACGGTTCAGATTTCTCTTGAATATTGCTCGAAAAACAATGAAAAATTATCAATACTTAACAAATCATAAAAACAAATATGAAGTTTTCAAAAGTCGTGCATAAAATTTTACGAAGTAAATAACAAAATTTTGGCATCTTATTTTCAAATTACAGAAATTTGTTATTCACTTTGTAAAATTTCATGCGCGACTTTCGGAAACTTCATATTTGTTTTTACGATTTTTAATTTTGATTGATAATTTTTCATTGTTTTTCGAGCAATATTCAAGAGAAATCTGAACTGTTCCATGTTTATTACGAACTTAAGAAAAATTCTTAGATTTGAGGAAATATCCTCGAATTTTCTATTAAAGATTACTATCCTTTCTAGCTGCATTTTTCTCCGTGTATCACGATTTGAGCGGCTGTTTTTTTATATAATTCAATAATCAAAGTGTGGCAAAGGGAAGAACGAATCATCGCCACAGCGCTAAAACAATTACCCGTCTTGAGAATTTTTAATGAAGAAACAGACTCCCATGACCGCTGGAATTAAGAATTGTGCTGTAGTTTTTGACTGGAGATTATTCTCGTCGCTTGGATGTAAAAGTTGTACTCGCTATCGGGAATCTCAATAAAAATGATTTATGAATTTTCTAATGGTATTGTTCATCCTACGGGTCACTTACATTGTTGAAATACGATTTATATTTTTCTTGTGATATACTTTGGTTGTAGATTCAGAGAGTGCTCGTTCCCTTGATGAGATAAAACAGTTGAGGAAGTTAAACTTTTCCTTCAACTCATTTATTTGCTTCACTATACGT
The DNA here is from genome assembly GCA_018340375.1 of Gonatopus flavifemur. Taxonomy (NCBI): domain Eukaryota; kingdom Metazoa; phylum Arthropoda; class Insecta; order Hymenoptera; family Dryinidae; genus Gonatopus; species Gonatopus flavifemur. Next base: position 26,134,936 of record JAFFJZ010000002.1, read on the forward strand.
GGGAAAAAACTTTGAATTATGTTACACAACTTCATTTTTAAATCCAAAAACGGATACTCTGAAGCACAAACTGCACTATGAGAAATTAGCGGTATTTGAAAGAATGTATAAAAAATAATAGTGTTGTTTCAACACCTCATGGTGTTATTTTGGTACCGCATTGTGTCATTCTAACACAATTTAGAATGAATCTGATATCAGAAGTTGTGCTTGTTGACAAACAATTAATCACAGCACAAAGAGTGGAAATTTTATAATATTTGGTACGTTTATCAGATTTTATGGTTGAAATACCGGCAAATTAGTATATTTACAATTTTTCGTAGTATAATCACAAAAATTTCCATAATTTTTCCAAATTTTCCTTCCGCTTGAATGACTAAAAAATTGATGGATTGTTTCATCGATTTTCTTCACAATGTGACAATGGAATATGCTTTTCAGCAGGTTTACATTCCAGATTATTTTCATGCATATATTCTCACGATTATGCAGTTTTCACCTCTTTGTGCTTGTATGGAACTTATGAGAGCATTTCCGATACTTTCGTCCTCTTCTTCTCGTCTTCTTCCTGATAATCTCATACTTTGATGGAAGAAGATGGAAAATTTCAATAGGTCATTGTACTTTTTTTCCTACTTTTTCGGTACTTCCATTCACTCTTTCTGTATTTCACTGTGAAGAAATTTCCACTAAAAATCACTCAGAAAAAGTTCTTTCGAAAAGTTACAAGTTTTCACAACGTAACATAAGTTGAAAATACATCTTTACGTCTTAAGATAAATTGAGATATGTTTGAAATATCGAAAAGTGTTTCATAATAGATTTCGAACTCCACCTGAAAGATATCTTCAGAACCGAAATATTGATTGAGTAGTGACCTCAGATCACATTGCAATGAATTTTGGATCCTCAAACTGTTTGCAATTCTACATGGAACACAGGGTGGTAGCAGTTAATCATCAATATAAAATCGTATCGCATTCTTAATACTGGGTGCATAGTTGGAGGGAATATTTTCCTCCGAAAGTCTTTCAAATTCTTTTGAAATCCTTTGCATCGCGCGTGGGGAATAAATGATTTTCAAGTGCAGGAAAAGATTTTCAAAGCTCCAGCAAGACGAAGTTGATCGAATTATCATATGTTGGTTCCACTGAAAAATAAATATTACATGAAAAAGATTTTTGAGGAGCGAGAAAATTTCAAATGTATACATTTCAAAAACACGTGTTTCTATTTAAAATAGATTTGCGGTTTTTTATCAGGCGTTTCAAAACATCTTCACCAACCAATATAAAAAACTGATCTGATAGATTGAATTTTGTCTAGTCATAAGACATTTCGTATATCCCAAACGGTGATAAATTTAATTCACTGTCACATAAAAAATAAATGTCCCATTCAAAGTTTGCATTATGATTGAATAAACTCATAATTCAATCCACAAAAATGTTGAATTAAAGGCATATTCATTGTTAAATTGACATTCTTTCGTGTAAACAAAATCAAAATTCCTATCATGCATACACAAGTTTTTTGACTGAAGTTATGTCAATTCCTTCCAATACTGGAATACAGAGGAAGGAACTTCGCTGTACCAACGAATCTGATTTTGTTGGGTACTATTTGCTGGAGCAGCAAATTTTTTGCTGTAACAGCAATCTATTCGCTATCACGGCAATCTTTTTAGCTGTGGTAGCAAAACATGTGTGTACTATTCTGTATATAATACTAACCGTTCTGCTACTGCAGTGAAAAGTTCGCTGTTTTAGTCGACCATTTTACTTTTTCAGTAATTCAATTAGGGGGCGTCCATTGATTATATGAGCAGTGTTGCCAGATTGTACTTTTGGTCCCTCCGTCGTACCTTTGGAAGTTTTTTTTTAACGTATATTAATGGAAAATTATTTTTCCTAAATTCCAATTCTCAACTCATGAAAATGATTGGACTGATCAGAAGAAAATCCATTAAATCTTATACAATGTTCTAACCAAATCCTATTCAACTTTTTTCAATGAGATTCAATCACATGAATGCATTCTTTCCAATGCAACACGAAAATTTAGCCATCAATACAATACGATATGACATTTCGTGGGATATTTTTCTCAGAATTTTCACATCAAGCATTTTTGAATAATTTCCATTGTCTCAACGTAGCCTACTCTCCCCTATCCTTGAAATGTGCTTTGAAGTATATCAGTATATGATCCTATTGACGGATAGCTAGTAATATCTAGTAATATTTTTGTGATCAACAAATCATGTTAATTTGAGTTCTTGCAAAAGTTTTTTCAGACTATTAAGATTAAAGGCTACTGGAATATCATCAATCCAACTCCTCATCATTATTTCAGTTGCAATCATACCGTGAGATTTTTGTAAATATCAATAATAACCATTATCTATCTCTCATTGGTTATTCTGTATACTACAATTGTAGGATTGGTCAATTCCGTTAGGAATTCAAACCATCAAGAACCCTGTATAAGTAAGTATTTGTTCTTTTAATTGAAGTCCTAACTTTTCTTACAATTTCATTGTTTTTTTTTCGTACCTTCATGTCAATTTTCGTACTATTTCATTTCCTATTTCGTAGTAAAATGAGAATCGGCACTGGTAACACTGTATATGAAGTATTTCCAAGGATTTTTTGACCCCCTTCCCTCCCCTAATCTCACGGGAGATTTTTCAAAATTTGTGTTTTGGGTGTAAATGCGTTGAATTATTAAAGAAAAATGGAAACACGATCTGTTGTTACTTTTATTCAAGACTAGCAAAAACTAGTATATTACCGTAATTTGAAATCACAGTGACGAAATGGAATTTTTTCAAAATACACGGAAAGACCGGGTCTATTAATATTTAGAAAAATGACTGTCAATTCAGGGAAAACAAGGATTGCTGAAAAATATTCGTAGTGAGTCTACTAAAAATTCGTAGTCGATGTATTAACAATTGATAGTGTCACTGTGCAAAATACCAATGAACCTATCAACTGTTAATATTTTGGCTACGAATTTTTGGTAGACTCACTACGAATATTTTCAAGCGATCCTCTTTTTCCCTAAATTGACAATCATTTTTCCAAACGTTGATAAATTCTTTCTGAATATAAATAGATCCGGTCTTTCCGTGTAATTTCACGCAATTTTACACCGTTTTTTGCTATAAAAAAATCACGGGATGTTTATTAAGAGCCTTCCTCTCCCCCAAGTGAGATTTGATAAGGTTGAGCTCGATCCTCTCCACCCTTGGAACACCTCGCGTGATTAATGGACACCCCCTTAGCTGTGGCAGCGAAGTTGTAGCTAAGTTGAAGAAAAGATTTGCTATTCGATATTCAATACCTCGATGCATCGAGTGAGCAAATTTTTTCCTCCAAAAAGGAATCGGAGCTGTATTTGAGTGCATTTTCCCATATACGGAAAATTTGTATGACCGCAACGTTAAAAACCTTTGGTAAATCTGCTAAAATTTGGAAGCTGTGACCTTGAGATTTGCGCGTGAGGAATAGAACATTCGTATGTCAACACACAAAAATTACCATAGAATCATCATGATATCTCGACTATTCCTCTTAGAATGCAGATTTTCAACTTTGCTTGAATATGTAATTCCATTTCATGACGTAGTCAGGCATAATTTTTTGCATAGATACATCTCTGTACACATTTTAAAACTACTGCATCTATTTTGAATCCTTAAAATTCTTCATCCAAAACACTTTGTATGTATTTTCAGAGCTTATATCGAATTTATGAAATTTCAGTTCGATACAAGTTTTAATAGTCTCATAAAAATCAACATAGATCCATATTCTGATGAAAAATCAGATTTCGAACTATTCTCTCTCCGAATTCCAATAAAAATACTCATTGATCAAAATCACTCGATATCGTGTCTGGCCAATAACTAGTTCTTATTACTTTTTTTTTCATCATAATGAAATATGATTTCCCCATGTTCTCATTCTGTCCGAATCCATTTCCCATTGATAAACGGAAACTTCCTACTATCGCTATAGAGAAAGTTCTCGATGTAAATTTAGAATTGTAAATCCAGTACCACGTTTTCCCTCTCATCTCTTCTTCATGCTTCGTTTAATAAACGTCACTTCTCCACGCCTGTCGTTCTCATGCATACTGATTTTATATATTTTCTCTAATGTGTTCATCTTATGGTACATGTTTATTTCTCTTCCCAATTCTATTAAAGTCTCGTCTTTCGGAATTCTTTCACTGACATCGTTCTTTGAATACGGATCATTCTTCTCTTATCCGCAATAACCACGCGGAATTTCACCCATTTTGAGAAGGAATGAATCGTTTCGACGTCCTATTCACAAAACCGGTCATGGAATATCAAGAAAAATTTCCAAAATTCCACCCATCAAATTGAACCTCACAATGGAGATGAAAACGTTTTTTTTTTATTGTGTAAACACAATAAATTACAGCGCTGATTATTATGCTTTCGGTGTATACATCAGAATTCAAAATCATTGAAGCGAAAAGATGACATTCGCTTAAAGATATCATTCGCCAGACAGAATATGGAAATTACAATATTGACGATTATTCATGGATTAATTTTTTCAGAATTTCTCATTTCTCGTATGGATGAAAGCATTGAACTGCTAAGATGAATGAAATTAGAATGAAGGAAGAACACATTTACATGATGTTGAATAAATATGAAGTCACATCGATTATATATTTATGGACAATTTTTGGGATGTACAATGTTCAAACGTCATTTGATATCATCCGAGTATGCAAAATATTCATTCTGCGATTTACAGCGATGGATAATGTGAATTATTCTATGTTCGTTTTCATGATTCAGCGGTTCTCGTGTGTTTTTTTTTTGCTGATTTTCAAAAGTTGAGAATTGCCAACACGTAGCATTCATATTACATTGATTTCGTCGAATGAAATGAGAGGAATATGATCCATTCAATTACGAGAAAATAATGTTTGTTTAGAGAGCAAAAAGCTCTTTGTGAGGACCCAATTTATGAATACATCCGATCAGGTGACTGATTAATCATCCTTTTTATATTGATCGATAAATTCATTGAATCGGAAACAGTATTAATCTCAATTCGCCGATTAAACGTTGATGATCACAAAGACATCAATCTCAGGTTTGATCAAGCTACGTGTGTTCGGAACGATGTTGAATTCAAAAACACTCTGTTATATTTTTTCCCATCAATCAAGATAATACTATAATAAATCAAAAAATTTCATGTTTCAACAAATTATTCAATAAAGTTTCCATATTAAGTGACTCAAAAATTAGAAGTGATGAGATACCAACCCTGATTTGTAACGATTCACTATACAAGTACCCCGCAAAAAATATGTCAATTTTATTCTACGAAAATCAGTCTTCTCGCATAATTTCGTGGTACAGCAATTCATGTTATATTCAACATCCATTAGGGTCACATCGAATCTATCAAATTTCAATTGCATGGGTTTAGAGTCGAATGCACCACATCAGAAACTGGTATGTAGATAGCGTTATTCCTACACGGCACGAAGTAAACGATGCACGTATCTCATAAAATATCATACTCACAAATTGGATCCATATATTATAGTTCCTTCCACGCATCCCCTATGCATCGAAATTGAACATATTCATCCAAATCTGAGAAACTACAATTTTTGATCTATATTTTCCCGCATATAATGTTAAAATTCAAGTTAATGGTAATCGGAATTCAAGAGATTTAATCAATTTCTATCATGATCTTGTGAACCAAGAATCAGATAGAATTCACAGTTATTGATATTGAATAAGATTCGATTATTGTTTTCCGGATACACGGAGAAAAATAAAATTTAGAAAATTACTACGTTCCTACTAAATTGACAAGATACGAGAAAACATGACTGTAATTGTTACACAGTGTAGTAAAAATCTGTACTTGATCATCTGTAACGTTGCATGCTCATGCTAAAGAGGGTCAGGCAAACCATTCATTTTTACTACATTGTCTATCAATAAAAGTAGTATTTTCTCGTATCTTGCCAAATTAGTAGAAAATGTAGTAATCTTCTAAACTTTATTTTTCTCCGTGTAGTGAGACGGCTTATTCTGGTGGCTAAAGTTGGTTAAAACATTCATTTTCAATATCATGTTTTGGGAGAGAAACGAAATTGTCGTGATCTCATTGCATTAGTCAAAATCCAGAAAGAGTTTGAGTAAAAATTGAATTGAAATTTATAAGAAACATTCTAAATTGACGATTGTGCGAAAATGTTTTTCTTATGTGGTGACGTAATGGAAATTAAGATTTTAATCTACGAGTTTAAAAGTTCAAACTCATTTTCAAGCATTTATCCAATAAACGAAGAACGATGTTCAAAACTCTTTAAAACTTCGTATATAACCGAGAGACATAAACTCTATCTTTGGGAACATATTTTCTTGTCTTAGAAATACATCTCCTTGAAAAATAACGTTCTCAGTGCTAGAGAATTTAGTTTATACTGAAGAATAAAGTCTCAAGATGAGGAGACATTCTTTCATTTAGAAGTTATCATCCTGGAAATCAAATATTTATAGTACATGGATGTACATTTTATGTGTAAAAAGACATCGCATATATGTGGGAAATAATTTTTCATTATACGCGTGGAATATTCTTTCTTCATTGAGAAAAACCTTTCATACGGGAAAAAAATTCAGCTGCAGCAGGCAAGTGGCTATCGAGAACACGGACAGCCATTGAATCAGCACCTGCAGCTGAATTTTAGTAAATAGATTAGGTACAAATGCAAATTTTTTTGTTCCTTGTTCGTGATAACCACTTAATTGTTGTAGCTCAATGTTCTTTCCTTGCACGCATGATGAAAATCGTCGAAAATCCCACTGGGAATTTTTGTGATGAAAAATAAAACTATAAGGCGACTAGAGGCGAAGTTTTGTCTCAAAAGGTACGTAATTAATACATATTCAAAGTGAATAATGATGAATCACACACTCTCGACTGCGCATTTTGAATTTCCAAATAATTTCTGAAGGCTAAAAAATAAAATTGCAAAATTCGTTCACGTTTAGAGGTGAAAATTAAAAAATTTCATTTTTTAGCCTTCAAATTCAAAGTGCGCGGCAATGCGCAATCCCAAGTACACTGAGAAAACAGATATCTTGAAAAATACCATAATTTATGGATTTTCAGCGCTGGTCTGACCCGAGTCGGAATATTCACTTGCATGAATCTCTAAAAGTACCATAATTTCTTGGACTTTTTGAAATAAGTATGGTACCTTCCGTATAAAAGTCCAAGACATTATGGTACTTTTAGAGGTTTTTTCAGGTAAATATTTAGACTCGGTCAGACCAGCGCAGAAAATCCATAAATTATGGTACTTTTTAAGATACCTTTTTCTCCGTGTATGTAATTCATTATTATTCACTTCGAAAACGTACCAATTACGTATCTTTTGAAGAAACTTGACGCAAAATTTAACTTTATCTGTCCCACACTGAAATCTACTGTCATCTCATTAGACCTAATTGAGTCCGCTTGAATTTGATTAGATCTATCCTGAGAAAAGATGGATTAGATCCTGAAAGGTTTAATCAATTGGATTAAAATCTCATGAAATGCCGGATATGGGAACATGAAGATCAAGTGAGATACAAATCATGTATCCATTCAGATTAATGTAGCATTACTCCTTATCTGAACGCATGAACATAGATTTGCGCAGATCTAAGAAGATCTATTTAGATCTTCACGGATATGAATACCGTGTAGGCTCTCACATACACCTGCATACATTTTCTTAGACTCACACTGATCCACACGTAGGTGCGTATGTACACTGTAAAGAATAATAGGAAATCCCGATCGTGGGAGAGAAAATTAATTTCCGGTACGTGTATATGAAATTTCTCACAAATTCAACTCAAGATTTCAGATTTTATGGGATCTTTACCATGATTTCCGGAAAATTCTCTACTTCCAACCGTTTATGTGAAGTTTCCCATAGACATTTTCCGCAGTGTGGATTCAGATGTAACTCGATGTCCAAGCATCTAATTCTATGATCGAATGACATAGAAATTAGATCCCTTCACATTTTATCCCTTTTTGCCGAGCAAACACCTTTTTCTTGCAACATCTTCCTAGTTCCTCGAAGATTCGATTAAATTCGACGAGATTTCAATCAGGGAGACTTCATTAGAACTGTTAAAACCTAATTCGATCTCGTAAGATGATAGGAGTTTCAGAAACTTCTCTTTTCATACTTAAAATTCATTGGCCATCGGATAATCATAACGAAATTACAACACATTAGAAAGTGTAAAATTATTCACAAATTAAATCTATTCCCATATTTATGCACACCAAAATAAAGTATATTTTATATTTCAAACTCTTCAGGATATTAACAGTCATGCAATTGAATTATCTATGTTTTGATATCCATTTCATTTACAGATATGCATCAATAATTGAATTGGCTCTGAAATGTAACTTCCCATCGATGTGAAAATTGGATTCAAACTCTGAAAGATTTTATAACAATTCGAAAATGAAAAACAAGAAATTTTTGGTTTCAAAAAACTCTAAACATAATTTGAATGGATGATCCTCGAGAAAGGATATCCTCAAGTGTGTGTGGAACGATACATTAGTTTGCTCAAACTTGTGCATCAGGGATGAATACACGTGTGTCCTGACGCACGCCTCGCCATTCTCGAGGTCCACGACACCACTTTACTCCACTCCATTCCACTCGAGACTCGACTCACCTACATAAGCACGCCGTGGCGCCTTGTTACACGGTTGATATCCTTTTGCTGGTACCCGGTAACCGCGCAGGGATCTTGTAACTAATAATGATTCCCAACTTTGAAAAATCACTTAACAATTAGTTTTCATGGTCCCACTTGAAGGATGTAGTTAGGACGAGAGAGAAAGGGTAGAAGAGAAGGTGTGGACTGGAGCGGAACCAGGTTACTTCACCTGAGAACCGGCTTCTTGCGAAGCTGGGTTAACGACCTCCAACCATTGAGACAATAATCTATTTTTTGCGCTTTCCCTGTCTTTCAATACATCCCAATAATGTAAAAAGTATAAAACATTTTTGAAATTTGAATAAAATTGAACTTGAAAAATCTACAACTTTTTTTCCAAGCACCAGGTCACCGGTTTTTCTTTTAAAAATCACTTTTTCTTCCTTTTTTATACATATATACATATGTGTGTATATGTGCGTACGTAAAATAATTTTATACGTATTTGTATATGTGTATAAACATGTATAAATCGTAAAGGCTCGTGATTTACGATTGGTGTGTACCGGTGGCGCGCTCGCAACTGGGATCCTGGATTTCGGATGAGGGCTCGTTCACGAGAAACAAACACGCAAGCGCGTGCGAGTTTTTCCCACCCTCAACCTCTGTTCCCTTCCTTCGGTTCTCTTCTTCTTCCAGATCAAACGAAGACGGAGGATGGAAGCACATGAGAGAGGAAGAGAAGGAAAAAGAGAGTGGAAGGAAGAAAATTGTCTATCTGGCTATCAGCTTTGCGTAATACCTGCTACCGCCTCTCTTTCTCCTGCCTATCCTGCTTTTAACCTGCTACTACCTGCACCCTGCCAGCCTCACCCCTTCAGAGCTGGTTATCATCCTGCCGTTGCGTAGAAACCAAGGAAATGTAGGATCTAGAATTCATTAGTCCATTTCTTTGTATTGCAAGGAAAAAAGTTGCTTCCACGGGGATGATCACGATCATTACATCGATATTCACGATTGAATGAGAATAAATAAAAATTAATACCGAATGATTGAATTTCAAAATTAATTATTATATAATTCCTTATCAGAAATCTGAGAATGAGAAATGCATTTATCGCGTAAGTACGAAAACTGGAAAATTTCATTCTAGATTGCAGATTTATTTTAATTTACGTTGATAAAAATCATCCCACCAGGAATCAATGAGATGATTTTCAGTGATACAAATATTCATGAATTTTTATCAACAGAATATACGAAATTCAGAATTGATGGAGAGCAAATTTAATTATTTCAAGCAGAAGACATTGAAATTTTGATACTGTTGTTAATTTGACGTTGACGTTGTATCGATGTCGAATTCATTTCGATACTGAAACCTGTTTTTCATGGATACTCCTCCAGAAAAACCATAGAAAAACCAGGTCTTCAGATTGATTTTGAATAGATATACATTCAACGAAAGTGCGTGAAACATTTCTATATCCACAGCGTTGATGTGCGGTTATTGAAGGTCCTTCAAAGTTCTATGTTCTCTTCGAATCTCTAAGCTTCTTGAAAGAAAGAACTACTTTCAAAGTGAAAATACTGTGACTTCGGTAAAGGTCAAAATTCCACTTCATCGAAGTAGAATCTTCGCACTATAACATTGCACTTTTCATTGTTTCATCAGAGTGAAATTCTCACTCTCATCTAAGTCGCAGGATTTCCACCCTGCAAGAATAGATTCAACCTTAGTAGAAATTTTGGACGGGAAAATACGAGGGCCTGATGAGGAATGCCTGACTTCCTATCAGGTCCCCATCAGGTTTCATTACGCTTTTCCCTTTTTTGCTCGATTTTATGGAAATCTTATCCGGACCCTATTGCACCCTTACGTTACAACCCTATTTGAATCCTATTAAAGAAATCAAGTAAGGCCCTTGTAAGGGCGTCATAAGATTTTTCTTATTTACGGTTCCTGGATTCTAACCTGATCAGAACCTTATTGAAAATAGGAAATACCTGATCAAATTTCTATTAGGGAAGGTACAAAAAATTTGAAAAATATAAGCATCTTCCAAATAATTCTACCAACTATAATAATCAATTCAAATAGTGAAAATAAATATAAATAAAACTACTTCAAACATCTTTCATACGTTTATAAAAATCCGTGTACAAAAGGAAAATATTTTGAACGTGTCCATAAGATACTCTGTGAGAACAATCCCGTGTGGGAGTTTTTCCGGGCGTCCTGTATTGAATATAGGTCCCGTATGGGCTTATATTGGGTGTCCAAGCTCAGGATATCCCAGCCTCAGCCAATAAGGGGCCTAATGGGGTTGCTGACATTCAGCCTAATTCCTCCAACTCAGGGACACCTATATGAGGCTCATATGGGGCCAAGCTGCGTTACCAATGTTTTTTCCTGTTTGGAAAATCTAAAAATACCATCTACAGCTTGCGTAAGGCCTTCTCATACTGCCCGTATTCTCCCGAAGATTCTAATTTTCAGTCCGATGATGTGTAAACAAAGTGATGTTGAGTGGAATACCTGGGTAGAAATGGAAATCGCTCCATTCCAGACCCTATTCGGGCTCAAGTCGAAGCGATCTGGATACAGATATCAATCGAGGAAATATTCGCAACCATTTTTTATTCTTTTAAAGGTCCTAGTTTCAGCGCCTGCATTGGCTTCATCATGGGTGTCCTACATAGGCTCAAGTTGGGAATACTGTGCAGGTACTGAAGATGAGTGCGTGACAATCCTGTCTAGGCCTATCTTAAGGGTAATCAAAACGGGGCCTGAAATTAAATAAGGACACCTAGTTTGGCCCAAACTGCCACCATGGATTAATTTCCACACGGGATGTTGATGTTGTGAAAACGACTTATCAATGGTCCCAATGGATGAAACGTTAGGAAAATAAAAAATGACGCAAAATCCATGAAATGAAAGCGGATATAGCAAGTTAGTAATGTGATGACAAAAAGGAGCCCAGAACATGCTGAACAAAAATTCGATGTGCTCCATATCAATCAATACAAGAATGGGCATAACAATAAATATACTCAGGTTAACGACGTTTCGATCTTCAATATGAGACCACTATACGGGACTCCTCAATCTGAGCAGGAAGCGAAGTAAAACCATGTTACAAAGTGAGATACATCACCCAGAGCATCACCACCGATGGGATATGTCGCTTGCACGTAAAATTGAGAAAGAAAATCCGTGAATGACGTGAATTGGTGGAGGAATGGTGTTTCGAGGCAGGAGTAATGTAAAGGCACTGTAGAAATGTTCGCATGAAAATGGAAACCGGAAATTTCTACGTTACTTTCACGTTGCTTCAGCATCGAGCCTCTATTTCTCCACCGATTCACGTCACCCACGAATTTTCCTTCTGTATTCCATGTGAAGGCGGTGGAGCCCATCGGTGGCAGTACTGTACGAGATAATTTATTCCTCATGTAAAGTTTATTTCAATTGTTTTCTTTCATCACAAACGAATCTATTCAGTTTCTTTTTGTTCTTAATTAGACTGAAAAAGGATGAATTGATGTGATACATATTATAACCTTTGAAGAATAAAAAAGAAATTTCGAATAATTCTCCCGCACTCTTCAACGTGATACTTTCATTCTCCTTTTTGTGTAGATGATCTCTTTTTCTATTGGGATGTTCTTTTTTTATTCACGTTCTCTTTTGTTTTGCGATACTTCTGGGAGTCCTACCTCAACTTTTACACACAGATTTTTATAAGGGAGATATCAGGAAATCAAATTCATCTGGAATGCCATTAAAACCTTCATTTTTGTATATGATTCCGGATTTTAATGATTTGGGATCAGCATGTTAACAATTTTTCAATCCAGCAAACCCTCCTACCTCTCTCCTTTCTGCTTCTCAACCGAAGTAGCACAAGAATATTTCAAACATTCTGCGTTCATTCTGCATCCAAAAAAAAGTAATCTGGAAATGAGAGGAAAAGTCCCTCTCAATCAGAGAAGATATTCCACTTTTGTTTTCTCCTTCAATTGAGAATATCCCTGTACGATTTTGAACAAATGGAAATTCTTCGACCGCAAAGACCAATCTTCTCAAATGGAGAGGAATACTTTTGATACCATATATTAGAGGAGAACTTGCATCAAAATAAGAGGGATAAGGTAACTGTGTTCTATTATCTATGCATAAAATGTGCCAATGAGATTATTCTGGATGAATCCGAAGAATACATTCTAAGAATGTGCATAGAATGTACTTATTCGAAACAGCCCCATTTGAAGATTCTAAGAACGTTCATAAAACATGTTCGGAACTTGCAAGAACCTTCTGAACATTTCTAACCTGTTGTGCTACTTGGGAATGAGTTTTTCTAATAATACCATCAGAGATCTGAAAATCATGAATGATTAGTGGAATCATCTCATTAGCGACATTGCTTCTTACATAAAACAACAGTTTATGCTGTATTTGTGAGAAATTGTTCAGAAATTACATTATAAATCCTGTGTGTGAGATTTCAGTGGAAAAGAATATTTGACTCATCACAAACGAATCGTATCGTACAATTTCATTTCTGAATATTTTCATGAGCTGGGGACAATCTGAAATGAACTGGTTATGTTTTCAAGAAATCACGTGGATGGTAACAATAAGTAACGTTTGTTGCTATAACTGCGCGCGATACTTCCATGCACTTCTATTCCACGCAGCACCACCCATAGTCACAACGTTCTCATGGAAGTCTGATCTCCCAATGCATTTACAAATTACTTTTTGCAACATAGAACTGGTGATGGCATGTTTATTCAAAAAGCATTTCAAATCTTCGACCCGTAGTCTGAATATTAAAGCATAGTCTACTGCAACATTGTTTTGGGTTTTGAAAGTATTCCAATAAACATTTTTGTGGAAACTTTACGAAGCACTCTGAGAGATATCTGGAAAAAATTCTCGATGAGATACCTTTGACATTTCTAAACTTGTTGCATAAAACATCTTTCAGATCACTTCAAGACATCTTTTACAAAGTGATCCATAAATGTTCCCTGAGATGTTATTTAAAATTAAAGGATCTATTCAATTCCATACTTTTTTCGATTAAATTTGATCCTTTCGCTCACTTTCATTCATCTTATCTATAGAAGCAGAATGTCTAAATAAGAAGCAGATGACTTCAAGTTAAATGCGAGGTATTTCAATATGACGGGGATTTTTTATGCTAATGAGATAAGACTTAGATCCAGGGCGGGGCAAGTATTTGAAATACAATTATGCGACAAAAGTATTGAAAATTTTGTATATCAAGTGTGATTTGGAAAGAATTTTATATTTTACAATCGAAGAATAGAATTTTCAAACAGATTTCCCAAAGTAGTTTGTATTTTCTATTTGAAATACATTTTGCTGAGTATTTTGACCAATTCTCATATATGTGGAGGATCAAGTACCAAAGATTTTGAAGGAAGCACTTCAAATGTGAGATATATAATACCGGTTTTGATTCCCGTAGGTATTTAGAATGATTATACCTCAAATACTTGCCCAGCCCTGCTTAAGAGGAGAAATCCCTCTGGAACTGGTTTTTTTGCATTTGTTTCTGCTTTGAAATTGATGATTCCTTGGAAATGATAGGCTTGTTGTATGATCCTGGCATCGCAGACTGAGTTCAAGTGAGCATAAATTACTATAAACTGTACTTCTTACGAAAGAAAACTCTAAGCGAATTTTTCCCTCAAAAACTGAATGAAAACAAACAATGTAACTCAGAAACTAATGAAGCTATCGACTTGAAATTTGGTGCAAATTACTCGTTCACTCATTGGCCATTGCATTAACCTGGAAGTTGAATATTATTCTCCCAATAAATATTGTTTTTAACAATTTGTTTATAAAAACAAAATTGTGTTTCCCGTTTTTGTGGTCTCTAATTGTTATTTTCCACTTTTTTTACTAAATTTATGGTTCATGCAAAGCGTACTAACATATTTCAATGGGAAACATTTTCCCTTTTGATTACAGATAATTTCCTGGACCTGGGCATTGCACGGCGCAAACTCGGGGCGTCAACTTTGAAGGGCTATAGAGCCACCATTTTGTTTTTTTTTCACTTCAAAAAATTGTATTAATTGTATTAATGTAATTTCAATAATTTCAATAAATGCTTACATTTTTCTATACAAAAATTATTGCAAAAACAGTCATCCAGAGGGATTTCCCCCCTCAATTCCAAACAGAAATTTGTCAGTATGTATTTGACGGCATGTATCATGAAATGCCAGTGTTTTCTCGAAAGCTGAGATATAAGACACTGAAAGGAATATACCTATTCAATGTATTCACGACCTCATTCTAATTTTATTTTTCCTGTCTACCTCTATTGCTTGAATCAAGTTCGGCAGGCTTGAAATTCACTATATTTACACCTTCGAACTGAGAATTCATCGTGAGAAGTCGATATAGTCCTTGAATAATACATGTTCCCTCTGTGACCTCTGTCTATAAATGAATATGAGTTAGAGTATGTATGTAGCTAGAGGTAAAACCATCTCACTGTGTTGTAATTTAGAAGTTAATGTTAACGAGATCCAGTGGGATTCCCTATGAAGCTTAACCATGATAACACAACGATTTCGAGAATTAATTTAGATAAGCACCCGAGCATACAAACGGCGTGCAGGCAGACAGTAATGAAATAATTTTATCCTTTCCTAATAGTCTTTATAGAGAAACATTCAACAGCGTAACACCAAAGACCATCGAATGCTAACAGAATCCAGCGGAAAACTGATTATTCTGATTGTTTATAATCATAGTCCGCTGAATCGACGGGAAAATTCTCAAACCGTAACAGGGTTGAATTTTGTTTATTTATATATGTATGTGCGTAATGTATCAATTCTGAAATTTCAATATGGACTCAACGGTGAACATATCAATTCATGCGAGTGCTCACCTGGTACACTGTCGTGTATCAGTGAAGATTATTGGATCCTTCTTTGTCCCAGTTGAAGAATCTTATCAAACTGATTGATCCCCGTTGATTCCATCGCAGGAAACTTATCAACATGGATTTTCAATGGGTTTCAATCAGTTTTCTTCATCAGGATCAATGAGATTCTTCAACCAGGGTGGACCAGGATCACTACCACAAAAGACAGATGAAGAATGAAGAGATCCAAAAATGTTTTGCGCCAAAACTTTGAACATCTCAAAGACTTCTTGAAAGAGAGGAATATATTTCAAAGATATCCTTTAATGTTATCGTGGTAGAAATTCATCTGGGCGCCCCATTTACCATCCACGTACTAGATGAGATTCACGTCGGAGCAACCGGACAACACATTTCAGCCAATTTGACTTTGGTGCCCAAACATTTAGTTGGGTTATGTAGATTTCTAATGCGTCAACTGATCGTACAGTAACATCAATTGTCCATCAACGCGGTCAGAGGAATAAAAGGAAGCCCCAAGATTTCAATTTGTTACTCCGGATTATTTTATGGAAATAAATTCAAAAGCAACGTTCTTGACTGGAGATTGAATATCAAAATACATTGTTACCTTATTCATATGTGTGATTTCATAGAAAACACACGATTCCACATTTCCAATGACCAACTTGAACGACATTCCAGCAATTCCTTGAGACATCTAGATGGGCACAGGCTAGAAAGTGCGTTACAAAACTAGCTAGAAATTAACCCAACATCTGGGAGAACCAGCTGGGGCCCATCTAATTCTCAATCATAATTTCTACTAGGGTACATGTGACATCTGTTATGAGTCTTCTAGATACAAATTTAGAATGTTCGAAAAGACTGTGGGAAAATTTTCAAAATTATACGTAACTTGTATACAATTTCATATAGTTTATACTCAATTTCTATATAATTTTGAAAATTTGTTCACATGGACATTGACCCAACCCTGGATCCAGCCTGCAAATATACACTCAGAAAAATATATTTTTAAAAGTCCCATAATTTACTGAGGATCAATGCCGCCAGTCTGTGATGAATAAAATTATCCACCTGAATATAGCTTCGAAAGTATCATAATTTCTTGTAGAAATACATCTAATTATGGGAGTTTTAAAAAATAAATTCAAGTCAAAACTCTATCTGTCACAGACTGGCGCTGATCCTCAATAAATTATGGGACTTTTTAACACATCTGTTTTCTGTGTATACAAATGTTCATGAAATTCACGAATTCTTATCATGGTGAGACTTAATGCTGTATTATTCTAAAATTAAAGACTTAATCGAACGTGGAGCATGTTTGTGAAAACTCCCTCCTCTCTGATATTACTTCATTTGATAGCACTTTATTTTCCATGATTTAGAGGAAGAAGATAATCTCATTCTTCAATCCGTTATATCGAAGGGAAAAAAATTATGCCTTTAATTACCCAATCCCAATCAGAATATTCATGTACGTAAACTAATTTATGGTTTGTATAATAAATTGTCATAGTTACTGTTCATTCAACTGGAACACTACAGTTGGTATCTTCCTATAAGACTGATTCGAGCGGTTAAAAGCTACGTGGAACTGCAATTATTCACGTTCGGAAGATATTGCTGAATCCACCACAATGCCTGAATCTTGTACCCAATTTAGAATAACAAATCGATCTCGATTTGAGACCAATGGGCGATTAAACGACTTCCTTGGCGTTCAGAACTAAATTCACGAGAAATCAAAGAGTTGCAAATCAGTAAGATCAAGCGGATATCAATTTACGATATACATTTTATCATAGCTGAAATGTTTCAAAAACTGCTAATGTCTGCTCTTTGAAACGTTCTCACAGGATCTTCCACAGATATCAGAATTTGAATCATTTATGATCATAATAAACCGAAGAAGAATAATTAGTTATCCTCACTCCAAATTAGTTCCAGCAACTACATACGGTTGTTGATATTGGGATAACTGAAACGGACGTTAGTTCAACTGAATTCGAATTTCATTTCTTTGACTTTAGTTGCTGTTACCAATTTGGAATTGGCTTTACCATAGCTTTTATTACCGGCTCCTATTCTTTTGTTACTCGGGACTGATTTTCACAACTACCCTTAATTCATTCGTTGCAATAAATTACACGGAAAAAAACGAACAGTTGCAGCAACTATCCAAATAGTCGATTTTCGACCATCTACTAGTTGCTGCAGCTACTTAGTAGTAGTCAGGACAAGTAACACGTTAGCTGTCTCAACTAATTCAAAATACCTCAGGTATTTACGTTAATTAGTGCAACTATCGAGTCACTGGTCCTGACTACTAAGTAGCTGCGGCAACTTCTTAAGTAGATGGTCAAAAATCGACTATTCAGGGGTTGCTGCAACTATTTATTTTTTTCCGTATACACTGAGAGAAAAGTCCATTGTAAATTGTACTATTTTGATCAGTAAAACGGATATTAGGTACAGTCACTGATGCATTAGTATATTTGCATGATCATAAAGTGAAAGTAACTAATTCAAAATCGTTGGAGATACTACAAAAATTTGTGAAGAAAATAAAGGTAGTTGGAACTTATTTCTCGGTAAAACTTCCCACTATCCTTGAATAGTAAAATCAACCCCAAGAACCTATTCGTATTTACAGTTTAGATTACGTATTTTTGATTGGCACACAAAAATTCACTTCGTCAACATGACTGCTTTCCAAAGTATAAGATTTGGCATAATATCTACCATCTATTTCTAGGTTAATTTACGAATGTTTATAGTGAGCTTTACAATTCCGATTAGTAGAAAATATATTGAGCAGAACAACTAATATATTATATTAGTAAACTTAAGTGTATTGATACAGAAAGTTCAATTACGTAGGAAAAATCTGAGACTATTGAAATTATTGATGGAATCCAGCTATGCGTGTATTTCAGGCAGCTGTGCTTTGGCTTTTATCCTAGTGTGGCTCAGTTTTCGAGATATTCAAGTTTGAAGAATGAACGCGAGTTGATATACCCAAAAAAGATCCATCTACTCAACTGACCGGCGGTGGCTTGAGTGATAGAATCTCGGCGTTCAGCCCCAACGTCCTGTGTTCGATTCTCGTGGGAGCTATTCTTTTGGCGCATTTATCCTGATATTTTGTTCAACTACACTGAATAGTAAAAAAAAATAGGTAATCTGATTAATGTTTAATAGCAAGGATCTTTTGTGCTCTCACTATTCGTAGTGTGGAAGCAGTGGTTGATTTTATGACCAAAAACTACACTGTAAAAAAAAACTGGAAATTTACTGTGCAACTGGACTGGAAATTTCCAGTGCTAGTACTGGAATATGGATATTCCAGTACATGTACAGAGATTTTGTTGTTACGTTACTGAAAATTTACCAAGCATAACTGAAAATTCAGTCATTGTACTGGAATTTTCAAGTTTGAGATGATGTACTGAAATTTTGCCATGATTTCGCGAAAATTTTACCGGCTCGTACTACAATTTTATAGTTCTTGTGCACCAAAAAAAAATATTCCCTCAAAAAGGACTTGAGAAAAAATTTGGAATTTAGAAAAAAAAACCTAATCGTTGGTATACTGGAATTATACAGGTTTTTAACTGCAATTCTCAGGTTTTGTGATGGAATTTTCCAGTTACTATGCAATTGAATTATACAGGTTTTGAACTGCAATTTTCAGGTCGTGTGATGGAATTTTCCAGTTGCTATGCAACGGAATTTAATCACTGTTGCACTGAAATTTTCCACTTCTATTGGACTTCGTCATTTCTGGCAGGAAAAATTTCAAGTCTTTATATTAAAAATTTCCTGATTGAGATTTTGAATAATAATTGTAATTGTAGCCAATGAAATTGATATATGAGGTTTTTCCAAGACTTATCCTCTTGTGTTCTAGATATGAAGCATATGTAGTAACCCAAGCTGGCCTTCCAACATGTCGCGCTATAGCTCATCGGTTAGGTCTTAGGTTTCAGTTGGTAGGCAGGTAGAAAAGTGTGGGTTCAAATCCTGTTAGGTCGACATGAGTTTCTGTCCATCCAAATGAACGATCAAAAGTTTCTCAATCATCTTGGAACACAAGGACCCTGCAAAATCACTTTGCGTGAAATTTTTTTTCAATTTTCATGGATATTTTCAGCATTAATTTTCCAGTACATGTCCTGGAAAAGTCCAGCTCGTGTACTGAAAAATTCCAGTACCAAGACTCAGAAAATTTCCAGTTTTGATGCGGGAATTCCATAACGTTTGCACTGAATTTTTGCAGTACAAATGTGCTGAAATTTTCCGGTACATGTACAGGTTAATGACTTCCAGTACATGTACTGGAATTTTCCGGTGAAATTTTTTTACAGTGTAGTAAGAAATTTTCCCTCCTCAATGGGTCAGATTAAATAGTTCATTTCACAATCAATACTTGGTGGAAAAATATTGTATTTTTTACGAACATTCATGATCTATTGAACTAACAATTTTTACTATTTTTCATAGTTGGGTCCTTTCACAACTCAGAAAAATATTGAAAAAATAGTAAATTCCACTATTTTTTTCTCTCAATGTTTTCCGGTGTAAGTATTTGCGAAATAGCGTTGAAAATTATCATATTATGGAACGCTCCTTTCTCACCAGATTTTTTTTGCGTTAATGTACATGCAAATCTCCCCCCCCCCCTCCCCCCTCCCCCTAACTATAATTTATACAGAAATTGCACGCAGCATATGCAGTAACTTGATACTCCATATTCTCTGAATTTCTCGAAAAGAAAATTCACTCTCAAAGAGTAAAAATACTGAAATTTCAACTGTTCTTGAATTGCAAACTTGTCACTTTTATATGAAAATGACATTCTCACTATCATTGAGGAGGATCGAATCGCTTGGAATGATGATAAAATCCACTCACTGTAAATAATGGTGACATATAAAAAGTTTTCAATCAGAAAACTTTAAAATGTGTTATGTACGCAAAACGATTGATACTCGATTTAGTGCGTACGTGCAAAAATGGACATCGCTTGAATTAATTTATAAATCACAATTGATCACGTTCAAAATAGTTCAGTTGCCGAACTACAAAGAATTTCATCGTACTATGCCCGAACGTGAAATATTACAATGACCATCAATTCAAGTTGTAATCAGTATAACCACCCGGAACACGACAAATTAGATCTGGAGAGATCCAATCAAACCTCATTGATCCTACTATGTCAAAGAAATACAATATTGGATATATGGTACACTCAGATTCATGCTGGTTCACATCGACTCCGGCTGATTTAGATTAGACCGTTGATTTGGGAAATTCTCGGAACAAATTAGTGTATATGATGGAAGTTTATGCTATACTACACTCTCAGAACTGAACGGTCCTTTGGAATATTTTTTCAGGCGTAACAAAAAACTTGTGGCACTTTAGGGATTGAGATAATTCTGGAATTTCGTGAGATCTGTTGGAAGTACTGATATTCATTCAATCGGCTGAATTCGCTACTGGAGGAGGGAATTATTCTTTGGAAGACAATGTGGAGTTTTATATTTTTTCAACATTTTGTTGGAAATTGTTGATTCCACTCGTTGAATTCCTTCGAATGTATGTTTGAATGCACCAAGACATCCCATGCAAAAATTTTTGGGCTTCGCCAATGCTGACAATAAAATATAGCTCTGCGCAATGTTGACAAACAAGGCTTGGCAATCTATAATCTTCAATGTTGATTAACAATAATTTGTCAGCTTATTATTGTGGCACAATTGCGCCAAGCTTGGCTCTTGCTTGGCTCATTCTTGGCCCAACATTGACTAAACGATAGATTCCATTTAACGCCAGGATCATTTAAAATGTGGTTCAATATTGCCCCAAACTTTGGCCTAGTTTCTTCTTCTGGTAAAAACATTAAAATTAATGCAGAAATTTCTAACAGTGTGAATTTTGATAATTCGTTGACTTTGTCCGATACTGACTTGACTTTCACCAATAGAATTCACTTTTCATTTTGATTGTTGGAATAATGGAAAGAGTCAACGAATTATTCAAATCCAGTGTGAAAGTTCTCCTTGAATTGGTGCCCTGTCTCAAAGTGACATAGTGGTCAACAAAAATTTGGATCACCAATTTTTTCCGTGTACAAACTAGAAGATCCTTTTTGATCAAAAATTCCGTATCATAGCTGGTTACAAAATTCAATCTCATTTTTGATTCAAGATTTCAAATCATTTTTAACATTGCAGTTTTCAGAGTGCTACACAGAAAAGAAACTATCTTGTATCAAGACAATATTATTTCATATATAACGAAAACAATATTTTCTTGATACGAGATAGTTTTTTTTCTGTGTCCACAGAATGTATCAAATACCGACCTTTTTGTCCTTATCATTTTTCTATACCAAAAAATCAAATCCGTATGTATATAACTTGTATATAGATACGAGATCATATATATAAAATCCTAGTGAGAATTAGATATCTTTTTATATACGTGGAATAGATAGCCTAACACTCATACATAATTCATACATGATGTATACAAACTTTATTCCTATATTTCTTTTCCACATGGGATTACCTTGACGGTTCCTGCACATGTCTTGGCATTGCACTCTTAACAGGGTTAGTGGGAACGTGTCGGAGTGTTGGTTCCGTTGTTTGATGTGAGTATTGTGCTACTTCCTACACATAATAACGTGTGTTTTATCACGTAGTAAAAATTGGTGTATGCACCGTTGGAAAGCAGTATAAAATTTAGTGAGCAGTGAATTTTTTCATTGTATTTTGAGAACTATTTTGTATGAGAAGATTCCGTAGATTTTTTTTATCGAATGATGAAGAAATTTTGCCAACGCAGAATACTTTCATTACTTCTCTGTTTTAAAATCTTTATGTCACTCGAAAACGTGTGATTAGAATGAATAACTTACATTTGACGTTGTGTAAAAATACAATCGAGTTCTTATCCTTTGTTTAAACTGTGTTATTTTGACATTTAAGGTAACTGCGGGTTGTATCGACCTCGTTGATTTCATATCGGCCACTATTTTCATATATTTTTCTTGAATACTACGAACTTCACATAACGAACTACACAACGCAAGATAACTCTTCGATGTTTCAAGAACATAAAAGTGGAAGTTATGAATGGCTTGTATTCCTGCTTGGATAGAACATTGTTATTGTCAAGTAGGTGACTCGCGCTCCTAAACATAAAAATTTGTCAACACAAGCGGTCTCAACATCGAAGACTAGAAAGTAAGTACGTAAAGTAACATACGATGAAATAAGTCAGGTCGTTTAACATAATCTATTCTGCAAATCATTTTTTGTCATAGACGAAATGAAAGTTTCACATTGATGAAAGAATGTTTGAGTTCGAAAAACTGACAAACCCGTTGAGTGTATCGGCCAGGTGTTGATTTACATTTTCAACTTTAAAACGTATGTTTTTTTGGCAATTAATAAAAATCAAAACGGATAAAACACATGTATGTTTTGAAGGAAATGGCATTCAAAAGATTACAATATTCTATGGACGATTTGAAGAAAGCTATTGCAGCTGTACAAAATGGATTATCCATACGACAAGCAAGCAAATCATTCAATATTCCACGATCGACCCTACAAGATTTTATTATGATTAGAAAAATTAGAATGCCAATGAAAAATGTAAACAGACAGCCAAATAATTCATCCTGCATCAATAAATTTCATTATATTCCAATAAGAAATGTATTTATCAATTGCCGGCTGAAAACCCCATCTCATGGTGGCTGGAATGATCAGCAACCGGCCGATATTCGCATCATCAAAGAACTTTTTATTTTGGAGATTACTAAGAATAAATCTGTGTATTCAGAGTTCATTCGAATGAATATTCTGTTATAATAATGTATAAGAAATCACACTATAATCCTGAATGATTGAAATATTCAACCGAGTATTCAAAATTCTTGATGGACGAGGAAGTGTCCTTAAGGGGCTATATCACTGTGAACGCTTAAAACTTAGATGATTTTTCCGAATTTTTTGAAAAAAAAGTATTCCATCGAATGTTTTGAAACTTTGAGGATATATTTACTTATAACTCAACTATATTATATAATTTTTTGGTACAAAAATATCGACATACGAGCGACTTATGCGCTGCCTTCGGAGGCGTAAAAAAAACAAGTTCTCCAAACTGCTACCACCATACCGGTCGCTCAAGTGGCTGACATGAAGAAAAAACAAAAATGACGTTGAACTAGAAGGTACACTCCGTACGGTGAACCAGGATTTTTGGAAAATATCAAAATCTGATAAAATGGCAAGGTTTTGAAAAAAAACTATGTTTTTCTGCCTAAAAAATGGTCGTTTGTTCGATGTCAAATCGACAATTATTATCCAATCCAAAAGATCGTGGTTCACCGTAGGTGAAAATACACCCGAGAACACTCAGTTAAAATTTCAAGTCAATCGGTTGATTGCTCTTCGAGTTTTTTTTTTTTTATTCAGTTTTTGTTAACCCGGTCTCTTTACGCTGCCAAGGCCAATTGGACCGGGGGAAGCGTACTCCCAACCTAACCTACGCGGCAGGGGTAAGATTCCCTGGCTTATCAACCGTCGTTCTCCTATTACAGCGTCAGCCGCTTTCGGGATAAACTTTGGTTGACGCACCAACCGCCATTTTCCCTTTCGCGGCATTACCGTTAGGGAGAAAGGCGGGTTTGATTAGTCAGGGATTCGAACCTCCCAGCCTGCCGGACATCCATGTCTGAAAGTTAGTGCGTTAACCGTTCAGTCATGGAGCCGGTTTGTCTCTTCGAGTTATGGTGGCAGCAAATTTGAAAAATCCCATTTCGAGAAAAACTCGTTTAAAGATTTCACTATCGATTCACACTTCGGGACACTTTCTATTAATATTTCAAACAAAATGTGGTGATTTCAACTAAATTAGAGTACATTTAATGTCAATTGCAGTAAATTACACTTTCAAATTGTCTCTGTCACAAATTTCATTCAAAATTGTGGTAATTACAACAAGTAATTTTTTCGCGTGTCAATTTGAGAGGCAACCATTTGCTCTTTAGCAGGCTGGCATTCGGATAACATTTGAGATACGGCCTTGGAATTTTGACAGGATATTCTTAAGGGTACAAACTGTTGAAGAAGGTGAGAGAAAAATGGATTTTTTCAAAGTGTCACAGTGGTATAACCCCTTAAGTGGCCGATACAACCCACAGTCAACTTATTAGGGACAAATTTGAACTTCGGATTGTAAAATTAGGAATGATGGATACGATTTCATGAATTTTATTCCAAATTTCGAGTTTCCTGGACAATTTGCTTGGATTTGGTTCCTTACAAGGAAGGTAGGAAGGTATCATTCTGAAGATTACTCATGAATTTCCCTTTTTTGCAGATATCTTCTTCCTCAATTAATATTTAATATGGATCAATTGTTCTCCTTATAAAAGGCAATTTCCATTTTGTTCGGTTGAGGAATGTGGATTAAAAGAGGAGATATCTAAAAAAAATGTATCAACAGCTAATAAAGAATACGGAATATATTCCCAATATTCTTTGGTGCCCTACTAATATGCAAAGTTAATGAGAAAATCAGTAGAGAAACCTCCCTGCCTTAATTTTTTGAAGTCTAGGAATTTCCGAAAGGTAAATTCTTTCCAATAATGACAGAAGACAGAGTCTTCAGGTTTTGTGATATCTATTGTAGATGAGGAAATCGAAGCGATGAGGAAAAAAGTGAAAAATAAAAATACAAAGCGGTTTAATGTATATCAATATTTTCCACTACAACAAGTAAACCGAAGTTTACAGATTTTCAGAAAAATCTCCGAAAGGTTTCTTGAAATTTTATTTTTTGTTCTCCTGTGATAAAAATGAATTAAAAATGATTTGCCTTGTCCTTTGTTGAGTATACATTTTTTGTTATATTGGAATTGCAACTAAAGCAGGACAAGAATTGTCACCTCATTTTTATACATTCGGAACATCGATATCAACATTGAAAAAGTAAATGTGGAATTTTCACCCAGATTTAGTGATAGCAAAAATCTCTCACATGGGGTAAATTGAATTCCTTATATTCTTGGAAAATTTTCCTCCATTTGGAGAGGAATTCCATTGAGAAAGAAAGAATTCTCTTCAAAATAAAGGAGAACTCTTCCAAAATATAGGGGAAATGAATTTCCCCCACGTGAGGGATTTTAGCTGCCACTGAACTTGGGGGAAAACTCTCCTCACTTTTTACAGCGAAGCTTTGATTTTCAATTTGGTGTGGACCGAAGGAGGATTACGTGAGACCTCACGATATTCCTGATGGAGGTCATCACCCTGTCTCCTCAACTATTTTATTTCATTAATATTTTGGCGCCGAGCCCGTCTTGGCAATAGAGGTACTCATTTTGTTTTTACTTCCATGTACTTTGTGTATAAGAAAAGGGAAGTATTGTGATAGGGTTAAAAATCTATGATGCAGAAGAAGGGATTTCGCCTTTGCCAAACGCATGAGAACGTCGAGAAAATGTGATTCTCAAAAATGTGTCTGTGTACCTGTCTGTGTGTGCATACCTGATTCTTTGGCGCACCATAACCCTCCTCAGAATGCACCGATTGGAATAATTTTTTTTTCCTATATGTTTGTCTTAGAGAGGACTGGAAAGTGTTTTAAAAATATTGTGAAATATTGTTTGAAAAATTGTGATTTTGCGATCGCGTATATCTTCGCTTTGTATTATTGGATTGCTATGAGATGTATAACACGTTTCATTCACAATCACATAGTAATTTCATACGGTTTATACCCGTTATAAATACATCAAGAACATGAAAGTAATGTGTGGTTCTCCATACCGATTTTTAATTGTGTTTTTAAAAATTTCCCTATTGAAGAACAATTCCCTGACTAGGTTGAGTATGGTATGCCGTACTAAGAATAAAACAAATCGACCAAAAATTTTCTATTCAGGAGTGTGTAAAATGGGAACAAATAGAGATAGAAGCTTCTATACGCTTCGGTAAGAAGAGAAATCGAAACTTAGCTGTGGGTTCCCTTACACAGAGAAAGACTTGCTGTAAAATTTACCTCATGTCCGATGAATACAGGGATGACATTAAATTGCTGTAATTTATAACGCAATATCTATTAGATTTATCGCAATTTATGTGACTATTGCAGCAAATTTTCATTTTTATCGGAGACTTTGGTTGATTGAACAGGAATTTCGGTATATTTTACAGCAATTCAATGCTGTCCCTATATAATTACAACAATTTTCTCTCTGTGTAGGAAAGTTTTCCTCGTCCATGCGAAATTTTCCTATTTTTTCCTTGAAACATGGAAAATAACATGGAAAAAAACATGCAAATTTGGCAAGTTTATGGAATGATAAATAGGGAAAACTTTCCTACAGGTTTCGATAAAAAGTATTAATTGAAAGTACTACTCGAGAAATAAAATGATATTAATTATATATAATTTATATATAACTCGTCATGGTTTTTATACAATTGATATCTAACCCTTACCCCGCAAACCAGGGTTTTTCGTGTCCGAGCGAAAATCGTTTTCGTTCGTGACTATCCAGATTTATTTAGAAAAATGAATATCAAAAAATTATTGTTCGGGTAACATCGCTATCAATATTTCAAATAGAATGTTTGAAAAGATGTCATACATTTTTTCAGATTTTTTAGAATGGTTTAACAAAGTGAGAAGGACGACAGAACTTCAAAGACCATAGTTTGCAGGATTAGGGTATTGAAAAACCGTTTGCATCTTAAGGGCTAATTCTATATAGATTATATATCAATTTTTTACATTTTCCCACTCAGGTGAGCGTCTCGTCAGGATGAAGAAGAAGATGGAGTAAATCTTCCATTTGTTACATTTTTAACCTCTGTTGCGTCATTTTGGGATTGAAATCATTTTCAATCCTAAATAATATTATGAATATTGAGAAGAGATTATTATTTATTACGATTTGAAAAATTGCAAACCGATGCCGCGCTGATGACGCGAGTAACGAAGGGTTAATCGGGAAGGTCACTCTTGATCGTATTGTTGCAGATACTGAGATCTCCAAAAAGTGAAGAACCATAGTGAAAGATTCGAGCTGAAGTAAGATGTACTGAATTCGATATTAAGGGGTCTGTCTAGTAACTCACTTTCGAAAAATCGTTTTGGTTTCGTTTGGAAAAAGATTGGAAGAAAGTCAACTCTTCGAACAATCTGAAGGAATTTTGTACGGTCCAGGCATCGCTGACTAGGCGTAAGTAAGTTTTTTTAAGAATTTCATGTAAAAAAAACTTTAAACGCGTTATTCTCGAAACAACGTTCTTACTCGCCTTGTTGATGAAATTTTCGAAACTACTCGACCGATCCTTATGAAATTTGAAACACATATTCTTTGAACCTATCGCTATGTCCCTATAAATTTTCTTCAAAAATTTTGAATTTTACTATATTTTTTTTTCAAAAATCGGCGAAAAAAAACGGTTTTTTGAAAATTTTTTGTTTTTTCTTTACCATTTTTTTATTTTTTGAAATAATTGAATAAAATTCATAGGGGACATAGCCATTGTCATACCAAACCTAAAGCACTTTGATTTTTTTGTTTCAGACAACACAGCTCCGAGATTTTATCAACAAGGCGGACCTACCTACTTTTCGAGGTGTTGCGTTTGGCTGACGTTTTTGGTCATAATACATGTATAAAATAAGAGAAAAAAGTTTTTTTATGTATTTCAAGAGTGTATTTTCTGAGCCTAATAACTTTTATATCATTACCTTTATCCAGTATCCCAAGGAATAATCACGAAAATCGCGTTTTTTTCGGCGCGAGCTACTAGACAGACCCCTTAATGATCAATTCACCCTGAGTTATATTCGACTCCATCATGCTCTCTACTAACTCCGTCAGCGTTAATTTGCATAAATTTCTACTGCTGAATAATATAGACCTGTTTCAAAAAAATCACCTACCAGTTCTATGAATTTACAGGAGAATCATCTCTCCACTCTCTGATGAGATGCGCTTTTAGGACTACTACTCATGTAAGTTTAGCTAATGCCTGGCTATTGTGTGGAAACAATGGCAGATCTATCGATTCATACTGTATATGTTCGGCAAAAAGGTTCATGCATTATTCCACGAATGTATTGGAATAATTCTTTTGTTTAAAACAAGTTCGAGAAAATCCTAACAAAAATAAAACATTGAAAAAGTTCTCCATAACATCATATTGTTTAATATGGAATTGTTGCGGAAAAAAAGGTGTTTGAATTTGTTTCGTTGCGCGATATGTTCGTTATTCGAGTCATTTCGTTTACCGAACTTCAAATTATAGTATATGTCCTGTGCTGAGGGTGTGTAAGTGTGCTATCCTTACTTACGTTACTCTCCTGGGACGTTAAGAATTTTGAAGAGGACCTTCAGGCGTTGCGAGGTCGTTCAGCACGTTATCTCACGTATCAAAACTTGATTCTTATTGTTCTAATTTTCTGATCTGTGTGCTTTCGTTTAGACAGTGCAGTTTTCCTTTTGCATGTGCATCACTGTATCAATTTTCTTTTCGTGTGTTCTTTGACGATCGTAGCAGTGAAAATCTCGAATTTCTGCGTATTCTTCTAATCTAAAAGTGACGGCGTAGCAACGGCTCGCGCGCATCGTCTCTGTATGAATTTGAGTGATTGAGTGGCTAAATGCTATTTTGAATTTATAGCTAAGATTTGATTTGGATTTTATATTTTATCCTTCTATAAGTGCATCTTCAAGAATTGAACCGTCTTGAGAGAAATGTATTGTTTCATTGCATAGCCCAATCCGGATTAGCTCTTTCGTTCTTTTCTTCCCTTTTCAAATTTATTCTTTCTTTTCTTTTCCAGCTCAAACTTCTTACGCGAGTTTCCTGTACAATGTTGTATTTCTTCAACGGGAATACTAAATAACGAGACAAAATCGAAAATCACTCTTCTGATGAGATATGACTTCAATCACTATCGCTAACAGACTGAATAATAGCAATTATATCATTTCTGTTCACTAAGAATCGATGCGGTCAAGTCCATGAGTCAGGTCAACCCAAAGTCGAAAAACTCCAAGTAAACAAAAATAAATCCTCTCACATCGTTACGTAAATAAATTCAAAGAATGTAATAATGCATACAAAACGAATCTGAAATCAGGTTGGTAAGCATTCGACGTCCTTTTCTTTTCTTTTTTCTTTTTCTTTCTTTTTTATTGAATCAAAATCGGATCGAAGAAGTCAAATACATAATCTCCCAGATAAGAAGAATCTCGGATAGACACCACCACGTTCGCGCAGAAACTCTCTTAGAACCGGGAACAAAGAAGAAAGTTTTCTCAAAAAAACTTAAGAAAGGATGAAAACGCTTTGGGATTATTTGAAAAAGAATTAAGGAAATCAGAATATTCAAATAACATACGATCTCTGAATATAAACCAGAATGTTCAACTCTTCTGCGATCACACTTTTAAAAATTGTGAAGCTTGACAAAAAGTTTATGATAAAAACCTCATTCAAATACAATTATATTTCATTCGATTTAAAATCCTTAGCACATACATCCATATATTCCACTCACTCAAAATAGAACGACATCAGTATACAGGGTGTTCCAGAACAAGCGTATTCCTGAGAGAAAACTGAACAATTTTTCCATTTGAAATTTTGCGATCCGAAGCTTAGTTTTCGAGTTATAAAAAAAATAATTTGACCATTCATGTGGCAAGTACTTCAGCTAGTCCAATGATCAAAGAGTATACTTGTAAAGCATCCACTTGATTCGTTGAAATCAACTCTGAAACTGAGCCTCGGATCAAGAAAAGTTGTTCAGTTTTCTCTCGGGAACACACTTGGTCGAAGGTCGATACTTTGTTTTGAGATACCCTGTATATTCTCTCCATATTCGCTCCAACGTTTTCAAATTCATACCCTTGGTTTAGGACCATTTGTACTCGAATGGAATCCAATAAGATTCAATTGATCCATACATAAAAGTACAAGAGAATCTATGGAAGAATATCATTTGTTGGTTAACGAATTTTTACAAAACGTAGAAATATTTCAAAAGTTCACCAAAGCGATCTATAAAGCATACACGAAAGATAAATATCATAACGATACTGGTTCCCTGTCATGACTTTTCAAAGTATAGGGATATCAGTATCGTTGCCATGACGAAACAGACCCTTCGAGGCACGATATAGATATTTATCATAGCCATCTATATTGTTACCATAACGATACAGTATCGCCACTACAGCTATCTCTTCTAACTTTACTCCGGATCGTTATAGTGGGTAATTTTTTCCGTATAGCAACTACACATAAAATTCACAAAGTATCAAAAGATTTGATTAAAATTATATTCACAAATAAAATGTTAAGGTTACCCTCATCACCTATCACACACGAATTCACATACTGGATTCATCTGTCAAAGGCAACCTATTCAATTCTCTTTTCGCAAAAGCTAACAAATCTTCAAGAGATATTACATTCAAACTTCATATCCCGTCTTTGCCTATCGTTAAATAAGGGAGATTAATCAAATAGGGGAATGTTCGTGTAAATTTCCTCTCAGATCAACTTGACTCAATGGAGAATTTCAATCATTTCCCAGGACCTACCAAGCTCTGACAGTGCATTGATGGGTTCCGTGGTTTTTCTTCTGCGCAACCCACTGGAAAAAATATCATAGAAACTCATACGTCTAAATTAACTCTGATAAACGGGTGTCCAAATATGTTATCCCTATAGAACCTGATGAAATTTTATGAGGATATATGAGATAATATAGCGGTATTTGGCGATCTATGAGATTTTTCCAGCGAGGAAATCATAATACCATTCACTTCCCCTTCAAATAATGTGGCAAACTTGTCTGATTTTACTCATAGTGAACCTATACAGCACCAAAGATTTCATTAAGATTGCAGAAATCCAACATTTGAAACATTGAAATATTTCTGTGATATTGCTGTATGCTCACACTAAGGTTTCAAAGCCCCTTCAGAAACATCGCAATGTCCGCTCATATTACATTTCAGACAATATTTCTGAATTATTTATGAAATATTTCATTGTGATATTTCTAACATTTCAATGGACAGATTTTTGACATATTTCTGTGGAAGGATATTGAACTTGAATGAAGATGAAAGATCGAAATCTAACTGGGGCATTACTGAAATCTATGGTGCTGTATGGAAAGTTCTTGGTTCCATTCCTGCTAGTTCAGTTTCCGGCATCCTCTTCTTGCTCTGGAATCATCAATGATATATTGCTGATATAACACATGGGCTGGAAAGGCCTAACAAAGAAAACACGGCTTTTTTTGTTCAAGATTAGCTTCATTCATCAACGTAATCTCCATCAAGAACAACGCAATCATTCCAGCGCCGCTCTAACATTTCAATACCACTTTTGTAGGGCGATTTATCATTTGCCTTAAAATAGGCCTCAGTTTCAGCGATTACCTCTTCATTCGAGCGAAATTTCTTACCGGTAGTCGTTGCCAGTAGTCGCTGGGAGCCAAATCTGGCGAATACGGTGGATGTGGAAGCAATTCGACGTTCAATTCATGTAGTTTTGCCATTGTTTTGATTGACTTGTGACATGGTGCGTTGTCTTGATGGAATAAGATTTTTTTCTTTACCATATGCGGTCGTTTCTCCGCAATTCCAGCCTTCGAACGCTTCAGTACCGCGACATAATATTCAATGTTGATGGTATTTCCCTTCTCAAGACAGTCGATGAATATTACACCACGCACATCCCAAAATACCGAGTCCATAACCTTTCCAGCCGATTGTTGTGCTTTCGGGCGCTTTGGACGAGGTTCACCAGTGGCTGTCCACTCGGATGACGATCGCTTTGATTCCGGAGTGAAGCGATTGATCCATGTTTCATCCATTGTAACATATCGACGCAAAAATTCCGGCTTGTTACGTTTAAACATGACCAAACAACATGGTCAACAGTGAGCAAACGCGGCACCCACTTTGAACAGAGCTTCCTCATAGTCAAATGCTCATGCAATATGAACCCAACACGTTCTTTTGATATTTTTACGATGTCAGCTAACTCACGCAACTTCACTTTTCGATCATTCTGAACAATTTTGTGGATGTTTTCTATGTTTTCTGGTGCTACCGCCTCATTTGGACGTCCACTGCGTTTCCATCATCGGTGTCTCTAGGACCACGTTTGAAGTCAGCAAACCAACGTTTTATTGTGGTTTCTGATGGAGCGGAGTCCTCATAACACTTTTCAAGCCATTGCTTCGCTTGAACGGTATTTTTTCCCATAAAGAAGCAGTGTAAAATTAAAACATGAAATTTTTTTCGATCCATTGTTTTGAAAATAACAAAAGTAACGTCACTCTTAGTACAATAACTCACAAACTACACGGAAAAAAAGGACTTAGGCATATGAGCTATTTTCGCGTAGTTGTATAAGAGATAGTTGTGATAATAAATCAAATATCTGTCTGAAATAGTCCGTGAGTTCTCACAACTATTTCTAATATTTGTCACAAGTGAATTATATAGTTGTGAAAAAGTAGCTGATCGAATAAGAGAAATAGCTACCTGATCTATTTTACTTTGAGATAGTTCGTGGAGCTACTTCTCATTGCTCCCATCGTTACGCACGTAGTTCCTGCAGCAATGTGAATTTTGTTGAAAACAATCGAAACGCGGTGAACTCTCGCGTTATTCATTGAGGTTACCTGTCGTGGTTACCGTGTATATATTTCATTTTATAATATTTTCAATACATATTCGTGTCAAATTACTAATTTTCAAAAACCTCGTATGTCCAATTTTATTTTCGGAATTAAATGACTGATCATTTGTAGAATGATAAATCCTCTTTATGTATACTCTGAGTATATGAAAATGCATAATCAAAACGATCAAAAACATATCCAAGGCTTTTTTTACGATATAATCAGCGTTGTCGGTTTAGCTGCGATCATTAAGGCATAGGTTAGGTACATTTAGGTGTAGCGTATAGGTAGGTTATGACAGGGGTTCGAAACCCGAGGCAAGTTAACATTGGAACTTGAATGTTTCAACCACCTCCTCCCAAATCTATATGCATTGAACAAATATCACAATCGAAAATAAATTTTTTTTCCGAAATTTACAATCAAATGTTGTAAAGAGTCGACGAGCACGTGCAGAAATAATAGAAGAACCTAACCTTAAACATCAAAACCGGCACTGAAAATTGCTCTTCTCAATTAATAAAATAGTTCATCGGCCTACATATATTGTCATACTTGATATTTTATGTAGATCCTGCATCTTAGAAAAGTAGTTGTAACAACTACTCGAGTTGATATCCCGACAATCTGGGGTACATCTAACAAAAGTACCTGCCACAACTACTTTCGTAGTTGGTCGAAAATCGTCTACGTAAAGTAGTTGGAACAGCTAATTATTAGTTGGGAGAACTATTTTTTTTTCTCCATGTAATGAATAGAATATCATGAAATTTTGACAGCTGTGTTTTGAAGGTTTGCACTAACTGAAAAACAGGTGAATGCAGTAAAATTCGCACCATCTATGTGTTAGGCCTGGGACTTTTCAGTCCATGTGTTATGATGGCAATTACTTGTAATATTTTCTTCATTTGATGTATAAGAGATAATATGAAGATCCATATACCATATCCATATGTACTGCATATATATACTGCGAACCCCTCCCTATTCGAAGTATACAATGTCGAAAATTTCTGAAAATTTCATGCATTATTCAAAACTACACTGTTAGAAAAATCCCCCTGAAACTTCGTAAGAATATTATGAAGTTTTTTACATAAACGGTTGTTCGAATTTCATAATAAAATATTGAATTCAAGATTATAATTCATAATGTTGAAAATTTTTCGCTTAATGTTCAGAATTTGAATTTTGAAATTTGATAAACAATTGTTACATTTCACGAAAAAGTTCTCTAATTTCATCTATAATATTAGATTCAAGAATTTTCCTAACAGTGTAAATTAACTGCACTGTAACAGTGACTAAATATAAAATTGTTCGCTATGTTATATTGAATATGAATGTATATGTTCGTAACTGAAATTTTATTTACACTGTAAAAAATTTGTATGGGAAATTTCACATGGGTACATGTATGTGAAGTAATTAAAACATACATAAATAGGAAATATACCATAAATTTTGGGAAAAATCCTATAACTTTACAGTAAAAATCCCATAAAAACAGTAATTTCAATATATTTTTATGTGAAAATTCCTATACGTGTACGGGAATTCTTTTTTCCCGTACGAGTATAGGAAATTGCCTTTACATAGGTATGGGAAGACCCCGAATATTTTTCACAGTGTAGATATAATTGAAATGTGAATGCCTTCTTCAGTTACATGAATAACTTTTGCTTTCATTGCGTGTAATTGAAAATTTAATCAAAAATTTCTAAACAGGGAAGAAAAACATTAAAAATAAATAATAGAATGAATGAATCTATTAATAATAATAATTAATTATTCGGGAAATTAATTGATTGATTCTCAACATGGCAACCCATGATGACATATTGCAACAAGCAATTTACAACAGATTCATGAAATCATTTTTCAATCAATTCTTTATAAATACTTACAATATAGAAGTTCATTAGAATTCTGATACTGCAACTTCAGTACTCATTATCAATTTTTATGAAATTTTATCTCATAAATGTTCACACTGAAAATACAGTTTGTTCCAGCCAAACAAACTTTTTGGTTCGCTGAAATATAATTTACGAGGGTGGATTGATAAGTTTCCGGCCTGACCAAGAGATGGCGCCACTAGGCCTACCTTGAGGTGGCGTTCTATAGTACCATCCTTAGATAGCTTGTAGCTATAGTTTCAGTCCGATCGCCATGTTAGTTTAGTTTTGAGAGCACGCTGACCAAGACGCCTCTGTGTTTTTCGTAAAAATGGAAAAGCTGGAAAATCGTGCTGTCATCAAATACTTTTATTTGAAGGGGTTAACGCCGAAGGAAATTAAAGAAGAGATGGACTCAACACTGGGGTCATGCTCCCCATCATATTCAACCGTTAAGCAGTTGGTTTCCGAGTTTAAAAAGGGTCGTGTGAGCACCTCTGATGAGCCTCGCTCAGGACGCCCCATCGAGGTCACAACTCCAGATATGATCGAAAAAATCCATCAAATAGTGCTGAAAGATCGCAGATTAAAAGTTTGTGAGATAGCTGAGACCTGTAAGATGTCATATGAACGTGTACAAAATATTTTGCACCAACATTTGTATATGGAAAAGCTCTGTGCAAGATGGGTGCCGCGTTTGCTAACAGTCGACCAAAAATTGATTCGAAAGAACATTTCTACCGCCAATTTGGCGTTGTATAAGCGTAATCCAAGCGAATTTTTGCGTCGATTCGTAACCGTTGACGAAACTTGGGTCCACCACTACACTCCTGAAACCAAAGAACAGTCTAAACAGTGGATTGGACCAGGGGAACCAACTCCAAAGAAGGCAAAAACAATTTTTTCGGCGAACAAGGTTTTGGCTACTGTTTTTTGGGATGCAAGAGGTATTATATACATTGATTACCTTGAAAAGGGTAAAACTATCACTGGTCAATACTACGCAGACTTATTGCAACGTTTGAGCCACGAAGTGAAAATTAAACGACCCCATCTGGTGAAGAAAAAAATCTTGTTTCATCACGATAACGCACCAGCGCACACGTCAATCGTTGCGATGGCTAAAATCAACGATCTGAAGTTTGAATTAATGCCGCACCCTCCCTACTCTCCAGACCTAGCCCCGAGTGACTATTATCTGTTTCCTAACCTCAAAAAATGGCTTGGCGGTAAGAGATTTGCGGACAATGAAGAAGTAATCGAAGCTGTAAATGGGTATTTTGAGGAGCTTGACGAATCAGTCTATAGAGATGGCATTACTAGACTAGAACACCGCTATGAGAAATGTATCAGCCTTGGAGGAGATTATGTTGAGAAATAAAAAAAAAAAAATTCTTAAAAACGTTGTTTTTCTTGGTCAGGCCGGAAACTTATCAATCCACCCTCGTATTTGGGGTGAACAAAATTTGGTTCACAATAATTAAGGCTTTCATACAGACAAATAAATTTTATTTCAGCCAACCAAAAAGTTTTTTTGCGTTCATTTCAACCAAAATTTTGTTTCGCCGAAACCAACGTTTTCTCAGTGGATGAACAATCATTGGAAGAAATTCACAATCATAATTTCATTCCTCGTATATATTTCCTAATTTTTTGTGAAAGAATATCTCCTTATTCCAATTGCGATGTATTGCTGTTACCTTCTAAATCAGGAATTATGAGCTCCGAACATCACATGCCATCAGATCTTTCGACATTTTTGTTGAAACGTGAATATGGAACGAACTGTTGGTATATACGTTGGATCTGCATATGGATCTTATCAAATCTGACCTCTGTCTCAAAAAAATGTAGAACCAATCATCCCGTCATGCAAACCACACATGGAAAGATACATTACATGATTAATGAAATTTTCACTGAACGGATTATAAATTGACCACCGTGTTGGCACTTTGATTGTATTTTCCTATCGAGAAAGTACCTTCACAGTTAGCAGGATATCTTGAATGCCAGAAAGAGATGAATTATTGCTGCCATACGAAACCCACTGGGGAGAAGTGAGTTGCAAGTTTTCCAGAAGTGAAAAATATCTGGTAGTTGAATTACGTATTCTTGTCTCGAACTGACTGTGGAATCTTGTCGAGGAATTATTTATCTTTTGCACAAAAAAGCAATTGTTTTGATGGCAATGGTACGACTCAGATGATTTGTGAAAAGTGCATTCTTGATCTCTCAAAATGAAATTCAAAGTAAAGTATTCTTCAAGTGGAAATCTAAAATTCTCATAATTTCTCATCCTCTGTTCTTGCTCTGAAGGACAGAGTGGAGCCAGTTGAAACTGCATGGTGAAAAGTATGATGTGAAGATTACACTAATTTTTCTCAAGATTTCTCTGATTTCAATACACTGCTTTTGAAACAATTCGAAAGAAAATTCGATTGCCTAATGGATTCCAGACCAGAGATATCGAAATTTCTTCGAAGATGTAAACAGAAAAAGAAAAAAAAGTCAAGCACTTTTTCTCTTGACCTTCTAGGTCTTCCGGTTATTTTCCACTGGGATCTTGATATCTGACTTCTGAAACTCACGAATTTTCAAAACAGTTCCTCACAGTTTTCGCTTCAGTTGACTTTCCTCTTACAGGACGTGAAAAATTAATTACTCCGTAAAGCAGTCACATTTTCTGTAAACTTCTTCCAGTGAGTAACAAGACTTGGAATTATGATTTTAGAAAATTCATTGAAAAAATCGCATAAATGAGAGGCACATGTATGAAGTTTTATAAAAATCCAAATGGATTCATATCGAATATATCTTTCTTGCCTCGAACGACACTTTAAATAAATGACTACAATTTTTCATTGCTTATTGTTATACCTTAAAACATCTCTAAAACATTTCAGAATCCATTAATATCTGCTCTCCTTCACGTTTCTTATTAAATTTCCTTAAAATAATGTCTCCAGACCTTCACAGAAATATTTCATGCCTGCAAAACGAGCACCGATCGTGAAAATTTCTTTCCCAATAATCTGTCCCTTTTATTTTTCTTAAATTCTCATTTTTCATATAGTAATCGTACGATGAATGGATTTGGCGATGCCATAAAATCGAACATAACTATCATTCAACTCTGATCCTTGCACAAAATTCAATATTTCCGATTACAAATTGTACGTTTAATGGAATCATCAATAGAAATTCATTCCCCGCATGAATCCCTTTCCGAGTCTTTTATTGATTTTGCAATTTACATTTCATATTATTCGTTTTGTTTTTTCTTCTTGCGGAAGCAAATGATGCCAACCAATCTGATCGTGTTCACGTCTGTTCCCAAACTCCTAATGTACCACGTATCGTGGTGGCGTCGCGACGCCTGGCCTGTGTCGACGACGCCGGTGCCGCCGCCCCTACCACGTGTTACTCACGCGCATCCGAAAGAGTTCCTACAACTCCAAGGTAACAAATTCTCCCTCCACACGCATCTACCCACCCAACATTTTCCCCTATTTTTCTCCTCATCCAGTACACCGAGCTCCCGATCTATGGAGGTCCCTCTTTCTCTCCCTCTCTCTAGTTTCATGTTTTTTCTGCGAATCTATTTTTTGCGGGATAAAATATATGATTCATGTCTACATGGGGTGTTTAATATTAAACATGCACTATCTCAAATCATTCAGATGTCTCTTCCGTTATAGAGTGTATTGAAATACGAAATGCTCATCACTCAATTCTTGACACGTATATCGAGAATGTAGATGAAAATAAAATCGGAGTCCTTTGGATTGAATTATTCCTTTATATCTCATGATATCATGTGTGTCGTCAAAAATGTATGGAATTTTTCACGTAGCATCGAGTTTGAAGGAAATTAAATTTCAAATTGACATTTTTGAATTAGAAAATGATCATTCACCTACAGAATTTACAGAACTCGCATTTCATGTGGTGAATTTCAATTTCAAGCATTCAAAGAGTAAGGGATTGAATTCATAATCTTATGAAAACAAATTTATCACTGTGAATGTTGAATATTGTTTTTTTTTTTATTTCATCACTTTACCGAGACAAATGTGTTGTTTTGAATCCAAAACTTATTACTATATCACATAATAAAGTTCTGATATATAAAGAAAGAATCGAATTGAAATAAATTTCTGAAAGATGAAATGAATTTGTCTGTTAAATTCGTCTTTCCATAAAACATTCATTATCCCAAGTGATATGTGAAACATTCGATAATGATCATCCATGTAGAAAAAATCATACATTACATTCCGAATCTAACGACTTGGAATTGTCAATGTGACGATGTATCTACAGTGCTGAAACATTACCCAAATGTCACTCAAATATCTTACTTATCTCTCAAGAAAAATGCTTTCTCCTCACACTTCA
Source organism: Gonatopus flavifemur (assembly GCA_018340375.1). NCBI lineage: Eukaryota > Metazoa > Arthropoda > Insecta > Hymenoptera > Dryinidae > Gonatopus > Gonatopus flavifemur. The sequence goes on from JAFFJZ010000002.1 coordinate 26,174,721, forward strand.
ACTCCACTCCATTCCTTACGTTTTTTCTCTCACAACAATCCCCCAGCTCTTTTTCCCTCATCCTACATCTTCTCAGTCTCCTCATGCCTCCTTCTCCTGTATTCAACAATTCGCTCTCCCCTCCTTCAACTTTCTATGGATAATCCAGGCTTTCGTACTTTATTTTTCTTCCAAATGTCATTTCACCTATGATCTTTCCTCGCTGCTCATATTTTTGACCTCTTGATAATTCAAAATTTCTATCTTCTTCCAACCGTAGGTTTTCAACCCTAGAATCAGTTTCATCTTTCTTCATCTCCCGACTTTCTCCTACATCTTGATATATCTCACACTCATCCACAAAATCCCCTTCTTCTTTCACCTCCCTCCTTTTGTCCGATGTTCTCTCCACAACCATAGCCAGTCTCGCTCAGCAGAGCCAAGCTCTCTCCCTCTATATCCGCCCTTATTAAACCAAGCTGTGGCGGCAGTGTGGCGTCGACGACGAATCAGTTGGCACCGCGATTCCTACACTCCGTGATAACGTACCCTCTTCTCTCGCTTTAACTTATTGGTGGAAATTCGCGCGCTCTCCACAAATTCCACGCACGTCTAGTCAACCACAACGGGGTACGAAATCATTTAAGGATGGCGGGACTCTGTAATTTTCACAGGATTTCCATTGAAAGTAGCTGCAGTTGAATCTTATTCGTACCAAAAGTTTGATGAAGAACCATATACATCACCGTGATATATATACCGGATGTCAAGTATGACACTGATTTATAATTACTGTGCACATCGATAATCGATGGGAATTGAATATTCAACTATCTTGACATTTGTACATCAATCTAAAATCGATATCCATTCCGAATCACTAAACGAGAAAATTGTCTGATGAATGATGAAGCACGTGAGGGATGGAAGGAGACAAAATACTGATTGGAAACAAAAAGGAATTTTCATGATACAGAATTCCAGTTCTCAGTGTAATTTGAAAATCGATGAAAGTATTCAGTGAATCTTTATTTTATCTAACTTGTCCGATCTTGAACGGTCGTTGATGTAGAAGGTACTCCACTGGGCTGACCAAAACCGTGCTTATTCTACTTCGTCTTGAATGTCATCGCCCTGCCACTGCTGTATCAAGTGTTAAACTGAATGAATGTTCGGTACTTGTTTTCTTCGGATTCATCAAGGTATGTAGTTATGTAAAAAATCAATTATTTATTATGAGGAAATGGATTAATTCTATCCCTCGATATTTAAATTTCATCATTTTAATCAAAATCTCAATCTCATCACAAATGAAAACTTTTCATTCCTTTACATGACATATCGTAACTTTTATTAACTCTCCCAACATGTTTCATAATTCATGTGAATTGTAATGTAAAGGTACAATAAAGGTAGAGAAAGTCCATTAATTTGTTCAGTAACATCCTATTTTTTCATTACGAGAGTTGATTGAATGAAAGAAACATAAGGATCTGATTATCCTTCTCTAGTCGATTCGTTTGTTTAATGATTTCTCTGATAAAATATCCGCATTGAAATTCATTAAAAAAGATTTATCAGTACGCAAATGTGACATATAAACACCGATATTTGAGAATTTGACTTCCAGAATGATAAAGAAACATTCATCTCTCATTCTTCATTGATCTCTCTTTTCGAAGAACTTGTTATTCCAAATCATGTTATACAATCAACATTATATCAACAAAAATCGAAAAGTGAAAAATTGTGGATCTATTGTTGATTATATTCACATATTTTTGTTTTCATTATCACAATTCCTCTTACTTCTCTGATATAACCTTTCAAAATCTACTGAATAATTAACTATTTTATTCCGGTCGTTGATACGTGTGACATTAAAAAAGAATGATTAAATCCCACCTCCACATGAAATATTCTTTGGTCAGAGATGAATGTTTAATTTCATTCATCTCATATTCTTCTGTTATTCTACGGATGAAATATGATGTCCAATACAGAATACACAGGCAGTAATCGTGAACTGTAATAATACAAGAATACGGTAGAAATTGAATTTTTATTTTTCCCTCTCCATTCACAGGTGAATAAATTTCGCAATCTATTCTCCGCTTGCTCTTGATAATAGTAAATCGTATAACTTGATATCTCATTTGCAAATCAGTCACGTATATTCATGAAAAATTCAAATAATCTGGCGCGTGCTGCGAAGCAATTTAGATGAAAGGCTTTTTTTCCCAATTTTACTACTCTCAAGTACATGTATAAGGAATAAATTACAAAACCTCAGAAAGCTTGAACGATATCATTAGCAATCTCGACAAACATTGAACTCATATTTCATATTCAAAATAATATAAATTTGTATCATGTTCCATCCGAGTACTGTCATTTGCATTACTCATTCAACTGATGAGTTCTTTGTTTCAAGAATGCAATGCCAATGCGAGGACCACTATCACCACTGTTGATGAACAATACAGAAACTATTTCTGATGAAATGTATCACCCCATCAGTGCTTTCTTATTGAAATAGTGATAGAACTTTACCATTCAAAGTGTAATCTTCTTAAAGGTAGTCTCATGCTATTCTATCCACCTAAAAATGAATACCTATATTTGAAAGAAAATATGAGAATCAGTTGATAAATGTTCGAAAATGCGAGAGAAGATATACAGGATGATGAGTTGAGAGTACTGGGCGTGGCTGACCGAAGAGGTATAATTGACTTGCGAATTGAGATAAACCAACACGTGGATCGAATAATGATTTACATTTCACCGAATCTCACGACAAAACCGATACCATGTATTGATTCCACACTCGTAACAATGCTATACATTCTTCCCAAGGAAAATATTATAAGAGAAATTATATGTTATAAATTCGATGTGTGTTTGTATTGTGTTTCAATTTCATTTTAATACAGTTAAATTGGTTAATAATTCACTCATGCACATTTCGTATCAACACAGAGAATGGAGAATTCATGTGTATTGCTTGCTTGCACTTTGGATGTACACGATATTGGAAAAAGTTTCAACTCATGTGTGTATATATGTATGAATGATACAACTACGTTGTATGTGGTATCCTAGCAACCTTTAGCACCTGTAGTGATTCGAGAACTTTATCGGCAAAACAAGTTTATGGAACAAATTATCGTTAGAAGAAAAGTATGCATAATCAGCGAGGGGATGAAACCAAGATAACGTTACATCCAATTAATTTGGAATGTTATTGAATCCTAAAACAACTACAGGATTTAATATAACTCGCTCTTTTATCTTTCTAATCAACACATGCGTAATTGAAAGTTATCATTCATCGTTCATTATAAAATATATTTATAAACGTCATTCATTACGAATTCAAAATTCATCAAATCTGATGAATCGTTGTTAATTCTCACACATCACTTGTTGTTTGGAAGATATCCTCAGAAATAATTAATTAACAATGTCAGAAGTCTTATGCAACGGACATAAATAGACAAAAGTAGACATCTTTTGGAAACTTCGAATAGGTTTTTGAAAACAGTTTGAGACTTCTAAAAGATGTCTATTCATGTTGCATGATAAGACTCTTGCATTGTTTTTAATTATTTCTGAAGATATCTTTTAGACGAGTGCTGTGTTGGTAATCTTCTCAAATATAGATTACCAATTTGTTTCAATGAAGGATTCGAACTGCAGTTGCTGCAGCAACGTAAGAAATACTGATTCTAAAATTTCTCGCTCATTTTGAAATAAACTGATGTTTGCGACTCTCCACCTAACGCTGATCATACAAAGGAAGAAATTCCACAATAAAACGTTGTTGAAAAATTCCTGTGAGAGAGAAAAAAATACGATCAATCGTATACGAAAGTGACAAGAAGCTAGCAGCCGAGCTGTGTAACAAAATGACTCTTTTCAGGTCAATTGATACTTCTCAATCAATCTTATTGAAAATCCAACCAAGTAGAATCCATCTTTTAATAATTTATGGACTCCGAGGGGACCTTCGAATCCAATAAGCAATTTGTTTTATGATATTTCTTTGACCGTGGGGGAAATCATTTGAGGCGTTTCTTAAGCCCGAGAAAGAAGCTACACTCGAGAGAATCTAAAGTTAAATTGACTATGGTACTTTGTGAGGGAGAAATGGGTTTGATCTTATAATAAAATTCATTAGAAAATCACAATGAAATCCTGATCAAATTCACAATGATTTACAGTCAAGTTTGTTGAAAATTTGTTATATTCCTTCATTTCTATAATCTCATAGCAAATAATTGAATTCTAAATTTCTTTGGGTTATCCTCGCGCTCATCTTGATGGAAATGAATTTAAGTATTCTTTTGATACGAAAATGGATTTTAATGGATCTAGAGTGACTCGTTCGACCTTCTGTCATGCCAAAGCTGGAGTTGAAAGTTTTTTTCTTCGACAGAAAAGAATATGAGTAGACTATACGAGTGAGATCGGAATGGGCTACTGTTTGGTTCAATTTAAAGAGTCGTGTACTACTCCTGATTCCAGATCATGTGAAAACTGCGAGAGACTCTCATTTTTTGAGGATCGAAGCTTTATACAACATGAAATCATCAATTAATCCGGTTCATTGAATCGGGTATCTGTAATTTCAATCTTCTGCGTGGTAACATTTGAACGGTGTGCTGTAGTAACACGATATTCATCCTCTGCCACTCAATTTGATGTTCACATATTTCCATCATCTCTTACAATTCTAACTTTGTTCGTACAATTCAGCCGATCGAATATCTATTCAAATAGAAAGATTCATGGTTTTGAAATCGTACATCAAATACTTCACGTATCATTGATGTAGTATCGAATTCTCATCGATTTTTTTCTTTTTAGACCCGATTCCCATTTTATTCCATCAGGATCGAGGGAGGCTCCGGTGTTTCCAGTCGAGCACATGAAGAAGCAGCTGAAAAAAAAATCGAAGCGATACCGTATATTAGTGATTGGAATCCTTGGAACAGATCGATCGACCCTTTTTCATATGAAAAATATTGAATTTTCATTGAAATCTGTAAGAATTAACATATATATTTTTCATATAGAAAAGGAGCGATTCTTTTCCAAAGATCCCACACACTTTTATGTCCCAAACAATCCACTCGCATTTTATGTTATTGAATATTAACCCATTCATCGATTCATGAGGCCACTGGAGATTTTGTGTGATTCAATTACACAAGTTCTCATTCTGATGCTTTGTTCAAATTCATCCGAATATAATTAAAGATAGTACTGGGAATAACTCATAAATACCGAGGTTTAATCCGGAATATCACAAGAATTGTTCGAAAATTTGTGAGTGTCCAAACAATTTGAAAATTTACCAATCTGTAAGTTTTTCACCATTTTTTCCTGCTTGGAAATTGACGAATATTCTTTACAGTGTACAAGAACACGGATGAACAGTGTTAATATACACGGTTCTTGTAGTCAATTTTAACACACTTCAGTTTGCAGTGTACAGCACGGAATAAAAAACGTCATTTACTCAACGAACATTTGAAGATTGTAAATGAATCTTCATGTTTTTCTCGCATGGACGAGGTTTGATGTATTATTTTATGCTGTAAAGGAGCGGGGAAGTGCATCATCTCACCCCTACTTTTATCCGGGTATTGTGAATCAAAGGATTTTTCTAATGACAAAACGGAAGAATTTCCAGGTATCCTCAGAAATATTTCTTCGAAGTTTTGCTTAATCACTTGAACTGGATCATGATCATGATCAGTGTTCTTAAATTCGACACAAGAACCCTGTTCACATGAATATAACGGTATATCTATACGCGTGGAGACATGTATTTATCAGACGTTCACACGTGCATACCGTTACGTTTGTGTTCAATAGAATTCTCGTGTCAAATCTGAGAGCACAGTGATCGATCAGTTGTCATAATTTGGGTCATCCGCTTTTTTTCACGAAAGAAATGGAGCAAAGCTGGATGTTCCTGTCCCTGTTCTCAATCGTTCTTCTCGCAGTTTCTTTAGATTAGAAAATTCGCGCAGCCAAAGAATCCCTTGGATCATGGTTTTAGGTCACAAAATGTCTTAGACTATAAATGAATATCGATTGAAATTTATATTTGCACATCCTTAATCGTGTATCAGTGTTTTCTTCTTACTGTTTACGATTTGACTGTATTGAAACTCAGAGTATAAACTTGAAAAATGAATTTAATTAGAGAAATAACCATTTTATTCGTAAACTGAAACTGTTGGAAAACTTCAGACAATTATTTGTAACATGAGACATAATGTACGCCAGCTGTAATGGTAAAAATGAAAATTGATCTCATGATTTTAACTTATCTCACGAATAATTGTCTGCACTGTCAAAAATGTATGGAGAACATTTGCATTGTTGCATTTGTGCTGAAAAATTACATTTGAATCATGAAAATTCTAGTTGATGTATCGAAAAATTCTTGTATTTATACTGGAAAATTGGAGTGAAATTTCATGTGAAATACGGAAACTGAAATATTCATCGTGCATCGAAATTTTCCAGTTCCTGAGTACCGGAAAATTCCAGGTTTTTTTCAACAATGTGACGTTTCTCATTAGTTGCAGTTTACAAATGAAATGATAATTTTTCCGATTATATTTCTCTCCATGTATTGACATTAATCATTCGGGTTTGTCATTGAGAGTGATATCCACGTTTTATTCGGTTCATCTATCCGGTTTCTATGCCGGAGCAGAAGATACCAAAATTTCCATCATGTTTCACAATATCGTCCTTGATTAATGAACTACCACAGGGATTTGTTGTGAAAACCTTTTTCTGTGCAATCAGCCTTCGACATGAGCACTGAATAACGTGAGTTTTATTTCCAAATCCCTTTTACGATTTAGTGTTGAATTTGAGAGATTTTTCATTTTTCTGTATATCGATGATCACGGAACCGTCTTTCGGCAAACAAAAAAGTAGGTCGTCTATCGTACACAATTCATCCAGATACAATGGACGAATCAAACTGAACAAACGTTTTCCAATGCTGTCCAAGATGAAATCGTTTACTAAAATGAACCGATAATCGAATCCTATGAAATCTGGATTATGCACGCTCAAACTATTCTGGGTATTCATAAAATTGATTTGCTTGAGTCGAGGAGTAAGTAATGCATAGGGAATGTTATTTACGAGCAAAATTCATCGATCAATGAATACAATCGATGCACAGGAAAAAATATTTATTCGTCCTCTCTCCATAAAATATTTTTTTTGTAGAAATTGAATATTCAAGTGGATGCGAAAATTGATTACTTGTAGTCAATAAATTATTCATTTAGAAGACCAATTTATTTGCTTTGATTGAATATTTCATTATATCCAAGAAATATGTTATGAAGAGAGGACAAATAAACTATTTATTCCGTTGAAAGGAATTTTTTTTCAGTGTGGTGGTAGGGAATACAACGTGTACAGATCCGTTCCTCTATAATAATCACTCCTTCTCACACGTAGAGAGAAGATGTTCTAGGAATTATTACATTTTCCACTAAAGTAGCAGCATGAGTGAAATAGAGCAGGGCATAATATAAGGGTCAGTTCTTACCAAAAAGTTAGTTCTAAAAGAAAACGATCAGTTCTAAAACGTACAAACGGTTAGTTCTTCAAAAATTATCCAATTTTCAATTAAATGTTTTCCTTTTTATTTTTATTTTTTAAAATCGAGTATCCAATACTGCCCTGTTACAAAATAAGTCTTTCACCTCATATCGAGGGATATCATTAATTCAGTAGTGATATTCATTCTAAAAAAATAAATCTTGATGCCAAAAATAAAATCAACGAAGCATCAAATAATTCAAGAAATGCTTGTCACACAAATTTCTCACTTCATATTGGAAGGGATTTTTTTCGAAATGGAAAGACTATTTCTTTTTTTTCAGCTGATGTTCTCACAGCATTGTTTATAAAAAAGGAATCTTGATTAAATAAAACGTAATGAGATAGATACATCATTTGTTGAATGCATAAATAGATATTAGGTTTATTAATTCTCATATACCGTTTTATTAATTCATGAAGACGATACAGTACCTTTTTTTTATTTAAAAATTGAGTGTCCACCGTTTTGTTTAGTTCTTAAATTTCCTTACAGAGGGAAGTCCCGTAACGCCGAACGACACTTAGTACCGGACACTGAGAATATCTATCTAACTGAAAACAATACATATATATTTGTTGCACAGTTTGAATAAGTACATCGAGCGAAGTGACGAAACGTACCGCTAGGCGGCTGTGTGCATGCGCACCTTCCCAAAAATCAATTCATATTTGAGCCTTATATATTTTTGTGCCGCTTCTAACTTTTACATGTACATATTTTGAACAACTGGTGTTATTTCTATTCCATTTTTCATCAAAGGTGTTCAACGGTATGTATTCTTTCGAATAATCTACAATAATCTCTCTAAATCTGGAAGAGTGAAAAATCACGCGTTTCACTCCGCTAAGTCTCGGAAATGAGCCAGTCCGCTTCGAGTGAGATTCTCACTCATTTCGAGTGGCCTCTCACTCTTTTAGAGTGGAAAATTCTCTCTAAAATTGGAGTGGCCGACAGTTTTCAACCTCAAATCTTAGACTTCCACTCTAAAAGAGTGGGAATTTCACTCGAAATTTCGACAAGCTCACTTCTGGCTGCTTAAAGAGTGAAATCTCACTCTCAAAATTTTAGAGAGACAGTTGAAATACTTACCAACTAGCATAATTTTTCATATTTAATCTCACTTGACGAGTCCTTAGTATCGGACACTGAACTTGTACCCCAACACCGGACACATATTTTTTATTTATTTCATTACAAAACTGATTTTCATTCATTTCAGTGACGTTCAGCCAGGCCTAATCAATCAAAAATATCCCAAAAAGGACAATGGTCGGCCGAGAGTATGAAAACAGCGGTTCAAAAACTTTTATCTGAAAAGATGAGTGGCAGAGAAGCTGCGGTACAATATTCAGTACCTAAAAGTACCTTGTTTGATCGCGTAAACAATTCTGAAAAGCGGAGGTGAATATACTATCATGTGATAGATTTGTCTATTAGATGCATGTCGCTGACACGAAAAGAATTTCTCACCCTTGCCTATAAGCTAACAGAATCACTAAATATCAAGCATAGATTCAACAGAAACAAAAAATCAGCTGGGAAACATTTCTATTATGATTTCTTGAAGAAACATCCTGACCTTAGTCTCAGAATTCCAGAATCGACAAGTTTGTTTCGCGTTGTAGGATTTAACAAGACTCAGGTGACTGGATTCAGCGTTGAAATTGTGAAGAATGGGCTCATGAGGCGTGTGCGGATGTTCCTGAATGCTCTGACAATTATATTTGTGATCGCTGCAAGATTAGATAATTTTGAAAATTACTTTTCTTCTCTTCTTCTATAAGCGTCCGGTACTACGTGCCACTTTCCAAACTCGTCAATTTTTAGTATTAAATACAAATATATTTTCTCGTTATTTCCAAATGAAATAAATAAATTTCATTATAAAAATAAAAATATTGAAGTTCCTATGTATTTTATTTTTATATGAACCATTAACCTGAAGTGTCCGGTACTGGGAGACTTCCCCCTATTATAATTTTTACAACACAGTGTGTTACAAAATTATTGCTTACTGATTTGAAGAATCGTTTGATTTGGTGCAACTTCACATGATAAAGCTAGAATTTTCACTACACTGTGTTATAAAAATCATATTATCTCATTTATGCTGCTACTTTAGCACAAAATGTAGTAATATTTCAAACCAAATTTTTCTCCGTGTATTCCAAGTATGAATTAGATGAAGAGAGCCTAATTTTCCGATCTCTAAACGAATCATCAAATATTATAAACTTTGAGAAACAAACCTCCATGGCCAGAAAGTCAAATTTGAAGCTTCCCAATGTACTGGGGTGAGTTTATACGAATGTAGATTCTTTGCCATGGCGCTTTTTTTTCAAGTTTGAATCAATTTATAATTGATTTAGATTGGAATTTTCCTCAGATGATGAATTTCTCATCATCATCATCACCCACTGAACACTTATGAGAGGGAGAGGTCTTTTGAGAGAGTTCTGTCAATGTTATCATGATGATATCTGAATGATATCATTTTTCTGAGATCTCAGAAAAAAATCCTCTTCAAGATTCAGTTTGGATAACATTCTGGCAATCTCTTATTCTCCTCAGAAATCGACGCATCTTATAACATTCTGATATCTTTATGTTCACGTTCTGAAAGGTCTATCTGACCTCTTACACATATTTGAGTGATCTTTAAAAGCTTTGGATGATAACATATTGTTCACTGGATATCTTTGACACCGCTGTCGTGGGCAGAGATGTTCTTCTCAGTACAGTTTACGGTGGAATGACCTATGATAATCAAGTGGTGACATGGAAATACCAATCAGAAATTTCCTGGTCGTGGATATCACTGTCATTGTCCTGTACCGAGTCACGTTGAATGTCAAGATCGTAGTTAACGATGGTTAACTCTATGCTATCTTGATCCTGAAGCACATTCCGTTGAGCTCTGTGTGGTAGTTAACCTTGCTACCGATTCCTGTTCCATACATAACGACTGAAGCTCTCTTACTCCGTGATGACGAGATTCACAAAAGATACACATGCGCTGACATACAAAAGATAACTCCAATTATCTATGTTATGAGACCGATTCACGATTCCAAGCTATAGCCTGACAACTATAGTTTGCATTAGGTATAAGATCCACAATTGGGTATCAGAAATTTTTTGCCTGCAGTAATGTTATCCAACAGGTGGAAATGAAAGTTTTCACATCCTCGCACATATGAACAAAAGCCGATAACCTGTTTATTCTCCACCTTCTCCCTCCGCCAACCCCATATCTTCCACCTATTGGAATTCTTCTTTGATCATGAACTCCCGATCACCACACTGTAAAAAAAAACTGGAAATTTACTGTGCAACTGGACTGGAAATTTCCAGTGCTAGTACTGGAATATGGATATTCCAGTACATGTACAGAGATTTTGTTGTTACGTTACTGAAAATTTACCAAGCATAACTGAAAATTCAGTCATTGTACTGGAATTTTCAAGTTTGAGATGATGTACTGAAATTTTGCCATGATTTCGCGAAAATTTTACCGGCTCGTACTACAATTTTATAGTTCTTGTGCACCAAAAAAAAATATTCCCTCAAAAAGGACTTGAGAAAAAATTTGGAATTTAGAAAAAAAACCTAATCGTTGGTATACTGGAATTATACAGGTTTTTAACTGCAATTCTCAGGTTTTGTGATGGAATTTTCCAGTTACTATGCAATTGAATTATACAGGTTTTGAACTGCAATTTTCAGGTCGTGTGATGGAATTTTCCAGTTGCTATGCAACGGAATTTAATCACTGTTGCACTGAAATTTTCCACTTCTATTGGACTTCGTCATTTCTGGCAGGAAAAATTTCAAGTCTTTATATTAAAAATTTCCTGATTGAGATTTTGAATAATAATTGTAATTGTAGCCAATGAAATTGATATATGAGGTTTTTCCAAGACTTATCCTCTTGTGTTCTAGATATGAAGCATATGTAGTAACCCAAGCTGGCCTTCCAACATGTCGCGCTATAGCTCATCGGTTAGGTCTTAGGTTTCAGTTGGTAGGCAGGTAGAAAAGTGTGGGTTCAAATCCTGTTAGGTAGACATGAGTTTCTGTCCATCCAAATGAACGATCAAAAGTTTCTCAATCATCTTGGAACACAAGGACCCTGCAAAATCACTTTGCGTGAGCAATTTTTTTTCAATTTTCATGGATATTTTCAGCATTAATTTTCCAGTACATGTCCTGGAAAAGTCCAGCTCGTGTACTGAAAAATTCCAGTACCGAGGCTCAGAAAATTTCCAGTTTTGATGCGGAAATTCCATAACGTTTGCACTGAATTTTTGCAGTACAAATGTGCTGAAATTTTCCGGTACATGTACAGGTTAATGACTTCCAGTACATGTACTGGAATTTTCCGGTGAAATTTTTTTACAGTGCATCACGCTCGTCACCTCTGTTGTAGTTATCCATGTGCTTGTAGCTGATCGAGTCATGGTCACCGTGGAGATCATCGTCATCAACTATGCCTGTGTTTAGAAACGTTTTTAATATAAAAATAAATTCATCCTCCTCGCCATCATCTTCGAAAGTAGCCTCACAATGATTCATTAAATTTCTCAAATTCAATGAATATCTTGAATTCTGCACTACACAATGTTCTAATGAAGTTTTTCTGGGATTTGTGATTCATAAACTCTCAAAGTTTCAGCAAACATAGAATTTCGTTGACTTTCCCATTGTTTATGTGATGAATTCGAGTTACGTAAATATAATCAACAAACTTCAACTAAATCACGCTGTTCATTCTCATGCATTCCGACGGAAGTACTTCACTGTTTCCGTAAGTTCCATTTGAATTCCGTAAGACCTCATGGAAATTATTGGAGACAATTCGAACAACTTTATGTGAAAAAGAAAAAAATCAGCACTTCAATGGGCATAATAAGAATAAAAACGATGATTCATATCGAATAATATGATGTGCTTTCAAAGATATTCCAATCGATTTCAAACAAATTTGAAAGCATTGAAAAATGCAGAATCAAAGATGAAACTTTACATAGAGGGAATTATTCCAACGAGATGGTCAAAGATTCAAAATTATCAGGGCGAAAAATATAGATTTATTCATACCGGAATACGGAATGGGTGGAACAGACAAGAGATTTTAATAGTCAAAAAAGTTGAAAGATGTGTAGTGGTAGTTTCATACAATTCACAGACCATATATTTTTACGATAAGAACTGCATTGAAACTAACAAAGAGAATGATTTTGAAAGCTAATATGTATATGTATATCCCGGTATGATAGTTATGCAGATGAGAAGATAAAAAGATTGTCACAGTGTATGAACATGATAAATTCATTTGGTTGCGAAATTATTCAGGACTTTCATTTTGATATTGGCTTTATTTGGACTGTTATTCTAATTTATATGCCATACAATGTACTCGAATTTCATATGAATGAAGAAGAACAATGAATTGATTTTAGAATGGATAGTAAAATACTGAATCTACGATGTTTAATCCTTGTCTCGTTGACTTGAAAGATGAGAAGAAGCTTTAGAATCGTGATTCAAAATGAAAATATTTTTTTGTCTGGAACATCATTAGTTTCATATGTCATTTGAGATGTCTTTCGGAATGCCATAATTCCTACGGGTGCGTATATTTTCCACTCAAATAAACCGAATGGTATGAAATTTTAATTACATTGAGAGAACTCTTCAGTTGTAGTCACTAAAATTGACATCAAGTTGAAAATTCAAGTTGCCTGAACTAAAATATTGTGTGTCGCAACCAAAATTTTCAGTTGAAGGGAATATTTAGTTGAGGGGTCTTTCTGGTTAAGTTTTTCAAGAAAAATTGTTTTTTCAAACATTTTCTTCTCAGAGAGAACATTGAGATATCATTCAGAAAATTTTTAGGTATGTTTATTGAACATTAAATATTACACAAAAATTTTTAAACAAAAAACCTCTAAAAAATGACAGTAGGAGTGATTTGAGGCGACCGGATGATCAGAAAAAATTGAAAAAAATGGCAAATCATTCCTTGTTGAAGTGCCTATCGCATGGAGTAGGATATTTTTGTTTTGTCAAAAAATAACAAAATAGCGGCCGTTTTTAAAAAAAATCGATTTTTGAAATTGGAAAATCGAGTACAAATCGAACAGTTTTTGATAAATCAAAAATATCCTAGTTCATGCGATAACCACTTCAACAAGGAATAATTTGCCATCTTTTTTGTTTTTTTTTCGATTATTCGCAAATAAAATATTCGATAGTCCCAAATCACTCCCACCGTCATTTTTTAGTGTTTTTGATTGTTTAAATTAGTATAAGGAAAAAAAATATCTTTAAATCTGAAATAATTTTTTTTTGTAATATTCAAGGTCCAATAAATATACCTACAAATTTTCAAAACGATTTTTTAATTTTTTCTAAGAAAAATAAATGTTGAAAAAAGAAATTTTTCCTTCAAAATCTTAACCAGAAAGACCCCTTAAGGCAACTAAATTTTTATTTGGAGTCGTATTTCACTAAAATTTTCAGTGATCAGAACTGAACACTTTTTTTAGTGTACATTCTAGTGCTGAATCGATAACGGTAATCGATAACGAATGGATGTTCTTGTGAACTAGATACAAATCATGGTTTGACAGCAGTCTCACTCAAGTTGAGTTCCGATTGGATGCAAGAGAGGGAAGAAGAGATATTTCAAAAACATGTATATCATGTATAAAAATACAGGGTAATGACTTTGAATCTTAGAGAAAATCGATTCTTTTTGTCATAGAAAAAGTGTCAACTTTTTGTAGATTTCGATAAAATATTAATCAAATTTCGATATATTCTCTATAAAGAAGGATCGCTTTCATCAAGTATAGATATAATTAGTATAGGTTATCTCGGAAGACATTAATCCACCTTTGAAAGGGTGATTCTGAGGTGAGGATGTCCGATATTCAGAGTATCGATCCTTTTGTATAAGACATGTATCAAATTCCTATTCATTTTAATGATATTTCGATTAAAACTTGATACATATTTGATATAAAAATATTCATACCGAAAATATCGGGGAGTCCCTCATCTGAGGCACTAAAAACCAAACACTTTCCTCTTTGGGATAACGTTGTAAACTGTTTGGTTCCACAGCTAACTTCAACTAAGCAAACAGATGCTACATAACTAGACTCGTTCATCATTGAAATAGTTGATGTACTTGCCATCTGAATGGTCGACGTATTTCGTTCATAACTGCGAAACTACACTGGGTAAAAAAACGATGCACTGTTGATCAAAGAGTCCATCACTGTTACTAACCAATCGGGTGTTACCAAGAGTCCATCGCTATTGATAGGAACAATAAAACACTTTTTATGAGCAATTGGAGCAAATAGAAACCTTAAAAGAGAAATGCCAAGTGAGGTATTGTTGACAGTCAATAGTACATCACTATTGTACCCAGTAGTGGATCCGTAGTGTTTTGAATGTATCAGGAAAAATGTATTCTGACATTTTAATAATGAAAATACATCCGACTTGTTTTTGCAGATGGTTTTATCAAATATATAAGAAATCAGTTAATTAATAGAGGTAAGGGTAGATATATTGGCTCCCACTTGATCTTTTTACGACAACTGTTTTGATTTTCAGTGTAGAAAATGGAAATAAATCAAAATACTTGTCCGAACAATCTAACAATAATTGCATGAAATCCCGATGTATTCTTCGCAGCCCTCGGAGGAATATAATGGTTTTTCTCGAATTTCCCATTTCTCCATCACCAACTTTTACGTGGGTACCATGGGCCTCAAGATATTTATGTAAAAAAAACAGGACAACGATTGAGAAAAAATGTTCATTAATTCATAAATTCATAATAAAACAGAGTTGGATCTACCATTGTTTCAACATTCATATCTAGATATATATTGAAGATCCGCTTGGATACCGCGTTGAAATGAAAGAAAGGAACTTATTATAAACCAACTGGCAATTTTTTTCGTTTGAATTCATTTACAGAAGTTACAAATGTATACATCTTTTTCGTAACCGGCACAATCATTGTGAGCCCACATATCACAAATCACACACTTAACCCACAGTTCATAATACCCGCAGTGCAAGGAGCCCGTATATCCCCCTTGCCCATCTTGGAGAATGAAATTTTCCTACACTCAGCTTGATTAGTAAACTGACATCACTTCATGTAAAACACAATCTGTGTGGCATACTAAATACATACACGGAAAAAAGAAAACACCAATGGTTACTGTGAATCGCAGTAATTCATTGAAAAGTAATGAAAAATCAAATTCACGCCGCTCATTACTGCGTCTCCAAGTAACCGTTAATGTCCTAGCAGCATTGACGAATTGAACTGCAGTACACAGCACTGTGATCACACTAAGCTCTATCATCCAAGCGTGTTTTCATTTGTTTTTCAACTGATTGCTGTTATGGACAGTAACCAGTGCTGTTTTCTTCTTTCCGTGTACCTGAACTTCGTTTCACCAGTTGAAATGAAAAAACCCTAGTGATGTCAAGGCAAACTCTTACCTTTTGATAAAGACGAAAAAATTCACTGCTCAATATATTACAAATCATAACAGCTGAGCGGTCTACAGAGTCGTTTGGCAACTACACGGAAAAAAATGAACTGTTAATTTTACCAGAATTCCGGTTACTATATGGACAGCAAGGAATATCTGTGACTTTTACTGGAATTCTTGTTGAATTTACCGGAGCCCTTGTTGAATTTGCCGGAGACTTGATTCATTTAACTAGAATTCCGGTTGAAATAGCAGTAATTCTTGCTGTCCATATATTAACCGGAGTATTTTTTTCAGTGTAGTTCTGGTACTTTTAGTGTTCACTGCTATAATTCGTGACCTAGGTAATCAAATACCGAGGGAGCCCATATTACCAGCAGGGGCCCATTATACCACCTTTGCCTCTATGGATGAAGAACTATTTATCAAATATGATGTGATTGTTATTAAATAACCTTACAATGAAAAATATGAATACGTAATCAGAATTGAAGATAAACCACATGAAAAGATATTTAAAAAATTATGTAATTAGGTATTTATTCAAATAATGTTTCAAAATATTGGACGTCCTATGAGGAATCATCAAAATATTTGTGCTATAGCTTCGAAATAAAGTGCAAGTGATATGATTTGGAAATTGGAACATCCGAATCAGATAGATTAGACATTATTAATTTATATCACGTAGACTACTTGCATGAAGTATTCCTTCACAAATGTTTTGATGATTCCTCATAGGACTCCCAATATTTTGAAACATCATCTGAATGAATACCTAATTACATAAGTTTCCAATTTTCACTGTTAGTAACAGTGATGGACTCGTCTTTTTTCCCAGTGTAAGTATTTCCAAATACTTCGACAAAGCGGAAACTCTTGTGCGTGTACACGGAAAAAAGAAAACAGCAATGGTTACTATGAATCACAAAAATACATTCAAACTCAAATTCATTCTATGCAGTACTGCGGTTTCTCAGTCCTCATTACTGTCCAGTCAGCGTTGACGCATTTCATTACAATAGCCATCACTGTGATCGCGCTAACCCTCATTATCCAAGCGTGTTTTCATTTGTTTTCCAACCAGTCGCTGTCATTCACAGTAACCAGTAGTGTTTTCTTTTTTCCGTGTATGTGATTCAACAAGATTTGACAGTATCGATATTCTTCATAAAATTCCCATCAAGTTTTGATCGATATTTTATAAAATCCAATATAAACTCGACAAATTGTCTATAAAAAATATCGATATTATCAAATATTGTCCATCATTTGAGAAAAAAAAAACAACGAATAGATGAGTCAATCGAACTAATCGGAGAAACTGTCCATTGGAAAAGAATTTTATTCGAACTACACCTTCTGGTTTTAAAAAATGTCATTGAATCCCACACGAAGGAAAATGCAGTTCGAAAATATATTTAGTAATCTTTGATCAAATTTGGAGAATATTTCTCAAAATCTAAGAGTATTTCTCAATTGCATAATAAAGATAAAACGATCCACATTTTTGTGTGATTCTATTCGAAAAACAATAAAAAATTATCAATACTTCATAAAAAATAGATAAACATATGAAGTTTCCAAAAGTCGCGCGTGAAATTTGACAAAGGCAATAACACAATTTCAATATCCTCTTATTCACTTTGTGACATTTCATTACACGACTTTTGGAGAGTTCATATGTTTCTCTGTTTTTTATCAAGTATTGATAATTTTTAATTGTTTTTCGAATACCCTCAGATTTTAAGAAATATCCTCAAACTTCTATCGAAGATCACTATATTTTCGACCTGCATTTTTCTCCGTGCATTGATTAATGAAATTTAACACACACTTCACAACGGTGAATGCCTATTAAATCCATTAAAATTCATCACCAACCGATTTTTTAATAACCGTTAACTTAACGTACCACTGCAAAGTTAGTATGGATCACTAAGATTCAACAAACGTTTTCACCAGGGTCAAGAAACTAATTCAAAAAAAATCTCCGGAATATTTGTGAGAAATAATTGTCAATATCTTTTGATAAATTATGGAAATTTCTATTGAACAATTATTTCAATCATTATAGATTCATCCTCCAAAGGATCGGTTTGTCCCAATTATTCTAGATATTCTACTGATTTTCATTTTCATAGCACGAGTTCTGTTGTCATATTTCAACCAAGAAATCAGTTCAATCACGCCCACCCTTTCTTACGATCCAAAGTTTTCAACGCATATGATGTTCAACTTTAGCCTAGTACTCTCAATGGTTGACATGATCGAAGTTTCCGTAGATAACACTCGTGATGTCTTTCAATAAAATAATGTGTATCAAATAAACCGACACATACACGTATGTGATATTTCGAATCATATACTTTACTCATGATATTAACTAGCTTATCCTGATTCGTAACATAGTTACCAATGTATTTGACAGTTCTAATTAACTCATTTTGAAATGCTGTCAACGATATTCGTCGCATAAAGGGATATCCCAACCGTTTTAGAAATATATATCAATGAACAAGAGACAAAAGACTATTTATATGGTTGTTATTTAATGTGTTGACGATTCATTTCAAACTTATTTTATTTTATTTCATTTATACAACCATTAGGCTCTGAAACTGAGCCTTAAGGAACAATAATTTTATAATGAGATATTGCTCTATAACCAGAGGGAGAAGATGTGAAACAGAATCTGATGGAAGTTTAAATCGTTGATTGATTGGAATTAATTCATAAACGAATATTCGAAACTTACGAGCTCAGGCTTGTTATTCGAATTACATTCGCCAAGTTGGGACTAATATTCAAAAGGATGTTAAATCTTTTTGGAATTTTGTTAACAGTAAGCGTTCATTTAATGACTTACCTAGTACTATCATGTTAAATGATGTAGTTGCTGATTCTGCAGCTGGAATGGCTAACCTTTTTGCTGATCACTTTTCATCGGTTTTTGCTTCACATAACTCGGTTAATGTTAACCATCCTAGACATGATATGTCATTTAACATGCTTTCTGATTTGGCTATTACCATAGGAGAGATCTACTCTGTTCTTGATTCGTTAGATACGAGCAAGGGCCCAGGATTTGATGGCCTTCCGCCGTTCCTGTTCAAGTCTTGCAAATTTATTCTTTCTCGACCGCTTTGGATTATCTTTAATAAATCACTTTATTCCGGATGTTTCCCTGCTGAATTGAAAACGAGCCTGATCTCTCCTATTTTCAAGCATGGTCATAAACTGGATGCTAAGAATTATAGACCTATAAGTATTTCAAATGTTATGTCTAAGATTTTTGAGCGCGTGGTTGTTGACAAGATTACTCCTTTGTTGTCTCCTCTTATTATCCCGGAACAACATGGTTTCATGTCAATGAGGTCTACTACTACGAATTTGGCTGCTTTCTGTAATTACACCGCCATTGCGCTGGAGAATAACTCACAAGTTGATGTTATTTACACTGATTTCAGTAAAGCGTTCGATACTGTATCTCACAGCGTTCTTCTATCTGAGTTGAGTAGCTTTGGAATATCTGGTAATCTGAAACTTTGGTTCCAGAATTACTTAACTGATCGGGTGCAGATGGTAAAAGTTCGGAACTGTTTTTCTGAACCGATTATACCTTCTTCGGGAGTGCCCCAGGGATCCCACCTTGGTCTACTTTTATTTTTGCTATTCATAAATGACATTGGGCAGGTTCTCAATGATTGTGATTTCCTGGTATTTGCTAATGATCTAAAAATCTTCAAGAACATAAAATGTCTTGCGGATGTTCATCACTTACAGTCAGTATTATCGAGATTAGATTCTTGATGCACCCGTAATTCTCTGCATCTGAACTTAGAAAAATGCTGTGTAATGAGAATCTCACGGTCAAGGAATCCTCTCATATTCTCCTACAAGATTGCAAATGTTACATTGAATACTATTAAATCTTATGTTGAACTTGGTGTAACTATAAATGATGAATTGGATTTTTCTGAGCATTCCGTGAAAGCTTGTGGTACTGCGCTGAGAAATCTCGGCTTCGTCAAAAGATTTTCTAGTGATTTCAAAGATGTTAGGTCATTAAAAGTACTATATTCCTCTTCAATTAGACCCCATCTTGAATATGCGTCCCCTATCTGGTCTCCGTACTTGAAGAAGGATATTAGAATGATTGAGAGTGTGCAACACAAGTTTTTACGCTTCGCTGCTTTTAGAATAGGCTGCCCTATGAGATATTCTGACCATGATTACTCCAGAATTCTTCACAGAATGAATTTAACTACCCTCGAAGAGCGGAGACAAATGAATGATCTCCTATTTCTTTTTAAATTGATTAATGGTTTTCTTGATTGCGAGTCATTGCTGAGTGAAGTTAATTTTAACATCCCTGGTAGACCAGTGAGGAGAGCGTTTTTATTTAGACCTGTTCAATTTAAATCTCGATTTGGAAATTATGATCCGATTTCTCGCATTTGTGAATTAGCAAATAATTTCGATCGGTCGATGGAATTGTTTGGTGTTTCCTTGAATCGGTTTAAACTGTCGGTTG
Source organism: Gonatopus flavifemur (assembly GCA_018340375.1). NCBI lineage: Eukaryota > Metazoa > Arthropoda > Insecta > Hymenoptera > Dryinidae > Gonatopus > Gonatopus flavifemur. The sequence goes on from JAFFJZ010000002.1 coordinate 26,195,419, forward strand.
ATGCATGACCATATTGTAATTGTATTTTATGCGTCTTTGGACGCTGTCTTGTATTGACTCTGTATTTACTTTTTATATCAAAGGGTGCTAACCCGTGTATTGCAATAAAAAAAAAAAAATAAATATTGGGAAATTTAGATCGAGAGCAATTTAATAGATTTCACATTGTTTACAAACCCCATCGATTGTTTTCAAACAAAAAAAAGAAAAGAGTTATTATCGGTGTCGTTCAAATACTCACTTTGTTTATCTTCATTTATCAATCAGTTACGATGAACGATTCAAACTTCTGTGAAATAAAAAACAAGTGCACGCATGCACGTGACCAAGAAAGCTTTTGTAATGCATTTTCAACGCATATCATATATTTTCAACACTCCGTGTATACCAAAGATCTCGTTTGGTATTTCTGCTGTTTCTATTATTCACTGGAGATATGACAGGAGTTTTCACGCATTGCAATTATTCAAAACCTCAGCGTATTTTTATATCAAAATGGTGGAAGTGTTTCATATCCATTTCAAATGAGAGATAAAAATTTATCAGCTGAGAACAACAGCATGAAATACCTTTAAAGCACTTGAATTATTAAATCGCAGTTGGATATCCTTAAAACTATTGTATTGAATGTGTGGCATCAGTGGAATGGCATACGTCAAGAGAATATTATTCCAGCATGCGTCATGAAATATTGATGACTATGGACGCAACATGTACTCACACCGAATGATGGAGGAATTCATTGTGCCCGTTATAATGTTAGTTTGATTAACGGTTTCTTTTATCAATTGAAATCATGTGAAATAATATAACCACTTTTCTGACCACTTTCATTTTCATGATAAAAATAGTCCTGAGAAATTCAAATCACTACACAGTAGCGTAAAACAGATCAATACACATAAATAGCTACGAATGAATATTGATATTCCATTCTGAAATTCGAGTCGGATGAATGATAGTTGCATTTGAGGATACGTATAATCCTTTGGAATCGAAAGGGAAGCATCGAATCGGCTGGAAATATGGAGAGATTTAAAACAATATGAAATGATTTTGTTTTCAAATCCTCACTAGATGAAAAAAGGACGGTTCGCCTTGGAAGGTCACTAAACCCAGCGGGACTCAATCCACATCTACTTGTCAAATCCTTACTGTCATGAAACTTTTACACAGAGTACCTCATAAATCTCTGTTTTTTTTTCTCTCGTTCAAACCCAATCTTTATGTGAACAAGCGGCCACCACACGCTGGTACATATGCTTCAGCGTTCTTGAAGTTTATTGCTCTGATATTTGAAATTCTCCACAAAAGGAGAATCATTTTGGTCTCTCCCGTGTGAGGAAAAGTAGACATCAATCATATACAGAAGCTTGTATGCGAGGGGAGTTCAGAATGAATCATTGGGATTTCTGTGATAAATTTTTTTGACTGGAGAACAAGAGAATTCTCTTACATTGCATTCAATCAGGGTTTTAGTCTCAGTTTTAGTTGTGATTTATAAAATATGGACGAATTCTAATTATAGAATTGATTGGATTGACAAAAGTATCATGAAAATTGAGAAACGTTACTTGTAGCACTGAGCGAGTCGACAAAATTATATAATATTTATTTGTAGAACTGCATGAATTAACAAAAGCACTATATAGAAAAAAGTATTGCTGGCATAACAAACAGGTCTGTTATTGGGACTACAAATTAGTTCGGTCCGGTTTGAAAAGATGACCCTCGCTCTCATGAATGTTTCATAGTCACAACCGATTTCAATTGTTTCAGAGAGATTAGACACCTGTGAATAATATTCAGTTGATATCACTCCAAGTTCCTTCTAGAATCCCAATTTTTACTCAGTGAAGTATGTCAAATTTTCGTTTTAACTAAGCAGCATTTGCGGGAGGTGCTAGTTTTCTGTTTCAATTGGAAAAAAAGTGCAGCTGAAGCCCATCGAATGCTTGTGGAAGTTTATGGTGACAATGCTCCAACTGATAAATCATGTAGGGAATGGTTTCGACGTTTCAAGAATGGCGATTTCAGTGTCAAAGACAAGCCTTGCTCAGGACAACCAAAAAAATTCGAAAATGAGGAATTGGAGACTTTACTCGACGAAGATCCGAGTCAAACGCAACAGGAGCTTGCGGAATCATCGGGAGTTACGCAACAAGCAGTTCCCGTACGATTACAATTCATGAGCATGATTCAAAAGCAAGACAATTGGGTGCCTTATGACTTGAAGCCTAGAGACATTGAACGGCGATTTTTCACTTGCGAGCAGCTGATTCAAAGACAACGAAGAAAGGGGTTCTTACATCGGATTGTGACAGGAGATGAGAAATGGATATTCTACGATAACCCCAAGAAAAGAAAATACTATGCTATGCCCGGTCAATCGTTGCCATCGACTTCAACATCGACACCAAAGAGGAATATTCATGGTTCAAAGATCATGCTGTGTATCTGGTGGGACCAAAAGGGTGTTATATACTATGAGTTGCTAAAACCTGGTGATTCTATTACGGGTGATTGGTATAGGCTACAATTGATTCGTTTGAGTCGTGCATTACGAAAAAAACATCCGGAATACAAGGAAAGACGTGACAAAGTTATTCTCTCACACGATAACGTTCGGCCTCATGTCGTAAAAGTAGTGAAAAATTATCTGGAAACGTTGAAGTGGGATATTCTACCGCACCCACCGTACTCTCCGGACATTGCTCCTTCTGATTACTGGTTATTCCGACAGATGCAGCACGATTTGGCAGGCCACCGGTTCACTTCGTTCGAAGAAATCGAAAATAGGCTCCTAACTTGGATCGCCTCGAAAGACGAGACGTTTTTCCGTAACGGGATTCGAAAATTACCCGAAAGATGGGAAAGAGTGATAGCCAGTGATGGACAATACTTTGATTAATTTGATAATTCATGTTCTTCTGAAATAAACGCATCTTCAACTGTAAAAAAACGGACCGAATTAATTTGTACTCCCAATACTATAGCGCCTGCAAAAAAAATTAGCTGAAAGAGCAAGAAAAATGGTTGGCACAATTACACTCTTTTGCTGACATAAACAAATTCGTTAACAGAACTAACGTCTTAGCTGCTGGAGTGAATATTTTTGCAAGAACAACAAATTTCTTCGTAGGTGCTATAGCAGCAAACCATTTTTTCTTCGTGCAGTACTGAGATTTGTAGGATTGTTATGCTTGTCAAGTGCAGAACCAGATCTTGGATGAAGTTATTTTTCAGTAAAGGTTTTTGTCCCCTCAGCAGGTACACTCTGTGAATCTGAATCAGTACCTTTTGCCATTCCTGACAGATCCTTTTCATGGATGTAAATAATCATTCTGTATTTGTGATCAATAAAGCAATAAACTTGATATAAAATTTTGCAGAATGATATATCAACCACCAGATTTATTAACTCAAACATAAACCATAAATAGAATTATGAATAAATTGTATTAAATTTTGGAATTATCTACTGACGTGAAATTCAATTCAAAAACATGAACATCCTCAACAAATTCTATATGAATCCTATAAAATGATTTTTCAAGCCCCCTGTCAGATGCAATTTTGATCAAATCATATTGAAAATTCGCGAGAGGAGATACTTTTTTGACGCACAATACAATCGATACAGAAAGTTCGTTTCAATCTAATGGGAAAATGTTTGTGAGTTTGTTGTCATTCATGTTATTTGAACACTTCTGGTACATGCTACAGGCAATAAAACTTGTTCCTGTTCACACGCTGGAAGCAAAAAGTTTGAATTCCATAAATACCGACAAAATGACAAAACTCTGTCCGCTGAATCGGGACAAATGTTTTTTTTCTATCCCTTGTATACGAACCGCACATAATAGAATTTTTGTAAAGGCTGTCATGTATAAACCCATGCATTTGTTTCCAACATAGTTCTCGAGTTTGGGAATTTTATGCACACTCGTAGAATATGTTACATCCATGGTTTCTGTTAGGGCTTAAATTAATTCCACAACAACGATTGTCAACATCTGTTCTATCTTCACTCAAAATATTGTAGTTCAATGTGCTGTGAACTTGATGGTAAATGCAAAGTCTCAGTGATATATTACAATAACCCTAACTCTGAGTTAACTCTAATCCTTTGAGTTGTTCGTGCATGCACGTTTAATCGCAACACGCGAGCTAACTTGTTGCATTCGGCCTATTAAAAATATTCTCATTCCACGGAACAGAAAGTTACGCTGAGCTGGTCATGAGAATATGGGAAAATGTGAAGAAATCACGGTGGAGTTTTAGTTAAATGAATCAGATCATAATCCTCCTATCTGACAAGATTGAAAGTCTTATATTTGATTGAACAACTAGCGATGAATCGAATTATTCTCAGAGTAACTTGAGACGAGGAGGTAAATCTGGCAGGGTTCCAATTTTTCCCGTTTGCACGAGAATCTGCTCTATATCATCTCATGCGAATGAAAGGGAAATCTGTACTTAAGACAATTTTGACGAGCAAATGCTTCAAAGTTACATTCACTATAAAATACTGTGGTAGTAACATAGGTAGTAGTCTCTTATTCACTTTCAACATATGAAAAAGAGGGTATCACAGAAGATGGATAAATCCAACATATTTCTATATATTCTGTAGAATTGTTAAAGGTCCTGAATTGAAAATGAAGGTAACGCAAGAATGAAAAATAATAAAACGAAGAGGATGGTGATAATGGACACATACGTGTATATGTATAAAACCAACCTTGCTATTCACTTTTCGTTGCTCGATCTTTTACCATCATACACCTCGTACTTTAACATCAATTACAAATTCAGTCACATAAATAAATCTTGATTGCAATGAAATATACAGATTGCGATTTCAAACTCAATTGACAGATTCTTGCTATGTACTGGGCGGGAGTCCAACTCTAGCTAGTGGTGTGCGAACCTTGAATTTTTCAGTCGAACCGAACTTCAAATATATTTTTCAAATCGAACCAAACTTCAAATATATTTTTCAAATCGAACCGAACCGAATCGAACTTTGAAAAGTCGAAATGAACTCCAAATTTTCCCAGCCGAACCGAACCGAACTTCAAAAAGTCGAACTGAACTCGAACCGAACTGCAAATATATTTTTCAAGTTGAACCGAACTTCAAATATATTTTTCAAATCGAACCGAGCCGAAACGAACTTTGAAAAGTCGAACTGAACTCAAACCGAACTGCAAATATATTTTTCAAGTTGAATCGAACTGCAAATATATTTTTCAAGTTGAACCAAACTTCAAATATATTTTTCAAATCAAACCGAACCGAATCGAACGTTGAAAAGTCGAAACGAACTCCAAATTTTCCCAGTTGAACCGATCCCCGACTAGAAATTTACCCCATGGACCAGATCAGGTCCTGATAAGGCAACCTCATCAGGACCTAACAAGTCATGTCACGCTGCACTATTATGAGGACCCCATCAGGGAAGACTAATTAGGATTTTGTGAGGAATTCCTTACTAAAACCTCAAAAATAAATCAAAACTAATCTATGAGCCTGTGTGAAAATTGCAGTTCGGTTGACAGATGTGAGGTTAACTTTATGTGATCAACAAATGGATGAATTATTTTTGTGAAATGTGTGGTGGTTATTTCTTGAATAATGTGTATCAAAAAGTCTGTTAGTAAGTGCAAAATGATTAAGTAAATCAGTCATAGCTGTTGTAACGTGTCAAAAAATCGTAATTTGTTGATGCAGTGAAAATGAATTTTCTTCAAATACTTACATCAGCACTTCTAGGCAAAAACTCAGAGATCATATTGATTTTGTAAGAAATATGAGTCATGAAGAACTCATTTGATCAAAAATATGTCAAAAGAATGTTCAAAATGAATAACAACAAACTTGAATTATTCACTTGCAGCTCGTCGGATGGTTTTATTTTTCAAATTGAAGAGCACTCTTGGAGTTGAAATTTTCAAATTTGAGAAAAAAGCCTTATCTTCTGAGTTGAATTTGTTGTTAGGGTGATGATAAACTTGTAGGAAGAGTTTGAAAGTTGAGTGGAATCTATATTGATCAGGAAAGTCCAAATCGTGTGGCAAAAGTTAGAAAATCTGTCAACTTAGCTGACAGCGCATGGGTATTCTATCAGCTTTTCTTTACTAAACCAAATGCTGGCAGGAGAAATTCATCAAAATATAGTGAATTCAAAGTGATGTGAAGTAAGAGAGGACAGATACATGCATTGAATTTTATTAGTTATTATAAAAATGTTGATAAATATGGTAAGGCTATGTATGACTCAATGTATCGTCTCTCAATATTTTTGTTTCAATGATTTGCATTTTTGAGTGTGCATTTTCGTATCTTTTCACCAGTAACTAGTGTTAGGTTGAGAAAACATGTGTATTGAACCTGTTTCATGAATATAATAACATTTATTTGTAGGAACATGACACAACATTATTGGAACAAAAATATGGGAAGACGACACTTTGGATATTCTATAGTCTTTTCTTATGTTTTAGAACGTTTATGAGAACGAATAAAATCTAATGAATATTTCGGTCCTCTCTTACTTCACATCACTTTGAATCCACTATATTTTGATGAATTTCTCCTGCCAGCATTTGGTTTAGTGAAGAAAAAGCCCATGCGCCGTGAGCTAAGTTGACAGATTTTCTAACTTTTGCCACACGATTTGGACTTTCCTGATCAATATAGATTCCACTCAACTTTCAAACTCTTCTTACAAGTTTATCATCACCCTAACAACAAATTCAACTCAGAAAATGAGGCTTTTTTCTGAAATTAACAAATTTCAACTTCAAGAGTACTCTTTAATTTGAAAAGTAAAACCATTCGTCGAGCTGAAAGTGAATAATTCAAGTTTGTTGCATTTCATTTTGAACATTCGCTTGAAATATTTTTGATCGAATGAGTTCTTCATGACCTTTATTATTACAAAATGATTGGGATTTCTGAGTTTTTTCCGAAAAATACTGATGTAAATTAATATTGATATAGATATTGTCGTTGTTGATATTATCGTATATTTGAATAGATATAATTGTCACCACATCAGCAACTTATGATTTTTTACATATTACAGCAGTGATAACTGATTCAATAATTCATTTTGCACTCCATAACAGATTTTTTTATGCGTATTAATCAAGAAATAACGAGAGAAGAGTACTTGTTCGAAACTTATATTTGATTATGACGAAACACATATTCATTCAGTTCATATATACTCTTTGAATAATACTCAGATGATGTGATGTGTAGGAAAGAAAAATGATGCTGAATAGTCAATAAATCAACCTTATGAGAATTGTGATAAGTTAAATGAAATACTCATTTCGCTGGTGATGGTTGAACGTTTGCTAAGTTTTTTTCGCTGTATGCATAACGTGGAAAATCTTGTGAAATTTTCATAAGTTCCGCCTAATTAAAACCCAAATAGTTAGTTTTCAATTCACATTGAGAATAGATTGAACAAATTGTTCAACAGTTTTCAGAAGGAGGTAATGTGTTCGGAATGAAGGGATTGAATTTAAAAACAGGCACAGTTGAAAATCGTTCAAACATGTTCTTCTTATTGAAGGAAAATTTGTTTAATCAAAGAGTGTACAATCTGAAATCAAGTCTGTACATTCTTGTATTCAGTTTATCAAACTATGTCCATGATCTTAGGGATCGTACCCATACCACGTGACCTTTTTCTTACTTCCTTCTCTATCTTACTCATTATGCCTGAAGTTGGTGCAACAAGGAACGAGACAAATAAAAAGGTCACGTAGTATGGGTACGTTCCCTTAGGATGACCGAACGAGGTCCTGATGCGGATACAGCGAGGAAAACCTACTTCAACCTTTTCAGGATAATTTGAGGAAATCCTGACTAGGACCAAATGAGGTCATCCATACGTGAGTCATCCACACCTAATCCCGATCAGGACCGTAACGGGTATTCCTTATTTCGGATGACCTTGTCAGGTCCTCATCATATGTTGGGTTAACCTGATGACAATTTCCAGTCGGGGAACCGAACTGCAAATATATTTTTCAAGTTGAACCGAACTTCGAATATATTTTTCAAATCGAACCGAATCGAACTTTGAGAAGTCGAAACGAACTCCAAATTTTCCCGGTCGAAACGAACTTTGAAAAGTCGAACTGAACTCAAACCGAACTGCAAATATATTTTTCAAGTTGAATCGAACTGCAAATATATTTTTCAAGTTGAACCAAACTTTAAATATATTTTTCAAATCGAACCGAACTGAATCGAACTTTGAAAAGTCGAAACGAACTCCAAATTTTCCCAGTCGAACCGAAGCGCAAATATATTTTTCAAGTTGAACCGAACTTTGTAATGTTGAACCTACTTCCAACTTTCGAAACGTCTAATCGCAACGCCAAAACTAAATTAAAAATACATTTATAAAAAACAGAAAACATCATGAATTCATTTCTTAATGTAACTTTTTATATGCGACATGTTGCAGTATTAAAACAGTCTACCCTAGTAGCACCAAAAGTACGCAAAACATTTTGAGAACGTTTATCAAACGTCCAGGTAATTTAGAAAAGTTTTTATTGATTGCAATTGTTTTCTCCATTGCACAGCATTCTGATGTTTCTGTTTCTGATATATCAGTTCAACTCTCAGACAAATGAGAAAGATTTGTGCAGACAGAAATACTATGTACTAGAGAAATAAATCATTCACCACACTAAAATACTTCAACTTATGAAATTAATTATTTATTACAATCAAATATTTAAATGACAAAATAATGAACGAAGTGTCTTCAATATCAAAAAGATGAATGGTTCATAAGTTATCATGTAAAAATGCCAACTCTTGTACATGTTCTTTCAATAAGGCTTTTTTCCTTGTACTAACAATATTTCTGCGTGTTTACGAGTCAAAACAGCATGGAAACGCCTGTATGCGCGTTCTCCATCACTTGAACTTGGCATCGATATCAGATCAAATTGATGATGGGTCGATTCAACATCGTCTTTTTTTTCCAGCGTAGTCGAGTTTTTTCGGGTTTTGAGTCTAAAGTTCGAAGCAAACCGTGGGAAATCGAAACTCGAGCCAAACGTTTTCAATGAATGCAGTTCGAAATTCGAACCGAACCGAACTTTCTCTGCTAATCAAGTTCGAGATTCGAACGATTCGCACACCCCTAACTCTAGCGATTCTAAGGTGACCAATTTTTTTGGTTTACTTTCGGTTATTTTCTGATTTGGTAAACATTTGGTCATAAAATGGGTACTCATAATATGGTTTTTACCATATAATGACCTATTTGCGACCGAAAACTAACAGTTGCTTTGAACAAAACTGCCACCAAAAAATGTGGTTCGTTTTTGGAATCTTTTTGGTATTTTTTAGGTAGAAACCCAGAAAATCATCACAAAATAACCTAAAAATATCCAAATTGAGATTGGTTGAATTTTTGTTGGAAAAAATGTCCTAAACGACCAACAAGTTACCAAAACCAAGATTCCCCACCAAAATGTAACCGAAATTTTTGGTCGCTTGTCGGTTCACCCAGATCTGCTAGGGAAAGTTGGATATAGGTGGAGGAATAAAATTAAAAAATCCTAAACAGCAACAAACTATCTTCGTAATATTCAAGACATCACGAAGAATGGATATACAAAGTCTTGAGATTATTCCTTTATATTATAGTAATTCCTTACTAAACGTTTAGGAATTGAGTGACACATAGCAAGTTTAGCCATGAATATTATATTATATAACAACGATTGAGTGATATGAAGCAAAATTTCAGTAATGTTTCTCAAAACTCCATGAAATATCACTGAAAGTTCAATAATACTCAGATTCGTTGATCAAATACACTGTTAAAAAACATTTGTGAATTTCACACACAAAATTTGGAAGTAATTAACACATACTTTTGTGTATTAAATTCACCACAGATTCAATGAAATTCAAACCAATTTTTGTATGAAAACTATCCCAAGATAATATTGGGTTTGAATATTGATAATTTTGTATTAAAATTAATACAAATATTTTTTATATTATTATTCACTACACCTCCAAATTGCTGTTCTCTCAGTGTGGTAGGAGATTGACTACAAAAAAAAGCTGGTTATTTCGCTTACTTTGTCTCGTTTAGATTACATTTTTGTAATATTCTGCACTGAATACTAAATCGCAATGTAATCTCAACAATTGCAACCTTTTAATCATTGATGTTAAGCGTGACCAGCATATGACTTCGTTTATAAATGAACTGACCCGGCTTTACTGTGAGAACCGTAGACAAAATATCTTCTGAATATACATCTCTATACAATGTTGAATACTGGTACATCTTCACATTTATGATAGGATTTCAAGTTTGACTCGGAAATGAAGTTTCGGAACAAATACGCGATGACAATTTATTTACTCTTCACTTTTGAACGTTTAAAAACTTCTCTCTCCCAATGCCGGCAAGTATACGCTTCTATTCAAGGATTCAAATGTTCAAGAAAGGTTTTTTGATTATCTTCTCTGTCAGCAATGCAAATAATTACAGGATACGACAGTATACGGTGTTTTCTTGCTGGCTCTCTTAAACTTCTGAACGTTCGATTCGCTCTCCTCTCTGTTCTCTCTTCTTTAATGTTATTGTGACGCTAATAACTTATGTTTGAGATAAAACACAATAACCACATCTACTAAAGCAGTTTTGTATAAAATCGAACAAAGCAAAACTTTGAGTTCCAGTCCATTAACAATTCACTGAATTTTAATAACTCGTTGACTTTTTCCATTATTTCGAAAATTGAAATGATAAGTGAATACCATTGTTGAAATGATGGAATAAGTCGACGTGTTGTGAAGTTCCAGCGTACGAATTCTTCTCGAACTCAAGTTCTGTCCAAAAGTGACATACTACCCGGGGAGAAATGAATAAGATCTAAGGAGATCAAGTTAGATTTGAATAACATTTCCTCAGATCAAAAAAATAGGAGCTCAAGTCTAAATGATGAGCTCCATTTGAATGAAAACAGATGCCCCATCCAGCACAAATATCGTAAGAATATTGCAGGAATATTACTGCAATATTTGTGCTGGGTGGGCTACTTAGATTTTGGAGAATCTACTCAAATCTGAATACAAAAATTCATGGTCTTACCTAAATGAATTCAGATCTAAATACATCTATTTGGTACTTACATCTATGTACATCTATCTACATCCAATTTGATCTAAGGAGATACATTCCATTCCATTTTCTGATCCAAAGAGATGTAATTGAATCTAACGTGATTTTTTCAGATCTAATTTATTTTCTCCTGGGTAGAAAACGAAAATTCGCATGACCTTTTTCTTTTCGTGTAAACTGTATAAACTAGCTTGTCTGAGAAATCGATTATTCAGAGAATTTATGTATTGGGATGGATTTTATATATAGATACATGTGTGTGTGTTTGATTTATATAATGGATTTTCTTTTCTAGCCTGGCGCAAAGTAGATAAAGGGTGGTCGAGGCTTGGCAACTAAGCATGACGCAACACTGGAATGATAACATCATTTCATGATTTATCAATGTGTTTTTCCAATGGAGCCCCATCTTTGGTGCAAAAATGGCAATGAAATATTTTTTCATCAATAAAACTGTAAAAAATAATTGACCCAATTTTCAATATATGTTATTTGGGATCTTATCGTGTTTTCCGCATTGATCTGTAAACAACTCGATGTTTTTCGTCGCTAAAGTTTGTCATGAGAAGTATACACGATATGGATCAGCGGTAGAAGCCCTCTGGTGTAACCAGTAACAAGGAACGATTGACTTTTCCTCCAGAGAATTATTCGAGTCTTATATATTTCTTGTATGCATCTCTCCCTACTCGCGAGAAACACTCGATCGGTAACTTAGCCAGTAATTCAGCCATCAAAAGTTAAAATTAAGGAGCATGCCAATACTGAGCCATGCTATTAACAATGATCGGCGCTACATTGAAAACTAATTTTTATCCAGACTAAACCAAAGTTTGTGGCAATATTCAACCAGGTTTCAAATGATCCTCACTTTCAATAGAATCTATCGTTCGGTCGATGTTGGACCACGGATAAGCCTGGCAAGCGTCAAGCCTGGCGGAATTGTGAATCAATGGTAGGTTGACAATCGAAATTCGTTGAACGCCGATGTCGGTGCAATATTAATATATTTATAAATTGCCAAGCCTTACCTGTCAACATTGCGCCAAGCTATATTCTATTGTCAGCATTGACAGAACCTAAAATTCTATATCATATATTTATAACACATGTCCCTTAAACATAGAAACTAAAGCACCTGAAGATAAATACCAAATTTAATGTCCATGTTATTCTAAACAAGATCTATTCATTGGGAACAGATCAAAAACTTAATGAAGGAAAATATTTAATATAAATTGGTTTGTTGTTTCAAGGACAGTAGTGAGCAGAAGCGGAACAACGATGACTATGAACTATGACTAGTACCAAGGAGAGATGCGCTTAAAATATAATCATCATCATCACAATTATTCGAGGTACACCACAAACTATGTAGTTACAATAATTTGATTATCTCCAGATAAATTGGATGTTGTTCAAGCTGTTGATTTCTGTATACATTCAGGCTCGTTTTACACACATGTAGTATATGCACGTATCTATCTCGTTAGGATTGTTCGTGCCAAGCATGAACATGTTTGCTGTTAAACTTTGATTCTGGTTTCTACGTTATAGCTGGGGAATTGCTGCGTCTTTGTAAAAATAACAAGCGATTCTTGTATCAAAGCTCCAATGTGTCTAAGTAGTGAGAACCTCGAAAACCTTTTGTATCTTTCTCATTCTTTTTCTTCCATTTCTATTACGTATATCGACTTTTCTCTTCAAAATGGAATAAAAATGTTTCGAGAAGCTCATAAAGTGTGTGTAAGGTTGAAAAATCACTTGACCTGTTTATTCCGAGAACATTTATCTGATACAAAGAGTCGAATACTCGTTTTATGAAAATTCATATGAAACAAGAAGTGTTGAAGAGTATACTCATTCGGAAAACGTTTTCTGAGTATTTATTATTTTTCTTCCGCTAAGCTCCAAGTGACCCTTCACTCAAAAATAATCTGAATTCGGCCAGAGAACACTCAAGAAACTGTTACTGTACTGTATTCATGAAAGTGAATAGACAAAGCAAATAGAGAAGAGTTGGAATTCTTCAAGATTGCTTCTGTCTTTAACCTGAAATAATACATCTATCAAACGAGTATCGTATAAACCCATACAGTACAAGACTTCCCGCAAAAAGCTCTCGTTATGCTGATCAATATGTATTCATTATGGATATTTTGAATTCGAAATGAACCCTTAATGAATAACTGTTCATGTTCAGAAGGAACTTATATCGAGATTTCATGATGAATCCTCTGGGCATTCAATACGTTTTCATTTTGAATTCATCGAATTCTTATTTAATTCATTATTGGTTGCATAACGAGGACAGTTTAGGTGGTCTTTGAGAAGTCTTTATGAATTCAAAGTGATCATTTGTGTTGGCTGGGGTTACTGTACAAATATTTATTTCTCTATCGATACTGCACAAAAGTCCTCGCAAAGAGTTCCGTTATGACAGTAAACATAAATTCATTATGAATAGTTTGAATTCGAAATGAACCCTTAATGAATAACTTAATTTTCAGAAAGGATTCATATCACGAATTCATAAAGAACTATTCAGGCATTCAACATGTATGGATTTTGAATTCATTGAGTGCATATTAAATTCGTTTTTACTGTCATAACGGGGACTGTTCAAAAAGTTTTTTCAGAAGTTTTTGTAAATTCAAAATGATCATCTGTGCTGTTTGGGTATAAAAAGAATGGATCCATTCGATGTAGATCACACCACAAATTTATGCATCTAAATCTACGTGAATTCACTTGAATCTAGGTGCATCTATTTTCATCCACATAGATACATCATTTAGATCTGAGCGGATTTATCTGCTCCCATTTTTTCCATCCCAAGTGATCTAATTCAAATCTAACTTGAATCTAATTCATTTTTTTCTGGGCAGTATGTCAATTTTGGACGGAACACAAGTTTGAGGAGAATTCAGACACTTATCTCTTTGGAATGAATAACGTTGACATATACCAATGACGTCGCAATTGCAGATATTCCTCACCAGAAATATGAAGAAGAAAAACTTTGATCCCGAATCACACTCACTTGTGATGATATAACATTGTAGTCGGGGTGCATAAATAAACACAGTAGAACTCTCTATTGGACCACGATCGTAGTTCAAAATGGAAGTTTGTTTTTGAAGTTTATGGTGAAATCACGAAACCGCAAAGCCATTGTCTCTAATGGAACTTTTTCGAATTTATTTGTCATTTCAAGAACTTTCGAATGTTCCCGAATACGATGTTTGATACAATTTTCACTGAATCTTGAATTGAGGGGTGTAGCAGCGAAACCAACAATGCTCAATTCCACAGTTTTTCATTTGATGAGTGATATTGATTCTTCAAGGAGAGTTTTATTTGATTTTAAATAACAATGAAATACCTTATAGAGCCATATTCCCAATTATCATGCAATTACTAGATGGGTAACAAAAAAATCGTTAACAATACGAAACAGTTTTTTTGTTGATAGGGAACAGGTTCTAGAAATTCAGATTGTCGGTCTTGCTACGACACCCCTCAATTATGATTCTCTTGAACAAAATAAAATATGCATATGCATTTATATCGAACAAATACACTCATTGAATCTTGAAAATTTCCAGGTGACAAACTAAGGTGCAAATCAACCCAAAACCATGCCGGTTGGTGGACGAGTTGCCGGTAAAGTGGGAATTTACCAATCACATTACAATGGTGAGTAAGGATTTGAAAATATACATGTCAAAAATCAGAGATAAAAAACTAACAGCCAACATCTCATTGAAGGGCTAATATCTGTTCGAAGCCTAAAAATGAGAGGGTTCTTTTGTGAATTTTTTGTGACTCTACAAATGAAACGATCAATATAAGGTTTCGAGGATTTATTACACATATCTTCGGGTAAACAAGAATTTATTTCAATAATACGACTGACAATGCCTTACTAGAAGCGAAGAAACATATTTACATCGATCAATGAAATAATCGATGCGTGTGTTGCTGATACAGCAAATGTAAACACACGAAGTGATTCATGTCTCTAATAACCCCAACTCCTTACTCAGAGTATGTGGTGAGATGGAAGGAGATGCCTCGAAACGTGTCAAATAATTATTCTCTCTCATGACAAGTAAGCTGTACGATACGTACAAGGCACAAACTCATCGTTAAAGAGAGAATACGGACTCGTTCCAAGATTCAAACTTTAAAGTTCGCATGCACTCAAAATGAATTAAATCTTGAAAAAGAAATCGCCATGGCCACCCAGTGAACACCATATATAAATGTTACATAACACAGTAATCACAAATCACTAAACTCTGTTATATATATGTGATGTAATAATTATATAATATTTCACGCTCATGTTACGTAACAATTTGTTACTCCTGTGTTATGTATCAATTACATAGGCAATTTACCTTCAGGAAATATAACTTGGAATTTTTGTGATTTATTAGTTATTACGTAGTACCGTATGTAAATATTACAGAACATAGAAATCAGAAGTTACATACTTTTGTTATGTATTCGGAATGTAGCGATGATATAACATTCTACGCTCATATTACGTTACAATTTGTTATTTCTATGTTACGCTGTAGTTACATATGCAAGTGACCTGAAGAAAATAAGAAAACCAGAAGAACATTGAGTCCGTGAGTATTGACACAATGTTGATTCAATCTCTGTTCGAAATATGAGTATAAAATCAAGAAAGTATTTTTTTTCAACTACATACGCAGTGACCACCGAAAGTAACATTGATTGAACTATTACTATATGTTACGCAGCGTATCCAGGTAGGAACGCGCATTCAAAGTGCTTCAAGGCGCTGCTCTGCTACTTGGGTACGTAACGGTTATGTCAATGTTCCATTCAGTGAGCGCTGAGATTTCAGCATAAAAGAAATGGAATTTGTTGGTAATAATTACATAATTCTTTAGCATTGAGGTTACATCGCCATGACATTGCAGCTGCACTGTAAGAAGAAACTGGAAATTTGCGGCCCTGACGGTTTTGAGATGACCATAAAATAACCGAAAAATAACGGTTGCTTTGTGCGCTTTCGTAACCAAAAGATTACCAAAAAATTACCAAGTTGTAGAAGATTGATTTCGGTAACGTTTTGGTCATTTTCACGGAAGTGACCGAAAATTGACCGTTTTTAAGAGAAATTTTATTGGTAAATTTTGGGTAATTTTTGATAGAACAACCAAAATTGTTCAAATAAAAATTTTTCGGTCGTTCAGTCAGGTTCTAACTTTGAATTATTTCAGATATCCCTGATTGATATGGGGAGGATTTTTGGTTATTTGTTGATAAAAAATCGGTTTTTCCTGCGGAAACCCTAATGCAACCAAAATACAACCAAAATATAATCATAATATAACGGTTATTTTTTGGTAATTTTTCGGTCGTTCAGTCAGGTTCTAACTTTGAATTATTTCAGATATCCCTGATTGATGTGGGGAATATTTTTGGTTATTTGTTGGTAAAAAATCGGTTCTCCATGCGGAAACCCTAATGCAACCAAAATACAACTAAAATATAACGGTTTTTTTCGGTAATGTTTTTGCTTCAAAAAGCGCACAAAGCAACCGTTATTTTTCGGTAATGTTTTTGTAAAAAACCTTTGAATTACCATTTTTTCACCATAGTATTACTCAAACCAAACCGAACCTCAAAATGACCGAAAAATAACCAATTGCATAATTTCGAGTCCGTGAGTTTTGAGGATTGAGATTTTGAATAATGATCGTAATTATAGCGGATAAAATTCATACATAAGATTCTTAAAGTTTATCCTTTTGTGTATTCTGAATGTGAAGCATATGTGGAGTTCCAAGTTGACTATTTAGCAAGTCGCGTCATAGCTCAGCGGTTAGGTCTTAAGTTTCAGTCGGTAGGCAGGTAGGAATATAGGTTCGAATCCCGCTCTGAGTAGATATGATTTTCTCTCAATCTAGATAAGTGATCAAGTTCCTCAGTGATCTTGGAGCACAAAGAATATGTGAAATCACTTCGTGTAATAAAGGTTTGTGTACCGGTTACGTAAAGGTTCCGCTTTGTATTCAAGTAACTGTAATGTAACATTGTTGCTCACGTAGTTATGTGAGTGAGTAGGGAATTGTGGATCACATGTGACTTGTGCAAAACTTGACGTTATGTGGTTTTTATGTAACATTTACTTAACTATGTTCACTGGGCAGGAGTCGAACCTGGAACTACCCATTGGTACTGGGGGGTGTTAGCCAATCACGCCACCATGATCTCTGACGTTTCCCTTCTCAAGAATTCCTTCAAATAATTACAGGGGTTTGAAATTCAAAAATCACCGTACCTACGAGTGAAATTTACTAATCAATCAGGTTACCAGACTTGTTTGAATCCTACAATTCGCATCGATTATTTCATTGATCGATGTAAATATATTTCTTTGCTTCTAGTAAGGCATTGTCAGTCGTATTATTTGAATTATCGACCGAAGCGACTACACATGGTGTATTCTATAATTTATTTGAATGTTTAAGACAAAATGGCGGCTAAGTTGTACATACACAGCGAAAAATTGTGTATCACAAGAGGTCCACTCATAGTTTGTGTCGAAAACAACATATCAAATTCTGAAATTCACAGATTTTCAGTGTAAATTTAACAGTTTTGTGTTGATATTTAACATAAATTGCGAGTGGACCTCCTGGAACATACACGTGTGTTAAAAGTACACAAAATTTTTCACTTTGTGCACTGCGAGCGTATTTTTTTAAGACGCTCCACGGCCGGCAGTAGGACCCATGTGTGCATGGACCAATGGCCCAATGATGGACCAAGCCTGGCACAAGACCTGCCGAGATTTGTCTTGAACAGTTTACCAAACTTGGCCCAGGCTTGGGAATGATAAGATCAGGACAAGCTTGGGCCAGTGGTTTTGCCAGGTCCGGTCCAATTCATTTACCAAGCATTAACCAATGCTTCTTTGATCGCAGATACGGATGAAGAAAGTAATTGATTCATATTTCAGTTCATGACTTTCTCCCTCAAAATACCGTACATGAATTATCTTAAAACGATAGAAGAAATGTAAAAAGACTGGGACAAGCTTGTATGATCATTGGAAAATTTGCGTTCTTTAATATTCCAATCAATTTCGATTCTATTGTTGAATTATGCTCAAACTAAATTAATAACATTTTACTGAAATACCATAAAGTATCCTATTACTATTGAGTGGAGTTCTATCCTTACTTACATCAATAAAATCTAGCTTGGTGTGTAAAACTTGTGTGTAGGATTAATTATAGCAGGAAGATCGGGCCAGCCCTGGCCCGATGGTTATCCCCAAGTCTTCAGCCATTGTAAATTCAAAATTCAGTCAATATTTATAAACATTGTGCCACTCATGTGGGCAATATTGGCACAATTGTTCTCAACGAATGCTCGATTTTTACACTTGTGCCAAGCTTGTACCAAATGTAGTGACCATTTCAAAAATATTAACAAATGTACCATGACTGACTATCCATTGGGAACAACGGGACAATCATGGAACAATATTGGGCCATTTGTTCTTCACGGAGGTTTGTTTCTGACACATGTGCCAACCTTGGGACAAGCTTGGGGATTTTTCAGTTTTGGCAATACCTGCATGGGGAGTCTCATACGTCAGCGGCTCGTAGTCTGCCGATTTTGGGAACGCGGTTTCGAGAAAAACGCATTCAAAGTGTGAGAATGAGTGTACTATAGGAAATCCTTGAGATAGAGGCTTGCTAATTTTTTTTTTACTTTTAGTCTGCTATCCCAGCACCATATAACTGCTCTTCTAAGTTCAAATAACTCTTCTCCAGCCCTTTCTTGGACGATTTAGCGATTTTTGGGAAAATTCAAAATCGTTACATGATTGAGAAATCTTCAAAAATGTATATTTTAGGAATTTTCGAAAAATGTTTTCATCAATAAATGTTTGATATTATTCTTGAGATGTTTTTACATCATTCCAGCCTATAAAAAAAAATGGGGGGACAACATTTCAAACAGATATAACCCCTTAACGTTCACAATTTTAGCGTCCCCTTATCCAATGTAACACAGACAAAATCTCATCAACCTCCACTGTTATTTTATATACATTCTATTCGTGGAAAAAAATTAGATACATTCAATTTCGGTATGGAATTGAACCTTAAATACTCACTGCAAAATATACGAAAGAAACGTGAAATTTTGTAACATAAAATTGAAAAGTCAGATCGCAATATATGAGAAAAAAATGTATATTTGAACAGAATAAAATGAATTCTATTCAATGTTGTAACAATTCGAATCTGCTTCCCATCATCATCCGCCTGGTTTGAATTTTATGACGTTTTCTCAATTTTCGTTGTAATGCTGTGTTCATTTCTCTGCTTCCCATCGTGTACAGAATTCACCGTCTCATTTCTCTCATCTTATCTTTTCGAAGGATCTTAAACTACAAATATTCGACGTCGAAGGGAAGCATATCAAAGTTTTCCATCAAAATTCAAGTAACGTGCACAAAAACGCGCAATCTTGCACGAGATTATTATTCACGATAGCGAATATTTCCATTTTATCGAATATATTAAATTCTTATGCTGGATCTTAATTTTTTTCCCCACACGGGAAGGATTTTGAGGACAATATCAGTTTTCGATAAACATCACATACGTCGACGTAGATCGACTTCCTTTGCTGTGAAATTTAATTCAATCGGTATGCTTTTAATTCATTTTCCGAAATTCTTCAAAGAATTACATCATTCTAAAATAAAAAGAAATTTCATAACTCTCTAATTCATTAAAATAAACTCTCAAGGATCTATGACTCACTTTTCAACAAATATGAATTGGATGAATTCAAAATGATACTTCAAAAAAAAATTGTGAATGTGACTTGAGTTTGAGATCTAAACTAACCCTAGTAACATACAATCTTCGTCAAACGTTCTGAGAATGTTCGCAGGACGTTTAAATATTCTAGGAACGTTCGGAGAATATTTTACGCACATTGGTGTTACTTGGGAATGGATATTTTTATGAAGTATTTGCTGCATGGAATGTAAAAATTTCTATGGGAAACTTCACTTAAATGCTCGGAAGAAATTAACACATAAATGCGTTAGGAATTTACCGTATTTTACCGGAAATTTACTGCAAAATGATAGTAAAAATCCCATAAAGTTTGTAATTTTCAGTTACATTTATGGGAAATTTCATATACATGTATCGGAAATTGATTTCCCATCGCATGACCGGAATTTTCCGAATACTGCGTATAGGAAAATTTCGATTATTTTTTACAGTGTAACATATAATGGAAATCCCATTGCAATTTTGTAATTAAAAGAGTGATTCGAATCCCACTTACATTTGTAGTAATCTGGCCTCGATTTCCTGAACATAACATTCATTGCACAACATCTTCCAAAGGTACTTTACAACATCCCCAGATAGTAACTCAACCTCGTCATAAGCTCGCATTAACCTTGTCGTTTACAAGCATCAACGTTGTTATAAGATTATGACAGACAAGATTAACAAGATTACGACAAAGTTACTAGTAGGCGAGCATATGACAAGCATGTAGCCAGCTATAAATTTTGTTATTTCTGCTCAAATTCTTCGATTAATTATTTATTTTCCCATTCATTCATTGTTAAAAATTTCTGCATTAATTTCAATGTTTTTACTGGAAGTTTTTTTTCAATTACGTACATGAATTCAGTTTCATGCACATTTTACATGAAATTCAATGTAAACTATAGCATAACTTATAGTCTTTTCATGTTCTTGTACATTAAATTTAATGCAGAATCCATATGAACCTTCATGATTTCATGTACGTAATTGAAAGAAACTTCCAGATATTTCTGATAGTGTTCGCCAAATGAGAGCACATCTCGTGTCTTTTCATGCTTTCATTATTATCATTACGTTGTTGTTTTTTTCAAACCTCTTCTTCAACAACAGACATATCAACAATCAACCTATGAAGTTCGATTTCAAAGCGAAGAGTCTGATGTATCAAAGGATTCAAGAATCTTATAATACTATTGTTCATTATTTTTCATAGAAAGCAAATTGAATAAGTGAGCCATCTAGTGGGTAACATTGACAATGTTTGAATGCGTTTTTTTACCCCTTGACAACAGTATCGAAGTCGAAACAAGCTTGTACATCCCTTTTCATCAGCGAGCATCTCATTACAACCTTTTCATAACATTTTCACTGTTAAGGTTGTTGAAAACAAGCCAATGACAAGTGAGTAACAAATTTTTCAAGTAGCACCAGAATATACTATGAATGTTCTTCGAATATTCGAAATATGTTTTATGTATATTCCAATGAAACCGTTTCATAGGTGCTATGCATATTCATCGAACGTATGTAATCGAATATACGACGGTACGTCAATCGAACGTCGATTGAATGAATATCGTACACTTCGTACGCTCTAAGTATAGAATCCTAGAACGAGCACGTGAAAAACACAGGAAATTTCAAATGGCTGTAACTCATTTGAAACTAAACGGATTTGAACTCACTATGGGCGGTTTTTGTTCGTCAGAATGTATACTTTGAAAATATTTGGGTGACAAACTATAGAGATGAAGAGAGGCTCGGATGCTGGGGTAGAAAAAAATATCCTGAGGTCCTTAAAAGACCCCACATACCCGTTCTAGGGTGAGAACAGTCTCATTCGAATATTCTATAAACGTTCATTATATATTCTTTGTATCTCATTCGTAGATTCTACGAACGTTTTTATTTCGTATATACTCCTGTTGCTGCTTGGGAAACTTACATGCTATCTGGGGATAAACAAATATCGTTCAAATTTAAGTGGAATTCGACAAATCGAACGCGGAGTTTCAAATAGCAAATGATTGAATGGAACGTGTACAATAGAACATTCACGATCTACTGAATAATGAGACTTGAGGCTTGGGTTATGATGTGACTCCATGCGATTTTCATATAAAATTTGTATCAATTTTCAACCGATAATTTATGCAAATTTACAAACAGTTGATACAAATGTTATATGAAATCACATTGATTCAAATCATAGCCCCAGCCCTAATGAAGCCAAAACCAAGAATTTAAAGCCGAAGTCTTCGTGTAATTGTTTCACACCTTTGCTGGTATGCCAGGTTGGATTTCATTCACACACATTTAGGAAAAACAATGTTATATAGTTTGTATATAATTTATATATAATTATAAATAAATTATATTATACTCAGAAAACAAAACGAACGAGTCCACGATCGCTCAATCTGATGGACATAATGATGCAGGAATAATTGACCAATGGTTGTACTATCGGAATGGCTAATGCGTGAATAGTATCAATTTTTATACAATCATTGATGCACAGCAGTTGCAGTAGTCTTCAATGCATGCATCATGTGTTAACTTATCATAAAGTTAAAACAGTAATAAAGTAAAATCGTGAACGACTTCAAAGTGTCCATGATTGTACAATCATTGAACCACTTTGTTTTCTGGGTAATATTATTTTAAAACATCCTTGGAATTATATATAATTTATATATGATTGACATACGATTCTATATAAATTATGTATAATTTAAAAAATTCTTCCACCCGGATGCGAAGGATAGAAAATTAAAATCTCACCTATTTCTGTAAGGTACATTATAGATTTTTAAGTTAATATCTGATGATCTTTATGCGCTGTTTGGGTAAGGACGTAACGTTTTACTCGTCTCAAATGATTTCAAGTAACCGAAGAACGTAATTTTTTCCAGGCAAAGGTTACAGCGGCATCAATGAAGAAATCATCTGGATTAGCATTGGAATGGGCATCACAATAGCGGTGCTGATAACGATCGCTTTGTGTTACATCGCACGGGAGAAATGTCGGAGAAGGCACGAAGGATTTCGCCCTTCCTGACGTATACTTCCACCACCATCTTGGGCAACGTGGTCCTTTTCACCGACTACACCTGGAGTGATTTTCAGTCCAACAACCACGAGGGGAAAGCCCAGAGCTTACTATATAACAGTGTAAACGCTTGATATTTGATAATGATATAAAGATATGAAAGATGTTTTCAAAATACACAACGATCAAAAAAAAGTTATTGTAAGCATACGCCACGATAAAAAGAGAAAAACAGGGAAAAGCGTTTATCGTGAGCGAAAGAACAATGCTTTACGAGCATAATTATAATACTACCTGTCACATGCAGGAATATGAATCATTTGGAAATATTTACTGTACATTTACACCATAAAAATTTCAGATCCAAAGTTGGAGCAGATTTTATCAAGCATATGCTGTTTGAACTGTATACAACCAACTGTCTAATTTCATTCTAAAAGAAACCACCAGTTCACTTGTAATTATGTATTGAATCTTATCCACCAAACTGAAAATCATTCGAATGAAGCGTCTACTTGAAGAAAAGTTTCTATCGCTAAAATGAAGAAATTGAACAATAATTTTTATATTATTCAAAGCAGCTGATTTTACTATAAATCAGTAATTCAAAGGATGAAATATACTGTTGAAATGAAGATTTTTACACGAGACACAGATGAGAAAGTTCATTTGGAATGAAGATTCGCTGAGTCACAGTGGAAGATCACTTTTTTCGGCTTCGAATAACACAATTATTCAGATGGAATATCGGTTTTGTAAATTCTTTCCATTCATAATGGAGCATTGTAGATTGTATTTTTGTTGCTCACTTGGATAAGTCTTACAATGTGGAATCTCGAAACGGGAGAAAATCAATAACAATAGGACGTATAAAATCCCTGTGAACTAGTGCTACCGCAAGTATTGTCTTCTGGAACGAATGTCACGTGGTTAGAAAATCTGCTGGTTTTTGTTCGGACTTGCTTAGCATTTTCCGCAGAAAAATTCCTAGTAAACAATTATTTTCTAATTTACTGCTCATATTTATGAACTCAAGGAATGTAAAGATCCGCTTCAGATATTAGATCAATACCTCACTGTGAGACTTCGCAGACGTTTCTAGGAAGGTTTCTCCTACGAAATCTAACTCAAATTTTGATATTAGACAATCCATCTGGTGCTGATCCCTTTAAGAAGTTGTGGAACCAGAAATGTGTAAAACCTTGCAAGGTTGAAGGCTGCTACACGGGTTTCTCTCAAGAATTTTTCTCCGATATTCCCAAGGAACCTGAGTTGGATCCCATCTGGGATTCTCTTCATAGCATTCCGAATTCTTGGAACTACTTGATATGAAGGGGTAGTTTCCTCGAAAAAGGGATTTGATTTGAAGCAGGATCTGCAGCATAATACAAATAGGTTCTGTTAAAATTCCACATGAACGGCAAGAAAGATTCCTTTCTGGCTGTCTGGAGAATGAATTCCCACTCCATGTCAGCCAGAAAAAAACTTATCTTTCTATTTGAGTAGAATTCCCACTCTTCCATATCTAGAAAGTATGGAGTCCGATGGAAACCTTGTATCATGTCAGGTTACCAAGGGA
Organism: Gonatopus flavifemur; assembly: GCA_018340375.1. Taxonomy (NCBI): domain Eukaryota; kingdom Metazoa; phylum Arthropoda; class Insecta; order Hymenoptera; family Dryinidae; genus Gonatopus; species Gonatopus flavifemur. The sequence goes on from JAFFJZ010000002.1 coordinate 26,220,102, forward strand.
TAGAATTTGAACTTGAAAAAAGGATACAGAAGAATACTATCGCAAACTTATCCATTCCCTAGAAAAAACAAACGATGGAAATCGATTGAGATATTCAAAGCCTGCATAGAAACAAATAGGAATAAATACTCTTTGACTCTTTCAATCGATTTCCATTGTTTTCTTTCAACAATCTGACTTTTATGATAAATGAATATAATTTTCATCTCATCTTGCAAACCATACAGGATTATTATTATTTACAAAAAATGATCAAATGTTTGGTGGATAAAGTATTATGATTCGCAGAAAAAATATTAATGATAATTTATTTTTATAAAATTTCTATGTAAATTACATACGGAATGAATGATGGACTGGAAAATAACATGAATTCATAGAAAAACGGATAGAATCTATTTTATAAGTATTATTGTTGACATATATTCAACGTGATTCAGAATATTTTAGATTTGAAAATCTAGTGAAGATGAAGACACATTTTTTCTGGCAATTTTTTAAGTCGTTCAACAAAAATAGTAGTGTGTGACCGATATTATTTCAATTGAAGAAGAAAATTCTTTTCAAATTTACAGGTTAAAAAATAATTAATTGAGTTGGCCATTGAAGAATTACGTATTCATACATCAAATTACCTCCATTATTTTGTTACTTGAGCGATAGGGTGAACAAATATGGTAATATTCCTGTGAAACATTACTGTATCTGTCTATGATTTGGGCTATAATACTCACACAATATAAAGCTTAAGTTCTGTCATCTGCTCGTTAGAATTCCCTGGTATTGATATTTCCAGTGACTCTGCTAGTTCAATAGAAAATGCAGCAATATTCGGAGGAATTTTCTCCTATTTGGAAAATTTATGAGAGCTCAATTATGATTCGGTCAATGAATCACTAATTTCATCAAAGACCCCTGCTGAAAATGCCAGGCAGATCCGGGCAAAAAATAGTTGTCAGGCTTTGAACGGTCTTTGTCCCAGGAAATCCAGTCAAAAATTGACAAAATTTTTTCTGTTAGTTTTTGACAGGATATTCCATGTTTAGCGATTCCGGACGGAACCAGGTAGAAATTTTGTCAATTTTTGACCGGATTTCCTGGGACAAAGACCGTTGAAAGCCTGACAACTATTTTTTGTCCAGATCTGCCTGGCATTTTCAGCAAGAACATCCCGCAATCCCTAGAATCATCAGATCATCAAAAATAAATATTATTTCAATCAGCTGATTAGTGGTTCTAACTTGACTAACTGATTAGTCAGAACAAGGTACCGTAAACTGGGCTCACTCTGTGACACACGTCATGAACTCTGCATCGTTTTCTATTCAGTTTTTGACTCTTCCAATCAATTTTTATCGGTCCCTTTTCCCAGGGAAGATTATTTTCGAATAATTATAAAACAAAATATATGTGAATAAACGTGGAAATAAATGTCTCAAAGTAACCCCAGTGTACGACAGCTATTTAGGTAAAATAATAATTATTCTTGACATCTTTCTAGTTGATTTTTCTTGTTTTATTGAATCATCTTCACACAAAATGAGTTGAAAATCTTGTAAATCTTAAGATTAGAGGATACTCTTGCTAGTATAATATATAAATTCCCCACCATTCCTTTTTCATATCTTATTTTTGTGAAATCGATGCAGTAAAAATTTTATAGCTGGCACATCCATAAAATCTCAGATTGGATTCTTATCGAAACATACTTTTGTCAGGGGATTTTCATTTACGATGCAAACAGCGCCACAATGCATACAACATTCGCAGCTATCGAAACTGTACATACCAAACTTGATTATTGCCAAACGTAGGCGTGTCAACTCTGGACGCCGTGCGGGTGCACTGAAACCCACAATTCACAATGTAATATTTTCTTTCTCTATGAAAATATAATCCAGAATAAATAACCTGATACAGCGTATCAGCCAACAATATCAACTGATAGGAAAAAAGAGGACCCGAGTAGAAAAAATGGTCAATATATAATTTAAAACTGTATATAATTTATATATAATTCGATATATATTTTTCCCATAAGTTATATATAATTGTATATAATTGGTACTCACAATTTGACTCCTCTGGACAGGCCTAAGTCGATCAACTAGAATAATACTTGAATGAAAAATGAGTTGAGAAGTTATGCTGAAAACCCCTTCTGACCGTACAATTTTTCTTGAATATATAATTTCAATGGTTTGATGAATCCAATTGAATCAATTTGAGTATGGTGAACGAGTAGATTGATGAAAGTCATTGAAAATTTCCAATCGCACCACATTACGCTACTCAAAACGGGATCAAATAAAGAAATGTCACAACAACGATTTGATCTATTTACATTCTAATAGAATTAAATCGAAAGTTTTAGGCAGGAATTAGAATAAGAAGTAGACTTGGCCTATTAATTCCTCGAAGTGTTAGTAATAAGAAATAATATATTTGAACAAATCTCCATGTGCATTGCGAATAAAGTGATAGTATTTTAGCTGTGGTTATCCGAGATCTTCGGATATCCACCAATATTTAATAGTCGAACAATTTCGAAGGACAACATAGGAATTTGCATCCCTGATATTTCAAATTGACATTTCAGAATCCTCCTGAAGAATTTCCAATTTTTAGAAACTTTTGTGAAACATTCACAATAAGAAAGTAGTTTTTCAAATACTTCTCACAATATATAATTATCAACAGGAATTGATTGTCAAATTGAAAATGTAACCATTGCAGCCAAAGAATATGATGGCTCAGACCAAGAACATGTTCATACTTTTCCATTAATTGTAAAGAAAATAGAAAGGAAAAGAAGAGCTCATTAGTATAAATACATATATATGTATACATATTTGAGAAAGTATTGCTATATTTAACAACCTTGTGTATGATGTGATTGAAGAATTGTTTTTAGATGGTCGCATACACTAAATAACAACAAACTTCCCCTCTTCAAATAAAATCGTAGCGTGCGAAATTGAAACAGATTATTTACTCCAAATAAATTACCAACTTGATGGACTACTTATTTGACAAAACTTACTTGAGTGATATAAGGATATTAATAATGAAATGAAAAAGAACAATAGATTTATCTAAACATCGTAAAAACTTCACCTCACGAAATCCTTGAATATTCGAACATTTTTTGATGCATCCTCCATAAAATGTACAACAGTTTGACTAAATTCCTTCTGAATGCAGTGACTTGGGAATTGTTCAATTATGACTAAAAGAACCTTCACAATTCACACAAGGAAGATGTACTATGTTATAGCGAAACACACGAATTGTAGCCAAAGTCAATATGAAGTCGCGCACAACGCTCCTGAAGACGCTAGGCAGAATTAGGCAAAATATTGTTATCAGGTTTTGAAAGGTTTTGGTCTGTGCAAGTGCATTCAACTGACAGCAATGTTTTGGAAAAATTCTGTTAGTTTCATAAACTGTGATATCCAGTCAAAAACTAACGGAAATTTCTCTGTCAGGTTTTGGCAAAAACCATTCGAAGCCTGACAACTATCCTTCCCCGGCTCTGTCTGGAATTTTCAGCAGAAAAGTTATATAAATGTATATGAGAAATATTCAAATGTTTATATATACTACAATTCCCACTCCTCGACATTTCAAGCAACGCAAGAATGTTTGGAATATTGTATAAATGTTTAGTTATTTAGATGGTAAATTATATCACAAATAAAGAATGTTTCTTCGTTTGAAAATATTCAATACGCATTGATAGAATTTTCTACTCGCATTCACAGAATATTCCGAATCCTCTTTAGTTTCTTGAAATGATATCTGTTAATTGACATAATATGATCGATCAGGGTTATTTTAAATCGGTGTATTGATGGATTCCTCTGAAGAATGTCTACACATTTTTGTAAAATGATCAATTAGTAACATTTTTTAGAGAAATGTATTAAATATAATTGATCTTTCGAATCACATTTTCCTTCCTGACATGTTTAATGCACACGGGACATCCATGTAGATTTTTAGAACTTGAAATAAATCAATATTCATGGACATTCGAGTTCATTCACTCCCCAAGTGACGTAAAAGAGCTGTTATGTACTACGGAAGTTTCAATTTGTATAATTCATTTGACACAGCACCGAAAATTCTATAACATGTTATATCCCAGGGAATATCAAAGCCTGAGAAACCTGGAACATCGAACATCGAACCTTATCAAATCTTATACTTCTGTACGTGATCCATCAAGTACAAAAATTTTCCGTGTAAACTTTGTAAAGGTGAAAATAAATAAATGAACTAAATTTCAGAGTTTTTCATATTTATTACAGATTTGTACATCCACTTCTCAAAACCGCTTTCATCAATCATAGATAATAAGAATTAAAATTATCAGGAAAATGATAATAATAATAATAATAATAATAATAATCATAATGATGATGATGATAATAATAATCATAAAAATAATAATGATAATAATAATAATACTTGAATAAGATTACATATATAACACATGAGCAATAATGATAATCATAATAATAATCATAATTTTGTATTTAATAATGTACAGCATTGAATTGATGGAAATGATTACTGATCCTACTTAATTGTCTTCCTAGTTACTGCAGGAACTCTCATCGTGCGTAAGAAGAATGCGAGCTGCCATTTACACTGTAGACATTCCTTGACGACCCAAAAATATGCTTCTTTCGTAATTGTATTATTACATACATAATAATTACTTCAATAACCCAATAACCCATATAAATAGAAATAATTCAAAATGATCTACATTAAATTATCTAATCATTTTTCAGCGTATCATAAGAAATTTCTTTTGAGTCGAAAGTGCTTATTAATACAGAAACAGTTGAACGAATCTGATGAAATCAGACCAGATCACATCTATTTGATGCTTTCAGTTCTTTACGTGGTATTTCTATCAATTGTTTGGGATTGATGCAAAGAATACAAAATTGACAATTCGAAACATTGTCTCTTCCCATTTCAAAATACAAAGTTAGATTTGATGAACTCAAATCCGATTTGTTCTTAAAATTATATTTTGTCTCTTTCCATTGTATCCACCTTCGACAAAACGCCTTGCACTCTGGCAGATGGGGAACAATCTGAATCAATAAAAACATCTTTATGATTTCTCTCTTCTTCATAAATCAGATACAAAATTCTAATTGTAATTTCTATAACTGTGAATACGATTCATAATAAAATCTCATATTATAATACAAATTTTCTGTACACATGTTATTCTTTCTTTTCATTAATACCCTCATTAATGCGCACGAATTTTGTACAAAACGAAATAACGAACAAGAAGCGAGAATATCAACACCAGGTACTTGAGATTTTTTTTTCTTTCTCTCTTTCCTCCATCACATTTACATCGATGAAATTTTTCTTCAACGTTCTAACAAAAATTTGATATTAAAATATAATTTACAATCTTCAGTAACGTAATGACATGTAAATACATGAATTCTGAGAGAAGTCTACTTCTCGAAACAGTTTTAGAAATCATTTTATTTGCAAAGGATTTGTTTATTAACGGATGACTAGCGTACGTGTATACGTATATACGTACGTATACACTCAAACGTAAATCCAATCACATCAATTTCAAATCATCTCACATAGTGACATGAAAAATTAAACATCTGTAACAAAACATGGTGATATGAATTTGTTTTTCATAATTCAAATTGTGCTCGCGACGATTTTCTCTCATACTTACATACATACAATTCAAAATTGGAACAAGGAAGTTTTGCTTCGCAAAAATCAAGAGTATCTGTGATCAATTTGAAAATAATAATCAATGATTGCAATTTCATAAACATTATCAACACGATGTAGAATAATAATTTATAATTATGATGAGAATAAAAACTTGATGATGAAATTTTCAACATGACACATTTTCGACTTAATTACAAATATATTCGCATGCTTGATGTGAATTCAATCACTTAGTTCCTCACAATTCTCAAAGATAACCGAATCTGCTTGATTTTTAGTGCCACATATCGGACAATCGTGACCATCATGTGCGATTTATTTCGATTCTTTTGTGTAATGAAGCCGATAATTGAACATTCTCATTGATCGACATCGACAATTATCAAACCAAATTTCAATCTAATGATTTCAAATAATGTAGTAAGTACACCAACTCATTTGGCGGAATCTAGTAATGATAAATCATCAAATATCATCAAATGTCACCGAATTCAAAAAATCAAGTAACCAGATAAGATACCAAATTTTTTCGCTGCGCCCTTTCAATCAATATTTCCAATGGAAATTATCATGCACGTATACAATTCGAATTCCTCCATTTTGAATTCTGTGTGCACAGAGATCAAAATAAAATTGTTTTCTTCAATACGGAAAGAAAAAAAAAGGAAATAACCACATATAAATACAACAAAAAGCAAGTATGAATAAATTATACAAAGTAGCAATTTGTTTCTCCTATCTTTGTTGTTTTTGAGATATTTTTATTATTTTTTTGGTATACATGTTCTACATTATTAGAAAAAATAGATGTTTCAAAAGAGCAATGATGACTTTACCATCAAGTTTGTTGACTTGAAAAACTTTTGAAATTCAAAAGAAAATCTTTTCACACTACTTTCATTGTTCTATTCTAATTGTCCAATCCTTCTGCGAATATTTACAATGTGTCTGAATCATATTGAATGAATATTTCTTTTCATTCGAATGATTCGTAATACTCGTTAATAGCAACTTCCACAAACAAAATCAAGTAAATCCGAGCGAGGAAAAATGTTCTGACCTCACAAAACTACAGATTGATAGAAAACAGCGAAAATTCTCCAAATAATAGAAAAAAGACTGTATTTTTTTTTTACAACAGTGTCACTGATGAAACAATTATTTGCACCATTTATTCACATCACTCATATATATATATATATATATTTTTTTTTTTCCTTCTGTTTTGCTCTATGTCCGTTGTTGTTCCAACATTTGTGCCAAGAATAATTACATTTAAATATTGCTGTAAGGCTTATTATGTACATTTCTTTAAATACAGTACACGTTGATGCTGAGACTAGGCATTAACCGAAAAAAATAAATCAACACTGACGCAATGAAAACTTTATCAACGGTTTTCGAATTCATTTACAAAGATAAATAATCTATAGGAAGACCTGATGATAAAAGAAACAAAAACACCTTGTTAAATGATTTCATTGCTAATAGAAGGAGGAATAATATCTGTATTATTCCTATTTTGTCTCGTCGTAATGCATCATTATAATTTACAGACATTGAGGATGGTTGATCGTATCATTACTACATACGATCCAATCATATGACGCACTAAACCATTTCGCCAATAGATAGACGAGTCATCATATCGAAATAAATTCCACTTGGCGATAGGGGGTTGATTCGGATGAGAGCCACAAATTCAAGAACGTTCATTATTAGTTCACAATTTCGCACTTTTCGCACAACATCACGAAGCGTACATTCGATTGATTTCATGTTGATATCGTTCTTGGACCGCTTTTCTCTTAAGTTTGAAAGCTGCTGTGACCAACCCCATATCCGGCGACCACTGTTCAGGACATAATTTGACAGCTCCAGGAATCTCGAACCTTTGCAGTTTACCTAAAGTATCCATAAATTATAATTAAATCGTATTCAATCCAAAGCTCATTTGAGGATTCTTCTTCAAAATTATGTTACTTACATTTCTTGGCTTGCTCAACCAACTCTTGGAGGACTGCTTGCTCAATTTGTGGATTATTACACAGCTCCTCCAAAGATTTTCCCGTTATTCCAACATTTGCGGCAATTTCTTCAAGACTACGTTGGTTTGGCACAACTAACGCCACGGTATACGCTTTATTCGGATCACCATATACACATATGTTCTCCACAACAGGACAAGTTTTCAATTCTGCTTCAACTTTTCCCAAAGATACATACTCGCCAAGTTGCAATTTTACAAGATCTTTCTTACGATCTAAAGGACAATGTGGAAGAAAACAAGCAAATTAATTTTATATCTCCAAAACAAAAAATATAAAACTTACCAATTATTTTCATCGAACCATCTGCATGAAATTCGCCAATATCTCCTGTACGGAACCATTGTCTTCCATCTTCTTGGAAGAAGTCGTCTCTGGTTTTGTCGGGTAATTTGTAATATCCAGCTGAAACATTTTCTCCACCGATAACAACTTCTCCACGGGGATGGGGAGTATCTGTGATTCTGTAACCAGCTTCTTCCCAGTTTTCCAATCGAATGTCGCATACCGTAGTTGGAGCGCCTACTCTTCCCGTGCTTCTGTCATGCACTAGAAAAATAACATTGAATAAACATTCCTCATTTCCCACCACTTATGAAACTGAAAACTGTTCATTTATTACATATTTTATGATTTCAATATACGAATGACAATTTTCGAATTATATTTACAATCTCAAATCAAAATTTAAAATACATTTTAATTATAACCGTGATTAAAAATACTCACTATCCATGACCGTTGCGCAAGAACACGTCTCCGTTAAACCATAACCTTGAGTAACGGTAACGCAAAGGCAGAGTTTTACTTGTCTGTGGGTATCCGGGCTTAAAGGAGCTCCGCCACTGAGAATCATTCTTACTTTACCACCAAGGACTTGTTTCGCTGCACCGAATATAAATTTGTCAAAAAGGGGAGTATCATAACCACGTTTCGTCCATTTTAGCTTATATTCATAAGCGAAGTGGAAAATCGCTTGTCTGAAGGCTCCAGACTTTTTAACTTTTTCATTTATTCCTTTCGAAATACGATCCAATATTAACTGAAAAAGTAAAAATGCTGTTATGAAATTTCATTGCTCTCGATGATAGTTTCAGTATTGAAGAACATAATTTACCGGTACTGCGGTTAAACATGTAGGATGAAGAACTGACGCGTCGCCTTTGGATCCTCGTTGTATTTTACTACTCGAATCGATCATGGTCAGAGGTGAACTATAACCAATTGGGACACCAGTCAAAAGGCATACGCTTTCGGCTAATAATTCAAAAACATGAGCTAAAGGTAGAAAACCAAGAAATACGTCATCGGATCGGATGTGGACGGCGTCACAGAAAGCTTTTAGCGTTGCGATAATGTTTCTGTGAGACAATAGAACTCCTTTTGGCACTCCCGTAGATCCAGACGTATACATGATAATCGCAGTATCATCAGTTTTCGGCGAAACCGATGGAGCTTTGGACGTATTACCAGTTTTTATGACGTGTGAGAATGGTATCAAACGTACGCCTTCCTATTGGGACATAAAATTATCTCATGTATTTATTATCAATAAACAGTCGAAACACTCACTTATTATAATATTCTTAATTCTCATATCTTCATTTCTTGATTTGAAGGGTATTATGTGGTGACCGATGATACAAAATTTGAATTTCACAACAAAATTAATAACATTAATAAATCAAGAAGCCTGATAGAAAAATTAAAACAAACAAATGAAACTAAACTCATAGAAAAACAGTTTTTCTAATTAATTTATGGTGAGATTTGATTTTAGTAATTAATTATCGAAGAGTAAACGGATATCATCTCATTATTCGAACTTTACCTTATAACCTTTTGTATCGGTAGGTTTCAGTTGATCTTCCATATAAACGATCGTCTTAACTTCAGGAGTCAACTCGAGAAGCCGTTTGAACTTTGGTAGGAGATCGTGGCTTGTGATTACAGTGTCGACCTCGGTCTCATTTATCCCGTGTGCAATTGCCTCGTCTCCCAAGGTCGCATAAATTGTGACCACTGTGAGATTTTGTTTAAAACAAGCATGCGCTGCGATCATCCATTCGGCTCTGGTCTCTGCAAAAATGACGATATTTCTTCGGGCGGTCAGTCCCAATTCACTCAGACCACATCCAAAGGAGGTTGATAATCTTTCGACGTCTTGAAACGTTTTCCATTTATATTCACCCATTTTGTACTGTAAGAATAGATTTTTCATATGAATATTTCTTCTTAGAATTATTGAAATTATTTTCAGATATTCTACATACATTTTACCTTAAAACTCGAAACTTCAAAAATTTCACATTCAAAAATTCTCTCATCAATTTGTTTGACACAACTAATTTGATTTGTGTATTTAAAAAAAAAATAGTACATCATGATTGACGTTTTGACCTTACATTTAAGATCCTTGTCAAGATATTAGTTCAATGAAGTTCAATCTAGTAGTAGACAGGCTTGAATGTATTCTATTGAATAAGTATGGAGAGAGGAGCTTATTATCTGAATGTTGAAAACTCTGAGTGTTTTACAATCGTTACAACAATCTGGTTCTACAAAATTGGCTTGTATTTAAATTCATAATCTTACGACCAAATTGGAATTAGTTGAATTGATGAATATTCATACTGTTAGAACAATGTATTTCGATTTGAATAATACCTGTCTTATGAAATGGGTACACGTTTTATAATTCATGGTGTCATACGTTGTTCATTTTGACGTGGTTATCACAAATTTAGTCGTTGCATTTGAAAATAATAGTTCTGTCGTCATACATAATGATTACTCAAAGAGACGGAAAAATTAAGATTAGGATCAATATTGTTCCATTTCCATAAGATTTCATGGATAGAATTGGATTCCAATTTAAATATATTGTACTGAATTCAAAAAGAACGAAAGGTTTCCAAAAATCTAACCTCTGTTCATAGTGGTGAAGAGGTACGATTTGTAACCAGAACAAGGATCAAGTTCAAGAACCATAGTACATTTTTGATAATGGAAAAATCTTCATTTAATTGATTGCAAAGCACAACGAAAGGTTAACGAAAACATACGAAATTACGTGGGGTAACTGAAGGTTAAAAGTATCATTCACGTCAAGTTTAAAAGGAAATTTTCGAAATATCTTTCTTAAGTCACTTAATTTTTCTTTCCAACAGTTCAATAAGGGGATTTTATTTCAATTATAGAATGAATCAAATTCTTACGGGAGAAAAGAAAACAATTGAGTTGGTTGAAAAAAGCTGAATTATCCAATAGAATTATATATGATTCTAATAATTCAAGGTCTCCAAAATTTCAGTGAGATTCATTCTAAAGGTTGAAAATTCAATGGCTTCAAGCAAAAGAATCAATTGATTTTTCATTTTTGAATTCCCGGTATTTGGTATTCACATACAAGCAAAAAATATGTACTAAAAAGTAATTTATAAAATTCGAGCATGGACTTTTCTATGGAATTTTTCAGGAATTTTCTCATGTAAATAATTTGACTCGGAAAAGACCGACACTCAAAATCTGTGAATTATGATATTACTCAATTCAACGGAATGAATATATATTGAAATTTGGAAAAAGGAAGAAAATTTAATCTCTAAAAGAACTGAATTTTATTCCGTAGGGATGAATATTCATTGAATCTCGAGTGAATTTTCAACTTGAAAAATCAGAAAGAATTCCTCGGGTTCATTCGGATACTTTAGAAAAATTACAGTATTATTTGGTGATTTAAGAGGTTAAACCCCACACATATTAGAATAACCTCTTCAAAATCTTTGCAAATACTAAATATTGTAATATTGTAATTTGAAAGAATGTTAACCTTTTTGAATATACGTCCATTGGGCTGAACTTCATCTTCCTCAGCTAGAATCTGCCTCGTTCCCAGACATTTTTTATTCCCATGTACATCAGCAACCAAGAGTAACACTTTTTCAAGGGTGTCGACCTTTTCGCGTTCAAGCATGACATGAATTGCACCTGGCGCGTCAACACTTCTATAGGTAATAGAATGATCATCCTTGGCAATTGGTCGTGCTTTGATTCTCCTTGAGGCCTTACGTTTTTCCCATGGCCGTTGAAGAATTAGATATACTGGAAATGTTAGCAGATCATACACATACGAGAGAGCCTTGATCGCATGAATCGCACCGCTGATCCAGAACCCCTCCATTTCCCTGGAGAAATCAGATTTGTTTTGATATTCATATATATTCAACAAAGAAAAAAGCAGAAAAATCAGTCAAAATAACATACAAGCATACAAAATGAATTATATCATTACCATATAAAAGAAAGAATATCAGACATTAATGTATTATATACTTTGGATGAATATTTTAAATAATTGATTGAGACACATTGAAAAAAAAGAGCTTTGCAAGCTTTTACAGAATAGTACATTAGTGTAATTCTAAAGAACTACTAAAAATTGTATACATTTTACTATTTTTATTATAATTTACATTGTAGGGTTATATGAATCTCTGAGAATGATAGTCTTTCAACGTGCCGATATGAAGACTATCCAGCGTGTACATTGCCCCGATAGAATAATTGTGGTAACTTTGAATAAAATCATCGGATGACTGATAAAGTGTAAGGATTGTACGTTCTGAGGCTTGAAACCTTATCGATGACAATGAACTTCTGGGACTGTGAGTGTCTACTTCCTGGGACACGTATCAGTTTTCAATTTTTGTACAATGTACCAGGATCCTTCCGGTGCAATGAAAGAAGTGGAACAAACTATGAGAATTCAGAAGCTAATTCCACTAAATTCAAAATTGAAATCTTGAATTCTGATCTCTGATGAGTTGTTTTGAGATTTAAACCTGATTCAAATTTTGAACCGAATTAGTGGAATTAGTTCTTAGACCATAAGATAGCAATTTTGCAATATCGCGGATAGAGCAATAGCGATTGAGGGTCGGTAGGTAATTGGCTCAAGAGCGAATGAGCTGTTGACCCGGAGTGATATCCCGAAATTCGCTGATTGGTGAGTTCCTAGTACCTCACTGGAGACTTCCTGGAAATTGAGCAATCAGCGGATTTCAGGCTACTGACTTTTCGGGACATTGAACCGTTATCTTGACCGGAAAAAATGAACTCGAAAAATCATCATACATCACTAGCCGTGCTCCAATCGTCATAATGACAATTACAACCTTTTTGTATCTATTCCACTCGATTTATTGTTTTTCAATCAACATCTGTTTGATTTTATTCATCGCTCTCGGACCAACTGACTCCTCCTACAGTTTAGTAAACCGAAATACGACTTCTTACAGAATGTACCAGAATTCACTCCCTTCCTCTCGACAGTAGATTCTTGAAGTGAAACCGAAAATCTTCTTCTATGAGAAAGTATCAAGAAATGCTGAGGTATGAACAAAATAAGTTGATCATTCAGGTGGCATTTGGAACGGCTCCTTCAATGATCAATCAATATACTGATGTAGCTTTCACTTGATCAGTTTAAATCAGCCACGATGTGAGAAGAATAGGTGGGTTATCTTCCCTGTTGGTGGGAGAAATTTTTGATACAGTTTTTGTCATAGTTTAACGAAAATATCGTTGAGGCCAGATAAATTTCAATTTTTTTTATTCAAATCAAGTTCAAATGAAAAATAACTTCCCTCTGTTGATGTTATGTCTTATAACACGATTGTCATTTTTTCCTTCATCACTTTGGACTAGTATTTTCAACATCTGATTTGAATTTGCCGCTTTTTTTACCTGAACTACTCGAATTTCGTAGTGGCAAAATCAAGAACTGTGTCAGAAAAATTTCACAATACATACAAAAGACAACTCACCTATTCTTCTTACATCGTAAAATCAGCTTTGAAACTAAGCATTGTGCACTACTTTACAAGAAGGAAGAGTGTTTTCGTTTAGACTCAAGAATCACTTTTAGAAAGAATCGGAGTTTATACTGGCAAATCATGCATATTACCGATAATATTCAGTCTCCACTGGCTGTGACTACAGACTCCCATATAATATACTAAACTGTTACCTATGGGAATAAGATTTAAAGCTGGTCACCAGTTGTTAATTAATACGACTGTAGTATAGAATTAGTCAATATGGAATAGTACTCCGCCAATAAAGACTGCTCTTACGAGAATTTTTATATTTTGTTTTATGCGTGAGGAACTTTTGTCTAAAAAATTAGATCTTCCATAACTAAAATGTATACAATGTCATACACAATCATTTATGATCATATAAAGATTTCATAAAAATTCATGTACACGGAAAGACCGAGATTATTAATATTTAGAAAAAATGACTATCAATTCAAGAGACAACAAAAGCATCGCTGGAGAACATATTCGTAATGAGTTCATCAAAAGTTTGTAGTGAGAACACAATGAAACTATCAAGTTACAGTAAACTTACAACGAATTTTCTTCAACGATACGTTTTTTCTCTGAATTGACAGTTATTTTGCTGAATATTGATGATAGCACACATATACAAATTTTTATAAGTATGAGGAAAGTAATAGACTGAAGCAGAAACGAAAGATATTGACCAACATTGACATATGCATGCTTCGTGCAATATTACGCATATTATCATATATATAATATACATTATAGTATTATTTAATAACAAAGAAACAAGCTTTCAAAGCAGTACTTTGCTGGATTAAAAATCTTACGTTCGCAATCCAGAATCTATGATACAATTAATCAAATTGACTCCAAATTTAAATAATTACACTGTTTCTTCCTTAATTGATGATAATTGTATGTTATAATAAACAAGGAAAATTATTTCAAGAATAGTGATAAACTCGCAAGTGATTTGTGTTTCTTTGAAAATAATAAGTAATTAGTTTTATAACTTCCTTGAATATTTGTAAGTATAATGAAACATTACTGAAGACAATACCTAATTGAAAAAGATTCATAAATAAATAGCATAAATTTTATTTCCAAAGAATAAAATTGAATTCAAGTGCATATATCTTTGATTCTCCAAAAATATCTTATGAATCGAATCAATTAAATAAATTTTTAGCTTCCGGAGTTGCCGATGTTTCGCCATCATTGCCAAAAGAAGCCAGCTGCAATGATGGCGAAACGTCGGCAAGCAACCGATACAAGACGCGGCTCCACTCCGGAAGCTCAAAATTTATTCAATTTTGCGAGCCGCGGAAGACCGTACAGCGAATCTTCGCTGAAGCAACTAATCTTCAATCAAATGAATTGTAACAAAAAAAAACAGACTGAAATATGCACATCGCGTGCACGTGTTTTTTCTTCTTTTCTTTCTCACCCTACCCCTATTTCAAACAATTTCAAACAGTTGATTTATTGCAAGGGTTCGAATTTATCGATGCAAGCGATGTCCGGGTTATCAAGGGTCACCTAATTGCGAAAACAATTGAATACTACATCTGTTACATTAATTATCAAGACTTATTGAATGAACGACGTTTGGTGTTTTTCAAACGATTGTTCCTCTTTTATTGCATTCGATCGATGAAATCCCTATTATTGGTTTATTGATTCACCACGGATGACCGATGATTCCTCAACCGTGAATAATGAGCCATTTCCGAAGAGTAATGATTCGTTGTTATCATTTCAATACATGCGTGAATTGAAGGAATTGCATTTACATCTATTTTTGAAGACACGACAATATAATTAGTACAGAGAATCATGTGGTGCATGTATGTGAGGAATAAAAATGGGATCATGTTTATTAAAGAGGAACTGAAAGATCCTCGTAATTCAATTTTTTGAAAGGCACTTTAGAGTTGTTCAGAATTATTCACGAATTCTTAAGGTTCTGAAAGCATTCATGAAGACCTCATGCTGAGTCATTGTGGATAATTTTCAAAGAAAAATTGGAACAATGAAACTCTAATTGCACTTAATCACGTTCATTTGAAATGCTCAATATTCGTGGGCCAGGAGAGGATCAACAAGAGTATTATAATTTGTATTTCACTTTCTTTCGCATGTACAGGAAAAATGTCCTGTTGGATCAATAAGAAATTTCGTTCTAATTACAATATTTTCAATGTTGGCTTGACAGTACCACGTGCACAACAATAATTCATGTTAGATTCCTTGTTCACTTGAAAAAAGCAACAATAATTCACTAGAAAATATTTTTCTAACTAAATAGATGAGAATAATGACGTGATACCATCATAGCATGCACAATATTGTTCGATTCGAATCAATATTTCAATGTAGAATGTATTTCTTCGCATGTCATATGTCTTCTTTCTCAAAAGATGGAATGATAGAAGATTATCTTTACCTGTACCTATATTTACTCAAATCGTTACCGAGAAAATGAGTCGAGAGATACCGAGTGGTTGATAGAAACAACAATTGTGATAAAGGAATTGCTGATAAAAGACGTTAGATAGAAGCAAAAATTATTTATCCATACATTGTTACATTTCTTACTATCATGTACTCTTGTCATTGAAAAGACGCCAACTCGTTATTTTTATGCATCGCTCAATATCAGTAACATTCTTATTCATCCATATAATCGATTACGTGACGTAACAATTGTACTCAGGTAGGAAAAAAAACTTTGAGAAGATAAATTACGCTGCGAACAACAGTGCTTACTGGAAAATTTTTGTATTTCACTGAAAGTCATTGACAAGTACATTTGAAAGAATATTCAAACACGTTCACTGGAAGTTTCACTGCAAAAATTGAAATTGTACGGTACAAAGACGTAGTAAATTTCCAGTTGTTTTTTACAGAGTATATTTGAAAAGTGAAAAATTTTAACTCAGAAATTAATTGATCGGGATATTATTGTGGTGAAATTTGAATGATTGTATTTTTTTCTTATCAATACTCTTTTGTATTGAATTGTATCAAATAACACCGGATACCAAAACAACTTCAGATTCATTGGATCAGCTCATTTTTTATACATGAAATTAATCAATTATATAGGTTATAAATGAAGATTATTTATAAAAGATAATAGAAAGTGAGTTGATCCGACAAATCTGATGTTCGTTTTGTATTGTACAGTTATCAGACCTCGGGCACCAGAGAAAACATGTTTTTTTGTTGGCACGTGTAATTGATTCGCAAATCGAACACTAAATAAACTTCAAGGGAGAAAGGTCTGTCCATTGAAAAATTGAAAAAGATTTGGAAAAAAACACATCACGCGAGGATTAAATCCAAGAGTCGCAGAGTACAAGTTTTGTACTTTGTCCCTGAACTTCAACTCTCGAGAAAATTTATCTCAGTATTTTATGCATCATATGTCTCGGCTCTAATGGATCAATTAAACACGCGCAGAAAAAAAATCTTGCTAGAATAACAATTTTTTCACCGATATAAGCACTGTTGATGAAAATTTCTGATCTAACAGTTTGTTTGTTGTTCAACGTTCGTGAGTCAACTCGAAAAGCTGCCATATTCAGTGTTATGGGGTGTTAATTACGTCCCTACGGTTGCGATAATAATTCATTTCTCAAGATTGAAAATATGTTTAGCGGGGGAGGATTGATAAGATTCATTTCCAAAGTGAAACTAGATATATATCACCAACAAGAATTCCGCATAAAATTTGTATACTTTTATGATAAAGAAAAAATAATTGCTTCTGCAAATTAAAAAGATATGAACTAATGAATTTGTAACCTGAATTAGATGAAATATTACCAACACTTCCTCATCCATTTTTAATATTATTCCTGACATCATAAATATATTGAAATAACACAACAAGTCCGAAGGTTGTATTTCAAGGCACTTGAATTGTTTGAATGTTGTACTTATTTTTTTAACGTTTCAAAATGTGTCAATATACCATTGGAACGGATGAAAGGTTCAACACGGAGAAAAATGCAGTTCGAAAATATAGTAATCTTTATAAAAAATTGAAGAATATTTCTTGAAATCTGTGAATATTTGTTAAAATCTGAGAGAATTTCTCAAGTTTGTAATGAAGATAAAGCGGTTCATATTTTTGTTGAATTTCATTTGAAAAAGAATGGAAATCTATCAATACCTCACAAACAATTAGTGTTGCCGCGATATTATCGTCGATAATTGAGGAATAATCGATTATCTCAATTCTTACACGTTCCTATGGAATATATAATCCACGAATCTTCGATTATGCTCATAATGAAACGGAATAATGAATAATCCCAGACTTGTACACAAAATAAACCAAGATATGCTCCCATTTATCGTTACGATATATCGATAATTATCGTTACGATAATGTAAGAATATTTTGATTCATTATGTTTAAAAGACCAAGATGATTCATTATCCCGTTTCATTTCGTGCACAGTCGAAGATCTACGCGTTAAAAGTTCCATGAAAACCTGTCAAAATTAAGATAATCGATTATTTCTGAATTTCGACGATAATATCGCGGCAACACTACAAACAATCAGGGACTGTAACGAAAGTGAATAACGTTACAGTCCCTGCAAACAATAGAAGAAATATCAACTTTCCAAAAGTCGCGCAGGAAATTTTACAAAGTGAATAATAAACTTTAGAAGTTTTCTCACTCGCTTCATAAAACTTCATGCGCGACTTTTGGAAAATTCATAATTTTTCATTCTTTTTCAAGCAATATTCAACAGAAATGTTAAACCATTTCATTTTTATCACGAATTTAAGAAATACTCACAAATTTTAATAAATATTCTCAAAGTTCAAGAAATATTCTTCAATTTCTTATTAAAGCTTACTATATTTCCGAACTGCATTTTTCTCTGTGAATATAAAGTGTTGGATCACTATTTTATTGACAAATTAGCACATTTTCAAGCGTTTAGAAATGTTTTCAAATGAAACTACTGCGTTTATAGACTTGTGCTAGTTTTCTAAAATCCCAAGCGGAGAAATCTTTAAAATTATATATGATTTATATATAATTCAATATAGTCTATATATTTAGAACAGATAAGAGTTTATTCGCACCTAATTTTGAATTGATTCATATTCTTCTGTTGAAAATACATGTTCTTGGAATCTGGTTATCACCAGAAAATAGAAATGGGGCTACAATATGACTTTATGTGATTTCATATAAAATTTGTATCAAGTTTCTATGAATTTGTGTGCAACATCGGTTGAAACCTGATAAACCACACCAACTCACATTACAGCCCTGGCTCTACCAGAAAAACTATAAAAAATGTAATAATGATGATCGATCAGATGAAAAGATTAAAGCCAAAATCAACTAGATACATTGTAAAAAATGTGCGGACTTTTCCTTCACACTGTTGATGGATTCCGTTTCTTTATCGTGGGGGAATTGCTTTCCCATAAAAAATGAGGGATTCTTCCACCACTTTGAGGAATTATTCTGTTTTTTTGGGTATTGAATCCTCTACGAATGGAGGCAAAGTCCAACAAATTATGATGAGAAATTCCCCATCTATTCAGAAACTTTGTCGCCATCATTTTTTGGAGGGAAATTCCATTTTTTACAGTGTATTCCGGTCATTCAAACGAGGAAATCTAGTTTCATTCAACAGAATATTTTGGAATCATTTTGGATTCATCTGTTTTATCTGATTTTTGCAACTACATTTCTTGGTTATTTTGATAATCATCCCCGGATGTTAGATCACTAAAACCACGAACCCTCGAACATGTTATTTTATCATAGCTAATTTAATTTTTGAAAATAATTATATGGAAAATGAATGGAATACATTCGATTCCAAAACTATATTTACATTTGGAATTGTTGTAGAATTTTCTCGTGTTATTTGCAACATAACGCGTTATGCGGTATTTGAAATAAATATAAGATTTCCTACGATATTTTATGTATTCTTTCACCCATCTCAAATCGCGATTAGATGACCAGTAATTCAATGACTCCATCACAAAATAAAAAGATTCTATTCAAGCAAACATATTCGTAATACACATACATGAATTCTCATATACCTATATAATCTCTATGGACTTTGAACGTCTCGTAGGAGATCATAATGGGAGAAAAAAGGAGAGGATGTAGCTTTATCAGCACCAAATGGTTCGTTCCCTAACGTATATTCTTATCATTTTTTTTCACGTATTTCCTTATGTTCATTATCCGAGTAAGACGACCGCGGTGGGAACATCCAGCGCAACGTCTTACAGAAAACGAAATACAGATAAAAATGGAATCGATTGGAACAATACGTGAATTTTTTCGAAAATGCATGTTACAATATGTTGGAGTCAAATGGAATTGAATGAAGGGTTTGGAAAATTTATAGAAAATTGACATTTGCATGTGTTAACGAGCGACAAAGGCTTCATTTTTCTGAAATTCAATAGGAAATTATTCAAATATTACAAACTGCAAATGATAACCGTGTTTATTCAAGATTTATGATATTTCTGATCTCATTATTTCACTGTGACTGCGCTGAGAGAAAGCATTAGTTGCCATTATCTAAAAATATTGATGAAATAACGCCTCAGCTATTTTTTTTTTGTATTACTTACAAAGATTAGGATCGAAATTGCTACACTATAATAAGATAATGATTTGTAAATTCGTACAGAATAATAACCTAGGTAATAATCTGACAAAATGATACTAATATTCATGAAAATTGTATCCACTTTTATCGCAATGTCGACCAGGGAAATTATATCGTGCGATTTTAATTTAAAACCTATATCAATACTTGTTATTACGTTTCTGCGTATAAGAGTAAATGTCTTGTGAAGATAGCACTGCCATTGTAGAGAAAAATACGCATTCAAAATCAATTTAGCCTTTAGACCCCCGACGATCTAAAGTGCACAATTTGAAGCAGTAATTTTGACAACTTTGATTCACGCGTCCTATACGCGTGAAAGAAAGGAAAGTGTTCAAAAACAATTGAACACGAAAACAAGCTTGATTATATTAACTATAATGTCTCGGTTGAATCAATAAAATTGTTGATAGCTGTCTTTAAAAATATTTTGTTGAGACGTTTCAGTTACAGTCACTATAAGAATTTCTCTCAGTGTATATGGTATAAGATAGCGACAGTGTTCTTGCAATACGAAGAGAAATCTCGAGAATCGATCAACGCGTAACCAGGAAAATGCCAAGGCCTAAAATGGTAAATCAATTGGCCTGGATCAATTTATGGTGTGTCGTACGAAAATAAAAGTGGACGCAGTAAAATCACGAGAAATATGTACAAAAACAAACATTTATTATGGCAGATCCTAAAAACAGATAAATGTTACGTCAATTTTGTTTTTCATAGGGAGATTGGACTAACGAGACTATCATAGACTCGAATGTATTTTAAGGGAGTAAATACAAGATGGAAGATAGAACTTATATGATTGATAATACAAGATAAAAGTCATGTGAAAAGGTGCATAAGATTTGGATATAAACGAATTAGACTCTCAGGATTACGGGAAATGACTGGAGATATGGAAACAGAGGAAAGGTGATGTTTTTGTTGAGAATACAAACCAAAGTCATAAACAATTCTGCACTCTTGATTTTTTTTTTGCATCAATTAGATCCCATTGATGGAAAATTGACTTTTAAAAAGAAACAGTGTTTCAAGTGGAAACAAATAATCAGGACTCAATGTTTCATGAAACTTGAATTATTGTACACTGAAAAAAAGAATTATCATTCTCACCACGAAACAGTATGCTATTCGCAACGTATTGCTGTGGTAGCGAACAGGATATTTAATAACGGATACCAGATCGTTCTACCAACTATATTACAGTTGTCACAGTGCTATCGTTCATTGTTTCTTTCGAATACTTGTCTCAACCACACCGCGTCTTCGTCAGCACTAGACTTCTTTTCTCAGTGTATGCAAGTTTCATTACATAAATGGTAATAATAAAAAATAAATTATTAGCTTTCAGATGTATTATTAAAACATTATTCACCATGCAAATCTTCCATGCGGAATCGATAATTCTCATTTCCGTCCATAACAAAGTTCAACAAATGCAAATAACTGAAGGCACTATCTACAACATGCGTATGTGCTTACAAGGTATTATATCAGGTGCTGCATACATAAAATAAAAGATTGCATTGTAAGAGCTAATAACATAGTCTAAAAGCTAAAATTTTTCCAACAAGTTATCACTTCCCTACTCAGAAGAATGTACATGCCCTCATAGAAAAAATCTTATGGCTGTACAAAGAACACTATAGAATCCCATACATTCTGATAAGATTTTGTGGAAATTCATCAGTTTCTATAGCAGCGTTTGTCTGCTCGTGATCGAATTCATGATATCATCGAGTTCTATGCAATATTTTTTACAGGGAATTTTTACAGTCCGAATGAGGAGATGAAGATTTCAATTACACAATTGAGTTTTGAATTCAATATTCAAGGTGCCAATCTTATTTCTATGTTTTAGATTGAACACCAAACCGATTTGATGAGAGCCCACATCTTTTCATTTCATACTAATTTTTCAATGCAGCCAATTTCTTTCCATCACCTCTATGTACATTCCTTTGAGTGTGTTCGTTGGAAAAATTGTTGGAAATACTGCCACGATGAAGGGTGCATATATGAATTTTCATACTTTTCCATTCGACGAATCTCAAAAGAGTATAACGGAACTTCAAATAGAATCGATGTTGATGTAGATTATTGGATTTCACTGTGTATTTTTGATTACACGACTGATTAAAATTGAATTTTTTATATCCTCGGTGAGCGTCGAAGACACTGATCAATCGAATTTCCAAAGAATTTTCGAGAAAAAAAGCAACAGAATTCACCAGACAAAAGAATCTCTTTAAATTTCTTGGAGCAAAGATGCATGCTTAGCAGCGTGAGATACTGCAGTTCCTGAGAATGAGAGCACATCTTACTTTAAAGCTGCAGCATTCATCTTTTTGAGGAGAATCTTTTTTTTTTCTTTTTTTCGGATTATTTTTATTCACTCTACAAACTGGCTTGAATTTTCACCCCTTGAAGATAAAATTATCGCTGTTTGAGAAATGACAGTGTTTCTATTTTTCAAAAGTGAATTCTTCATCCCAAAAAATGTAAAAATTACGTAAGATCTTGAATCTTTTGGAATGAAAAAGAAACAATGTTTAAAGAGAATGAAAATTTTATTTTTCAAAAGTGAAATTTCATTTAATTTACATACTCATCCTTTTGCTGGAATGAATTTTTGTACAAAATTTCTACTCTCCGAAAATAAATTTGCATCTCTATAGAAATTTGAAGAGAAATTCATCATCGTCGAGTGTCAAATGCTGAAGTCTGGCCAAATAGGGTTTAATGAAGTGAATTTAAATAATAAAATCTTTGAATCATATGAATACACTGTAAAAACTTTCTACCAATAATCGTGGGACATATTGTGGCAAACGATTATTGGTAAAATTGTACACCAATAACCAGGCTGGCTTTGAATACACTGTAAAAAAGTGAGTGGAGTTTTCCCCCAAATTCAGTGGCAGCAAAAATCCCTCATGTGGGGGAAATCCACCCCCCCCCCCCGCATTTTTGAAGAAAATTCTTTCTCTTCGAAGGGAATTTCACTCCAAATGAAGGAAAATTGATCCAGAATAAGGGGAAATGAATTCACCCCACATGGAGGATTTTTGCTCCCACTAAATTTGGGGGAAAACTCCACATTCACTTTTCACAGTGTAGTAAAAAATTCCACCAAGAATCATGAACAACGTATCCAATTACATATGTTGCACCCTTTATCGTAGTTACAAATTTTTTCTTACGTAGTATGTTGTTACTAGAGTTACTACTGTTGTTGCTACTACTGCTGTTATTGTTACTGCCACTACAAGTCTATTATTATTGATTAAAAAAAATCTCAACATCCTCTCTAATTTCGAAATTGTCGTGTCCAATGATTTGGAATGTTTTCTCGTTCCTTTTCTTTTAAACGTTAAATCACGTCTTCGCGATGAATTTGTAAATTCGACCAATCAAAACTAGAGAGATTTTGATGTTCCAAAAGTGATTTTCACCAAGCAAGTGCTACGGATAATCAAACGACAATGCTACATCTGTCGTATAATAGCGACTCACGGTTTGTCCTCCACGATCATGGTGACGGCTCTTTATTATATCCGGTTCACCGTTGATAACACAAGAAGACAGACACAAACTGATAGACAGTCTTTACTTCCGGTACTTTCCGGGGATATTTTCTTGAATCTTTTGATTAATGACACTGCAAGAAAAACCATTTCCCAAAACTGAGTGGTTAGTAACATGAATACTACAACAGGTGTTATATGTCAATCTTTTGTTGTGCTCAAAGTAACCTAACCTTGCAGGAAAATACCAAATCAATATGATTTACAATTTTTTTTTAATGAGATTTCGAGATATTTTCATGCGAATATTCGGAAAAATTTCCAAAGAGTAAGAGGAATATAACAGCTTGAATATTCACATCGTAAACTTCCTGATTTCCATATGAAAGTTTGCTCTGGAAATTCAGGTCACATTCAACGTTGTGTTCATAAACAACTCATACAATAGATCTATATACAATCGATGAATTTTGTAACATAAATATTATTCGCTGATGATATTCAATTTCAACCCTCCACATGGAGGAACAATGTTAGGTTTCAAACATTTAGAAAACTTCTGGTAACCCCTCTCTCCACTGCACGTAAAAAACATAGCTTTTTCTTAATGTATGTGTTGAATTTTTTTTCTAAATACGAGATGAATGAAAAACTGAAAACAAAAGTATTCCCCGGCTGCTCATCCTTGCATGGAGCTCAGCGTAGGAATTTATCTTGTCCATCCTTTTCCCTTCATCGGCTACACAGTGAAAATATGTATTTTTCATTTGTTTGGATTTCGAATGATAGTGGGAATATAAGTTTACTTTTTTTGAGAGCAGATTCTTAATGAAATTCTGAAATGATTAGAGATATGAGGATTTTTAAATTTTTCGAAAAATCCAAATACCTCAGAAATACTGTATCTTTGACATTTGAATCCAACACCATTCTCTCAATCAGATCACGGGGTATCCTTGATCAAGAATAAAATCAATCTAGCGTTTTTTCTGCAGAGTTATAGCGATTTAAAGTTGTTGAATTCTGATCGGCTGAGTTGCCAAGAATTTTAAACCGCTATCACTCCAAAACGAAAAATGCTAGATTGGTGTTTTTTCCCAAGGGTGACCCGTGATCTGACACAGAAAATGGCGTGAAATTCAAATGTCAAAGATACAGTACTTCTGAGATATTTGGATTTTTCGAGAAATTAAAAAATGCTCGTATCTCCGAATCTAAGGGTCAGATCAAAATATTCCGAGACAGAATCATTTCTACATTTCATCAAAAATTTGCCTTCCAAAAAGTGTACGGCGATTTCGAATCACCCAATATGAAAATAAGTGAAAAGTATACATTTAATTATAGTTAACATAGTTATAATTCTTTTTGAGTAATCGAAAACTTGATTTCTTTCAAGTCTTCCAACGACGAATTGATTCATCATTTCTCTGATTTCGTATCAACAGCCAACGTTGATGAAAATCAAGGTCGAACGCATCATGCGTTCCTTCTTACGATATGACACAAGTTGATAAAATGTTAAATGCATGATCGGTATTCGAGAGGATAATTGTCCATTCAGGAATTGCGTGCCTCTATCATTTATCAGAATTAAACATTGAATGAATCTCCGTAAAAATAAAATGGATGGTTATGCAAGTCACGCGAGACGTATTATAACTTAAAACAAAGAAAAACATAAGATTTATGTAGAAGAAGAAAAAATTGGTTCGATAACGGCTTCACGCGGAAACATTTGTTCATGTAATAACATGAATAACGGGATAAACGGAATGATTATAGAGAAATTCGCAAAAATTACATACTTGAAAATTTTCTAAAGTACCGATAAGTTCTCATTCATGGATTATATACGGATGTTCCAATGTTTGTGGATTCATATTGAACATGTTGTTACTCAACGTTTCACGCCTCTATAAAATTCATTCATCACGCACAGATCGTGTACAATTCTGATGAATCAATTTATATTAATAAACAAAGGATTTGTTGTCTGGATTTTCGTTTATTTTCTGAGAGATCATTTTCCATGTGCTGGCGAAGGTGAATATGATCTTACAAAAAAACCAATGAAATATCATTGATTCTTTTTATATCATCTAAATTTAGATGGTTTGTTCAAACAACAGGGTTCAGACAAGTTTTGTTCAATCAATTTCCCTGAGTAAAATTCTAATTTCCAGAAATCGTCGGATCATGAATGTGTCCCTAAACATTTTTTCCTCAGTGTATAATTTATAAGATTCCACGATTAAAAATTAAGAAAATATGTTGTAGAGAATGAAAAATAGAATAAATGAACAAATTTTTATTGATTTCCCTGAGATTTCCAGGTTTTTGGTAATTTCCCTGAGAATTCCCGGTGTTTTGAGTCCAATTTTTATTTCCCTGAGTTTTCCCGAATTTCCCAGAATTCCAGTTCTGTCTGAACCCTGAACAAAATCTGCACAAAATCAGATTGTAGGATATGCTATACACTCTAAAAAATAATTGTGGAATTTTCCCCCAAAAAAAGGAGGCAGCAAAGTTCCTCTATAGATGAGGAATTTTTCACCATAATTTGGTGGGGACGGAATCCACCAACGGTGTGAAGAAAAACTCCCCACATTTTTTACAGTGTATCTTTGTTAGAATCCATGACTACAGTTAATGTTATACTGAGAAGAAATAATGGGCCCGCGGCGAGTTTGGCTCCACTAAATTTTTGTTTTTAAAGTATATGGAAATATCACATACTATGAAGAATAGTTATCATACCTTGTAATCAGTGACAGTAGTTGTAAATCACTCATAAACGAATTATTATATAATTGGGGTTCCTGTGTGGAGAAAAATGGGTCAATTCACCATGTACACAATGACAACGCGTCGCTCCGAGTCTTTGGATGGGAATTTTTACAAAATATATCATGACATAATTTACATTATGAGACAGAAACAGATTTTTCTCTCATAATCTGAATTATCTGACAATATATTTTGTAAAAATTTTCATTCAGAGACTCGAAGCGATGCGTTGCTATCTCACATAGTGATGTCATCTATTTTCGTTCTTCTGATTGCTATTGGATAATAAATTCCAATAATAAATTACGCAACTCTTAACATGTCAAATTATTGAACAGTGTTACCTGAACATTGTTGGCAAAATTTATAAATCACTCACAATTGAATTTGCATCATATAAACAGATAAAAGTGTTTCTTTGAATGTAACAAATTGTTATTTGGATAGGTCGAAATCAATATTTTTACAACGGAAATAAATATATTTTTTTCATGTAAAAAAATGTATGCTTTGAAACAAGGAGCAAATAATAAGTTCGTTCGACCTAACAAAATATTGATTTCAGCCAAAGAGATGTGTATTTCAACCTATCCAAATAACAATTTCTTAGATTCAAAGAAATACTTTTATCTGTGTACAAAATTCAAAAGTGAATAGCACATATATGTATGTATCGAATTCAACACAAATTTTATGAGATTTCAAATAGAAGTGAGTATAAGAACCAGTTCAAGATATCATCGTATTTGAATTTCAATAAAATCCAATACGAAACATACGTGTTAATAATTCTTTTCAAACTTTTGTATCAAAAACAACACAAGTATGTTTGAAGTTTGATCATAAATCATTCACGATGTCACGATATTTTTAGTAAAATATTTTCAGCAATTTCAATTCTATTCCAACTGTGGCTGTTCCTTTGTGTACATAAAATGGTATTAAATTTTTTTCAATTGTGTTCAATTACCGTTCGACTACTAGCAACGTTTTTTCGTTCTCACTTTACATGTAAATGCTTGAGAGCTAGTAGAAGTTCAAGGTTTTCATAAGAACCACAATCAACTAAATGATGTAAGAGCTGAATCTTTCAATAATAGAAAGGAACATTCAAGATTCTTCAATTATTCTATATTTGACTAGTACCCAAGTCGAGAGTGAACGCATTTTTTCGAAAAATCACAAAATAATTTCATATGCAATTAATTTTCTTGAATGTTGAAGCATAAATTCTGATGTGGATTTAGTAGATTTACTACAAAAAGCTTCCTCTTTCATTATATTGCCAAATTGTATTGCCAAAAGTGTATCGCTATGATATTGCAGATTAAACATGGAGAAAAAAAATGGAAACGCTTTGGTTGGAGGAAGTGGAAATTAGATAATCCCGTTTCATTTGTACCTGAAGAACAATTTGAATCACTGAAATTGGATCATTATTCGAAGACTTTTATATTTTACCCTTGAAATGTGAACATGACAGTAGACCGGGAAAACAGAGGTGGTTACAATTCGAAAAAACAATCACCAATTCAGGAGGAAAACTGGTCATGGTGTATATTCTGAACGAATTTGTTGAGGATCGGCAGCTCCACCATGACATTATGACCATGAAATCTTAAAATTCAATAGCTTTATAATTTTCAGCGTATAATTGTAATGTGTATCATCATCAATGTTGTTTTCCTTCAAACTGATAGTCCACTTTCTAAATATAAATAGTAAAGGTCTTCACATGTCTTGCGTTACGTCTCAAAGTGAAGCCAAAACGCTGATGCAGACGTGAAGATGTAGTAATGATATGAATACGTCCTTTCATCGTGTATTGGTAGAAGCTATTTGTTACTAAACACATATCAACATTGTTTTGATTATTCTTGTGACAAAATATCATTCCGACCAACTTGAATATCATTTATCATGAGATTTCAAATTCTCGGTGTAGGTAATATACACTGTTAAAAATTTTTGGACAAAACTTTAAATACACGTAACTGAAGCAATTTCCAATCACGGGAATGAAAATTTAAGGTACATGTGTATGAAATTTCAGTTAAGAAGATATACATAAATTTGTGACATAATGTAGTGGAAATATGAAAATTCAATTGCTTGAATGAATGATTCAATTATCAAGCATTTGGAATTTCAGTTACAAATGTGACTGAAAAAGTTATGGAATTTCAAACAATTTTTAACAGTATATTTACCTTTGTTACCACTTCTCCTACGTACTTTCTAAATCTAGAAGAGTGAAAAATCAATGGGCTGACTCCATTTAACCTCAGAAATGCGCTTGTCCGATTCGAATAGTTTTTTTTTTCTATTTCTAACAGAATTTCACTTCGTTGGAATAGAAATTTTCAGTCTAGAGTTAGAGTGGCCATGACATTCCGGACTCAAATTTCAGGTATCAAGAACGTAGAATTTCTCACAGAGTCAAATTTTCTATTAAAAATTACTAGACCCGCTAGTATATTCACTGGTCAAAATTTCTGATTGAACTTCCAATTACATGTAATGGGAGCAAAAGTTATTTAAGTAACTGAAAAATTTATTGAAATTTCAATTACATGTGAATGAAATTTATGTTACGAAAGTATATATTAATATATGATGTAATATAGCAAAAATCCAAAATTCAGTTGCGTGTAGATGAATTCTCATTTCAATCACCAAGAATTGGGAATTTCATTCAAAAGTGTACATGAAAAATATATCAAATTCAAAGATATTTCTAACGGTGTTGAGAATATACTTGCATTTTGAGATTATACACTGAAGATTTTTTTCAAAAGCACCAGACTTTCTATGCATTAATAATCAAATAATAGCATTTCATAATAGAAATTTTGTTACTTTTGGAGAGAATGTTTGCACGGAAAACAATAATTAGTCATTATTTGGATAGCTAAAGATTAGCTAAGGGAACTGTTTTTTAGCTGTTACAGCTACTCATTTAGCGATAGCAGCAAGAAATATGGCAGCCACAGGGAAAATTTAACAGCCAAATTATTTGGCTATTCAAATATCAACCGCAAAACCTGTGGAGTTACAGCTACAATTTCCTACTCTGCCGTCCTACACAGTAAAAAGTGAAACTTACTTTCATCCTGAATATCAGCTTACTTCAAGATGCAGCCGAAACTAGCCCTATTTTACTGAAAGTAAGCACCAAAAACAAATGCCGACACAATGGAAAAGACTGAATTTCAGTCAAATTTCAAAGTGAGATGCAGCCACTTTCAGTCGGACTTTTTACAGTGTAGTCCTGAGCCCAAAGGCCGTATGTCCAAATTTTGATGTTTCGAGATAATCAAGCATTTTCTTTAAACTTGTCCTTGTAGAATGATACAAACAAATCATGATAGTGAAAAGATTTTTGGAATTGGAACACGTATAAGAAACCTATTAGAATATGAATATGTAAAAAAAGGGAGAAAAATTTTGTTGACATACGGCGTTTTGGCTTAGGACGGCAGTACTGTGGTAGCTAAAAAATATCTACAGCTGTAAATATTTTGGCTATAGCAGGGAAAAAGGGTGCTAAAGAAGTGAGTAGCTGCCACAACTATTTCATTTCTTTGCATATGGTACATGAAACTGAAACCTGTAGCTGTAAAGTTAGCAGCCAGTTTCTATAACTTTCGATTAAACGTTGTTTGATCTTTGTTCATACCAGAAATCAATCCAGTAGCATTCCATTAAATGTGACAAATCCCTCAATCGTCAAGAAGCGTTTAATGTAAAAAATCATGACGATTGGCTAGTAGCTTTACGGTTGCCAGTTTCAGCTCCATGTATTGTACATAACCTCAAAATGCGAATATATCCTCAATACACCAGCGAGTCTAGTAATTTATGATAGAAAATTTTTCTTTGTGCACTCATAAATTTTTTTTGATAACCACCGGATTGAAGACATTAACATTGAAAGGTAGCGGGTGAATTATACAAAATTGAATAGACGTTGGAAAATGTCTTACGTATCTTTCGAGTTTCAAACCATTTCGAAAAACAATAAATGTTCCGTTGTTCCGTAGACAACGACTATCCAATGAACATTTTTTATAAATTTGTTCATTCAATTCCAAACTGAAATTTACAACCACGTTTATTAATTCTATACTTGTCGAGTCAATGAAAGTGACAGCAATAAATTCCGTGTTGAGACCTTCTTTTTTATATTAATATGAAAATTAGTTTTTTTTTTTTCGAAACATCCGCTCCAAGAGAATAATGAACGAACGAAGCTGGTTTTACGGTCTCAAGAAAATCATGAAAAAAGTATAAGCAATAAACGGTGGAAATTTTACAATTCAATGTTACGTTATATTTTATACTGAGATAAAAAAAAACATGAAATTAACAATCTTTATTAACAGATTGAACACATCGCGGGTCATAATCGCTCAACATTTTTACACTTTTTTTCCTCGGTGTAGAAACTATTTTTATCGTAGAGGAATCAATAATGACCAGAATTTTAAATTGCGATTTATTGAATTAATGTTGAGCAATTATCTTTTATTATCCACGGTGTTTTCAATCTGTTATTGAACATCGTAATTTTTACGTTCTTTTTTTTTCTTCCAGTATAGAAACTATTCTTGTCGTAGAATAATTAAGAATTACCAGAATTTTAGATTTGTCTTTCCATTCCAAATCCACTTATACTTTCTCTAATCGTTGAGTAATAACAAATAAACCGAGACAATTGCATCGAATAGTGTTCAGGTTTAATTATTTCTCTACAAACAAAATTCCTATCTCTCTAAATTTTTTGGAATGAGAATGCACTCCCAAAGAGTAAAAATAATGCAAGTCCAACAAGAGTGAAGATTCCACTCTCATAAAAAGGTGAAATTTCACTCTTCAAACCGTGTTGAACCTTCACTCTTTTGGAGTCACAATTCACTCTTACTGATCGAAAAGTCACTCTTTAGGAGTGGAATCTCACTCTCCTTGGACTTGTAGTATTTTCACTCTTCAAGAATGAATTTTTCACTCCAAGGAATTTAGAGAGATCATTCGTTGAATGGTACAATATATTCTCAACAATTTCAATACACTCAAATGAATATTAAATGAACGTAAGAAAATATTTACTAGGAGTATGAGTAAATTTGACAATAACCCAGCGATGCCTATGGGGCTTGATAATCAAAGTGAACTATGTGTAATTATCATATGGGATTTTCCTCGTGACATATAAAAAGTGATGTTACAGAGTGAAACGACCCTTTCTCAAATATTTGTAGAAATATTGTTCAAACACATTCTTGAAAAAAAATGATGTTATGCAAAAACTGTTCTCATATGAAATTAATCGTTATCTGCTATGAAGAGATTCCGCATGATAATCATACTTGGTTTACTTTGGTGTGGTCGTAGACTTCAAGAGGTGAAAAAGGAAATTTTTTTCCCACGCAAGAAGACTTCATTCAAACTGAAAAGTTAATATCTTATCTAAGAAAATATCGAACTAGTTCCGAGAAAAAATTTTCGAATAAAAAATATATGGTCCGTAACTAAAAGTAAGTATTATAAACAAAAAAAATTAACTTCCACGTTTTTTCTAATAATTAATTCGATGAAAAGTTCACTTTGAATTTTCTCTGTTCTTGATTTTATTTCATATTGTAAGGAATATGTTGTCCATATATTTGTTCTCAGTTCATTCTGAGTGCAACATTTATAATAATTTCGAGATTACATTAAATGACACATGTTTTCTCGTGGTATGAGGTTATCATCTTTCCCCCCTATAATGTCAAGTTTTTATCACAAAATACTAAGCCATCATCGCCAATAATAAAAATATCTCAAGTCTCGAAAATATTCATACTCCTATTGATATTCCTGAAGTTTGAATGGTTTATAGAAACGAAACGAAAATTGAAATTCACAAAATCTGAGGAATCATCGGTGTTTATCTTCTGAAATCAACTTTTTGGAACTGGAGACATCGTTTGAAAAATTTACTGCAAGGTTTTGGGTGTTCAACAGCTGAGTATTCTGTTGTCCGATCAACAATTCGTTTCAATAAACGATTCAAACTTCGACCACATCTTCTATCGCAAGTGTTACAAATTAGTGATGATTTCATTCTATATATATATATATAACTTTTTGACAACTTTACTTCATTTGAAATGATTAAAAAAACTGCAATAGAATCAACAGAGTGTTGATACATATTGAGAATTGAGATTCTACTTTTATGAAATTACAAAAACACAACCTCCGGGCTGTGAGTCCCGTCTTGACCCAAGGCAGGGCTTTGGATTCGAAGAGTTTTATTCAGATGAATCGCTCCTAATTACGTTTAAATCACTAATTTTTGATCTGTAATTTATGTAGAACTAACCCTAATTTCTCATAATTTCTGGCTAATCACTTAAGTACGTGCCTAAAAAATGATACCCTAAAATTGAGAATATTTCCTATCTTCGAGAGTTGTTGTACCTAAAATGGGTAATAAGAGTATATTCTTCAAAATTAAAAATGTACTCTCAATGTATGAGGGATATCTGAGAATGAAACAGAATTATTCTGGAAGGTAGACTCACACATTCTTGGCACCAAATCTAGAATATCATTCTTTGAGTATACGACATTTGTGTTGATTGATAGTACGGATCGAATTTACTGGTATTTCTCCTATCTTAGAAAATATACAATTACATTCTACAAACCATAAAATGCAGATTTGCATTAATAATAGAACATAAACTTCAAGATGATTAATACGATTTTCAAATTATTGACTAATATCATAAACCACTGAAAATCTCTGTCGGTGACCGATTTATGCTAAGAATATAATCATGTGTAGTGATTGATAGTGGGAGGAGGAATTTTCAATTCGGAACATCAATTACTAAGGTACCGTGGACTACTGATGTCATTACACTGTAAAAAATATTTGCATTAATTTTAATCTAAAAGTTTGGAAGCAATTAACACACATATTTTTGTATTGAATCTCCCACACTTTTATTAAAATTCGAACACAATATTATCTTGAAATGGTTTTTATACCAAAATTGGTTCAAATCTCATAGAATCTGTGGTGGATTTAATATACAAAAGTATGTGTTAATTTACAAATTTTTTTTTAACAGTGTACCTGATATTTAACAAACCTCTCCAACTCCAATTAACGTGATACGAACGGTACAATTTTTTCGGGACAAACTACGAAAAAAAAAACGTGCATTAATTCAAGATATCTCTCAGTACAGCATTTCTTGAACGTCTCAAAAATTGGTATATATCAACACCTAACATCATCTCATAGTGATTTCCCCCTATAACAATAATCATTGCATAATCAGACAAATGCAAGACATGATAAAATCATTTATCACACACGACCAGTCAGAATTGTTACATAATTCTAATAGTACCCAGTGAATGATCCTATTTTCAACTTGAATGAACTATTTATGTTATTTGAAAAACTAATAATTTCGAAAAAGTAGATGAAAAACTGTGAACACAAACATTTGAAATCATCAACATGAACATAAAATGGAACTATTCTGCACAATTGAACCTTGATGCGCTATTACGATAAAACCTTATGTGTGTGTGTGTGTGTGTGTGCGAGAATCCATTTCCTACTCACGAATAAAGATTCTGATCGAATTCGTTTTGCGGTGTATGGAATCGAATATATATACATATATTCTCCAGTATATCAAAACGTCTGAATAGAATGATGTAATTTTAAAGATAATTAATGACGATTATTCGTCATGGAAAAATAATTAATAAGAATGGATTTGAAATTACATCACGTTCGAGATTTAATACTCATTATATAAAATTACGACTCTCGTACCAACGTATCACATGATCACACGTCTAGTTTTTTGTACGAAACAGAATAAACTTCGTTTAACAAGGCATTTGAATATAAAAGTACATGTTATGTTTGTCGATTCACACATTTGTAGCGTGTGTGTATTCGAGTATCGATCAAATTTCATAAAAACTTTACAAGGATATTCATTCATTCATCTGCTCAACAATCGACTTCCAATTAATTATTTATGAAAATGCGTATATACACAGTTGAATATCATTCCTTCACTTCAATAATCGAGTAATCTATTCCTCGTGTCATATTAATTCATTTATCAATAACCACATTTTAAACATTTGAATGAAATAAAATTGAGAAATAATGTATTATAATTGTCTTCGAACTGCTCAGTTTCTTGTATATGATGAATCATTGACGCAAATGTATACTCATTTAGAGAATAAAGTTTACAAAGTCTTCTGGATATTTTATCGGACGAATCTAACGACGAAGACAAGTTTTAAAATAGATAAGAGGGCCAATGAACAACCGTGGTGGCGTATACGTGTGAACACATATACATATATACGCAGAAACATAAGTACATACATTCTTGAGAACATTTGAGGATAGGCTTCTGAAATCACGAATAACGGCTAGATTAATCCTTTTCATTCATTCTTACATCTGGATCTTGAATAATTGATAATAATTCAAAAAACAGTGATAGATATATTCTATTATTTATAAATAAAACTCAATTAAATCAATGATAACTCATCATTATCGTCATCACGAAATCAAGATATAGAAACTAGTTATTTCATTCTGCTACAATGTAACAAAATGTGAAATTCGAATTAAATGAAAAAATATATAAATCAGAAATGATGTGTTTATAATTTTTCAAAATCCGTTATATCATATTCTCTACGTCAAATAGATATCAAACGAATAACAAGTCATTCCATCATCAAGCGCAAGAATTCTGCTTTGATTTGAATACATTTTAAATGAACATTCAGTCAACTTTCTTCTCAAGTTAGTGAACTTGGTATGGAGCCAAGGTTTTCTTAAAATTAGATATACCCTGTTATTTCCGTATGGAATATCAGGATATTTATAAGAAGGGATGAACTTTAAGTTGGTTGTACGCTGAGAATAAAAAATTTGCCGAAACAGCAAATCCTTTCGCTGAATTAGCAAAAAGTTGGCTATTACAGCGAAAATCTTGCTCTTCTAACAAGTGCTTGCTAATCAAGGAATTCGAAATTTTAGCTGTGCAGACTGCTAGGAAAATCGCTGAATTTGTAAATATTGTGCTAATTCAGAAAAGCAAATTTTTGAAAATTGCTAGCTTGGCAAGAATTTTCTTCTGCGTGCACTGATCTTTCTTTCGCACCGAGGAAAGAAATGTTAGGGGATTTTGAAATTTGATTATATCATCCGCACATGAATTTGAAAGCACAAAATCTTTCTAAAACCGCAAATCTTCAAAATTCAAGAATTGAATTATTGAAGCGAAAATTTAGGCCTTCTCTAGCAAGCACTTCCTGGTCTAGCGATTCGCCTGAAACAGCAAACCAAAATTTTCCTCTACGTGGAACAAACGATGTACAGTCGACACGTCCGTATTTTTTGGTTTTTAATCGCGTGAAAATCGTAACCTCTATCGAATCAATTTCAATATTCATCATTCATGTACATTTGTGAACTTTGTGCCGGCTATGAAAGGGAGGGAATCTACTCTCTAAATCTGGAAGAGTGAAAAATCACGTGTTTCATTCCACTAAGTCTCAGAAGTGAGCCAGTTCGCTTCGAGTGGGATTTCCACTCGTTTCGAGTCAACCCCCACTCTTTTAGAGCGGAAAATTCACTCTAAAATTGGAGTAGCTGTGAGTTGCTAACCTCAACCCTTAGACTTCCACTCTGAAAAAGTGGGAATTACACTCGAAATTTCGACAAGCTCACTTCTGGCTGCCTAAAAAGTGAAATCTCACTCTACAAATTTTAGAGAGTAGTTTTTAATTGCTTGGATTCATGAAAAAATCACTGGACATCGACGTTATTAACATGCACGGAGAAAAAATTCACTGACGCAACGAATCGAAGTTTTATGTCAGCCTAACGAAAAAATTACTATTTCCGGCCACCGCTTCACTCTTTCAGGCACTCAATTGGCTGTGACAGCTAATTTTTGGCTAGACTGACAAGAAACCCTACTATCCCATACTCAATACCTCAATTTTCTGTATTAGGGGATTGTTTTTTCTTCATGTACTTGAGGATAATAAAAACTTGAATTTTTAAAGGAAAAATCATGTGAACATTGAACAACTAATGAAACAAAGTAGAAATCCATCAATCGACAGATAAGTCGCTTATCTATGTTTCTATTCGCTTAATACTAAGCGCTCATTCCCTATGCTTGTAAATTTTTTTCTGATTTCTCATTTACATAGTCAATAGATAACTGAAGTGACAAACTCCTGTGCATCTCTTTCTTCCTTCTGCTACGTTCGACAGACCAGATAAAAAATGTTTTAAATTAGTATTCAGTCTCGCAACTCCTCCATTCGTTTATATTGTACACTGAAACATGCAAGTATACAATACTCACGTGTGCATTCCAAGTGCATACATGAAACAAACCGATAGAAATACATATATACTCCCGGTGTTAGATAACCAATCATGATTATATTCTTGTGTTGTACTTGACGAATATCTCGTTATTACGTAAAGGCAATTATGAAAAAAATAGTCAATCTCACAATTTTCTTGTTGTTCATATCCAATCGAGTGTAATAGTTCAATTATTACAGGAATTTAATGAATGGGCATATTTAGAAAAAGCAAACCCTTGGGTTTTTTTTTTGAAAATTCAGAATCAATTCAAAAATTAAGAGGACACTGAGCAAACATTTCCTGTGTAACATGACTGTGAAGTGAATTCATTGAAAGATCTGAAATCTGAAATTAATTTTTAATACTTCATTCGGTACAGAGCACGAATTTCGAAAAATAAAATTGATTTTCAAAGATTGAAAAAATATTAAAAATTGCTTCCTG
Source organism: Gonatopus flavifemur (assembly GCA_018340375.1). Classification (NCBI taxonomy): domain Eukaryota; kingdom Metazoa; phylum Arthropoda; class Insecta; order Hymenoptera; family Dryinidae; genus Gonatopus; species Gonatopus flavifemur. Next base: position 26,257,632 of record JAFFJZ010000002.1, read on the forward strand.
AAAATTTCAAACTTCTACATGAATTTAATTTGAAGTATTTACACAGAAAATGTTTCCTCACACGGAGAAAAATGGGACTTGGAAATATAATAACTTTTATAAACAAAGTTGACACTTTTTCTTGTTTTTTTTTTTAACTAGGAACAGTACACTGAAAGAATTTTATTAGAAAAATTACCGTGAAATTTCAATGATCGAAGGACAAGTAAGAATTTTTAGAAGTATGAATGCGCATTTTGTAAAACTTATGGAAAATATCATTTTCAAATGTTCAACAACTTACTGATTTTTACAGGCTACACAGTAATTTTTTGAAGAATTTTTACTCGTCCTTCGAATACTGGAATTTCACGGTCATTTTTACAACAAAATTCTCTCGGTGTAAGGTTTAGGAGACTGGATTTTTCATGACGGTATTATGTTAATTTTATAGCAATGAAATGTATCAACACATTATCACTGTGAGGTTGACTTGATTCAAACACAGATCCCATCGTCCCTAACCCCATTCGAAGTCCAGGTCAGTGACCGTGTTTCTCAATATAATAAATTCGGTATTTCCGTGTATACTTTCAATACGCTAACGCAACACATTTTTGTTTTATTTTGAGTAGTCTTATTGAAATATAGTTTCAAATCTTTATGTTATATTCGCATTTCAATGAAACTATCCAACAGTGAGAAATTAGTATGATAAACAAGCCGCAATTTTATGAAAAATTAATGATAAATACAATATAATGTAAATTATAGTTTTGAAAAATGAGATATAGATTCTAAGATATGATCATGATGATCAAATTAGTAAAAAAAAGCAAATACTGCCATTCTGGGAAGAATGAAGATTTTACAGCCTCGAATGGGAATTAGTTGATGACTGTATAGTTTCTGTTTAACTCTACCTAGTGACGAGCCATTGCCTTGGTTAGTAGCACACCAGACCTAATAAAACTAGATGGATTTTCACTAGGGAAACCAGATCATAGGTAGATCATAGATTGATAGATTTATGAAAAATAAATTCTGCAGCAATAAACATGCATTCACGGAAAAAAGTCCCATGTAAATTTTACATTGTCTGCTGTGAATTTAACATAACTGCTCACATGAATGCGATTGGCGTAAAATTTACTTTGGAACCAATGTCATATTTACATTGTTACCAAAGTGATTTAGATGAAACTGAAACTGGTAGCCGTAGAGCTAGGAGCTGCTTTTCATAACTCTTTATACACAATTTTTATCAAGGATTTGAGGATCTGAAACGTTTGGTAGGATGCTACTCAATCGATTTCTGGTATAAACAAAGCTCCAATAACCTTGATTCAAAAGCTACAACAATCGGCCGCTAACTTTACGCCTGCTAGTTTCAGCTTTATGTAAATGAGAGAAGTGTTGCTGTGAATTTACCTTTAATAACAATGTAAATCCAACAGGATTGTGTAGTAAATTTTACATGAAATCCACACTGTAATCGTTATCTGACTTTTCATGTAATTTTTATATGGGGATTATTTTCCGTGTTGCAGTTAAAGTTACAGCTTTCCAAGACAGTAACTAACTCGAAATGAAATGAGTTAATATTCACTCTATTTTAGAAAGAAAATGCACCAGGATTTTTACAGATTCTAAAAAACATTCCAAAAGTTCTTCGAGCACTCGAATCATTTGGATCAAAGAATTCTTCAAAGGGATGTATTTTCATCACTGATTCAAACAAAGATAATTCACAATCTACAGTGATTACAATCCAAGTCGTTCAATAATCCTGGGTCACCAACAGAAACAGTTTTGAATGCGATGAGATTTTGCTTCTTAAGAATCACACCACATTGTGGAAGAAATTGGGGTGAATTTATTAAAATGTTCTGGGAAACCAAATCATCCAAGAAGCCCAATCACCGTATTTGAAAATCTCCAAATATTAGATAAATTCATCGGATTTTTCAGTAACATTACCTATCGTGCATTCACCACATTTTGAGATACACTGAAAGAAAGGTACCTAGCTGCGGCAACTAAAATTTTGTTGTCCCAGCTAAATTTTAGTTGGAAAAATGAAACAATTTATTCAAGAAGAATAAAAAATTTAGCTATACCAAATAAAATTTATTTGGTTCAACTAAATTTTTATCGACAGTGACTGAATTTCTTAGCTGTCTAACTTTATTCAACCAAACCCTTTTTCTCAGTGTATAATCCCTAGAATCTCTGCCATTTTCTTGGAAGGAGAATTTGAAAAACAATAACTTCCAAATTCCAAACATCTATGGGAATTTCATGTCCCAATATCTACAAAATCATGAGAAAATCTAAATCTGTATTCAGAATCAAATTTCAGATACAGCGGTAATTATCATCCATATTTAAAATTCTTACTCGTCAAGTAATAACTAAATGAAAAAAAGTTGGTCCCCGCTGTTCCTGATGCTTGATTGCCCTTAATTATTGCTACTTGAATTACCGAAGAACCTCTCGGTAAATTCACCGATTAATTTTATATTGTAATAATAAATAAACAGCAATGTGTATGATTATTTGAGATTCATCATAATTGAGACGCATAATCCACGAATATAGATTTTGAATAGATTAAAATATACGTATGGAGAACTTTGAGAAGCCTTTAGACCGGAAGAATGTGCTCTCTGCGACTCTGTTTCGAGGGGAGATTCTACATACCATGTGCATGTGAACCATCGTCATCATTAATAACGACCCACGTTTATAGCATTATGCTTCTCTAAACCACATATGGAATATATAGCAAAGTACTTTCTCAATTGTTCTCGTACACGTATACTTAGCGTAGAACAAATATTGCTTGTAACGATGAGCTTGAAAATGTGTATAACAATTAATTTGATTACAAGAAATATTTTTCAGTGAATTTTTGTTCACACCAGAAAACTAAGTAATAAGAATGAAAAAAAAGAAAGCAAATTATTTCGATTCGTACAAATTGAGCGAACAGTGTATCAACTTTGCTGTTTTCGATAAAGAGATGAGATTGTAAGTTCTATCATGCAGGGGTGGTTTGAAAGCATGTTTTTGAAGGAAGCGGAATATTGCCGACATCACCATATATATACGTACATTACATCAATTTATGAGAATGTTTCAAAGGGGACCATCGCCTCTATTGCTCCCTTGAATTCGCCCTTGCTATCGTACAATTTATTTATTATGAAAATAAAAACATGAATGTAATAATAAATTCTATGACAAATAATTAAATCAAACATACTCTGAGGGAAGCTTTATTTGTATAACAAATATATATTTGACTATGGCAAAATAAATTTGGTTTGCATCGAGTATACCTCTAATGACGAGCAAAGATATGTTGTGGAAAACAAATATTATGAAAAATATCTCGACTCTTAGCGTTTACTTGTATGAAGAAATTCCCAAATCTCGTATGCGAAATCAATTTCCCGTTTATATATATTTTTCAATACATCCTTAGATTGAAATTTTCTCAATCCATGTATCAGAATTTTTCATGAATTCTTTTGCAGCGTACAAGATGAAAACCACTTATGAATAAAAGAACAAACTACAACTTTGAATTCTTTGGAAATTTCTTCAGAAGAGAACTGGTTTATGCAAGGTACTATGATTTTCTCGAAAGTTGAATTGATCAACTGAACAGTCAACGTCCTCAATTATTAATCCATCCATGGATATATTTTGTGTACCATGTACGAAACAGTTGCGATGAAAAGGCGGTCATTGCACAAAAACTTTCTATATAAATAAATACAGAAAAAGGAAAAGAGTGAACATCAGCAACAAAGTAGTAACGAGGTCAGGTTCATGACAGATTTTACTCACTATTTTCATTATTATTATTACTGTTCTTCCGATTATTGTATTTCGTGCAGCTGATATAATTTGAATTACATACATAAATTCATGAAATCACTGTGGATAATGCTATAGTTCATATACTTGAAAACAACTTCGAGCAAAAACATTAAAGTGAATGAAGAAATTTCCAACAGTGTAGATATTCATTGTTCCGGTGTGAAATCAAAAAGTTTTTTTCAAAGTAATGGATCCGAGAACAATTGATGAAATCATTAAAGAATAACAAATCATGTTATTGGATGATTGTGTAGATATTTGATTCAAAAAATTCCAGCATATTTCAAATAGTGTTCTAACAATATTTATCCTATTCTTTACACCATGAATATGTGAAAGCGTTTTCATCATAATTTTACATCAATCATGTACGGTACAATCGTAAACTTTAAGAATTCCATCAGAAACATTTGGTATGAAGTAACAAGTGATATGATACGTGTATTTTATGCACCGCCCACACTTCATTTGTGTTCACGTAATCGTAATCAATTATAGCCCATATTTGATGTAAGTATCAAGTTAAATTCTTTTTGATTCATGCTTTTATTTTAGAACCATTTGATCAAAGGAGATTTTATCACGACTATAATGAAATTCCTAAAATCACATTATTCAAAATCAATCGACAAATTTTGATGAATCATTTTCACTCCATTTCATTCAGGCGGGTTAATTATCGAATGAAATGTATAATGATGAAACGCTGAAAATAGACAGCATGCTTCTTCAACAACCCTTTTGAAGTGAACTGAGGCTACACTTTGAGATGCATTTATTTGTGTGCATGGTAATTTTTTATAATTGAATTTGAAGAATGAACTGACTCAAGACCTTTTCTTCCTAGTAGAAATGCTCTAGAGTTTGTAACACCTGTGTCAGCGAGAAACCAGATTTTTTGTACATGTGATGAACGTTTCCTTTCCGTGATAAACAATTCATATATATCACGGAATGCGCGTTTCGACATTACAAGCATATAGGAAGTAAGTAAGTAAGTTGAATGATAACTCAACCAGGGACAAAATGATCAGACTTAATTATGTCTGATCGTTTAGGACAGCACGGAAAGACAAAGACTATTTTAATATTCAGAAAAGTGACACTCCAAAGTGGCAATTCAAGGAAACAGAACGTCGCTAAAAAATATTTATAGTAAGTTTACCAAAAGTTGATAGTTTTGCTCGAAGGAATAACAATCTGACCATCAACTTTTAGTATTTTCAGTAAGAATTTTTGATTTCTACATTCTTCTACGTACTTATATTTCTTTGTCATAAATAATTCAAACCTGAAAAATGCATTCAGCGGTGTTAATTTCAACATCTAATAATATCACTGTTCGATAAAGATCCTACGCCCGTTCTCTGTTTTTTTTACTTTTCACATGCTATTAGTTTTATACAATCCACGCAGTGTTCATTTTGACGCCACTTTTTGCATTGTACGCTCTTTTTCTCCGTGCGAGACACTCAACTAACACGCGGACATGAGTTTACAGTATTCTTTTTCTCCGGGGGTAAATTGAATTCGAAGAGACCGCGTGAAAAAATATGCATAGAACATGTACATAATGACGTATCACATACAACACATTCTATGTACGACACTTGAGAGACAATGTATGGGTGCTAAATCTTTCCCATACGTTAATAATACCCTCTATTCACGTGTACAAACCATGTAGTCACGTGATATAGGTAATTGAAACTTCCTGATTTTTTGACAGTATAGATTACAACTATATTGCAAAAGTTTATGCAAATATTGATTTCTCATATCATTCATGAGATGTAAATGTGGCACATATTATTTATATGAATTATGTAGAATACATGGACAACCTGGAAAATGTGAATATGCATAAACGTTTGCAATTTCATTATCAACTCATATTTGAAACAGCTATACGTACAATTTTCAAGTTGATGGATGAGAATGATTTGACTTCAAATTCTTTGAATTATATTAAAGCGACTGAAATTCATTTGTATATATATATATATTTACATTATTCGTAAGTCCAACATGATTCTTTTTGCAAAATTCATGAGCTTAGAAGGAACGTATTTGTTGTATCAATGAATATATAAATCAAGCTACTTGAATACTCTATGAACTATTGTTGAAATTATTGGTTTCTATAAGTTGACTTATCCAACACGAAAAAACGGGGCTATTAATACAACAGGAAAAATTTTGTTATTCAACAAGATATTTTTCATGCTCTGAACAAGGATATCCAGTCAGTTTTTTCAGATCCGGGAAAAAAAGAAGAATAGAGGACAAAAACTCGGATGTTTTTTTCTCCAATATATGATGAAAAAATAGCAACTTCTTTTGATTGATGGGAAATATTGTTTGTTACATAAGTTTCTGTGGGATGATTTAAAGGTCAACTACTTCGGGAAAAGTTGATTTAGTTGATTACCTTCTTTTGTCTTGATACTCCTTCGCTTTTAGTTCAAAAAAAAGCTCTCCACTCTTTCTCTTCGAAATAATAGGACACTGCCATCCTAAATCAAACGGCCGTATCTTGCATAATTATATTCAAATAAGCTTTGTACATGAAAATAATTTGAAAAAACTCAAGTAAAGATAACAGCGTTCGTATCATTTAACATGTGTAAGTTTAGATGGGTTTATGTAAAAACTTTGAATTGTAAAAAGTTCGAAACCTTGATTGAAAACAATAGCAATATACAACCTCTATTTTCAACCAAGGCTTCGAATCATTTAAAATTTGAACTTTTTTCATAGGCCCGTTTAGATAAAATGCTCAATATGTCGAAACTTCAAAATATGGAAATCCGGCCTTTTGACTTAGAACGGCAGTACAGGAGAGAAGAATAAGAATCCCAATCTTAAACAAGAAAGTCAATTGAGTAGAGACAAAAAAGATAATTAGAAGCTTTTTGAATACGAATTGTGATGTGACAATGCAATTATACAGTGTCTTTGTATCCCTAACATGATAACTTTCACTACAAGTCATTAACTGATAACTATTGCATGAACATGACATGTGATACTATGTTTAAGAACCAAAAAATGGCTATCATTTTTTCTGAATCGAAAATTTTGATGGATCAACAAACGTAATCAACCTTGTACTCAACACTAGTAATTGAGAATTAAAAAATAAAATAAAACAGAATTTTCAACTGTTCATACATCATACATGACAAAACGTAATAAGTCACTTTATAATTCCTTCATTTTTTCTGAATTGAAGTTGAATAATCGTTCGAAATGAATCGATCAGGATAGCTAAGGTTCAGACGAACAATTTGATACCAGATTCGTGAGAGATCGGAATCAGAAACATTTGTTATCATAAAAGTAACAATCATTCAAAAATGTGAATTGTTGCATTTAATCATGTGACCAACGATTTATAGTTTCATGTATTTCATATAAGGTAAGATAAGGACATTTTTGTCATTGAAAATACATAAAACACAAGAAAAAAAAAAGAAATTCTATTGGAAATTATAGCAAATATTACACTAAAAGTAGAAGGAGTGAGAACAGTTGCATTTTCCATAAGTAAATTCAATAGTTCTATTATCTTGTAAAATTTTTAATTTAAAGCCCTGAAGCACTCCGTTGCCGCGCTACACAATCAATTTTGACAATTGTCTTTTTCAAATGTACAACTATTTAAATGAATATCATTTTCAATTGAATAACTTTCCTAATTTTATTAAATCCAAAAATTTCGTAATTTTTCTTACGAACAGACAGAAAAATTTACATGCATGGAAGTGTAAGATCATGAGCATAAAACTTTCAATATTTTAATAAGGCAAATCATTAAATCTTTGGACGGTTTTCACTTATACATAAAATGCATAAAATTTGTAAATGAATCTGAGTGGTCATAAGTTTTCACTATGGTTCTTCACCTAAAAATATGTATACATTTTGAAAGTTTGGGCGCAAATATTCAAAGACTTTATTCTGCCATGAAAGTCCTTCAAGTTGATCCTTGACATAACAAACTCATCTTACATATTCTTCTTATCGAAACGCGATTTTGATTATACTATTCTTCACTATTTGAAATATTAATGTACTCTACATAAAAATCTATATTTTTGTATCTACTTCTCTCAATTTGGGAGAAATGACCGAATGATAAAAACCTATTTTAACCTTTTCGAACTTGGTGTAATTGGTTGCTCGAGAATCATTTGTAATTCTCATGCATTCGGCATAATTTTCATATAAGAACGAATCGGGCAGTTATAGGCCAACATAGCCACGTGCCAATGAACGTGTTCTTTTTTTCATGTACAGTTTTGCATAATCATATGTCCATTCATTGATAATGAGCACTAATAGCTTCAGAGTAGTAGAACATCATTGTTGTCCGATCGATGACCTCGCTATTGTATGCGTGTAAATGAATATAATTTTGACCGTGAATTCATGAAGTTAAATACAAAGAGATTCATGTTCCAAAAAAGGACATGAATGATGTATCGAATTCGTGCAAGGTGATATCCCCTTGAGATCAAATTTGGTTTCAATTTATTAATAAAAATGAACATATTAACTCAAGATGTATTCATCCTTGTACCAACTGTTTATTATGCTTTCTTTCTCGCAAATTTTGGAATAAGCAAATTTTATAATATAAGAAGAGACAACAATGAACACTTATGTTCACTTTAAGGCGAATTCAATTGGAAACAGACAAAAAAGCTCCTTATAGTTCAAACATTATCGAACAAGCGACATTAAACACTGAATAATTAAATGAACTTCCAAGTTCTACTAGAACAAACGAATATTTGCGGATGAAATCAATGACGACCTTGGAAATACACAACTTGACTTGAACCACCCATAGGAATTATCAATATTGATGAAAAGTAGAGAAGTACTTGAATACATTGTCTTTAGGTCATGGCACGTTACTTTAGTCTCAGTTTTTGGATGAGTTGGATAGACAAAACCGACAAGAATCAGTATCTATATCATTATTTCTAACCCTGTGAACAAATTCAAGTTTGAAAGTGGTTTACCGAAACGTTATTGATGTGAAATTTAAAACAAAATTTTTTAACAATTCAAATAAGAGAAAATTCAGAAAAAGCAATGAATTGTTTCTTCAGAACAAGTTTGATTGAAACTATAATCTTGTTAATTCAAAGATATGATACAACTTGTTATTATGATGGAGCTGAAACTAGCAGCTAAAGCTAGCAACCAAGTAAGGTAGAATTTTCAACAAAACCTTTTGTTGAAAATTCAAGCAATTCAAATGTACAGTTGAAAGCTGCTGAATCGATTTTGGGTATGAAAAACTCTCGAGCACACTTTAATCAAAAGCCTCGACAGTTGACCGTTAGCTTTTGGCTGCCAGTTTCAGCTTCATAGCAACCAATTTTTGTAACTTTTGATTGAAAGTTGTTGAAGCTTCGTCCATACCAGAAATCAATCGAATAGCATCTCATTAAACGTTTTAAATCCTTGAATCTTCAATAAACGTTGAATGTAAAAAACTATGACAAACGGCCGCTAGCTTCACGGCTGCCAGTTTCAGCTTCATGTTATTATGGGATAAAAAGAGAACTTTGAATATTCGAAAAAATTTATCATTAAATTCGAGAAAATTGAGAAGGCTGAAAACAAGAATTGTTACAAAATTTGTAACTTGAGGATCTTTCGAATAACCAAAAAAGGATAATTAATAATCTATATCAAAGTAATCGAGCCACAAGTGGGAATGCTTCAGAAAATTACTATGCATTCTGTAAAATTTATTGTAAATTTTTCTCAAAATTGTTGGAAAATTAATCGATTCTCCAGGCTTTACAATAATTTTTCGAATAATTTTCACTTGTCCCTCAATTATTAGAATTCCATGATAATTCTTACAATTCTTTAAATGTAGAATTAGACGGATCGAACCCTTCTTTGAAAAATTAATGAACCCACCAAACTATCTGGGAATTTAAAGACCTAGAAGACAGTTTTCTGCTTCAAAAATTCTTCCCAATTCTGAAACAAGAATAAAAAGAATGAAAACACTCTTCCGATATCATACCAAAACCTGTTTCTGAATGTCAAAATCATGTCTCAGAGGTTATGTGAATATTTCCAAACTCCATCAAGAGACCCAAAAGTAGTCTGACTTAATGGTGAAATTTAAAACAATTCGTGGAAGGTTGGAAAATACGTCAGCATTTTTAGATTACCATTTAAAATTCTTCAATGCAATTAAGGTTATAACTACAGTATCATATGAATATGTTGAATGATGTCAAAAAGAATTATGGACAGGAGAAAAATTCAAAACATGAAATAACAAAAACAATGGTGTTGACAAAATCTAGCGTCTGTGTTTCAAGGATTTCCCAAGATTACTCTCTGCGCAGATCAGAAGAAATCTACAGAGGATTGAAACATCGGGTGAAAGTTTCATAACGCTTCATGGAATTCAAGTTGATTTTATTCTCCCTTGAAATACTATATTGTACGGTTCAACACATACTTTACAATCAACTAAATGCGGTAACTTTGATCGCATTATTTTTCTGCATGTGCTCGCTCGTAGTTGATATTCTATGAATGAAAATTCTTTCGTAATGATGTAAAGAGAGCTATTTGCACAACTATTACATGTTTTTGTGTGACGTTGGCAGTGGATGCAGTGACAAAATGAACTTGTAATTCGAAAGATCTCAAGTTCAAGTTGAGGTAAAAAAACATTTTTTTTTCGTTTCACCTTCACGAGAAGAGAATAAATCAATATTCCACAACGAGGTATTTTCGTCCTAATGACCGAAATATCGAAATAAATATAACTCTCGTACTTTATTGAAAATGAAAAACAATTCAATGAGATATTTCAAATGATACAAATTATTATCTACTATAGGGAAAGCAGAATCAATGAAGAGACTAGAGACTAAATCTCGACTCAATTTTTTTCAATTTCCATTGTTGCAGATTTTTTCAATAAATTCGAATGAAAATAAATAAATGATCAGTTCGTGTGGTATAGTTTTGTGAAATTGAAATTCCAAATTCTCAGGTGGTATGAGATCATTGATGTCAAAACAACTTGGCTTTATATTTAAATGGAAATTGTTACATAATATTTCTCAATAAAAATAGGAAGGAAGCATGTAAGATATAATAATGCACATAAGTGCATCCGATGATAGTGCACTGACCAGAGAATTAAAACAGTATAGGAGAAAAAGTACACGTCATCAGCTGATATGTGCACTGACACGGAACTGCACTGTTGCATTCTTCTCTTGAACCGTATAATGAGAGGAGAATCAACTCTTGCTAAGTTTTATGTTTAATTTTTTCCGACTTAGATTAACATGAAATCTCGTGACTTTGAAATGCAACACGCAACAACGACCGATGAATGAAAACAAACAGAAGAGTGCATGAACTTATTTATTTTCATTTTAAATAAAATACTTACGATGCAAATGAAACTTTCTCATGAATATTCTGACTATTTTTGAAAACTGATTAAATGAATTGGATATTGAACTCCTTGTGAAGGAGAGAATATATGTATGTTTTATATGGACATTGGTCAGGATTTGTCAATCGGTTTACCCAATTCCTCTAAAATATACAGCTCTACTCCGGAAGCTTATACTATTAAATCACAGCATTGCTGCCATCAAAGCGCTACAGCTATAACTTTTTTCAATTCCCTGAGAGAAATCAAGTTGGTTATAGTGTAAAAAATGTTTATGGGAAAATTTCTATATATTTATTTGAAGTGATTAACACAGACATGCGTTGGTAAGAAATTTTCTATACTTATTTGTCAGTTCACTATGAAATGATGGCAATAATGCTATGAAGTTTGGATTATTTAGTCAAATTTATGGAGAATTTCATAAATATGTACCGCAAAAATTGATTTCCCGTCCAGTGATTGAAATTCTCCGGTTACCGTAAATATTATCCCGCGTAGAGAAAATCAGTATGACAGAGATCTCACAGAAATTATGGCTGAAAATCTGATAGCGAGCTTGCAAAAGTATTGAAGCGATTTGGGAAAGATCTTGGCGAGGATTTTCTCAAAAAGTGAGGAATTTGGAACTCTCCCATACTTTTAAGAGATTAACAAAATATATGGGAAGTCCCAAAACCCTTCAAAGAAGACCCTCGACAAGATCTTTTCTAAATCGCTCCAATACTTCCGCAAGATTGCTACCAGATTTTCAGCCAGATTCCTCTGGAACCCATGTCATACTATACTCTCCAAATTTGGAAGAGCGAAAAATCACGTATTTCACTCCACCAAGTTTCAGAAGTGAGCCAGTCCGCTTCGAGTGGGATTTTCACTCGTTTCGAGTGAACCCTCACTCTTTTAGAGTGAAAAATTGACTCTAAAATTTGAGTGGCTGTGAGTTTCTAACCTCAAACCTTGAAATATCACTCTAAAAGAGTGGAAATTTTACAAAAAATTTCGACAGGCTCACTTTTGGCTGCACTCACAAAAAGGATTTCTTGAAATGAGCAAATTTTTCTTGTCCCTGGGACAAAACTCATTTTTTCCTTGAGCCTAGAAAATTTTATTTGAATCAAGAAAAGTTCGTTTTGATTTCAAAAGGAAAATGTTCTCATTTCAAGAAATCCTTTCAGCGAATGTGGCTGAAGAGTGAAATCTCACTCTACAAATTTTATAGAGTAAAATCAGGTAATTCGGTAAAAATAGGTGAGATATTTTCCATAATTTTCTGGGAATTTACTATTGAATTGCCATGAAAATTTTATAAAGAAAAAATTTTCACATCAATTTAAGGTGGATTTCTTACGCATTTATTGAAAATTGATTTTCCATATGGATGATTGGATATTTCCGATTATTTTTACAGATCAGTTGAAGTACAATCGCGTATTCTTCCTAATTAGGACTGATGAATTAGAAGAATATAAAAAGTACTAGACGGCAACAGTGCATTACAGCAAGGCTGCGGAAGAACAAGCAACGTCCAATCGCTTGAACGATTTTGTATGAGCTTCTATGAAGATACTAATTAGCAGCAAATATAATATAATTACTTGTACTTTGTTGGAGGAATAATTTGGGGAAGAAACTGATCAAAACCTTTGGTTCTACTTGTTTGTGGAATTGCTGAGAATCAGGCTGAAAAACTTCTTTTATTTTTTCAGAAATCAATATTTACAAATTAACCTTCATTGATTTATCTAGCAGCATAATTTGCAATCTACAAAATTTCCATAATAAACTTCTGTTCAATATGAATTCCTAATTCTAATTCATCAAAGAGAAATTTCCACATTTTAATTCCTGAAAATGATTGATGTGAGAAGAATCAAAACCACTGAGCGTTATGAACTCAATTTTCAATATTATTAGATTCTCCCGACTTTTGCCATTCAATGAGGTACAAACACTGGATTGATTCCATCTTGGCCTTGCAGGAGGTGAGTAAAATAAATGGCTATATCTCCGTCACTCGATAATATTCTTTCCCGAATGTTCACTGTAACAAATGTGCGGAATTCTTCTCCACACTGTTGGTGAATCTCGTCCGTTCCTCGTGGAAGAATTGTTTTTCCATCAAAAATGCACGGAAAAAAATGACCACGTAAGAATTACATGAAAAGTGAGGTTATAATTATGGTGTGGATTTCATGTAGAATTTACTCCAGAGTCCTGTTGGATTTACATTGTTATCATGGTTACCATGGCAACTCGCCTACCATTTACTTCAGTAGCAATGTACACATAACATTGGTCCCAATATGAATTTTACTCCAATTGCATGCACTTCAGCAGTTATGTCAAAATAACAACAACCAATGCAAAATCCACACGTCATTTTTTTCCGTGTGAGGGATTTTTCCACCACTTTGAGGAATTATTTTGTTTTTTGGGTGTTGAATCCTCTACAAATGTAGGACAAATTCACCAAATTATGGTGAAAAATTCTCCATCTATGGAGGACTTTTGCTGCCACCATTTTTTGGGGGAAAATTCCACAATAATTTGTTACAGTGTTGATAAATCAACAATCAAAGAATTTTGAACAATTTGAGTATATTTCGTATAATCATGAGATTCATTATTTGTTCACAGGCGCTTGATTTACCCATTTACTTCACTTCATCCCTACTTTTTGACTGAAATTTCATCCAATACTTGTAGTTAGAATCTTCTCAAAGACTCGCCCGAGAATGCAAAAGAATGTTTTATCCAAAATACCAATATCAAAATTGTAATTACAGGTCTCACCCCACTTTTTCATAATAATTGAAATATCTTTTGAAAGAAAGAATTTTACAAATATCGATTAATTACTGGATGGCGGAATATTTTCTCATCATCAAGGTGCATTCTTGAATAAAATGATTCAAAACATTTGGATGAAATTTCAACACTCTAGCATTCTTTTGTTAAACAACTCCGCATGACTTCCTTTTGTTCATTTCTTCGTCATATTTTCCACCGACTGCACTCACATGAAATTCCCGTATTCCACCCTTGGTGACAAAGAATTAAAATACTTTTAATACGTGATAATGAGCATGGCCGATGCGGGTCAGAAGCACAAAGGCTGTGAAGAAATAATAAAAATTGATTAATCTCTTTTATTTCTTACATAATATTCCATTTTTTTGTTCTCCGCGGACTTTATACGAATGATTTTATATTCATAAATAATCGTGAACGAATGCATTTATGATTTCCATGTATAAAAAGTTTATAAACAAGATAAAATAAATGAAGGAATTCGTTCTTATCGCTTCATGAAAATAGGAGATTGTTTAGTATTGTTTGTAAAACGATGATTATCAGGTAATTCACTAAGGAATGTGACGAACAAAACCACGTGGGTTGTAAATCGGAGTGCACTGGTTAAGAAAATCAAAAAATATAATCACCAGTGCCCTGTCAATACCGCCAAAAGAGCACTCTCTTCTTGCCCTTCAAGACCGACTGAACTTTGAAATCAACGAGCTAGTTCAAATACGCCAGTACGCTACTGATGGCCGCAAGAGACAGCCTCCACCCCCTCCCCATGTTTCTTTTCTATTCTTGTTTTTTACTCGACAGACGTTGAGTCCATCTACAGGAACATCGCGTCTCCAGATACGGTACCAAATCCACTACTCGCAGGTAAATATCGCCTAACGCGTAATGGAATTTCTCAAGTCACTTGAATATCTTTCATCAAGCGTACATAAGTCTGTCGAATCTAACACATGCGTTTCACTTGGTCGATCAATCATGGCAGAGTATCTAATCTTTACAGAGAAATAATCACTCAAATCTGTGCACAAGTTATATACAGGGTAGCTTCATTTTTCTCCGCGTTTTTGCGTGTATAATCATTTTCTCATATCTTTTCTGTTGTAAATAATTGATCCACAATAACTTAATTTCAACCTTGATTCAATTGTCACACTTTTTTTCTTTATTGAATCCAAGATATATTCGCAATCTTCGAAGCTAAGTGATAATTGCGAGATAAAAAGATAACCCACTTTACAAAATTGTTTCTTGTTTCAAATCGAAAGCTATTTCAAAGCATGATGGAATAACTATTTAATATCAAGTTGATATACGAATTTCAGGAAATTCTCATATTTTTTCACATAGAAAATCTATAAAATCCTACCTTGAATATCACGATTAAAGATTGATGAACAAGTATAGAACAATGATCAGTTTCTCGTTATTCATTATAATACTTTAATCCACTCTCATTTGATATTGTTCACCAGAACAAGAAAAATTACAATAAAAATCATACTTGAATCATTTTTAATTATATAATTCTTATTGCAATTTTTTCATATGTCTATTGAGAGATAAAATTCAAGTGATCTGTTATTCTTGTAAAGAATAAATGATTCCTAATTTGAATCAGGTTAATTTTCCAATAGTTCTTTTCAAGTTGATCAAACAGTGACGACACATTTCGAAATTTTAATACTAAATCGTATGTGATAAGAACAAAAAGCAAATTAATTTGAATCTCTTCGATAAAACTCCTATTGCGAATCTACAATTCTAGAATGAACGAAGAAATGTTATTTTCCGCATACTCGGAACAGGTGTTTTTATTTCTCATCAATGAAACAATTCTACTTTTCAATATTCAAAAGAATAAATATCATGAAGTGGACTAGAGAACTGGAGATTTTCCATCATTTCATTCGTTTGCAAGCTTACCTGCAAAACACTTGTTCAAAGAAATTCGTTGTAACAAAAACGTTCCTAGCGAGATCACCGATCCAAGTCGACTAAACAGTTCGTTTCCCAACGAGCATGATCACGGGAGGAAATTATCACTGTGAACGATCCAAGGGTCAAGAATGGTGAATATGAATGTGTGAGTATTATATCCAAAGAGACAGGAACTGAGGTATATATCTATATGTATATAGATACATGTGTACGTGTGTACGGTGCACTTCAAAACGGTCGACGAACGACTAACTCTTCTCGTATCTTTCTTGATACATACGGTTTAGTTATGTGAAAGAGTTATTACAACTTTCTGATCGATCTTTGAGCTTTGATCCTTGATTCATGGACGCGGAGATCTCACAGATTTTCCCTGCGCTCAAGAAAAATATAGCCTACATCGCCCATGATCGAGTGATCTTTTTCGGAGATTCTCAACCTCGTGTATGAAGTTTCATTCAAAAATATGGAAAACTTAACCTTGAACCAACGCAGAAGGAAGAACACCAAATTTTGTCGGAATGAATGAATAACCAATGATTTTTTTGTTACATTTGCATAAAAGATTCATTCAAGATTACATCACAATCATTTCTACGCCGGTGTTGAATTACCAAATTGTATTGTACGAAATAAACAAACAAACACGGATAACCTACATGATTCCGCCAAAGTTGCCGACTACCGGTTAAAATATAATCTCTAAAATATACATTTTAAAATCTCTTGATGAAAATTCAATTGACATTCTGGTTTCACAGTTAGATTTGGAATAATGAGAATTTAAATAAGGATGTTACTCACAATCTTTGATTGAGGAAATTTGAGGAAAATGGTTTTTTAATTCATTCGCCACGTGTCTTTCCGTCAAGTAGGCCAACAACGATGGATCATGCACTTTCAATGCGAACTGATAAATCACTAAGAATGTAATTTGAAACTGTTATCTAGCACTTTTTTGCTTTTCATTTCATGAGATAATAAACACTCGACACTTCATTGGATCTCAATATAAAGATTCTACGTGACAACTAATTCGATCGGACGTAAAGAGAATGAAGGAGAGCGTTTAATCCAAATCGACTGGATTCATCGATGGGAGAGAAACACTGACAGAGATCACTTGGTACAGTTCTCTCGTGAGTGTACATACCTGATGCTAAGGCAGCGGCCATATTGAAGGCTTTTGACTAAAGGGAATTAATCCAGAGATAACCAGCAAAGGTACCTTGAGATTTCACAAACACTTGACAAGGTGATCGCATACATAACCTATTATTTTCGCACCAAGTATGTTTTTCAATTGAAAACTAAACGCACGATATTTGATCAAGGAACCTCTGCGTGTACATCGAGTGGATTTAAATCACATAATTTATTCATTTATTTTACCTTTTTATCCTGCTTGCATTCAAAAGAACAACATTTTCCTTGTTTTCTTTCATTTATATTTCGTGTATTGACAAACTGCGATCAAACTTGGAACATAACACGCGACCGTAACACACGTTCCTTCCAACACGGTTCAAACAGATTTACAGACAGGTCTTGTTTGCTCGACAGAGCGATCTCGTTCCTTCTATACACACAGTGAGCCACCGGCCTTCTTATCCACGTGAACCAATCGCGAAGCTCGTTACAATGGGCGGGGATGTGGCGTGATCCTTGGTGACGTCACTCGCTCTACGATCGATACTCCTTGCTGGTTGTATATATATATACATACATATACGTATAAACACCCCAGGATGCATCAAAGGGATTTTCCCAATGTCAAAGTTGGCAAACCGAATATTCAAATTCAAAGGTTAGAATCGTACGGAGGATTTTGAACGCAAAAGAACCTTTGATACCTACGGTAGTGAAGTATCAAAGACGGGAAGATTTTGTATGTTATTCGCACCAGGATTCAATTTCACTGTAAAATTGTGTTGCTGAAGTTTGAATCGTTTATCGAAACGAATTAGTGCTCGAACAACACAATATTCGGTTATTAAAGACCAAAAATCTTGCGGTACATTTTTTAAACGATGTTTCCAATTCCAAGGAGTTAATTCGAAGTGACAAATAATTATGGTTCATCAGATTTTGTGACGTTAAAATTTCGGTTCATTTCTGTAAACGATTCAAACTCCAAGAATATGTAAAATTGAACTTGGAATTTTGACCCCATTCATAACAGTTTGCGAATGATTTAGGTACAAATGGCGAGGAGGAGAGTAAGATCCATGTGCGTTGATTTTTGTAGACGGAACCGCAAGCCATTAGACTCACGCGTATATACAGTCGACGAGTCATGGTATATTCCCTAGCGAATTACTAGCAAACTGCGTACATGATGATGCGCTTTCGGACCTCAAACTCTTTACGCGTAGAATGTTACCTGGGTCAGTACCTATAGACACTAGTCCTATAACATGGCCCTTACAAAACGACGCATCTGGATGAGGTGTTGCGTGTACCCTGGTTAAAAGAATCCATTACTTCTGACAAATGAAATTAAATGAGATTTGGCCAGAACATTGTCCGAGAATCAATGAGATTTGGCCAGATTCAGTGAGATTTGGCGAGAATCGACTGTTCTTTCTGACCAAATCTCATTGACATTTGCTGGATGAGATTCGGCCAGAACATTGTCCAAGTTCAACTGTAATTTAGTGAGATTTGGCGAGAATCAATGGTTTTTTTAAACCAGGGTAATCCCTAGGAGCACAAAACGTTCGTCAAATATATTCTCAGAACGTTTGCAGGACGTTGGAATATTCTAGGAACATTCGAACAATATTTTAGGCATATTGGTGTTATCCCAGGTAGCAGACGCACGTTCTGAGAATTTTCTGAGAATATACGTTGAGAATATTCGAATATTCTTTGGAGATTCTTATTTCAAGCGAATATATTCTACGCACATTCTCAGAATGTTTGAATGGGACTGTTTCAAATATTCTCAGAATATGATGCCACGGATATTGTGGGAATATCAGAAAAAAATTCTGTTGAAATAAGAATTCCCGTCAATATAAACTTCTGCATGTCACCGAAAACTACTTCACAATCAATTTTTTTTATCATTAGACATCTGTAATCATGAATGGTTAGCAATATTATGAATTCACATAGAGAATCATAATATATACGGTATTTCTCAATATTTTATTGCACTTTTGAGGATTATTTTTCACACATGGCACTCTCAGAGAACATTTGCAATATTAAAATACACGACCATAGATTTATTATTCCCAAAACAAAAATTAAAATGATAAATTGTCCAAGGGTCTGTAGCCTGTCAACAACATTATCCGCTATTAAGGGGTAATATCACCTTGTAACCAGACAAACTGAGCTTCATTTCAAAGGCCTACTGTGGAGTCAAAAAAATTTTTTTTAATATGAGGTTTTGTACTAATGAAAGTACTAGTCTTTAGATATGAGAAACATATTTTATTTGATTTTTTAAATAAAAAATAGAGGCTTGGAAGTAGACTGAAAAAAAGCCGTTTCTTTTCATACACCTGCTCGGCCGTACCGCTACAGGCCACAGTTTTTGATCTAGAACAAAAAACCAAAGATTTTCTTAAAATATATGGTGAAATCTATAGAATATCGTAGGATGTTTTTGAAAAATGAATTTAAAAAAAAATGGCATCGTTTTGAAGTTGCAGAACCTGTTTTCTCTGAAAAAATCGATCGAAAACCGGCTATAAAATCGGTTCAACGCCAAATATCGAAAAAATCCTACGATGTTCTATAGATAATCATGTTTCCAAGATATAGTGAAAATTTCAAAGCAATCGGTTGAAAATTGGCAGTTATCGGTACGGCCAACTCCAGAGATATGGTTTTGAGATAAACGCGTTCAAAGTTTCAAGTAGTATGTTTGTAGTGAAATTTTTGTTTAAACAAATGCTCTTTCAGTCTCTACATAAGATCAGTAGAGACATCTATTACTCAAAATTGAAGGCTTGGAAGTAGAAATTATCGGTAAATTCCATACAAACGAAATTTCAAAACTCTTACCGAAAAACCCCAGCGCTCTCCAACTATCGCTTATTTCGCTCCTCAACTATGCGCAAAAAATCGTTATTTTTATAAACTTAAAATATTTTCTCCCCTATAATCGACATTTCCTATCATTCTTAGATAGTTTAGGAAGTGTTTAAGCCAATAAAAAAAAAGTGAAAAAAAAAGTCACAAGGTGATATTACCCCTTAATGGATTCATGTCATCACGATATCTGCGCATGCGCTGCTCATCAATCTCCCTACAAACTTTGTACGCATATTGTACGAACGTTCCTAGAATATTCGGAACAGTCTCATTCAAATGTTCTAAGAATATTTACGAATCTCCTACGCCCTTTGTGAAAATATTCGATCAAGTACATTTTACGGATGTTGTGAGAATATTCTCAGAATATTCTGTGTTACATGGGACTTGGGATCAGGGGGCATAATCTCAATTCAAATAATAGCACAGAGTTCGTCGATAAATTCTTGAAGAACTCTGTGCTATCTGGGAAGTCTGAAATTTAAAGAAGCGTTTGTGGCGACGTCCGAGTTGAGCCTTATCCAAAATGTCCCACAGATCCTGATAGATTCCGGTGAAAATTCTGTGTGCTTCCGTCGGAAATCATTATGCCTCCCAAACAGCACCGAAAGTTCTTAAAACGCTTCAAAAACGTGTCCAAAGTCCCACAGATGTTGGTTCCCAAAAGTATGTTCGCCAAACATCTTAGGAACATTCATTCAATTTGTTGGGGAACATTGTTTACACATGCTATGGTACGTTTTGAGAACGTCTTTGAGACGTTATATTAAAACCAAGTATTTTATCTCTAATCTATACAAATGTATATTTATAGTTTTACTGGGGAAAAAAGTACCAAACAACCATAAAAATATGTTCCCAAGTAACACAAGAACTTCTTAGATATGCTATGATTATTCAGTGAATGTGAAAAGAATGTGCAAATAAGATTATTTTAGATAAATTCGCCAAGATATTTTATGAAGGTGCATAGCCCATGATTATTCGAAACAGTCTCATTTGGAGGTTCTAAGCATGTTCGTAGGAGTTTCCAAACACGTCCTTAGCATTTTTAACGTCTTGTGTTGCTTGGGTTTGGTATTGAATATTTGGCAAAATTTCATTCCAGAAGTTCAAAACTATTGGCAGAATGTAAATTATCAAAAATGAAGTCAAGATAATTAAGATTCACATAACCTCAAAATCGACGCGAAAGAAAATTTCATTGCATGCAATGTATTGAAAAGATTCAAATGTAATTTATCAAATCTATATTGACACAGGTTTCATCGCGGTTCATTTGCATCTCCTTCAAATGGAGAATATTGAAAGATTTGGCACAAAATTGATCATTAACAAATTCTCATTTTACATGTTTCAGAAGCCTTCCGAAGTGTGTGACCCGGGGCGTTAGGGGCGTAGAATGAACCAATAGGAATCCGCAGTTCACACCCCAGACCAAACACTTCGGAAAGCTCCTCATAAACGTCTCATGGAAACCTAAATAAGACTATGCCGGACATTTGTACATCTCTGGTATACACATGTGATGTTTTTTAAACGTCCCGGAACATTTTTAGAACATTCCAATGTTTCAGAAGACGTCCCAAGTAGGACAAGAACTTCTCAAATATGCTATGGTGGCTCTATGAATGTGAAAGGAATGTGCGAATGAGACTATTTTGGATAAATTCGTTAGGATATTCTATGGAGGTGCATAGCACATAATTATTCCAAACAGTCTCATTTGGAGGTTCTACGCATGTTCGTAGGATTTTCCAAACTCGCTCTCAGCATTTCTAACCTCTTCTGCTACTTGGGGTTCCAAGGATGTTGATAGGTACCTCCCGGTGCTGTATGGGCTGAGACAAAAACCGACCAAATCCTGCACAGACTGGAATTCTAGACAAAACCAAACAAAACCTGACGGATTCCGGTCAACATTCTGTCCGGTTCTGTCGGAAATCATCATGCCTGGGACAAAAACCGACCAAATCCTGACAGAAAATTATTTGTCGGACATATGGAATAAGGAAAACACTTGAACTATTTCATATGTGTACACTTACACTAATTCAAGAATTGTTATTATTGGTCTTTCAGTAGTGTTAGAAAGTGCATGTAACGTTAATTCAGGTCACTTAACTTGGGCGGCGCCACAAACGCTCCTCCAAACTTCACATTTGAGTATATGCCCCCTACTTGGGATCAGTAATGCCAGAAATTCCAACTTTTGTCCCCTCCATCAAGATATTTTGCCTCTACACCATCGAATTTCTTTTGACGGCGGCTTCATTGTGTGCGTGAAATATCTATACAGATGGGGCTTGATGGAGGGAAAAACTTGGTTTCTGACATCACTGCCCAAGCAACACAGGAGGTTAAAAATGCTAAGAACGTGTTCGGAGAATCCTACGAACACGCTTAGAACTTCCAAATGAGACTGTTTTGAATAATTATGTGCTATGCACCTCCATAGAATATCTTGCCGAATTTCTCCAAAATAGTCTCATTTGCATATTCTTTTCACATTCGCGGAATCATCACAGCATATTTGAGAAGTTCTTGTGTTACTTGGGTGCTTGGAATCCCTGCTGAAAATGTCAGGCACATCCGGACAAAAAAAAGTTGTCAGGCTTTGAACGATTTTTGTCCCAGGAAATCCGGTCAAAAACTGACAAAATTTCTACCTGGTTTCGTACGGAATCACTAAACATGGAATATTCTGTTAAAAACTCGCAGAAAAAATTTGTCAGGTTTGGTTTGCATTTTCAGCAGGGATGTGTTGGCGCGTTCAAAAAGTGACGCATCTGGATCACCACCTGCATGCAAACTGCCCGTGAGTCTGGGGGCAGGGAGGTCTTCAGAATGCTATTTGGGCGCAGAAAAGTTTACAATTGAAGAGAGGAAAGTATCATTAATCAAACTGTACTGGCTACTCGGGGAAAAAAGAATTAGGTCTGACCAGATCTCATTTTTAGTCAGATTGAAACAGATTTATTGAGACCTGAAAACTGCGATTTTGGCTTGTGTTTGTCAAAATATATGTGCAAAATCGAATCTATATACAGACAGATATCACAAAATTTATGATAATTGAACCATCAACTGCCCATTGAGATTGAATGTAATATTCAATTCAGATCTAACCAGATGTGCCAGGACCTAATTGGATCTACTGAGATCTGAGCAGATCTAATCTGATCCAGTGTCGGCAATCTTCGGAGGCTCATTCAGTTCTCAGTTTCTTTTGCTTTTTAAGGGGATACTAGTGGCGTGACAGCAGCCGAATCATTTATAACAAACTACGAGCAAACGCTTTAATTGAATCAAAATATCGCTCTGTACAGTTTTTCTACTGGAGTCGGAGAAATGCTGTACACAGCGATATTTTGATTCAATTGAAGCGTTTGCTCGTAGTTTGTCATAAACAATTTGGCTGCTGCCACGCCGCTAGTATCACTTTAAGAATTATGATGGAATCTTAATTTTCCCCCGAGTAAACCTCGTGTAGGAGACCAAACATAATTCCCAACCGGGGACCTTGATGCAAGCCAGTCCGACACTGATCTGATCTTTCAAATCAGATCTACTTAGATCTATTGAGATCTGTGTAGATGTAATGATTTTTTTCCGGAAAACTTTTTTACACGTGATATCAGATTCCAATCAGTATTTCATTAGAACTTGTCGCAGTTAAAGTCTTTCATCGAAACAATATTTCAGGAAAACTTGATTAAAAATTGATGAAATAAAATGGTTCTGTGAATTTTAGTTTCCAACAGCATTATACGAAAGCATCGTTTTGAGAAATGTTTGTATACTTCATGTGGCATCTGCTGGGGGCAGTAGATTTTGTAATACTGTTCAACAGGCATTCATGTTTGCCAATTTAAAATCACTCATAAATTTTAGACTTCCACAATTCTGAATTTTGAATTCGATATTTCTGAGCTCCATAAAGAATAAATACGTAAGGAAAAATATGAATAGGGAATATAGATGAAGGAGAATACATTAAAAGATATATTCATTTGGAAATCTAGTTTAGGAAAAATAAATTCGGAAATTTGTCCAAAAACGGAGAGTGGAAATTGATCGACAACAAACTGTTTTTATTCAAAATAAATTTATATAAATTCCCTGGAAATTTTGCATTGAATTCATCACATAAATATACTTTATTCATATACTGCTTATCTTTATTATTTTTCAAGTGGTCCCTATAGCCTCTTTAAATGTCAATAACTCAATAAAATATGTACAGATTGTACATATTTTTTCAATTCATGTACAGTTTTGAAATAATCAATAAAACTCCACAACTATATTGGATGGAAAATCCGTTTGCCCAGAAATAAATTCAAAAATATCGATAATTCATGAGTTTTTGATAATTATAAATGTTCATGAAATAATTAATGTTAATAAGAGAGCGCAGGAAATACAATATTAAATAATCAACAATTAAACTTTATTAAAAACAATAACAATAACAACAACAATAAGGATCAAATTTTCCCAACAATCCGTATAAACAAATTTTGTTATTTTCGATTTACTTTTATATAAACTGAACCTTTCGTTGCCGCGCGTTGCTCTATGAGGCCAAACTGTGTTACTAGAGAAGAGTTCATTATCGTTTACGTCATTGAACGATCAAGTGTCTGGACCTACGGCATTATTAACATGATTCAAATATTTGCTTAATATAATTAAAAATGATAAATGACAAACAAATAACAAACACATATATTTGTATGTATTCATATATGCACGTATATAGACGCAGCAAATCAACGTGTTCTCATTAATTGATCATCACGATGCGGCTAAAATCACTAAAAGCAGTGCAAGGAAACAAGCGAGCGAAACGATATAATACGTTGTTATATCAATGCTGTTAGTAACAAAAGAAACAACACACATCTCGTTTGATGAATCTGAACATTTGGCATCAATCATCTTGCATTCTTTAGTCTCACCTTCTCTATGGGTTGATGAATCATTTTTTTCTTGATTTCCCTTTTGGCTTGTAGGTAAAACAGTTTTCTGTTGATCACAAACATCGCCTTGATGCTGTTCATCGACATTAGGTGTTGTCAAACTTTGGTTCATACATGTTTGATATACTTCGTTGTTGTTTCTTCGTCTACATAAATTATCTGCTTCTATTTCTAAATTTCGAGTAACTCTATTTAGTTCAGCTGCCGCATTCTTAACATCGTCGTTTTCAAACGAAATCATAGCTTCGTCGTGTTGAGGCACCGAGATAGGATTTTCAAAAGTAAATGGCATCAAAAAATCATCAACGGGATCTTGGTCAATAGTAAAATTTGGACTTTGATGTGTTTCATCTGGTGAAATATCTTCCTTAGGTACTAGAACTGCCTCTTTTGCTTGATTTTGTATAGTTGTCACATCGAGTGAACTCGAGCTCAAGTCTTGTGAATGATTGTCATTTTCTGTAGTGATAATCAATTCTTCGATTTGACACAAAATTGGTTCATCTTTATGCGTGGAGATCTTGATCTCTTCCTTAGGTGCTAAATGAGCCTCTTGAATTTTGTACATGGTACATTGATTTTCTACGTGTTCTTCAATGTGCAAAATGTTACTGGTATCAGTTTTATTCTTTTCATCCATCAACAGAGATATTTCTTCTTTATTGTTGTCATTAGTTGCAGATTTTTCCTTATTTTTATTGGTTTCACACATTTCTTCTAGAGATATATTATTCTTCTTAGGTACTAAAATGGACTCTTCGACTTTAAAAGAAACTGAGTGATCCTCATCGTTTTCTTCCTCAATATAGGCACTTGGTTTATGTATGTTAGTTTCCTCTAAAATATTTGTAGATTCTAAATCAGGCTTTTCATATTCACACGTCAATAACTTATCTTTATTCGTATCTTCTTCAGTCATAATAGTCGAACTACGTGTACTAGTTGTTTGCGAAACATCATTTTCCGTCGTACATGAGCTTTGAGCAAATGACTTTTTATTAACACTATTATCCATTATGTGATCAGCAACACAGCTAAATGCTTCTGCTATTAATTTAACATTTTCATCCGCTAAGCGTAGGTAATAATCAAGTTTGTTATCTTCAGTCTTCGAAGTATCAGTTTCATCTTGTAAATTGAATAGAGATTCAAAATCGTCTGTACCTCCAATGCAGGTTGATTCATTTCTTGTTTCACTATCATAAGATTTAGAATAATGACTACCGAGAGATTCAATATGTATAATAGGAGATTTACTTTCTTCTTTGACTTTACTTTCATTTTTAGTTTCTTCCGTGTCAGACCAGTTTGCTAAATTCACCAAATTTTGACACAACCGACTATAAGTAGTGAAATCCGACTGTACGCTTTGATTCTTCGATTCTTTGGATGACTCAACTTTGTTGTCCTTAGAAGCCACATTCCCGGAAGTAATAACATCGAAGCGATTGGCAGAGGCACTTCCATTTTCAGAAAAATTCTGAATAACGGTAGGAGAAATATACACTTGAAGTTTCTTCTGATAGTTATCAGAAACTGGACGGTTACCATTTATGTCGATCTTTTCTTTAGCTTGGAAAGTCTCATGATCGGAAAGCTCACTGTCACTTACAATACGCCTGAAGTAATTATATCGACTTATAGATTTTGGACGATTAATTTGATTGATCGCTTTTTTATTCATTTTATCCGATTGATCATTAATGTGCTGCTTGTGAAGATAAATTTGATCATTATTAATCAATCCATATAGATTGGTGGACATTGACCTGACGGCTCGTTTCTTTTTCATACCGAAATCAGTGCTGGACTCTTTAGAAACCTCGACCTTGTTTTTTATGCGAGCATCTTTTCGAAGAGTTCTGAAAGCTAAATCATCTGTGACGACATCCGGCTCGCATTGAGGTATGTATGGCGAACGGAGATGTTCCGTTTTACTTGGCGTAGTATGGAGATAATCGCTCACGGGAGCTGTTGTTACCGGACCCAGTGGTATTCCAAATGGCGGTTGAGTTTCTATCACCTTTAATGAGAACAAATTTCAATAGACAAAGATTATTAAAAAAAAAACTTGCAATCAAATTTATTAAAATTAAAAATTCAACACAATTTCGATCCTACAAGTATTAGAATTTGAGTGATGCATGTAACAATCATTAAAAAAACCGATAAATTCTATGAAAAATGTTATTTTTTGACTACAAACACTAAGTTTTTGTTTTTTTTAGAGAGAACTTGCTAAGGGCAAGGGTTACCAGATTATTCCAAGATCTACTTTATAGTTACTTTTTTAAATTCGGTTTTCTTACCTGTGATATAGTATAAGCATGATTTTTAACAAATTGGACTTTATTATTTATCAGAATATTCACATGATATATGAATATTGATGAGACTGTTGATGATATTTTTAAAAGATTTGTTTGTGTTTATATTGTATGAATGAAAATTAGTATGCGAGTGTGGTGTGCTACATTGGAAAGGAAATTTTTATAATTACTACTCTCAATATGAATACTTTACGTATTATAAAAAATCTCCTCTAACCCCACTCGTGTAGTCTTTTTAATGTCAATTCTTTCATTATATTTTTCCTTTTATGGTGTTGATCATATTGATTGCTTCCTGATTAAAATATACTTTTATACATTACACTTAGAGAAACCTTTGACCCGAATTTTATAGAGTATATCAAATGAGACTGTCAGGAGCTTTAGAGCACTGCAAAAAGTATGATACATTTTCTACCAACTCAAAAGTATGATACATTTCTCCGATTCTTAACGATCATAAAAGAATTTTAAAAGTGATAATTTCAAGATTCCAAATATTTTTTTCCAAGTTCTGTTTCCTTATTCCAATTTCCTTACTCCAGAATTTTATTTGGACGTCAATTCCAGTTATTTTTTTTATTATTAATATTTATATATCTCAATTTTATGTTCATCACAAAATTGATGAAAAAACGTGGCATAGAACTGTACATACTTCTTTCATGAATTCTAAGTCCTTATTGTAGTATTGTTTAGAATTTATTATTATTAATGTCCATGAATTCTGATAAATGCATGTGTCATTCAAATTCATATAATTTAAACACATTGAATTCCAGTAGAAATTAAATCCAGAGATGTAATTATATCTCACCTTTGGTGTACTAATGGCACGATTGATACTACGAAAAACGACATCGTCACGTGTTACATCAGGTTCCGTTCGACGTATAGAAGTTGAACTGCCAAGATTTTTGTCCTGCCTCAAAAGAAGAGGCGATGCTATCAAATAACTAATATCCGGTAACGAGGATTGAGCGATAACTTCCGATAACGATGCAGGTCGTTCCTTTGGATTCATTCTTCTATAAGCCATGTCATCTTTTATTCTATCCAGAGATTCTGAATTTTTCATAATGATCGCGTCTTCCTCTTCGTCTTTTTTTCCCCTTTTTTTACTATATTCCTCCATACTCCTTCTTTCCGCTCGATCTAACAAATCTTCATCGCCGAGACTCAAACTATTATATATTGCTTCCAACTCGGATAATGCTTCTTCTAAATTTTTGGAATTCCTTTTTTTTTCCAGAACTTTTTGCACTGGGATTTCAGATTCTGGTGAATCTACTTTTGCATATTGATTATTAACAGCAGCTCTTTCACAAGTTTTTCCAGCAGTCCTTACAGAAATTCGTTCTGCAGGTTTATTAGAATAATTTGTCGTTGTTTTCAATACTTTGGACGATGGGTTGTGATGAGGTAACAAAGATGAATTCAGTTGATCGTTGAGAATATTCTTCTTTTGACATTTTGTTTCAAGCTGTTTGAGGTCATGATATTGCCATATATCATTTTTATCTGAAATGCAGTGGTCGACCTTGTCGATGCAAGGGAATTCTATTAAACTGGAATTCAAGGACATTGGACGATGTTGATGTAGCGGTTCTATAGAAGTACAGCGAGTGATTTCATTATTGGAACCATACGGTCTGTGAAATTTACGTTCCGATCGTATATCATTTGTGTGATAACTATCATATTCTATAACACGTTGATATCTGTTATTTAATGGAAAAGAATTATAGTACTTGATTGTGCATCGATCTCTCGGTGGTGCTTCAGGTGGACCATTGTCTTTTCTGAAATGATCATTTCTACAATCGTATTGTCCCGCAAAGTCAGTTCTTGGAAAATGATCTGGAATCGTGTTGTAACTTTCATTATGTCTAATATTAGGTTTTGCGTAAGGATTATTTTGATTGAGGTCTATTATATTTTGTTTATCAACGTACGATATAAAATCTTCGTACGATTGGAACTGAACTGGCACATCAAGATCATTGTTAGGTATATTTTGAAAAGATTTAGGAAGAGGAAAAATACGATGCTTTGACTGAACACCGAAACGTTTAGGATGTATCGGTGGCCTGTAATTATATGGATGTTGTTCATCATTTATAACTTCCACAGGTTTTTTGTTAGTTTTGTTTATTAAATTTGCTCGATCTGCAGATCCAATACTGTCTTCTCTGGATAAACGTTTGATATATCGTTCTGTTCTAGCGTTGCGAGATTTTTTATTGCATAACTGATTCTTTAAACCATTTTGTGAAGATTCATTGGACGATCTATTCAAGGAATTGTTAGATTTATGCGAATCTTCATCCGAACTACTGTTGCAAAGCAAATCTCTCTTAGCCTCCATTCTTGCTTTTAACTTATTCCTACGAATCTTTCTACCTCCGCCATCCAACGAGCCATCGCTGCTACGAGAACATACAGAATCTCTCCAACTCTGAAGAATTTCTGCGGATTGACTAATATCATTTTCAATTTTCTGATCCAAATCATTTTGTTGCTTCGAATGATCAGTATAATCTGGTATTATTTGACCAACGATATCAGATTTTTCTGCATTCTTTGGCTCATTCTTACAAAATACAATGTCATCTTCATTGGAAGAATCATCGTAATCACGAATTGATGAAATTCGCTTTAAAAGTCCTCCGAAAAACCATTTCTTCTGTTTTTTCTTATTCGACGTTGGCACATTAGGAACACGCAAGGTTGGTGGAAGAAGACCATCGATCTTTAAAATATCCTTTCCTCTCAACTTTCGTTTCTCCATTGAATGACTTTTGTTGTTTTCTGTGCAACTAGTATCTCTAAAATAAAGAATCGAATGAATATGTTGCGACAAGAACAGTATAAAATGAAAACTCAAATATAAGATGTATAACGCGAAAATTATTCTAGCATGAGTATTTAAGAATGAGTTTGAAATGAAAATACTTGGTCACACGAAAATTTAGGTACGGAAAAACGTTTATATAACTTGAACTAATTTAATAATACATAATATAAACTTGACTTACTAGCCTCTGTTGAACAGGAACGAATGGAGTGTTTCTATTCCACAAGGACGAATTCTTAGAAAGTTGAAAATGAAATTGATTCCTCAAATCGAAGGTCAAATACTATCATTCACACTTCGATGATCTGAAAGGAAACACAAGGAAACACATTATTCACATAATTCAACTATGAAAATTCATCAAGACTTATCACCTCACTTTGATTTCCTTGCGACACGCTATACGTACAAGATTTTGAGAACCATGGATTGTATATTTCACTTTCACTAATTCATATTCATTCTCAATCACTCGTCAAACAATGAGTTTACAGAATTCACGGACAACGGGGTCCAGATGACTTTGAAACGTCCATTCTCATCAGTCGAGAGATTTGATTTTTCAAATCATACGGCGTAAATACTCATTTTCTGTTCTCCTTCAAATCATACTGCACATATGAAACATGAAAAGCAATTCGTCAACTGTAATTCAAAATCAAGTATAATATCGAAGTTTCATTCTCCAAACTCCACCCATTTCTTCCCCACAAAATTCTTTCTTATTTGTTCTTTGCGCAGAATCATTCGTTCATTGAGTCACTGTTCTTCCTTTCTTTCTTTCTTCCAGCTTACTCTTTCCTCTTCACTTTCTTTACATGCAAAGTATGTGGTGTATAACAAACTTTTCTTCACTCGCGTATATATACAAACATTCGTTCGTATAAAGAACAAATGAAACTTTATAAACGTATGAATCAATGTGTAAAACAAGATGTATAAAACTCCACAATGTTTCTTCTTTTTGATCAACCGCTTGCTGCTAGAACTACTAACTACTCCCTGTTATCGATATCTCCTACTTCGTTTTTACTCGTCTTCAATAATTGTCATTACTCTAACGCCGCCATGTGGTCGTTCAGAGTACTGACTTTACACGTGCAGCACCATAACACAAATTTTTCCGCGCCTGTGTCCATAATATGTAGGTCTCGTACAGTGAAAGACCCAAATACACGAACGTATGATCATGAATCCTAACGCATAACGCGTGTCATCGCTGCTAAAAATGCAAGACAGATCCATACAAAATTTTTACCCGCATTCGATTAGTTCTATTCAATGTTGTTTCATTGATACATCAATGCTGGAGTTGATGTGTACACGCTAGACAAAATCCAACAGAATTTGCCAAATTTCATCTGATAATGGAACAAAAATCGATCAGAATTTGATAAATTTTTCAATCCGAATGTGCATAGAATTTTGATAGGGTTTAATCTCTGGGGACAAAAATTTTGCTAAAAATTTGTCTGAATATTTCACTATATACAAAAACTCTCAGTCTCTTTGAAAATTTTTCAAACTCGGAACATTTCTAAAAAATTCTGAGAAATTTTTGTTTATCGAACACGATTTTCACTGACAATGTTTTTGAGGCTGAGTAACATAGCTCTCAAAATCTGCAATCAACTTTTCTGAAAATCCCTGCATGAAACTCGAAAAAAAACTATAAACCCCTTAGATGTTTTCTGTGAAACTTTTCCCTGAAATGTCTCTGAAAATTTCAGAGATGCTTTCACCAAGAAAGAAGGTTTTCAAAATCTGAAATTCGAGCTCTGTGCCCCAACAGACGAAATATTCAAGATGATTGCCTGGAAATTTCAGATCTTTTCGTGGATTCAGTTTGAAATAATTTTATCGAGAAAACGTTTACTCAGTCGGTACGCTAATATTTGTCCCTATAAATCATGTTCGTGCGTTGTGTGCTCAGGACTGAATGAACTAATACTGCTGGATGTAAAGTTCTGTTTTATCCATATCTCAAGCAAAATTGACCTGCATTGAGTGATGAATTACCCAACGAGCAATGCTAAATTGTCCGCTGAGCGAGTATTTGAAAATAAGTACGACAAAAATAATACAGAATGGTATTGGAAGAAATAATTAATTATAACGCTGAGGTTATATTGTGATTGAATGGGATTTTATATAATCTTTTTATTAAGTTTCAATCGATATTTTATACAAGTTTTATATAAAATCACATTGAGCCACATTATAATCCCAGCACTACTGGGGTTTGTGTACCCATAAAGCACAAGAGCTCCCGTTATGTTAATCAATATGTCTTCATTATGAATATTTTGAATTCAAAATAGACTCTTAATGCACAACTTCATATTTAGACAGAATTCATATCCAGATTTCATGATGAATTCTGCGGGAATTCGATACGTTTTCATTTTGAATTCAAAATATTCATATTGAATAGCTAGTATTGATTAGCATAACAGGAACTATTCAAGAGGTCTTTAAAAACCCATACAGCACCGAAGATTTAATTCAAATTGCAGAAATCTAACATTTGAAACATTGAAATATTCCTATGACATTGCCCTATTCCAAATATCCGACAGATAATTTTCTGTCAGGATTTGGTCGGCTTTTGTCCCAGACATGATGATTTCCGACAGAACCAGACAGAATTTTCACCGTAATCCGTCAGGTTTTGTTTGGCTTTGTCTCGCATTCCAGTCTGTGCAGGATTTGATCGGTTTTTGTCCCAGGCATGATGATTTCCGACGGAACCAGACAGAATTTCGACCAGAATCTGTATCGGGATCCGTCGGACATTTTCAATAGGGCAGGGCATATTATAAGGGTCAGTTCTTACCAAAAAGTTAGTTCTAAAAGAAAACGATCAGTTCTAAAACGTCAAAACGGTTAGTTCTTAAAAAATTACCCAATTTTTACTGAAATGGTTTCCTTTCTCTTTTTTTAAATCGAGTGTCCAATATTGCCCTGTTACAGAATGAGCCTCCCGCCTCATATCAAGGGGTATATGTTCTTGAAGCCTTGAAGTCATGTACTTGAAGTTCGAATCGTTTATAAAACGAAGTAAAAATTCAAATTTACAAAATCTGTTGAATAATTATTGATGTTGATCTTCTCGAGTGAACTCCTTAGAATTTTGGGTCTTTAACAGTAGAGTATTTTGTTATTCGATTAATAATTCGTTTCGATAAACGCTTCAGACTTCCACAACATACACTGTAAAAAAAATTTGTTTAATTCCGAACAAAAATGTTCGAAAATTTACAAATTAGTTTTGGAAAAATGATTTTCGAACAAAAGTTTGTAAATTTTCGAAAATCTTCGTGAAATCACAAATTTTTTGGAATATTTACAAACTTGTTCGGTAATTTACAAAAAAAGTTTGTGTAAAAAACTGCCAAACTTTATTTGGAATTTCACAGAGAAATTTTTTACAGTGTAGTGAGTTCAGTAGTGATATTCATTTTGAAAAAATAAGACTTTATGCCAAAAGTAAAATTAAGGAAGTATCTTTCACAGCACCACGGTCTTAGAAGAATTCTCGAAGACTTCATAAAGAACCCAATCAATTCAATAAGAATTTTTCAAGAATTCTTCTGGGACTGTAGTGCTGTGTGGGATCAAATGATTTAAAGAATACTGGTCACACAGATATTTTTTTTTTTAGAAATCGAGTGTCCATTGCACCGTTTCGGTTAGTTCTTAAATTTCCTCAGAATATGCCCTGTAATAGGGTGCTGTATGTCACACACTGTAAAAAATAATCGGAATTTTTCTGTGTACATCAACCGGAAAATTCCAATCAATGATTAGAAAATCAATTTCCGGTACATTTATATGAAATTTCCATGTTTCTAAAGCTTAAATCGTTTATAGAATCGAAACGAACATTCAAACGCCCGAAATTTGATAAATCATCGTTATTTATCTTGTTGAATGAACTCTTTGGAACTGGAGACATCGTTTAAAGAATGTACCGCGAGATTCTTCATGTTTAACAGTAGAATATTGTGTTATCCGATCACTAATTTGTTCCAATAAACGATTCAAACTTCATTACCAAAAATTTCCCACACATTTATCTGGAAATTCCAAACTTTATGGGATTTTTCCCAACATTTCACAGTAAATTTCCGGACAAGTTGGGAAAATTCCTAACGCATGTATATGTTAATTACTTCACGTAAATATATAGGAATTCGCCGATAAAATTTTTTACAGTGCACTGAGGTTTCAAAGTCCCTTCAGGAATATTAAAATGTCCGCTAATCTTACAGTCCCTGATTTCAATGCAATATTTGTGAATTATTTCTGTTGTTATGGAAGTTTGAATCGTTTATAGAGACGAAACGAAAATTCCAACTCGGGAAATTTGGTAAAATCACCGTTATTTATCTTCTTGAATCGACTCCTTGGATCCATAAACATCGTTTGAAGAATGTATTGCAAAATTTATGGTTTTCAACAGCTGAATATTGTGTTATTCGATTACTAATTCGATTCAATATACGATTCAAATTTCAATAACATTTATTTCTGCGATGTTTCAAGAATATTTATAAAATATTTCATTGTAATGTTTCTCTCGTAATATATTTGAGACATTGCAAGTAGGTAAAATTTCAATTGACAGATTTTTGATATATTTCTGTGAAAGTATACTCGAATGTAATGAAGATGAGAGATTGAAAATTAAATGAGAAATTACTGAAATCTATGGGGTTGTATGGGAAGTCTTTATAAATACAAAATGATATATCATTTCTGCTGGCTGGGTAAAAACTCCTAATTAGAAATGTTCCGAATCCTTGGTTGAAGCGAAAAGCGGTATACCTTAGCCTCTTCGTTTAGCTAAGGTTTTGGAACATTTCAAATTAGAAGCTTTTACATAGACCTCCCCTACTCAATTACTCCCAGTTAACATTTTCCCCCTCGACATTTCAAACATTCAAGAATTCAATTTGATTGTTAATTGAGAAAAATTTCGATTAAGAATAAAAATTTCAATTGTTAATTGGAAAAAATTTCCATAAAGAATCAAATTTGATTATCAATTCAAACAAATTTCAATTAGGAATTGAATTTTAATTGTTAATTGGGTTCTTCGTCAATTACCTAATTCACAACCCTCTGCCCATACAAGCGAAAATTTTGC
Organism: Gonatopus flavifemur; assembly: GCA_018340375.1. Lineage (NCBI taxonomy): Eukaryota > Metazoa > Arthropoda > Insecta > Hymenoptera > Dryinidae > Gonatopus > Gonatopus flavifemur. The sequence goes on from JAFFJZ010000002.1 coordinate 26,293,090, forward strand.
TTTGTCTGATAGATTTCTTTTAGATGTCTGAAAGATTTCTTATGCAACAATTATTTTCACTGTCTTTAAGATGTCTTCGTTTAAGAAATCTAAACAATGTCTTTAAATCTCTTTTGGATGCACTGGAAAAAAATGTAGTGGAGCCAACCTCGCGGCGAGTTTAAATACGGCGAGTCTCGCCGCGAAATTGAGTCAACTGAATATCGATTGAAGTAACTGCTTATTCGGCCCATTCGATCGATATTGAGTTGACTCAACTTCGTAGCGAGATTCGCCGTATTCAAAATCGCCGCAAGGTTGGTTCCACTACATTTTTTTTCAGTGTGTAATTGAGATTTCTTAAACTGAGACATCTTAAAGACAGTGAAAACTATCGCATAAGAAATCTTTTAAACAAAGCAAAATTATTTTTGCTGTCTAGGTGGTTTAAACTATATACAACAATTTTTGTGAAAGTAAAATTACAAATCACAATAGATTTATCAGTCTATTTCACGAATGTCTTGCCGCTGTAGTCTTCACGAAGATCGCAATCGGTGGAAAAAAATCAGTCTGTAATTTTCAACCAAAGCAAAGAAACCAAAAAATCATTTAATGGTTATATCTTTCTCTTCACAGTTTTCTTATTTTCGTAACAAGAACACTCCAAGGTCTTTCACTAAAATTTTTGCTCCCCTTAGAAGAGAATTTAATATCAAAAGAAAACACTTTGACTCGATTCAACAGGTCGTTTCATCTTTTAGCTATCACACCTGTCGATTTAGAACACTCGCGCTCATGATTCTGCTCAAAAATTCTTGTTCAACCGATTGATTCCTATCAATTTCGACGCCAAATAAGGATTCAAACCTATTCGCAAATAAGTTTGAATCTTGACAACCTAACCAGAAATTTACAACAGGCACAGTACTGCACCAGTACTAGCCAAGACTGGCAGGGTACTGGCATTTGTCTGGAATGATAACGCTTTTCAGTACTGGGGATTGAGTACTGATGCCATTATTCGCAATCAGTGCAGGGCCAGTACTGGGTTAGTACCTGGCCGGTATTAAGTTCTCAGTACTAGTTTATCAGTACAGGCATATTACTGTATTTTTATGTATCCAGTACTGATCCCGTACGTGTTGACCAAGTGTTGGAGACCCAATACTGGCACTGTACTGCACCTGTTGTCAACATTGGCATATTACGGATTTTTCTGATTGGGAAATGCACTTGAACGAATACAAATAAATTGGTTGAATAAGTTTTTTTAAAAAGCGGAAATAGACTAATAAATCTTCTGTAATGTATTATTTCATTTTCCAAAAAATTTGTTGAATACTTTTAATATATCGACAGGGGTTACGGAAACTAGCACTTCTTATTCGGCCACGAAGAAGAGGGCTTCTCAATTTTTACAATGAAAAGTAGCACTTGCTGGAAAAATATTTTTCTCAGTCGGTAGAAGACGATCTTTTTCGAGTTCTGTTCCAGACAGCACAAATGATCATTTTAAATTCACAAAAACTTCTGGAAGAACTTCTTGAACAGTCTCCGTTATGACAGTAAAAATGAATTCAATATGAACTCAATGAATTCAAAATGCATACATGTTGAATGCCTGAATAGTTCTTCATGAATTCGTGATATGAGTTCTTTCTGAAGATTAAGTTATTCATCAAGAGTTCATTTTGAATTCAAATTATTCATTATGAACTTATGTTCACTGTCATAACGGGAGCTCTTTGCGGGAACTGTTTGTACTGAAAGAGTTCAAATGTAATTTGAACAGTAACAGTGCAACTTTTTGACTTGACTCGGTTAAAAAATTGAATTGTAAAAGTTCAAAACAACATCGAACTCTTATAGTCACACGATGCGGGCCATTAAATCCAATAGTTTGGCGTGAGATAGTGCGGCGCTGCGTCGAACTGCGAGAGCTCAAGCGATCGGACTATCTCACGCCAAACTATTGGATTTAACGGCGTGGAGCGTGTGACTATACGAGTTCAATGTTGTTTTCAACTCTGAAGATTCGAATTTTGAACTGGCATAATCTAAAATAATTGAACTTTTAGAGTTATATGAATTTCGAACTCTTACAGTCCTGAAATTTTTTCCGTGCATGAATGAAGTACTGAAGATTATTTCCGGAAGATTTCAGACCTTACACGGAGAGAAATTTATTTGGAAAGATTACCATTTTATTCGTAAACTAGAACTATTCGGAAAAATCAGACAATAATTTATAGCATAACTCCTGATCATTGCCAGCTGTGATGGTAAAAATCCAAATTAATCTCGATTTTTACCATCACAACTGGCAATGATTAGGAGTTATATTATAAATTATTGTCTGGTTTTGCCGAATAGTTCTAGTTTACGAATAAAATGGTAATTTTTCCAAATACATTTCTCTCCGTGTAGAGAAAATGTTTGCTCAGCCGCGGTATGCGATGGTATCTCTTTAATTCGCTAAAATTTAATATTTAACATCTAAAATTATTCATGGTTTGATTTAGTTCGACTTGGTTCGAAGCATGAAATTTTTCCTTGATATTCATACGGAAAATGCGACTTCGGGAATTTGTTAGGAAAGGCCTGAAATAATCAATTCCGCGACCAATGATATCAGTATGAATTTGTTACTTCTCTCACTAGTACGGAAATTTTCGTTTTCTCCCATACATTTAGAGTAGAACCTCTGTAAATACATTGTTTTGACCAACAGATTGAAATGAAACAACAACTGATGAGTGTTAAGCTTTTTCATTTATTGAAAATATCTCTGTAAAACGTGTGTATATTGTGGCCGGGCGAGGTAAGCCGACAAACCGAATTTTCGACAATTAAAAAATCAATCGATTATATATAATAACAAACGAAAAAATCAATACATATTTATATATACGGTGAAGACATTGAAAACAATACATTCGATCGTATTTCTTCTTTTCCTCATATTTTCTTTAATATTCTATACATAATTAATAAGGACGAATCAACGATGCATTCGCTTACTTTTAAATCTTATTCATACATACATATATATACACATACATACATACATATATATATACATACATATGTGTATTCATTCACATATATACATATATTTATGCATATGTATATATACATACATTAATTACATTATGTATAACAAAGCGGTAACAACTTGTTAATTTGTAACTATTATGATAATGATCATAATTTTTCATCTTTTTTTTCTTTATTACTTCATATAATTACAATAATGTAATAATGTGATAAGGATCGTTAACTAATCGATAACAAACGAATTGTTTTATCCTCCATGATCCTCTTCCCCCTTCTTTCTTGTTATGTCACTTCTGTATTATGATATATTTGTTTTAAATTCAGTTTAAAATATTGATATAATTTTAGAAATTATCATTTAGTGACAAAATTCTCTCGTACCTTTTTGCTCTTAATTCCTCCCAATTAATTTCCGATGAAATTCAATTGAATACTTTGATTGTTTTTGTTCAATCGTTCCGTATGCTCGTCACTGATTCTATTGAAAAATTCAGTACTTATCTATCGTAATATTGTGCAGATAACATTACCCCGGTTGACAATCAACGAATATCATTTGGCGGACAAGCGGTTTACCACTAAATTTTTTTCATTGTATTTTCAATTCTAAGCGCGTGTATTCATTTCCATAATATATCCTTATACTCTCACGACTGGGATTATGGTTTTGAATAAATTCCATATGATAATGAAACATAATACAGGATGTAATGAAGAAAATTGAAATTGCCGTTGAAACGCACATCAAAATTATATCACAATCCAGGATAAAATGACATGATTTTGTTCAAATAATGTCAGCGTGATCTTATTTTTTGCTGAATTTTCATATTATTGTGATATGCGTCTTCATTCGGTATTTCAGGAGTTCAAGTTTGGAGGAATCCATTCTGATCTGGAGAAAGGAAATATCGTCAAAGCAGTCTCAATAAACATTCCATTTCCTGAGATATTTCCACGAGAAGTAGATTTTTCTTAAATATATCTTGAATTATGGAATGTTTATTGGGGTGTCATTTAATTGAATCTGTGCATCTCTAAAAATCGTATGGGTGCTTATCATTATGAATTAGAATATATGCATAGATAATGATCGATACTCTAGTAAAAAACCATTATATATTTGCTATATATAATTATTAGAGTGCATATGAGTGGTATCGAATTCAATATATGGCCATATATACTGGTATTTACGAATCACCGAGTTAAAATGTTTTAAATTATTTATAATTTACATATAAACTTATATATATACTATGCTGAATCATATATAGATTGTATTTAATTTTGAAAATGTATCCACTCGCGTGTGGCTGTATGTGGAAAGTTGACATAATCTTATTTAATCAGGAATATATCAAATTTTTATTATATATAATTATCTCGAATTCCACATCAATTCTCATATACAGCAGTTATATTTTTCTATGTAAAATTCAACAATATCTGATACAAACTCGCTTAATTATATATAGCGCGTATATAATAGTTTTTCATTAAGGTATATAATTCTAATGAATGTAGATTGAGAAATTCGCTATAACACACAATCAGACGATGTTTCTCTACACCCATGTGTACAAATTTTGAAAATTATATATAATTTGTATATAATTCAATACATTTCATATAAAATTCTCATATAATTATATACAAATTATATTTAATTTAGCAAATTTTTTCACACAGGTCTTTTAATCTTTTCACGAAGGTGGAATGATTGAAATCAGGTGAGAATTGCCGATATTTATGTTTATTTGATTAATCATCACCAACAATTTCTGAAAATGATTTCCAACACCACACAAGATTTCAGGGGAATTCCCTAAATATATTCAAGTTCCAAAGCTATTTTTCAGAGCCATACGGGAACATGAGAAAATCTATCACAATTGTAGAACATTATATGGGAGAATGTTGTTTAAATTCAAAAAGAAGAACTACAATTACTAGTCATGTATAAAAACAAATATAGTTACGTTGCGGTGAGAAAGAAATATTTTAGAATAGCTTACATACTTTTTCCGTATTTATGAAAGACAGTTTTACTCGTCATTTGGTATTTATGAAACTTCCTATATAGAATTCTAAGTTCCAAAATCATCATTTCGAATCAAATTATGAATCTATAAAGCTTATGAATGTGCACGATATTATAAACACACACGTATTGCGTACACTTTGAATGGACGATTTAGTATATATTCTCAGTATTTTATTTTTCTTTTTAAATTACATTTTTTATGTATAATAAATCTTGGATTTCGGCAGAACTATTGAAATGGAATTTGTCACCATAGCACCTGGTTTATATATTTTCTATCTTTAATTTCGCGTTGACCCGTGGCAGTTGCAATTTGTTTAATTTTCACATGAACTACCTTGAACAGGCCGGCCACATCATGTAGTTAACATTTCTCTTCGTAATGAAATAGCCCAGCTGTATGAAGTTTTTTTGCTTCGTTTTAATAACATTATTTATACTTTTATTGTTTTTTTTTTCTTTAGTTATTTCACGACGTAATGAATTTAAAGATTCGAGAGTATCGAGAAACTACAAAGCCATTATTATTCATTTTTTTTTATGTTTATTGTTGCTATTATCCGTTTAAGAAAATTTTCGTGCATTTACAATAAATTTAATTTCTTAGTCCTTTTTTTCATTTATATTTATTCATTTTTTCTTTATACAATGCATAACGGCAGTATCGTCCACGGAGAAAATTACGTTGCTTAGTAAATATTGATTTCTTCATTAAATCTCATCGTCTTACCTCGCTTAACGAAGGAAAGCCCTATATAATGTATGTATATATATTACAGCCGTCATCGCGCAAAAGCTGGCAATCATATTTATAATTTATACGTATATTTTTTTTATGTGCACGTTTCGGAAAAACGAACGAAAGTAAACGAAGCACACTCTGTTCATGTATTTTCTTATCACTCATTGTTTTTTTTTTATGATTGAATCTTTATCAAATAGTTTTGATCTGTATGAATAAACTAATATTCTATATGTTCCTTATTTGCACTTAAGAGAGTATTCATCTATAATTTGTTTCATCGACGATTGTTCGTAAAATTCAAAAATTTGGCATTTTTATATTTCCTATTTGTGAATCGAGAAAGAAAAAAATAACAATTGCGTAATAAACAATTTATATATCACTAACCAGACATAAAATTTGAAATTCGCATTTTATTGGGGACGGGATGCGAATCTTGTCAATTTCAAACAAACTCGCATCGCATCCACTCAGCGAATATAAATTCAACGTGGGAACAATAGAATACAATTTCTTGTTTTTTTTTTTTTCATTCAAATAAAATTCAATATGAATTTTTCTGTGGGGAACCAAAAAATTTGAAATATTCGTCTGCACATTTCTCATGATATATAATGTAAGCGGTGTGTTCAATTTTGAATGGGCATTTATTTTGGAAATATTTTTTATCTCATTCCGTCCTGCGGCAAGAATAATTTATTATATAAGTGCATCCAGGCAAAGTGTTTCCAATAATATTATGTTTTTGTTTTTCAATCGCATCAATCTTCCGATCTGAAAATCTGGCTAATCTACACAAAACCTCATTTTCTTTGAATACACAAATCCAACCACATCAACTCTCGAATCTCATCTTTTTTGACGGGATTTGACAAGGGGAGTTGTTACACTGTCAGAAATTTCTACAGCAAATTTCATGCATGTAATTCAAGATTTGTACATGAACGTACATGGAAATGTATGAGTAAATATTCGATAATATATTCGTATCAATTTTATACATCCCTATGTAAAGTCATCCTGCATTTTCATGAAAGATTTATTCATCTGGTGATTAAACAAGTGATCGAAATTGTAGTTGATTTTATTACAAATTCTGGCTGATCTTCCCTCGAATAATATTATTTTACAAAATTGCATACGACTTCAATGATTAGAAGTAATGTGTGTTCTAGCTGAAATCTAAACTCATAATTTCGCGCGTAATTGTGTCGTGCTAGTTTTTAAAGTAAAATGCACTTGAAATTCTTTCCAGGTACTCGTTCATGGATTTGGAATTATTTATTTGTAATTGATTTTCAATGCCGTGCATTGAAACTACATAATGCAAGAAATTTCTAACATTGTAGGTGTCGGATCAAATCCCATCGAGTCTCATAAACCTTTATATCAAATTTCATTAAATCTGATAAAAAATTGAATCGAAATTGAGCTGAACCAATTTTGTGGACATTTTTCAGCAGAGTATGCACTCATTTCGCGAGCCATTTGTATCATCTTCATTATTTTTTCTTCTGTCGTTCATTAATATCATTAGTATTATTTATGATTATTATTATTATTCTGGTATCCATTGGATTTAGTTTCAATTCGTTGGTAAAAATATTTAGAGGTTACTTGTGAAGGTGAACACACAAAATAAATCCACGCACGCGATCGAGATTAATCGGGGAAGTTTTAGTCTGTAACGCGTGAGGATACCTCATCTTGTATATTTTTACTTCACGAATCACTTGACAGATGTAATTGAACGTACCAATTATGAACATATGGAATTTTAACATTCGTTCGATTTTTAAATATTTGTGCTCCACTTGATGTCCATTCAAGAAGAATTATCGCTCTCTTTCATACTGTAACTTTTATCCACCAGACAATTTATATCGAATAAAGATATTTGATATTCACATTGACAAGTTCTCAATTGTTGAGTACAAAAATCATTTAAGGTAATATAATTTTCGAAAATGAATTGAAGTATAATGATCTTTCTGACCTGAATCATCTTGAGCGATGGAATACTTACTTTGAGGTCACATTTTGTCATGTTCTGTTATGTTTCATCGAATTTTAATCGAAAGTGTATCGAAATAGATTCGAACTTGATAAGTGTTTTACAGAAAAAACAATTTTTCCACGTCATAGATAGCGTCATTAATATCTAATATTTCGAAAACTCGGGCGTTTAAAAATTGTATATAAATGTTCATTGTAATGGATATGAGATCTCAAAGATGTTAAGCTGATTGAGGAGAATGTGAGTTTATTGAATTCTCGAACACATTATGCGTGCACATGAAATACATGAAACATTTCTATGTTATCAGAAATGTCACGTACTGAAGTGTATTTTTAAGTTGTCATATTGTTTTTGTACGGAAAATATGAGAACTTTATAGCATACATCGAGAGAAAAAAAGCGTAAAAATTACAATTTTTATCACCAGATTGAAGACATCGTGGATCATAGAAGATAATCACTCTACATTAGTTCAATAAATTACTTCTTAAATAGTAATTTTGTTTCTCCACATAGTAATTTATTGAAATCATGTCGACCCATTATCTCCTATGATCCGCGATCTCTTCAATCTGTTGATGGAGATTGTAAGTCATACGCTTTCTTTTTAGTGTATGATTCACATCATTTTCATTCCTTCATCTGTTTCCACGATTGATTTTTTCTCCTCCCTTTTCAAACAATTGATCAGTATTCTTTGCTAATGAAGGATTGTCAAATGGCCCGCGATATGTGGATGATTTTACTTGCACCAATAAATTTATGTATATAAATAGATTATACATAATCAATGTGGACTCATTTCTACATCCACACTGAGAAAAAAGATTAGTGCACTCAACTACACCACCAGTTGGATTTTTTCAAACTCATTCAATAACTGCATGAATCTAAATCCAAAATTGATTCAACTCCGCGATCCAGTAATTCTCTTATAGTTTCGGTGAATCTTTTTTATATGGGCAATAGATTTCAAAATCAAGGATTAAAATTCAAATAACATCTTGATGGGTATCCTCCAATTCAGTCTTGAAGATGTAACTCAGCATTCTAGAGTTGAGATTTTACACGCGATTTGTAGAAATGATCTGTTATCTCTTTTTCGAGTTGATAAATGTTCAGATTTGAGATGATAAAAATTGTGCACCCTCGTCTTGTATCAGAGCTTCCGTAAGTTTTGATTATTACATGATTATATTCCTCTCGTTTTCGACCCGCGAGAACGATCTCTTTCTTTTCAACGAGAAATGAACAGTGCAAAAATTAGCATACATAAATATTTATGTTTCTTCTTTTTTGCATAATAGATTTCTGATAATATTTTACAATGATGATCATTGGAATTATTTTCTTGAAAGAATTATCATTATTATGATTATTATTATTATTAATATTATCGTTATTATTATTATTATTATTATTATTATTATTATTACGATAAGGGTAAAAATCTTTGATAGAAAGTATTCAAACGTCGAATAGCGAACCAATGAAAAAATTTATCCGTTGAATTTTTTTTTTTTCATTTTTCGCTCTTATTGTTTCGTTTTTTCTTTCATTTCGTTCTTCCGGATCGCGGATGTAGGCGTAGAAAAATAACGATCGCGCAATCCGCATTATTAACACGCTCTTACACTCATACAGATTTATACATATTTCTCGTCGACGACTTCGCGATGACGAGAGCTCATTTCTCTGGTGAAACATTTATATATGTATATTATATATGATTTTTTCCACACATACTCGTGAATTATTCCTCATAGAAGAATTTATATTTTCTATTCGATGAATCGAATTCACAAATAGTAATTTTTATTTTCTGGTATTCATTAATATCGTCAGCATTATCGTCGTTAACTTAGTCTTTCCTTGCTTCGGACATCGGTTGTCATTACGTGCGTATGAATTCTACTACAATCGAGTGTGAATGTTTACTTAATGATTCCCAAACACGCTTGGTTGACTTGAATCAAGTGTAGAATAAATGGGGTATGATTTATCCAAGGTGGGGAAGAATGTTATTAAAAAAATCAATGAATACATAACAAAGAATACGAAAAAGAGGGGAAGAGAAAGAAAAGAGAGAGAGAAAGAGAGATAGGTACACACAGAAAATTCGATTAAAGATGAAACTGAAAAATGTTCACAACATTTCGTGTTGATGAATTTCGATAAGAATTTTGTATAGATTTTTCGTTGAAAAATAATTAATTAGTCAACTAAGTGTGTTTGGAAATAGCGTACTTATCGATTAAAAAAATCAGAAATTTTCTTAGATCATGTACAAAATGTGAATTGGAAAAAACTTAGATTGTTTGAGTTTCGTCCATTTTAGTGAAATTTTAATTTTTTCAATTAATTTTTTTATCAACATTCCACTAATAAACATCGGGACATTTTACGATGTTTTTTTTATCTATAAACGGAATAAAGTTTTTGTGTATTATCGATTTACTCACGTAATCCCTGAATTTGATCATTTTCTTTCTATATCAAGTGTGTTCAAGTGATTTTTTCTCATTACATATTATGTTGTCTTTCTTTCCAATGCATTTCACCGGAAAGTATTCCTACTATTTCAATTCGAATGGAAATATGTACATTGTGTTTGTGTACTCATGCGTTAACTACATCATTAATGCAAATACAACATGTTCCAATTATTACTTCCTAAAAAATTCTGGTTTTCTTTTTTCTTCTCTTTTCTCTGTTTCTCTCTATTTTCTCTCTTTTCCCTTTTTTCTCTCCTTGCTTTTTCCCTATTCGATTCATGTTTCAAAAATGAACTTCCAAATAAATTTTCGTGCTAGCCATCCAACTTCCGTGAATTTATAGGAAAATGCTTCAATATAATCAGAATATTCCGTTGGGTTTCAGTTCTATTATACAAGTAAGAAAGAAAACGGAAAATGTGTGACATTCGGAGGGCACTTGTTGTCTCAATCCACCTTTTTCGTCTTACATATTTGAAAGAATATTGTGGCACTGTTGAAAAAATGATTGTAAATCACTTCAGGTGGATTTAAATTCGTGGTTCGGATAAATTCTCTTCGAATTCAAACTTTACACGGAGAAAACGATCTGCTGAGAAATACCATACTTCGTGGTGTTATTCGAGTATTCCTGTCGCCCAAATCAAATTAATCACATGAAAATACCTCTGAAAGTCTCAACCTTTCTTGGACTTTCCTGAAAAAGTATAGCACTTCTATAGATATTTTCACGTAAATAATTTGATGTGGACAGGAGTAATGTTCGAACACTATAAAGTATAGTACTTTTTAGTACATCTTTTTTCTCCGTGTTACAATAATTATTTAGGAGATAAAAATGTAGACAATCCCACCGATGATTAGAGCAATTGTTATGATAACAACTAGTCTTATCGAGCTAATATAAAACTTTTCTTCAGTGTCTCCTTCGACAACGAAATAGGTGATATGAGACCATCAAGCGCCTTATTTTGGCATTGTTTTATTTACGCATTTTATAATATTAGAAATTTTAGTACAACGCAATATTTAAATTACGGTATATTATATATCATAATATATCATATTGTGATGTTTTTGAATAATCTAGAAGAAATGATACGGCTCATGTCAAACCTTTGGCAACATCTTCATGCTTACCTGTAAAGTTATTAACTTTTGTATGTTTACGTTTTTCAAAACATAGCAGAATTGAAAGAACCACCATTCATCATATTGATAAAAAATTCTCATATTTTCTTCAATTCTCTCAAAAAAATGTGAAGTCTTCTGACCGAAATGGGTTGAATTTTTTTTTATATGAAAAACCCCCTCATTTTGTTCATATAACACCATATCGTTTGAATTTGCATTTAATTGGCAATTATATTATTACTTTGAGGAAATTTGTTCACAATTTTATTAAAATTGAACTGATTTCGTAAGAGTGGAAGTGTAATTTTTTTTATTAATTTGATTTCTGGGAAAAGAAAAGTTAATAAATGTTGACTATTCTTTCTATCATTTTATGTCAATGACTCAAATTTTTAACTAAAAAATTTATAATCATGAGGCACACAATTATATAAAATCACAATATGCAGTTGAGTCAATGATAATAAAACAATAATATAAAATATGTTGAGAGGACACTGATTATATCTCCACAGGTTTTCCATTATCCCGCACTTTTTTTTTTAATTCACAGGTTTCATTGGGATGGCTATCGGTATTAAGCGTGAAGTGTTCACAAAAAGAAAAATATGCTAGAAATTGATACAGTTCAGACAGCACAACAATCCTTGATGCATTCATAAAGAATCCTCCATGGGATTTCATAGTTTCAAATGTATGATGGAAAAAATTTTCAAATTATATATGATTTATACATAATTACATATTAATCATATATAATTTGAAAAATGGTTTAATTTGCGTATTTTGAACTCCAATGGCGTCAAGAGTATACGCTGAGAGGACAAATTTTTGGGAACAAGAAGAAATATTTAGTTATAGATACTCGATTGATCTGAATAAAGTTTCATTAACTCAATTAAATATTTATTCAATCAAACAAATATTTCATATACTTGATTAAAACTTTATTCAAATCGATTAAATATTTCATGGCGACTATTCAACTAAATATTCTATTGTTCTTGGAAATGTTTTCTATCAATGTGTGTACATCACCTCATGACGCAACTGTTCGTAATTCGTGATTGATACTTTTCAAACTATGAGCATCCATCGAAATTTCTTTATAAACCCCATCACCGACTTTCTAGATGAAAATTAATCATATAAAGCTCGTATACGCCACAAGTATGAGACTACGTATTGTGCATGTATGGCCACATATGGTCCTTGTATAATCTTTATTATAATCACATACATAGAAGATTCTTAAAATATTCTTATTACTTGCATTCGATGCATCTGAATACATTCAATGTATGTTCATAGCTCGTTAACGAAAACACACGTTTTTGCAGCATGTTATTGGATGTCTTTTGCTCCATCAAATGCTTTTTCGTGCTGCTTGGAGTTTATTTCTGGTCTCAACATGTAATCTTCCTCGTAGAATATTCAAATATTCATATATGATTTATACATGGACCATATTGAAATGATTTTCGCTGGGATGTTTTGCTTTCCGTTTTCATATTAAGGACATTCACTATCTACAAAATTACTAAATTTCTTCCCTCGCAGTTTTCTTAAAAAAAAGATTCAAATTCTTTACAATTCAAATAAGGTGCAGTAATTTTTATCTTCCATCTATTTTAACCATATTCGAGAAAACTAGGGGGAGAAAGATTTGCAATCTTGTAACTTTCGCGGTAAGTAATGAATGCCCTTAAGTTTGATTGTATGGTATATTCAACCTGATATTCTGTCAGTGTACATGGTACAAAATGTACAAAGAGTGTTTTATTTTATCGCAATGGGTCGCACTGATCGATATATTGTATCAATGTATTTTTAATTTATGGATTCATGTTATTTTCACGTTGTTTCCTATTCTTTTTTCACAAATTTATTGGCATTGTGTTTCATCGAGGTAGGGGGATGTATGAATGACATATTAAATGGATAGATAAGATTTTCTTTATATATGGACAATTTCGTACATCCAATTCAGTAGTTTAACTACCATATCACATCAACTGATTCATAGAATGAACCATTAACAAACTTAATCTTTCATAATTTTAACATTCGTCATTATTTTCAGCTGGGCTATTACATTCGCTACAATACCCAAAATGAGAAAGAATGATAAAACAGTTCGCATTGCGATACAAATTGATACAAAATTAATTTATGAAAATGTATATTCAATCCGCTAACAAGTTCATAAAGTGAATTTAAAAAATATTTTCATGTTCATCTAAAAACAAATCGATACATAAAATATAAGAATTCACGTGGATAACTCATGATTTATACTATTCTTTTGACATAAAATCAAATATCTTCCACACAGCAAAAAGAACTTCTTTGAATCTGAGGGATTTTTATTCGAATAGGCCTAGATGAATATTTTTTCGACACAAATAAATTTTTGATTTGAAAGAATGGTCAAATAATCATTTCTTTTAACAAAATTTTTATTTCTGTCGAAGAAATATTCATTTGGATTTATTCAAATAACAATTTCTTGGATTCAAAGGAATATTTTTTTCTGTGCACAAATAATTCATTTGATTCGATCTTCGAATAATGATTTTATGTCATTCTCATATTTTAATAGAACAGAGAAACTTGAGGGCCCGCAATTGCTAACGCTTTTTTTCCAAATTACGCCTGTCCGAGAGTTAGTTATGGATGCTTCGTTTCCTCACTTCACGTTTTCATATTATTCAAGTTTGAATCGTTTATCGAAACGAATCGGTCATCGAATTTTGAGAAATCTGAGAATCAGTACATTCTTAATTATTCAATCTGGTTTGAACATAATTTATTTTAGATGGAAACATTATTTCTTTGACATTGGCGTTCATGAAACAATTTATCTCCTTATTGAATATGTTCGGAAAGGAATTGGGATAAAAAAAACCGTCCTAAAATGGAAACAAAACTACAAATTTGTTCCTTTCCCCATGTTTTTTTTTTTTTAAATTTTTTCGACATTATCCATAATAAGACTTCCGATTTTTATTTGAATTTGATTTCAGAGGAAGAATGAATTTTTGAACAATTAAGTTTTCGTCATTGATTCCGAATCAGATTATGAATTCGTTTTGATAAAGAAAACCCAAACTTCCGTGATATTTAATGCACGCTTCGTGTTTGCTAGAGTTTATTGTCCTCATAGATTCTTCAGTTTTCAGCCCCGTGAATATTCAGGAGCTTTTTTGTGAAATGAAGTTCATGTGATTTTCACTCTATATCTGTACATATTGTATGATATCTCTCCAATATTTGAGAACTTTTATACTCGCTAGGATAATTTCGAATTGAATCGTGTGCTCGCCAATCCGTTTATCTTGAGTCTTGTATTGTAATTTGAACAGAAAACAAAACGGATAAAGAATGAATTAAAACTATCAGATTTGGTGATAATACAGGAGAGAGAAGAGAGAAGAAAGAATATTGGACGTGGCAGTACAATAATATGATTACGGAATTGAACAGTAAGAAATATATCTTCGATTCACTGTTCCTCCCTTTACTTTTATTTAGAAAAAGGTTGATGTTGGTGAAAATGAGATCGTGATAATCGATGTATCGAAAAATTTGGTGGCTATGAGTGCGTTTAATAATTACGGTTCTATTATGATTATGAAGAAAAAAGACAGATTTTATATGCATATATATTTTTTTTACTCCTTTTTTATTCATCTCATTTAGAAGTGCGTTCAATCCTCATAATTCATTATTGACATTGTAACTATGAAAAGTTTCATCGTGTATACGTGTAGTTTGGGTGTGAATAATGAATTACGCGTGAATAATAAAATTTGACGACAGACGAGGGGGAAGGGGATTTTAGAGGGAGGGAAAATTAAAGCTTCATTTAACATGCGACTTACTTCTCATTTTCGTGTATGCGCACATTAACTTTAGATAGATAATAACTTTACAAGCCTTTGCAAACGCGATTGGTAGTAATAAAATTACACGCGTTAATTAATTAAAGAATGAGCACGATTTTTATATTATAATAATCCTTCGCTTACTTATCATCATGAATGTTTATACATTACTTTTATTGAATTCGTTCCTTCCTCTCTTCGTTTATTATTATATTATTTTGTGTTTTCCCGTATCAACGTAATTGTTCATCGATCAGCGGCTACGCGCATTGGAGACGACGACGACAATGACAAAAACAATAACAATTAATGCATCAATAATTATCATAATTCACTTATCCAGTTTGCATCCTGCGAGCACGTGACCTTGTAAAATAGTGTAAAAAAGTCCATATGGTGAATAGCGATTCCTACTACTTGTATTTATTTATTTATTTATTTATTATTTATTGTCGACCACATTTCCACCTTATTGTAAATTATAGCTTGTGGCAGCTTTCATTATCCATTCCAAATTAAAATCCCAAAAGAAAGCCCTCCGAAAAAAGCACATTTCATCGAGGTGGAAACTTGGTCATTCGATCGCGCGCTCTTCAAATTCAGGGCACAAAACATGTACGCTCGTAACTTACATCGATAGCCTAGCACATTTATTTTGTTTTTTGTTTTTCATTTTATATTTTAATCATCACCATCGTCGTCATAGTCGTCGTCGCCATCGTCGTTAACGTCTGTAATATTGTTCTTCTTCTTCTTCATAAGCTACGAGTAGTGGTCCTCTTGCGTGTGCAGAAGTTGAAGAAACGATGATCCGATTGTTATATCAACAACATCGATGTTGATAATCAATTGGACACTGTGGAGAAGTTTGCTCCTTTTTCCTTAATTTCATATAGTTTTCACTCCGAGACCCGATCTCTTTGTCAAAAATTTGGGGAAGTAGACCAAGAGGCCGAGTCTCAGCGAAATTTGAAATTTGTTCGTTATCCAAGCAAGGCTCCAATATCTCGTTCGAGGGTCCAGGATCTTCCATTGAAATTGAAGCGGATCTCCTTGAAGACACTCCAGTTTTGTGAAATCTTCCTGGAAGCGTTTATCTTCTTATTATTTTCTTGTTTAAATTATTTCATTATGTTTTTGAAAATTCTTTTCGTTGTTCTTTTTCACAGTACACACACACATGCACGTAAACAGGCATACACGCACTCACACTCGCGCAGACACGCACATTAGAGCACTATACAACAGTGCAACGAGTTCATACTATTCGCACCGTTTATAATATGTTCTTCAAAATCAATTCGAATTTTCGGTCACCGTACACATATAACGTGGATGTATATCAATGAATTTGATACAAGCTGATTTACAGGGTGAGCGCGTTCGCAACCATTAGCAATGATTCCTCGTTTCGTATGTCTTTTTTTTTATTGTATGTATGCGCGTTTTAAAATTTTTTGATCAAAGGCAACTCGTTGGAGGAATGTTTTACATTTTATACATAATAATTATATCGTAAGGCTGTCGATGAAGAGATAAGAGAAAGAGAGATAGAGAGGAAGAGAGAAAAAAATGCGTTTAGAAGAAAGAAAGAGAGAAAGAGAGAGAGAGAGGGAGAAAGAGAAGAAGAAAGAGAGAAAGAGATAGAAAGAGAAAGAGAAAAAGCACAGATATGCTCTTGCTCTAAATTTTCGTCACCGCTTTCCTCTTTCGTTTATCGATTCTCAATTTTTCAAGAAAAGATCGCAGGAAAACAAAGAAGTTCTCGTGCTAGATTTTTGCAATTGTCCGCAAAAATAAAATCATTCTTCTCGAAGAAGAAAAGTCTTAGAATTGGATGAATCATTTCGGCTCCTTATAAAGATGTTGAAAAATTATTTGTTCAAGAGTTTTTTTTTTGTTTTCAATTATATACGTCTAGTTAATCCTTGATGCTACGAAAATTCATAGTTTCCGACGATGACGACGACGAGGACGAGGTCGACGACAATATGAAGAGGTCGGTTGTGGTGCGGATTAAGTGCGATAATCGTCGCTCGGACGGCGGTGGGGGCGGCGGTTGCAATAGCGATTTTTTTTTCTTGTGTTTATGTTGAGTTCTAGATGTCGTTGATGACGACATTGGCCGCGATCAGACGTCCGCCGTTCTAGAAGTGACACTCGGTGACCTGCTATGTATGACCACGCGATGGCCATTCTTGGTCACGAAACCATCACTTTCGACCAAAACCGCAGTTTGTCTCACACGCGGATCAGTGTCCGGATCGTCACTTTCCTCACTTGGTCCACCAAGACGTTGCTGCTTGTGTTTTCTCCAAGCATTTTGGATGAGACGAGCACAATATTCTTCCCGTTGACGCCATAGGGTTGAAGACACTGGTTCATAGCCTACCTCCCCTGGGCGCGTCTGTACCTCGGCTAATTCGCCAGTCTCTTCAATTGGATTACCCTTCCGTGCGAAAAAGTCTTTGGTAAGAGCGTCAAGGATGTCCACGCAAAACATAAGGTCGCCCTTACAGATGGGAATATCCATTGACACGATCTTATACTTGTTCGGCTTATGTATTTGTAATGGGGGCTCCAATACGTCAAGGAAATCTGATAGCTGGTCGTAACGTATGTATTGTGTACCATCGGGATCAAATTGTTGCCATATTTCATAGTACATGTCGTAATCGTCATCCGTTAATCCTTCTTGCACATCTTCGGTCGCTTGTGAATAGTTTTCGAGAATGACGGCAATGTACATGTTTATTACTATCAAAAACGAGATGACCAGGTAAGATAGCAAATAGGCGATACCAATTGTCGAGGAACCACAATTCCCTGGATAACCTATCTCGTTGTTTGGCTCATTGCAATCCTCTTCATTTATTATACCGTCAAGCACACCGTCCCAACCGGCAGATGTTGACATCTGTTCACAGAACAATAATTATTAACATTCGTGAGAAAATAAATACCCGTGTGAAGATATGTTTGATTCAACTACAATCGACCCATTTGGCGCCATTGGTACAAAAAAGCAATACCATGGATACGAGACCCTCTCTTTTCTGTAAAACTCCCTATTGAACATTATTGGTAGTGATGAAGAGACTTGTTCTTCTGTTACCAATTAATGGTCTCGAAAGTTGTAATCAATAGAAAACTAAAATGTTTCCACAAAACCACTCTCTAAATTTGAACCCACGTAGAAATTCCGGTACTGAGCCGATGGTGACGAAGGGATCGGTACTGAAAAGGTATGGGCCACCAACGGTTGTTTGCCGATTGCGGATCGGTACTTAACCGACGTCATTTTAAGTTCGTGTCAGTACTGGTTCGATATTTGAACACTTTTCCTCCAATGTTGGTTTAACAATGGCGCGATTTTAGTACACAATCGTTGGCCTCCAACGTTGATTCGGTACCAAACCAATGTGAAAAAATATCTCGTGTACTTTGAGAGAAGACTTGATCGGCCACGTAGAAATTGAGGAATGGTCCAGTACCGACTTGATACAGGCTGCTAGTTTGCAACCGTTGGCGGTCATCCTATGATCCCATAGTAAATTTTACTCTAAATTCCCTCTACACCGAAGAAAAAGTTTTGTTCAAATGTGAACAACCAAAAACTTTAGTTACGCTAACCAAATTTTTGTTACTGCAACAAAACATTTGGTATTAGACACAAAATATTTTTGTTAACACATTTAGGAACAAAATAATTTCGTTGAAAGTACAAAAATTTGGTTGAAGGAACAAAAGTTTTCTGTTGTTCACAAATCAACCAGAATGTTTTGTTGTTTTAACCAAACAGTTTTCTCGATGTAGTGCAGACATTTTGATAATGCATTCAAAACCTTCCAAAGTTACAACAGCGCAAATAATGGTTGAGTAACAGTCGTCGGTATTTGATCAGCGATCAATACTAGTAGTATTAGTTCTTAATGTCGGAACCACACTGATTTCCAGTACTGGATTGATGTTGGTAACCGGTACCGGATCAGAGTTATTTGGCGTTATCATTTCGTAGTCCGACCGACATCGGCCGCCAACGGTTGCACACTGGCGGCCTGAATCGGGCCGGTACTCAACCACCCGTCAATTTCTACGTGGGAAAGAATGGAAAATCACAAGTTTCACTCGACTAAGTCTCAGAAATAAGCCAGTCTACTTCGAGTGGGATTTTCACTCGAAAATGAGTTTCGAGTGAACCCTGACTCTTTGGAGGTGAACAATTCTAATATCTATACGTTCTATAAAAATTTCCCTGAATATTTATGTTTTTGTTGAATCGGCGCTTAATGAGTTAGAATCCCTGTCAGAATCCGTCGAGAAATTTTCATCCGATCGACTGTTTATCAACTTGGAAAATACCATCAGAAACTGATTCTACTGGAGACTCCTCACTTGAATAATTCAATTGAACAGATTGACAGAAAAGATTCTTAACCAGATCTAAAAGGCAGTTAGAACCACTGAGTGACGAATGTAAGATTTCTCAGATTTTTACTAGATTTTTCAGGACAAAAATCGGTCAAAGTTAACTAAAAATCTTCCGACCGATTCTAAAAGGCGACTCAAACGGAAACAGTAAATCCCTCATTCCATGCATAATATGTTAAAAGTGATTTATCCATGACAATCTTTGTTATTTTACCTGGAACAACAGTATCATCGACTGTCCAAACGTTTTGAAGTTGTACACGTCATCGAGTCCACTTTTTTCTTTGACGTGCATGAAAAACGACATGCCAAATATGGCGAAAATAAACATCACCAGAAACAGTAGCAGACAAATATTGAAGAGAGCTGGCAATGACATTGCAAGAGCGAAGAGGAGGGTACGTATTCCTTTTGCTCCTTTCACGAGACGCAATACTCGACCAACTTTTGCGACCCTCACCACTCTGAGCAAGGTTGGAGATACGAAGTACTTTTCAATGATGTCACTAAGTACCAGACCTATATGGAATGTTATAAAATAAACATGTATATTAACATCTTCGAAGTCTTCACAAATTAATTCTACATTTTTTCAAGGCCAGTAATGAGCAGAACAAAAGATTTTCATGTGTAATATACTACATATGATTTGTTAATATCCCTTGAAGAAAATGAATAATATGTTTTTCATGCTTTTAAATCAAACTTCTATCCATAAAACTTGATCTTTGATGTCAAATCTTTGATAAACCTATGAAAAATAAATCGGTCTGGCAGAGATCATCGGGCGCCTGGTTATCCGAGTATGATCAATGAGGTAATTCGTTCCGATAATCAGATAGGGACATGAAATGTATAAAAATGGTACACGTATGACTCAAAGAACGTAACAGTGATCATTGTAAGATACTTAGACGTAATTTTTTTCTGCCAGGTTGACGGGCGGAATTGTCATATCAAGGGAAAATCCAAGCGGTTTCAAGTGATTCTTTCGAATTCTTTTTTTTTCATGAAAGAAAGTAATTAAGGAAGTTGAGTTTTTTTTCATTCTCACTTAATGAGTCTTCAAGTCTAGAGAAAAATGTTTTTCAATCAACAATATTGCCATGGGAATTTGTGAAGTTTGTGGAAATTATCAGAAACTAAAGATCTACTCTCTAAATTCCTTGAAGTGGAAATTTCATTCCCAAAGAGTATGCAAATACTGCAAGTCTAACAAGGGTGAGATGCCACTCTTATAGAGTGAGCTTTCACTCCATGAATGTAAATTTTCACTCTCATAAAAAGGTGAAATTTAACCCTCTAAACTGAATTGACCCTTCACTCTGTTGGAGTGAAAAGTCACTCTTTAGGAATGGAATCTCACTCTTCCTGTACTTGCAATATTTTCACTGTTCGAGAGTGAATTTTTCATTCCAAGGAATTTGGAGAGTACAAATTTTGATGAAATATAATATATATTTGTTGGGGTTGTATCGGTGAAATCAATGAAAAGTCAAAAATTGAAGAAATGTCGGAAATGCAAGCTTTTGGTAGCGTTTTTTCACCTTTTTTCGCTCTTCAAAGTCCTATAAGGAAAAACAATTATCATCTCCAGTCAGATTCATCCTCCAATAAATTTAATTTACTTTGAAAGAAAAAGAAGAGTGGTCCGTTCAATAGTTTTTGAGATATCATGCAGATAGGTTTGCAAAACATGCTTTTGAGAGAAATACCTGGAAAGTTTCGATACGTGAATTTCTTGATTGAAAAAAATTTTTTTATGTACCTTACGCCCTTCATTTACACTGAGAGAAGTGAACTGTAACCATTACCATGCGAAAATGGTAGTTGAATGACAGAATTTCTAAGTTGATGATGTCGACTATGTTATTTGGTATCCATCTTCATGTAAATGGTAACCATTCCCATGTGCATGAACATTGCTACGATTCTCCATAGTATCCGAAACCAATTTTGCGAAGCTGTCCCCTAATTACTATTTATACATGGTAATTATTACATTCCACTTCTCTCAGTGTATTTCTTTCCATGAGAAAAAAATTCGAGAAAATCACCTTTTTTCGGAATTCCCTCAATGAGAATCTCCAGTGGTATGCAACTTTATAGGATGACCTCAAACCGTATTTCGATTACGGTCATATTTATTCACATATGGTGGCGTGTCGATCAAGGGCTAAAACAGCAATGGCGGTCTGGTATAGTCACATAACCTTAGTATTATTTCTGATTGGTTTGGATTCTGAAAAATCAACAGTATTTCAACAATAAAGCGTCAAAAACAACTCTAAAAGTGAATGAGTCCAACTGATAATTCGGTTTTAGAATTCTTCAATGCTTCATTGTCGAAATATTGTGGATGTTTAAAAATTGAAACTAACTAGAATAATTTTGAGGTTATCCATGTATACCGGGACGCCATATTGATTTTTAGTTCGCATGAATATTTATTTAGGAGATGGCGTGCGAATGATGCGCGATTGAACTCATTGAAGTTGCATCCCCCTGAGAATCTCCCCTTGAATATACTTTTGTCTCTGCCAAACAAATTCATTTGTATTTGAAATATTTCCAATGAGAAAAATAGGTCCAAATTCAGTCAGTAATTGAGTGGTTCTTGATGAGACTTTGATACTATTTTGATGTAATCAGTCAAGACGATATTAAAACGACATCAAAATGATTCAATTTTCGATTAATCTACAGAACTATTTTTCAATCATTATGAACTGACTATATTTTGATTTCTGGTTCTCATTGGATAATTTCAGAGTTCAAAAAAGTTTCAAAGATTTTGTGTACGCTACAATTTATACAATTCAAGTACTGGTACTACATTTTTGACTCACGGAGAACTCGAATTTATAGTTTTTGTTTCAAAATTTCAAGGGATATATAATTCCAGAGTCAGATTTAGGGTGATCAAGGCCTTCGGGTTAAGCGAACGCGAGGACTGAGAACGAGAAAGTACATATATCAAGTACTTATGACGTGGAATGATGACATAAAACACCTAATATCAATTGAAGATCAGTAGAAAATAGAGATAGGAAAATGAAGATAAGTATAAATCAATGGTATATCTGTTTTATATATATTTTCGAATAGGAAATTTGTATTCTAACTGATTTTATTATTGAAAATTTATTAGCAATAGTTTTTCATTCTTGGGAAATCGCAACAAATTTCTGATAGAGTGGCAATTGTTTTTATTTGTTTCGGAGAGGTTTTTTGAATAGAAGTGTCAATTTTCATCAGAAACAAATGGGAAATCTAGAAACGAAGAGATTCTAATGCAAAAGTGAAACCTAACGCGTTGATGACATCAAATAATCTGTCAAAAATGTTTATCAGATGTATGCTCTGCTCGGTAAATCGCGATATGTATTTTTTTGCTCAAATTTCTTATCCCCAAATCTGACCTTGTTTGAAACCAATGATCAAACTCGGAAAAAAATCATCTCTCAAGAATCATAGAACTTGTAATTCACTTCAACAATGAAATTACGGTTTTGATTTTGATTCAAACACATATAATTTGACCATTGATGACAAAAAATATTAAAACATGCTCATTATGGTTTTCATCTAGGTTTCTATAAAAGTAGGAATAAGTGTAGGAGTTAGGAATCATGCATTTCAAAGTGATAAATTCATATAAGATTTCAGATCATTCAATGACATTAATGAAGTGCACTCTAATGTTCGAATTGTATCTCATGGTACTATATTTCTAAACTAAAAGCGGGATTGACCATAATGTTTTCATCTATGATTGAATTTGGTTTGTTTGTAAGTGATCATTTGTTATTTTTGGTACGATTTTTGTCAATCACACGATTCTACAAGTGTGTAAGTGCAGAAAAAAAATCAAATCTCAACATAAGTTTCCGAATGATATTTGAAAAAGAGAAATTTGTTTGTCTGAGTTCGAAAGATCGTGATATATATTGAAGTACTGAACTGCAGTTGATTATAGATGTCAATATTCTAAAACCAGTCTCATTTTCGAGGCAGATTGCGATTGGTATATATATATAAGAACGCTGAATTATAGAAGTTATAAAAGAACGAAGTTGGCTCTGAGATCTGGGTCAATTATGGAGAAGTGAAATAAAAAGGTGCAATTTTTAGAAAAATTCTATTACAGTTATACACACTACATGAGATTTTTTTAAAAAGAATTCCACCTTTTTGTTTCTCATCTCTTTTTTGATTTTCATGAACCTAAATCTTTACTCTGTTTACTACGAACACTGCAAACTGAAGTGTGTTAAAATGGCCTACAAGAACACGGGTAAACTGTGTATAATAACACTGATAATCCGTGTTTACACACATTATCCGTGTTCTTGTAGTCAATTTCAACACACTTCAATTTGCAGTGAATCAGTTATCCTTGCATCTGTTACAAAGTTTTGTTTTTCCAAATTTCTCTTCAATTTTTATCTACAATACTGGTGTAACGATCTTTCGTCCTCGAATTGTTTGTCTAAAGTTTAAGAATGCTCTAAGTGTATTAGAGAATCATGTTCAGTAATAATAGTGTAAAACGTACTAAAAGCGTCTTTAGAGGTGTGAAAAAAATGCTCAAATAACTGCAAATATTAAATATCAAATTGAATATGATGTATAAACCATCTAAATTTTCTAGAGAATCAAAGAGAAAAATAATGGCGAATATTGTTGAATATTCGATAATCAAATGTAAGAGAGATTCTACAAACTACGGCTTACGTCCTTTTCTTACCAGAGATACATTGATCATAACTTGTTGATTTGTACAAATCATATATTAAGATCAGCCAAAAGAGCTATTGAGTTATTACATGATGGTGATAATCGCTGATATCCTCACTACGATAGTCATTGTGGGTAAAATCTAGATTTTCATGATATCACAATATAATTAATCATGCGAGTGTACAATCATGACGAGTTAACATGATTTCTCATCTCATTCGGCACATTAAAAAATTCTTCATGAAAGAGTCACTCACTCACTCACAAAATGAGTTATTTATAAACTCTCGCTGTGCCAAAAGAATTATCAAAAGACTCTCAAGAATCTGTCGTAATTGTCGTAGTTTATGTAAAATATGTTTGTGCTGTGCGGGGAAAAATTGAGGTGTTATTGAAATAATTCTATGTGAGCTACAATTTCTCAGCTCAAATATCACCATAAAGTAATAAACTTTGGCAGCTCGATGATTTGGCGCGATGTTTTTGTTTTTCTCGTGAAAAACGATGATGAGGGAGTAAGGGTTTGAGGTGTCAAAGGATGAGGATATACAATAATTCAACATCAATGTAAGGCTACATAATGTAATGATATTGATCAATCGTTGCAACCCAAATGAAACGTTTTGATTCTGTTTCCTTTCCTTCTGTCGAAAATCTATCGTGCAGTTGACACTAATAATAGGAAAAAGAAAGATGATGAGTGATAAAGTACATGCCAATTTATAGTACGTCCCTAAACTAAAACTACAGTACGGATTGATCGATAGAGATTCAAAGATATTCGTGCCAATGACTAATATACAATTTTTGTTGTGTTCGTATAGAGAAGTATCGAGGAAGTGAACAGAATTCTGACTGTAACTTTCGTTGTACACATTCGGTTCGTTTCATTTGAGTCATACGACTGAAGCAATCATTACGTTACATTACCTAATATTGATAATATAACAACAACAAAATCAAAGAGGTTCCATGGTTCCTTGAAATAATGGTAGCGCAGGGCGAAGATCTTCATTAAACACTCGCTGGTGAATATCACAATGAATATCATATTGAGATAATCCAACACATTGCTGAATGTCTCAGTCTGTTGATAATGGTCCAATGTCATTGTTAACATGTTCAGTCCGATAAATAACATAATTATCATATCGAACTTTTTATCTGTCACTATTTCGAACACTATTGCTTGAGGTCTCCACTGGAATCATAGAACAAAAATATAATTAACGTTGTTTGCTGTAAATAAAATATATATATATATATATATATTAAATATATGAGGAGTTAAAATATCACAAATTTTTGTACAGGAAGGAATTGAGTTTAAATGCCATATAATATCTGAAATTTCAAATCGTGGCAAACATTTTTCAATCTTTCATTTATCCCAATTCAGAAATGGATTTGTTACATATTTTTGTTATGTAATGCATTATAAACATATCTGTACACAAGCTTTCCATTGAACAATCTCAAATGAGGAGGACTTTCTGATATCCCGGATCGAAAAATTTTAACGGTTTTTGTACTTCTATTCTATTTTTAGGCTGAATCTGCCTAATTGTTGAATAATGCGGATAAGGACAGTACTTTTCCATGATTTTAATCTGAATTTTTCCTCAATCACTTTCATTCGTTGGAGGAGAAATTCAGAATAAGATCATGAAAAAGTACTGTTTTTGTTCGCATTATTCATCAGGAGAGAATCAGTCCAAAAACGAAATATGAGAACAAAAACCGTCCAAATTTTTCGACTCGGGAGTTTTTAATTATTGCAACAGATCTCTGTGTAATATTTCGGAAACTTCACATTCTGTCCAGTTCTGATTCATGTACAACAGTTTGCAATCGTTAATTAATAATCTCCTTTACAAACTTGTATTTATCCTGAATCACTGTCCTTGACAGAAAATAAACACCATATGATAGAACAAAACGATTGGTGATAGGGATCGTTGAAAAAGATCGATCCTTTTCTATATGAAAAATATATAATTTTCATAGATTTCAATGAAAATTCGATACTTTTCATACAAAAAAGGACCGATCTTTGTCAAGGATTCCCATAATTAAAAACAACCAATTGCAGTATTATAAATTAAATTAAAAACAATATTTGAGTCATATGATTTACGATAAACTTACTCTTGGACGAGGGATGGCTTTCAACGGTTTCTTGCTACCCATTTTCTTCATCGCATTGTAATATTTCTTCTGATCTTCAGTCATGAACATCTCGAGTGAACCACCAGCTTTCTTCTTTTGTTCATTGAAATTGTCGATGATGACTCCGATAAATAGATTGAGGGTAAAAAACGATCCAAATATGATAAAAAATACAAAATACAGATACATGTAGATATTTGTTTCTCGAATAGGCTGTTTTCCGATCTGTAAGAGGCATATATTCAATTTTGTAAATAATTCGATGAGAATTTCCTATACAACACATCTAATAGATCTTGCAAACAGTTCCTCATTAGTTCTCATCATCGTATGTTTTATTTGAAAAAAAGGGATCATCAACTGTGGTAGCAATTAAAAAGTGGAGTGACTCGAAAATACCCTACTCGAAGAATCTCATTGAACCGATCAATTCTCATGCAAAATTCATTCTCAATTGGTTTGAATCAGTTTTCTGCATCGGAATCAATGAGATTCTTTAAGCAGGGTGCCTTCAGTGGCTTCTTCACGGGCAAATGGAAACAATAGAAATCGATTGAAAAAGTTGAACATCGCATAGAAACAGATGTGAATAGACATCGAATGCGGTTTGTAATACTTTCAATCGTCATTAATGACTCTACTTATCCGACAAAAAAATTTTTTTTGTAGAATAAGTTTTTCGAGGTTATGTCAAAACTCAGACGTGCAGGGGTATTTTTGACCTCAGATTTGGATTCAGCGACCCCACAAACATATAGTATGCCTAGTCTGACTGTCAAACTCGACCACAAATTTTTTTTTGTGTGGCTGTGTTTTCTGACGAGTGTTCAAGAATTTTGAAAATAATAACCTCCAACTGTCAAAAATTTTTTTTGAAAAAACCAAAATTCATATCTAGAGTTCAATCTCAGGTATGTACTTGCTTATTATCGACTTTAAATTTGATTTTATCAAATAATTGAAGAGAAAATTTGGCGCAAAATTTTACCCATCTTGAACTCGTCTTCAGATGTTGTCAAGACATAAACTGTTTTGTAAGCATTGCTTCCCTTTTATCTCGATTATTTCCGAGATCTGGGACTTTGTTTTTTGTATCGAGTACTATCTATTTTATGCAGTTATTTTTTGCAATCTTTTACGTCATTTTTTCATCTAGTTTCTTACAATTGATTATCCGGGTACGGATTATTGTTGTTTGAATCTTATAAATGGGAATAATATGATTTTGGATTGAAGTTTCAACCCATGTAGAAGAATTTTCAAAATTGTATATTACTCAGGTACACGGAGAGAAAAAATTTGCTGACGCAGCAAATCGAGGTATTATATATAGAATTGCAAAATTTGTTGGTGACCTAGCTAAAAATTGGCTATAACAGCAATCCTGTTAGCTACGACAGCAATTTTTTAGCTGTGGCAGCAAAAAATGTTTGCTCCGCCGCAAATTTTCAGTATTATATACAGAATAGCAAACAAACTTTCCTGGGATAGCAAACATTTTTTGCTGCCACAGCTAAAAATTCGCTGTCGCAGCTAACAAGATTGCTGGAATAGCAAATAGTTTGCTGTCACAGCAAAAAATTTGCTGCTCTGGCAAAAGGAACCCAGCAAAAGTAGATTTCGCTGCGACAGCGAATTCCTTGTTCTCCGTGTATAATTCAATATATTTTTCATATACAAGTCTGATATAATTATATATAATTCTGGAAATTTTTGCTCATGGGAAGTTAAGATATATTTTTCACTATCCCCCAACGTGTATGAATTTTGGTGTAATTTTGATCCAGTCTTGGGCCCATATAGACAAGAGGGGGCCTTTGCTGGACTAGTATAGGACCTGTTGTACACACATGCTAGAGATGGAACACAATGAATCAAAGACACTGTGGACGTTTGCTTCAATAATTTAATAATAATTTTTCAAATAGAAATTACCTCTCTAGAGTCGATAGCGTCATTCATAATCTGTATCCAGCCTTTGAAAGTCGCTACTTGAAACAAGCATAAATATGCTTTTCCCACGTGATCGAAGTTCATCCTTGAATTTTCCCACGTGTAGTTTTCGGCTAAACAAGCATTCCGATCTGGTATTATTTCGTAGCTAAGAGTTGTTTTGTTCACATCAACGCACTGTAATCAATATATAAAAATTTTTTGTCAGTATCAAGAATACCTGTGATTTGAATTTTCAACACAGATATTTTTTATTAACATTTTGAGTAAAATTTCATCATAAAATTGAATGAACTGAATCGAATTGATGAATAATTTTTATCCAATTCTTTATTGTTCTTCCACACAGTTTTGGAATCACTGATGTGTTTAATGTGAATGCGTTGATTCATAGTTACATAAATATACTACAGTGATTCAGTGAAACTTCATTCATGTATCTCAAGAACAAGCGACTGACTTTTCGATGGAATTCGTTGCAGAACATCCCTGACGAAAATAAAATGTCAATTCGCGGGATGAACGGCATTCTATGCGCGGTTGTGACGCATTTCAAGGTGCGAAATAGCGCGTGGTATACATTTGGGTGAGCTTCACATTCCATTTGAATGTTTCATTCATAATTGTCATAAAAAAAAATTTGGATTTTTTATCAAAAAAATTTTTTAGAATGAGAATTGGAATGGTTACAATAGAATAAAACAAAATTAACAATTACGAATGATTTTTTGAGAAAAAATGTTATAGATTATATCTGAAACTATAAAGAACTTGACACATTTTCATATAAGTAACCTATAGACCTAATTCACAATCAAAGATCCCGTATATCTTGATCAAAATGATTTTATCTATCGTTTCAAATTCAAGGCTTGACTAAAATATGCCATGCATCAAGATTTCCCATGTGTTGATGTTGTTCATATTGCTGAGAAATTTTCATTTTATGAATGTGTGTGAAAGTTGTTGGGTGTGGTTGCTCCCTTTTGGAAAACGACTAAAAAAATTGTATTCACCGCCAAAGCCCCTGCTGTGATATTTTATTATTCTAGTCTTTGTTCAAATCTTTTCGTGACTCAGATATTATGGGTGTTTAACTAAATCAGTACACTACTTCTATTTTCATTTCATAATTTTCCTTATAAATTGTCCGTTGATGGATATTCATTTCCAATTCAATGCGAATTTGTGGAAATCTCTTCCCTGATCCCTTCATGCCTGTTTTATTTATAAACTACAGCCTATCGCGTGCCGCTGGTAAATGTAACATCCAAAGATGTAAGTTGCGAAAGCGAGAGGCTGGCACCCCTAATCTGAATATTGAAAATTGCAACACTTGCGATGAAAATGCAGTTTCATTTAAATTGCAACCGCACCCATGCAATGACTGTCCTTGGTTTTTTCATTTATCATCGTAAGGTATGCAGTCATACAACTGGGTTTATTTTATTATATCTATAAAATATATTGCTAAAGTTTGAATCGTTTATTGAAACGAATTAGTAATCGTATGACGAAATACTCAGCTGTTGAAGATCTAAAATCTTGTAATACATCCTTCAAACCATGTTACAAGTTCCAAGGAGTTGATTCCCGAAGTTAAACGCCAATGATTTATCGAATTTTATGAATTTGAATTTTTGTTTCGTTTCCATGAACGATTCAAACTCCAAAAACATTATCAAATCCTGTATTTTGTATGTGAGAGTGATCTGAAGAATGTTGTGCTTGATATTTTCAAACATGATGACGGATAATGGTTTTTCCATAAGTTTTTACTTTCGTTGAATTCTACTCAGAAATATCGTTCTTTGTTGAATAATTCAATACCAGTAATAAAAAATGACTTAATTTATGGGTCATAAGAATAATCTTATAGTTCAACCGTAGTATGCGAGGTGCAGGTTGGATCAGAATATCCATTCACGAAAGAGTAAGGGCATAAGTGAAAGAACCAAGTTCATTCTGTAAGCTTTGAAATACATAAATCGATGTGTTTGTAATAACCTACAACCTTCTACCTGCTAAAGGCCATTGTTCTCAATTTCTGACATGACACTTAGGTTTGTGGTACGCGTCCGACCACACCTACCGTTCTGTCCGTGGTTTTGTATTACACGTGTGTGTAAACCGCATTCAATCACGTTTTCATAAGTCAATGGGAAGTTATGAGGAAAATGAGAGAGAGTATACCAATTTAAGAGAATAAATAGTTCAATACGTTGCATTGATTTCTTAAGGGAGCACTTTGGTTCATTTGAATGCAGTACACTGAGAAACATTTTCTTGTACAATTTCCCATCATTGCTGGTAAATTCAGGGTATAACCTGAACACTACAAAATGTACTGTCAAACACGGTAATTTGAACTGTTATTCTATTAACATCTTTGACCAAAACGAGCACTGAGAACCCAATTTTTTAGATTGAAAGAAAATTTTCTTTGCTCTCATTCTAATAAATATTTTGCTTCCTCGTTAGAGGTGAGCTTTGTGATCGTTTCCGGGGGCCGAAAATTTTTTTGTCTTCAAACTCAAAATGTCTTAGGCCAAAATGTTGCTTCAAACACGAGGAAAATTTTTGGTTTTGTGTCTGTCTGTCTGTGTGTATGTATGTAAGTATGTATGTGAACAGAATTGCAACCGCGCATATCTTCGGTTCCTATTATCCGATCATGATGAAATTTTCACCACGGTTAGATGTAGTGTCGATAGTGGTCCCATATAAGTTTCAACCGTATTCTTACAGAAGGACGGTAGGGGTGAAAAAAAATGTGGAAAGAAAATTGTGATTTTGCGACCGTCCATATCTCCACAACCCATTATCCGAATGCAATGAAACTTATACCACGTTCTGATTATGATTCGCTAGTGGTCCCATAGGAGTTTCATCCCAATCGGTTGAAAATTGTAGAAAATTGTTTTTTTGCGATCCTTATTGTTTGACAATATTTCGAAAGCATGCCTTCCCTATGTTCGTATCATCCGAATGCCTTGGAACTTGGAGCATATTCATTTCACGAAGTGTTAGTTGTACGTTTTGAATTCCAAGCAAATCGGAATTGAGGGAAAAAAATGGTAAGCACTAAGCTTCGAAACAAAATTTGTAAATCCCGAAAATGCCATTGTCATGGGGATATCTTTCGTGCCTATCATCCGATCGTTGAGGAATTTTTACCAAAGTTTCATGCAGTGCTGATAGTGGTCTCATGCGAGTTTCAACCTGATCTGATGTTGGGTCAAGGGCATGTTTTCGCTTCCTGTTATCCGATTGCAATGAAATTTATACCACGGTTCAGCTATGATCCCATAGTGGTCCCATATGAGTTTCTTTACAATCGGTTGAGGGAAGTGGAAGAAGAGTCTTTAGCAACCTGCATTGTTTTTAGTTTCCACAACTAAAAATTTTTAGTTGCCGCAACTAAAAATTTGAAGTTGCCCGCGCTAAATTTCATAGTTAGAAGGACGTATTTTATCAACACATATCTCAAATTTTCATTGAAAAATTGAGTTTTCGTAAAAAAAATTTTTTTTAGTTGTGGCAACTAAAAAAATTTAGTTGTGGCAACTAAAAGAATTTAGTTGTGGCAACTAAAAAAATTTAGTTGTGGCAACTAAAAATTTTTAGTTGTGGCAACTAAAAAAATTTAGTTGTGGGAACTAAAAAAATTTAGTTGCGGCAACTAAAAATTTTTAGTCGTGGCAACTAAACAAATTTAGTTGAGGCAACTAAATTTTATGATTAGAATCACTCGATCCATTCATTTCAACGGACCATTTTTCTATATTTGCTACTATCAAAAAAATGAAGAGAAAGATACCACTCGAATAACTACTGTCTGGTTCGAAATTCGTAAAGTGCGAAAGGAATGAAAATTTGAGATATGTGTTGATGAAATACGTCCTTCTAACTATGAAATTTAGTTCCCACAACTAAACTTCTTTAGTTGCCTGCACTAAATTTCATAGTTAGAAGGACGTATTTTATCAACACATATCTCAAATTTTCATTGAAAAATTGAGTTTCCGTAAAAAAATTGAGTTGTGGCAACTAAAAAAATTTAGTTGTGGCAACTAAATTTTATGGTTAGAATCACTCGATCCATTCATTTCAACGGACCATTTTTCTATATTTGCCACTATCAAAAAAATGAATAGAAAGATACCACTCGAATAACTACTGTCTCGTTCGAAATTCGCAAAGTGCGCGAGGAATGAAAATTTGAGATATGTGTTGATGAAATACGTCCTTCTAACTATGAAATTTAGGTCCCAGAACTAAACTTCTTTAGTTGCCCGCACTAAATTTCATAGGTAGAAGGACGTATTTCATCAACACATATCTCAAATTTTCAGTCTTTTCGCACTTTACGAATTTCGGACGAGACAGTAATTATTCGAGTGGTATTTTTCTATTCATTTTCTTCATAGTGGCAAATATAGAAAAACGGTCCGTTGAGATGAATGGATCGAGTGATTCTAACCATAAAATTTAGTTGCCACAACTAAAAATTTTTAGTTGCCACAACTAAATTTTTTTAGTTACCACAACTAAAAATTTTTAGTTGCCACAACTAAATTTTTTTAGTTGCCACAACTGAAAATTTTTAGTTGCCACAACTCAATTTTTTTAGTTGCCGCAACTAAATTTTTCTAGTTGCCACAACTAAATTTTTTTAGTTGTCACAACTAAATTTTTTTAGTTGCCACAACTAAATTTTTTTAGTTGCCACAACTGAAAATTTTTAGTTGCCACAACTAAATTTTTTTAGTTGCCACAACTAAATTTTTTAGTTGTCACAACTAAATTTTTTTAGTTGCCACAACTAAATTTTTTTAGTTGTGGCAACCAAAAAACATTTTTTTCATGAAAACTAAATTTTTTTAGTTGTGGCAACTAAAAAAAATTTTTTTACGAAAACTAAATTTTTTCATCAACACATATCTCAAATTTTCATTCCTTTCGCACTTTACGAATTTTGAACGAAACAGTAATTATTCGAGTGGTATTTTTCTATTCATTTTTTTGATAGTGGCAAATATAGAAAAACGGTCCGTTGAAATGAATGGATCGAGTGATTCTAACCATAAATCTTAGTTGCCACAACTGAAAATTTTTTGTCGCCACAACTAAATTTTTTCACTTGCCACAACTGAATTTTTTTATGGAAACTGAATTTTTTAATGAAAATTTGAGATATGTGTTGATAAAATACGTCCTTCTAACTATGAAATTTAGTGCGGGCAACTGAAAAGGTTTCAACTCCCGTTCCGCTTATCGGATCTTTTCGAAATTTCTATCACAGTTGTGGACTAGGGTGATAGTGGTCCCATATAAGTTTCAACCTGATTCATCCAGAAGAATTGAGCAGATGACAAGAACTCTGACAAAAAAAGACCATTCTGCGTACGCGTGTATCTTTGCTTCCTACTATCCGAATCCGATCAAACTTCAACCACGTTTTATTCATGACCCGATAGTACTCCCATATAAGTTCCATTCTAATTGATTGAAAACTGTGGAAAATTTTCGTTTCGCAATTCACATTATTTGTCAATATTTTGAAAGCATCCCTTCCCCATGTCGGTATCTTCCAAATGCCATGAAACTTGTAGTATAATCAGTTTACGAGGGGTTGGTTGTATGGTGTGAATTTCAAACAAATCGGAATTGAAGGAAGAAAGTGGTAAGCACTGAGCTTCGAAATCAAATTCGGAAATTTCGTAAACATCGTTAACATGCGGATAACTTCCGTTTCTATCATCCCATTGTCATGAAATTTCCACCACAGCTTTATGCAGTGTTGATCGCAGTCCTATATAAATTTTAACCTGATTCTCCAAGAAAAACGGGAGAAAGAAAGAAAACAAGTATTTTTTTTCAACACAAACCAGGAAGCCATGTGCCAATTGGCAGAGTTTTTTTCAATGGGAAAATTCTTCATCAGATTGAAACAAAGAATTTTCAAATTGAGACAGAAATATATTCCTTCTTGAATTCGAAGAATATAATTTCAATTCAATGAAAAAGTTTCTGATTGGAATGAACTGTCTTTTCTATTGGAAACAAGATTGATCAGAATGAGGGCAAAGAAATTTTCTTCCAATCTAAGAAATCGGGTTCTCAGTGAGTGAAGATAGCTAGAATGATTGCAAATTTCACACATAATCAACAGCGTGTTTCGTCATTTTCGGAGTATATCCCAAATATACCAGCAATGATGGGAAATTGTACAAGGATATTTTTCTCAATGTATATGGAGTACGGTGAATTAGTCAAGGAATAAAGTAACCCAGGGGTGAAAATATGTTTTGCCAGCAGATAATCTTCCGAATTTTTTTGTCATTCATTATGGAATTATTCGATGCATTGCATTTTGTTTGCTAATAAAAAAAATGCTGTCTTTTTAGTGTATTGCACACTTACTACTCACACAGCACAAAATTTCATCGTGATATCCCAGCCAGCACAAATGATCAATTTGAATTCATAAAGACTTCCTAAAGACCTCTTGAATAGTGCCCGTTATGCTAATCAATATGTATTAATTACACGGAGAAAAAAGATTTCGTTATTTTAACGAATCTCCGTCTTCGCTGAACGGATTGAATAACCTAACGATGACATTTCACTGTGTTAATGAGCTAATTCGCTGTATTCACTAACTGATTCGTTATAATTATCAGTCCTTTGCTAATTTTACGAAGCTTGATTCGCTGAAACAACGAATCGCCGTTCACTTCAGCGGACTTGCTTGCTGTCCATATAATAACGAGCGAGTTTCGTTAAGACAGCGAAATTCTTGCTATTCCAACGAATTTTTTTTCTCCGTGTATAAATATTCTGAATTCAAAATGAAAACGTTTTGAATGCTCGGACAATCCATTATGAAATGTCGATATGAGTTCTTTCTGAACATTAAATTGTTCATTAACAGTTCCTTTTGAATTCAAGATATTTATAATGAATACATATTGATTAGCATAACGGGAACTCGTGTAATGTATGGGATATCACACTAATAGTAAAATGTCTGTATGGAGACAAATTTAGGGTCGAATTTACTGTGGTACTTTGTAGCCGAAGAAAAGACTGGACTTACAATGAAATTTACTATGACGAGACAACTCAGCAAACACGACTGCTGGCGTTTCAAAGGACCAGTGACGGCTCTTCAACGGCATTGCCGGACCATCAGCGGCCCATTGAAACGCCAGTAATCATTGTTTGTAGGGAATAGGAGCGTGATCAAATTCAAAATGTTTTACAGTAAATTTCATCAGAAATTCAGTCTGTTCTTCAGCCGCAATAATCTCATAGTAAATTTAACCACAAATTTCTTTCCGTGTGCGGCCTTACCCACGTAACGAAAAACGCTTCCTAAATGCATTTTGGTAAACCATTTGGACCATATTTTCAATGCATTGATCTAAGGTATTTAAAAACATACCCAGAACGTTTCAAAAACTGCCGAGGAGCTTTGAGCTGTTACGGTATACATTCAAGTATTTTTAATAGGAAATCAAAAATGGATACTGTAGTATTTCATTCATATCAGCAAATTTTCATATTCCTCCGATACTGAGTATAATTTCTTATATAATACTATTGAATCCAATTGAAAAATATACGCACCTTATAATATTTGCCAGCAAACAACTGCACACCCATGATGGCGAAAATAAGCCAGAAAATTAAACACACTAATAATACGTTGAAGATGGATGGAATAGCTTGCACCAAAGCATTCACCACCACCTGTGGGAGAAATTTTATAGTCAATAAAAATTCAAGTGCTTCCTAATTTTTTAAAATTTCAATACGCCTCTAATTATATTTGCGCCTAAATGCGCCTACGCGACTATAATGCAACCGGTGTGGCATCATTGTGTGTTTGATCAAATTTTTAGATTATATAAATTAATAAGATGCATAATCCAATACGGTAAACACACACAATTAATATTCAACGACTTTTCCAAAATACTGACGTAAATTGAAACAAATTCGATGAAAAAATATATTTCTCAGTTCAGCAGTTTATGTTGAAATAAACATTTTGAATAAAAAATTAATTCAAAACCATCAAGTCCACGCAGAGAGGAATGAATAATGAAAAAAGGGATAGCAATGGATTATACAGTACAGTTCATGATGTATATAAATATATAATAAAAAGTATTATATAGATTGTACGAGTACAATGTATATACCAAACTTTATGATATATTTAATAAGTCTTATTATATACACGCAGAAAACAGATGCGTTTTGACTTGAATTTACTTTTAAAAACTCCCATAATTAGATGTATCTCTACAAGAAATTATGGTACTTTTGAAGCTATATTCAGGTAAATAATTTCATTCGTCACAGACCAGCGCTGATCCTCAATAAATTATGGGACTTTGAAAAATATATTTTTCTGCGTGTAATCAATTGCTGTCACTATTTTTATTATATATTTCTCTCTCTCTGTATAGATAAGTTCTGGAAATATCCAATTTTTGTAGAATCGTTGAGAGTTATTTGTGTGCATTTCCTTTAAATAAATAAATTAATCAAACGGTGAAAGATGGAATCACGACCTATCGTGTCAGTTAATTTATATACTTCAGTGCAGGTAGGCAAAATATCATGTGTTAGGCTGTACATTATTGCAAGTGAAAGTACTGTAACTTCGAAAAAAATAATTGATTGCGGAATAATTGTATACAGTTAATGAGTTAATCGATATAACAACTTAAGCAAACAGTTTCTAAGTTTCCAGAATGTATTCCGGAATTTCATAAATCTATTACAAAAATCGAAACTCTGATTATCAACATTTTATAAACTAATTGAGTGACAAAATTTTTCACCATCTGTTATAGATTCGTATAATTCGATCGCTTTATTTTTATTAATTATAGGAAAAGAGTTTTTCAACAATGTAACGTATGGATATCAAGAATTTCCCCATTCCTATTTGAAAAGTCAAGTTTTGGCCATTTTATTTGAGAACTATTGAATAAATTCGTACAAAACCTAATTTCTACAGATCCTTTATGATTCATAGGATATTTGAAAATAAACTTACTAGGGTCTATTGCTATTCCGTAGATCATACAGAATCTTTGCAAATTTGGCTTTTATAAATTCATTCAATAGTTTTTCAATAAATTCGTCAATACAAAACGACTGAAATCACTGCACTGGTAATTATAATACTGTTATAATAATAATAGAAAGATAATGAAGTGAATCTGCGTCCAAAATTTCATTCACAACTTGACTTGAAAAACAAAAAGAGTAGAAAAACTCTGAGGTTTTGAGATACATTTTTTTTTCTTGAAACTTATCTCGTTGATTCATTTTATCTGCCCAATGATGAAAAGAATTGATAATTCTTGAATACATAATTCTGATATTTTGCCTATTTTCACCATTTATACAATATCCCAATAATTAAATTGTATTTTATTACTGGGAAATAATGTTATAAATAGTAGAATTCCAGCTCAAACCTCTAATTACGTATTTCCAATATATCTGAAAAATAATTTTCAGCAAAATAAATATATATAATAAAATTTATATGCACGTGTGAACAAAGGCTTATCGATTATTTATTATTATAACCCACCCGCACAAATATCGTAGTAATATTCCTGCAATATTACTTCAATATTTCAATATTGCTGTAATATTACTGTGATATTGCTGCGATATTTTTGCTGGGTGGGAATGAATTACTAAGAAGAATGTTATATCTTTGAAATAATGTGGATTATGAAATCATGTTTGTAATCGATAAAACTCTTCATTCAAACTTTACGAAAGAAAATGGATGGATTATGAAAATTAGCTTTATGAAATTCCATGTTTATCTGGAATATTGTTTATGCAATTATCGTATTGCAAAAAGAAAAAAAACTCTGCTACTGCAACAAAACTATCGATAAATGCATCAGTTACAGAGAGAAAAGCATTTCTTCTAATTTGAGAAATTATTATTTGAACAGATCAAAATAAATACTCCTGTAACAAAAATAAATATCTTGCTTATCTGAAAAACAATGTACTATTTGCTGTTCCATTCGGAGAATACATTCGCTTGTATGAGAAAATATTTATTTGGATTTATTCAAACAACAACTCTTCAGATTCAAAAAGATGTTTTTTTCTAGTACCGAATTTAGGTTCCCAACATTTATCACAATCCATTTTCCTTCGTGTGAATTGTAACGCTTGCAAGACGTGTGATAATCACCGATGAGTAACTATATTGGATTAATGTCCAGTGAGTGTCGTGTGCAGGAATAATTGTGTCGTTGAAATGTTAGAAATCAAATAAGAAAACTAAAATAAATATCAACAGAATTTGGAATGAAACGATAACAAGTCTTATTTTTGTGATCGTCATGTTCATTTATTTATCATTTTGCAAAACTAATAATGCTTCTAATCCAGTCCAAGAGGTCACTATTATTGCTATATAACTACCATTACCATTCCCAACTACCACGACTATTATTGTTCAGAAAAGTAGTTTCCCCAACAGAACGCAATGCTCAGAAATATTCCATGAGCATCCATTGAACACACAAACGTTGGAAAAACATTCATTTGACTTTACTGAACATTTCATCCTTTTGTGGGTTACATAAACATGCATACAATGTACACTCCGACGAATACTAAACAAATACAAGCAAAGCCAAGAGCAAATAGCAAGGAATCCATGCTTCCCATTGATCCCAAACCTCAAACATGCAGTTTTTTGTATGAAAAATAAGATCAGCGGTTTGTATTGAAAGGGGCGAAGATAAGAAAAGGCCGAGCGTGTAAAATGAAACGATAAGTACGCTGAGAAAAAGATATTGAAAAATGTTTGACATTTCATGATGAGGTCAATTGGAAGAACATAATTTGCAGTGTATTTTTTTTTTCGCAAAGTATCGTTTTTCGTAGCTGTAGTTTTGAGAAAACGCATAGGTCATCGCATTACATTGCGATGATAAGTTGGAAAATGCTCTTCTTTTTGGATTTCAATCATCCCATGTCGTTGGATTTCCTTCAATAATCTTTTTCCTCAAAGTATGAAATAAAATTGAAAAATCGCTTTAACGTAGCTACTGATTATTTTATATATATGTGCAAGTGTATATGTAAATATATTATGTACATATACACTTTCATATGATTGAAAATTAATGTTTTATATAACAGTAGTGTCAGGGTGTGGGCATGACAGTGACTCTATCGCCCACTGTCTCAGCGACCTTGCGTAATTTTCAATAATAACCAATGTAATATCAAACATAATAGTTATACGTCTTTCTCTTCATTACTCTTAGGAGAAGTCCATTTCAATTCATTCATTCGACTAACGTTTCTTCCTTTATTTTTTACAGAGAATACTTTAAGAGATTGTAAATAAAAACGATTAGTATACACCTATTGTGTGGGTACAAAAGAAGAATCCCTCATCCACAAAATTGACTCAAGAGCCACCACCAATCAAAGCACTATGATGAAAAAAATGGGAAAAGAGGAAGGAAGGAAGTGAAAGGCATTCAGGAAGAATCAAATTTATGTGAGGTTTTCTTTACTCCCAATACATCTCAAATTCATCAAGTACATTTTTCTCTTCAATCCTTAGAATACCGTTTGTAGAATGTCATGCCTGGATTTTTTCATAGATGAAATATAAAATTCTGTGTGAGAAAGAGTGATTTCCATGCGTGTTCCCTTCGAAGTCGTCGTGATCTGATGTTCATTCCGATGTGTCTCTATTTTGAGTTTTGTAGCACCGTAAAAGGAAAGTTCTGAAGTCAGATCGTTTCATGACTGAATCTATGATGCAATCAAATTAAGCCGAAAAAAACAATTGACGAGACAATGGAAAAAGCGTGGTCTGAAATAAGGATGCAAACAGTCCGTGTAGAAATTTCTTCCGGGCTCAGACTTGGGCCAGGTTCATAATTCCTACTCGAAAAGTGGCCCCAGCTTGGAATGTTACGCTTTTGAATCTAGACCCCGTGATGGTATCAAATATCCAGGCGAAACAATGGTAGCCAACTCGGAGCCTATATGGGCTGTGGGTGGGCATTCTGGATTGGAATATTCCAGAAATATACTGGCAACCCTAACTGGAGCTCACATGGGCCGTGGGTAGGCAACCTTGTATTGGATGCCTAAGATATAACCCTACCAGGCCAGGGCCTACTTTAGGATGCCCAGGATTGATTTCCACATGAGAGATTAGAACTTTTTTAGTATTTAATTATTGGTGCCCGGGTAGTTGAATGACGGATTTTTTGAAACTGCAATGGAGCATTTTTGGAATATCTGACTCCTAAAATACATGGCAATTCATGTTTCGAAAATCAGTGTTGGGATAAAGTACTTTTAAAGACAAAAAAAGTACTTTCACGAGGATACCAGCGGCCCCTGAAGATGCAACCCGAGCCAAATCTGTCCAAACAAATTATTAGGAAATAAAGCAACAAATGAAAAATATATCCCTCTGTACAAACCATCTTTATTGATTGAAAAAGGTCTGTGCAGAGCGATATTTTGATTTGACTCCTTCATTTTCGGATAATTTGTCAGAACGGTTTTCATCATGTCCTTTGTTAACCAATAGGTCTGGTTGCATCTTCAGGGGTCGCTGGTATTACCTGGTATTAACAGAAAACACCTTAGTCATTTTCTAGGCCTCGCGAGACATCACTACACTGTAAAAATAATCGGAATTCTCCTGTTTACAGCCACCGGAAAATTCCAATCACCGGATGGCAAATCAATTTCCGATAAATAAGTATGAAAGTTCCCATAAATTTATCTGAAAATTCCACATTTTATGGGGTTTTACTATCATTTCACAGGAATTTTCCCATAGAAATTTTTTACAGTGTAGGGCTCTGCAGTAGCCTAAAAAATCATTCGAATGATTTCCACTGAGGATGTTTTTCCCATACATAACTCCTATATGGAGCATACATGTGTTCACATCAATTCAGAACTATTTTGGGAGTAATATTTCAAATACGTACGTATAAAAAACAGAATGAACATTCAATACAAAATATGATCTCTACAGAATTCTTCAATTTCAGAGTCTATTTGTTTTGAATTTCAATCGAATGAACTAGAGATGGACGATTTCAACTGTACCGATGCTTTTTTTATCAAATTTGTATCGAGTTTCAATCAAGGTTTCATAACAATCAATGGAAAATCGGTGATTGTTGTTGTTTTTTTTTTCAACGGAAAAGAATCAATTCTGCCAAGATCGACCATCGTTGGAATAAACATGGTTGCCACAATCTGGAAATTCAAAGGGAATTGATCAATCACAAATTCGCGTTGGATAGAATGGCCAATGACATGCATCGGATTTCCAGGCCGTGACAACCCTGATAAACCTCTCCTAAGATGATAATAAAACACCTGGTTACATGCACTTATCGTTAAGGCAAACTATCGAATAGTTTTGATGATGGATCGATGAGGACATTATATATTTTTAGAATGTTTTTTGATGGTGGCTCCTTTTCTTGTACTAGTTCTCTGTATAGATTATGAACAATTATTCAACAATCGAAGAATTAATTATATATCGAGAATAAACATATGTATATACATACCACGAGTGAAATTCATTGACTACAAATAAATATTGAGTATTAATTCGCAAACCCCATTGGTGAGAAATACATTTATTGAAATGAAATGAAGTGTTTTATCAGTGTACATTCATTAATTCAATAGTGAATGGAGGAAGCATGGACTTATCGTATTACTATTACTATTTAATTGTTTCACTTGCAGATTGGTTTTCGATTCTACTAAGCATTTTTATAGATGAAGAGCTGAATATCAGTATGAGTGTATACGTTTTTGAATAAAAAAATTGAATTTTCTTTTGATAATTCATATAAATCATTAAAATGTATGTAAGCGTGTATGAATTCATGGCATCTACACAATCGTGTATAATAATGCAATTTGTCTATTGAATAAATGAAAAAAATTGAATCATTCAATGAAAAATTCTTCCACTATAAAAAAAATCTATTCCAAATTACTCATCTACTATCGTATGATGCTTTTCACAGAATGAATGAAAGGTCATAAAATTAGGTGTTCCTACGTGGCAAGGTCTCCTGAGACTTTGAGCTACATACCCGCATTCCCTGCATTCTAGACATCGCCCTTAATGGCCTTAGGGCCCTTAGGGTCCTCATTGTTTTGAAGGCTTGGATCCCGCCAGCGCCACAGAGCGACGCTACGAAGTTAATGAGCGACACCTGCGAGCGAGAAACGAAAGCGAATCACAGCGAGAGAATAGATAAAAGATGTACTGTTATGGGATTGAAAGGTATGGAATCTTGGTTTCCTTTCCTATGAGTACTTAATAGTCTCCGGATTTTTATTTATATCTCTATAAGTAACAGAACAGCGATGAATGGATAGAAGAAAGATAGACACATAGATATATAGAGGCTGTAGCTACTAATTGAAGATGTAAATTTCATGAAATTCCAAAGAATATCATGATTTTGCATTTGATCAGTTTTTTCATCTTTATTTATATGTTAGATCATCTTATTTACATCTCCTAGAATTATCAACTGATATATATTAATTGAACGATGTCAATATTTAAGACTAATTCATGAAGTACATCATACTTAATGATGACTGGATTGAGTGAAAGTAAATTATATAACGGCAGAAAATTAAGTAACAACCTGCAGTTTATCAATCTGCAAGGTTTTTCTTTATACATAAGCACATGAAATGGAAACAATAATATTTTTCATGGGAAAATTCACCCCTTCTGCCTAAAAAAAACATCTCAAAATGGAGCAAACTTTCCTGTAGATTTTAATACCCAGCTGAAAATGTCAGACAGATCCGGACAAAAGATAGTTGTCAGGTTTTGAACGGGTTTTGTCCCAAGGAATCCGGTCAAAAACTGACAATTATTTTTTGTCCGGATTTCTCTGGTACTTTAAGCAGGGTACAGTACAAGAATGTTGTACTTTGAATATTGGCATCGAAGTATTCAACATGTTCTTCTTTCATGTGCATACAGATTTTGTAATTCAAACAATATATACTATACGACAATAAACATTTACTTACTATATATATAGTAAGTATAAAATATGATAGGCAAATACTGATATATATATATATATATATATATATATATATATAGGAATCAAAAACGTGTTGGAGGATTTCAATGAATCAACATAAATTAGGGATGTATGTAATATATCGATAACTTACATCATTAAAATTCCATTTTGAGTTAAAACAGTCCAATGACACATCCCTAATTCATATTTATATCACATTATTCAAGTGTACATCTTGATGTACACAATACACACATGTATGTGCATTAAAACCAAGGTAGAAATTGATTCAGAGTTGATCTTCAGTCTTACCGTTGAGATATGGATTTTTTTAATTCTTATTGTTACAAAGGAAGTTCATCAAGCGTGACTCGTTCTAATATATATTGA
The DNA here is from genome assembly GCA_018340375.1 of Gonatopus flavifemur. Taxonomy (NCBI): domain Eukaryota; kingdom Metazoa; phylum Arthropoda; class Insecta; order Hymenoptera; family Dryinidae; genus Gonatopus; species Gonatopus flavifemur. The sequence continues at coordinate 26,337,280 of JAFFJZ010000002.1, forward strand.
CAATTCTTTGTCAAATATCAATGATATGTATTAATGCGATTGTATCGACAAGGGTCTGCTATGTTCAAAGTGTTTGGAAATCTCATATATTTTCCAAATATATCCGTATATATTCAAAATTTCAAGTTTATTAAAGCTGAAAATATCAATGTTTGATATAAATCGTAACGAGAGCTTGGAAAGCCAAAATATGGGTGATCCAGTACAAAACTCTTTCCGAAATGGAATCAAAAAACTGAGTGACCATTATTCCTCCTTCAGTTTTCTTTACGGCGTAAGAAAGTATACATGATAATCATTATAATTGACATTCTCAGACATTTTACGAGGTCACGTACACTGAACAAATGAACAAAGAACGGCCAAAAATGAGTAAAACGGAAACATCCTACTGTTTCAGTGAATTCTAAAGTCCTATTGACTTCATTTGACTCGACTACGGATGAAAATTCATTCATACACTGAGAGAAATTTGGCGCTCTCTATATAATTGAGGTTTACTGGCGGCGCGTTTTAGCCTGTTAGCGCCTGTACAGTCGATGTAACAAGTCCGTTTACAGTTCTAACGGAAATATCTTCAAATACGTTGTTGTCAATGGATTTTTAATATTTTTCTTCGATTGTATACCTTCATGTATGTTCCTTCTATCATTCAGATAACAGCGATAACGCATATTCCCCTCGTGGAAATATATCTACGCCAAAGTACGCCAAGAACTACACCATTTTATGCCAAAACCTACGACAAATTCCGCCCAAAACTACTCCTAAGTCCGCCGTTTCGAACACATCTGTAGATTGGCGTAGTAAATTACGGTGCTTCGATATTAGTTAGCAAACTACAACTTTCCACGCTCGAATACTTCTAATTATTCAGAACTATCACAATTTATGCCTTTTCAAGTTATAATTTTGAGCATGGATGAAAATTTTTACCTTTTACAACAATCTAAGCCAAAAGTAAAAAATACAAAATTACGAAAAATTACGCTTTCTCGAGTACAAGTACTTTACATCGAAGAGAAGTACTGCTTTCCACGTCGATCTACGCCAAATATAGAATATACCCAACTACGGAAAACTACGCATTTCCTTAGTTCTTCGTAGAAATTCGTAGTTTCCACGCAATTGGTTGCATATTCGCGTTCCATCGTGAAAAGTTCTCAAAGTCCCAACTGGGTCGTAAAAATTCTTGGAAATGCGTAGAAAATGGAATTTTTTAAGAGAATTTACGGATAAGTACGTCAGTGCAGTGGGACGAACGAACACTCATGCCGATGATGATCTTAGTTTTTCGTAGAAATCCGTAGTTTCCAACCAATTGGTTTTATGTTCGCGTCCCGTCGTGGGAAGTTCTCAAAGTCCCCACTGGGTCGTAAAAATTCTTGAAAATGCGTAGAAAATGGAAATTATCAAAAGAAAGTTCTAAAAAAATCTATGAAACACTATGTCTCCGCAACGGGACAAACGAAAAATCTCAGTATCAAAAATCTTGGTTGTTCGTAGGAATTCGTAGTCCCCAATTAATCTGCTTCACGTTCACGTTTCCGTGATGGAAAGTTTTCAAAGTTCCTACACGGTTGTAAAAATTCGTAAGAAGTTGTAAAAATCCGAGCTTTCTACTAAATTCTACACTCAGAAAACAAATACTGAAGCCAAGCCCGTAAGGGTTTGGATACGGCGAATTTTGCCGCGCGCTTGAGTCAACTGAATGTCGATTGAAGTAAGTCTCCGGTCAATCAATCCAATCGACATTCAGTTGACTCGAGCGCGCGGCGAATTTCGCCGTATCCAAACCCTTACGAACTTGAGCCAAATCTGATGTTTTCTCAGTGTACGCATAAGTCCGTCCCTCAGTGAAATCGGTGTCATCGTATTCTCGAATATTCTTATATTCTTTATATTTGTACTCAAACACATGCTCATCTTTTGTCGTTTATACTCCTGACTACTTCAAAATTACGCTCTTCCAGCCCCGTGTCGTAGTTTGGCGTACTTCTGCATTAAACCACATATATTTTTCTACGTTATTTTACAACTTTTTATGCCATGCAGGTGAGCCTAATTCCGCGCAATTATTTCTACTTTTTGGCTTAATTTGGCGTAGATATATTTCCACGAGGGTATATAAAGATATTTTTCCCACACCTGCACGGAAAGTTGATGTTTTCTGACCTATTTTTGGGGGAGAAAGTGCTGAATTCCAAGCAAATGTGTCTCAGCGGGAGGAAAATATTTTCCGCCCACTCGCAACGGGAGGAAAGTACTTTTTCCCACACCTGCACGGAAAGTTGATGTTTTCTGACCTATTTTTAGGGGAGAAAGTGCTGAATTCCAAGCGAATGTGTCACAGCGGGAGGAAAATATTTTCCGCCCGCTCGCAACGGGAGGAAAGTACTTTTTCCCACACCTGCACGGAAAGTTGATGTTTTCTGACCTATTTTTAGGGGAGAAAGTGCTGAATTCCAAGCGAATGTGTCACAGCGGGAGGAAAATATTTTCCGCCCACTCGCAACGGGAGGAAAGTACTTTTTCCCACACCTGCACGGAAAGTTGATGTTTTCTGACCTATTTTTAGGGGAGAAAGTGCTGAATTCCAAGCGAATGTGTCACAGCGGGAGAAAAATTCTTTCCGCCCGCTCGCAGCGGGAGGCAAGTACTTTCTGCCCGCTCGCAGCGGGAGGCAAGTACTTTCTGCCCGCTCGCAACGGGAGGAAAGTACTTTCTGCCCGCTTGCAGCGGGAGGAAGATACAAACTATCTTTTCGTTCTGAAATATGCATATGAATATTTTATATGCAATTAAACAGATGATTTTCACTTCCCTTGCAGTTGTGGGAAAAAATAGTATGTTCGCCTCGGGAAGAAGTGGGAAATTCCCACTTTCCCCCCTTGATGAACAATATACTATTCCGTTAGAATTCAACGGACTTGTTACATCGACTGTACGTGACATCGGAGTAGCAGCTACTCCGATCGGTGTATATTGTGCGTAGTGCGGAGTAGCTCCTACTCCGATAATAAGTATAGCTTATACGCGGAGTGTTTGGAGTAGCAGTGAGGCAGATAAAACGCAGTAGCCGCTCCGTTCCAGCGCGTAGACCATCCTCACTGATGCGCGCTGCTGTCGCTCTGAGCCGAGTAAAACCTGTGCGCCAAATTTTTCTCAGTGTAGTTTCTTCACCGTACTGGACGTTACGTATCAACGTAATAAGAACATCTGGATGGATCTTCACCTTTTGTCGAGTGAAATTGTCGCTAAAACCTCACTCCCTATAGGGAAGAAATCCTACACTAGTCGTTACTGTAGCCCACACGACTGGCTCGTGTTGTACGAAAAAATCATTTCAACACTATTGGTTAGTGTGGTAACACGAATCAGTCGTGTCTCCACAGTAGAGAATAGTGTAGGAAGATGACTCCCCAGCAAACACGGCTGCTGGTGTTTCAATGCGCCAGTGACGGCTCCTCAACGGCATTGCCGGACCATCAGCGGCCCATTGAAACGCCCGTAATCATTGTTTGTAGGGTCTCTACTGTGGAGACACGACTGATTCGTGTTGTCACAGTAACCAGTAGTGTTGAAATGATTTTTTCGCATAACACGAGCGAGTCGTGTGGGCTACAGCAACCACTAGTGTAGAATTTTTTCCGTGTGATAAAAAAGTGAGGTGAAAGTTGCAATAAAAATTCTAGACAGGAACCAGATAGATTTCTCTCTGTTTCTATACGGTTTCTTTAACATTTCTATCCGTTTCTGTCTGGAATTTTTACCCTGATTCATTCAACTTAGTTTCATTTTCCGTCGATCGATTTTCTCTGTGTATGATTATTATTTCAGTGTCAAGTGTATAAAAATTTGTTCACAATGAGGGTATTTGATACAATCATCGGTCGTTTTGATTTTATTATTTCCTATTTTTTATTTCGGAATTGAAGCTTTACTCAACATTTTATGTAATTCAATACTTGTCATACATTTAATAAGTGACACTTCTTCTGTTTGAAAATATACTGTCAAATCAAGTGGTAAATTTTCAATATTCTTCAAGTTGATTAAAAAATTGGTTCAATATCTCTCTCCAATTTCTACCCAGGTCAAAAAGAAAAGAGAAAGAAAGAAAGACAATCAACAATTCGTTTAGATATTTCAATTAACGATATTTTGTCGAAAATCCACTCCATCCTGAAACAGATTAGATTAATTGTTGCTTATCGCGACACACGGGATAAAGACTTTTGCGAGGAGGACTTCAAACATTTTGGCACATCGAATTCCAAGAAAGAACAGAAAAAAAAACAAAAGATCAACAAGAGGATAGTCGGAAAGATTCAAACCCGTGCCTCGCGATTGAATTCTCCAAAATGTTCATTTGAAGATCAATCGTAAATAACAGTAATGGAATATTGATATGTCAATAAAGACAAACACATTTTACATAATACGTTTTTCTGAACACCAAAAAAATTTTTATTCTACTATTCTTGCATATTTTTTGAATAATGAAGTACTGTTTTTGTACTAAAAATTTCAATTAATATATATATTTACAATACATATATAGTATATTCAAAAAAACGTATCACGTGTATTCGCACAAAACGCACGCACACGTATAGGAATTCATACAATTACACAAAAAGCATATACATACACATACAAGGTATGTATATATGTATATATAGATATATATATATATAAAAGTTCAGTACTTTGCACAACAATTATGGTTATCGAGAGATTCCAATGTAATATATATGTATATATTTATGTATATACGTATACATACACATAATGTTGTATCAAAAAGGCGTACATAGGCAATAGCTAGTACGACAAAGATTTCGGGTATATGTTTATGTACATATCAGTGCAGACATCAAGTAGACGCCAGTGTATACCTCTGCACACCGGTAAGCACATATCACAGTAAACACGGCTACAATTATTGTAGCAGCTCCTTTCACTTTTAATCAAAACATTTCCTCACTTTGAATTATCCTCTTATGTGTGGATCCTAAAAATGAATATCCTTTTCTGTCCTTGTAAGTATCGTTTTGTCTTTTTATCCAGTTTTTGTCGTCTTTACAAAGGCGTGAAAGATTTATCATACGTGTTTCTGTACAATGGATCAATTTGATTTGGATTGAATAATTAAGTTGATTTTCTATGAACTTCGTTGGATTGAAATATCGAGGAAAGAGGAATGAATTTGTGAGTTCTTAATTGATTATTGATTTTTCCGGTGAAAATTTACGGATAACTGACTTTCCTGAAAGCATTAATTCTCTTCATATTTTTCCACTGAAATGCGTTCAATATGAACCTCACCCTTCAACTCCACAGTAAGGGAAAAATAGCGGTAAAAGTATCCCGTACAGCACAACCACCGATCCTACACTTGAGACTTCACGGTGGACTGGAGGTGGATAATTGGTGGAGAAATGGGAGCCGTGGAAATAAGAAAGAAATGAGGGAGAGTCTCCGTTGAGACAACAGAGAGGTGACGGAGAAATGTCCGCCCCCTGTATATTCAATAAAATTTGAATTCGTGAATTCATACATTCAGATTTGGTTATGCACATGCACCAATGTGAATTATATCGAAAATACAGGGGGTGGACATTTCTCCGTCGCCTCTTCGTTGCCTCAACGGAGACTCTCCCTAATTTTCACGGCTCCCATTACCCCACCAATTCTCCACCGGAGTCCTAGGTGGAGGATCGGTGGTTGTGCTGTACGGGATGTGTGTGTGAGAGTGAGAAGGGGGTTTTCGTCTATTCCCACAGAATCGATCTTTTTTTATAGAAACTACATCGCATTCTTATTGAAATTTTATCGAGAATTTGATTTCATATTGTTCATCTATAATGATGTGTTCCAATTCAGCACAAATATCGCAGTAATATGACTGCAATACTTTAATATCACTGTAATTTTACTGTAATATTATGTGCTGGGTGGGGTCCGGACGGAAATGCCCATGGGGATAAGGGGCATCTAATGATAGCTCAGGGGAAGAAAGTATACAACCGGAAAATGGAATCAGTGGAATGGATCGTGCATTGTATATGCACTGATTCGCAGTGGTCGACTTTCAACTGCATACTGGAAGAAAGTTAGAAGTATCAGCTCCCCAAAATTCCCGTATGCAACATTCCCACTAATTGACGTGTCTGTTCTTTCGATTTAGGCGGCCAGACCCCCCAAGATACGAGAATAGCGACCGCAAGAGTTTGGGTGATCAACTATTGCACCTGTTGTTCTCCTATTTTAGGGAGGCTGTCCACCCAAAGTGGGAGAACAGACACATGAATTTATGGGAACGCTGCACACGGTAACCCTAGAACGCTGAGACTTCTAATCTTTGTCCGGAGGAATCGGTGAAATTCCACTGTTTGAAATTTGGAGAGTAATCTGCAATGGTTTTGATAACTCTAACTTGTGTTGTCAGTTCACATTCAACAATGAAAATTATAAACCTCGCATCGTAAATACGTACCACAAAAAATTATTCAAACAAACCAAAGAGCTTATTCAAAATTCCAATCTGATTCCGTTCTAGTTCATGCTACTCTCCAAATTCGCGACAGTGGAATCTCACTGATTGCAGTGAAAAGTCGACCACTGCAAATCAGTGAATATTAAGTGATCTTCACAGAGAAATCTCCCCAGATAACAATTTTGAGGAATTCTTCCGGAACATTCTAAAAGATATCTTAAAGAATTCTAAAAGATGTCTTATGAAACACCTAAAGACATCTTTAAGATATCTTACGAAAGATATCTTTAAGAATTCTAAAAGATACCTCCAGAAAACTTCAAGAAATTTCGCATGAAGACTTCCAAAAGATATCTTTTGGTGTTTCATAAGACGTCTTTTCGAATTCTTCAAGATATATCTTTCAGAATGATCCAAAAGAGTGATCCAAAATTGTTATGTGGGTCACTGATTCAATTGGTCAAAAACACTCCCAACTGCATAAACAGGTACTATCCACTGATATTACACTGATTCTATTCAGTGGTCAACTTTTAAGGGTGGGAAGGGGGGGGGGTAATGTTGATTCGGGGAAACAAAGCACATTTTCGCGAATTTTTTGTAACGCGACAGTTGAAATTTATCCATTGAAACTAATTGTACATTAAAGTATGTGTATAAAATTTGAAAAGGATTGTGTGAAATTTTCACGAAAAAATATTAAAAAATACAGCAATGGCAGCAATCATTCGGAGACCTCTGAAAAAAGAAGTTAAATACCGATCCGTTTGAAATTTTGAACACTATTTCTTTACATAATTTACGAGGTAACGCTGGGAAGGTTTCTTACTCTTGTTGTTCTTATTCCTTTCACAATAATGAATCAGCCGATTTTTTTTGTGAAACTCGCATTTTTAGCTTCATAGTGTTACCAAAAAGTGAAAAATTAAAATTTGCAAAAACCCATCCAGCATTACTTGGGGAAAGTGATTATCTGACGAAAGCACTACAATTTATTGATTTCAGATTATCCAGCATTGTGTCATGAGGGGCACCGCGATTTAACTTTTTTTCGAGAGGTCTCCAGATGATTACTGCCATTGCTGTATTTTTTGATATTTCTCCGTGAAAATTTCTCACAATCCTTTTCAAATGTTATGCTCTAATGTTGAGTTTGAGTGAATGAATTTCAACTGTCGCGTTACAAAAGGTTTGCAAAAAATGTGCCTTCTTCCTCCGAATTAACGTTACCCCTCCCCTACCCCTTAACTGCAAAAATAGTAAGATTTCACTGATTTGAAATCAGGAGAGTACCTCTCAAATTGGAAAACTAAGTCATGTATAGTTGATTGAAGATCTAGAAATTAGGTTGCAAATCAAACAGCTGTACTGCCCCTAGTAGGAATCGCTCTAGTCATTCTCTAGGCGTTTACAAGGCCTTACGAGACCTTGAAAGTCCCTGACAAGGGCCTGGTGAGGCCTCGCAAGGCTCAGAGAATTACTAAAATGATTCCTGCTAGGGGCCGTGCTTACGTAAAAGGCAATACAGTAGACTCTGTAGACTCTTGCTATAAGCCTCATCTGTGTCCTTGTTCTACTCCATATTTAATCCTATGCACACAGAAAAATATATTTTAAAAAGTCCCATAATTTATTGAGAATCAGCGCCAGTCTGTAACGGATAAAATTATTGACCTGAATATATCGTCAAAAGTACCATAATTTCTTGCAGAAGTACATCTAACGATGGTACTTCTAGAAGTAAATTTAGATAAATAACGTTATCCGTCACAGACTGGCGCCGATCTTCAATAAATTATGGGACTTTTCAATACATTCGTTTTCTCCGTGTGTGAGAAAAACGTGTGTGCAGATAACAGATAGCGAGGCTTATAGCCAGAGTCTACTGTAAACTTAATGTATTGCCTTTTATTAATTTTGATGTCAATGTATTTTTTGGATGCCGATATATGTTTTGGGCTTCAAAATCAAAAAAGTCTATAAATTAAGTTTACTGCCTTGTACCTAAGCACGGCAGTTCAAGAGTATGATATTGTGAAACGGTCCATTTCATGGTTTCTCAAATTCGTTGAAACACTTTACAATCGAAGTGAATGAGAAATCACTTGTTTTCAATATTTCATTCAACATGAACGGTCTAATCAGTATGTTGCCGTTTCTGTTCTGAAAATGTCAAGATAGTTTTCAAGAAAAGAATCTGGAAAAAAATAAAATATATGAAACTCTGGTAATCATTGTTGAACTGACAAGCTCAAGATGACTCTTGTTAAGAATTAAACGAATTTTTGGTATCGAATTCCAAATAATATAATGAATCACCAAATATTCAAATCCCAAATCATATTAATCCATCGATTACCGCACAACACGTAGATATATGAAATTATCAAACACCTCGGTAATTCACACGTCGTTATGAGAGAGAGAGAGAGTTATTTCGTTTGTTTATTTGCTTTTGTTTGATTTTTTTCGAGTCCTCGAAGACCGGTGACTTACTCTCATGCCCTCCCATCTCGAGACTGCGCGTAAGGGTCTTAGAGCCCTCAAAGTTCTCATTGACCGGAAAGCCGGGATGTCAGCAGCACCAGCCCAGATTGCACCCAAGTTGATCAGTGACAGCTAGGTTGCATTCAAACATTGGATCAGTTTGAAAAAAAATGATGTTTCCTTATAAGAACACTTTAATATTGATTATATCGATTAATATAAATCCTCTGGAAGCTCCGCATCCACTGCTTCATATAGCATTCACAATAAGTTGTTGTCACGAAAGAAGTAGATGAGTAGATCAATAGGAAAGGCGGAAAATAGGAAAAGTTTGCTGTTATAAAGCATGAGGGTTTTTTGTTCTTATCAAGGCAATGCGATTCTGTTCGTTTTGCCTGATAATTTTTTCAAAGTCATTATATGTGTACCATCTAAATTTTGATTGATTTCAATTCGATATGAACAATCACGAGTCGAGTTGAAATCAATCAATTATCGCTAGTAGAGTGAAAAAAATCAGAGTTAGAAGATTTTCATCATATTATAGTATAAGATTGGAGATTGGAGTTGTCGATTTTATGATATTTTCCACATCGAATAGGCAGTAAAAAATATGACTTACCATAACAATGATGAAATCTAACCAACACCAGGCGTTAGTGAAATACTTTTGAAAGCCAAGAGCCAACCACTTGATTAACATTTCGAGGAAAAATATCACAGTGAATATTCGGTCCATGTAATATAATATATCCTGAAGAATAGGTCGATGCTGCAGATGTACGTCTTCCAGAGCCTGAACACGTATTATCAGAAATTTTATTTGTGTACTGCTATTTTATTAATTATTTCTCAAATTTAAATCTCAAATCCATTAGATGTATTGTACTTTGTATAAACTTTATCAATTGTGTATAAATTCTATAGAATCTGTGGAAATTGATGACTTACACCGAGGAAAAAAAGTTGTAATTTTACCTCTTGTTGAGTAAATATATGGACGATTTAAAAATGTATTGCGAGGTACTACAATTTCAGCTCATTCCACCGCAGGGAAGGTAAGATGCACTTCAGCTATGGTATATTTCACATGCGTTGTTGTAAAATCAACTAAAATTGTGGTCACTTGCGCTAAATTCTAGATCATCCATATATTTACTCAATAAGATGTAAATTTTACAAGTTCTTTTTCCCAGTGTAGAAACGTTTTTCTTTTGAATGTGGATTTTTACTGAGTGTACACTGGTGGAACTGTATCGATTTTAGAGTGCGGGAATATAGATGCATTCGAAAATGAAAAGATTAAAAGAAATAATAATATGAGTACAATACACCCTTTAATGGACTCATCGTAGGAAAACTGAAGTATGGGCCCTGTAGGTTGATCATTAAATCCTCCCACATGAATCATTATTATTGAGAAAATCGGGTTGAAAGGATTCTGTCGCCAATATCGAACTTGTCTTCTTATTCCATATTTTTATAGAAATGTATAGCAATTCAATATTTTCTCTTCTTCTCGGCAGAATGATCAATCTTGTTAGAGACCCTAGTAGAAATATCGCAAGTTCTTCCTCATGACTCCTGAGTTATTCGCAGGGAACAAAACTAGTGAGCGACTAATGAATCACTTGTCAATCTCATCTGACTAGTGATGTTTGGAAAAAACTTGTGAATTTCTTGCAAGGTTAATCCATTATTAACTAAAATCATTAATAAGCAGTTTTATTTATTAGATCAATATTATTCATTAGATTCATATTTGGATTGATTAATTTTTCTGGATGACTGGTAAAAAAATGTTTCATGAATATACACTAAAAAAAATAATTAATCGAATTGAAAACATGTCGCTTTATTCTGAAAATAGAATCTTCTCCAGACAGTGTTCTTTTGATGCAAGGGAACAATGTTGCTACCAGGAAACAAAATTCTCGAATGAGAAAATTCTCTGAGTCGAAGCAAATTTGTTCAAACTGAGAACAAGTTCAAACAAAGAAGTTTTTATTTTTACCCTAATTATTCTCTCAAGTGTCATGTTGAGTTCTAATAAGTTCTTCGTTAGATAATGATGACTGTTCCACTAGTTTTGATAAAAGAAATCTAGTTAGTTGGAGTGTTACATTCTAGTAAGTGCCTTGTCATGAGTAGAAGAGATAAACTCGTAAGTTATTTACTAGCGAAAATTTCTACCAGGGGAATTCCTATCAATTCCGGTTTCAATCCGAAAGTTCAATCTATGAAACCCACATGTAGCCCATGCATCTTTTTTCAAACGGACATTAGAATAAATTTTACACTATCAAAAAATTCCTTCTGAAAATTCAGAAAATGTAACTGTAATTTTTTGCAGTCACTTTTTTCCAAATTTTCAGGAAAATTTTGCTGAAACTTGAGAAATTTTCCTGAACATTCAGAAAAAAGTGGCTGTAAAAAATTACAGTCACATTTTTGATTTTTCAGAAGGAATGTTTTTACAGTGATAGTCAAGAGATTGTTAAAAAAGTGAAAAATGAACATACGAGAGCCATACTGCTGAGTAAGATCATCGTGATAACCGCTGTCTCAAAATATTTGTTTTCAATCAATTGAAAAGTCTTCAGTCTTAAATTAGCCCATCCTTGCCAAAATGGAGCATCGTCATCGCCAGCCAAGAATGGAAACCTCTTATAACAATTCTCTGGGCAACAATCGGCAGGATAATCATCGATTTCTTCATCAGTTTGTATTATGCCACCCACGATCATGTCTTCGCCTTCGACTTCTTCTTCAAGGTCTGTAAAAAATAGGTTTTCATATAAAAACAATGTAATCTCATAATTCGTAGTCCGATAGTTCGATAGGATCTTCGTTGAATATGTATCAATGGAACATTGGATGATTGAAAATCATCGATTCAGTTTTAGTGGTTAGCTTAGAAAAATTCATCAATTAACGAAATTGCTTATTCAGCAGATTCTAGATAGATAGGAAATTATCAAATCAGAACCATCGCGGAATTAATCGAAAAGAGTCATAAGAAAGTATCATCTGTAGAGCTACACTGTAAAAGATGATTGTGGAATTTTCTCCCAAAACATGGTGGCAGCAAAGTTCCTTCACAGATGGGGAATTTTTCCTTCATTTGTGGAGGATTCAACAGCCAAAAAACAAAATAATCTCTCAAATTGGTGGAAAAATCCCTCATTTTTGAAGGAAAAACAATTCCTCCACGATGAGGGGACGGAATCAACCAATGGTGTGAAGAAAAACTCCTCAGATTTTTTACAGTGTATGATTGAATATATTTGCAACAATTTTCCGAAAACAAAAACTTCGTGAATTCATTCAATAACTCTTTGATGGATCTCAAAATATCGCGTTGAAAATTTTTTCCTTTGAAAGGCATTAATAATCTCATGATAAATTTGATTTAATGGAATTTAAATGTTCTATATCATGCCTACCTTCTTCTTGTTCGAGGTCTTCTTTACTCGCGTCTTTCTTTTCCTCTCCATCGTCCAAGGAGTCCATACTGCCTTTGTGACTTTCATCTTTGAATGCCCGATTTTTATGGCTGCCGTACGATTTATTACTGTTGGCAATGAGAAACAATTAATATCAATCTGCGTCTTTTATATACATTTCATTTGAAATCCCCATTTTGCAAGTGATCCAAAAGATCTACTGAGATCCAAAAAGATATCCAGAGATCTCCAGAGTGCTGTTTGAATCTCCCTGAACCTCTTTGGATTCCTCCGAAAATTGAAATCAGCAGATATAGGTGGATATTGGAAGATCTCAGGGATTTTTATCAAAGTTGCAATCTTCAAACATAAACAGATATCAGGAGATTTGTAGAGATTTTTGCCGAAATTTAGATCTTGAGAAATCTGCATAGATCTCATTAGATTTAATCTTCTTTTCCCGGGTATTTTGACTAAGTTTGAGAGAAATAGTCGTTGAAAGTTACTCACTCGATATCTAAAGGAACTACTGTAGCAACTACTTGAATAGTCGTTTTTCGACAATCTACTTAAATAGTTGCTGCAACTACTTAGTAGTCAGGACAAGTATCACATCCCAATCAGAATTTCACAACTAGCGCTGTACTGCGCCAGTACCGGTTAAGACTGGCGGGGTACTGGTGGTCTGTACTGCAGCAGTACTGGCATTTCTCCGAAATGATAACGCTTTTCCATACTGGGTACGTGCTAGCCGACTCTTGGGGGCCCAATACTGGCACTATACTCCGCCTGTTGTCAACATTGGCATACTTCGGTTTTTTCTGATTGGGATTAGCTGCCTCAACTCACTAAAATACTTCGTGAGTTGCCAGGTATTTACGTTAGTAAGTGCAATTATCAAGTTAGTTGAGGCAGCTAACGTGATAATTGTCCTGAAGACGAAGTGGTTGCAGCAACTATTTAAGGAGATGGTCGAAAATCGACTATTTAAGTAGTTGCTGCAATTATTCCTTTTTCTCCGTGTAGAATTCTCATTTGATTAAACTCACTTCCAATGGTATGGCACTATTTTCTGTATTCTGTGGTTGTTTTTAAACGAATATATGTTCAAATATTAGATACTGAACCTTTGGGAATTGATAGAAAATCAATATTATGGAATTTCTTCGCCTTATAAGAATTTCAACGCACTCAATTGACTTTTGAAGGTGATTTTTACTTGTACCAATCCAAACTAATAAACTTCGATGAAAGTTACTCTCCATAGTAACTGGAATACAAGAGGAATTCTTGTGATTATTTTGAATTATTCCTTGAGAGCGTTAGGAAATTATGTAAAAACATAAGAGTAAAATTGTATTATGAATGCCTGATTTAAAGTTTTTCAGTATCATCAAAGGGGGTGATATGACCTGCGTATAAATTCACCAAACGTTGATAATGAAACTAACCTGATGGTATCTTCGTTTTCGTTGATATAATCACTGTCCAATCTGTAATCCCGGCTGATGGAATTCCCGATGAGTTTGGTGTTGTTCATGCACAGTTTACCCTTTCTGAGTTTATTCGAGAGGTCTCCTAGGGGGAAGAACCACATTAAATTGGTTGACGATGAAGACATGTTATGAATGAAGATAATAAATTCAAACGGTGCAATGATACGAATTTTAGACAAAAGGAAGAAAAAAAAGATTTTTCTCTCGACAAAATTCTTCGCTCAATCCAATTCTCAAATGTACGATTCAAATTTTTGGAATCTCAATCAAAGTCAAAGATAGATGTATTAGAAGTGACGAACAATGGTCAAGATTCCATTAGTGGAATCATGTTGTAAACATCTGAAAGGGATTTTATAGTTTTGATATACGTGAATATAAAAGCATTTCAAAATGAAAAGCCATAAATCAACTACACTGAGGAAAATAGTTACTTGTTCAAAGAAATCTATTTCGTAAAACATATGTAACTTTGATACAAGGACATTTTTCTGGAACTAAAAATATAATTCTTGAATTGAAGAAATATTTTCTTGATTCAACAAAATTTTTCTTGGGCTTACAATATGTCAACTGTTAATCAAGAATATTTATTCCTCAAAAAATTCAAAAATACATCTTCGTAGTATAAGTAATTAATTATTTCGCTCGGTGTATATGGATGAAATACAACCCTCCCTGTATATTCACAAGAAAATTGAAAAAACCTCACCATGGATGGTGAATTCCATTCCATCGCCGATCGCGACTTCGAGTTGATTGAGCTCTTTGGCATTCTTCTTGTCTCGGTACGCGTCCAATTCGCCATCTGCAAGATCTAGGTCCCCATCTCGATCAATTCCATCTGCACAGTCATACAAAATCTCTAACCCGCCCTTCTCTCATAATAAATCGAGACTAAAAACAAGATCGGTTCATCGAACCGTGGACTGAAATGTTTAAAATCCATAGTAGTATTCGATCCCCTTCCTTGTAACGTTGTTTGAGAGCATACCATGAGTTTCTCTGACCTTATGCTGTAGCGTATAAAGTTATTTCTTCTATTCATCCTAGCAAGGAGGACATAACGTTCCACACTTTAGGATATTATCAGAAGAACTCATGACGACCTGATGACTAATGTATATTCCACATCATGAATCTTATTCCGTTCTTCCATAAAAGTTCCGGATTTAGACACTGTTGATATAAAAGTGCATATACCAGTCTGTGGATATCTCACTTTTTTATCCCACGCAAGAAATAGAATTTTCATTTTCTTTTACCCATTGCTCGATTTATTATTTTTACCTGTACAATATTCCGGAGAAAAATATCTTGGTAATCACAGTCCTTAAAAAAAGGATTGCTGAATCAACAAGAGTTTGTATTCGATCAGCGAGTATTTGTCTATATCAACCATTTTTTTTGGCTCACGTAGTTGCCCGTGTGAGCATTTCAGGTCCTGGCCCCATAAGGGTATATCTTGGGCATCCAATACAAGGTTGCCCACCCACGGCCCATATGGGCTCCAGTTGGAGTTGCCAGTATATTACTGGAATATCTCACATATAGGCCCCGAGTTGGTTACCATTGTTTTGCCCAGATATTTGATACCATTACGGAGCCTAGATTGAGAAGCGGAATATTCCAAGTCAGAGCCACTTTTCAATTAGGAATTATAAACCTGGCAAAGGTCTGAGCCCGGGAGAAATTTCCACACGGGTGAGCCATTCATGGGAATCTATGCGAAAAAGAACTGTATGAGTTGTATCAGGTAAAAGCCTGTATACAGATTTCAGATCTGGTCAGATCTAATCATTTTTTCTAGGATGGTGAGGCCTTGCAAAGCCTAGAGAATTGATTGAATCTGTATACAAATTGTAAATAACTTGCATAGAATTGTATACAGCTCATATATATTTTTTTCACATAAGGGCCATACAGTGATAACCTAATCGCTGTTTTAGAAGAATTTCTCTCCGTGTATTGTTTGTTGATACATCGATATTACATACATTGTAACAATGATTTTACAATATGAAAGTGAGTTGCCTATGCGCGGGATGATGCACTGTGACAAAAAGCGGTGGCAAAGTTAACACCACGTGGATTCTACACAAATGGAAATTTTGCGTTATAAGCGAACCACTCAAAATTTGTATTGAAAGTCAACATAAAATTATCAAATATGTGGAATCCATACAGGAAGCCCAGTCGTGGAACATAGCCGACAAACGGTCAATATATGGCTCGTGTTCAGTGGTCAATGATTGATTCTCCATTGCTGGCCGAGATATGGCCCATCACTGGGCCAGTCATCGATTCTATCATCAGTCGTTCATTTTTTGGCCCAAGTTATCACACTGAGAGAAAAAACTGTAGCTGAAAATGAGCCCAAATACTATTTTTAGTCAAAGCAGCACTATTTTCACTATCAAAGCGATTCTCATAACTACTTCAATGGAAAATATGGCTGTTGTAACTACAAAAATGTATTTAGGCCCATCTTCAGCTATAGTTTTTCCTCAGTGCATTCAGTAGTCAACCGTTGATGGGTGCCATTACCGTACGACCAATTCCGGCTATGGCCTAGTCATGAGCCATTGTTGGGCCGATCTTAAAACCCTGTTAGGAAATACACATATTTTATGTGTCAATATTCAACACGAATTTTGAGACATGACCGTGGATATTCAAAATGGACAAAATTTTCTGCTATGTACAGGAGTCCATCCTGAAATTCGATGTCCAAATAACTCCAAACAGTGTTAGGGTGACACCGTGCGGTGTTAAAATCGTATCAAGAAGTGTGAAAACAACACCATTTGCTGCGAATTTTTTCAAACATCGTCAAATTTTTATAGTATGTATAGAACAAACACCCTGATGAAAATTGACACCGGATTAACGTTATTTCGAGCTTAGATGGCTCGGAACAACGTTGATCCGGTTTAAATTTCTACCGAGGAAGTGAGAGCTATCACAGTGAAGACTTAGTTAAAGACGAATTTTAAAAATGCTGTGAGTCACTGTTTATAATGACGTGACAGTGAAAATTTCAGAGCTTGAACATGTTATGTGCAGGTAAAGCAAGAAAAGAAGAATTGGAAGGAAAATAGTGGAAATTGATCAAGAAAATGTTTGACACACGGAAAGCTTCTTTCAGCGGAGCATTTCATTTTAGCTTGGATGACATTGTAGACCCTGATTGCAAAGAATGAGGTTTGCTTGCAAATTTATGCTTCATCGAAAGCTGTCAACACGGAGACGAGTACACGAAGAATGTGAAGGATTGGAAAGAAATCCTGAAAATCTAGTATAGGGACGTTTTTTTTCATACAGCATACAAGTTCAGAAAGAGTTCATGGAGAGTTGAATGAAGGTTCGAAGAATGGATTGTGAATTATTAGGAATGCTTTCTGAAGTTCTGTGCTGTGTGAGCTGTTCATAGTTTGCATATTCAACCTAAAGAGAAAGAGAGATCAATTCGCGAAAACGGTGACATCCAGGATATTTCTTCTCAGGAATAAATGGAAATAATTATGAAATTTCAGAATCCACCAATTCTGTAGCATCGATATAGACATGTAGAAGCATCTTGAATTTGATTATTATTTCAATTTATTTCTCAACAAAATGTCACGGTGTTAGCATTTTTGCGGATTGGGGCAAAATTATATGGATGAATTTTATGTTTGTCATTTTAACCATTTTTAGGGCATTATACAATTTTTCACACGTGTTCTTAAGCGTAAGATGAGAACATTGGTTCCAATAAAATCGGATCTGATTCTTTCCGATACATTATAGAAATTTCTATTTCGTGAAAATAATCATGCCGTATAAAAATTTCATAAAATTTTCAAAGAAACCACATATGATGTCGATGAATTGTCTATATAAATCTGAAATTCAATCAAATTTGAAACAACATTTAATTAAATTTCCATACGAGAAATTCTACACTTTAATTGGGAGAAGAAGTTTTCAGGGATAATACAGTATATTGAATTAAATTGTCGCAGAAAAATATTGAATTGATTTGAATAGCGTGTTTGAATCAATTAAAATTCCATTTTTGCGATTATTCAATTGAATATTCCATTGTTCTCAGAAATTTTTTTTTCTAGGTATAAAGAATTTTCATGATTTTTTTTTACGATTTCATGATTATTCTACTTTTTCTATCATCAAAAAACGAAAGTACATATATGTGCATATTACATACGTTCGAATTTGATTCTAGAAATAGGACTTTGAGAACAGTAACCCTTCTTCTCGATAGAAAATATATTGAATTTTTATCAATATTGTATAAAAATCTATACATAATTTTTGTATAAAAAAAGGACAGTTATTGTTCTCGAAGTTGAATTTCTATTTGATTCGAATTATATTACGATATTAAATTATGATTTACGTGTATATTTCTAATTTGAAAATTTGTATTTTTGAATATGAGATGGAAATGACGTTGGAAAGTTTATAGGAAATTCGAGCGGGGATTTACAGAATAAAAATAAATTGCAAAGCAACGAATAATTGCCAACCAGCCAATGAGCAAAAAAATCGTTTTCTCCGATCGGATTCCTTGCAACTTGAGAACGTAAAATAGTAACCAAAATAATCTATAACTTGTTTCTTCATTTCAATTATAAAAACTGAAAAACAAATAATGAAAATCAATTAATAAAATATAACTGTGTTGGTATCATGTATCCGCAAAGTCAGGTACCAGTCTACGGAATTTCTCTTCACCCTTTCAGATTCAATATCCACTACAATGGACATTTCCTTGAAATTTCAGACGCCTGGAGATATGAATTTACTCAACGTACACGTCATTGAATGAATCTTTTGTTAGGTAACATACGTTGTTCATATATTTTTGATGAGAACAACTTTTTCCATCAAACACATATTCAATTTCTATTGGCTTTTATAAGCTGTCGATTAGAACTTGAGATATGTTTTCATAAGAAACAATCGGTTCTGTCCGAAATCACCCCTATACAGCACAAAAGTCCCCGCAAAGAGCTCCCGTTATGACAGTAAACATGAATTCATTATGAATAGTTTAAATTCAAAATGAACTCTTGATGAATAACTTAATCTTCAGAAAGAATTCATATCACGAATTCATAAATAACTATTCAGGCATTCAACATGTATGCATATTGAATTTATTTTTACTGTCATAACGGGGACTGTTCAAGAAGTTCTTTCAGAAGTTTTTGTGAATTCAAAATCATCATTTGTGCTGTCTGGGCCATCACACATAACTAAAAATGAAAAAACTATTCCATTGCTTGACATGATTCAAGTCTGAAAGGGTTAATTCATATTATCTTTGCAATTGAATATTCCTCCTTGAATATGATTTCAATTCGACGCATGATTATTAATTTGATTTACTCAGCAATATTTAACCAATTATCGCTCCCGAAACTGAACAAATACTCCCCACTTGTATTTTCTTTTCAATTCACTTGCTCAAACTCGAGCGAAAATATTTTCAAAATTTATAAAACACAATCATATGTAAATTATATTAGATTGCATATATGAAAAGGCTCGCAAATATTGAGTTTATTTAAATGCGGGTAATGTACGAGCTAGATCCTTTCAACCCTCTGCATTACAGCGGGTCACTCAATGACCCATCTAGATTTTATCGGTTTCTCATAATTGAACCGACTCTTCAACCATTGAAATAGGAATAATTCGGGACTCTAAAGATTATATTACATAAAAAGTACATAATTCATGGATTCAGATCATATTTAACCAAATCTTTCAAGTTACAGAATTTGCATAGGCTGTGAATGTTTTTTTATATAAGTAAATTATTGAGCATTGTCATTGAGTTTGGGAGGTAGAATTTGAAAATATATTTAAAGTATTGTTATGTGTTGTATCAAGAAAGATTATATGACCAATTTCATGTATCATTGAACCAAGTTTTATCATTTGATTTTTTCTGATATACGCCGATGATATAAAATTTGAACTAATCTGATTTGAATGTTGCGCAAAGATGATTCAAAGTACGATTGTCTATCTGTTTTTATTTGACTCTGATATTGTATCTCAAAACTCTTTCGGAGAGTAAAATACAAAAATTGGTACGTAAGAGGACTTCGATAATACCGAAAAGGAGATCAGTAGCTTCCTCATGAGATATCATTAGCGTTTAATTGGATCGAATTTTAGGACAGTGTGTAGAGATTTATCAAAGATCCTCTTACATTTTTCTCCCTCCTATCAACCGTCAACTGGCACCAAGAACAATGATGATATCGTGTCAAGCCAAACTAAAATAACAGTGCCACGAACTACACAGCGCACACAGCAAGCGATCTGATTGGATATAAACCTTCTTTCCAACTGTTGGACGGTCCCTCACCTGGCGCCTGATCGGATATCTGATTGGTGAGTTTGGCTCGCATCATTTTAAGGACATTAAGAATACTCCGTTTGACCCACTCTATGAAACGTGCTATTCGATCGATGGCTTCTGCTATTTTATTGGTATCATTGTCGGCCGTGGGTGCGGAAAGACTGGAGGAACCAAAGTTGCTGAGCAACAGGGCTAAGAAGAGATTCAGAACCTGTGGGGAATCAAATTTATATAATTTTCATCTCTTCAAAAGTTAAAGGATACTATTATTATTAGAATTAACTGATTCGTGGATTTTGATAGTAAAAGAATGTATCATATTTCAATGTTTCAGAATTGGAATAGTTTCTTTTTCAGGAGATAAAATCAAAATTTCAATATCTCCCCAGATAACATATAAGCTTGTCATAAGCTTGCCAGACTTATCATTCGATTGTTTTTGACTTGTTATTAACAACTTTGTCAGTGTAAGATTGTCAGTGCTGCAAGGGTTTTGTAAGCTTGTACCATTTAGGTTAAATTGATATTTGGATCATACATTCTTATTCACTTCCGATTGTATCCCTGAAACATTGGGTTTTCAGTATATTAAAATGTGATATCTTCATTTACCTCTTGAAATCCATGAATCTACATCGATGAATTATTTGAAACTGAGCACTTCATCCAGTCACAATTAAATCCTCGAAGTGCAAGTATGAATCAAAATTAAATGATTGTCAAATCTTTTTTTACCAATTCATGATACGTACAACCAGATTGCCGATGACGACGGTAGCCAAGAAGAATGGGATACAGGATACATCACCAACGAGCATACAATCCCACATAGATTCGATCCATTCTCCGCACAATACTCGAAAAACGATCATGAAAGAATGCATGAAGTCGGTGAAATTCCACCTTGGTAATTCACCATCCGGGAACAAGTCTACTTTGTCTGTGTAATTTTTGCCGAACAACTGCATTCCCATCACGGCAAAAATGAAGATGATGATGCACAAGACAAACGTCAAGTTACCTAAAGCTCCTACCGTTCTACCCATAATAGAAATCAGGAGATTCAATGTCGGCCATGATTTAGCCAATTTGAACACTCTCAGCTGAAAATAACAAACCATCAGTATCAGTATATTACATCTGTAAAAATTAAAGATGAAATTCAATTTCACGTACCAATCTGAACGATCTCAAAACAGAAAGACCTTGAACACCCTCCAATCCCAGTTCCAGTAGAGAAAGAGCTACGATGATGAAATCAAAAATGTTCCAACCTTCCTGAAAATAATACTTCGGACTCATTGCGATTAGTTTCATTCCAGCTTCAATCCCAAATGTTGCCGTGAAAAACTGAAAGAGTATTTTCAATTAATTCATGTTGGGAATTAATCCACAGGGTTTTATGTTCAAATGAGCGCTGCTTTTTCCGGGTAATTTTGTTTTGTTTTCATCAAAACAGACCTTTAGAATGATTTGCAAATGTAAAGTGACAGAAAAGTCAATTTTGAAAATAATGGAATTTCCCTAATTTTCCCTATGAATGTGAAATATCCCACACAGGAAACCTACGTCACCTCTCCGTGGAATTCAGGGAGGAAAAAGGGATCGGTGGATACAACGTGGTACAACGGAGAAATGTCCGTCCGAAAAAACGGCCTGGACATTTCTCCGTCGCCTGTACTTTGCTTCTCCATCGTACCACGTAATATTCATCGCTCCCTTTCTTCTCTCTCAATTCTATGGAGACGCGACGCAATCCTTCGGCAACTTTCCTGTGTGGGATCATGACTTTTCATCATGTGGTTTTAGATATTTGGAATTGTTCGATTATGTTCATTTAATTTACAATTTGAAATACCTTATTCATTTATTATGAAAGTATGTTTCATATGTGAATATAAAATGTACTTGGAACCCTAATAATTCTTCAATCTTCATTCAATTATGTTCTTCAAGAGACTCACATGCTTTTATTCAAATCTGACGATATATATTTTCATAATATTATACATTCGCTCAAATAATGAATAATATTCATGATGTTTTCTCGATTACTTACGTAATTGCCAGATTTTAATATTTTCTCCATGTCTTTATCCATGTCATGATGATCCAATGCCATAAACAGCGTATTGACCACAATACAAAGTGTTATGAAAAGTTCCACAAACGGATCAAAAACAATGAAAGCCACGTATTTTTGGAACTCCAACCAAAGCCAACAGCAATCCCATACACAGAAGATGTCGATGCAACGTAAAGCACCAGTTAATAACTTGTCCTTGAATGTGGGCCCTTCTTCATCGTCGTCTGTCGGAAAGTAATATGTCGAAACTGTAACGCGCGTTAGTAATGTTGTCTGACACCACTCTTTTTGGGGAAAGAGGTTTTTTTTCATATTTTATATATATTCTTTGTTCTTCAATCTTTCAACAAGCTCGTTCTTTTCAAATCAGCAGATTATATTATTTATGAAAGAAAACAAATTCGTTCAAAGCAGGCAAATGAAGCAAATGGCAAGCATTCCAATCGAAATCAAAGAAAAAAAAAAAAGCTTTCGATACTTTCATTTTCTATCTCCTCATTTTAATGTATTTTCAAAAATCTACTTTTGAATTCAACACACTCAAAAACAAAATCCGATCAACAAAATTATGATAGTGCAAGAAATAGGTATGAAAAAGAAATAAAGATATTTGTGATTCAATTTTGGACTATGAAATGTGTGGTGAATAGAAACAAGGATTTTCAATTATATGCGTCATAATGCACATTTTCAAATAAAATTTCAATCTTAGAAGCATCAACCAAAAATATGTGTTAGAATTTGTGCAAGTTTCATGAAATAATATTTTTATTGCCAGGCTAAAAATAAATACAAGATTTTTATACGCTTTGTTAGTGAACTATAATTTTCTTCCCTGAGTTCGCGTAGATCGAAGGAAAATCTATAACTAGTTATACATTCAACGATCGAGAAAATCGTGTAAAAAGAGTGCATTTGAAAATCACACCATTGTGTCGTTTCCTCGGGTTTTCGAAAATATCTAAATCATTTGTATCACTGAAATCAACAAAAGGAAAAGGAATAAAATCGAACTGATGTGTTCTCAATCTATTTTTGAATTAAAGAAACAAAGTGCGGTGCAATTTGAGCCATACGCGTGTGCTTGAATACCTCGACGCAGCCAAGCTAGTGGTATCGATTACGAAAAACTCATTCTTCTTTTATCACTTTGAATTAAGAAAATAACGTGAAAAGGAAAACAAACAAAAGATAATTTCGAACGAATATCTTGGAGGATACTGAAAGGAAACTATAATGAAAACTGAAAAACTAAATCATAAATTAAATTCATCGAATATTATGTACTGAATTTTCAAAAATCACAAATGAATAGAGAATGAAAAGATTCTAATGAAGAAAAAATTATTGATAGTAATAAATCCTAAATGGACTTTTGATTACGAAGCAACGATGAATCGTGCAACTGCAACGAGGTGAAGGATAAGTAATCTGCTTCTTCATTCGTGTTTCAGGGAACAAACACTGTTTCCCCAAAAACGTTGTTGTTTTCCTTGTTTCTAATATTCATCGATAAGTCAAATTCTAATTTACCCCGATTTTGAATTTTATCGATATACGTATTCTTCGACTATCAAAGTCGAATGTGAACGATTCGAAAATTGAATAACAATATTGTTTTCAAGTTTGCGTATACATCTTCTCTCGTTAATCGATAATTATTTTGAATTCCTATTGTTTGCACTTCGTTATGTTCAATTCAAAATTTATACAGAAAAAAAATTAAAGAATTGAAAAAATGTATCAAGCTAGTTAACAAATATGTTATGTACAAGAACGCGCAGCCAAGGAAACGTGTATGTATATCGGCGACAAGAAAAAAGTAATAAGAATAATTATGATAAATAATTCAAGTTCAAGTACATCAAACGACGTAATAATGCACGCATTGTACGATTGACAAGGTAATAATTGTATGTACACATTTGCGACAAAAGTGGAAGATAATTTGTTGAGAAAATACGTGTACATATAAAAATAATATATGTATATACCGAGTGTCAAAAAATACGTAACATTACCTCCTTGATCCGGTGTTCCACTTTGACGTCCAGCAGCTTGTTCGATTATATCATTCAGCACCATAACGTCTGAAAACAATGAGATTTTCGGTTTCGAAATTCAATTCTCCAATTTCAGGATTGTTGTAACGGAAAGTATTGAGAGTATACATATTTTACAATAAATAAGAACAAAAACCGTATGATTATAAGCACTACCCTAGCGGATCTGGTTGAACCGACAAGCGACCAAACATTTCGGTCACATTTTGGTGAAGAATCTTTGTTTTGGTAACTTGTTGGTCGTTTAGGACATTTTTTTCAACAAAACATTGACCAAAATCCAACAAAAATTCAACCAATCTCAATTTGGTGACCTTTTGGTGGCAGATTTCGGTTAGTTTTCGGTCACAAATTGGTTATTATATGGTAAAAACCATCCGGGTAACCATTTTCTAACCAAATTTTTACCAAATCAAAAAATAACCGAAAGTAAACCAAAAAAATTGGTCATTTTGGAATCGCTAGGGTTATAACGCATAGTTGAGGTTTCATAGTTGCAGTGACTTTGAATCCGGTCATGATTATCAGAATAGTGCCAACAATATAGTTGTAATGATCAGATGAAGTGGTCGAAGCTAAAATAAATCACCCCAAACATACTACGCTTAGCAAAATCTGCTTGTTTCTCGTTGAAGTAACCAGAATATATGGTGAATCTTGGTTTCAACCATTTCACCTGGTTATTACGACTAGATTGTAAGTTACACTGTTAAAAATTCCTTGAATTTCCATTCATTCTTCAAGTACACTTGTGAATCAAATTTTCAATTCTTGATGATTGAATTAGAAAACCAATCACATGTCATTGAATTCTCATTTTTTGCTATATTATATTACCCATAATACAGTAGTAAACCCTCTTTATAGTGCCGTAGGGCTCCTTTCTCGCTCAAATGTATTTCTTTGATAGAGTCAGGAAGACACCATTCGGCACTATTGAGAGAGTTTACTGTAGTACAATTTATTAATCCTCGGTTGGTCACCAGGGCAAAAAAGGCACATGACTTTTCTCTTAAACAAACTGTCACTCCTGTACCTTCAACATTTGGAACTCGCGTTTTTGTGAGTTATAAACTTCACTTATTCCTCCTTCGAAAATCAAGAGTTGCGTATTCATAAGTCTGCTATAGCTTCGATGAATAATAATAAAAAATTACCTCTGTTTTGAGGGTGACCCACGGAGGGTTGACTGAATTTTCATTCAAATGTAATTGAAATTTCAAGAACCTCTTCAATCACGCGATTGGAAATTGCTTCCATCACATGTGATTGAAGCTTCATCAATCAAAAAATTTATTTGATTTGAATAACAGATCTAGTCGTGACAAATGAATCTTATTCGATTTAACTAAACTGTCACTCAGAGCATCTGAATTTCTAACTGTTGATTGCTCAACCGAACTTCTTCTTTCAGCGTAATATATTCCCGTGAAAAAATTGTCCACGCTTGTTCACGTCTGATCAGGCTTCATTCATCAGGAGTGATCAACCGTGATCAGGTCTCAATTTTGTACCCACGTGATGAGAACTAATCATGCTCAATCACGCCCAATCACGCTTGATTATGCTTCATTATGCATGAAGAATCCATATAAAATTAACAAGTTTTCTGTAAGAAATGAAACTGACAATTTTATCGAACACCAATTTATGGTCAATCATTTCTACTTATTATGCTTATGCCGTTTCCATTTTTCAGTTTCCAGGTTTCAGGCATGATCACGCGAGATCAGGCTTACGCGCATGCGTTCGGGGCCAATTTAGCACGATTGAGCATGTGCATTCGTGATAAAAAAATCAACACAGCGTCCTTTTGTATAAATACTTCTCAGTCGGTGAGATTTTGCATGATCACAGGCGAGAATGGTTTGTCTGGTATGATCGCAGGCGATTGAGCTTGATCACGGGTTTTCACGGGGTGGGTACAAAATTGACGCCTTTTTAGTGATGAGGAGGCTAAAAAATGAGCGACCAGGGGTAGTCAGGCCCAACTACGTGCAGTCGGTATTGAAAACGAATAATTTTGCCCAAAAGTGTCTGTGGTCAAGCTTGCACACGCCTAATCAGACCTGAATGATTTTTTCACGGGTTGTAAGATTCCCGTGAAGCCGCATAGACTGATTGTATTCGTATAACTTTTGTTGTACCAGTTTTCATAAAGTCAGTTTGCTGAATTTATATTCTTATAACTTCAACACAGCGATTCGAATTTGGAAACTGATTCTTTCAACATGGACATCATCTTCGGTAGTGAAGATGTTCCATATTTGGATTTTCACAGTAAAACCTCTCAATAAGAACACTTACCCTCTTTCTCATTCAAACGGTTGTTGCCTTACGTGGAAAAAAGAAAGTGAGCGTTCTTATTTAGAGGTCTTACTATATTAAAAAAATGTAAATATTCGTTGATATAAGTTTCAATCCTGGAAATACTTGCAATTGAGCGTGTTCATTGATGAATATCAATATCTCACCTTTCATATCCACCACCGCATGTTGTTGAGATGGTTCAATGAATGGATTGTCTTGTTGCTTGGTTTTGCCCAATGGATCTTCCAAATCAGCGTCCTGAAAATCACAGCATCTTCAGTTCTAGGATTTCTCGCATTGTACAAGAACTAGCATTCGCATAGATTCGATGTAATCATAGAATCTATAATTCAATCACAACAACATATTTTGATTCCTACGGGAAGCAAGGGAAAGGAAATTTATTTTGAAACTTCTAGACAACCAATATCAGGACTTGGGAGATTTTGTTTCTTTGATTTATAAATTGCAAAATCAATCTAATGATTTTAATGTTAAAATACTCACGAAGTGGTTTTTCTGATTCGAATCACCATAATGCCCATTTACCGATGGGGGTCTGTTGGATCTGCTTCTAAGTCTACTCTCCTTGGTGATTGGTTTTCCAGCATTAGCTATTCCACCTCCACCAAGTAAATCGCCGTGAGATGTGTACGATAATCTGGATGCGTGTGAAGTATATGAAGAGTGTCTTGAACCAAGATTTGCGTAATAAACTGGCACAACGATAGTTCCATTTTCTTCGGACATAGGGGTAACAGCGTTGGAGTCATCGGCGTATGGAAGATGTTCTTGAGCATCCAAATACGTTGATAGAACCAACGGTTTACGATCACCTCCCGGTGGACCAACGAAACGACTCGCTCTACCATTTCGTATCGTGAATTGATGACTCCCACGACTACTTCTTCGTAAATTGAACGGAGAACCAGGTAAACTCAAGCTCGCCTATAAAACATAAGGAAACCGAATAATGATCAGATGAATTTCTTATTGGTGTTATTTTGACAAAACACAGAGCTAGAATATTCTTTTTATCTTATTTCCTCAAACAGAATCCACTTATAGCGAAATTCATAATAGTGATGTCCATCCTGGACTAAGATCGATTCTTTTTGTATCAATTTCGATGGAATAACGATAAATTTTCTGTGAAAAATAATTGATTTCGTTTAGAATCGACATCACTAATTCACAATCAAGTAGAAGTTCATGATATGGCGATGATAAGATGATATCAAAAAGGATAGGAAGAAAAGATTTTGAAAACCAATTCGTACGACAATTTCTGTGATTGTTACGTGATTATGAACATTTTTGGATTCGAAATTATGATTACTTTCAAACATCCGAGACGTACAAGAGGGATCAGAATCAAAGCGGGGTATGATATATTTAGATGGTTATAGTAATTGTATACACACAATAATGATCCAGATCGAAATGAATACACGTATAAAATATTGAACAGGTGAACATGGATACTCAGTTAAACAGATGGTGTACGAGTAGAAAGATCAATAAGACAGATTTTGTACAGGAATACTTTAATTTCAACATTTTTTTATTTGTCGTATGAAAATTCAATAATAAATTGTATAATGAAATTTATGAAATATATGTATTTCATACATTTCATTATATTGCAGTTCCTGTTTTTCTTAACATAAATTTCTCTCTGTGCTGCACGGTCCGGGATTTTTTATTCATCCAGTATATGAATGTATGTTCAACCATACATGTCTTTATAAAAAGTTTCTATCACCGAATATAATACACGTGAGAAAACACATAATCTGCTTACAAATTTTTCAACAGTGATTGATTTTTGTAAACCAATACTGAGCCCGAGTTCAAGAATTTGCAGAATCGTATATAATTTGATATAGTTCATATATAATTCTTCCAATGGAAAAAATATGAAGTTGAGAATAGTAAACGTGAAGTTAGCAGTTGACTGACATAATTTTTGATAGAAAAAGTTTGTCAAATATTTAAATGATCATCCAAATAATGATCCACGACTGCTGGTTTCAGCTTCATGGAAATATTGGATAAAATCAATGAGTGTTGACGATTAAAATATTTCAGGATTAGAATTTTTTTTTCATACTGATTGACATCAACTCAAAATCTGTATTCCTAGTTAACCATGATCATAAAATCATGAGGTTTATATACATATACAATAAGCAGAATAATTTTTTCATGAAGCAAGCATATGTTTTCAATTACTTCCCCTGACAACAGTTCAGAATATCACATTATGAGCTCTAAATTCGTTCTGAATATCGTGCTCTGAGGTATATAACAACATTCTGGTTTACAGCAGTGGCCAATGCCCTTGCACAACTTCCTCATCTCATCTTACCGTGTAAGATCTCATTTTTTTCACATTCGACAGAAGGAATAGGTGTAAGGGTACATGTGCGTATAAAAAATTACATCATCTTAGCAAAACTTGAAAGAAAAGAAATCCAAACCACATTCGAGATTGGGTTATTCAATACAGAAGTTAACAAAACGCTAAAGGCCTGGATTAGAAAAAAATGTATGGATTTGATATGGTAGTCTGTATAGAAATTTGATTATAGACCAAGTAAAAAAATTTTCAAAAATTATACATAATTTTTATATAATTATGTATAATATATTTCAATTGAAATGGATTATAATTTATTTGGAATTATATGAAAATTATGAATTG
Organism: Gonatopus flavifemur; assembly: GCA_018340375.1. NCBI lineage: Eukaryota > Metazoa > Arthropoda > Insecta > Hymenoptera > Dryinidae > Gonatopus > Gonatopus flavifemur. The sequence goes on from JAFFJZ010000002.1 coordinate 26,366,759, forward strand.
TGTAGTTTTTAGTAATATTGATGTATAGGGTTCGAGCTATAATGTAACTCAATTTAATTTTATATAAAATCACATTGAGTCACATCCCATGTGGAAATAGCCAGAGTTGACAAATGGCGCGGTACTGGCGAGGTTGTATTCGCCAAAGTTCGGCAAAAACAACTGTGCCTGTTGAGAATCATTACCGTTTTTCAACTGTCGCCGAACATTCGCCAGATTTCAGACGGTATTGGCTCGCGTGGACAGACGGTATAGGGTCAGTATCGTATGAATACTGCATGGACAATACCCAGGATGTAGAGAAACGGTACCGCGCCGGTATTCAGCCAACGTCGGTATTATCATTCCATATGTGCAACAGACGGCAATGTGCCAGTAATGATATGACTCTAGCTGATTACAAAATCGGTAGTGAACTGACGTTAAAATCATCATCTTGGCAACTCGCCTATTGTAGTGAGCCGGAGTCAAGCCGGTACTGAGCCAGAGTTGGTATTATCATACTATATGTGTTTTAGACAGCAATGTGACAGTAATGATATGATTCTGGCTGACACAAAATCGATAGTCGATTGATGTTGAAATTATGATCTAGGCAACTCGGCTGTTGTGGTCAGCCGGAGTCGCGCCAGCATTGAGCCAGAGTTGGTATTATGATTCAATATGTTCGATAGACGACATGGTACCAGTATTTGTGGGACTCTGGTTGACTACGGAATCGGTAGGCGATTGACATTAAAATCACGATCTTGGCAACTTGATTTTTATAGTGAGCCGGAGTCGCGCCAGTATCAAGACAGAGTTGATATGATCATTCAATACGTTCGATAGACAACAATGAGCCAGTATTGGTAGAATCTTTTTTCCTACAGAGTCTATCTTAAATTGTGTGACTTCAAGGGAATTAGTACAATAAATGGGAATTTAAGTAGTCCGTTGTCAACTCGGAGATTAGCTGATGTGATAGAGACTCTGTTTCTCACTCGCAGGTCCCGGGTTCAATCCTTGCCCAGTGAACTTTCATGAAACCACTTCCAAAGCGTCTTTCTCAGATAACGTTGATGGGAAAAATAGATTCACAAAGTTTTGAAAGTTCGAATTCAATGTATTTTTTTTTTCACTTGAAATATAACTCCGGGGATCTCTAATTACCAGCACTGTGCCAGTACTGGGTCGGGTCTGAATTCCTACATAGGATGTATTATTTTGACTCTCTACTACTTCTCATCCAGGTATGTCAGAACAATTGGTTCTGTTGTCATGTCAGAGTTCCGCCATAGTTGGCTCACATTAAAAATCGGTACCGAAGCTGTTGTAAATGTTCTACTGGCCCTTATGTAGAATGATGTTATCATTTTGACTCCTTGCTAGTACCGTCAATTCAACTGGCTCCATAATGGCAGTTTTGGATTTGCCGGTACTGGCAACTCCGGCAACAGGACTGAGCCAGTAGTGGTGCGTGTTTCCATTTCCACATGGGATTGTAGCCTCAGCCCTACAGTAAGGTCGATATTGCTCATTCTTGCTTCAGGATAGATTTATGTAAATGCCGTATTTTGTTGTATAAATCACGTATGATTGACGTATAACAAAGATCGAACACATATTACATATATTATATATATATTACATCTGTAATAATTCATACTTAACATATACAGAATGTGATCAAATATGTATACAGACTATCATGTCTAGGGCAGCAGAAAGTGTTGACATACTTCGGAATACATAATCCTGGAATATCGATATCTTTATACACTGTAAAAAATCTCTACTGGAAACTTCCAATATTATTTCACTGGAGGTTATTAACCGGCACATGAGACTGAGAATTCCAGTACATTTGCAGGGGTACCCCGGCACATTTACTAGAATTCTACTGCAAAAACTAAAATTGCACAGTACAAAATCCGTAAAATTCCAGCGAATTTACAGGAAACTGAATTCACTGAAATTTCCCAGTACTTAGGCGCAGTAAATTTCCAGTTCTTCTCACAGTGTATTCAATGTTCATCAAATTTAATGAGACATCGATAAAAGGTATATATGTTTTTTATTTGTATACATTGCCTGGGGAAAAAAAATTTGGATCTACCCGACTGGAAATTATCATAGGGTTAACCTGACGTATGGTGAGGACTTAACAAGGTCATCCGAAATACAGTATACCTGCTGAAATCCCCATCAGGATTAGATGTGGATGCCCTACGTAGGGATGAGCCCATTCGATCCTAATTAGGTTTCCTTTTAATTATCCTAGAAGGTTGAAATAAAATTTCCTGGCTGTAATCTCATCAAGACCTTGTTAGGTTATCCTGAGATTATGAACATATATGTTTATAAAGTATAGTTTGATAAAGTGAATGCAAAAATGTCTCAGTTTTAGATTGTATACCCATTGGTGAAATAAATTTTCTCTAAATTAGGAAAATATTTCTGAACTGTGCATATCTTCCAAGTTAGATTCCTCCATGCCGAATACGACATTTTGTGATTGTGCATTTCCTGTTCATATCCTAATTTCAATTTATTCTGGAGGTTTTGGTATGGGATTCCACATCAAATCCTTATTAGTCTTGCCTCATAAGGTCCTGATATTAGTAAAGCGTGACATGACTTGTCAGGTCCTGACAAGGTTGCCTGACTAGGACCTGGGCTGGATCACAGTTGACCTGATCTGGTCCACGGGGTGAATTTCTAGTCGGGTATTTAGATCTCATCAGATCTGACCCGAGTCAAAAAATGAAACCTAATTCAGCTCTGATTCGTTGCGTATTGAGGGATGAATCAGGATGGATTTTATTTTCAACCCTGATCCCGCCCTGCTCTCAACCTGATCTTGCTTTCAAAATTCTCCTTGAACGTAATGTTGATCTTTTTTCAATCTGATTCAACTCTGGATCGATGCGTATTACGGAGTTAATCAGGCTTCAACAGGTATTACAATATTTCGACTCGGGGAGTAGATTCAAATTTTAGCTCACAAGATCAGACAGATCTGGTTCGATCTGGTTAGATCTGTGTAGAACTCGTGAAATTTGAATTGAAAATCACATTTAATCTGGATGAGCAATCAATTGTTCAATGACCAACAATTTTCTGATATTTTCCCATATATGAATTCAAATTTGAACACGTGTGTTGACAAATACAAGCCAATATTGCAGTTTTTCCGATCTGAATAGATCTGTTCAAATCTGGCCAAAAATCAGATCGGGTCAAATCTAAACTTTTTTCCCAGGGTGATTTCTCAGTTGATTGGTCTCTTTGACAATTTTTGTTTTAGACTCAGGTTTCGTTTCCAAAAATTCCTGGAAACGAATTGAGAAACCATTGAGCTTTGCATTTCTGGAACAATTCTAAAGTGATGTAATTTGAGCGGTGAAAAACTAAGGAAATTCAATTTGTTCGCCAAAAATTCGCTTCGAGTTCATTTAGCAAACGGTAATAAATTCGAATGTTTGTGATGCTCAACCTTGGATGAAAATTTGTCAAAGGGAAAATTCTCTCTAAATTATATCTGCCAAGGGACATCTACCCTTTCTGTTCCACCCTGTGGAATTCACACACCATTTTTCATATAGTACAACCATTCTATGGATTTTGACTCACCAAAAAATGCTCAGAGAAAACAATAATAATTCTGAAGATAGTATTTTAAAATTATGAACCGATAGAGTGTAATACGTAGTGCAGTAGTTTGGGTTGTTACTCGAATGAGACACTATCAAAAGTCAAATTCTCTTCAAATTTCAATCAGCAAATCCATCAAAAATACAGCACCAAAAATCGATTGAGAATTTAATTTTACACACTTATTCGTAGATAAAACATAATTTTTCGATCCTAGTATTTCAATACAACATTTTTCCAAAATCCTTCATTCCAATAATAGGAAGAAAAATACATATCAGAAAAAAATGACAAGGATAAAAAATGATTGGCTCGTTACTTGGGGTTCTCAAATGCCTTATATGAAAACAATATGACCGTATGTGAACTGTGTTGTTTTGTAACCCTTCCTCTCTCTTCGTCCATTCCTCCGACTACCTATTTCTATCTTCACTTTTGTCTCCCTTTCTCCCCTTCTGACTTCCAACATCTTTCAATCGATTATTTCGAGATACGAAATAGATAAATTGATTAGAATTGTTGTTCAAACACCTGATATGAATCCTAAAAACAAAGCATTCAACAGTACGTACAGTACGTACGGGCTGAAAGAATAATTGACGACTATCCATTTGGGATACACGTACCTTCCGTAGGCTTTCCTGGTAGGCAAAAGTAAACTGGCCATTAGCGGCGCGAGAGACCTTAAGAAAAACACAAGAAAAGATATCTCCTACCAAACGCTGTTGAAACTTATGAGATTCTGTTAGAGGTTTTACATTAAGGAGCCACTTCACATATATCATACTTTTCCATTCATTTATGCATACATATGTGTGCACATACCAAATGCTAAAAATACGTACAATGCGTAACCCATACAATTGAAGTGAAGATTAAAATTTGATGTTCCATCGAATATTTTGCGTTTCAATGTAATTTGATGTATGGAGTTCAGGTGTTGGTTTCTTTCCTCTCACAAGGAAGATGTTTTCGACGAAATATAAAGTTTCAGGCAAAGTGGATGAAGATTCTTATTCGTGCCTGCTTTAGGGAAGGTTCTCATCAAATTCGACCAAACAATCTTTTTGTTTTCATTTTTTGATAACTTCCCATGGGTAGAATATTTTCTTTGAATGGTTTCGCGGAAATGAATTCCATGAGAAAGTTATTTCATAGCCATGAGATTCTCCTCCATCCCAAACAATAGTTGATCAAATCTCCAAGGGGTCTTTCTGGTTAAGATTTTCAGCGAAAATTTTTTCCCATAAGAAGAATACAGATATCGTTTCGAAAATTTGTGAGTTGAATGCAGATTAAATATTACAAAAAAATTTTCTTTTCCTCGACAAAAAACCAAAAAAGTCGCAAATTATTCCTTGTTGAAGTGGTTATCGTATGAACTAGAATCATTTTGATTGGACGAAAGCTGTCTGACTTTTACCTGATTCTCCACCCCCAAAAATCGTTTCTTTTTCAGAGGAACCCTTGAAGACGATTTAAAAATAGTTGAATATCATTTAATTTCACGATCTTCGAAAACAAATTTCCACATCAAGTCAAGTGTGGGCATGTATCAGTTGGAAATAACACGCCTGGGAGGCTGATATTGATTGCATCCAGGACATAAAGCAATTTTTTTCCACTCACAACCAAGACAAGACAAGACAAGACCTTTTTCGAGACTGCAACAGTTTTGAATAAACCTTAATATTCAAAATTAAAAAACCAAATTTCTTCAAATATTCGTACATTGACTCAACGAATTTTGCATTGGAATTGGTGAAATTGAGTTTTGTTGGTTCTACTCGAGAGTCTCGAATCCAGCCCTATTTTTTTGCGCAGAATGGTTACCATTTTGTTATTTTTTGAATAGAAAAAAAATCATTGTAATTCATGCGATGGCCACTTCAACGAGAAATGATTTGCCATTTTTGTTGTTTCTTTTTCTCAGATCAGCCAGTCACCCAAAATCATGGCTACCGTAATTTTTTGGTGTTCTATTTAAAAAAATCAGAGTCAATAGGAAGAAATTTTTTTTTTAGATTGAAAAACATTTTTCGTAATATTTAATCTTCAGTAAACAAACCTCCAAACTTTCAAAACGATATCTCCACTCTTCTCATGAAACAAAAAGCCCAACAGAGAAAAAATTCCAGAAAATCTTATTCTGAAAGACCCCTAAAACGCGTTCTTTGAAAAACTATGTGCTTCAAATTGATAGGCACTACAACTCAAGAACTGCTGGATGGATTGACTTCATTTCATTTTTAATTCTGATCCACATTCAATTTATTGGAAGATAAATTTACATGCACATGGATTTTGGTGTTATCTTCTTCTTTTATGGTATTTTAAAAATTAAAAAAAAGTGAAAAATTGGTTTTATCAATTTGCTGGTAACTATGTTGCCAGAGGGTCGTATGTCTAAACATTTTTTCCGTTTTTCATATATTTATATTCAAATAGGTCTCTTTATGAGTGTTTTAATTTCAAAAAATCTTTCAGATGTTGTAAATTATTCAAAAACTGATTTATAAATAACGGTGTTTGTACACTGAGAACCCAATTTTTTGGACTTAGAAAAACTTTTCTTTGCTCTCATTCTAACAATTTTTTTTTTCAATAGGGAAAAATTCAGTTGAATGGAAAGAGTTTTCATCAGATGGAAACGAAAAATCCTCAAATTGAAACAGAAATATCATTCTTTTTGAATTTGAAGAATGTGATTTCAATTCAATGAAAAATTTTTCCACTCTTCCATGAATTTTTCTTTCTATCTCAAACGAGATTTATCAGAATGAGGGCAGAGAAATTGTCCTCGAGTTTAATAAATTGGGTCCTCGGTGTATCATTTAACGTGTAGAAGTTTATATAGAATGCTTGACATATCGAAACTTCAAAATAATTTTGACGTACGGCCATCCGGCTGAGGATGGCAGTATAAGCTCTAAGATATATCATATATATATTCCAGAAAAATGTCTAAATTTTTAATTTCAGAGATCTTTCATGAATGCTAGAGTGTCTGCCGATTAGACACCTTTTTTTTTAAACAATCACGTTGAAGCACGTGAACAAAATTCTATGACACAATTTTTTATTAAAAAAAATGTTCTCATGTACGTCAAGACTCATTGAATATGTGTCAAAAAAAACTTGATTACACTATAGAAAAAATCTGCCTCAAGTTTCACAAACATATTATGAATCGTTTTAATAACACAATCTATTAAATTTCATAATTTGATATTGAAGGGTCTTTCTGGTTCAGATTTTCAAGGAGAATTGTTTTTTTTCAAACATTTTTTTTTCATAGAAAAAATTGAAATATCGTTTTGAAAATTTGTAGGTATGTTTATTAGACCTTGAATATTACAAACTTTTTTTTTCATACCTCAACAAATGTTCTTCTCGTCATACTAATTTAAACAACAAAAACACTGAAAAATGACGGTGGGAGTGATTTGGGACGACCGGATGATCTGAGAAGAATAAAAAAAAATGGCAAATTCTCTCTTGTTGAAGTGGCTATCGCATGAATTAGGATCTTTTTGATTGGTCAAGAATTTTCCGATTTTCCACCCGCAAAAATCGATTCTTTCGTGAAATGGTCGCCATTTTGTTATTTTTTGATGGAAAAAAATATCCTAATTCATGCGATAGCCACTTCAACAAGGAATAATTCGCCATTTTTTTTTACAGATCATCTAGTCGCCTTAAATCACTCCCACTGTCATTTGTTAGTGTTTTTTGTTTAAATTATTATAACGAGAAAAAACATTTGTTCAAATCTGAAAACATTTTATTTGTAATATTGAATGTTTAATAAACATACCTACAAATTTTCAAAACGATATCTTAATTCTTTCTATGAGAAGAAAATGTTTGAAAAAAAAATTTTTGTCAACAATCTTAACCAGAAAGACCCCTTTATTTTAATGAAATAATTCTTAATTTGAATAATTTGTTCGTAAATTTAATAATTCATGTCTGACATTTTAATGATAAATTTTGAAATTTCATAACCCATATTGAACTTAAGCACTTTTTTCAAATTAATATGGGAATATCAAATTTCACAAGGAATTTTCCATTGAATTGAAGAATTTTTTTAACAGTTCAGTTCATTTACTTCCTTGAAGAAAAATCAAGGAAATCAACTTATTCTCGAGTCGTTTGATGAGAACCTCCACAGAGAAAAGTTTATATTAAAGATTACTATATTTGTATGGTACTCGTGGGATATACTCTATTATGAGCCTCAGAATTATATTTATTTCAAATTATAACATATTTATCTTCATCCTCACGAGAGAGTATGGTGAATGCTCGTATACTTGTGGTTCATAGCGACATAATCAAATATATCCCAAAAATATAATGTAAATATGCTAATATCTAATATAAAATTTTCACTGTGTCTCTTTAATAAGTGAAAGAATGGGGGAGACTAAATTTGATGTTTGAAAACCAGAAGAGGACTTCGAATAATAACGTTACCAGCGTTTGAAGACATACAAAATTATTCCATCATGTTTGAAAAATTGAACACAAATTTCTTCGTGTTATTGATTATTTTTAACACTTCACACATGTATATGCATAAACATATATTTGCATACGTACATACTTGCAGAAAGCATATATACAACTAATGGTATACAAACGTCGCTAATAATTTTACGATCGAAATAAATGAGGAAGGAAAGGTTTAAACATCAAAGTTGTATTCAAAACTAATATATAATTTCAAAACTGAACGCTCGGATTTGACGATTAAAGAGGAATAGCAATCTTACTTCGTATGCGTATGTTTTCTCTCTTCTCTTTGCAACATTTACGATACACATATAGAGGGAAAAGGAGAAGGAAAAATACGTTGAGATGATTTCTATTTGTGCATATAAATCAAAGAGGTGTGAATAAATTAGAGGAGACACGAAGATTTAAATTTATTTTCGGGCAGAAATTGAAGAAGAATCAATTTTGGAAAATTGTATTCATGAATCAGATTGGAATGAGATATTTTTTCCAACATTTATTCGATATATGTAGAAATTGAATATTATGAGATTTTTCATCGACATGAATATTTCTTTGTCCCCTGAAATCCCGATATCTTCCCAGTCATAACATTTTGCGATATTTCATCCTGGACGTTGCATAATCATGTAATTTAGGGAATCAAGAAAATTCCCACATTTTTCAGTCAAACTCGAATCAAAAGTTATAATACGCTTTTCCGAAATATAATATTATCGTGAAGTTTCTTCGTTATAAACGTTGATTTGGGAACATCACTTCTGAGGGAGTTTTGAATTGTCAGTGCATGAAATTTTCGATTTGGAACAAATTAAAGTTCAACCTTGTTCATCGGGCTTCGTATAAAGTTTGTACACTGAGACGATTCCAAACTTTTACAGTTTTAGAAAACCCTGGCACGTACTTGCGAGGAATCACCGGTGAGTTATTTTGTACAAATTTGATATAAATCGGTAACAGCTTGGAATCATGTGCGATATATGTATATTCATTTTACGCTCCATGTAAACTTTTACTCAAAAGACTGTCACACCGTGAGCTTAGGGTGCTCTCCCATGCATCGGAATATTCTATTGGAACGGAACGGTGATCTCAGTAGAATTTTAGTTTCTTATACGTTCCGTTCAATTTAGTCGCTCTGCTCTCCCATGGACCGGAATGTGCTGGAACGGAATATTATCATAACTAATGAAACTTGGTTTATAGCTTTCTGGTAGAACCTGCTAAAAGAAATCCGAGTAATAATTGGTCAATTTTCATTCCGGTCGTAATCGTTCCGGATCATATGCGACAAGGTATACGATTTCGAAGGAACGGAACGGGGACTAAAATGTCACTGAAAGTTTTGTTCCGTTCCGGTAGTCCATTCCGATGCGTGGGAGAGCAGCCTTAGGAGATGTGGAATGCCCATAGAGACTTCTTTTTGTGAAGTGATTTGCGAACATGTTCAGGCAACTACTTCTATAACTTTGAATTTCAAATAATAAATTTGGGAGCAAATTTCAGAGATGTCTTTTTCGCACTGAGAGAAAAAAATTTGCTTCCTCGATATGACAAATCCTTTCGCTGAATTAACAAAAAGGTTGTCGTCACAGCAAGAAACTTACTTTTTGAGCAAGTTCTTGCTAATCTAGCAATCCGGGGTGCTAGACTGCAGAAAGCAGATTCTTAGAAAATTTGCTGAATTAACAAATATTTTTCTAAAAGAGCAAGATTTTTGCTATAGCAGCAAAAGCTTTGCTAATTCAGCAAAGCAGATTTTAAAAAATTGCTATGTCAGTAAGAATATTTTTCTGCGTGCGGAATCAGTTGAAGAATTGGACATTGAATGATTTCAAAACGTTCAAACACGAAGGGAAAAAGAAATTTCTTGCGACAGCGAAATCTAATTGTGCTGGGTGACTTTTATTGAAGCAGCAAATCTTTTTGCTCTAACAGCATACTATTCGCTATCATAGAAATCTTGTTGGTCACGATAGCGATGGTTCGGCTGTGGCGACAAAAAATGTTTGCTCCTCCAGTAAAATTTGTTCGCTGTTCACTATATAATAATGGAAATTTCGCTGTTTTATTCACTTGTGTTGTTCTCTCAGCAATCCATTTAGCTGTAGCAGCGAATTTTCAGCTAGTTCAGCAAAAAGATTTTCTGTTCTGTATATAATATCTCGATTTGCTGCGTCAGCACATTTTTTTCTCCGCGAAGGAGGTTTTATTTCACTTTGAAAAGTGAATGAATGTTGCCTCTTTCTTTTTTTTTTGTTCTTATTCAAGTAAATGACTATCTTATACGTTGATATATATGTTAAACGAGGAATTTATTCTTCTTTAATAAAACTTGATATAAATACAGCAAAAAACAAATACTCATTACACGTGAAAATAGCCTATTACGCTCAAATAAAATTTATGAGCGATCAAAAAATTTCATATGACATTCTTTTACGGTTAATAAAGCCTCAAGAAATAAGGGATGACGAATAATATCCCGTATGAGGGTAATGACCTATGTAGAATTTATTTTTGGTACAAATTTTTCATGATATACTAATCAGTTCATCTTTTTCACTAGCAGGACACTGATCGGGGAAACTTGATTAAGTCCCTGGTGAGGGATGTACACAGATGAAGAATATTGTCATCATGACCATCCAAAATATTATGAAAAGTGTATATCGTTGATACAATAAATCAGATTGGCATGGAGACGATGTGTTTTTTTTTTGTTTTGACCTAAAGATGTCGTTGTGTTGAACCACATCCAATTGCTTTATTATTTTTCTTCGTTGAGCATATTGTGTATGAATACACTGTTGAAAAATTTAATACGAAATTCTTCATGGAATATCATATTTTTCATATCAAATTTAATACTGATTCTTCAATTTGATGTGAGTGATGAAATTTCACAATTTCTAACTGGAATGTTATAATTATTTATTAAATTCCACAATTATGTTATCAAAATCAAGAAGGGAATTCTCAACATTAATAATAAAATTTATGACATCAAGAATTATATTATTGAATTCAATATTTCATTGTCCATGTAAAAAACTTCATAGCTTTTCTAACAGTGTATTTTTTTCAGTGTAACCCTCTCACTTACCAGGGACTAACCAGAAGAACTGAGCGGGCTCTAGCCAGGGACAAATGATGCACTCATCTACTAAATTTGTTACAACGAAACCTACTATATAGTGCAGTAATAACTACAACTCCACACTTGGAGTATAGATGAAATGAAGAGAACTTGATTTTTCAGTGTTGAAATTAATCAAATATTATTATGCTGTATTAAAATTAAATATACTCTCAAGATAAGTACAGGTCCGTGCTAAAAATTCAGGGTACTATTATTTCAGAAGTGAATTATACAAATATCTTCGTGTCTTCCCGGTGCAAACAACGTGATTATATTCATTTTCCTTTTTTTTCACATGCAAAACGCACAGAGAAAAAGAGAGTTCGAACCAATCATGTTGTACTTTTCAACCAATTGCATCCATTCACTGGTGAAAATCTGAATCTTCTCATTATTTCATAGTACTATTTATTTACTGAATACTGAAAAGAACCGAGAAGGTGAGAGAAGAGGAAATGGCACTAATTGGTAGCATGAAAAATAAAAGGATTCAATGATATTACACACGAAAATATTTCAAATTCTTTCCACATATGTTTTGTCTTGCAAATTATCCTATTCAATATTTTTATATGTATTTCCTAACGTGTAATTTTTTAAAAATCACTTTCATGATTATCCGAAGTGTGCATTGTCGGAAATGTGAATAGAAAAAACGCTCATTTCCAAAATGTTCAATATTTATTCTGAATGGTGAAACACAAACTTCCAAGAACCTTTTTTCATGCAAAAAAAAACAATAAATCATGTGACTAACTCGATGTATAAGATGGAAAATTATGTGGTACGAAATGGATACCTTTTTCCACTATTTCAGCACGCTTTGATTATTTATGACGAATTATTGTTTGAGGGGTTCAAGAAGAGTGTACTTTTCATTCCCTGGTGAAAATGGGAGCGAGAAGAAAGAGTAAACGAAGCGTATGCTGAAGGGTAACAGAAACGTTAATGGAAAGTACACGAAGCTTGAATGGAAAGGATACAAAGAGTATGTGAAACGGGAATTGAAACAAAGAAAGCGGGAAAAATTCAAAAAATCTAGACACAATAATTGAACCCTGTGGTGAGAATCGAACCGGTGACTTTCACTATGGTAGGGTCTTATCCACTGAGCCATGGATCATCGTTGACATCAACTGCTGAAAGATGTTATTTGAAGTCAGAATGACTCGCATACGCTCCATATAACATACTATTACGTTACATGAAGCATATGCGGAACGGGATCGGGAGTTTATGAAAGCAAGCGGGTATCATACTCTCCAGAAAGAGGGAGTTGAAACGTTTTTCGCTTCGTATACGTTTCCTTCTCGCTTTGTGTATACGCTTCATTTTCACCAGGTTTGGCTCTGAATAAATTGAGAAGTAGCTCTTGCTTTCGGATCGGATTCATTATTCCCAAATGTATTTAAATTATCTATCAATACATAAAAATCATCTCCCAATTGCTCTTGAAATTCATGAAAATTCAAAAGATTATTACTAAATAGTGAAAATTCTAATCAAATAGGGATCAATTCTCAGACCACTTGTAAGTTATTTTTGTTGATTATAGGGGAAAAAACAACTAATCTTCACAGTATTTTCCACCTTTTTGGTTCTGATACCTATGAATTTCATGATCATAGATTGAATGAGAGATACTGTGAAAGATTTGTCTTGGAAACTACATCCCTAACAGCACATCTCCGTGCACTCTACGTGGATAAATGGTGGACGTGGATAGAACGTGGATGAACGGAGATTCTACGTGGAGGCAACGTAGAAATGTCCGGTGCTGTACGGAATAGGTTCGGAATTTTTCGTATTTTATCGGAAATTTACTGTAAAATGGTGGTAAAAATCACACGAAATTCGGAATTCTGACTTACATTCGAGCTAAATTTTATACACATGATGCTGGAAATTGATTTCCCATCCCACAATCATAACTATCCCGGCTTCTGCATACAGGAAACTTCCGATTGTCTTTCACAGTGTGAAATTGCATCAATTTTCCAAACGCCCGCATGTACTTTTCCTAGTATAGAAAGAAGGATGTTCCAGGGGATAATAGAAAAGCGAGCAATGAATCCATAATTATAGGCGGTGTTCCTAATCTCAATGAGAATTTGATTTATCACTCATAAGTCCATAATAAAGAGATCCAAGGATTTATCTTTGTGAGGTATAACTGATCATGATAATGATAAGGTTCCATTCTATAATGGTCTCAAAAGAATTACGAAATTCTAGATCTTGATGAGACCCTCATATTTATGTGCTTTTTCTGTACACTCAGAGGAATCCGTAGTCATGGCAACTATGCGAGGAGACAACTATTCAATTACAATTTTTCCAACTTTTTATATGGTCGATGCCATATATAAACAGTTCTCATTACTATAAACAAGTTACTCCAATTGTTTTTACGGTTGTGAATACTGAATTTGGATGGTTGTCCTCAAAGTTAAAAAATGACACCAAAAAGAAACTCTTGAGTTGATATAATCAAAAATGCCAACAAATAAGCAAGTTGCGTTGCCTGAATTGAAGTATTGTTTGTTTCAACACAAATGTCCAATTGAAAAAAACCAATATTTTATCGAGACACCAAGTTTTTGATTTGATGTCGTATTCCACTAAATTTTGAATTACAACCACTAATAGTCTCTTCAGTGTCTGTCCTTGCAGTACAAAATTATTCTGATGATTCTTTCAAAGGTTCTGGTAATGAGTACCACCCTTATTTCCTCCTTGTATTTCTAAGAGGCCGAGAAAAATTATTTCTGGAGAATTAGTACTGTGAATTTTCAAACAGTGGGAAGTGATATTTCCTACAAGCTTTACAAAATGCACAGTAATATTTTTTAAAAATTCCTACTTGTCTCCCGATCACTGGAATTTCACAGGAATTCTTCCAATAAAATTCTTTCAATGTGTCTTTATAACTGTTTTGCTGTTTACAAAAATTCTATAATTCATCATAACTGTTGTCAGGGTACATAATTTTTGAAGTAGGAAAAAACTTCGGAAATTTGATATTTTCGAAAATTCATAAACTGTTTCATTATACTGGAATTACACAAAACTTGCAAGAAAAGAAGTCAAGCGATTGGATCATGAAAAGATGGATCGAATGTGATTAAATGGTGCGAATCATAGGGTGACTTTAAAGTTAATTCCAACTGAATTTTTCGAAAACCCGCAAAAATACCCTGAATTCCAAAATCCAGTAATCGTCCGGAAATTGGTCACATTGAATTCAGTCCATCTTGATATTTTCAAATGATTCCAAATTTTGTGGCTGATCATCTCAATTTCATTTTGAAAAACTATTTCTTACAGTTCAATTTGGGTAGCATTTTTCATCTAAGCCTGTTTCGAATGCTATTTTTATCCCACAGACTTATACAAAAAAATCGATGTCTGAAATATGAATGAATGTCCGTGAGTTTCCGTGATAGGTAAAATTGGTTTGCTTTCGCCACATTACATACCATTGCATTCTTGGCTCGGACAATAAATGACAGCCATCGAGAAGGAATATAACATATCTGAAACTTCTGTTATTTCCAGTATACTGGACCGCCCTATTTGATCATTTCAATATCATAAGATGGTATTCATATGATAAAACTCTAAATTTCTTCATATTTTATTGCGATATCATGGGATAACAATCAACTTGTTGGAAACAAACTTCTCAATTGTGAGAAGGTGTAGCAAACGGCCCACACAATACAAGAATTTTTCAAATGAATTCTTTCCATGTTAATTCCGGAAATTTTATTGAAGAATTTTGAACTGATTTTTTATTCATAGCTCCGTGAGTTTTATAAAAATTTTTGCACATATGCACCTAAAAATGGGGCTCAAACGTACAAGTCATGTAGAGATAAACGTAAAACACGAATGACTGGACAGAAACTCGTTTTGTATCTTGCGCAGTTTTACGTAATTCACGTAATTTATGCGTCTAAACCAATTTAGGGACTGTTCAATTAATCAAAACGGCGCGTTCATAACGAAATAAAAATTTCATGACCATCCCACTGAATCATACTGGAATTAGAATAACTCTGTTAAATTTTCCCGAAATTCCCATTCCTGCTCAATGTACAATATTGAAATATGAATTCTACTAAGAGTGTAGGATTCTGCTTAAAATCGTCACGATGAATTGAGTCTATCTAGCTCACTGAATTGGAATTTCAAGTTTATTCCATACCTTTGTCATCTAGAATATATTTCTTTTCTTTTGAAGCACAAATCGAGCTCGACAGGTAGATTATAGTGGTCCAAAGTATTGAATATTGGGAGTGTAAGATAGAATTTCAGTACTGATTCAACTTCTAACTCTGTGAGATGAAATCCAAAAATTGGTGTTTTACGAGGATTGTTTGCACATAAGAGAAGAACAACCTCTCAAAGAGATCAAATTCAACATTTCTGTAGATATCTATGTAATAATAGAAAGTTTTCAAATGCAAAATGATAGACATTGTTTGAGAGAAAATATATATCAGACAAGAATTTTCAAAGCTGATGGAATGGATGCACCAACCATAAAAACACATGCTACAGAGCAGCAAAAATAGATTCGACTCGTAAATGATGGATTTCGAGATACACTAAACAACATTGTCATTTCTAACCGAATTACGTGAAAACGAATCGAATCAACAAACACAAAAGTACTGTTTAAATTAAATGAATGAAACGTCAATCTGTTGAAATAAATTGTCACGGAAGAGACAGCATCAAATTAAATCAACGACAATCACAACAACCACAATAATAACAGCAGCGATAGCACATCGATCACATCGACGTTGAACCGGGGAAACGCGATATATTCTATCGTATCACTTTAATTGTTATTCGAAACAACGTTGCCCAAGGTTCTCGATCGAGATACTTACGGCACTGACTTTTCGTACTTTGCTGGCAACGCTGCCGCTGAGATTACTGTTCATTTGCTGCTTTATCCTGTGTTCGCTAACGGATTCGATCGACCTTATGCTCATCCTCTCCTTGTTGTTGTCGTCGTTACCCTTTTCTTGACCGACGAAGAGCTCGTAACTGTGACAGGAGAAATCCGATGGTGACTTGACGATTTGTTCGGCCGCGGCCGCAGCCGCCGCCGCTGCCGCAGCTGCAGCTTCCTCTTTCGCGGCTGCTCTCGCTGCCGCTCTGTTCTCTTTCGCTAAAGCAGCTTCCTCAGCTTCCTAAGTTGAATCAAAACACAACAGCACATTATAGATTGGAAAATACAAACTATTGCGTAGAAGAATTGAAAAATAATTTACCCTGATGGCTTCTTCTTCGGCAGCCTCTTCCTCTTCAGCCTTCTTCTGCAATTCGTCGTATGACATGGCGACAATAGCGAGGATCAAGTTCACCAGATAGAAGGAACCAAGGAAGATGATAACGATGAAAAACAACATGTGCCAAGGCCCAGCTGATCTCAAAACCAGTTGATACAAATTCTCCCAATAATCTTGTGTCATTAAACGAAAAGCAGACAGGAGCGCCCAGCCGAATGTGTCAAAGCTGGTGTATCCGTAATTTGGATTGTCACCGTAACCTTGTAAACACGTGTATCCAGGAAGGCACTGTCTGGAGTTTGAAACAATACATTCTTACATCAAGAACATTGGAAAATTTGTATTCCATTATTCAATATAATATATTCTTTGAAGGGGTAAGAAAGGGTCTGAAGAGATGTGACCTGGGGGGACATTACGGGACAGAGAAGTTGAAAAATGATCAAAATTCGCAAGAGGAATAATTGAATCTCTTTAGATTTATTGAATAAAAGAACGAGAATTAGGAGGTCTGCTTAGAGTAGTTCTACGTGCATCCAATAAGATTTGAGAAGCTGGATATGTTGAATTCCCATTTTTTTAATCGAATGAGATTCAATGAGATATAATTGAATCTTTTGTATAGATCCAATGGGATCCTTTCAGATTCAATCTATTTGGTTCGAGTGAGAAGAATGATTTGTCTTACCCAGCTCCAGATGAGTTTCCGCACAAAGGGATGTTTCCAGAGTCGTCTACATACCAATTAGCTGTAACAAAAGTAATTAATTTGAGTACAAAAACTCAATTCGAATGCAGAATTAGATTGTATCTCATAAATATCAACGTGGAAGCTTACATCTCCTATGAATGAAAAATCTCACATTTTTGTATGGAAATTCAACCTGCTCACGTGCTACACTGAGAGAAGGGTTTATTTGTATTTAATAAATCTTGTTTTGGATACGGCGAAATACATATTTATTACATACAAACATGACTCATTATCCTCAGATAAGGTTTAATAACAGTTCAAAAATGTCATATGAAGTTTTGTAACAGTTAATAAACTTCATTTATAGTTATTAAGCCAAGTTTACGTGGAAAAAATATTTATTTCGCCGTATCCAAAGTAAGCTTTATTAAATACAAATAAACTCTTCTCTCAGTGTATGTTTTCATTCACTCTTTTGACGTGTATCTAAATAAAATAGATTACAAACTTCCACGCATCTCTATTACATAAAATTTCATCAATATTTTATATCAGAAATATTCATTGAAGCCAAAGAATTGAGGTATCAACAAACTAAGTTTTCAATTATATTTTTGGCGTGAAAGGAACCACTTTAGGTGAAAACTCGTCAATCATACTACGTGAATTCATTCCAGAGTGAAATAATTTTCCAAACTTATATATAATTTATATACAATTTTTACATAATTCCATATAAATTGTATATAATTATGAAAATGTTTTCACTCGAAATAACTTTTTTTCCCGACGATAGTTCGATAAAGTTTTGATAAAGAAGACTTGGATGATATCAAATTTCAACTTTCATCAATTTCAGAATTCTCTACTCTTGAATATTGTTAGGAGCTATATGAGTTGCTCACAATTTCCTCCAGGCCTTTTGCGCTGAAACAATCAATCTCGTACGCAAATGCGTCCATTCCAAACAGATTTTGTGGAAACAGCTTATTCCTAACGATCTAATAATCTTATATCCATAAATATTCCACTTACTTTCATTACTAACGAATCGCTCCCAATTTTCAGCGGTCAAATTACCCCAGGAGCCGTCCTCAGGAAAGTTTTTTATACATTTTTGCGTTAGAACCCCCATATAAATTTGGAGGCCCATTAACGCAAACACAGAAAGGGAGAACATCGTCAGGATTATCACATCGCGGAGATTCTTCACGGACTCTATCACAGCGCCGACAATGGTTTTGAGACCTAGACAAGGAGAACAGAAGGACAGTGCACTCAGTGGTAGAGATTTACAAGATCTTTTCAATTTTCTTCTTCTCGTCTTCTTGTGAAGAATCACTGTTTCTCAGTTCTGTTTCTTTTTTCATAATTTGTTTGCTTTGCGTTCTCATTCGCCGTGCAAATGAAGTGAGGTCAAAGTTTACAAATCAACGCACAGTAGTACAGGATTCGGAAACAAATGAATAAATAAAAAGGAATTGATGGGGATCAACGGAGAGATCAATGTGAAGACATATGAAGTTTCGAATGAGAAGAGAATTATTGGAAATAATGAATAGTTTTCAACGTTCAAGGTTGAAATGAATCATGATATGAATACATATGTCAATGATCCGGTATTAACAAAAGTAATGTTCATGAAGTTTTTGGTGAAAATATGTATATCGTAGTCGAGAATGAATATAATACATATGATCGTAACCTTTTATCAGATATTTCATATCAGGTGGATATGATACTAGATTCTGAAATGAAAAAATCTATTTGTGTGTCCTGAGAAAACGGTTAAATCGCCGAATTCATTATTATTGAATAAAAAATAAATATTCTCTTGATTATTGGGTTTTCAAGTTGGAAATTATTTTTCATTAATTTGAGAGATCAATATATTGATTGTGAACGCAACAACCTATCAAAAAATTCTAATGATCGAAGGCAAGATAAGATATAATAATGAGTGAATATTAGATTCTCCAGAGTTATATGTAATTCTAATAAAAATTTTTATTTCAATTTTGAATTTGAAGATAAATTCTCCCTCGTTCAAATTTAATTCATTGCTGTGGTGAATTATATTAATTTTATCGATACAATATAATTTGTGCGTAATAGATGAAGAAACACTGAGAGGAATAATAAACAATATCAAAAAATTTTATTCTTGATTACTGCGAAGGATAACATATTCCTGATTCCAGCTAATTTTCCAACAGAAAAAGTTATTTTTATTTGTGATCTTAGAATGTATTGTATTCTTTTGTTTTCAGTGTTTCTTGTTAGCACTTGCTATATCAAATCGAATCCTGATGTAATTTCATTTACTATTTATGATTCACTGAAAAAACATTCCTTTTAAATATTTACAAAGTGTGACTTTCATTTTTTACAGCTACTTTTTTTGGAATTTTTAGATAAATATTACTGAATTTTAAGATACTTCGATAAAATTTCGGAGCGTATTCTGAAAATTCAGCAAAAAGTGGCTGTAAAAAATTACCGGGACATTTTCTGAATTCTCAGAAGCAATTTTTTTACAGTGCTTGAAATTACAGATTTTCACATTCTCCCACAGTTGAATCTATAAAGTAGTTTTATATCATTTTTTCCAGTATTCCTATAAGTTGTAGGAAGTTTAATGATCGGACAAAATGGAATTAGCAAACTTACAACCTTCAGTATCATCAATACATCAGTCAGGTTCCGTTGATGATCTTTTTTTTTCTATCAACTAATGTTTATCGAATACATGTACTAAGACAATTAAATTCACTCTATGTGAATTTTAAACTATACGTGAATGATTCTCTCTTCTATTATAAAACAATAATTAGCGATTACATCTAATAATTTTATGACATCTAAGTTTTGAATTGTTACAATTAAAACAAAATTGTACGTGCGAAATCCAAATATTTTTGTTTGTGTAACTATCTATAACGAACTTTCAACCTGTTTCAAGTCCTTCAATGCAGAGCACAAAATTATTCATCAGTTTAACAGCCCAAGTGAAACTTCCGAAGCCTTCCATGTACAAAAAAGTATATGTACGCCGCACATAGCTGCTTACATATATATCCATTTAGTTTGAATAATTTTGTATATTACTCCTGCTTCCAATGTTTTTCAGAAAACTATAATTTATTATCAGAAAAATTACGATTCACTATAAAATGTAGATGATTTTGAATCAATGAGTGTTGTGAATCGGTCGTTTAGTATAGATTCATAGCTTTCAACAGTTCTTCAAACTGAATGCGATCTTTCGAGTTTCCCTGGCAGAAATCACTCTAGTAATTCTCTAGGCCTTGCGAGACCTCACCAGGCCCTTGTGAGGGACTTGCAAGGCCTCGTGAAGCCTTCCAATCGCCTAGAGAATGACTAGAGTGGTTTCTACTAGGATTGTTTTCTCTTCAAAACTACACATGCGAGTGAAAACTATGGATCACCGATTTGAAATCATAGATCAATGAGAAATTATTGATTAAAAATACTCATCAAGAATTATTCTTCTTCTCGATAGTTTTTCGTCAACGAATTCAATCGGGGTAGCACATATATCGTTCTGAGACTTGGTATCATTTTTTACGTGAGCTTCTTTGGGACTTAAACCCCTAAGAGAACATAATAAGCATCGTAGGTCAATTTTAGATTGATTTTAAGTCGATTTACGTTGAATAAAGGCTTATCGAACGTTGGAATGTCCGCATGGCTAATTTACATTCACGGAGAAAATCAATGTGATAGAGAATTACATACAGTATTGTAAATGGAGGATTATGTTTCATTGTGTCAACAGATACTATTCTCATGTTATCCTTCATCAGTGTATACCGTGATCTTTATGAGAAGTATGGTAAACGGTTTCATACTGATCGTCACTTATCGTCATACTGAAACATATATCCTCAAATAACTACACTGCCCAATGTTTTCTAATATATTATTTTCTCCATGTTCACGGAACGTTCCTTAGAGCTTCGTGTTCTCTTGGGGAAGTGATAGATGTTCCCGTTTTCAGCATTAACAGTCTAAAATCGAGTTAAAATTGTGAATTTGATTTTCATTTTATACATGTTGACATTTGAAAATATCTCTTCTGCTATGAAAGTGGAGATTTTTGCTAGAAATGTGTTTATGTTGTGATGATATTACGGCAACGTTGGACACTGATTGCATAAGAATGGTTGATTCTGTTGAGTCACCAAGTATCGAATGGTTTTCGCGTCGAAGAGAACACATGTGAGAAAAGCAACAAAAAAGTATGTGATGTGGAAATTGAGAAGTCAAAACTTCTTTATTGGATACAAACAGGTGAGTTTATTTGGTGCACTTTCATCAAATCAATCAAATGAAATTTGATTAAAGATGAATAATTACAAAAAATATGTGTCAAAATTTCAGAATCTCGAATCAATGAAATTTTGCGTGAACAAAATGTGACCAAATATTATCATCTACTTGTTAGTATCCTTGTGAGAATATTGGGCGAGGAAACAGAAGGACGTGCGTCGAAGATTGTGAATTGTTATGATATAATTGTATGCCATGTTATATATAATATTGAAAAAAGGTGTGTACACAGCAATCGCGACACAATATGGTTAAGTTTTTTTTTTCTATTGACCACTAGTTTTGCAACTACCAAAAGACTAATTCTATTCACTAAGCATACCTGGTACAATAGCGACAGTCTTCAAGGCTCGGAGGACTCGAAATGTCCTGAGAGCGGCAAGGTTGCCTAGATCTATGCCCATCGTCACATAACTGCAATACACCCGAACATCACACACATTACAGTGATACAAAAACAAAAGGTAAACAAAACGAAATTCAATTAAAAGGATCGTAAAGGATTAATGATAAGAGATTTTACTCGAATAAATGAAATTACTCGCTACTCCTATTTCCTACCGCAGTATCTGCATTTATTAAATGAATATTTTTTAGAAAGGTCAATAAATAACACTAGTACTGCATGCACGATTTATACGTATATAATAATGTGATATAACAATTTATGTAAGTTTACCGTGGACAAAGATTTTGATTGCTTTGTTACTTTTAAATAAATACTCGTCAAGGATGACTTTTATCATACTCAGGAGTTTTTGATTCAAGCATTTCTCTCTCTCACTCCACTGTATCTAAATATAAGAGGGAGAAAGAAAAATGCTTATATCTAACACCACTGATCATACCATTACCTATACTTCCTCCATCACATCATTGGTTGACTCTAGCTTGTTACATTCCCTTCATTTTCGAACGCATTATGAACGTAAAATATGTTTCCTGATTACTATTTATACTTGTTCGAGTGAGATGGTTGAATATCAACTGATTTTTCATCCTAAAAATATTTTTCTCTGACCCTTTCTTCTTCTCTTCAGCCATTTTACGAATTTCAGTATTCTACTTCTAATTTAAGAATCAAAATCCACGTCCATAGCTTCAAGTCGATGACAATGCCATGTTTCGAGTAAAAACTCGTTCAACAATAGCGCATCAAGTAAGATATAAATACTAGAAGAGATGTTTGTGACATTAATGTATTCTAAACTACAACAATTATCAGATGAATATGTTGTGTAAATATAACCTGAATGGATAGCCTCGAATACTCTTGGAGATTCGATGAAAGTTCTATTCAAAGCAACAACAGTTTTGAATCATATAAACAAAACCATTGATTTGTAAATTGCTGTTCAGTGGGAATTTATATCTGGAAAACAATAACAGAGTATTGATTACTTCGGAATGGTAGGAGGATCTGTAATGGATCGAGGTCATTTAAAGATTGAAAATATTTCCAAATACGCGTGGGGATTCGGATTTTCTCCCGGAACTCCTCAAGTGGCCGTCCAGAACTACTCAGGTTAGTCAGGGATCCGAGTGATCCTGAGTCGGAATTCAAACGGTCCCGTGAATGCGAATTTGGAGATCACGTCCATCCAGGAGTTCTTAACTGGAAACCCGCATTGAGTTTCTCTGACCATGAATCAAAATCCTGTACATATTCGGTTTAATTTCAATTATTCTAATAATTTCGCTTTCTATTTGAACAACAATTACCAAGCAAGCGTTATATCGGGTTCACTTCCCAGGTCCTTCCAAGCTCCTCCCTAGCAACTAGAATCTCCCCAGTTCCTGGTAAGGTTCTCGTAAGGCTCTAGACAGTTCCGTGAATCGCGCTACTGGGTATCGAGTTGGGTAGTGATTTTATTTATTTGAAAGTATGACAAGTATTCTAGTCTATCCATTCTTTAGAGACATGTTAAAGTGATCTTGGAGTGAATTATTCTTTCCTCAATTTTCACAAATACTCTGTTACAAGTTCAAAAAATATAGATATAAATAAATATCTTGCCGTTAAATACTATCGGTAATCTAGGATTTTCCTTCCTCTGTCATGATGCATGTTTTCGACGATAATAGTCTCTCAAAATAGTACTGTAATTATATTCCTATATCATAACTTATGCTTCGGTGTTTGTTCTACGTAACTTTATGTAACAAACAACATCTGCATTAACGATGGTCGATGTTCGACAGTATCAATATTTCTCATTAAATGTTGATTTTCCTTCATATTTTATCATAAAATATTGATCAAAATTCAATACAACCTTGATAAACATCATCGGTTCTCTTAAACATCGCGCATCACGAATTTGCATATAGAATATTTTATTGTATTCTGCAGAATCAATGGCAACCAATCCCTGTGGAAAAAAACGGCAGAAGCCGATTGGAAGGCTCACTTTCTATGCGGCATTGGCTCTTGTGATCGGTTTATATCGTTTCTTTTTACCAGGAATGGTATTAGAATCATTACCTTGAATATTTTCGAAGTTTGAATCGTTTATTAACCCTTTGCCGCTGCAACAGCACAAAACAGCACGTCCCAAGTTCCCCTTAGTCTAGGGCTGCACTCGAGACTCTCGAGTAAAACCAAAAGAACTGAATTTCACCAGTTCTAATGCAAGATTCGTTGGGTCGATGTACAATCTTTGAAGAATGGAATGTGAGAAAATTTTTGAAGATATTTCTTGGATTTTCAACATTAAGGTTTATTCAAAACTGTTGCAGTCTCGAAAAAGGTCTTGTTCTGTCTTGTCTTGGTCTTGAGTGTAGAAAAATTGCTCTTTGTCCTGGATACAATCAATTTTATCCTCTCAGGCATGTTATTGCCAACTATAGCATGCCCACACTTGACTCGATGTACACGGAAAAAAATGAACTGTTAATTTTACCAGAATTCCGGTTACTATATGGACAGCAAGGAATATCTGTGACTTTTACTGGAATTCTTGTTAAATTTACCGGAGCCCTTGTTAAATTTGCCGGAGACTTGATTCATTTAACTAGAATTCCGGTTAAAATAGCAGTGATTCTTGCTGTCCATATATTAACCGGAGTATTTTTTGCAGTGTAGAAAGTTGTCTTCGAAGATTGTAAAGTTGAATAATATTTACTATTTTTGAATTTTGCTCAAGAGTCTCGAGTGCACCTCTACCCTAGTCCAAGAAACCCGCCAAATTTCATTTGAATCAGGCAAAGATCTGATTGATCATTCAGACCTTTGTCCAATTCCAATGAGATTTGGTAAGAATCAATGGATTTCTTCAACCAGGAGTTCTCCCGTATAAAAAGTACAGATGCAGAGAAAAATCAAGTTTTACAAATCACTGCATTCCTACTGAACTGGCAGGATAAGAAAAAATATCACTGTCATTGATATAGAAGTGTAGTAAAAATGTGTAATTTACCATGCAGAAGTTTGCACCCTGGTACTGAAGAATATTTTGTTAATCATTCATTCTTACTACACTGTCTATCAATAACAGTGATATTTTCTTATATCCTGCGAATTTGGTAGGAATGTAGTAATTTTCAAAAATTTATTTTTCTCCGTGTGGTGAGGAAATCTTGCAGCGCTAAAAGGTTGAAAGAAAATTTCGTTATTCAATTACCAATTCGTTTCAATCAACGATTCAAACTCCAGTAATATTACCTTGATGCAAATTCTGCCTGAAGAATTCAAATTCATACCAACAATTGAATGAAGTTTTTCATTAAAACTTTCAATATTGATTCACATTGTTGATGTTCAAAAATTCTAAATACATCTATTCTGCAGAATTTCAATCATCGAAAAGATCAACGAATTCCGAAACAAACTTTTCAAATGTGTGACCTCAAATTTTTCCATAAAAAAAGTTTCACTTCCAGCAAATATTTGAATATTTCATGACCTTGTTCCGAACTGTACAACAAGTTCAATATTTACGCAGTGTTTTAAAGAGATGCTCTTTTAGTCGCAGAGTAATTGTGGAAATGGATAGATCAAGATCACTTCAACACATAAAAGTCTATTCTAATGAAATTCACATTAGGATGACATTAGGTTACTTGATTACTGTTCGAAGTCTATGGAATAAGTCATTCTATTTTTGTATCTAATGGTACTAACTCAATTATTTGTATATGGTATGTATAATTGTAATTACGTATAAATGACAGTATATCTGAATTGAAAAATTTGTGGGACCTGTATTTATGCTTCAAATTTGATCAGAATTTCAAAAAGGAAGACATTCGGACAAATGAAAACGAAATAAATTTTGTAATTCGTTCTATAATTTCATTTTAATTCCACAAAATTGTTCTGGGGTGATTTAATTGATGTTTAAAATATTGTCGGATCAAATGAGAAGAAATTCCCGAGATGATTTGGACGAATTGAATCTTCCATTGTATACATTTTCATCAACAGAATGATGGTGAATCCATGACTCTTGGTTCCCTTCATGGATGTTCATTTTTATTCCCATTTGAAGGACAACAAAATATACTTCGTTCAACAGGGTGTCAACAACTAGTCGGGAATTTCAACGGAATCGATCAATCAAAAAATCGGATTGAATGAAGAGGCCAATGAAAAAGATGGAAAATTCCCGGAGTAGACACCCTCTTCAATGTTTCTATCAAATTCGAGCTTGTCCGCATATTATTTTTACACTCACCGTTCCCTATTTATCATTTCAAATCTAACAATTTTATAATTTCGATATTTTTCACGACACACGTGAATGTCCTAAACGATCCACTCAAAATTTGTGTTACATATTGACACAAAAAACGTGAGAAATTAACAGAAAAGTGTCAAGTTTACATTGAAAATCTGCCAATTTGACACTTATCTGTGTTGATTTTCAATACGAATTTTGTTTCTGACACAAAATTTTTTACAATGTACAAAATATCGATTTTTCAACCATCTTTTTAAAATCTCGATTGAAACTTGATACATATTTTGAACAAAAATGAATATCAGGCGTTCCCAGATTGGATCATGTTTTTGGATTTTTGCACGGAGAAAAAGAGATTCGCTGTGCTAATGCATTCTAGTTTTACTAGATATTTTTCGCAGTACCAGCAAATTCTTTGCCACACGGAAAAAAGAAAATGGAGGAATTTACCTTGTAAGATGACAACGCGTGGCTCCGAGTCTTTGAATAGAAATTTTTACAAAATATATTCAAGTCAAATAATTCGCATTATGCGAGAAAATTTATTTTTGTCTTCTTTGTCTTATCCTTGTGTCCCAAACCATTTGCTATTACAGCAATCTTGTTACTCGCGACAGCAATTTTTTAGCTGTGTCAGCAAAATTTATTTGCCATTCTATATATAATACCGAAAATTTTGCTGGGTCCACGAAAAATTTGTTGCCTTAATTAATCATGCTGCTCTTTCAGCAAACCAATTGAGTTTAGCAGCAAATTCTTAGCTAAGTTGACAGAAAGATTTGCTATTCTGTATTTAATAATTCGTTCCACTGAGTCAGCGATTTTTTTTCTCCGTGTGTTCACCAGGCTAGATGCATTATTCAAAAAAACCAAGATCTGAGAATGAGTGACTTATTTCTTGGTAGATTCTAAAGAGATAAATTCCTGAGTGAAAAATTTTCAAAATTAAATATAACTCGACATAGCTTATATATAAGTTATGAATAATTATATTTAAATTAAATATAATCAAAAAATTATTTTCACTTGGTTTGTTAATTAATGAAATTATTTTTATGACTCGAAGAAATTTTTAACTCAAAATAAACATATTATTTAAGGTATTTCTGATGGAAACAGTTCATTCCCAGAGTTTTTAGAACATTTTCACTGTTCTTATTAAAATTTTATGGAAATGATGTGGAAATTTTCAACAATGGCCACAACAGTGTTTCAAGATTATTTAATTAACATATTACAACCTGAATATTAAGAAATTTCACAATTATACAGAAGATTCTTCGATTCAGATATACTTGTACCATCGATATATACATTATAGTATCTTTTTCACAATAATTGAGGAATAAAATCTGCTTGTGACTTTACGCAGATACTATAATCGATAAATTGAAAAGATGTAAATGCAGCGTTGAAGTAATAATCGTATGTGACGAACAAGGATATTCATAAGATAGTAATAATCGACTACCTACGTAAATCTGATAATAGCTTACTCATTATAACGTATATCTAGCGAAGAAGAAAATCTACTGAATTTTTGAAAAATTTGTTCATGTCATATCTAAATAAATTGATTTACTAAAATGGCGTTTCGATGATTAAAACGCTTTCTCAGCCAACAATTGGGTCTCAGGGTACTGAAGTCGTGATGTGGTGCTGCTAATTGTAAGGTCATCATGATCTCTACGCTTCTTCATGAGATTCTCGTTTTGTTTTCTTTACAATTTTTGTTCAAGCGAAAAAAAATCTTAGCCCTGAACGGTTTTCATTTTTTTCTCAACTCAAATGATCATCGACATTTCTATTCGAATTAATTTAATTCCTCAACTTTTAATGAACAAATAAGTTATCGATCATCTCTCAAAATCGTTTCCCAATCAAGTTGAGAGTAAAAAAAAAATATCATGACCACCAATGTTTTATTATGAAAAAAGGAAAAATCCATTGTCTAATTATCGTTGAACAATAATAGGTCAAATTCGTGCTTCATCGTTCTTAACGTAAATTCATGTAACGATAAGATCGTGGAAAGCACAGATATGTGTTATTGATATGAAAATAATATTATTTATGTGTGCATTCGGTTCAAGGTGAATCACGAAATATAGGTCATAATTGCAAACGAATTTTTATATTAATATTCAATATGAGCGAAAAACAAAAATTCGGTGGAATATTCATCAATTAATTAACCTGTCCATGTTTTCAATTATTTTATAATTCAAGGTCAAAATTTCTATTTGAAAAAAAAATCAGAAGAAATTTTATTTACTTCCATGGATTATTTATAACGTTAAGATTTATTCAAACCGGTGAATGTCATGTATCCTAGAGACAGTCGAAAATATGTAATCTTTTTTTGACCACGTATTTTGAACAATCTGAAAATAATTTATGACATTTTCAAACACAAGCAACCACATAATTTAATAATCTAGAGGAAAATGAGGATTCTTTGATTTGTGCCATCGATAGACCTCGAATCATATCAATTTATTTTAAATATTTCGATCTAACTTTTTTCATCCAATTTTTTAAATTCTGTTTCATCAGAATTTTGTTCAGACTATTTTTCTTGTCTCTTTTTTTTTCTTTTCATTTATACCACATCAATCTTATCATCTTACAGTTTCGTATCATCATCTGTCTGTTTTTTTCTTTTCGTTCCTACTTTAGAAAAAATAAATTTTAACTACTCACGCTAAAGCTATAACTACGAAGTCGAGCCAATTCCATGCATCTCTAAGATAGGTAAAAGGCTGCAGAATGAAACCCCTCGCCATCACCTTAACGGCGGATTCAAATGTGTAGATGCCCGTGAATATCACTCTGAAATCAATAAATACAACATTCAGTGTTCCAAAATCATTGCAATAGGACAGTTTATTCGGCGTTGATGAAGAATTGATAGCCTCGATACTAGCACGGCGGGCAAAACGAGTACAAGGAAGAAAGAAAGAAAAAAAGGTTAATATTTATGTTTTTCCGACATTTTCATACACCCTGTGAAGAATATTTGTATTGATTTTGATACAAAAGATTTAGCAAAAGTGTGTTTTACTCATTTTTCTGCTGTGAAGAGACACTTTTCGAGAATATTCCATAAAGAATAAAATGGCTTGAGGAGTCAAAAGATTTCCTTTGAATTCTTCTTCCTACTCTCTAAATCTGGAGAAGTGAAAAATCACTCGTTTCACTCCACTAAGTCTCAAGAGTGAGTCAGTTCGCTTCGAGTCGGATTTTCACTCGTTTCGAGTGTACTCCCACTCTTTTCGACTAGAAAATTCATTCTAGAATTGGAGTGACTGTGAGTTTATAACCTCAAACCTTAGATTATCACTCTAGAAGAGTGGAAATTTCAATCGAAATTCTGACAGGATCACTTTTGGCTGGCTAAAGAGTGAAATACAACTCTAACAATTTTAGAGAGTATCATCCCGGAGAAGTAGAGGTAATTCATTAGAACCATTATTTTTTAATTCTTTTCACACTCATCAACGTTTTCGACCAACTGAATCTTTTTTCCCGTTATGATATTCTGTTAAAATAATGCAACGACCACGTGCGTAATAAAGTCGGTATCATGAATTTTCAAGAATTTTAGTTAAAATGAATCTGTATCCGACCATACACTGAGAAAACGTTTCTTCCAGCCAAACAAAATTTTGGTTGAAATGAACGCAAAGAACCTTTTTGGTTGGCTGAAATAAAATTTGTTTAGGGTAAATAAAATTTCCTTGTCTAGGCTACTTAAAAGGCTTAATTATTGTGGACCAAATTTTGTTCATCCCAAAAAAATTTTATTTCAGCCAAACAAAAAATTTCTCTGCGTTCATTTCAACCAAATTTTTGTTTGGCTGAAACAAACTGTGTTTTCAGTTTATTTTTGGCAATTGTTTCATGACGCTAGATCCGCAAAAAAATACCCGCGTGAAAATATTCAAGATAAAACCGTCACGGATTGGGAGGAGGAGGAAATTTTGTATACGCGTAATTCATACTCTACCCAGCCAACCATGGATTGGTTCCAATCATTAATCAATTTGATTGATTCCAATGACATTCGCTAATAATTGATCAATTATTTAGGAATTATGCAGGATCTTTATGCGCATGTCCATTCATTGGATAATGATTGATCAAAAATTGATCATTTTTGAAGAGCCAATTGTTGGTCGCTAATGCGGACATAGAATAGGACAATTATTGATCAATCTCGTGGTCCATAGGATTGACCAAAAATTGATCATTCAACGTACGTCGATAATCGAAAATCTGGAAATGTAAAACATCACTTATTTTCTATCAGTAATATGGAATTTTGCATTGGTCATGTCGTGTTAATAGGATAGAATTATTTATTATGTATTGTTTATTACAAAAAATTGTTGTGATTTATCGATTCATTCATCTCCGTCGTATCAGTGATCGCAACTTGTCGAATTTTATATTATTCGTGGCGCGGTAAAATTGTCGCGATGAATTGAGGTTATTATTCATAACTGCAATTTCGGTTTGAATTTCAATTTCGGAGCATGGATGCAACTTCCTATTATTATTATAACTGAGTGAACCGATTGAACTCCATTCCAATCAAAAAGTGTGGTTTCGGGTTATAATTTCTATTCGAATTAGCAATACGCAAATTGTGGATAATTATATATTATAATGTTAAATGAATGGATTCAGTTTCACAGTGTCGTCATCACAGTTTTGAAATCATAAATTAAAAAATAAATTCTCAACAAATTTGAACAAAATTCTTTCACCCTGAAGTTATTATATTAGTATTTTAGAGTGATTCAAAGTTTTATAGTATATATCAATCAATAACGAGTCATTGGTCAATTTTCGATCATTTTCAAACCAAAATAATTGTCCAATAATTGCCAAATTATGGGTCACATTATTTCACAGTTGATGACAGCACCTATGCCCATGCCATTGACCAAAGATTGCCCTGCAATTGGGAAATCCAATGGTCCACTGAAATTGATCAATTGTTGGTCGCCAATGCGGACACAAAAATGGACAATCATTGATCAATCCCACCCAATCTCATTGGGTAATAATTGACCAGTTATTCATGAGTTTTGGTTAGCTGGGTATTTCGCATTCTTATCACACCCGCTGCCCACCTCCCCTCCCCCCAACCTATCCCCTCACTCCATCACGAATAAACGCTGCGTCTACTTTTCTGCAGATACTGGCTCGCAGGAATTTCGCTGCGTATAATCTCGTTGCGAAGACTTCTAGGTACTGAAATTAATTAATATATTCATTCATTCTCAAGTAACAATGCTCTAATCACTGGGCTTAGTTAGCCAAAAACTAGACTATGTTCGCAAGTGCCTCATAAGATTCTGGTGAGGCATTCGCAAGCGTCTAGTTTCCGGCTGAAATTCAGTCACATTTGATCGGATTAACCCGGCGTTTGATTAGGACCCAATCAGGATCTGGTCGAATTTTAATCGGGTTAACCCGATTGAATTTCTAGTCGGGTAGTTCGTCGATAACTACAGCATTTCTACTTGGGTTCTCACTTCAAAACATCTTTTAATTCGCAGTCAAGACATTGTTTCTGATTTTCAAGCTGAAAAATAGTGATTGAGATTCTTTGTAAAAGTGATATGAACGTTCAGCATCATTTCAAATGAAATTGAATGCAAAAAAAAGTACTCACTCGGTGGACTCGATGGTGGGCGTAGTGGGCATGATCATGAGTATGCAGTTAACCAATATCGTCGTGATGATGAATAAGGAAAATAATGGGTGAACCAATATGTAAATAGCCACGCGTCGTATCGGGTTAAATGGATCGAGGATCCACAATGCGTCCGTCGCCGAGAATCTGAATATATCTTTTCCTTTGCTGATGACGACGAAGGTCTGGAAAAAAAATCAGAACATAGTTGATATATCATCACCATTATGGAACTCATCCTTGAATTTCATATACACTGCCCTAGCATGTATGTACCATGGGGTCCAGCTTTGAGAGAAGAGCGATTTGGAAGTTCGGTAAATAGTGATATACTTGTTCGATAAATCTACCCAGGTAGAAATTGTCCCGATTGAAAAGTGGTCCTGTTCGGGCCTATCCGGGCCCAGACCTTCCCTACGCGGGTGAATAGATATTCCATGGAATTTCAAGAAGGATTACTGAAAGTTTACTTTACGTTACTCAGTGTTCTCAAATCGTTATTATATAATACAATATTCATGACCAAATTTGTTCCGCATCACTCAATTACACGGAGAGAAAAACACAGTTGAAATTACTGTGGTAGATTACCATTCACGGACCAGATCCGAATTGACAAGAAGAATTATGGTATTTTCATCCAATTCTAGAAAATTCCTCAGTAATTTATAACGATGTCCAGTGCAATATTTACTGAACAAGAAATTTTTTTGAAAATCCATTGATTTCTGAATTTTATGACAGAAATTTTTACTGTGTGAATTGGGAAACG
The DNA here is from genome assembly GCA_018340375.1 of Gonatopus flavifemur. Classification (NCBI taxonomy): domain Eukaryota; kingdom Metazoa; phylum Arthropoda; class Insecta; order Hymenoptera; family Dryinidae; genus Gonatopus; species Gonatopus flavifemur. The sequence goes on from JAFFJZ010000002.1 coordinate 26,399,578, forward strand.
TACATACAATCCTTATGGGGAACTATTTTACTGTGTGGAAATATAAATTTCCATAAAAATCAAAACTCGGTCTGGTGTTGATATGGAGCATAGTATTTGAGTACATATTGTATTTTACATGAAAAAATAATGGATTATTCTCTCCGTGTACTAAACTCTTAGGAATTAAGGGACACGCAGCTATTCTGGTCATGAATATTGTATTATACAATAACCCATGTGTAAATAGCCAGAGTTAACAAACGGCGCGGTACTGGCCAAGTTGCACTTGCTAGACTTCGGCAGATATAACTGCGCCCATTCAGAATCATTACCGTTTTTCAACTGGCGCCAACTGTTCGCCGGATTTCAGACAGTACTGGCTTGCGCCTTCAGACGGTCTTCAGCCAGTATCGAATTAATAATGTTCGGAGAATACCCAGACCATACAGAAACGGCACCGTGCCAGTACCGAATCAGAGTTAGTTGGATGGTAAAATGCGGACAAAAGACGATACTGCACCAGTATCGATGCAACGTTGTTCTAATACGGAATAGATAGCGGATAGGAATTTCACAGATCTTTCCAATAACACGATTACTCTGACAAGACAATACTGCACCAGTACTGAGTCAGAGTTAGTATTACCATTCAATATGTTCCATAGACGACAATGTGCCAGTATTGATTAGACTCTGACTGATTACGAAATCGGTCGTCGACTGGCGTTGAAATCACGATTTTAACAACTTGGCTGTTGTAGTGAACCGGAGTATTGCCAGCATTAGGCCAGAGTTGGTATGGTCATTCAATATGTTCGAAAGACAGCAATATGCCAGTATTGATAGGACTCTGACTTTCTACAGAATCGGTGGTCGAATGGCATTGAAATCACGATCTTACACTGAAGGAAAAAACTTGTAAAATTTACATCATTGAATCAATATATGGATGATTGAGGATTTAGTGCAAGCGACCACAATTTTAGTTGATTTTACAACAACGCATGTGAAAGATACCATAGCTGAAGTGCATCCTACTTTCCCTGCGGTGAAATTAGCTAAAATTGTAGTAACTCGCACTGCATTTTTGAATCGTCCATATATTTACTTAACAAGAGGTAAATCTGACAACTTTTTTTCTTAGTGGAGTAACTCGGCTTTTGTAGTGAGCCAAAGTCGCGCCAGCATTAGGCCAGAGTTGGTATCATCATTCAATATCTTCGAGAGACGACAATGTGCCAGTATTGGTAGGACTCTATTGCTCTACGGAATCTATGGTGAATTGTATGACTTCAACGATCCCATTACACTAAATGGCAATTTGGGTGATTCGTCGTCAACTCGGAGATCGGCTGATGCGATAGAAACTAGGTTTCTCAGTGGCAGAACCTGGGTTCAATCCTCACTCAGTGAACTTTCAAGGAATCATTTCCAAAGTGCCTTTCTCCGATGACAATCATAGAAACAATGAATTCTTCAAATTTTCAAAGTTCAAATTCAATGTTTTTTTTTTAATTGAAATATGATCACTCCTGGTGACTTCGGTTACCGGTACTGTGCCAGTACTGGGTTGGATTTGAATTTCTACATAGGATGTCATCATTTCGACTCCTTGTCGTTTTCCATCCAGCTCTGGCAAAACAACTGATCCTGTTGCAAGCCAGAGTTCCGCCATAGTTGGTTCGCATTGAAAATCGGTACCAATTCGGTGGTAAATGTTTCACTGGCCGTTATGTAAAATGATGTTATCATTTCGACTCTTTGCCAGTACCGTCTATTCAACCATGCCTATAATGGTAGGTCTGGAATTGCCAGTACTGACAACTCTGGCAACAGTACTCAGCCAGTAGCGGCGCGTGTTTCCATTTCCACATGGCAACGATCATAGAACCCTGAGCAATGGAGAGCAAAATTTCAGCAATGTTTCTTGAAATTTGCTGAAACATAGCTGGAAGTTCAGTAATATTCAGATTTATCGATCAAATATAATACTATTTACTGAACCTCCAAATTGATCTCCTCTCAGTGTATGAAACGTGTAAAAAGATTTGTTCAGCGTAATATGAATCCCCTCCGCCCTTCCTTCAACAAAAATCAAAATAACCGTTCGAAGGTAAATGAATATTTAATAAACATCCGACAAATGCATGGACATTTCAATTTTCGAAGAATCTCCGTTAAACGCTGATGAACGGTTCTCGAATGCTTGATATTTCTTTTTTCTTCTAAAATAACATGATCAACCCAGCTAGAAATTTCTTTTTCTGTAAATCGGACCATTTAAGGCTCTATTTTGATCCAGACCATCCCAACTTGGCCTTGAATCCAGAGAGTTTCATTTCTAGCAGGGGATAAACTCACATAAAATGTACTCTCAAATGCGTAACCAAAGCAATATGGGGGATATTGAAATGAAAATCATTACCCTTTGATTGTGATAGTAGGGATCGATGTCTTCGAGAGGTGTGGAGGCCAACTCGGGTGGAAATTCGTTGTGCAGGCGGACCGGAATCGGTGCTCCCTGTTCGAGCATCGGATCCGGTTGAGGACCCTCGTCCTCGTCTTCGTCATCGTATCGTATCTGTTGAATTGAAATATAAAAATTAGTATCGTTTATAATAACGAATATGTAATAAATGCAATTAATCATATCCTCAAACGTATTTAATTCGTGATCTGCAATTATCTACTAATAATTTAACGCGTACAGTGCTTCATCATTCCTGTACGCGCATGCTTCTTTTATGTATATAATTATTATTTTACTGAATAAAATAAAAATGTTGAATGGATTCAAACTATTGTGATGATTCGAATAAATATCTTCAATCTGATAATACCAGTGTGGTACGCACATCCAGGTCTGAACGTAAACTTACGATCTGCGTCCAGTCTGAAATCTGACTGTATATACATATACTGCTTTTGATAACTTGAACCCTGATGCGATATTTATTCGATCATATTGTCTGCATTTGATTCATTGTGCAAGGAGTAATTCATAACCCGCTTCTAGAAGGTAGAAAAGAGAGAAAAAATAGAGAGCTCTATGCGTTTGTCAATCATCTTTCCGAGCAATCGTGCATCGTCGAATTGGAAGAGTCCCGAGAAATTTGGATCCATAATTCGGAATTTTGAACAATTCCTCGAATTTATTTCCAACGAAGAATCAATTATTCCTGCAGTGTTTTGGGGATACATGATTATACCTAATCTCGGGACTCCATCCATCATCTAGTCTGAAAAGCAACTATTGCGACTAGATTTATAGAAGGCATTGTGTTATGTGATCAAGTGTGTGTATTTGTATTAATTTTGGACTATATAATTATCGGTACTAAAAGCGGGTCGTGAATATACGAACCTGGAGAAGGTCTACGTGATCAGCTTGGTTTAGGGTCCCTCCAGGGACTTGAAATCTCTAAGGAACTTTATTCAAATACCGTGTGTCTGGTACGAAATGACACACGTTTTTAACGTATCATTTATGCACGATTAATTACATTTCCAAGTAAAGAAAAGAAAGAAATTCGGAAATGTAATGAAGTCACGCATGGATATGTAAGCTATCATATTGATAGGAATATATTCGATGAAATCACTAGATTTTTCTGCGTCGAATGTATTCTTTCACAACTCTTGATTCAGTCATGTAAAAATATCGTCACCCTGTGACAGTGTGAATCATCCTCGGGTTGAAAAGACGAAAATATTTTCACACGAATATAGCTAATCGAACACGTTATTATCAAATTACACGATATCACTCGAACTTCGATTCACCCACCTATCCACTCACTTATAAATAGGCATAGTGTGAAATATGCGCTTGGTAACATTTTCGTAGGTATTTAGGGATTGTATTATCATTGATCAATCTGCTTTCTATGATTATATAAATAAACCTGAATTACCCCTCGTATACGGAGGAAAGAATTCGCTCGTATTCTAATATTACTGCCACGTTCTTGTTACATGAAAATATTCGTGAATATGCCAGGCAAATTGATTCCATATTATTTCGTTTCATGTCCTGTACGTGTACTAATAATTGTGCATTACGCATTTAAGGCCAGCTTACTCCAAAAAACGTAATTTTCTTCAATACATTTTATTTATAGTACAAAACATGTTGAGTAATCAATTTTTTTACATATGAAAGTACATATATGAAATTACTTGAAAACATTTTTTTTTTTTGCGGTCCTGAAAATGGCTGCTGAAACTCATCTGATTCGTAGATGGATGACACTCTGATTTCAAAACTAATGCACTTATCGATATGAACCAAACGGCATTCTACTCTTTAGATGTCTGGCTATGGCCTCAAGCAGAACCAGAAATATTTATTATTATTTAAAGAAGTTATAAACAATTAAAAGTGAAAAAAAGGGTTAAAAAAATCCAAAAGTCCGCCATTTTGTTTTTTTTCATTGAAAATGTTTCATTCTGCTTGAGGCCATAGCCAGACATCTAAAGAGTAAAATGCCGTTTGGTTCATATCGATAAGTGCAATAGTTTTGAAATGAGAGTGTCATCCATCTACGAATCAGATGAGTTTCAGCAGCCATTTTCAGGACCGCCAAAAAAAAAAAATGTTTTCAAGTAATTTCATATATGTACTTTCATATGTAAAAAAATTGATTACTCAACATGTTTTGTACTATAAATAAAATGTATTGAAGAAAATTACGTTTTTTGGAGTAAGCTGGCCTTAATACAAATTTTGAAAAGATGAAAAATATTTCTCTCTGTGGATAAGAAGGATAATAACTGAATATACTGAATTCTGTGAATTCAATCATTATACAAGGATGATAATTCTTATAATCGCGAACTGGTTTGCTACTATAACACCCACAGAACAAAATCACAGATGGAATCAAATGTTTCCAATGAATAGCATTAACGTCCCAACTGTTGAGGTGAACATTTTCACAAGTACAACGAAAGTTCTTTGTAGATACAAACAACAAACATTAACAAATTATTTGTCCTCGTGTATGTATCATTGATATACAAATACACAGAAGAAAAAGAAATCGTTATGGCAGCGACTTACTTCGTTTTCGCTACTGCAGGTAAAAAAATTGTAAATATAGCTATTTATTCGTAGCGAATTTTATGACTTTGAAGTTCACAAAATCAAATTTTTTACGTCAGTGCTGAGGAGATCTTGTATTTTACAGAATGAATCAACAGTAACTGTGAAAGAACTCATTCGAAAGTGTTTTTTTTCTCGGTGGGCGATGCAAGTAAGAACATCAAGCTCTTTTTTTTCATTCCAATTGAATTGATCCCTCTTCATAATATATCCCCTGGTGAAAATCCGAAAGTGGAGGAAGCAGATATTGAAACAAATGAAACGTGAAAATGCTCCAATTCCCTCCTAAATTACGCTCTGGTGACTCTTCGCTTGCGTTTTCTTTGCGCTTCGACGCTTCATTTTCACCAGGGTCATTTATCTGAATTTCCATACTTAATGCTTTGACATATTACATTTTACATTCCTTCCCGGGCTGAAAAAAAATTTGTCACAAGTTTGCAATGATATCTATGGCAATATCTTCTATAATAATTCAAATACTAGGTTATAAATGTAACTACTAACATGTGCCTCCAATTCTTAAACTATCTATAAATACTATACGTAAATTCTATTCAATATCTATACTAGAAAAAAAAGTAAATATTCAACTATCCTAGAATCTATTCAGCACAAAATTCAAACATAGGAGAACTCAATTAATATTTATATACAAAAGATGTATATGAACACTTTCGAGTTAAATAAAGACAAAATTATGTGCACAAAGGAAAAAATTGTGATGATTTTTGCTCAAAAAGTTGAACCACGTGAACTTTGACGAAAATTATTCCATAATCGCTCATGAAATCTCAATGATCGAATAAATTTGAATGGCAAATTTTGTCATAATTTCTCCAGGAATGGGAACTTTATGAAACATTATGGGATTATTTTCGCTAAGGAAACCATACATACATCATTATGGTTTTAAATTGGCAGGTTGCAACATAATTGAAATTGATATTCATTTTCATTTAGCTGATGACATTATTCTGATTTTCTTAAGAAGGAAAATCAGAGCAAATGTACCTTTTTTTTCGAGAATTTATTACATGTCATTGGTTGAAGATAAAAAAATGAAATGAAGGACACCTCAAAATATACGTTCAAAACTATCTTCACAATTTTTTTGAGACAAAAATATTTCACAATGGTGGAGCTCTACGAATTGGTATCTCATTTTGTGCCGTGCAGCCTACAGGTGTCAATTTGTATCTAAAATCAAAAAACCAAAATTCTATCGTTGAAATCAGCCCTATGCCACTGCTGAAAACAGGTGGGACTTTTATTGTAGTCTGCCACCAGACGTCGCTAGTAGTACACTGGGTACGCTCCATTCGATCAGAGCTAATAACATAACCTCAATTCAACAAAAAGAAAACATAACCTCAATTTACCTCGTTCAGTAAATGGAGTAAAGTGTTGATTTTGAAGTTAAATCTTCCATGTGTTTATCACGCTCGGTACCCACTGAACACGAAGCGCCATCTGATTCGGGTCACGTGACCACGACAATAAGCGACCGCTTTCCGAGACGGGTTTCTGTTGGAATGGCATAGGGCTGGTTGAAATATATCAAGACGCACAACTTGACGGAGAGAAAAACAGAAAATAAAGTTTATTTATATTGCTTTTTTCAATTTTTAGATTGAAAACAAAAGTGTGTTTTCTCCAAAACGCTTCTGAATTTTTGATTTTCTATCTTGTGCGTTTTCACATATTTCAACGGAAGAATTTTGGTTTTTAGATTTCAGAAAAAAATTGAGGCCTGTAGGCTGCAAGGCGCAATTATCAAGATGTTCGTTATTTCATTGATAGATCCTCAGCCAATTTTTCGTGATAAATTCTTAAAAAAAACTTCTTTTTTTTGTATATGCAATCTATGTCATCTTTTATTTCATTCTTCAATATACGAACACATAGATCCAATTCCAATTTCAGTAAAACTAACAAAACGTTTGTTTCACACACAAAAATTTTGAAAAAAATTCCAATAATCGTAATTCATAGTTTCATTGAATATATTTTTCGAGTATTAAACAATCCACGTGGTACTACGATGTAATAGAGATGAACAACAAAAAATGTCATCAGCTCTGATTTCATGTCTCTTCTTACAATAATTATTAGAATTATTTTCCCTTCATGATGTTTTGTATGTTAATGTATTTAGCATCTTCCTCCAAGATGTTCTTCAACGTGTCGCGTGTCGTGTTGCAGAGAGAAGCTAGACCCTTTGAGCAAAATAATTAGCACGATTCAACGTGGCTACAATGACGTTTCGACGGTGGTGTACATTTTAGACGTGTGGGAACTTCGTTAAAGTACGAAGACTAATTGGAAAGCTTCGTGAATGTCGCGCTTATAAATGAAAGAAAAAACATTAATAAATGAATAAAAAAAACACCTAAATGCACACTACAGAACCACCATCAAAGTCATCGTTGGACGCCAAGGTTCTTTTTTTTCGAGAGCAGTGACGTAGGCCGATGTCATGAAAAGATTCATTTATTCGCGTTGAAATTATCGATATGTATTGAATAACGAGCAAGATTTTCTCATGATCAACTGGAGAAAAAACAAATTTGAATTTGGAATGAATGTGAGTCATCATTTATTCCCGTGGGATTCGTTTTTAAGATGGGTCTGAATGTCTGAAATTTTTTTCAATTGAAGAAAATATATATTTTTAGATTTTTTAAATATTCTGTTAGACGAAAACATAAGTTTTACATGGGAATTCTCCTGAAAATAAATTCCTTGGATACAAAATTATTTCCACTTTGCTTACCCGGAAGTGGAAGCGTGCACTGAAGAAAAAATTTTTTCCAACCAAATAAACAGTTTATTTGTCTTCTCTCTATAAAATATTTCTTAGGATCAACGAAATCTTTAATCGAATCATATAATGAAATGCTTGCCCCAAATGAATCGGTCTTCTAAATAAATAATTTATCCGCTACAAGTAATCAGTTCTTGCACCTAATTGAATATTTAATTTCTACAGATGAATATTCTATGGAGAGAGGGCAAATAAATATTTTTTCCAGTGTGTCCCATTCGTGATACATTATGAAAAATGTTTTACAAAAATGGACTTACAAAAAAAGTTTGAAAGTTTTTTTACACCAACATTTTTTGAGGAATCTACTAGAAAAAAAGTTTTTGTAAAGAACTTCTAAACTTTTCGTTGTGAATCCACAAAGAAATTTCAAAATTTTTCTTGATTCAAGGAAATTTGCTTATGTTCAAAAAAAAATAACTTGAATTAGAGAAATTTTATTTTTCAAGGCGAGATAAAATGCTTCTCATTCCAAATGAACTCATTTTGAAATTTAATCTGATTCAATCATTTTTCCAATTCGAAGACAGTTTATTTGAAATAAAATAAATTGAATAATGTTTTCGTTGTTCTATGTTGAAGTCTTTTAAAACTCTTCTAATATTTATTGTCCATCACATTTGATATTCAAGGAGTGATATGATAGATTAAGAAAAAATTATCATATTCCAGTATGAAATTCCTAAAAAGTTGAAGGATATTTTAAATACGTTGGAACGTTGCTAGTACATTTTAAAAATTCTCTAAGTTGGATTAAAATTACGGATGTATATCGATATTATGTAATTATGCATAGAAATTATATACAAATATATTGTAACAAGAGACATATATTATATAATTTTCATTATATTTGATTACGTCAATTTCATATATAGCTTTTCATGGTTTTTAAAATTTGACTTGACGTTCTGAGTTCCGATTAAATTCAGAATGGAGAATACTAGAATAATTTGATTGTTCTTCTCTAAATCTACCTTCTTTCAATGTGGAAAATGTTATCTGAATGTCAATGTATGGCCAATTTTGGCCGTAGAATGTCTAGGACGTCTTGTACGTATTTATAAATCAAGAGGGAGGAAAACAGACTGCAGACGATAATAAAAATTATCTATTTGTGGTTACAAAATGATTTATTAACACAAATCCCAACGGTTTTTTCAACTGTCTTAGGATTATTCTCCACAAATGAAAGATGAGCGATATCTACCATATGGACCATATGCAGTTCTTGTTGACAATATGTACCTAGTTTTATAGGAATTTTTATAAACTTTGGATTAAAATTAAATATACAGTAGGCTCTCGTTATAAACATCGCTTAAAGCTATCTGTGTCTTTTTCTCACATAAGATTGGGTCCTGAGTGGAACAAAGACACTGCTTACGTTTATAACAAAAGGTTACTGTACTTATATTCTGTATAAAAATGTGAGTATTGAAAAAAATGCCATTACTTTAAAAAGTATAGATGAAGAATCTTTTAAAGCGATGAAAAAAAGAATTGTATCTTACGTTAAAAGATAGAACTATTTAATGGAACAACACTTTGCGGGGAGGTATTGTTTGAATGTAATATACTAAATCAACCCCCTTTTTATCGTCCTAAACGGGTTAACCATTTTCTTATAATATACACCCATCTTATGTGAAGCCACGTTGACAGCAAAATGTGGGTGTCAGACGTCTGAACGCTCAGAAAACCTTGCCTCAGTTTTATAAGCATTCCATAAACGTTCCAGTGGCACGTTTTGCTATCTGGGCAGGCGTGAATTCAAAAGGTTGACGTGTGCGCTTTCTATAAATGATGTGAAATACATATGTATACTGTAATAAAAACATTTGTATTAATTTCAATACATAAGTTTGGAAACAATTAACACAAATGTTTTTGTACTGAAATCTCCCACACTTTTATTGAAATCCAAACAATATCATCTTCAAATGGTTTTCATACAAAAATAACCTGGAATCTCATATAATCTGTGGTGAATTTAATACACAAAAGTATTTGTCAATTGCTTCCAAATTTTGTATGTGAAATTCACAAATGGTTTTCAACAGTGTATACCTATACACAATATGACAACGATATCAAGATGAGAGCTAGTGTAGTAATAATAAGATAACTTAGTCACAGACTTCTTCAATATGTTCAATTGGTTACTTGATTAAAAACTAAAAAAATTGCGTTGGTTTGTCGAGTAGATAGCAAGACGTTAATATATTCTTATTTGAAACGTATATCAATTTTCATGAAAATCGATGCAGACCCACACCCACACAGCACTTTTGCTGTTCAAGATAACTTGAGGAACTGTTCAGAAAAGTTTAAGAAGTCTAATGCAACATGAAAAGATATCCTTAAGATGTCTAAAACAGTTCTTACTGCTCAAAGACATCTAAAAGATATCTTTTAGAAGATCTAAAACTCTTCTTCCGAGATTATATGTTTTAGACATCTTATAGAAATCTTTTAGAAGTAAGACCTATTTGAGATCTCTTGAAGATATCTTTCCATGTTGCATAAGATTTCTTAAATTTGACTTGAGATATCATTTAGAACTGAAATGCTGTGTGGGTAGATATTTGTGTTACACATTACACAAGAGAATCAATACTGTCAAATATTGCACATCAATAACTCCTGCCTCGCGACCTAAGCGACAGGCCAATGACATTTCTTTTAGTTAATAATAGATTAATTGTCGAATGACTGATTAATTTCACTGTTTTATATTGAAACTCAATTCTGAAGGGCTATGAAAATTCTTCAAATACTCATTGAGAAAAAAAATTTCATAAAACTCTTTACAGTATCTTAAAAAAATCCCAAGTGAGTATGACGTAGGTGGACCTCTCTTGGAAACTGGTGTTCTATTTGAGTAAAAATCAACAAAATTACACATTTCAGTAGAATAGCAGGAATCTACGCCACTGCAATCGTGTATACGATTCGAGTACTTGGCCTATTCACAGCGGCATGATTTATAAAATCAGGAACACAGCATTCTTGTAAATAAGTGTGTAAACGAAGAACAACGGACTAAAAACAAATGCAGCATAGTTGTAGACAAGCGTTGCGATATGTACACGGCATAAAGTATATGTACCAAGTAATCTTCATAAAAGCGTATCCCATGGACCACGTGGGACGTACTTGCATTTTACTCAAAACATTTGTCACAAGAATATTCAATGTTAAATCCTTTTCAACATTGAATGAATCTTCTACATCGAGATATATAGTTTGATTTTTTTGATATTCAATGATCCCTTGTTAAACAAACCGATTGATTCTCGTCAAATCTCATTGAATCTTGCACAATGTTCTGACCAAATTCTATCCAACCATTTTCAATGAGATTTAATCAGATCAGTGTATTTTTTCAATGTGATTCTAATTGAATTTTGCACAATGTCCTGACCAAATCCCATTAAATCTCATTTCGTCAGATTCTATGGATTTTTTTTGACCAAACTACAAATGTTTTGAGGAGATTTGATTCGTTTTAAAACACACACTGAGAAAACAATTCATCATGACAAAATTTTGTTCCCGTCGATTCATATCGATTTTTACTGCAATTAATTTGTATTTGCGTTTCATATAAACAGACTGATTCTGTATTGTTACCATATAAACATTTTTTATACAGTTACATACTTTGATATACATACTCTTTCTCACCTAGGTAGGTAAAGATGAAACAAAATTAATGTTTTGAATTCGAACATTCATTTTTTTCAGTGTGTGAATTATATTTTCAATCATCATCTCTATGTTAATTCAATTGGTTTCCTCTAGATAGCCGTATAAATCAGCATTCAACAAATTGCGAGATAGCGCGCAGTGCTCGTGGACAATAATAATTATGTCGAGGAGCAGAACAACTGAAGCGGCTTAACTAAATGGCTCAGCATATTGATGTGTATGTAGCAATGTAAATAAATTATCAAAATTGTTCGAACGAATTTTTGTGTGAATAGTATGTGCAACGATGTAATTAACATTCAACTCTTTCCGTATCAAATTATTTCCAAGATAGTCATTATTTTCAGCAGGACGTTGTAGGTATTTGAAAATGTAGGTATTTCATTTATATCAGTATGCAATGAAAATCAGGGCGAAGTGATAATATCGATATTCAAGAAGAATTGATCACGCTCTTTGAATGCAAATTCTTATGCAAAATTGTGGACGTTATATGAAAATTTTAATTATCAAAGGTACAACAGAGATTGCGATTTCATGAAAATGAATGGAACTATGCGAGGAAGGTTGATTACCACATGTGTTGTTCGTTCGGTATTCATCGCGAATAGATCATACAATCATACGTCTCTACGAAACAGAAGAAAACGTATGAATGTAGTTGATTCGAAGAGGATGAACGTTGTTTTCAATCCACACTTCACAAATGTTTACGAGAACGAGTTGATGATACATTAATTATGATTTGAATGTAAAAATATTTATGATAATAAAAATATTCTACAATAGTAGAAATTTTTTTTCTTTTTTCTTTTAAATAGAGTAAATCAGGGTAAGAGGATGCACTTTTCCGATTAACTACAGCATGAAATAATTAATAAAACCTTGTTCAATCGAGGAAGGCATCCCTGGTAGAAATATTCTATTGAATCCCATTACGAATGGTGAAATTCTTGATCAAATACCATTTAATTTCATTGAAACCTATTAATTTTCCCATTCGTCAATGAGATTTTATAGAATATTCGTAACAGGGATGGAAATTCCGAATGAACCTTTTAATTTTCCTTGAGTGAATGAGATTTCATTTATTATTCCAAGCTATACCGAATCGGGAAAAGGTGTCCTTCCCCGAAGTCGGTTCACTTTACTTTATACTGAGAAAAAAGTATTACAAATTTATTGGAATCGAATAAGGTTTGTTCACTATCAACCCATACAACAAAAGTTGCTGTGCAATCGTTGCTCCTAAGTTGTTTATCAAATTTTTGTAAAGTTGTTGGGAATTTGCTACGCATGTGATTGAGAGTTTCATGAAACCAAGCAACTTCCCAGCAACGCGATAACAACTCAAGCTAAGTCTGAGATTTACAGCATATTGTTGCGCATTTGGCGACGCAACGTTCCTGCAAATTGCTTCAAATTATTGTTGTACGTTTCCAATAATTTGCTGCGTATTTGTTCAACATTTTGCTGTTAGGGAACAAATCTTATTTGACCCAAAAACGGTTTGTTAATAATCAATAATTCTTCTTCGTCACAAACAAACTTTTCTCTCAGTGTAAATAATTTGAGCGATTATTTTTACTTTGATAGGAGTGATTTGATCTCTCGCACAGAATAGATCGCACATGACTAGTTTATATACGTCACATCGATAATCAACGTTTCTTAGGCAAATGTTCAAGTACATGAGAAATCCATGTTTTCACATCGAATGACAATGTTTTCACATTAACCAGCGATGTTCAAGACAGTGGATCTTGGTGTGAGAACATGGACTACTCATGTCTATGAACATTCCTCCAAGACACATTGATTACCGTTGTGATGGACATCAATCAGTGATGCACGGCCTTTTCCGTGTAATGCAACCACCAATAACTGATGACTCAAATGAATCATAGAAATCATCTGTGTGAATAAAACATTATTTACAAATCATGATTAAAACAATCAACAGTTTTCATGAACTGGATTTACAAATTTTACTCTTCCAATTCAATTAACCATTTCAACTTGAATCATTTTTTTACAATATTGACTTCAGTTTTCCAATTATATTCATAAAAAAGCCCTTTAAGGGGGGAAATACAATTAGAACGGCAAAAACAAAGGCATTTTCATGATTTTTTTACACTTAGGAGCTTGTATTTGATTTAAACAGAATTTTGCAGTGTTGATGATAAGTTATTAGAGTATATTGAGGTATTTTTCTTTTTTGTTTTTTTCAGTAACGAAAACTTTCAATGCGTTTTTCTTGAAACATGTTTTTCCGAGTTGGCGGAGGTGATAACTAAAAAACTAATGATCTGATCGGGATGAAGTTTTGGGGACATCTTTGTTATCATATTAGCTTCTAGTAGAATCAAAAAAATTTGGTACTTTTGAAAAATAAAGTACTTTTTTATTGCAAAAATGACTTGAAAAAAGGGGTGAATTATCGATTTTTGCCTATTTTGCTCTGCCAAATCGCGAATTTTATATTTTTTCCATTTTCTTTTGGTTTAAATACGAATTATGAATGTACCGAAGGTAATTCTTTTTGGTCTCTTTTTTCAGATAAATATTACGGTCAGCGGAACTCCCGCCGTCATCGGACTAGGTGTTACTTGAACCCTGTGTACGGTCGCCATTTTGTGGAAAAAAATATTTAAAAAATTACCTTGATATACCTGAATAGTATACTAATAACACTACAGAAGCTGATTCTATTCAAATATAAACTTCTACACGAAGAGAAATTTGTAGTTAAATTTACTATGTTATTATTGTTCCCGAGGAACAGACTGAATTCTGTCGGATTTTACTATGAAGGGCATATTTTTACTATGGTACAACAATAGAATGCTGATCATATTTACTATGTTTTATGGGGGAACCCGTCATAGTTTAGTCTGTTCCTCGGGAACAATAATAACATAGTAAATTTAACTACAAATTTCTCTCCGTGTAGGTGAAAAAAATCATGAAAAATGCCTTTTTTTTCTCATTCTAATTGTATTTCTCCCCTTAAGGCCCCACACCAGGGTGGAGGAAAAATTGATTTTTTTTCCTCTTAAAATATACTCAATATATGTCAAAACAATATGCAACATCGCTTATGTCCATAACAAATTTCTTTAACTCTCAAAAATGCGTTTTATTTAGAGATCATTGTTAAAATTTGAAATTTAAAATTTGAATCGTTTCATTTTCTTTCTTCGAAGATTACAAACTCTATGTTTGGTGACATGATGACTCGTTGCCCTGGTGAAAGGAAAGCGTGTATTAGAAAGTGTCAGGAACGTAATTGGGAAGTATTTGGGACGTAGATTTAAGCGTATACCAAGCGTCAAGTGGAACATGAAGAGTGATTCGAACGTATATTTGAAGTGTGTGAAGCGTATCGGAAGGAACACCAGTTTCATAGAAACAGGGCTTTACGCACGGAAGCGTAATCCAAAAGTGAATATAAAGCATGTAAGGAGTATTAGAAAAATCATCTGAAACATTCTTACGTTCCCGTTACTCTTCACGGCACGCTTCCCTTTGACCAGGGTGTTTGAAGAGGACAAACGTTTGACAAACGCTTGAAAAGGAAAATAGTTACTGACATATGGATGTGGCGAAAAACTTTAAACGTGTTTTTCTCGAAACCGTTTTGGTCTGCTCAGCTGGAAGGATTTCTCAGAAAGTATTCATCTGATCGGCTTCAAATTTGGATAGTATCTTTATAACTAAGGGGATTTCTTGATATATTGAATATTCTGGAAATACGGAGCAATCAAAAATGAAAATTCTTCAGAAAAAAGTGATTTTTTTCTTCAAGGCACTATCAAATTTTGAAAAATTGATATTTTCGGAAACCAGTACGTACTTCCTGAGATTTCAACACATACTTTGAGGGAAAATCTTCCTTTTTGTTCCAGGTGCATTCTTCGAAGAAATAATCTACCGGCCGTTCGGATCCATTTTTAAAAGATGTGCAAAAAGTTATATAACCTCGCCATTTTGCAGAGAAAAAAAAACAAAAAAATTCTTTTTATACTTCAATACCTTTATAATAAGTATATGAAAACTTTTTTTGAATACCCTTTCTCATTACTTCACAGAAATTTCCAGAAAATCGCCTCAAAAAAGACCTGTCACCCTGGTGTGGGGCCTTAAAAAATGTTAATTAATGCGATGAAAAAAAATTGAATGTGGAATTTTTACCGATTGTGATATTTTCTGCGTAAATATTAGTCTCTGCATGAAAGAAGGAAGAACATGACATATGTTGCCTAGCGTTAAATGAGAAATTACAAATCGCGAATGAATCACATACAATATTCATGTTCCTGAGTCTTTTGTATTGAATACAATAGCATATTGATATTGATACGCAGAACAAATCTTTTCTCGATTAAAGCATATGCGTTATGTTGTTAGGACAGTTATGTAATACCAAGCCCGCATGCATAAACATATAGATATATAAGATCGAAAGCTAGATACATCGTTGCACATGTGTTAGATCCAGTTAATTACTTGTTAGTGAGTAAAATATATGGTTATATGGTTAACAGTGTACTCTATGCAGAATCGATCGAGCTGCCAAAATTAGATATAATATAAATGCCGCCTCGTGTTGTATTAAATGGAAGTGGAGTGGATATATTTGTGTTTATGTGTGTGAAGAAGACATTGGTGAGGTATAAAGTTGGATAAAGAGTGAAAGAAAACTCAAAGAAAAATAGAGTGAACAACTCAAAAAGTGGTAGTGTCAAGTGAGAGAGTGATACAGATAGAGCATATTACTTAGCGTGACGTAACGTCTTACTTCTTTTTTCTTTTTCTTCCGTCCAAAACCTCCCTGAAATTGTAGAAATGGAGAAATAGTTGTTACACAAAACACAGAGAGATATGAAGTTTACGAGGGATTATTATCTAGGGTTGTAAGAAGGTTTGAGGATGTAATTGTTATTCATTGGTCGTGCTTATTTCATGATTGTGTAATATGTTACAGGAAATGTTCATACGTACGTATATATACATACATATATAATCAAAAAGTATATATATACATATATCAAGTAAATAGATATATATGGATGAGAATGTTAGTTTCACAGCTCTGATGCAGTAGCTATTACAGCTACAGCAGTATCACAACAATTTTTTTTCTCGTGTATATGGAGAAAAGTATACGGTAACCATTACTAGGAAGAATAGGTTGGTGACAGATATTCCAAAATTATAATGAGTTCCATTCAAAATCGAAGTGAGTGCGATAAACTGTTTATGTTACCATGGGAACGATACCCACTGAGCATTTCCGTTAGAATCTTGCATTAACATTGCAACTATATTGATGCGATCTTGAAAGTACTTGTGTTTCAATTTACAAATGCAATATTACAAAAGTAACTTGCCAAAATATCGTTGAAATATCACCTGACAACGTGACATTGCTGCAATTTACTTGTAATTGGATGTTGTAATTCTCATAGCAGGGACTTCCAAGATCGCATCAACATCGATGCAATGTTGATGCAAGGTTTTTACGGGAATTCTCAGTGGGTAGGTTAACATAGGAACGATCAAGAACTCGCAGTTAGCACTTAAGGGGTAACAGGAGGGAACATAACGGTGGAACGGGTAGACATGATTGAAACGGAAACTCACACCCTCAAAACCAATTTTCTTATGGCTCCAACCAACAGAAGTTCTGTTTCCAAAAGTAAAATTCACGTATTACTTTTGGAACTGTGCTCTCATTGTTTGGACCCATCAGAAAGTAGATCTTGAGGGTGTGAGTTTCCGTTTCATCCCTACCACCGCTATGTTCCCTACCGATACTCCTTGTTAGCACTCAATTCTTATCCTAAAGTCGCGATGAGAACTAGAGCGGATGGTAATCAATCCCATACACTTTTCTCAGTGTATAGACTTGGATTTTACCATTTTTGTGAAACGATTTGCATTTATTCAAATGCAACATCATATAAGTTTCAGTCAACTATATTCAAAACTTATGTCGGAATAATCCTGTCTTCAGAAATAATTTTCATACAAAGTCTATACAAATTTCATGAACGTTATTTCCAAAATTAGTCTCACATGACAATTATGTATAACATAACCCCAATCAGAAAAATCCGTAATATGCCAATGTTGACAACAGGTGCAGTACAGTGCCAGTATTGGGTCTCCAACACTTGGTCAACACGTACGGGATCGGTACTGGATACATAAAAATACAGTAATGTGCCTGTACTGATGAACCAGTACTGAGAACTTAATACCGGCCAGGGACCAACCCAGTACTGGCCCTGCACTGATTGCGAATGATGGCATCAGTACTCAATCCTCAGTACTGAAAAGCGTTATCATTCCAAACAAATGCCACTACCCTGCCAGTCTTGGCTAGTACTGGTGCAGTACTGCGCCTGTTGTAAATTTCTGGTTGGGACCCCCAGTCCCAATTGTATCATACGCAATTTTCTTACAATTACATGAAAACTCACATGGGGAGATGAGAAACGAGAATGATTAACGAGAAACGAGTGATATTCACGATATCAATATATTTGATACCATTGTATCTAATATGTGTCCAGTACCAATACAAATTTCATAAAAATTTGTCAAAACTAGATACATACTTTACACAAAAATACTAGTATCGTGAATATTACTCATCCCTTATATAAACCTCACAAACGCATCTCAGACAGCAATATCAAATTGTCACTCATATTGTGAGAAATAAACAGTGAAACAGGACAAGAGACGCAGAGAGGAAGAAGAGAGAAGAGCAAAGGGTGAAGGGAAAAAAGAGCTGCAGAAAGAACAATTTTCTATAGCATTTATTTTTTACATTCATTCTCTTATTTCCATCAACCGTTCAAAGCTTGCTTTTCTCTCCCATTCAAAATTCACCCTCATCCCCTATAACTCCTCCAGCTATTGTTTCTGTTTCTCATCCTCCGTTATGATTTTCCTACCTCGATTCCAATATTTCTTTCAATTTCTTCAAAAGATCTGTTTTCGATTCTTCTCCCTCAATTCAATTTTTTCCAATAATAGCAGATATGAGATACCCGAATCTTCACAACCGGCCCGTTAGCAATTTCTCTGCCTGAATTCTGATATGAAATCTAACATCTTTCATAAACCGGGTATTATTCATATCGCAAATTTAAAACTATTGATTTCGTCCCAGGGATGAGCGATATCAACAATATCGATACTTTCACTTAAATTATGTACCTAGTTTCCGAAATTGTTCACAAAATTTTATGCAAAAGTATAAAATATATATAATTGACGTCAATAGTTGAATAATAATCTATGATTCTTTAGAATTTGTATTTATAGTCAATGTTATCAGAGGGTGGAGCAAAGACAGAGAGTGATCTATCTTTCGTTTGATTCAATTTATTGTAGGAATCAAAAGTTCATTTATTATATAAGGCAACAACTGGAAGAGATTATTGTTTATATCACTGAAGTTTGAATTGTTTATCGAAACCAATTCCGAATCAAGTGTGAAAATATCTAATTTAACCCTAGAACACAACACTGGGGTATTTTTGTAACCCAAAGCGTTTTTAAAGTTGTAGATGAAGTAGGTCTTGCCAAATATCCATCCAAGATCCTGACCATAATTTGGTTTAGAGTCCTAAGAGAGGGAAGAGTTGATTAGAAGCGTCGCATTGTCTTTCGATTGCGACTGATAACAACGCGAAGTAAGCGTGCGATACAAAAATACCTTAGTGTTGTAGTGTGAGAGTTCATATTTTGAATTTGAAGGGAAATCTTGAGTTTTGCAGCAATTTTCAAATAATATGAGTTCACTTTCATTATTCGCAGTGTTTTTATTTAAACACGAAAGATGAATTAATTTTTCCACCAATGTGACTGATTTTTTCCTATTTATGCGATAAATAGGGACAAAAAGACTGGAAAAAATTAAAGAATGTTTTCTGTACATTTCTCAGTATTATTCTGCGAATGACAATCGTGGAAAATTATATTTCCACGTGAATAAATTTTTTTATAACATTTACATCGGCTTTCATCTTTTTTCGAAGATCATGAACTTACTTTTCAAATGAACGTACTTTTTGAGAAAAATCAAAATTCGTGTTCATCCGTGGTCTAGATAATTGTTTCAAGTTCCCAAATCTTTTGGGATATTCAAAATCGGATGGAAATTCGAAAAGTGGCTGTTATTTGTTTGAAAAAAATCAAATTGCCATTTTTTGTCATTCATTTTTGCTTCAAATTAATATTTTGCAATTTTTTTATAACATTTTCGCATTGAAATCCACACTAATGTATTCGTCTTGAAAAAACAAAGGAAATGATATGTTGCAAAAATCATTTTCCATTATAAATATTTGTGTAAAACGCGGTCAAAGGCGTGGGATACAAAAATACCGGAAGAAAATAAGTGTTGTGTTCTAGGGTTAAAATTGATGAAAGTTTTATAAAATCAATTATTTTAAACGAAATGTGATGGTTAAAAATGGAGGGAAAATAAAAATATTAACACGTCAGGGTTCTTATTTTTGACTAAAAAATTGTTTCAATCAGTGATAGAAACTTCAACGGAATTATTGTTTTCCCAAAATGTGAAAATAACAATGGAATACAATTATGAAGAAATTCAAATTAGACTCCTAAATTTCAGAATTATATGATTTGTACATAATTCAATACAGTTTATATATAATTTTATATAAATATACACAAATTTTGAAAATCTATCCACTCGGGTTGTTGTCTCAATTTTGGTTCAACAAAACTAAAACAGGACGAAGACGATCCTAGTCTTAACTTTAATTTTCGCGTCGTAAATGAAATTATTCCCATTGAAATAAGAGTTTCAAAATTTATATATCATATCCGGAGTATAAAAATAAACGCACTCTCCTTTAGTGTGAGTCAATCAATGAATGAATTTTTGTCACGAAAATTGATTTATATCTAATTTCATTTCAAAACATACTAAAAATGAGACATCTTCAATTTTGAATTATATTAAGTCATCAGAGAAACTCTAATCAA
Organism: Gonatopus flavifemur; assembly: GCA_018340375.1. Classification (NCBI taxonomy): domain Eukaryota; kingdom Metazoa; phylum Arthropoda; class Insecta; order Hymenoptera; family Dryinidae; genus Gonatopus; species Gonatopus flavifemur. The sequence continues at coordinate 26,420,244 of JAFFJZ010000002.1, forward strand.
CGTACCTTCCGATATTATTTCTGAAAAGGTTGAAAAATAATCTATTCAGAGTTATTATTCATTATTGTGACAGTATCGATGAATTAATCACGTTATATTTGGATATTATTTTAAAACTTATGGCAAATATTTTCAAACGATCCAACTATTGATTTATCATTGTAATATCAACCAACATGTATCTAACAATTTATTAAAAATTCTACCAACTTTCTAGATCACAAAGAAGTGATTCAAACGAATGCTTATCATAATTACGACAAATATTTTATGCACTCCGTTTATTCATTTGTATTTCACATTGAATTCATTTAGAATATTAAAATCCCATTCGATGTTTATTCGCTGAGTTGAGATTGAGCATAATTAAAAACTCATGGTGTGAAATGATACAAAATTCACTCCAGGTACTTTGTTCTATTTGGGTTGGTTGACGAAAGTTTTAAAAGAGTCTCAATTAATGAAAAAAAAGAAGTTTTTCTTGTGTCCTTTTGTCTTGTTTGTCAATCTAGCTCAACTTCAGTTCTGTGTCAATTTACCATTGTTTACGCTTTTGGCTGTACCAAGAGTGTCTTCTATGCATTTCAGAAGAACAGAAGAAACTCTTATACATTCTGTAAAATTTTTCTTGAAGCAAAATTGGTGAACCGTGTGATTTCATTTCCTTGAAAATCAACTGAAAGTACTTTACTTTGGCTGTTGACGGGAAATTATTATAAATATCCTATGCTCTCTGAGATGCATAATGTGATTGTTTTTGAGGCAATACCAGTGACCCCTGAAGATGCACCTAGACCCATTGGTTGGAAAAGGACACAACCAAAACTATTTTGACCAATTATGCGTGAATGAAGCAATAAAATCGAAATATCATTTTATACAGACCTTGTTCAATCAATAAAGATGGTTTGTACAGAGCGATATTTTCCTTTTATTGCTTTATTTTCTAATAATTTGTCAGAAAAGATTTGGCTCTTCTTAATCAAGCACATGACGTTCATTAACTGAACTTACTTTAAGACTCGATTATATTGATGTATAAAAGAGCGTTTCACGCGTAATGTAACTGAGAGATTTTTATTTTTCTGATTGGAATCAATGATAATGTTATTTATGACATACATCTCTGCTACTATTGATCACATCCTGTTGTTATATTTGAAATATAACATGAATAAGCACTGAGAAAATTTGCATACTGTTATGGAATGATTCGCATTTATTCCTTATACAATGGTTAAAAAAAAAACTCCGTCAAGAATTAAAAAAAATATTGCAAGAACTTGTATAATCGATTCCGGAAACGTGTGCAATAGATTCATCGAGTCTTCGGTGTAAAAATATTTGAGTAAATTTACCTAAATTTTTCGAGAAACACATAATCTGATCATGGTACCCTGGTAAGACATGTTTATTAAATCCCATTGATTTATGAAATTTGGTACAAAGTTTGCGATTGTAAATGAACATTTCAACCTATCGAATTCTGATTGAATCCCATCAATTTATTCGGTTCCGTTGGATTTCAACGGGTTTAAACAATTATGAATGGTTATTTACTGTTGCAAAGTGTCAACGTTGTCAAATTCCATTAATCAATGGGATTCAATAGACTTTTTAAACTAAGGTAAATGAATTTACCGAATTTTTCGATGAAATGAACTAATATATCCACTAGATCTTTTGGTATATGATTCTCAAAATCGCGTTGATTTTTCCGAGTTGATCTTCATATTAATTACTACCTGAATTACCGAAGAATTTCTGGGAATTTTTTTTCAAGTGTTCGACAAAGCTTTTATGCACGCTTTACATTACAAACACGATGATGAATCTCAAAATTAACTTCCACAAGGAGAGAAATTTAGACTCAAATTTATTATGGTACTTTGTAACCAAGGAACAGACTGAATTCAATATGAAATTAACTACGACGAGACAACAGAAGCCTGATCAAATTTACAATGTTTTACAGTAAATTTCATTAGAAATTTAGTCTGTTCCTCGGTCGCAATAATCCCATGGTGAATTCAACTACAAATCTCCCTCCGTGCATGAACTCTCATCCCGACCTATGTGGATCTAATCTGAACGTTCCCTGGAGTTCATGTTCTTTTCAAAACAAGTTCAGAAGAATAATGATTAATTCTGTTTCATTCGATACGATTTGTTGATATATTAGATTGATGAATGTTGTGCTTTTATTAAATCATATCAATGGAAAACAAACACTTGAAATGTATCTGATATGAAGTATGTTTTCGTTCATTATTTCTTTATTTCAAGAAATAAAATTTGTAATCCTCTCACTTCATGTACAATATTGATATCGTGCCATAAAATTGTAACATCCTGTCCGTATCAATAAAAATATGTTTATATATACATATATATATACGTCAAATATGAATATATGTACAAGATGCATGTATTTACGTACGTATGTGTGTATAGGTGTGTTTGAATATACACGTGATATGTGATATGGTCCTCGGATCGATCCGTAGCTTTGAGGAGAAGTAGGAAAGGGTCAGAGAGAAAGATAGATGAATTGAAAGAGGAAGAAAGAAAGTACAAAGACAGAAAACGATGAAAAATAAGGGATGCTGAGTGAGGAAGAAAGACAGATAGATACATTGATGTGACATTGTGAATGTACCAGCATATACAACATAAATGTATGTCTATATATGTAGGTCTATATATGTAGGTATACATATACATTATATATGTCTGCGAAAATACGAATACGTAGAACTTTGAAAGCTTCATACGAGGATCACTGTTGAGTGCGGAATTGCGAAACCAGACAAAGCTGGATGAGAAAAAGAAAAAGAGAAAAAACAAGATGTACGAGATGTCGAAAGCGCATCAATGAATATCGTCTTGACTTTCTCTTTTAATTTCTTTCTATGCTTCACCTCTGAAAAAAAGTTTATCTTATTTTTCGTGAATTACACTCACTTCGTTTCGATAGCAGACGGTTAAATTTCGATAAAAAGCATCATGTCCAGTGATATTCCATGTTCTATTCAAATCCCTGTTAAACCCACGCTCCAAACAATTGTGTTTTTTTCTTATTTTTTTCCAATTCACTAACTCAGCCACTTCACTCCGTCACAGTTGATGAGTCGAGAAAGATTAATTGTCATGACAAAGGGAAAATTTTTTCGTCCATTAATAATTGTTATCCCGTTCATCAAAAAAAACTATTCACAATTGCGAATTTGCCCCTACGTGTGGTATGAATGACTTGAGTTATGAGTAGCTTATGCTCCATTTAGAACCACAAATTCAACATTATACACAGTATTGACGGCGAGATTGTGTAGAACTCACATGCACAAATGTCTCGTTAATATCTCCAGGATATTCTGACAATATTATTGAGACATTTATGCTATGTGGGAAGATTCACTGAAATTGGACTTTCGTCTAGTACACGTAAAGACCGGGTCTATTAATGTTTAGAAAGAATTTATCAACGTTTAGAAAAATGACCGTCAATTGAGGGAAAAAAAGGATCGCTGAAAAATATTCGTAATGAGTCTACCAAAAATTCGTAGTCAAAATATCAATAATTGATAGTTTCATTGGTATTTTTCACAGTAATAGACCAGGCCTTTCCGTGTACAATAGTTTAAAAAGAATTCATGATAAATTCTTAGAATTTTTTAAGAATCATTTTGAACTATTTGAAAACTTGTATGGATTTGAAGTTGGTAAATAAGAAACCTATACTATACAAAATTCCATTGTCCAACACGGAGAGAAGAGAATGGTAATATTTACCATGCTAACATAGTATTCGGTCTTATTTGATACAAAATCGTGAATGTTACATAGTAACATACATACTAAATAGTAATTATTACGAGAAAAATGGTGAAGAATTCTATTTTCACATAGTAACAATCACGATTTTATATAAATTAAGACCGAATACTACGTGAGCATGGTAAATATTACCATTCTTTCCTCTCCGTGACGAAAAGCCGGTGTTACACGGAGAAAATTGATGTATTGAAAAGTCCCATAATTTATTGAGGATCAGCGCCAGTCTGCGACGAATAAAGTTATTGACCTGAATTTATTTCCAAAAGTATCATAATTAGATGGATTTCTACAAGAAAATATGGTACTTTTCACGCTACATTCAGGTCAATAATTTCATCCATCACAGACTGGCGCTGTTCCTCAATAAATTATGCGACTTTTCGAAATATATTTTCCTGCGTGTCGTGCATGTCTAAATCCACTGATCTGTTGTGAGCTATGTAATAAATTACACACATAAAATACATACATCAATTGCTTTTGATTGTATGTTAAAGACTTGAATGATCAATGAATGTGTACTTCAGATCACAGATATTTCTCCGTCGCATCTACATTTTATCCACCGATTTCGCTCTCTCAGGACAACTTGTAGAGGGACGTGGGGGCAAGGTATCCTACCAAGAGCAGTGCTTTTAGGGTAGTTACCTCCGTTTGCCAAGGCAATTCTCACCCACTTCAATAAAAGTTGCTATGAAATGGGCGATTAAATCCATATGTTGCTAATTGTCGCACCAGATTTTTCGTAGCGCAAGTCTCAATGAATACATACGGATAAACGGAGGAGTTCAGATGCGATAGGGAAAATTTATATACCATACATAAAATATTGAATGATATGTTATTTGCATTAAACCCAGGACTGATGCTTTCTAAATTTATAAGATTACAAAATCTCATTCAGTTTTATAAACATTTCTGAAGTGAAGCATGGATAGAAAGATGATGAAAAATTGATGAAACTTAGATTATGACAATAAAATGAAATCAATTATCAAAGTATACTCATTCGTAGAACATTTGATTCATCAATTGAAGAAACATAAGAACCGCTTATGTTGGTAACAACAATGATAAGGATATTTTATCGATTGATAATGAAAGCGAAAAACCTGTCCTCCGCTGAATATACTTTGATTGAATTTTTTCCCAAATTTTCCATTGTATGTAAGTAAATAGAATATAGTGACACTGCGGACATTTAGCTTTTACATATTCATCAACGCACCAAAAAAAACAATACAAAAAATACTTGACAACAATAATGTATGGTTAGAATTTTGTCAAGGAATTTGAAAGCTAACGATAGATATACTCATGTATACGTGGATCCAATAACATATTATATATAAATATATATGTAACAGCTACAGTAGAGGCGATAGGGTCAATCAAGCGTGGAAGTTTAACAATAAAATTAACGCGAAACGAACGACGTTTCGTATGTAGCGGTACTTTGACTGTCAATTCACTCATCATCAAGTATACAATGTAGTAACAAATTACACAAAGGCCAATAACAATACTTAGTGACAAATTGGAATATTTACTGAATTTATGCTGTAGCTTGCGATTTCAAATATTACTGACAAATAAAAAAAAATACATAAACAACAATGTAAAGTTATTTACATAGATATATTGTTGTGGATAAGAACAACAGTGGAACCTTTGATAAATTGTTTTTTGTTTCAAAGCATATTTAAAAAAAACAACAACATATCGTTATTAGTATTTTGTCATTATCTTTTTACGGTTGCCACAGTTTCATTTTCAATTATAAACGTGGTAGTTTAGAATAGAAATATATAGTAGAGCTGTAATAGTAAAGCTTTTGATGAAATGAATTTGTCAATAAATCTTATATCATGTTGGAATGTTTGGATTGAATAAAAATGTTTCAAATGATGAAGAATATATGTTTATATATAATGTGGAAGATCAACATGATATGATATATGATGATGATTATGCGATAAACGATAAAAAGAACAAATTGATAAAACATACCGTCTCCTCCGCTCTCTTCTTCTCAAGTTCTTTCTGCTTGGCATATTCTTCGGCAATACGAGCCTCGATTGCTGCCAGAGACTCCCGCGTGAACGGACGGAACAAACTTCTTTCTTCCTCTGAGAAAGAGTCAGAATCTTCGGACATTGTCTAGGCTGCGCACAGCTGAGCCACCTTGCTAATTCGTTCAAATAAACAGATAGATAATGAATAAACTCGAATTCTAGAATCGATTCTACCATGAAATACAGTACTTGACTCTTCTGAAAGTTAACCTGACTATCAGCAGATTCAATTTCACTGTGAATAATGACCCCAGACAGCAAAGTGCTAGAAAAATTCGCAACAACTGTTGGGAAATTGCTAGGAGGTTGCGTCGCCAAATGCGCAGTAACATGCAGCGAACTTGAAATTTGTTGTTATCCCGAGAAAAAATGAATTAGATCTCTTCAGATCTGCTAAGATCTGAATGATATATTTATTCAGATAACACTAGATCTACTTAGATCTAAGTAGATCTACGTGGACCCGAATGGAAAAAGTTGTGAACAGGTCTAGATCAATTTAGATCTAAACAGATCTGTTCACATTTACAGAGATCTACATACAAAAGGAGCTTTGATTCATGCTACGATCTGTGTAGATTTATCTACATCTATTTAGATCCAAAGAGATCTACCGCATTCCATTTTTTGGATCTAAAAAAATCAAATTAGATCCTATTAGATCCCTTTAAATCTAATCCATTTTTCCTCGGGATGTTGCTGCGAAGATGTTTTTGGATATATGAAACTATGACACGTGGGATCAAACAATCCTCTAACAACACAACACAAACTGGTGCAGCAACAGTTGCACTACAACTTTTGCTGTCAGGAACCCTGGTTCAACAAACTCATTGATTCAATGTTCTGACCAAATCATACACCCAGAAAATTTTATACTTGGATTTATTTGGATTGACTAAATTTCTATTCAAATATGAACCTACCAGAGTTTTAGTTGGATCAAATAAAGAATCTAGTAAATTCAAATGAATTTTCAATCATTTCAAATAAAATTTACTTGAATCAAGTAAAAATTTACCGCATATAATGAAATATCTAGTAATTTCATATTCAAATAAATCATTTCTGTGAGTGTATTCAACCATTTTCAATGAGATTCAATCAGATGAATGTATTTTTTTCAATGTGATTCTGCGATTGAATCTTGCACAATGTTCTGACCAAATCCCATAGAATTTCATTTTGTCAGATTCTATTGATTTCTTTAACCAGGGGAATCAGTTGTTATGACGTGACTTTCTTGATTGATTTAATGAAAATGGAATATATTTAGTGCATGCAGATATTCGGACCCTGCTATGAACTTATATTAAACCTCAAAACCCAATTGACATATCAAAGTCTTTGTAGGAAAAATATTGCAGATCGCGACCATCTGAGGTTCAATATTCCAGCTTCAAAGACTGTGATATGTTGGGTATGGAGAGTATAACCCAGAAAAAAAGTATCAAGAAACTCATTTAAAAGTCAGTAGGTTCTTTTGAATAAATTCGATTATAGAGTTTTTTAGTGTACTTGGAAAAATACATGTGTTGAAAACAAATTTGCAAAATTCTTTGTGTACCTCAAAAGTTTTTGATACGAATTTGACGAGACAGATAATACTTTGGTTTTTATAAGTTATCACAAATGAACCTGGTAACAATGTTACACCGTGTATGCACTACGTTTTTCGGGCGTATTTGTGAATTCTTCTCACCTTCATAGATACCAAACCCTGCTTGAAAAATTGGATTAGAATCTATATAAACCAAGTTTGGATAAACAAATCGGTGATGATAAGAGAATTATTCTCAATACAAATAAATAAGATGCACCATTTCAATCAGACTAGTTTGCAAATATCTGAATGAGGAGCACCCTTGCAATAAAAGATCGGTGATGTTGAATAGGAATTTCAGTTCTTCTTATGCGAAATCAGGAGCGAGGAATCAAGCAGGGAAACTATACTAAAAGTCATCGCACTTGAGTTACACCAAGAGATCACTCTAAATATTTTCAGTTGGAGTACAGAAAACCACCAAAAGACAAACGTGTGAAAAATTCACAAACACACCCTGTCCTCATAGTGTGAATTTGTCAAAATACCGAAATATCACGAATTTTACACTTGACTTGCACTAAAGAAGATAGTACGGTGTAACGTTTTCGCCAGGAAAATTGCATTTGACCGACAAACGTTAATGAAAGCATGTCCAACCTTTGATCCGCTGCTAACAGTTTCTGAAATGACGTGTGCGTGTATCCCGCGACGACAGAGGAGGGAATGAATAATATGATAAGGACTGTTGTTGAAGAGATGGTAGCGATTGTTGAGATAGAAGACGACAACGAGACCGTGGAGGCCGATACTGTGGATGCAAATGTGAAAAATCACAGCCGATTATTGTTATTATCGGCCGATGCTTAACCGATGATAATGATACTGTTGAAGATCGCGTTTCGCGTACCTCGTTGATTTTACTGTTAATAATGTGTGGAGAAGACAAGAAAAACGACGACGTTGTTTCGTACGGTCGGACGGATAGGTGCGCACCGTGTAAAACCGTGTCAATTGTTGCCGAAATACAATTGGTAATACTTTTTTCTTCCCAACTAATACTATTCTTCTTCCTCTTTTTGTCCTTGCTACCCTGGACGCAATAATCGCGTCTTCTATTGATTCCACCGCCGTTGCTCTTGCTACTACTTTTCGCGACACTAATAATAACGACACTAGGATTTTTTTTCTTGTTTCTCTTGCTGTTGATAATGCTATTACCACTGGTTCTATCAAATTCACTGCTCTTTTTACTGCTGTTATTGTTCCTGCTGCTGCGGCTGTTGCTACCTGAATCTCGTTCCGACGAAATGGCCACGAGAATTGGCGAACGCGCTGCGGCAGTGCGTGCTATGTCGGGGACCGTCCAACACGAACCAAGATTTTTCATGTCCGACCTGAAACATTAGAATGATTATATCGAATAAATTCAATCAATTGAATCTCATATGTCATCATACATGGAAAAAAAGATGGTAACGATTTCTTCAGAAATATATCCTTTCTGTTACATTCCATGAGCGCACGCAGTATAGTTTGCTATACTGAGAGAAATTGATAGTTGGATTTACTATGGAATTATACATCGACAGAAAAACGACCTGGTTGAAACATTTGTGGTCACGATAACTTGAAATTTGGTTCGATTCACCAGGAACTGTGAATTGCGATGTCCAGAAAAAGTGGTTGAAGCCAAAATTAACTACATATTCTGGTTATCACACCAAGAAAAGAATCTGGTTTTTCTGACCTGAAAAATATGCTTCAACCTATTTTTTCTAGACATGACCATTACATTTCCTGGTGAATCGAACCAGATTTCGAGTCACTGCGACCATGAATGTCTCAACCAGTTCGTTTTTCTGTCAGTTTAGGAATGGGGGAACATACTGACTCCTCATGAAATTTACAATAATATAATGGAATTTGCTATGGCATATCTATATATAGAAATCTGATAAAATGTACAATATTTTATAGTAAATTTCATTAGAAGTCAGTATATTCTCCCATTCCTATAATGCCATAGTGAATTTAACTATAAATTTCTCTCAGTGTATGACATGCGCGAAGAGAAGAAAAAAATTTGCTGTAACGGCAGAATTTAATGTTGCTGGGTTTGCTTCGCCGAGACAGCAAACTATTGGTTACCGCTGCCATCTTGTAAGGTACGACAGCGATTCTTCAGCTGTGGCAGCAAAAAAATGTTTGCTCCTCCAGCAAGTTTTGGTATTATATATAGAATAGCAAGCAAATTTTGCTGGAGAAGTCAACATTTTTTGCTGTCACAGCTAAAAATTCGCTGTCATAGCTAACAAGATCGCTGTGATAGCAAATCGATTGCTGTCACAGAAAGAAATTTGCTAATCCAGCAAAAGGTACCTAGCAAAATCAAATTTCGCTGTCACAACAAATTTCTTTTTCTCCTTGTCCTACTTTGGTCTCACATTTTCGTACAGATATGGTATGTTCCTCTTCCCAACATTTCAAATATTCATTATGTTTTCTAATACATATCAAAAAGCTCTCTAATGCGTCAGTTTTGAAGATATTTGACATAGATTAGCCTTTCCCATGAGATCTACCCGTAGAAGTTGTTGAAAGTTACCTTGGATCACTTTCAAACACACTTTCCTTTCTTACATTATCCCGTGTGGAAATTTTTCCGGGCGTCCTGTATTGAATATATAGGCCCTGTATGGGCTTATATTGGGTATCCAAACTTAGGTTGTCTTAACCTCAGTCACTGAGGGGCCTAGTCGGGTTGCTGATATTCAGCCTGATTTCTCTAAGTCAGGGCCACCCATATAAAGCCCATATGGTGCCACCAATGCTGCATTACCAATTTTTCCCCCGATTTCAAAAATCTAGACACATCAACTACAGCCTTAATAGGGCCTTGCAAAGCTCCCCCCCTACAAACAATGATCAACGGCGTTTCAATGGGCCGCTGATGGTCCTGCAATGCCAATAAAGAGCCGTCAGTGGCCCTTTGAAACCCCGAAGATCTTGATTTAAGCATACCTGTATACAACCCATGTTCGGCCAAGCTGTATTTCCAACGTTTTCCCCGTTTTCAAAATCTGAATGCACCCAACTACAGCCTGCATAGGACCTTGTCCTTATATTAATTCCTCTTTTTGAATACAAACCTACTTTAAAAATCAAATTTACTGAAATCGTATTGGTAATTTCGACTTTTTGCGGTGTATGCCCTGAAAAAAAATATTCCATCCATGATTACTGTGTTCACACTATCGGTGAACAATGTCAAAAAATCAGAAAAAACATCAATGTATGGTCAATTCCAAGACTGAATGAGGCTGTTCTGTTTCCTTCATACAGTCCGAATACCCGAATAGAAATTGGAATCAGCTCATTCCAGGCCCTGTGTGGACTCGAGTCGAAGTGGTCTGGGTACAGATAGGGCCTTGGATAGCCCAATTTTCAATCGAGGAAGTTTCCTCCTCGCAATATTTATTCAATTTGATGATATTCACGACAATTTATTATCCTTTTAAAAGTCCTAGTTTCATCGCTTACATTAGTTTCATCATGGGTGTCCTACATAGGCCCAAGTTGGGAATAATATGCAGGCCCTGAAGATGAGTGCGTGACAATCCTGTCTAGGCCCTATAAGGGTAACCAAAACAGGGCCTGAAATAAAACGAGAGCACCTAGTTTGGCCCAACCGCCGCCAAGAATCAATTTTCACACGAAAATATAAGAATTTCTATTATTTTCCTTAATGAACAAGAAACAGGAAGGTTTGTGAAATGAATTTTTACATATAAATACGAAAGATTACGAGAATTGTAGAAAAATTATTAGTTAGGATTGAAATTTTAAACGCTGAACGTTGAATTTTATAAAGCGTGTAGTAAAATTCATTGATTCATTTGCAATATCCCGTATTTTAATGTAAAAATTCATTTTACAAAGCTTCCTGTTTCCGATTCAGCAAGCAGAATAAGGAAAAGTATAATATATGTTTTTCTCCGTGTGCTTTATTATGCAATTTCAGATTTGTGCACTTAGCACATGTGATCGCACATTTATCACTTAATTCTCACACTAATTAAACTTATTGTCAATATCTCTCTTATCATGAATAGTTGAAACAAAGTGGTTTATTTTGAACGATTTATATCAATCAATTATTTTTCCTTCAATCATTTGTGATAAGAGGTGTGTATTGGTGAGAGCCGTCGCTGGTAAAAAGTTCAATTAGTGGAAAAATCAAGCGATAAATATGTGTAACATGCGCTGAGAGTACTCATGGAAAATTTCATGAGGCGTAATACAGATGCATTATCGTTCATAAATGGTTTCACAACTATTTCTACAATTTATGAATCAATAAATTCACTTTCACCGCAGAATTGGACGTATGAAATAATTTCTATTTCCGCGTGAATATGTGTTTTTGTGTCGTGAAATACGTAAACGAATTGGAGTATTTCATGTACATATAACGTTGGGGTTGGATGTACATAGGGGCATGTTGTTCAATCGTTAATAACTCTGCATTAATGTGTACCTGTATACTGTGAAATTCATATCAGAAACTCGGGCTTTGCCTCGTTCAATTGAGTTCATTGTGTCATTGTGGATGTACGTTGTTGTGAATTAGGAGCAGTTTATCGGGTAACTGGTTATGTGAGCAAATTTTGTGTTCAATAGACATTTTATTATCATATTCCATCTAGTTACAGGAGAATGGATGTCGATGTAGCATTCTGCAGTTTGTGCACGAACTGGAGTATTCCATTAGTCAATTTCAACCTGTCGTTACGGAATAATTTTAAGAAAGTTGAATTTTTACAAAGTTGTTCTGCTATTTGGGGTTATTTAATTGGAATATAAAATGATAAGTATCCACAGAAAGCACCACAGGTGAAGATGAGTTCATTATGAATACTTCATGAACCATGAGAATTCTTTTTGAACACATCAGAGGCTGCTGTGCTGTGTGAATTTGTTGAAGACGTTTGATATTCAAAAACGCCGCTTGAAGTTTCCTTTACAAGATCCCCAAATTTGAGACGTTTTTGAGTTACGTTTGATTTCAAAACATAATTGGAATTTCATATCATGGAACTTGTTAGAAATCGTCGATGAGAAGACCACACGTAACAAGTTTTGTCAGATCACAGATTTTGAAAAAACTGAAACGTTTCAAGTCATAGATTTGTTATGTTTCATCGCTGCTGCTCCTTTTTAGCGTTTCACTTCATTTTTCCTATGATTTTTCATTTTCTGTCGAAGACAACCACAAAATTTTTTCTTCCAAATTTTTCATAAGCACTTGAATTTCTATAACTAGCGCATTTTCGTTTTTTTTTTTGAGTTGACCCTATTTCAAGTCTCAAAAACTTGTTACTTTTGAATATGAAAAAAATCTGATATCTGAAAACAGAACAGGGATATGTATTGTTATTATATGACAACTCGAATTCTTCACTCTCTGAATACGGGAGAGTTAAAATTTCACTCGAACGAAAACATAGGTTCATAAGCATCTGGTCTGCATGACGGAATTTGTTATTGTATCGAATAAATATTTATTGATGTGATTATTATATCACAAGATTGCATAAGAGTTTGTATAAAATTATCATACAACTGATTAGACCAAGTTAGAACGGAGACATGGTGGCGGTTTAGCGAAGTTTGAAATCCGGTTGACTTTGTTTGATTCGACTACAGATAAAAATTCATTCAAATATTTTCATCGTTCTTATGTTCATTATTTGACTACACTGTGAAAAATAATTGTGGAATTTTCCTCCAAAAAATGATGGCAGCAAATTTCCTCCACAGATGGGGGATTTTTCATCATAATTTGGTGAACTTTTCCTGTATTTGTAGAGGATTCAAGATCCAAAAAATAAAATGATTCCTCAAAGTGGTGGAGATATCTCTCATCCCTGATAGAAAAACAATTCCCCCACAATGAGGGGACAAAATCCCCCAAAAGTATGAAGGAAAACTCCCCACATTTTTTACAGTGTACTGTGAAAAGAAAACAACTGAATGAATTTTCATCTGTAGGTGAATAAAATGAAGGTAATTGGATTTTAAATTCCGTCGAAACGCCACTACGTTTCCGTTTTATTCAACTTTGGGTGATCTTCCGTCAATAAATTCCCCCCGTGTGTGGAACCGCGCGTTTGGGAAATTTCATTTGCAAATATTTCGCAAGAAAAAAGCTGAATAATTGTGAAAATCAAAATTTCGGCGATCCTTCTTGAAAAGTTTCAAGTAAATTTAATATCACAAAGCACTTCTCTATCGCAAAAAAAAACTAATTTCCAAAGTATTCGCATAGATTGAAAAATAATCAATTAAGAGAAACTCTAATTGAAGGAAACGTATTCGTAATACTTTTTCTATTATTGAAATAATTACAATTGGTATTGGAATTTAACTTCTATCTAGGAATCATCTTGTCATTCAATTTCGATCAAAAGTTCTCCATTCCATTGAACTCCATTCTCAGTTTAACAACAGCTCTATATACTTTCACAAAACTTTAAATTGATGGAAGCATCCGTTCCGAACTCTATGCGTGATATAACGAGCAGACAAGCGTTCATACTATATGATCGTTCGAAAACAGGTCAAAAGTACATAGAAATATTTCTGTTGATAATTTGATATGAAGACTTTTGTTCCTTTATCACACCATAAGACAAGTGGAGAACAAAAACGTCGAAAATTTGATAACGATGAACAAGGGGAATAATTTAGAAAAGGTGGTACTTGAATATTGTTTACAATATGAATTGAATTTACTAGTTCATCGGTTGTAGTATTCTGATTCGACCCTGGAGCGGTTACGCGGGTGACATATGTTACTCGATAATAGTGAAATTTGGAAAATCGAATTATGTGTGTTTTGTGGTTTGTTAATTTGTTGACGATTTTTGAACAATATGAGCAATCATAATTGGCGTATGATCCAGACAGCACAACGTGCCACTGGAACGTTTATGGAAGGTTTATAGAACGTAGGGGAGGTTTCCTGAACGTTCAGAAAACGTCCCAGAGACACATTGTGTTGTTAGGGGAACGCCGTGGGAACGTTTTGCACGGACAAAAAAATATTAGCTATGAGAGTGAAACCTGATTGTGTTGGAGATTTTTTGCTGTGACAGCAATCTGGTTAGCCACAAAAGCGATTTTTTGAGCGTGGCAAAATTTGTTCGCTATAAACGGTTATCATTATTTATTTGATTCGAATAAATTATTTTGTTGATATTAATAAATATTTCTTTGGTATAGGACAAATAACCATTGATTTGGTTGGAAGAAATTGTTTTTCAATGTAGTGCAACGAAAAATTCGCTGTTCACATGGAGAAAATTTTGTAGTAAGAATTAATATATTTATATCGTAGCCGTGGGATATATTTTATTGTGGCTATTGAACTCTATACATACTGGAATGAGCGCTCCCTAGATTGGCGCGGTCAGAGTGATATAGTTTATTGCATGAGCAAGAGGGAGTACGACTCTCCCAACATATTTCCTACCTCTCTCTAAAACGCATGTGTTAAAAGCAGATACCATGCGCCCAACATTTATCTCTCCCTCTGACCTCTCTATATTATAAAAAATCGAGGGAGTGCGCATTCCAGTATGTTATATAGTTCAATGATTGTGGCGGACAGAACCATGAGTATGCGACAGATTACTACAACTCTTCTTGAATTCAATATGCGGAGTGATAATAAGAAAATACAAAGTTATAGCCCCTATCGTCATAATCGAGTATATCCCACAGGTACGATACTGTGTCTAATAATCTTTAATATAAACTTTTCTCTGTGCAAGTTAATCATGTTGCTCTCTCAGCAATCCAGTTACCTGTGGTAGCGAATTTTCAGTCAGGTTGATAAATAGATTTGCGATTCTATATGTAATAACTCGATTTGCTGCGTCAGAAAATTTTTTCCTCCGTGTGCGAGTATTCATTGTAGATCTTGTAGATGTCAAATGACTTGTTTGACCGGTTTGTTCTGTTGACGCTATCATTTTTTCGATCAATCAAAATATCTCTCTGTACAGCACTTCTTCAGCAGTTCAAGGAATGGTGTACAGAGAGATATTTTGAATTGATGAAAACATTTCTACACTCACAGAAAGGATTTCTTGGAATGAGGAAATTTTTCTTGTCGCTGGGACAAAACTCATTTTTTTCTTGAACCTAGAAAATTTGACTTGAATCAAGAAAGTTTCTGTTGAAATCGAAGCGAAAATTTTCTAGGCTAAAAAAAAATGAGTCTTGTCCCAGCGACAAGAAAAATTTTCTCATTTCAAGAAATCCTTTCTGTGAGTGTAAAAGCCCAGCCACTCGTTTCCCCTCAAAGTGTTTTGAGAATCTCCCACTCGATGAATTACGAGATCTGAGTGAATTTCATGAATTTTAAGAACAATTTGTAGGTTAAAAAGTGCTTTGTAAAGTTAGAAATCCAACTTGGAATTTGTTATCATACGTTTGGGAATTTCATTATTGATCTCATATTGACATGGAACCCCCAAGAGAACACAAACCTTCTAGGTTAAATTTACGTTCACTGTATGTGAATTTACGTTCATCGAACATCCAATGGACCTTCAAACGTCCGAACCTTGAAGAGACTATCTATTGAACGTAAATTTTTGTCACCTTCTAAGCAGATATCATACAATTCTCACATTTGTCTGTAACGAGCCTATAATTTTATTGATCAAATGAAAGTCCAAGCTTTATTCCTCATCTCACATCATATTACACAATATACTGAGCTATTTCATGCATGATATGGCTATAATATAATGTCAGTTCCCATCGTATACATAGTGTCGAACCTTGACGTACCTTATTAGAATTTTCGTGTTGATTCAACACTTCATGCAGTGAGACGGAATCTCTAACGTTATGTGAACATTTCAAATGTTCAGCAAACATTTCAGAATAGTTTCTGACAATTCAACATGACGTGGAGAATGTCCTCACAGCAGATGGTAATGTTTAGCACTACCTTAATCATTGGAATCCCAGAGAGAATTATAAAAGTGTTTAATTTCTTTCTCAAAAGATCTATGTCTTCTGTTTTTGACGCATCAGTTCAATAGATCTCAGAGGTAGTTGTTATATGTCAAATAAAAACTGAGCTAAAATTGAGGAAAATTCAAGATAATCGAGGCAATTTAGTGAATAACCAACACTGTAAAAAAAATCGGTAAATTTACCGAATTTTCCTTCGGGAATCGTCCAAAACTGGTTCGGTAAAGAGTTTTACCGAAGATAGTTCGGTAAAACTCAGGTACCATGATTTTACCGATGTTGTTCGGGAAAATTTTTGTCCATGATATGTGGAGTTAGAAAAAATTTCGAGGTGAAAAAAAACTACTCGTAATGACAGGTTTTTTAATCATTTCAGAAGATTTGGAATCAAATGGATCATACGAGGAAAACATTTTTTTCATGTTTCGCTTTATCTTAAACCAGGACTTATAGAAAAAATTCCGAGTTTTGAAAAAAAAACGTACTGGTAGAAACAAGTTTCTTATCCGATTCAACAGATTTGGAATCGAATGGTCCATATGGGAAAAACAATTTATTTTTCACTTCTCCTTTTATTCCGAACCAGGACTTGGAAAAAATTTCCAGGTGGATTTTCTTCAAACAACTTCGGTAAATTTACCGAAGTTTCTGGGAGAAGTTTTTGTAATCCATGAGAGGACTTAGAAGAAATTCCGAGTTTTGAAAAAAAAAACGTACTAGCAGAAACAAGTTTCTTATCCGATTCAACAGATTTGGAATCGAATGGTCCATATGGGAAAAACCATTTTTTTTCACTTCTCCCTTTATTTCGAATCAGGACTTGGAAAAAATTTCCAGGTGGAGTTTGTCCAAACAACTTCGGTAAATTTACCGAAGTTTGTGGGAAAAGTTTTTGTAATCTATGAGATTTCCATGGACTTGGAAAAAATTTCGAGTTTTGAAAAAAAACGTACTGGCGGGGGCAATTTTGTTAGCACGGTCCTGAAAATTTACCAAAAGTAACTGAAAATTCACACCTCGTCTATCTTTTTGTGTATTCTAAATATGAAACATATGTAGACTTCCAAGGTGGCTATCCAGCATGTCGCGCCATAGCTCAGCGGTTAGGTCTTGGGTTTCAGTCGGTAGGTAGGTAGGAATGTAGGTTCGAACCCCGCTAGGTAGGTATGATTTTCTCTCCACCTAGATGGAGTGATCAAGTTCCTCAGTGATCTTTGAAACACAAGCAATATGCGAAATCAGTTCGCGTATTAAAATTTTTTTTCAATTTTTATGAATATTTTGAGCAATTATTTTCCAGTACATGTAAATTGTGATACAAAACTGCAGAAAATTCACGAATCTCGGTAATTTCATCATACTATTTCGGCAATTTTGAGCCATTCGATTCCATATTTTTCCCGAGGATAACCCGTAAAATTACCATCCCATTTCGGTAATTTCAAGTTACTCGAGTTCATATCATTCCCGAAAGTAATCGGTAAAATCATCGGATACATTCAAAATTATTCCCGATACCAATTGGAAATTTTACCGAGAGTTCGGGTTAATTGCTTCCCGAATATTTTCGGTAAATTTACCGAAATTTTTTTTACAGTGAAGATCAGCTTATTTGTATAATTTATTACGACGAGCAAAGAGGAAGTGACAAAAATTTTACTGTAAAAAATCCCATCCTTTTGAGCAAGTTCTGGATACTCTTGAAATCTGACTGAATTTTGGTCCAAAATTATATGGGAGTTCACTGTCATGATTCAATTGCAATCAAGTTTATTGAATACAAAAGGATCCCAGATAGCATCGGGAGATTTTCTAAACATTCACGAAACGTATTTGCTCACACAGAGAACGTTCAAATGAGATCCCAGGATGTTCCAAGAACGTCGCTTGTATGTCCCAGGGACATACAAATGTTCCGTAAAGTTCTATTAATGTTCACCAAGCAAAGTTTCGGGAACGTGTTCAATAAAGATATCAATAAAGTTCTGCGATGCTACGCATATCCCAGTGAACAATATTTTATCATCCGGAAATTTTAAGATCTCCTAACTTTGTGTAAGAGGTCAGATAAACCTTTCAGAAGGTTAACATAGAGATGTCAGAATGTTATCAGATGCGTCGATTTCTGAGGAAAATAACAGATTGCCAAAATGTTATACAAACGAACTCTTCAAGAGGATTTTTTTCTGAGATCTCAGAAAAATGATACCATTCAGATATCAATATGATAACATTGACAAAGCTCTTTCAAAAGACCTCTTAAAGAGCTCTTCCTCTCATAAGTGTTCACTGGGATATTTGTGAAGTTAGTTTTCATGCAAGTACGTTTGGAAAACATAATAAGAACGTTCCGTGTTAGATGAAAAAAAACATACCAGGAACGTATTCGGGTGCATTAAAAATGAAGGTTTTCTGAACATATCAAAACCCACTCCCCGGAGACCAAGATACGCAGAACTAAGGTTATGTTGCTAAAACGTCCAAAAGACTTTCGATATTATCTGGGATAGTAAATCCATGTCTCTTACACTTCATACAAGTAAGTACTGTTATGAAAGTATATTATGGGATTATTCCCATGTAACACAGAATATTCTGAGAATATTTTCACAACATCCGTGAAATGTACTTGATCGAATATTTTCACAAAGAGCGTAGGAGATTCGTAAATATTCTTAGAACATTTGAATGAGACTGTTCCGAATATTCTAGGAACGTTCGTACAATATGCGTACAAAGTTTGTAGGGAGATTGATGAACAGCGCATGCGCAGATATCGTGATGACATGAATCCATTAATGGCGGATAATGTTGTTGACAGGCTACAGACCCTTGGACAATCTATCATTTTAATTTGTGTTTTGGGAATAATAAATCTATGGAGGTGTATTTTAATATCGCAAATGTTCTCTGAGAGTGCCATGTGTGAAAAATAATCCTCAAAAGTGTAATAAAATATTGAGAAATACCGTATATATTATGATTGCCTGTTGCGATCATGAATATCTCATCCATCTATGTGAATTCATAGTATTGCTAACTATTCATGATTACAGATGTCTAATGATAAAAAAAATTAATTGTGAAGTAGTTTTCGGTGACATACAGAAGTTTATATTGACGGGAATTCTTATTTTAACAGCATTTTTTTCTAATATTCCCACAATATCCGTGGCATCATCCCAGATAGCATTGAAAGTCCTCTGGACGTTTTAGAAACATAACCTTAGTTCTGCGCGCTTCGTCTCCGGGGAGTAGGTTTAAGTACGTTCAGAGGACGTTCATTTTTTATGCACCTGAATACGTTCCCAGTACGTATTTTTCATTTACCACGGGACGTTCTCGTTACGTTTCCCAAACGTACTTTCATGGAAACTAACCTTTAAAAACATATGTGTAGTATCGCAGAACGTCATTGACACCTTTATTGAACACATCCCCAAAACGTCGCTTGGTGAAGATGAATAGAACATTACGGAACATTTGTATGTCCCTGGGACGTACATGCGACGTTCTTAGAACGTCCTGGGATACCATTTGAACGTTCTCTGCGTTAGCAAGTACGTTTTGTGAATGTTTAGAAAACCTCCCGATGCTATCCGGGATATTCTGATAATATTTGAAACAGTGCCATTCAAACATTCTGAGAATGTGCGTAGAATATATTCGCACGAAATAAGAATCTCCATAGAATATTCGAATATCCTCAACTTATATTCTCAGAACATTCTCAGAACGTGCGTGTGCTACCTGGGTTATAGTATTTTTGCCCGTGATGGCCTTTTTGTTCTCATAAAATTGAACCTACATTCAGTTAGATTTCAAGTGTATCCTGAATTCGTCGACAATGATGGGACTTTTCACAGTACAATTTTTCTCAGAACACAAATAAAAAATTTTCGCTGTTCACGTGACACATGATTTGAGGTGTAAATTATGAGAAGCGTACAACAACACAGTCAATGCGCGTAAACTGAGAAATGAGTAGAATAAAATCAACATGGTCAGACACGTGAATTCCAATCGCTGAAGAAGCACCGTTGAGATACGATTATAATCTGTGACAACAGGTTTATTAGTGATTGTAGATTCATCCTCCTTTGTGATAACAAGTATTACAACAAAATGGGACAATAAATCATTGTAACCCAAGAGAACACAAACCCTCAGGAACATTAATTGAACCCTCCTGGACGTTCGCGAACGTTCAGTGAACGTGCCTGAAGTTTTGTGTTCCCTTGGGGTAGTAATGAAAGCAATACAACGAAACTATCATTGTCACTTATGAAGACGAAACGAAACTTGTTTTTCTCTTTATGCACTCTAAATCTCCTAATCAAAATGATCTCTGCATTTCTTAGAAAACGTCCGACATCTGATAGAGATCTCTTCATTCCTCTTCATTTCTCTCAGATTTTGGAGAAATGCAGACATTCACTGTTATTAGGATCTGAAAGAGTGAAAAATCGACAGTTTCATTTTATTATGTTTTCGGAGTGAGCTTGGGCGGAAATTTCACACGTTGAGAGTGAAAAACTCGCTGTAAAATCAGAATGGTTGTGAAATTTTGAATTGACTTATTTATTACATTAAATAAGTTTGGAATTCACTCGAAAAATTTACAAGCCCATTCCTGCCTAGTAAAAGAGTGGAATTTCATTCTACGGATTTCAAAGAGTGTTTCTGGCGAAATTCACACACATATAGTTAGAAAAAAACGAAGTATTGATCCATATGGAAAACATCGACTGAGAGAAAATTCTAAAAACCACCCCGCGATTGCTTGAGTTTGAACCGGGTTGTGGCCTTGTTAGGTTGTTCTTGACTCTGATTTCGGATTCAAAATTTCCCAGATGAGTGAATTTTTAGAATGGTCATTCATACACGTGTCTATTGTTTTGTGATCTTCATTTGCAACGAGCACATTTGGAAAAAGAAGCGTTTCAAAATTCTTTGGATTCTTTAGAATTCACAAGTATTTAGGAGTTCATAGCTCATGTAAAAATGTTAATTACGACCTTTGTGTACAGAATCACAGCAAACCCAAAAGAAGATTGCAAGTTCACGCACACAAATTCTGTATTTACTAACAATATTATAAATCATCATTGATGAAAAGTATATGTTATTGATCTCGAAAAGGTACGTGATTGATACAAATTTAAAGGGAACAATAATGCCCTCCTGAAAATGCCAGGCAAAACTGGACAGAAGATTGTTGTCAGGCTTTGAACGATTTCTTTTCCAGGTAGTTCAGGCAAAAACTGCCAAAATTCCTACTCGATTTGATCCGGAATCACTAAATTGTAACATTTTGTCAAACCCTGGCGGGAAAATTTTTGTCAGTTTTTGACTAGATATCGCAGTTCCAAACGGAACCGTGCCAAAAAAATTCTCTGAGTTCTTGACAGGATATTCCGAGTTGTTAATTCCGGCCCAAATCGGGTAGAACATTTATCAGGTTTTACCTAGATTACCTGGGAAAGGAACCGTTCGAAGACTGACAACAATTTTCTGTCCGGTTCCGCCAGGCCTAATCCGTCTGATTCAATTTCTCAATGATATCTGAAGGCTAAAAAATGAAATTATCAAGTTTGTTGAGGTTTGGAGGTTGAAATTTTACAATCAAATTTTCAAAACTTCAGAAATCATTGGGAAATTGAAAGTAGGTGGCAGTGCGCAATTCCAGGTATGTAATTCATCATTATCCACTTCAAATTTGTATCAATTACGTACCTACCTTTCGAAAAAGTTAGAGCAAAATTTAACTTTTCTCCCATGTTCTAATCCCTTTGAGTTTTATCTTATACTGAGCGATATTTGAAAACCTGTAATTAAATTTAACTTGTAATTTAATGGTGTTATGAGGTTACTTCAACTCAAGAGACTATCAGATACGAAAGCACACACCTTGTTATCGAACCGTTACGCGATAGAGACTATACAACAGTTGAATTATCACGCACGGTGTTGTATAAAAATTTGTTCGATGATCAATTAGGACCAATCGTCTGTTACAAAATGGAACAAATGTTTATGAAAATATCAAATCCTAGTGGAACTGTTGTTTAGATTCGAATAAAAAGTTGCAAACGGATATAAAAATAGGATCGAAACCCTATTATCCTGTTTCTGTATAAATCCCATTAGGGAAGATATACGTCGGTTGCGTTCGAAATCTTGAAAGCATAACCTCGGTAAGCGGATCCGTAATTCACTTACCATTTTTCTCTTTTTCTCATCGTTTTTTGCATCAATTATTATTTGAGGATGCGTGTACAGCACCGCCACCGATGGGGTACGTCACCTCCACGTGGAGTCTAAAAGCAGAATCCGTAGATAACGTGAATCAGTGAAGAACCGGTGGCTGGACCCGTAGAAGAGTTTTCCCTGTCCATTTGCATAATTTTTTCCATGTTTTGAGGGAAATATGGGGGAATACGGAAATTCGGCGAGGATGGGAAAAACTCCCCTAAGGGGATGCATAAGCAAAGTTAAGGTAACGTAGAAATGTTCATGAAGATTAAAACTGAATATCCCTCCCGCGTGGAAAAAAATAGTCTGGCGTCGATCTCTGCAATAGTCTTGCAGGAAGAGTCTCGCAAGACTATCGCATACTTATAAAATCATACGTCCAAGATACAGGGAAGATTTGAGTAAAAGTATGGAATTTGGGACTCTGCCATATTCCTGCGAGACTAGTGTAAGATCCTGTGAATCTGTTGAAGGTATGGAACCAACGTATCCCATCAGCAGCGCGTTGTACGGGTATAAATCATTCATCGAAGAACCTTTTTGTTTGTTCCAAGTTCATACAATTACACATTAGTTTTCCGTATTGCAAAGAAATTGAAGAAATCATTAATCTGAGATTCTTGAGCAAATTCTATTAGCCAAATTCTTGCACTTTGAATCGAGATCAGTTGTGTGTTCAAAATGCTCTCAAGGTTAGCGATATATCCAATGAAGACTTGTTATTTTTTTGCTTGGAACCGCATTCAAATGTATGGAAATATATAAAGACAGGTTCATTTTCAATACGTTTTCATCCAGAAATTCCAACAAAGGAAAGGAATCGTATTCAAACGTATGGAAACGTATGGACACGTATCAGAATCGAATACATTCCCAATTGGCAGTTTCAGCAGGGTTATTACATGAGATAAATCCATGATAAGGAATCAAATTCATATTGCAGATTAAGATAACATCCTCTGTTTCAACAATGACGCAAAACCTCAAAAATTGAAAAATTTTGATAATATTACGTGTACTACAGACTAGTTATATGCGTACAATATTATTATGATGTTACGTGCTGTATGAGATTATAATATATCAAGAGTAAAAATTATTAAAAAGAATGATTTTCTGTAAGGAAAACACTTTACTAAATTTGTATATAAATCGTATACAATTTGGATGAACAAACTTTTTCATCAAATGTCACGCACATAATTCACGTGAAAAACGTCAGATCGGAAATAATGAGTATCCAATTTGTGTAATGTGTTTAGAAATAATAACGATGTAATGTGAAACTAATTGGTACAGAGTACATTTTTAGCTTCAGTTCTAAAACGTAAAAACAGTCAGTATAATGGCACGTTTCCGAAATAACTTATATAAAAACCATATTCAATTATGTATACATTATAAACTGTTAGAAATTTATGATTGAACTTCCAATTATATGTAATGGAAGCAAAAGTTATTCACGTAACTGAAAAATTTATTGAAATTTCAATTACATTTAAATGGAATTTTAGTTCAAAATTTAAAATTCAGTTACGTGTGAATGAATTTTCATTTCAAACACCAAGAATTGGAAATTTCATTCACAAATGTACATAAAAAATATATGAAATTTAAAGACATTTTCAACAATGTATATAATTTAGAAAAATTTTGAGTATCCAATGTTTCGGTTAGTTCTGAATTTCACTTAGACCACGCCCTAAATTTGTTTACAATTTGATGAAAAGAATACGTAATCTATAAGAGCTCATTCTTGAGAACTAACTGTATACGACTCATATTCATGTTGCTAAAGTTTGAATCGTTTCTTAAAACGCATTGTGGACTGAATAACGAAATCCCCAATAAACATTTGATTCCTCAAGATATGTTTTAGATATGTTTAAGATATCTTATGCGACACTTTTAGATATCTAAAAGATAACTTTTCGTATCTTGAGATATCTTAAACATGTCTTGGACGTTTTAAGAGACGTGAGATATGTTTGAGATATCTCAAGATACGAAAAGTTATCCTTTAGATATCTAAAAGTGTCGCACAAAACATCTTAAACATATCTAAAACATATCTTGAGAAATCAAATGTTTATTGGGTCCTCAGCTGTTGAAGACCCAAAATTTTACGATACATTCTTGAGGCAATGTTTCCAGTTCCAAACAGTTCATTCGTGAAGATAAACACCCATGATTTCTCAAATTTTGTGAGTTTGAATTTTCGTTTCGTTTCTGTAAACGTTTTGAATTTCGACAACATTCTCATTCAAATTGATCAATATGTTTCCCTCTTGAGTTCCATCAATTCATATCAACTCATGCATTTTTAACTTACGTGTAAATGAAGCGACGGGTGTGATCAATCCGTTATCCGCAATAACATAGTCCAGACTTCAATGCGATTGAATCTGATCTGGAAATAGAAAAAAACTTATTTAATCTCAAATTAATCGTTATTCTCAATTAATTTTTAACAAATGAATGACACTGAGATCCTGATGGCATCTACAGTGTAGATAATCCTAACAACACATCCACCGACTTTTACGTCGCATCCCCGTGGACTCCACGTGGATAAATGGTGGACGTGGATGAACGGAGATTCCACGCGGAGGCAACATAGAGGCAACGTAGAAATGTCCGGTGCTGTACGGGAAGTAATTGAAATGTTTTGGCAATTGTACACGGACAAAAATTGTTTATTATAAATTACTAGACTCGCTAGTATACTGAGGATATACTTGCATTTTGAGGTTATATACCAAAAATTCTCTTCAAAAGGACCAGACTTTCTGTGAGTTAATGGTAGAATAATGAAATTTTATAATAGAAAGTCTGGTACTTTTGAAGAGAATGTTTAGTATATAACCTCAAAATGCAAGTATATCCTCAATATACTAGTGAGTCTGGTAATTTATAATAAACAATTTTTCTCAGTGTAATGTTTACAATTAACATTGAAACCTTTGGGAAATCGAGGGATAGGCGGGTAGACAGGGAATCGAAAAATACAGCTATCAAAGATCAATCAAGCACAATCACAGATAGACGATTGGATCGTATCAATGCTCCTGTTTCATATACAGAGAAAAATATTTCTTAAAATCAAAGAAATTTTTATTTCAATAGGTCCAAATAGATATTTCTTCGACAGAAATAAATACCTGGTTTGTGTGAAAAAATTTATTATTTCGTTCTTCTTTCGAATAACAAATTCGTTTGTATAAAAAAAAAATAATCATTTATTTGGATCTATTCAAATAACAATTTCTTAGATTCAAAGAAATACTTCTTTCTGTGCATTATTCCATATGACAAAGCTTTATAGGAATTCCGTATAGTACACCGTATACAGATTTGATTTTCCATGATTTATATTAATCAAATAACATTTACCAAATACGTGAGAAAGTGTCGACATATTTGACATATTTGTAGTTTATATACATTGTATGCAATCAGATTTATACGCAGTATTCTACATTGAATTTCTATATAACTCGACCACCTTGGAATAGGGTGAGTGGTTATCGGATTTAGAATACTTCTGTCCATATGGAAATTGCCGGAGTTGACGAATGGCCTAGTTCTAACCATTTTCCGAAGGTTGTATTCCCCAAATTCCAGCAGAAAGAGTTGCTTTTCAGGGTTCATTACCATTTTTCAATCGACACGACCTGTTGGACGGATTTTAAACAGTATTGGTTTTGGTGGATAGACAGTCTTAGGCCAGTATTGAATCGATACTGTATGAACAAGTTTAGAATGGCAGAGTTCTACTGTAGTGGGTTCACATAAACGAACATCACTGACACCACTGTCAATGTTACACTGACTCTCATGCAAGATGATGTTATTATGCCAGTACTGGCAACTCTGACAGCAATACTGAGCCAGTATCGACCCATCTCTCAGTTTCTCTTTCCCCATGGGGCTTCAGTTATCAGTTCCCTCCCTATTTTTAATTATTCTTAATTTTTTTTCTTCGAAACACTGTGAGAAATTTTGACTGGGAGCCATTGACCAGTAAATTGGACTGAAAAGTCCAGTACATTTGCTGGAATATTCTAGCACATTCACTGGAATTTTACTGCAAAAATTGAAATTTTGCAGTACGAAATCCGTGAAATTTCCTCCAAAGAATGGTGGCAGCAAAGTTTCTCCACAGATGGGGAATTTTTCACCATAACTTGATGGATGGAGGATTCAACACTCAACGAACAAAATAATTTCTCAAAATGATAGAAAAATCCTTCATTTTTCATGAAAAAACAATTCCCCCACAATGAGGGGCCGAAATCCGCCGATGAAGTGTGGAGGAAAACTCCCAACATTTTTTACAGTGCAATTAAACTCAATTTTTTAATCATAAATTGCTGTTTTCCTTCAATTTCGGGGAAAAAATATTTTCAAAAGTTTCCCATCGACAATGGAAAATTGAAGGAATAAACAGTTCGGTTTGAAATGGAAAATGATCCGAATCGGAGTCAGGGTTTCACATTCAAAAGTGTGGCTTAGAATGGCTGTGTTTAGATTTGAAAATTTGATTGAAATTCAGACTCTTCCATTGTGTCCACGCTTGTTTTTTGCGCCCAATTCACACTCAAAGTAGGCTTTTTTAGCTTCGTCTTGAATTCAGTCATGACCATCGCCGGTTGTGAGCTGTACACTGTTAGAAAAATCTGTTTGGAATTTAATGTAAAAAGTTTGGAAGCAATTAACACACACAATTGTGTATTAATTTTCAAACATTTTTGTATCCCCAAAATAATAGACAGAATTTTGACATTCAAGCCACAACATTATAAAAATCGATGTAAAAAAATGCATGAATTTTCAACACTATATATTACTTAATTTCCAAAATTCCTTCCAAATGTTTCATCATGTTATGGTGTGAAATTAATGCAAAAAATTCTGAAAATCAAAATACATATATGAATGAATTATTAGAATCGCGTGATTTGATTTTACGATGAATTTTCAACACCAGATTATTTAATTTCAAAAATCCCTCCTGAATACTTCATCATGTTTTGTTACAAAATTAATACAAAAAATTCTGAAAATGGAAATACATATATGAGCGAATTATTAAAACTTCGTGATTTGATTTCACAATTAGTGATGTTGATTTTACAACAAGTAATTTTCCCTACAAAAATTCACATCGAAAGGGTAGACCACGATTGTCCCGAAATTTCCTGATTTATTGAAAACTAGTACTTTCTAGTCATTTCTCAAAATCTACTAGTTTTCAACAGATCGGGGTTCAGGTTCACACACTTTCGGGATAATCGCATATATCGGGATATGAATTTTCATAAACTGTGGTGAATATCAGAAACTTTGTTTGAAATTTGAGAAATATGTAATTGATTTTCCAATATTCAAATAAATACAGAAATTCAATATCTACAGTTATGAATTTTCACAAACTGTTATGAATTTCAAAACTTTTGTTTGAAGTTCATGAAATATGTGATTGATTTTTCAATATCCAAATGTGGAATACAATTCATATAGCGCGCTTGAAAATTAATGTACTTTTTTCTATGAACGTATATTAAATTCACAAACATTTTTAACAGTGTAGCTCAAAAACGATAAGAGATAGGTCTAGGGGTGCCAGAGTACGATCTTTTCATGTTTTGTTATTGAGAGTTCCGTTTGATGACTTTCACGATTCGTCGATCTACGGGAAAAGGGTCGTCCTCTGGAAACCGTGAATATGTCACAAGTTGGTTCTGGACAAAGTAAGAATAATCTTACCGACGATATACAATCCAAAGTGATCGGTCAATTTCGGAAAGTTCAATTCAGTGGAAAAAGAAGGATAAGTATTTCACAGGAAAGGAACGAAAATCTTTGATCCGAATCTACACTGTTAGAAAAATCTGTCTTAAACTTAACAATACTATTATGAAGTTTTTTACATAAACATTTTATTAAATTTCATACGAAATTTTGTATGAAATTTCATAAAAAATTTCGTATGAAATTTAATAAAATGTTTATGTAAAAAACTTCATAATATTATTGTTAAGTTGAGGACAGATTTTTCTAACAGTGTATCTGATATATTGAGCAAAGAGAATTTGAGAATAATTTTGAGAATATTTTTGAGAATAAAAAACGAGTATAAAACGAGGACATTGGAATGAGATGTTCGGAGAGAATAGACTGGAGTGTAATAGTTTAATCATACATAAAGTATTTTCATAAATGAATCCAGTCTATTCTCTCCGAACATCTCATTCCAATGTCCTCGTTTTATACTCGTTTTTTATTCTCAAAAATACAATTGGATTGATAAAAACAGTAATTGATTATCTCTTTTTTTGTATGGTGTTACAAAGAGAAGCTAATTGATTTTCCATAAATACTGGTAGGGATTTGTCTGGGCGTCCCATTTACCATGCACGTACTAGATGGGACCCACGTGGGGAGAACTGGATAACACATTTCAGCCAATTTCACTTTAGTGCCCAAACATTTAGTTGGCTTATGTAGATTTTTCATGCGTCCACTGATCGTGCGGTAACATTGATAGTCCATTAACACGGTCAGAGGAATAAAAGGAAGCCCCAACGTTTGAATTTGTCACTCAGGATTATTTTATGGAAATAAATTCAAAAGCAACGTCCTTGACTGGAGATTACATGTCAAAACACATTGTTACCTCATTTATAGGTGTGATTTTACAGAAAACACATGATTTCACATTTCTAATTACCAATTTGAACAACATTCCAGCAATTCTCTGAGACATCTGGTTGGGCACAGGCTAGAAAGTTACAAAACTAGCTAGAAACCAACCTAACATCTGGGAAAACTAGCTGGGGTCCATCTCATTCCCAATCATCATTTCTACTAGGGAAGCTGACCATATTATATTCGATAGCTAGAAGTTTGATCCGTTGACTGTTAATTTATGAAGTTGTTCTAGGGCATCCTGCAGTAGCGTAATGGAATGATTTGGCGCTCAAGGCGAAGTTTCCTAAAAGGAAAGATTGTCACAATTACACGGAGAAAAATGATTTAGAAATTCATAGCGATGATCACTATCTTGCCTAGGATTGAAGCCAATTTTTGAAAAATAAGCAATGCCTGCTCGTGATGATAGGAATGAATAATAGAAAAATAGCAAAGGGTACTAACGTGTATAGTCATGAAAAATTGTATCAATCATGCCTATGCTGTGGAGCATTCAGCGACAAACGGAGTTAGCGATGGAGAGTAATTCATAATATTTTCAGGCAATGATTGCCAAGCAATGTATAGAGTAGATTCCAACACAGAAAAAAAGAATAGAACCATTACACGGTGTGGAATCATTCATAACATTTCGAGGTAATGATTCCCAAGCATTGTGTGCCGTACATCACTAAGATTATTCATAAAGTGAGTTGCTGAGGTGTAAGCACGAATCTACGAACGATTCATAAACTTTCAGTGAGTTGAAAATCTCAATCGTGCGGTAGAGCTAAGTCGGTATAAGCGTTACTTCGGTTAAGTTAGGTTGATTAGGTAGGTAGGATCGAATCCCCATCACTGAGAAAAAAATTTCCTTCTATCACAGCCTTGCATCCCGGATCAATCGGATGAGAAACCGTCGTGGAAGTATGAATTCTAAAAGAATTAATTTCTTTTGCGTAATATTTGAGGATAATCCACGGCATCTTTCTTTTGGATGATGGTATTGATCACTAAATTTTGTGAAGAATAGGAAGTATGACCGTTTAGTTCATATTGTAAGAGGAAATTAAATGAATCAGCAGTGATCTTCATCTGAAGATAGGAACTATTACCACTCCCCGCATAAAGAACTGTTGATAAAAAAGTTCAGTGGCCACCAATTTGCTAACCTTTTTTAGCAATGATCCCTCGTATTTCTAGCAATCATTCACTGTTCTTTTTTCTCCATGTATATATAATTCATATGTAATTGTGAAAATTTTACTACTCGGGTCGCACTTCCCGTCCCCAATTATTGCATAAACATTTTTTATTTGTTCATTCTGGTGCCCCTCTATCTATACGACGGGGCGATCGCCCCCCCCCCCCCCGCACCCCCTAGCTACGCTGCTGGTATTCTGCAACTTCTTTGGAACATATATCACTCCAGTTGTTCACTACGCTTATTATTCTATTCACGCTTCAAGAAATGGTTTACTGTATTTCATGATCTTGATATACTTTCAAACGTTCAAGTATTCACCACCAAGTTTGAGAGCAAAGTAAATAACAGGGGTATCCGTATCATCGGTGCACTATCAGTTGGATAGGTTGAATTGATTAGCTCCACAAACGAACGAGGTTGATACTGCATCACGATCTTCCCAGCCAGTTCCTCAAAATGCAGTAATTCCAAGATCGATTTGTATTAATTGATTTATATAAATGATCAATTCAATGTTATGACAAGAATGAATTAATTTCTTTTCACAAAGAAACTCATGCATAAAACTGGCGATGAGTCTTTATGGACAGAATCTACCCCCTTTTATTGGAATTACACGCTTTTTTATAACAAAGAACAGATGCTATTCTCGAAGACTTATCATTACGCAATCCTCCACGAAGGTGAAATATATCGTTCAATAAGTGAATAGCATCTCATGATCAGATCTTAAATGTACAACAATGCTTCTAAGAATAGAAAAGAGATTCGAAATAAATATGAAGTACCAACTGCTTTTAGCTAGAAAAGAATCAATGAGTCATGAAACATTATCACCATTTCAATATAGTAAAAATAAATCCACCAAGAAAAAACACAATGCTCATGTCGTAGTCACATGAAGAGTCGTTTGTATGCTCTTCCGTGTTCTATCATGAATGTTCAATTTCAAGTGTAATGGCGATTCGGGATGAAAATGATTGATGTTATTAAAAAAACAACCTCAAATTCTGATCAGAATTTTATACTCTCTCAATTCCTTGGAATGGAAAATTCACTCTCGAAGAGTGGAAATACTGCGAGTCCAGGAAGAGTGAGATTCCACTCCTGAAGTGTGATTCTCACCCCAACGGAGTGAAGGTTCAACACGGCTTAACCCATACAGGAAACCCCGATAATGTACACACAGCCAACAATCGGCCCATGTATGGCTCCCTTTAAATAGCCAACAATGGATTCACATCATTGGAACAAGTGTGGCCCACCACTGGCTGATAAAAGAGACCAGCAATGGAGACAGCCGATAATCAGCCGATAATCAGCCGATGTACGGCTATAGTGAACGGCCAACAATTGATTCCCCGTGAGTGACTGAAATATGGTTTATTACTAAGTGAGATGGATTTCAAAGTTGGATGTATTGTATTCGTAATCATCCGTGAAAAAAGTTTGTTTTGGCCTTATTTCTATTACGCTGAATAAATAATTCACATCCATCAAATACGTTTTACATGATTCAAATAAATTCTTATTTACATAGATAATCAATCATTTTCTCATGTAAAAAACAAACAATTTGAAGGAATAAGCAACTAAATTCAACTGATTTATCGAGAGTGCTTTTGACTCGTATAATTTTATATTTGAGATTGTGGAAATATCGGGAACGCAAATCTATTCAGAAAAAAAAATCCATTTCTGATCTTGTGTAAACTGGAATGATAAATTTCCCTAAAACAAAAACAATGAAGTGTTTTGGATTAACACTTGACCACTCATTTGAAGTAATACTGAACCGATTATTCTGGAACGCAGTCATATCGCATTGATGGCTGATATTCGAACATCATCCTGAAATTTCTGGCCATAAATTGGGATCATTTAGCCCCATTACTGGGCCAATCAATAATTCTATACATGGCCCATTATTTATTGCCATTACTGGACCCACGTTATCATCCAGCAATTAACCATTGATAAGCCATTAATGGGCGCCATTATCGGGCGAAGAACGCCGTTTGTGATCCAGTAACGTGCCATTATTGGGCCAATTGATGAACCCTGTATGGGAAGAAGTTAAACTACACCTTGTTTTAAGAGAGGGTGAAAATTCACTCTATAGGAGTGGAATCTCTCTTGTTGGACTCACAGTATTTTCACTCCAAGAAATTCAAAGAGTAGCAATTGATAAAAATTGAATGTGTTTTATGAAGGAAAAATCGTTCCCATCAAGAATATTATCGTCATTGATACGTGAAGAATGTTCGATACCTATAAACAGTTTCATTGAATAATTCACTACTTTATTATTAGATTCAATATTTTTGAACCTATAGGCGTGTGGCAGTTTTATAAAACTGTCCATTGGAGTAGACATACGGTATAGAGCTGGGCAAAAGTAACAGTAATCGTTATTTCTGCCCACTTCTAATTGGGTCTGGGAAGGTTGAAAGTCATATTGCTTTTACATTGTTATTATTGTCGTTACAAAGCAGGCAAAGCATTCTAACATCAATTACGATGCATGTGTTACATTCCCGCTGGAAATGTCCGATAGAAAACTACAAATTTCATTACTCCGTATCGTCCTTTGTCGCTTCCAACGTAATTACAATAAAATTCACCTCACACATTTTGTCTATCGTATCATATCATGATGTTATAACGCATTGAAACAAATTTCATCGTATAAAGTCCTATTTTCCTTCGTAAGTGAGAGATATTGAAAAATCAATCTCAAATGCCAGCGCATGTCGTGTAAGATGATTCAAAATGAGTGGAAGACATTCTACAGAGGGCGACCTGTCGAACGAAATCCACCGATTGAATTCTAAAAAAGTTTCTCAACCTATCACGGAAAGAAAAAAGTTATCAATAATTGAATAACATTTATCAACATTTAGAAAAATGACTGCCAGTTTAGGGAAAAACAGCACCACTGAAAAATCTTTGCAGTAAGGTTATCAAAATCTCGCAGTAAAAATACTAAACGTTGATGGTTTTATTGTTATTGTTTACAGTGAATTTATTACGAAAATTCTTCAGCGATACTCTTTTTCCCTCAATTCTCAGTCATTTTTCTAAATAATCATAATCTCTGGCTTTCCGTGTATGTCAACAAGTTTTCCTGCCAAAAAACAGCGCTTGAAGAATGAGAATTCTTTTTTTTTTAATGCCAAGAATGATTGAAAGATTTTCTTGGCCAACATGACCTTCTGACCAATGATATCTGGAAATTCGTGATATGTTTCCTCTCTCAGATTTTATGGCTAGATATGAAGACTTGTCCCAAATTGCAAGGTCTTCTCAAATATATGGATGAAATGTGAGAAAGAGAATGTTCAACCAACGGGAACGAAATATCCGTTGAAAAGATATAGATCAAAGATCATCATTGGATTTCGATTACGTGTGCGTATTAGCAAATCAGTGAAATAAAGTGAATTTAATCAGACTGATGACATTGAACTCGTATAATTCCAGGAACTGTTGAACCATTATCATGTTTTTGCACACTGTAATAGTGACTTTAGTAGTTGAGAAACAGCCCTGTCATACCGGACAAAAAGGTGATCACCTCAACTCAATCGTTGTTCGGAACAAAAAAATAGCTTTCTCCGTGTATTAAATATGTGGATTCTTCAATATAAAATTTGTATGTAAATCTATTCACAACAACATCGATTTCGTTATGCTGTCAAAAATTGTAGATTATTATCCTCCCTTCGTTGATTTTATCTGGTTTTTTTTTCAGAACGTTCTAGATTTTCAGGATAGTAAAATATTAATGAAAGCTTCTGAAGTCTCGAATTCCGTTTCTCCACATTGTCGTTGTGACCCAAATAAAGATTTCGCTAAAACAGAGAAGTTTCTTTCTGGCCCCGATCAGACCTTGACTCTACTGTTACAATATTTATTCATCAACAGAGATAATAATACTCATTTCTCACCGAATTTGATGTTTTTGTGAAGAAGCGATGAATTCTTCATCAACGCTTCATTCGACATTCACTCACCCTGTACATAGTAACTGAAAAATTTCTGTTTGCTGAAAATCTGTGAAATAGCGAATCCTACTTCATTAGAATACAATTAAGAAGAAATGTTGCATCCGCGATGCATATTATAGTGAAATAAAATCATAGGTAGATAGGTGGTGAGTTGGGTAGGTAGGTAGTGGTCTTTGACCGAGTTTCTCGCGGTCGATTATATATACCAGTAGAACTCGGTCACACGTTTATACATCACAGTCGTGTTAGTCGCCACTTGCTTGGTCTTGGTCGTTTTCATCTTGGTAGTTGCCCGATTTGGCGTCGCTGTGGCGCTCCCCCGACCATACGCAATACAAGAAAAGTAAAAGTGAGCAGAACAGAAGGGTGGCTTTGGGAAATTGTGTGTATAGTTCAGAGACTGCACAAGTAGATTAAGAAGTAAGAGGTTTATTTGTTATAGCTTTGGCTCACGAATTGGAATGGCACAGGGTCAACCGAACCGGTGACAAAGAATATGTGTAAATGTATGTATGATCCGAGGTAAGACGAGAACGCACGATTTCAACCGATTCCTCGTGGGCTATCACTACAGGGCAGTTATATGATATTGCGATTGTAAAGCGATGTTATGGAGAATGGGTGTGTTTCATTTAAATAATAGACTTATTGCCAGTTATTTGAACTTTTAACTTGAAACGTCAACAGCTCAGGTGGGAATTTTAAACCAAATATTGGCGTGGTTTGACCGACTCGACCTGTTTTTCTCTCGATCAACTCCCTAAGAATGCTGTAGATAGTTGTTCCAATACGCCTATATGTACTTTTTCATTATACTTTAACTTCAATATCTCCCTCTCAGATGGAAACCTCATCAGATGGTGTATGGTCAATTGAATTGTTTGTTTCATGTTATATGAGAGTATTGATATGTACCCTAGTAGAAATCAATCTAGGCCCTCCTTCGCCCTTTATCTGGCGCTATCGAGGCAGACTAGGCATATCCTCGGCCCTGATATGGGCCAGTGAACTGCCCAATATAATTTTTACCAGGGTATGTTATATAATGGAACTTTGACTTATCAATTTTATATTTCTATGGAACAGAACAAGCCCGATAAACACACGCACGTTTTAAAAACAGTCAATAACCACACGTTGTGAATTAGTGATATTCTTGCGTTGATTCAACGTCAAAATGTCGCAGCAGATCACGTTGTTTTTCAACCATAAAATAACGTCATATCAACGGTTTGAACATCGTTTAAAAGACGTCAAGTATTGACGTGTCCTAATGATGGTTCTAAAACGTCAATTGAATCCAACAAATTATTTTGAAAACTTTTCATTCAATATCGAGAACAATAGTATTTCTGAGTATGACAGAATTTGGAAAGTATGCCACACTATTTACTATCTTGCTCTTTGTTGAAATTTTACCCATTGTTCGGTTTCGTTCGATATTTCTAGCAGAATATATCTTCAATCAAAGTTCAAACCCAAGGTGTTATAAGCACATTTTAAACGCGTGATTCGAACCCGTTCAAAACACGTTTTTTGAGGACGTTACTTTTGAAGATTAGTTTAAATTACACGTCATCAAAACGTAATTCCTGGTCGTCTATTTCCCTATCAAATTTCAACTAAAAATCGACGTTATGAAATCAACGACTGACGTCCGTTTGACAGTCTAACGTTCGTTCAACGTTGAAATAACGTGTGTGTGTGTGTGTTTATTGGGAGAGTTGCAAGACACAGTGATCAAATTCATTTAAAATGTTACGAATCATCGTAAAAACATTCTACATTGACCAAATCGATGCAACAGAATCGTTTATAGAAAAATTACCTAATTTTGATGGATTTCTATGAAATAACGATGAGAATCGAATAGAATTTATTTTTCATAAGAAAGATTGAGATCACTCAATCCATTAAATCCATTTCTGAATTGCCATATTTACAATCAACAAGTCAACACTCTAGATTGATGATGAATCAAGGATGCCCGATGTCCACAGTATTGATACTTCTGTATACAAAATGTATCGAGTTTCTATACATTTTTATAAAATTTTGATTGAAACTTGATACATATTTCACACTAAAGCATCGATACTATAAATATCAGACACGATATATGACAGTACCGTTATGTTTCTATACACTTTTTTATAGAATTCGGCAGAAACTCGGTCTTTTTCTTTATACACACAATATTGATACTGTCGATAAACGCTCATCGCCACTCAAAAAATTGCTTGAAATGCGTGACCTGTGAGAATCTTGAATCGATAAACTTGTACAAATTTGAATTTTTGAAATTCTCAAATCGAATCTTTGATCAAATAAAAACAAATGTAGAAATGGCGGTTAGAATTTTTCCATAGCACAATATCGTGATTATTTCCTTTCTTCTCGGTGAGTTTCTATCGGTACTAACCTAAATCTGATTCGATACTTGAACATCCCTTGAGAATGTGTTCATGAATTGCGCTCTCGACCTTCATTGTACAAAAAAGTTGCATGGAACAAAATGCTCAATCACGTTCAAATTCCTTACTTTCAAGAAGCAATGAATTTTCAAACGAGACGTTTTTGAAAGAATTGTGATGAATTGTGTTTCATTTTTGAGCGATCTTTTTTTGTTCGTCCCATCTGAAAATTTGATATTTTATGAAGAAGAAAAAATATTCTCGTTGGAAAAGAATTCTGAGTGAATTAGAGCCTCAATTCATGTGAAAATCCGATTCCCCATATGAATAACACAGGAAATTGGTTAACTTTGGATTCAACTGGATTTTTTGGTGTTGAGAAAATTTTTTGTTCAAATAAAATGAATATGATTCTTGTGTAGAGCATGAATTTTGCTACAAAAGAGCTCCTATGAGATGAACCTGTACGACCACTGGTTTTGAAGTTACAGAGTTTGAAAGGTAAACTTTAATAAAAATCGACATCAAATCCCTTGTAATTTTTTATTCATTGATCTTACACTGAGAGAAAGGTACCTAGTTGGGACAACTAAATGTTAGTTACTGCAGCTAGATTTTTATTTACACTAGTTAGACTCTAGTTGCGGTGGATAAAAGGCTAGCTGTCTAAAATATGAATACAATGGTTTATTCAATTAGAATGAAAAATATAGTTGTGACAAATAAAATTTAGCTGGCACAACTAAATTTTTATTTACAGTTACTAAATTCACTAGCTGTCGAATATTTGAATAGACCCTTTCTCTCAGTGTACACGGAAAATTAAATGATAACACACATTAGAAGGCTATAGGACACATAAATTCGGGAACTACCAATTCGAATACAGTAATTGAATGTAAATTTCGATATACACTGTTAGAAGAATCTGTCTTAAACTTAACAATACCATTATGAAGTTTTTTACATTAACATTTAATTAAATCTCATACGAAATTTTGTATGAAATTTCATATTTTCATATTACATTTCATGTTTTCTTATTAAATTTAATAATCGTTCTTGAATTTAATATGGAAATATGAAATTTCATAAAATATTTCGTATGAAATTTAATAAAATGTTCATGTAAGAACATGTTAAAACTACGTTCACGAATTTTTGCACATTTTTTTGAATGTATTGAAAGAGTTCAAAATACGCAGGACATGAATGATCTATGATTACCATCAACGGATGCTGAAAAAGACGTTACCGTTTGAGGGATGAACGGCTATAGCTTCAATGAAGTAGTTAAAAAAAGGGAGCTAATAAAAAAGTGAGTAGCTGCCCCAGCTATTTCATTTTGTTGCGTGAATCTGATACACAATTTGATCAATAATTCGCTTTTTTCATCTACCTTAACTCTGATTGAGACGTTGTGATTATTGCACATGAATCCCTATATGTGATAGTAGAATGAGCAATATTGAGCGACACGTGTCGAATGAGTGTAATTTTACAATCGATGATAATATTTCGCTTCGAATGAATTTTCCCATATATCGTTTAATTTTTCAAATAACGCAAACGAACGGTATGAATTTGTGATTCATAGGAATAATTTATGCATCCTATGACACATCGTATTCTGTATTCCTCTGCGATTATTTGATTCATCTACTCCAGAAAATTAGTGAGAAGATCGAGAAGTCGACAGTAAAATTCCGATAATTATTCAATGTGCTCGGAGTTATCGAGAACATCAATTTTTTCCTCATTTACATCAGGGAGTAGGAAACCCGTTCTCCTCATTCGAACAAAAAATATACCAGAATGAGTTTGATGGAATTTAATAAAGATGATTGAACTTCCAAGACCATTAATCAAATTGGATCGTAAGATGAATTGATGCTCTGGGGAGTATTAGAAATATTGTAGAAATTTTAATCATTCAAAATAAAATGTTTTTCCTTCTTTAAACCAACAGCGAGCTATATAAAACTTTTGTAAATAATGTTTAATATTCCGAATAGGAGATCTACAAAAGTTCGACTTCGACATATTGAGAGAGTACGTTTCGCTGCAAGGAGCAAGGAATTACATTTTTTTGTGCACTGTAAAGTAGTTTGAAGTGCTCTGTTGATCCGATGAACTACCATAAAATTGGAATTTGTGATTTTTAAAAGAATATTGCGGTTGGAGATTTCCAATTTCAAAACTTTCAGATAGTCTTTTTAGATTAATGTTGTTTTATCTATTTTATTGAATTTAATGTTGATTCAATCACAATTTTACTTACAATTTTTCTTCTTCGGAAAAGTTCACTTTCGACTAAGTTCAATGTATTGACATCAAATAACTCGACATACAGATAAAAAGATTATAAATACTGAACCCGTATTCAAGTTTTTTTCGCTTATAAGAGATCTCTAAAGGTAGCTCTAAAGTTCCTTCAATTTGCATCCGTGTTAATGAATGAACCAACTTGATGTAGGGAGAACAAAGATCTTTGCTCATGAATTATTAATTATATTGGAAAACACAAGTGAATTAGTCCAACAATTCTTTCCGAGCACGATCTTGAAAAACAATTCATCACCAACACATTGTACACATCACTGCGTTACGTTCTGGCTAATAGTTCTCTTCTGGGTGTTTTAATAAGTGAGCGAGCGAGTGGAGTAATGGGAAAAGAAAAATGCAGATTATAGGGATGATCTCTGCGAACTTAGAATGAAAAATGCATTTCCTACTTCCAGTGTATATTCATTATATTTATTTTGTTCCTTTCCAACAGGATAAATTGTTATAAATGAACCCAAATTCTCATCATTTTATTATTGCTTTTGTTGATTACCCGTGAAAAAATCGTTCAGGCCTAATCATGGACATTTTCCGGCAAAATTCTTCGTGTTCAATACTGACTGCACGTGAGTGAGCCTGATTACATCTGGTCATTCATTTTTGAGCTTTGTCATCGCTCCAAAGGCTTCAATGTTGTACCCACTTGGAAACCCGTGATCAAGCTTAACCACCAGCGATCATGCCAGACAAACCATTCTCGCCCGTGATCATGCAAAATCTCACCGACTGAGGAATATTCACACAAAATGACTGTGTGTTGATTTTTTCATCACGAATACACGTGCTCCATCATGCCAAATCACGCATGATCATGCCTGAAAACTGGAAACTAGAAAATGGGAGCTGCATAAGCACAATACGTAGAAATGATTGACAATGAATTAGTGTTTGATAACATTGTTACAATTTCATTCCTGACGGAAAACTTAGTGATTTTGTATGAATTTCTCATATATAATGGAGCATAATCAAGCGTGATTGGGCGTGATTGGGCATGATTGGGCATGATTAGTCCCCATCACCTGGGTACAAAATTGAGGTCTGATCACGCCTGATTAGGCTTCAGTCATCAGCCGTGATCAGGCGTAAGCAGGCGTGGACAATTTTTTCACGGGTAAACAAGAAACATCTCATGATTACGAAATATTTTAAAATTCATCATGATCATTAGCGTGTTCAATAAATATTTTTTTTGATTCCTCTTTTGGATCACTTCAGAAGATATGTGAAAGGTGTTTTAAGTAACGAATTCAGATACACTCAGAGAAATCTATAGTCATGACAATTGTGTGAGAGGACAACTATTCAATTATAATTTTCCCAATTCTTTTCATAGTTAATGAGACTATATAAATAGTTTCCATCACTATAAACAAGTTAACATTACTGTTCATATAGTTGTGAATACTGAATTTGAATGCTTTTCCTTAAATAGTTGTTCTGACTATTCGAATTTCTCTTAGTGTATAGTTCTGAAGACATTGCACAGAAAGATATCTTTTGAAACGTGCCGGGTGAACGTTTCAAAAATATTCAACTCAATTTTGATACCGTTAGTTACGAGTTGATTGAATGTTGATGGATGGAACCACGTGAATGCGTGGGAAGCATCAGAATTGGAACGGGAAACAGTTTTTGAATAGATTAATAGGTGTTTCGGTTAATAATGTCGTTTTCTTTGCAGAATTTGGGCGTTTATTTACGTAACAATATGAATTATCTTAATAATCAAAGTATTGGCCATCGTTTGCTATGACTTTCTCTCATCTTTCTGGCAAAACATGGATTCCTTGCCAAAAGAATTGTTCATTTTTTGAGGCCAACCATTCATC
This sequence comes from Gonatopus flavifemur, assembly GCA_018340375.1. Taxonomy (NCBI): domain Eukaryota; kingdom Metazoa; phylum Arthropoda; class Insecta; order Hymenoptera; family Dryinidae; genus Gonatopus; species Gonatopus flavifemur. Next base: position 26,461,510 of record JAFFJZ010000002.1, read on the forward strand.
GAGCCAAATTTTCACTTCTTCGTAAGAATGGAAATGTTGTTCTGAAATTCCGTGCTGCATCGATCGAAATAGGTAGTAGTCCGAAGGGGCCAAGTCCAAATACTTTTTCACACTTTTTGCAACATAGGACCGAGCATTATCATGTTGAAAAACGACTTTGTCGTCTTTGTGCGTATTCTGGATGTTTTTCTTTCAAAGCTCTGTTAAATTTTATTAATTGCTGCCGGTACCAATCGCCAGTGATCGTTCCACCAGGTTGCAGCAGTTCGTAATACGCAGCTCCCCTATTATCCCACCAAATACAAAGCAAAGCCTTTCCATGTATGTTGCCCACTGGTTGTGATATTGAAGGCTGGCCTGGGTCTACTCATGATTTTTGTCGCTTTGGGGTATCAAAGTAGATCCACTTTTTATCACCGGTGATGACTCGATGCAAAAAACCTTTTCTTTTCTGCCTGGTAAGCAGAATTTCACAAATGGTTTTTCGTCTTTCAATTGATATGGACCCCATTTCCCTACCTTCTGGATCTTTCCCAATGCATGTAGCCGTTTTGAAACGGTGGATTGGGCAAAATTTGATGCATTTGCCAATTGCTTCAACGTTTGACTAGAGTCTTGATTCAATAAAGCTTGCAAATCTGCATCTTCAAACTTTTTGGCTGACCTGGACGCTCCTTGTCTTTTACATCGAAGTCACCAGTTTGAAACCGTTGAAACCATCGTTCACAAGTTTTTTGGGTTATAAAATGTTCACTATATACTTCAATCAACAATCGATAACTTTCAGCAGCCGTTTTTTTCAAATGAAAGAAGGTTATTAAACTTACCCACAAGACGATTTTTTCTGGTACGTAATTCGACATTCTCAAAGCTATAAAAACTATGTTTTTTGCACCCTGACATAGACATCATTTGTTTGTACCGACAAACATATTAGTAATATCGTCTCTTACCGAAATCGACATAATTAACCGAAACACCTATTAGTAACAGTAAAACTTTGACTCTCACACAAAATCCGAAGGAAATTCAAATATGATCATTGTCATTGCTTAAAAATGAGTTCAATTAAATTTCACAATTTTATTCTTGAATCGTTAGATCATTAAATAGAAAGGAAATCGAATATCGAATCATCCCTCCTTATCTTATTTCTATCTATGCTCTTCTCATTCGCATCCTGATAGATTGAATCTTAATGAACATAGTATTGGAATTCACCCACATGCTTTCAAAATACAACATCAAATGAAGGTTTCCTTACAAAATTCTGATTTAAGATTCAAAATATATGATGTACTAGTTCGAGACAACATTAATTGCTTTCCTGAAGGATGTTTCAAATAAGCGTTCGATAATTTACAACACATCATCAGATGAAACTTCCCACACGCATTATCATCAAATATTATTCCGCTTTTTCCTATTTTCAATGAGGTCTTCAATTTAGGTATCATAACAATTTCAGCATTGCTATTGCTTCATACATTTAAAGTAATTGAAAGTCGATGATTCTCCATCTCATCTTTACTCGAAAAGACATTTACTTGATTCAAATGAAATTCTGATTAAAGAAAAACGTTCTCAATCCATTGAGGTTCGGATTGAATTGCTCACCGACATCCTGATGTGATGTAGGAATTCTGCAAATTTATCTTGGAATGAAATTTTCACTTATAAGAAATCGTTTTTCCTACTACTACTGCGATATTAGAAAAATCTGTCTGAGACTTCATTGGAATATTATGGAGTGTTTTACATGAACAGTTTATTAAATTTCATAATGAATATTGACTTCAATAATATCATTCTCAATAATAGAGGAGTGCTCTGGTCAATTTTTCCACTAGAAAACTACGACACCGGAAGAAAAATATATTACTTTTCCTTATTTTGCTTACTAAACCAGAAACAGGAAGGTTTGTAAAATGGACTTTTACGCAAAAATACGGGAGATTATGAATGAATAACTGAATTTTACTATACGCTTTATAAAATTTAACGTTCAGTGTTTAAAATTTTAATCCCATCTATTACGTTTTCTACAATATTCGTAATATCCCGTATTTTTATGTACAAATTCATTTTACAAACCTTCCTGTTTCTAGTTTACCAAGAGAGATATCAAAAATTTCGTATGTTTCCGAGCGGTTTTTTTCTTCGTGTAGATCGTTTCAACCGTTTTTCGTCAATGATATTTAATTAATTATACTAAACTTTGGATCAAAATATTCAGAATTAATCAAATAATCCGGGTCTGGTCTGTTCATTGTTTATCTAAATCATTATTATCAATTAGAACGAAAATTCGCTATACAAGCCAATTGGAAATTCTTCATTCAGTTTTGTTTATATCATAACAAATATAAGCAGTGTACAATTATTTCAAGACCAGAACCGGCTTCTCTGATTTATTCTGAATTTTTTTACCTGAAGATCATTGTAATTAATTGAATATCAATAATGTAAAACGGTTGAAACGATTTAGTAGTTTTCTGGGGGGGAAATCGACCAGGAGACACCCTTGAGAACTTTTTTCCTAATGTTAAGGAAGTTTTTCTTGATTTTAATAACATATTTGTGAAGTTTGATAAACAATTGTTACATTTCAGATAGCAATTTTCAAATTCTCACCATCAATATTCAATTTTTGAACTATTATCAAATTCAATATGGAAATGCAATATTTCATGAGGAAATTCGTATTAAATTTAAGAATTTTTCTAATAGTGTGTGAATGTTGACAATACCAACATGGACCCTGTTACAAATAATCTATAAAATCTCATTGACGAATGGAAAAATGAACAGGTTTCAATGGAATTCAATGAGATTTAATCAGAAATTTCGCGATTTGTAATGGGATTTAATATTAATAGAAATATTCCTACCTGGGGAGCTTCAACTATTGTAATTGGAAAGAAATTCCAATTTTTCAACCTTGGATTTGAAAGTAATCCTTACTTCACTGAGAGAACAGATATCTTGAAAAATACCATAATTTATGGATTTTTGGCGTTGGTCTGACCCGAGTCATAATATTTACGTGAACGAACCTCTAAAAGTCCCATAATTTCTTGGACTTTCATAAAGAAGTATGGTACCTTCTTCATAAAAGTTCCAGCCATTATGATGCTTTTAGAGGTATCTTCACGTAAATATTTTGACTTGGGTCAAACCAACGCCAAAAATCCATAAATTATGGTATTTTTCAAGAAACCTTCTTCTCCGTGTTCCTCCCAGCGGAACTAAGTTCACGTTTAGTACGTGCCAAACGTCTAACAACTGACTATGAATTAGAGGGAACATAAAAAAAAGTGTTCGGGTGACCCAAAATGACCGTTATTACGCGTTGTTCTTAGTATAACATTCTTAACCTATTTAACAATCATATATGCATCACAAGACACGATTTCGGGTGTGCTGAAAAACCTCCAAAACTTTTATATCATTTTCTGCAATCATCCATTCATCCGCAATCTACGATATATCAGCTCTGCACATGTCATTATTCGATTACTTCCAGAACCTTCAGAACAAAATCATGGAGGCTTGAATATATATAAATCAACAAATTTCAAAAGAAAGTGGAATATCGATTCAATGCTTGTTATATTGACAAGAGGTGTTTGTTGCATACATCCAGTCGAACCTCATTAATTTGAACCTCTTCAAATCGAAAATCTCAAATAAAAAATCGAAGCAGTATACTTTTCCCCTTCCTCCGTAGCTCAACAATTTTATAATTCTAAAGAATTTTCTCTACCCTTGAGATTCAAATTAACGAGTTTCAACTGTATACGCGAAAGGAAAAACATGCATGATGAACAATAACGCACGAAATACTCTCATTCGAGTTAAATTACGTTACACGTTGTGGATGGACTGAAATTAAAACCGATAATCCAAACTGATATTTTGTTGCTGTTGTTTCAATATCATTTATGCTCGTACAAAACTTATTTGGAAAATGCAATTTCAAAGACAATCATTAAAAAAGATAACAATCCCATTAATTTGGTCTCCAACCAAACCATTTAACTGGATTTCAAACCCTGCGATCGATACAATTTTCCTCCGATGCACAAATCTTTCAGATTGGTGCATTGAAAGCATAAACTGATATGAAATTCTTTCGGATCATTTTACTTTGATGTAACGGTATACAATCCTTGTCATATGATTGTTTGTATCGAGAAACGACAAACTCAAACGGAAATTGAACACTCCCTCCCACTTGAATGACATTTTCAGCAAACAACGAGCCATCTTGAAGTTCACAGTGCGCCACAGCGACACCGGAAACTCCCGACACAGAGAAAAACCCTTTCCCCGTTCATCGCATTGAACTGGGAAGAAGAGAAAAGAAAGGGAGAAAGAAGGACAAATCCGTATTAGAGATAATACGGCTGTGGTGGAGGTAGTTATTTGACGACGCCGACGCCGACGTTGTATGACGTCACAAACCAGGCCGGGAACGTTGCGGAAAAACGTTGTCATGACGACAACCACTGACGCTACCGTCGTCTCACTACCGCTGTTCCTCCTATCGCCACTACTACCCTCTCTCCTTTATTAAAACCTGGTTCTCCCACCACCGCTTTCACCACCGTTAATCACCACCCCTGTGGAACTCTTTCTTAATTTACAGTATTGCAAAGAAGATGTCTTTCATCGGTAAGACTCCCTCTGCGTATTGTGTTACGTATAATTAAATATTGCTCTCTATGATAAAAACTTACGAGAAATCGTGAAGTGTGTTTCATACTTGAAAAAAATATTCTGCATATCACATTTATATCTTTTTATAATATTCACACGGATATCATTGTTCTTTTTGAATATAATAATATACAAATACATGTATTCAACATTAAATTCTTTTAACATAGGATTTCAATAATTAAATATTCAATCATGCTATCTCATTATCAACAAAATCATTTTTCTCAAAATGAAGTAATAATACTGTACTTCATCACGCAACTATTATAGTCTCTGTAATTACAGAAATTGGAATGACGTCATATGTGAATATATGAAGAATATTATACAGGATGTTTCCAAATTTATTACAGCACAAAGTAGAATTTATATTTTTTTTTTTCAGGGACGGTATACTTGAGCATTAGTGAACCTTCGTTTCGAGTCTCGCATGACATCGGTGCAATATTAAAATTGTAACGAATCCAAGAAATTCCTTTCGTGATTAGAAAAACATATTTTCCACGTCAGAGTTCTGAATAACCGAACTCATTGCTGCACTTTAATACTGCATTTATGAATAATTCTAAAAATTCTTTGAAATTGATGCGATTTGAAATATGGATCTCAATGATATCCATGCGGAATATAAATTCTTGTTGAATTCATAAAAATAACTACCACAACTGATAGGTTCAAATTCAATTCATTGAGAATAATCACAAAGGGAGTTAGAATTTGGCACTACGGTTCGCTCCCTGCCACAGAGAAAGAAAAAATAACAATAATATTTCTGGATTGACAATAAAATATTGTTATATATCAACCCACAATAAATATCGTTGAAATATGACCGTCACTATTGCTCACCTGGCAACAATATCATATTGTCAACATTATTAACAATTTAAATATTTAGTTTTGCAATATCATGTGGTTATATCAATAATTCTATATTCAACTATTTAAAAAATATTACTTTTGACTGAGGGACAAATTTCTCATCCGAATTTATCTCCGCAAACATTCTATCACGATATAGTTTGATTCATATGTGAAGAAAAGGCGATTGTAAGGGGTCATCCATAAACTACGTGGCCAATATAGGGGTAGGAAGGGGTAAGATGAAATGCTACGTTAGGCTACATGGGGGAGAGCGGTGGGTCGGTTCCAAGCTACGTGGTTTTTGATTTATGTTGCACTTGCAAGAAAATTCTATATAAATATCCAGAAAAATGATCCATTCGAATATAACCCAAATATATATTTGATTCGATCAAATAAGATTCTTCTTCATTCAAGTAAATTTCATTTGAAATGAGAGAAATTTTATTCCAATAAAATAAATCTTTCATTTCAGTGAATTTCAATTTTATTAGGGTCATATTTAAATAAAAATTCATTTGGATGGAATTAATTCAGTTGAACGTGAAAAACTACGCTCCCACGTGTGGGGGGGGGGGGAGTCAAAAAGTTGCAAAAATAGGGCCACGTTGTTTTTTGGACGGTCCCTAAGTTCTAACGTTGGCAAGTTGCCTTAGCGAGATTCGAACCCAGGTCCTCCGAGTGGAAAACAAACCCTGTATCACATCAGCAGATTTCCAAGATGACAACTAAGTACTTGAATTGCCATTTATGGTAATCCTCGACTTTGTTCAGAGTTAACGATGAAAATACATTCAAAACAAACATAAAATTGTGCCCATTGAATAAATTGATTAGGATTTAAATTACAAGAATTTTTTCAGAAATGAATGAAATTCATCAAATTTGTTTGTGAAACTCATGTAAGGTTTGTTACTCAATCAGATATTGATATTGATTGTTATGTTCGTGAATTCAAGGAAAACTTAATCGAAGAAGGGTTTGTAGAAGAATGTATATCACTCAGATATCATTTTCAACTGTCTCCTGAAGTGGATCAAAATAATTTCTCACGGGAATAATGATACCACTTTATACGTTCAAAATATATAGCTGTTTTGACTGTAAATGGGTGTTGTTACGACAATTTTTGTGTCAATTCTGTGATACTTATTGTTGTCACTGCTTCATATTCAATATAATTCTTGTTAACAAAACAATGTGCTGTTGCTGTAAGAACAACAAATTATTGCATAACCAGCAATAAAATGTTGACAATTCTGATATTGCTGGTTCCACCATACACATTTTTCTCCATGTGGGGAGCTCTTACATTGATAAATATTTCTAAAAGTGCTCTCATAAGCACTTTACTAGTTCACTTTACTTGGAGCATGCAAAGTGAGCTGATTGCGTCTCATAACATATAAATATATTCATAGTTGTGACATATAAATTCATTCCCAGTCAAATCAATATGAAAAAATCGATATGAAAAAATGATAAAAATCAGCATCTACGAAGGAATTTCAAGAGTATCAATTAATATTTCGTGTTTTACGATATGTTTCTTCACAAGTTCAAGATGTTTCACGAAACTTTTTCAAGTATCTCTTATAATTCTTCTTACCTCTGAAATTTATCGCCCATCTCTACTTTCAAACCTCTTGTTCACTCCATTTGACATTTTTATGAAACTCTTAGACATCTGAGAGGTCCAAAATAGTGAACGAAAAAACATGAATAGTTGCAGCAACTACTCGAATAGTCGATTTTCGACCATCTACTCAAGTAGTTGCTGCAGCTACTTAATTAGTAGTCAGGACAAGTAACACGTTAGCTGCCTCAAGTAACTCAAAATACCTCAGGTATTTACGTTAGTTAGTGCAACTTGTTACTTGTCCTGACTACGAAGTAGCTGCAGCAACTCCTTACTCCTTTCAGGACCGTAAGATCACGACTGTTAGTAGGGAGGAATAACGGAAATTTCCTTGATCTCAACCCCATTGAGTAAAATAAATTTGTGACATTACCATTTTTAGCTCCTGTATTTTAGCAGATACGGCAAGTCACACATTTGAGCTTATCGTCCTAAAAACAAGGTTCCGTCCTCAATTTGCCAGGGCGAATATCGAATATTTCATCACAAATCATTGCTGAAATTGAAAATTCAAAGGATATTTGCAAAATATCCTCTACATGATTTTGAGAAGAACATTTTGATATTAGTATCTTACTGATAAAATATGGATAAAATGATAATTTCCAAAATCTCATTAATTTGTTGAGTTTTTTTTATTACAAATATATATTCTCTCAGCAACAAACAATCACAGTACATACTGAAACCTCCTTTGAGACAAACCATAATAAAAAGAAATTCACCGGATATACTTTTCATGAAAAATTTCTCAACCCACAGCAAAAAAAATAATTTATCTGACCGAATAAACTGAAGTTAGTTGTGAAAATTAGTTCCGAGTAATAAAAGCTGTAGTAAAGGCAACTTCAAATTAGCAACAGCAACTAAAGCCAGAGAAATTAAATTTGAATTTAGTTGAGCCAACGCCCGTTTTAGTTATCCAAATATCAACAACTGTATTTAGTTGCTGGAACTAATTTGGAGTAAGGGTAACTAATTATGTTTTTCGGTGCATGGCAAATATATGTGCCCGTGGTTCTGAGAGGCTTAAATAAAAAATCGACCATTCAAGTAGTTGCTGCAATTATTTCTTTTTTTCCCGTGTGCATTTAATGAGCGTATGGAATCATTCAATGAATTTTCCGTCAATTAGCAAACATCGTTCAAATATCAATAATTTTTTCCTATTGAAACATATCTAGGCTGTATTAATTGTTCAAAAATTTCATCACATATAGAAAGATATATGAATTCTCATGTGTATGGCAATATCGCCTGAACGAAACTATTTCATTATTCAAAACAATTGAAGTTTGAGAGGGTCAATACTCTATTCGCAACCAAGCAAGTTTTGCGCTTTTCTTCTCCAGGGAGGTCCGCAGGAAGTATTTATTCAGAGCGAAAGTGTATAGAACAGTTAGATAACAAGATTAAACTGGCCAGACAAGAGGCTTTGCGTATAAACCGTTTGATTGATCTTTTACGTCGAGGCATTGTTCTTTCGATTAGATTAAGAAGACATATGCATGAGTTTCGTTCGCAAGTATCACACCTCGAACGTGGATAGGCCAGGCCTGTTGAAGCGGAAGGCGATTAATAAAATAAGTGCACTGGCTGCCGCTCGGAAGAAGCAGAAGAGTGGAAGATAATTCGAGAAGGAAAGAATACTTGATGAGCTCAACTCCGGTTCTTCTCAGATTTTCTAAACTGAAAGTAAACCCCTGGACGATATGCGAATCGCGAATGTTCAGAACTCTCTAAAATCTTTGGAGTGAGATTTCACTCTTCAGCCAGCCAGAAGTGAGCCTGTCGAATTTTTGAGTGAAATTCCACTGTTTTAGAAATTCACAACCACTTCGACGCTAGAGTGAATTTTTCACTCTAAAAGAGTGAGAGATCACTCGAAACGAGTGAAAATTCAACTCGAAGCGGACAGGCTCACTTCTGACACTTGGTGGAGTGAAACGTGCGATTTTTCACTCTCTCAGATTTAGAGAGGATATATAATTGAACTTATGAGACAATCGAAAGCATCTAACATACTATTGACAAAAGTTATAGAATCGATTCAAGAATTGTGAATTCCAGGGGATCTGTTATATCATAGTCGACCCAGAAAGTGCGGAAAAAATTTATAAGAAACTGTAGGGTAATACAAAATACAATGCAGAATTGTTCGTTCGTGCGAGGACGATCGATCGATCACTTGTTTGCCATACACCTTCGCACTGACCAATAGCTCATTTTTTCTATTATGATAATATATTTCAACATTCCTATCCTACTAAAGAAAATTTTATGGAAAATTTATATTGAGTGCTTATCGATTTATATACATTATCTATCGAGACTTGATACAAAGTTCGTAAAAAACGCATGAATACTGTCAACTGTCAATAACTGACATACAAAGAGAACATTACATCTAAAATTACTATATCAGTTGATGTTTATGTATTATATTGGGAATAAGGAAGAAAATTGTGGTGTTTTTTATATTTAATGAATGAAAATATAACAATTTTCAAAGTAAATTCCAATATAGTTCACGTGTAGTTTCAAGTGCGGTATTCTCTTAGCCTTTCTTGAATAAAATGAACCCTCAATGTTTGCTTGATCTCAAGATTGAACTTGATATTTGTCACCCTGCATTTCTTGACATACATTTCAGTATTGATTGATGCAATACCCTGAATACTTCTAATCTTGTGCTGTAGAAATCAATCCAAACATCTCAGTGGTATAGTGATGTACTTGAAATATTATTTCCTTTAGATACTTATCATGTCTCGCGGATGTCCTTCAGGACGGGAGTAAAACAACAGTTATATTAATAATTGCGTAGATAAATGGATAAATGGACGGATGATGAACGAGTACTAACGAAAGAAGAAAGCATGAAACACCTGTTGCTTTCTTTCTGCTCACCCATTTCTCTATTACTCAATGTATATATCCATTCTCCATCCAACTGGCCTTTGATCCTTCTTACTTCACTTTCTTTCGAATTTTCAGCCAGATTTTGTCGAGGATCTACACATTGAAAAATTGCTGTAATATCAGATAGCGTGGACTTGTATAAATCCTATTTAATATTGAAATAAATGCAACCTGAAATGGTGTTCAATTCACCACAGGATGATGTTGACATTAATCTAAACTGCCTCGTTAAACATGAATTTTTTTCCATTGTGCGGTGGGTTGAAAAAGTATTCTTTCATTCTTGTATTTTTATACGATTGTACAAAACTGTGACAACAATCTATTTGCTATTACAACAATCTTGTTAGCTATGATAGCAACTTTTCAAGCTGTGGCAGCAAAAAATATTGACTTCTTCAGCAAAATTTGCTAGAGAAGCACACATTTTTTGCTGCCACAACTGAAAAATCACTGTCGTAGCTAACAAGATTGCTGCGATAAATAATTTGCTGCTCCAACCAAAAGGACCCAGCAAAAATAGATTCCGCTGTAACAGCAAATTTCTTTTTTCTGCATGTATAATTTCATGCATAATATTTTGTTTACAATAGAGGATATACGAAGATTGTATAGAATTTATTCACGAATAAAGAGACACTTCATCCTCACTTTTTCAGTATTTGATAATAATTCTTCGTAAGTTCAGTTACAATCAATTTGACCAACATTTTCTAGATATTCAATTTAACGGTGTAAAATGTCTTCACAAAAAGAAACATTTTATCGATTCTGCCTTCAATATAAACTGCACCGTACCAATGATGGAAAGTTTAAAAATAATAAAGATTAAAATGTTCAGTATAGATCATAGAATGACGTAAATGATCGCCAACTAACGGTTTTTCTTACCACGGAGTAATATAAATAAACCAACTTATGAAAATCGATCCAACGGATATTTTCGATATTTAGATTCAGTAACTAGAATTATTCTCTTCTTGATAAATAAATAAGCGATCGATAAGCAAAAGAATGTCAAAGGTTACGATGTCCTCTAACCATCCGAGCTTTGACTAAAACGGTTGGAAGCTATTTAGAAATGAAACAGATCTATGAAAATATGATAATTTTATTGCTTTCATATAGTAACAAAAAACAATGTACTTGCGATAACGAATCATGTAATTACTATTGTACCGCGCAATCCATCTCACGCAAAACAGGTCATGGAATAACAATAGAACCACTTCCCGTCATTTTCAACGCGCATTGATTTGTACTGAATAACTTTCGATCAGCAAGAAAATACCATGAGAGAATAGCGTTGACGTGTCTTCTCTACTGTAAAAGTATTCTTAATATTTCCAATCACATAACTTCCATATCAGGGGGAGAAATTATTGTATGACTAATCGAGTATCCTCTTTCAAAACTATGCTCTTTTCGAAGCGAAATTTGTTTACTCGAAGAAAAAAGATGACTCAAAGTGGTTACAAAAATATTCAAAGATCTCTCCAACATTTTGAGTCAGAAATACGTGTCCCGGTATATACTGAGAAACCACTTTCTTAGAAATCCTACAATGATTCAATCCTGCACGCAAAGAATGATAAGAAATTTCTCTGAATTTATTCAATAAAAAACACATTCCTTCACACGAGGAAGGAAACTGAAAAATTCCGAAAGAATGAATATCGATGGAAGTTTTCTTCCACTGATTTCCATTTTCTCATCCAAGCGTGAATGAAAAAAACAGATATTAGGAAATATTAATCTGAACAAGAAGAATTTTAGCGGAAGAATGAAAGAGATCAATGCATGAGCAACGTTGGTATCGACGCTATTGCAATACCAGGGACTTTCTGTGGCATATCATCATGCTATCAGTTCTATTTCGGTATTGGCGCAATTCTTCTTCTCTCCAAATTCAATAATTTCTCAACAGTGTTGATTCAATATTTATCCGAAATTGTGTATTCACAATTTTAATTTCAGAAATCTAAAATTTCAGGTTTAGTTGAAAAAAAAAACGACTCTGCGTGTATCAAGAATTATTCATTGACATAGAAGTATAATCTGAGATTGGTATGATGGTGATTATTTCCATGCAGGGATTGACAGGACTGGAAAGAAAACCCAAGCTTGTCCCAGGATTGGCACGTGTATCAGGAACAAACCTCCGTTAAAAATAATTTGACCCATGATGATTGGTTCCATGATTGTCCCGCTGTTTGCAATGGATAGTTAGACATGGGACATTTGTTCGTATCTTTGGAATGACCATTGCACTTGGTACAAGCTTGGCACAAGCGTGAAAATCAAGCTTTCGTTAGGATGATTATTCAAGCCCATGTTGTCCACATAAGTGGCATAATGTTTTCAATGAGTGACCGAATTCCGAGTTCACAATGGATAAAGACTCGTGCATACTTATCGGGCCGAGACCAGTCCAATCTCCTCCCCATAATTGGCCCCACACTCCAGTTTCACACACTAAGATAGACATATTTGATCTCAGTAAGAATAAAACTTGACTCAATGGTAATAGGCTACTTTTAAATGTGATCATACACAGAAATCAACTGATCTTGAAGAACTTTCTACAAGATTTCAAGATGTCTTTCCCATGCAGAGATTAACAAGACTGGGAAAACCCCAAGGCCGTCCCAGTCTCGGCACTTTTATCTGTCGTTTTAAGATGAGTCATGTACGGTATTCTGAGGGAGAACTTTGAACTGAAATATGGATCAAATCACTCTTTTCATCAATATCTGTGATGAAAGAAGCATTGTTTGATGCTTGGCGCATCATTTGGATTAGGCTGGAACAAACCATTGGCCCAAGCTCGTCCTGATTCTATCATTCTCAAGGCCTGGGCCAAGTTTATTGAATTTTTCAAGACAGGTCTTGTGCCAGGCTTGGGCCATGATTAGTCCATTGTTCCATACACACATGGGTTTTTAAATGTTATGAAGCTGAGACTGGCAGCCGTAGAGCTAGCAGCCGATTGTTGTGATTTTTAATTGAACATTGATCACTTCAGAGGTCGATTACATCCCATGTGAAGATTTAGCGATTCCGCCAATGTTGGCCACCGGCAATGGCTTGGGCCAAGCGTAGCAGCGAAGCGTAAGGGATTCATATTGGGGGTACGCTGATTGATGATAGATGTAATATCTATTGATGTCAGTTTATCCCAGCATTGGTTGAAAACTGAATCAAATTTTATAGGAAAAGTTTTTTTTCAGCCAATCATGGCAGAACCATCGGATCAAACCTACGACAAAGTTGACGACCTTCCACCACCGTCGCCTCAGGCGTCAAAATTGAGGCTCGTTAATTGCTGAAACGATGTTATCATTTCAGTCATCAATCAGGCTTTTTCCTGAGGCTTCGCCAATGCTCGTCAGGGCTGAATCAATCTTACACCACTGGTAAATTTTCACATGGGATAGCGTTCCAGTGAACATTTCAGATGCTTGAACTTTTAATAAACCTTTTGAATAAAAACCCACACAGCATTTCAGTTCTAAAAGATATCTCAAGCCAAATTCAAGAAGTCTTATACAAGCAACATGAAAAGATATCTTCAAGAGATCTGAAACAGTTCTCACTTCTAAGAAGAAGTAACGGAAGAAACGTTTTATATCTTTTAGATGTCTTTTAGAAGTAAGAACTGTTTCAGACATCTTAAGGAGATCTTTTCATGTTGCATAAGACTTCTTAAACTTTTCTGATCAGTTCCTCAAGATATCTTGAAGGCCAAAAGTGCTGTGTGGGAAGTTATGATGATCGGCTATTAGCTCTCTAACTGCCAGTTTCAGTTTTATAAAACGTTCTGCAACAATTCATCACACTGAAAACGTTTTGTAGGATTTCAATAAACATTTCGAGCCGAAAAAATGTCTCCCAAGATTATTTTCTAAAAGATATTTTTTAGACAAAAGCCACCTCTCAGTCATCTAAAAGAGCTGTAAAAGATATATTTTGGATAACCTTGAAATACATCTTTTCGACGTCTTTTTGTTTTATTGAAATGCGTTAAGAGCATTTCGAAGTCTCGATAAATCCCTTTTCTCGAAGACGACTGAATGGATCGAAAAATAACCAGTTCATGCATCTTCTCGATGATTCACAGAAGTTGCATCGACTCCTTATTTTTTTGTGTGATCAGTCGTTTTTATGAAAAACGGGGGAAGAGATTTGGCATTCCTTGGGATTTTGAAATGCCCTTAAACCTGTAAGAAAAGGTTGTATGAAAGATTTCAGTACAATTGAAAACAGAAGAAAATTTCTGTTTCCCTTTGTCTTGGATTTTATCCAATTTCCCATCATTGAGAATGCATTCTTATGATTATCAATCACATTTGAAAAGAATAAATCTCATTCTATTCACATTTATGCATCAATACCGTTCAATTGGAATCAATGAAAGATATCAAAATACATTATTCTCTCATTAGCTCTTTCAAACCATTTTACTGCATATATTTTCATAAAACTCCCGAATAACTGCAGTTTCTAAAATGTAGAATCGGATGAACACGTAAATCATTGCATGAATCTTTCGTTGGTGAATTTGTGAATTTGTTTTTCACAAATTAATGATCAAATCCATGGATAAGTTCATTTTGTTTTCAAGAAAAAACATCCCCAATTCTTATTGAGTTTTATGAAATATTCATGGGAACTTGATACATTTCTCACAACCGAAAAATCCAGTCTATATATAATTGAGATGACATTGACGATAAAACGTGGAAGAATATGATCTTGAAAGAATTATTTCATCGTTCGAAATTATTCAGTTCTGACAGAAATAATTTGAATATTCTTCGAGTTTCCAATATTACATTCCAAGAATAATTCCAGAGTTTCTTATGCTCGATTTTGGATATTTTTAAACGAGAGAAAAATCCGCCAGACAAGGTGGGATCCCCTTTAAGGGGATCATCTCGTGTGAAGGCTGATTTTTTCAGCTTTTTGTGGAATTTTTTGTGACGAACAATGAAAACACACACGCTTGAACTACATACTATATACTTAGTTACATTTCCAGAGTGTGTTCATATATTTTAGAATTAAAATTGTTATAACAATCAGAGTTACAGCAGTTTCAATACACCCATGACGAAAAAATGTTAATAAACGACGGATAGAAATACAATCCACTTTTATTCGTTTCAATCCTATTTTTGTATCCATCGGCAAATTTTTATCCGAATCTATACAGTAAAAACTGAAACTTACTTTCAACCTTAATATCAGCTCATTTTAAGATGCGTCCAAAACTAGAGCTATTTCAGGTGAAAGTAAGCATCCAAAACAAATGCCGACACAATGGAAAAGACTGAATTTCAGTCAAGTTTTCAAGTAAGATGCAGCCACTTTCGGTTGAACTTTTTACAATCTGCGTTTTTACCAGGGGCTCGCCACGATTCCGCAAGTTCGGGTTATTAGAAATCAAAAAACCAAACGACATTTCCATATTTCAAGTACTGGCTATGGAATGGACTAGGATTATTAAAAAATATTAAAAATTGAATAATTAACATAGTTTTGGAAATTAATTTTTCCAAATTTCATGGTTTTGTTTGATTATTCTGGCACGAAGAAAAAAAAACATTCCAGAAGTTTTGCATTATCCCAGTAAATGCGATGACGATACGTATGCCGAAGCTACTATAGAAGTTTCAAAGCAGTCAGTCAAACCGTTTTTGAAATATCGTGGCGCCCAGTTAGAAAAACCTGGTTTCGAGGAAAACGCGTTTAAAAGTTCAAATACGATTGAAACTATGAAATTTGCTATGCCTGGGGTATAAAGAATACCTCTTTCGTTCTCCAGAAAGTTCCGTAAAGTAGCGATTTTTGCAAGAAAAATTTGTTTTTCCTAACCCATCACACGGGGTTGACCCCCTTAAAAAATTTCGTCTGAAACGCTATAAAACCGGACAAAAAATCAACACAATTTCAATCCATTCCCTTCCGATTTGACGTGGTTTTGTTTTCTCTTCATCAGAAAACTACAATAAATCCTCCACAATCTTCTTCGTGCATGATAAAAATATTTATTGATTCAGATGTTGAAAAATTCTTTTCTCAATTTTAAAGACTCATCAAGTCATAAAATACGTTAAATTTCAGAGTAGTTTCTTTAGCGTGATGAGAGCGAAAAAAGAACTTGGTACATACAAGTTTCGACTTTATCATTATCGCTTATGTATAATGCGAATGATCGATATCATGGCTCGACTCGTGAGTTAGCTATTTCAAATGGAATCGTATGCGGGTCCTATTGACCCAGAATTTTAGCGTACAAAGAAAAGTCGTGTCACGAGATACAGAAACACGCGCTTCGATACTTTCATACAACATTATAATATTCCAAATATCATACCTGGTTCTCGCATTCATAAACTGTTCTTGTATTTTACCACTCATGAAATCATGTACAGAATAATGCAGATACCCATTTCAGTTAGGAAACTTCATCTGTTGGCTCGATTACTCAGATTCAGTGACAGATTTTGAATATTCAGATGTTATTGAGGTTTGAATCGTTTATTGAAACGAATAAGCAATCGAATGACACAATATTGAGCTGTTGAAAACCGGGTACCTCAATATCTCCCTGATTAGTGCTTCTTTCTGACAGCTAACGCTTGGACTAGTAGCCCTGGATATTTTGAGCAGTTGGAGAGAACAACAGCATCGATGCAACGTTCTTTCTCACTTTTGTTCAAAGTTTTCTGCGAAAAAATGGTCAAAGTTCTTGCATTTGCGTAGTGAGTTCCAAGTCTCTCAAGAAAGAGGCACGTACATACTTCAATTGAGCAGGTTTTCCTGAGTATTTTCATTTCTTATGAATTCGCCTAGAGCAACACATAATCTATCGGTCCAAACCGTCTTAACTTACATCCAAATACTTTTATCTTCAGCATTTTGCATTTTTAACGGATCTGAGAAAGTTGAGTGCGTTACGTTGTTTTGGCAAATTAAAGGATCTCCCAATGAAGGACCAAATTATTCGTGGAATTCATGATTCAGAGCTGAACAATGAGGTCTTGAGAGAAGATAATCTGGACCATAAGGAATTTGTAGATATTTGTTAAGCAACAGAATTGGCAGAAGTTCAAGTGAAGGAAATTAACAGTATAGAACATCAAGTGCATGCAATCAAAACGGGATCTGAAGAAAATAAGAAAATACACTACCACAAAGTAAGGGGACAGTATATTCATTAAAGCGTGGGAAAAAAGAAACCATCCACAACGGAATACGGAATAAAACCGCAACAGGAGCGGCAAATTAATCACCAACGGTCATGTTGAAAATGTGGGCGAATACATAACATGTGTGAGTGTCCAGCGTTTGGTAAAATTTGTGCGCAGTAAGGTAATCAATGTTTTAGAAAGTATAAATAATCATTGTCAATATGGTAAGCAGTTCTCTATCAGCAATCCAAGTGAATATAAACCCGGGGAAAAAATTAGATCTGGCCAAATCTAAATGGATCTATTGAGATCTGAAAAACTGCAATTTTAGCTGGTGTTCGCTAACACATATGTTCAAATTTGAATTCAAACATCGAAATATATCAGGAAATTTGTGGTAATTGAACCATCAATTGCTCATCAAAATTAAATGTGATCTTCAATTCAGATCTAACGGGATCTACACAGATCTAACCAGATATATTGAGATCTGAATAGATCTGAATCTGATCTTGTGAGCTAAAATTCGGATCTACTCAGATCTGATGAGATTTAAACAAATATAATTCTTTTCCCCACACGGAAAACAAAGTTTAGCTGTATCCGCTAAATTTTAGCTGCTGCAGCGGGTTATCTAGCTATGATAGCTAAAATCTAGCTGATACAGTTGAACATTTTTTTCCGTATGGGAAGATATTGGTCCATATAGAACCCCATACAGGAATCATTAGGAATCCATGAGCACGCACTCATTTTCATGTAGGTTTTCATCAGTGCCGGATGAATGATTATCGAGGCCCCTGGGCGCTTGAGCATATGAGGCCCCTTCTAAGGAAATTTTCTTAAGGTATTCTCTTTTTTTTAACTTTGAAAAATTTAAGGCCCCCCCAGGAGCTCGAGGCCCCTGGTCCAGGCCCATCTAGGCCCATACATTAATCCGGCACTGGTTTTCATAGGTTGTTAAAAAATTGCAGACGATACCCTGGGAAAATGAAGTGTATATACAAAGCGCGAAGGAAGCGTATACGAAGCAAAAAACGTTCCAATTCCCTCTTCCTCAAACGTGTGATGCTTGCTTACTGTGAAGTGATGATATCTCACGTTCCGTATACGCTCCAAGCGTATGCGAAACCTACCTATTCTGACTTCAAATAATATTTTTAAGCATTCGATACCACTGAGGACTCCATGGTTCAATGGATAAGCCCCTCGTCTTCCGCGGTGGAGATCACTGGTTCGATCTCACTATCGGATTCAATTTTTTAATTTTATTTTCTTGAATTTTATACGCTTCCTTTGTTTCAATTCCAGTTCCACATATTCTTTTTATCCTTTCCATTCAAGCTTAGTATACTTTGCATCAACGTCTCTGTTACCCTCCAGTATACGCTTTATTTACTCTTCCTTACCGCTTCCATTTTCACCGGGGTTTGTTAAACAATATGTGACAGTGATACGTATTTATATCAGGCTGTATGATAGAGTTAATGAAGTCTGTGTGGAGTGTGAAAACTAGTATCGCAATACAATAGATGCCATCGAACAATGGATACATCAAGACATTTCTGTACTCACAACGTTCACTGACTCGATCTTAATTATTAACTATATGTCGTCACAATAGCAAGAAGTTAATTCAGTCTGCGACCAATAAATCGAGTTTTATCGGTACAGATTTAGCCTTGGAATTCTGTATCAACGAGTGGTAGTTGCTCTAATAGGATGGAAAATCAATAACGTTGACTCTTCTTAGTGCGATATTTTAAGTAGCAGTAGATGGCCGAATGCGTCATTGGTAAATCCCGTACAAAAATTGATTCTCTGAAATTCATTACACACATTTATTTCGTGTCGATAAATTGCTTTGGTGGAGCTAAATTCATCCAAAGTGAGAATGAATATTACACTTTCATGTTCTGCTCTGTGAGAATTGTGAGGGAAACAGAATGAAGTCGATACATAGGGTATCCCAAAATATATTTCGAATCTGTTAAAGATACTTTTTGCCGTGGGAAATTACTGTGAGATACTTAATTTTATCGCTGAATTTGACCAATCAAACGGGAGCTAAACAGTACATTTATCGATGATTGAATCATCAGGTGACTCCAAGATTGCTGATTTTGAATATCAAGTCAGAATTTAGAAATATACGGAAAGACCGAGTTTATTGATAATAAATAGCGTATTTTTAATATTTGAAGGAATGACTGTCAATTCAAAGAAAAAGAGGGTCGCTGAATAATATTTGTAGTGAGTTCACCGACAATTCGAAGCGAAAATATCAAAGGTTGATTGTCTTATTGTTATTTCTCACAGTGAAACTATCAATCTATGATAAATTCACTCCAAATATTCTTCAATAATCCTCTTTTTTTCTAAATTGACAGTCATTTTTCTAAATATTAATGAGCTCGGTCTTTCCGTGTACAACACAGCAAATCTGACCTGATGGAACAAAATCTGGAACATTTTGAATCGCTCATTACAAATCAAGATTGTTAATCTATTTGACTCCATCACTCGAAAAAAAATTCTGTTAGAATTGGAAAGAAAATTGTTGTTTCACATATTTTCTATTCATTCAAAAATGGTTTTACCTGCCTTTTAAACCTGGTTAGAATCTGTTGAAAAAATATTTTCCGTCAGTATTCAATCGGATTCTTCAAGTTTCGGAAAATTGAACACAACTGAATTAGTTATTCATTCTTCTTCATGGACTTTGTTTGGTTTTTTTTATCATTATTATTCGCAATGTATGCATTGAGGATTTAATGCCAATCGCATGCACGGAATTTCTCGGAATGAAATTAGTTACTTTGCATTTTCTGGCTCAAGATGCCAGACAGATCTAGACAAAACTATACAAAAAATTCTCCTCTGTCCTGTTTGATTTTGTCAGGTTTCTGCAGGATCAATCCGGATTCCACTGACGCTTCAATACTTCCCTAGTTAGAAATTGCCCGGTCTCGAAATTGGACCATCAAAGGCCCTAACTGAGCCCAGATTGCGCCAACTTGACCCAAGGCAGGGCCTGAGATGCAACACCGAGAGAAATTCGCATCAGTTAAATTAATAAAATCAAAACAACTGTATCATTGTCGTTGAAATAATCGAAAATTAATTATTCATGAGTTTGACTATAAAAAGTGGTTGTCGTGTTTTGCAATCAACCTGATCAGTTAAAATGACTGAAAATGTTTCCGAGAAGAGAGAGAGTCACATTTCTAGCAGGGTTAATAGGAATTCATCTAGTTTCATTGTTATAATTTTCAAATTTTGATTCGCATACATCTTTTGAAAAAAGAAAGATACGCGTTTTTTCAATTTGTATACATTTTGAACTTCTTGATGAAAAACATGCATGATACATTGAATGAGAAAATCACTCATATTTCCCAAACACTATAGTAAGATTCACCGACCATAGTGAGTTTTAGGGCTGAGGTTATAATCTGATTTAATGTGATTTTATATAAAATTATAGTCCTAGCCCTAGGGCGTTTGTCCTCTCACTCATAAAATCGAATCACTCCATTTTTTTGAATATATACAACCCACTGGGTGCTCTTTTGATGAGGGCCATCTCGAAAATTTTGTGAAAATAAATCAGGAATCGTTTAAACTTGAATACCGTGTAGATATTTAATTTTGTTCTTCCATCATAATTAGATAATCATTTCTGATCATTTATTAACGCAGATTATCGAAGAGAAAGAAGAATATCAGAATGAAAACAACTCTTTAATCAATGTCGAAACGAATAACTTTCACGTTTCATGTCAGAAAATACACGGAAAGTCGAATTACGAGAATGTAAGAAGAAGTCTTGTCTTAAACAGCCTACAAAGTTTTCTGCTAAGAGGATTAAAATAAAACCTTACTGTAACAACTTACTCTTGTGACACCTAGCCTTCCGTGCTTTCAACTTACTCTGTGTTCTCGAATAATCGGCCTAAGAATAGATTGGGCATAGATATTTAATACAGAAAATGACGGTACAAGATACATAATCGCTGAAGTACTTTGTTCATAGTTTCAGGAATTATTCTTTTCCCTATCGATACTATACCGTTAATTCTAGCGTATACAGATATACAAACATATATTGACATGTATATATATATATATATTGCTTGCTACGAGACAAAGCTGCTTGAGGTATCGAAGATACGGAAATTAACATTTTATCCACATTAATGAAGTCCCCTACCGTCTCAAGGCATATTAATTATTCAATTATTCGGGAAAAGGGAAGGGCTTAATCAAACTTACGCCAAGCTCAGGACTCATCGATATCTGCATTGCGAAGGATTTTTGAAAGAATTATGTGAAAATTAGTTCCCATAGTGGAGTGTACAAATTTTATACTTCTCTAACTTTTGTTCTTCGATAAAATCAAAGGATACACTTGCACATTTGAATATTTTATTTTGGCACTGATTTCTGCACCCTCCAAACGGGGTACTTTCATGCGAACTGAAGAACAAAATAGCAGCCTCGTGTAGCAGGGTCACCTCAAAATTATTCTGATTTTGGAACATTAATAGTATTTCAACAATCAAGTGTGAAAATGAGAAAATTTTGAAGCCAAATTATAAGTGTGCAAGTTGAAACTCGGCGGTGATTGCTATTTGCTTGCATATGGCAAATGATAGTATTATTTGCTAGCAAAACATTGGCAAACCGCACGCATAAAGACGCGAAGACCCGACTCTCGAGGCTCACTCTTTGCGCGCACAGAATGTTATCTGGATATGATTAATTGGAGTTCAAAGTGGACAACCGATACTTGTCCTTTACGGGTATTCACTTTTGGCACTTAATGCACGAGAATCGTTGATTCTTATCAATTTCGAACAGTGCATACATAGAGACAAATCACATTATATTGAATTATCAGGTATAAATTATAGAGTATAAGAGCTCATATCGATAATTTTGTAATGAATGAATTATATCAAATACATACTTGAATGAATGAGGTATAATATTTTTACACAGTCCATATTTACATGAACTAGCATCAATTTGAATGAACGTAGACGTGTTCGCATCCATTTATATCTAAAAGAAGAAGTGTATGATAGATAGGCCTTGGTAAGTTTCTTGTTCGATTCGCGCTACTTACATTTCTAAGAGTTTCCCGATAACGTAATTTTTTAGAACTATCAAGTCTGAGAAAGTTTCAAGCGCCTCAACTTTCCCGTGCAAACAAATTACACAAAATGATAAATACATCAAATAAGAAAACACAGAATATCGGATTTGCGCAATATGACTAATTGAATATGACGATAATCTGAACTCCATATTTTCACGTATTCGCTTATTTTCACTTTCGTACGTATATTTATCACGAGAATTGAGATTTTTATATATACGACGAGGCTGTCTTTGAGGAAAAATGGAGCCTCGGGGCAAACTGATTGGGTGCTTTTATATAAGAAGTTTATTCATAAATTCAGAAAGTAAAACAGTTCCAAATTATCTCCCCCGGCACAAAAATGAATTCTCTTCATCTTTGATTTGTGGTTACAAACTATTGGTGAATGATTTCTTTCGGAATTGAAGTTGATCTATTCATTCATCCATTCTGAACATTGGACCTCGGTCATCACATATTTTCAATTTCAAAGATTACAAAAATAAGATGAGGACAAATATATGAATTTCCTAATCAATGCATTCTCCAATTAGAATTTTAAATTGGAAAATTTCAAAATACAATTTTGTGCAATTTGATTAAGTGGCTTGTTTTAATCTGAAATAATAACTGTTGAATAATTTGAAAAAAATAAAACTTGTGGAAGTACTAACCTGCTTGGCTCATCTTAAATTTCTGTACCCCCTAAATTTGAATCAATGAAATTTCACTGTGCATAATCAGTGGATAAGCAGTCACTGGTCAAACAGTTGAAAATCTTCCCCTCCAACTGTATCAGGGATGTTTCATTGCCACAATCAGTCCATATTCACTGATTCCGCAGCGTATATGCAGTGTACTATTGCGCACAGGTCAACTCTTTACTGCAATCATTGAGACTTTACTATTCCAAATTTAAAGAGTATGATATTGTTTTTATACAAATATCCATTATGAAGTTAATCATTGTTCCCTGCGCTAAACGCCAGATAGAAACGTATTGTAATATACAAAAAATGTATAGAAACAGATACAAATAGTTTGACTCTGAATTCAATTTTAGTCCATTTTAATTAGTTTCTATCTGGCATTTGCAGCAGAGTTGGTGACTCAAAACCTGTCATGTGATGATTTTTCCAATGCAAAGCAGCATATTACTTTTCATGAAATGTCAAAGGATGAACACGAAAGGATCATGAGGAATCAACAATTCATGATATTGTATGTTATGACCAGATGTTACTGCTCTGCATACTATTTATCGTATATGACATCGGAAAGATTGCTTGAAAAAAATTACTGTGGTATCGATCATTCCTCCATTCATATCTACGTTTGAATCCATTTTTATAATGTTTCAGTATGCGAATTACCTCTGTCATACTTTATAAAAGAACTCACACGAAGAAATAATTATATAACAGCAACGAGGTCTGTTTTCGTGGGTGGGAAAACGTGTTCCATTCGATTGACTGTTCAAGCCTGCTAGAAATATTTGAAATATAAGATTAGTAACAGAAGTGAATAATTCTCCCTGCCGAAAATACCAGAAAAATTCGGATGAAAATCAGCAGATTCTGAGACAAAGCCCAGACAGAGAAGTATACAAGAATTCGTTCAGTTCTGTTTGGCTGTGCCTGGTGTTTGTCGCAGGATCTCCTGGTTGATTACATACCATCCATGTAAATAATGCTGTATAGAGAAAAGTCATGAGTCATCACCCTAGCTTCAACTATTTGGGATTCTTATTTTGGGAATCTCATTTTATTTCTAGAAGGAGCTTAAGGGAACATGATACTTCTTGGTAAATATCGGATAAATTTGGGTAAAGGTGTGAGTGGTGGACGAAACATTTGTCACAGTTAGTTTATTCATTCATAGATCTGCAATCTACCACCCCAAGAGAACATAAACCCAAGTAAAAATGCTCTACTCATTGACAACTTTTGGAACGCTTAGCTAGCCAGAAACTAGACACTTGCGAGTATCTCACCAGAATCCTACGAGGCACTTGCAAGCGTCTAGTTTTCAGCTAGTTTAACTCTACAAAACTCGTCAATGACTAGAAAATTTCTACTAGGGGAAGATTCAAAGAACGTTCAATAGAAGTTCATTCAACGTCTGAACATTTGAAGGTTTGTTGACTGTTCCATGAATGTGAATTCACGTACAATGAACGTAAATTCAACCTAGAAGGTTGGTGTTCCCTAGTGAAGATGGGAGCATAAAAAGGGTATGAAGCGACGTGGGAGAGTACATGAAACAGTATCTAAGCGCGAAAGAAGCAGAAATTGAAACATTTCACCAGGGTTCTTTTGGGGCAAATCATCAATCCACACTAAAAAAATCATATTCTAAAAATGAGAAACTCCTCTATGATAGGCGCCAAGAATATCTTCCTCTTAAGGGGGGATCCTGCTTTAAGAGGCCTCAAAAAAACGTTATTTTGAAAAATTTTTTGAGATACGAAAAAAATAATTGAATGGAACGAACTTTTTGAAGTATATTCGTGATCGCAAAAAAAACTAGATGTCCGATTAAAATGAACCAAAGCTTGTTATTTTCCATTTTGTATCCTCTTCTATTTAAACTTGGAAAGTTTATGAAAAATTATGTCTAAGCAATGTTTATAAGAAATTTAAGTGATTATACTTCCTCCAAAAAGAGCTATTTTTTTTCAAACCCCGAGTAAATTTTGAATTCCACGATATCTTCCAGGTTTTCTCAGTTCACATAGAAGAATGATGTATGAAAATTGAAATGCCACTTGGTTCTTCCATTTTAGATAAGAAATACGACCTGTATCTTTCCCACCGATATAAGGCTTGAATTGGGAGGTGCTCTACGAATGTCGACATAACTCTTACATATATGATCTTTTCACGCTGGAAAAATTTTTTTTATTTACTTGAAAGATATATGAAAATACCCTGGAAAGTTCGTTAGATAAAATTGTTATTTTGACACCTAAAAAAATTCTCAAAAAAACAATTTTGAGGCCTCCTAAAGCAGGACCTTGGCACCAACTTTCCTCATAAATTATGCGTTGAACCGAAATTTTTAATAAATAATCATGAAATCCACGACTAGAATTAGACTCTCAATATAACTGATTTTCTGGCGAACAAAAGGAGATTTTAAAATTAATAACCTGCAACTGTAAAAAATTCTTAGTTATTTCATTTCCCAATATCTTCAAACCATGAGAAAACTGAAATTCGTATTTAGAATCTAATCTCAGGTATGTAAGTACTCAATTATTACCAATTTCAAATTCAAATTCATCAGGTAATTTATGCAAAAAGTTGGCGCAAAATTTTACCTGTTTCTCGTGATGCTTGAGTGCCCTTAACATAAATGGAAATTCTCTCAATATTCAGGTGAAGATCTGAATATTTAAATATCTTCCACTTATGTTGAGGAAAGATATTCTCGCTACCTGTTATTATAGAGGAGTATTTTTCCATTAGAATATGATTTTTTCGGTGCAGGACAAGGAACAAAAAGTCCTCAGATTATTGGTTTCACATCCAAACATGGTATGAGATATCGTCACTATTTGAATTTTGGCATTCTGAATGAAAATTTTTAGTTCTATGACTCCCTCAAAATATCTAGAAGATGTTGAAAACTCGCCCTCCAAAGTAGGACAAATCCGCACGATTGGCAGGCCGATTCACTCACATTTCAAATATACCCTGTATCAAAATAATTTGTAACACATCAAAGAATCGTATTATCACATTCTCATTTTTTCAACTCCTATTCACAGTAGGATTCTTTAACGTTGTCTCCATAATTCTACTTGATCTCAATCATCGATTTTCATTCATGCAGCTCATCATCGCACAGAAAGAAACGATCGAACGCAATTAGAGATCTGAACTCCCGTAAGCGTTAAGTTTCCACCTCTGAAAGTTGGTGCAATAACCATTCTTTTGTTTCATAAACATAGAAAGAGGTTGATTTCAGAGAAATGAAGTACATAGGAGATCGCGGTCAAGGATAAAACACTTGAAAGAGGTAAACATTACATGTTATGTTCCATACAATACTATATCGCACTATCATTCCACTGTTATTCAACCGAGAGGATAAATCAGAGTGTTAATATAGGTCATTGTAATAATTTTCACCACACAATTCGGCGAATTTTAGGGAGCACTAGAATTCAATCGATTCTTCTGTCACTGAATAATTTCTCGAACAAACGTTTATCGACAATAATTACACCCAGAAAAATGATTGATTTGATTATAAACCTACTAGACATTTCATTGCATCCGATAAAATTTTACTTCATTCGAGTAGATTTCATTTGAAATGAATACAAATTTATTTGAATGAAACAAATTTTTTATACAATCCAACCAAAACTCCAGTAGGTTTATATTTAAATAGGAATCTAGTTGATTCACATAAAGTTTACAAGTTCCAATAGATCGGAAACAATGTTCCGAAGAGGAGGAATAAATCAGAGATAATAAATTATCATTTCAATTATTCGATACCTCTTGTAATAGACGAAATTCTATATTTGAGATGTTTTTTACGTTGATGTTCGTTGATAAATATTGTATATGAAATTTGTTCCCATTGAAATAAGACGATCTTGGATGGAATGAAGATTGAATTGTTACGCTGTACTGTTTATATTCCGAATAACAAAAACCAGATGAAAAAAACATCAAAATTTGGAGGGTTTACCGTTGAATGAAAATTTATATAATCTTTCTCTCCAATGAGCAGGAATTTTTTCCTCTCTCTCTAATGTAATCATCATTCAGAGTGCGCGTTCTGACCGATCCCTGAATACGAAAGAAATGCCGATCGATATATTGAGCACAAAAAGCGGAGGGATTCGCGCGTCACGCTATACGTAGAATATACATATATACCTTCATAAGTAGTTCATATATTTATATGTATGTATATATATATCCATGTATCTATACGTGAGACTCCGAGGAAAAGAGAAAAAGTTGGATCGAAATGAAACTAAATCTAGTATATCTCGGAATATTTATTCGTTTCTACATTACGATATTTCATACTTTATTTATTTTATATACTACATTGATGCATGAGCTTTTATGGTTTCGATTTTTGAACATTTGAACATCGATACTGTCTAAAGAATCGTGATAGTACGAAGTATTAAGAAAAACAACACTCAGACAGACTTAGATTGGGATAAATGGGATGAACATCCCCCAATGAAAAGAGTCAATATCAACCTTGATGCGAACGTTGAAGAATCATGTTGTTTTCAAAATACAATGTTTATCATTTACGGTAATGATGTTCACTTGAGGATCTTATTGTGTGTAAAGAAATTGATTGAAAAGTTACTTTCCGACATGGCATAACATAATTAAATGTATACAGATTGTATACAAATCATATAAACATTTCATGGGCTGTAAACTGTAAAAAAATCTACGAAAAACTTTCAGTATTGTACTGAAATTTTATTGTATTGTACTGTATTGAAAAATTACGTTCAAATTATAAAAATTCCAATCATATCTACTCTCTAAATCCGAAAGAGTGAAAAATCACGTATTTCACTCCAATAAGTCTCAGAAGTGAGCCAATCCGCTTCGAATGGGATTTTCACTCTTTTGGAGTGAAAAATTCACTCTAGAACTGGAGTGGCTATGAGTTTCTCACCTCAAACCTTGGACTGTCACTCTAAAAGAGTGGAAATTTCACTCGAAATTTCGAATTTTGGCTGCCTAAAGAGTAAAAAAATTGTTGTATTTCTACGAGAGAATACAAATGAAAAACACGAAATTTTATGTAGAATACGAAAAAATTGTATTTCACGTGAACAGAAAACCGGAAAATTCCAGTTGTTTCTAACGATATAGAGGCAAGAATGATTGTAAATGTTTCATACATGTTCACTTCCCTGCCAGAAATGAAACTCTTTGGATCTCAAGCCCTGCCCTAAGTCAAGTTGGGGTGATCTGGATCAAGATACGGCTTCAGATGGTTCAATTTTCAGAAAACCAAAGAACCACCAGGTTATAATCTATCCCACACAATTCAAACCCCACACATCACCGGGAGGTTTTCTTGAATGTTCAAAAAGTGTACAAACAGGACTTGCAGGAAACTTTCCAGGACGTTCGAAGAATGTTGTATGGATGTTTGGAGAACGTGAAAATACCCAAGAATGTTTTATTCACATCCCTTTCCGTTGTATCTGAAGAAAGAGTGTACAAAAGGTTTAAGAACATAGTATAAATGTCACTTGCAAACTACACTGGAAAAAAATTTCTTCTGGCCAATTAAATAGTTTATTTTATCCTCTCCGAATAGCATATTCCAAATATTCAATCCAATCAAATAATGGAATGCCGGCCTCAAATAAATTGGTCTTCTAAATAAGCAATTTATCAGCCACAAGTCATCAATATTTGCATCCAATTGAATATTCAATTTTTTAAAATAAATATTTTATGGAGAGAGGACGAATAAATATTGTTTCCAGTGTATTGTTCATGCTCAAAGTTCGAATCTGAAGAACGCACTCAGAATGTATCCTGCCGCATCTGGAGTGAAAAGCTTCTCAATATCAGAGTACGTGTTTTTAAGAAACAAAAACTTGCCAAATATGTTTCTAGACACCGAAGACCATATTTAAAATCCAAACCCACGGCAAGTTTGGGTGAATTGAGATCTGCTACGGAATCGGATTGATTCTGATATCAATTAGAATCAACTGTAACGATATTATCACAAAAAATTTTCCATAAAAACTTGAACTTACAGGGAATTTCGCCGTATCCACTCGGAGAAGAAAATGAGATTCTCACAAGGTTGAGAGAAAGGTCAAAAAGAACTTTGTTTACCATGGAACTGATCTTTCCATTGAATAATAAAAGTGACCTGAAAACAACGTCGATTTCAATGTTGTTTACAACCAAGCAGTATCATGAGGGAGTATTGAATGAAGAAGGGATGAAACGAGAGATGCACGAAGCTTCTTTGAAATAAAAACTGAAGCCCCATAAGAAATCATGAGTCGCCAAACTGAAAGATCTTTTCTGTGCTTTTCCACTCACAATTCCCCTCCTCTATGGTATCCCTTATCCACAACGTTGTTTCTTCCCCAACTTTTGATGAATACATCCGGTAATAAAGACGGGTATGAAGAAAACTGCTATTAATATATGAGTTTTGAGATTCATCAACACAACTTTGAAAACAACATTGTTTTTCTGCCCTTGGAGGTGGAGTCATTTCACCATGATAAACAAGGTATCAACGATGTTTTTCCTCTGAGCAAGCTATGAACGGTTTAGAGCATACTGCGTTTTTATAGTACATAAACAAACTCATGTGAATTATCATTAATAAAATATATAGAAAAATAAAATATAGAAATTGCAAGGTTTTTCTTTGGTAAGATCCTTCGTATACTCAGCCTTGAATTGAATTTAAAAAAGAAATAGCAATTGAAAATGTTGAGAGAATTACATCTGCATTGAGGAAAAGGTTTATTTATAGTTAATAAACGTTGTTTCACGCAAATTTATCATGATTTTGTCATACATAATTTAATAACTATTAACAACCGTTTACTTCTACTAAATATCACTTGTTGATTATCAACAGGATATATTTGATTCAAACGACTCACATAACAATTCATGTCTTGAGATGTCTTTTCGATGAGTTTGAGATGTCTTGCGCAACACATGTAGATGTCTAAAACTCTTCTTTGGTCTAAACGATATCTAAAAGACCTCTAAAAGAGGTCTTCGGAGACATCTTCGGAGATATCTTTGAAGACATCTTCCAGATGTCTTTTAGATATCTTTTATACACGGAGAAAATATATTGACGAAAGATTATTCAAAGTTGAGTAAAACGGGGACATAGTGGCATCCCCACGAAGTTTGAAATCCGGTTGACTTAATTTTACTCGACTACAAATGAAAATCCATTCAAATGTTTTTCAACGATATTCGACTTGTTGAGATAATAAAAAAAATTTGAATTTTTTTTTATCTGTAGTCGAGTAAAATGAAGTCAATCGGATTTTAAACTTCGCGGGAATGTCACTATGTCCCCGTTTTACTCAACTTTGGGTAATTTTTCGTCAATACATTTTCTCCGTGTACCAAAGAAGAGTTTTAGACATCTAAAAGACATCTAAATGTGTTGCGCAAGATATCTTGAACTTATCAAAAAGATATCGCAAGACATGAATGTTATGTGGGGAATATTTATTTCCCGATAAGGAAATATACGTTTGTCAACTATAAATAAACCGTGTTCTCAGTGCGATTTTTTTTGAATATTCACTACACTCCAAATTCATGACAAGTTACTAGATCTCTTCCCCCAGTTTTCTCAGTAATCAATGAATAGAATCAATTTTAATGAGCAGTTGCATCTTCTTAGGCTATTGAAAAAAATGCAGCTACTCATTATTTTTCATTTTATGTGTTCGTTTCTGAAAAACTGGAGGGAGAAATTTGGAATCTGGTAACTTTTGCAGGGAGTAATGAATCCCCTTAAGGGTATCCCGTAGAAGCCGAAGTTACTGGATCTTTCTACCCAAAATACTCAAAGATGACTGAATAAAATTAATTAAAACAACCAGCCAGACCTTCTGTTGATATGGAAGAAGGTCTGGCTGGTTATTATATTCCATTCTATTGAGTCATCTTCCAGTATTTTGGGGAAAACAATCTAGTAACTTCGGCTTCTACGGGATACCCTCAATTGTAAGGAATTGAGACACAAAATTCGAACTGCGCTTTTTATTTAAAAAAAAAAATTGAAGTGATAAAGTAACTACCCAAGCGAAGTATCTTTATGAAGCGTTCCATTTGTAAACAATTTCATGATGAAAATCGAATAAATATATTATACGATGTTTCTCCTCTGATGGTTGAACCATGAGGGGAATTTTCGACAAAATTTAACCCAAGAAAATATGAATAATCACATCAAGATGATCTCAAATTCAAACACACTTCAAAAAGAAACGGAAGAGAACATTTAATATTTTTTTTGTTACTCCTTTTCTTCATTTTTGAATCTTTTCGAAAATCAGATTGAACCCATAAAATTATATCACAAGTCATTATCTATGTAGTCATAACATACCGCACAGCGCATTTATTGATCCAAAGTAGAAAAAACCTATTATACGTCAGACCACTTTCAGCTAAATCACATAAACGATGAATTATATCGTTAAAAAAAATAACAGCTCTTTCCTCTACGTAATTCCTAATTCCACAAATCCAATTATCACGAATTGAATACAAATCTCCTTGAGCTGTTGAAAAAAAAACAGATTTTTTATTCTATCACTCCTCAACTGCTACGGATAAACGATACGTTCATCCCTCAAAAAGGTGACTGTATTTGATTCTATCGCTATTCTGATAACAAAACAAATTGAAGATTGTTGAATTTCGATGGAATAGAATGAAAATCATTGTTTGAATGGAAATATGTATTGAAGTTGAAAGAAATCCTAAATGACACTTCAATCAAAAGACACAAAGCATTAACGAACGACCCACGTGGAAATATTTTATCAAATCCTATTACGCATCGTGACATTTCTTATTAAATATCATTGAACTTCGTCGGAACCTATTCATTTTCCCATTCGTCAATGAGGTTTTATAGATTATTTGTAACAGGGGAGAGTACAAAATGAATGAAAGTGGCATCCAATGAAAAAATGCGAATACAAACAATAGACACAACAAGAGTATTTTTGTAAAATAATCCAATGGTGATGTTAGATTGTGCGTAAAAGCATCTTTCGGAAGATTGTTTGAACCAACGACATATGAGCATGCTCTTTTGATATCACTCTGAACCTTGACATCGGTTTTATATCGTCGTTATAGAACTTTATTTGAAACTTTAGTACTATCTGATGTAGTGTAATCATACACTTAAACCTTGATAGATCAAATACGCTAGTAAAATGATTCTGAGCATTGACAAGTTTTGTAACACCATTAAAAAGCTAAGAGACTTCCAACAACATTTACTGACTTTTCTTGCATTCAAAGATGAAAGTAAGATATCAATTGTTATAATACGTAAGAATATGAACATAAGCACACCGAGAAAATGAATTCATTAAAAATTACCCAAAGGGAATGAAACAGAGACAAAATGGCATTTCAGCGGAGTCTCAAATCCGCTAGACTTCATTTTATGCTGTTGAAGGTTGAAACGTTTATTGAAACGAATTGATGATCGAATAACGAAATACTCAGCTGTAAAAGACCCAAAATCTTGCATTACATTCTTCAGAAGATGTTTCAAGTCCCGAGAAGTTGATTTGGGAAGATTAATAACGATGATGCATCAGATTCTGTGGATTTGAATTCTCGTTTTGTTTCTATAAATGATTCAAACCCTAAAAACATATCATTTTACTCTACTATGAACAAAAATTCTATCAAAATTTTTCAATTATATCTAACAGTTGAGTATCTTCTACTTTATTTTCAAAACAAAATTACCCGGATTTGAAATTCACTAACATGCCTTGGTGTGCCTACTTCACTCAACTTTATACAATGAACCGTCAATAAATGTGCTCCGCGTAGTCATCCGTTGAACTTTAGTAATAGATATATCATAGTCTCAATTGAAATTAATTATTTAGGATTTAAGAGTACCAAGTTCTAGTCTGTTTGGCAAGATTATAGGTCAGACGATAACCTGGCTCAACTGAATGTCCATTGAAGGAAGTTACTGCAATCGATTAAGAACTCGTGGCCGACCTGAGGACCAGCGTTAATCACGTTGACAGATCGACTGATACGAGGACAAGAAACGATTCACCGATATTCTTGTCCACTTCTCTTTCTATTGAAAAAGATTTATTGTTGTGAAACGGTTCTGTATTTTCCTAATGAGACGACACACCAAAATGCTTTCAAAATTTTTCCCAAAATGACATCGTTCCGCCTGTCTTTGGATTTGTTTCATACAGAATATCAGGAGAAATGGGAACTGAATGATTATTTTGATTAACATCACTTCGACAATTCGTTTATAAACTTTTCTCACTCATTTTTGAAAAAATTCTAGGAGAAATTATAAGCGTATTGAATACAATTTTTTTGGTTGATAATTTTCAGATGATCACGACAATAATCAACAGACTACACTGAGAGAAAAAATTTCCGGGAACAATGAAATATTTAGTTGAATAGTCGTCATAAAATACTTGATTGATTTGAATAAACTTTCATTGACTTAATTAAATAACTGCTTCAATTGATGAAATATTTCATAGCATGTTGAATATTTGTTTGATTGAATGAATAGTCAATGAAAGTTTATTCAAATCAATTAAGTATTTTACGGCGACTATTCAAGTAAATGTTCTATTGTTCCCGGAAATTTTTTTGTCTCAGTGCATGAGGCAATCAGTCAATCATTTCTCGGAGAACTTGGCGTATCACCAATCTTGGTTCATCAATATTGATATACGAATGAATGTCAACTGAACACAATTCTCCTGCATAAGTTTTAGATTTCTTTGATGAATTCAAAAAGGACGATTTTTAAAAATATTATTTTAAAATAGACTTTTTCTGTGCAGTGTCATGAACGATTGTAAGCTCAACTTCTGAATGTCATGACCGTTCAATACGTTGTTTTGGACACACGACTGAAGGTTGTACATCAATGATGAGTGAGGTACTGTTTATTTCAATCATACTGTTCACGGACCTCACTCTTTCCATGGAAAACTCAATTCGCTTTGATACCCAACTTTATTCTTGGTTTATTCAACCAAAAATTTGTTGCCAAACCATAATAATTGAACGAACACGAATCCATTCGAATAATCCACAACTTCAAATTTTTTACACTAATTTCCGAGCAATGCAACTTTGAATTCCTTCGCGAGACCGCATTCAAACCTAGTTCACAGCAAAGAACTAGGACAGAACAATGATCAGTGCGGGAAAATTGATTTTTCTTGCATTTGGCACGCTGCGGATAGAGAACAATCATATAGCCACTTCAAGTATGGCAATGCCAGAGGAACTGAAAGAATCCCTTCTGCGAATAAGTGATATACTATCCCGAGTGGTCAAATTAAAATGGAGTTGATCCTAGAATTTTTATTTCCGATGAAACTGTGACATCGCTCATGTGTCGTACTTTTGTCACTTGAATTTTTTTTACAGACTTGCAGATTTTATACTTTGGAATAAACATTTTTTTTTCTACACACTACACATTATTCTGTAATATGGATTTTCATCTTCCGAGCAAGAGTGACCGCAATATCAGTGGTTCTTTGCCGTTTCACGTATCACAGATATGGATAGATATTAAAAAATTATCAAATTTTATAGGTATCACATATGATTTATGTATAAATGATATAGGGTGACCAGATCGTCGAGGTGTGAAACCGGGACAGTTCCCCCAGAGTGGAAGAATATTCGAAATTATATATAATTTTGAGAATTTTTTTTATTCGAAACACTTTTTCTCTAGCCCGACAGACGAGAACCTTTTTTTTAAGGGAATTCCGAAGTGGCAAAATTACTACATGTTTCTCCCAGTTCGCTCATAGAAAAGACGAGGATAAAATCGAAAAAGCTCAATAAACGTACTCTCTTTGTATCGCAGAGACAATGCATGTACTCATCATTTTCGAGGAAAATTGGGGTAGAGGAGAAATTCAGAAATTTTTGGACTCTGGGATGCCCTCGAAACAACCGTTTGAGCATCAGTGTCTCTCTTTGTAGCATACTTTTCTTTTCATGAAGTGACCGCAAAAAAGAGTATTTTTCCGCCTATTTTCTGGGACCACGGGTTTCAGGTTAGAATGCATTCTAAAACATCCACTATGTTGATCATTTGCGAGGGTATATAATTTCCTGGTGAGCATATCACTGGTTGTACAAGTAAAGGAGTATCAAATTTTGATCAAGATTTTATAAAAAAACAATAAACCTTGATAGGTTTTTTATTGAAAAGAATTCATTTTGTCAAGATTCTATCGATTCCGTCGATTTCTTCATCTCCAAAATCAATGTTTATGATCACCGGGAAATGGTATTCCCTTGCAAATGATCGACATGAGGTATTTTTCAGAATGCGATTCAACCCAAAACTCGCGGTTCCCAAAAAAACAGGCGGATTTCGCGGTCACTCTTTCACAGATTCTGAAAAAACGGGAACATTTCCCTGTGAACCGGGACGTATGGTCACCCTAAATAATAGCGTCCACTTATGATGGAAAATCAGCATCAATTATTTTCTGTAAGAAAAATTATCTGGTTTTCAATGATTCCCATCATAACTCGATGAAAATTTGATACGAATTTTATGAAACAGAATCGTACCCTCTGTATCTGTAAAACTTTATTGAAGCAAATAAATCACGCTGAGTCACATTCCAGCCCCAGCCCTGTTTTCAAATCCTCTAAGTCGCATTTCACGTTGAAATGCGTATTTTGCAAAATCGTACCGTTCTCCATGAATCATTCATGTTTCCGTAGGAACACAGTTGTTTACATGGTAACACGAAGTTGTCATTGAACTATTGTGGTGAACCATATCCGTTCCTCTCCGTATAGCTATTTGCGACTTCCAAATCTCACGACAGTTTGTCATGTTCTCTCCACCTTACACGTCCCTTGTAACAGGCACGTTGAACACAATATCTCCAGGATTATAATCAAAAGACATCCAGAAAATTTTGTTAGTTAAATGCAATAAACGTCGATATCGGTATCTAACGAAAAACTTGTTTAATGATTGACACGTCTATTAGGTAAAATACTCTGAAACCACAGGCATCTGAGAGTTTTGTAAAAATTTTCATTGAAATACACAATAAGTCTGAAATATTGATCAAAAATGATTCGCAATATTGACGTTTTTTTATGAACAGTTTATCAATGAATTTATAGGAATTTTTATGAAATATACACAAAATTTGATTTGAATTTTATGGGAAGTATTGATATTCCCAGCAAAAAATATCGGATTGAAATTCAAGAATTTGAATTCGAATTTTGGAGTTATGGAATTGATTTTACAGAAATTCTATTCACCTCTATTCTAACCTACCCTGTTAAAAATTTCTGCATTAATTTTAATGTTTTTACTGGAAGTTTTTTTCAAGTACGTACATGAATTCAGTTTCATGCAAATTTTACATGAAATTTAATGTAAACTATAGCATAATCTATAGTTTTTTCATGTTTTTGTACATTAAATTTAATGCAGAATGTATTGAACCTGATTTCATGTACGTAATTGAAAAAAACTTCCAGATATTTCTGACAGTGTTTTCTACAGTCAAATCGTAATCCAAATCTGGAATTCAAATTCAATTTTTCCGATGTGAAATTTAGGATAAAAACTTCTACATAATCAATGAATTACCTTTACGATATTGAATAAAAGATTCCCATTTCTGTTTGGAGAATTCAATACAGAATAGCAACTGGAATTCATACATGATATTGAAATCTAAATATTTCAATTTTTTTCTATTCATTTGTATTCTTTTTTGTGGAGAATTTGAATTGGGAAGAATTGAAAAGAATAGGAAATTCCTATTCTTTTCTATTCCAGATTTTTTACTGGGTTTTCAAACATCCCCCATCGCGAATATGAGAGAGCTGAATTGTGCGTTGAATTTTCTATCAGCTCATTTTTTGCAATATTCCACATTGAACGATGTCTATATTTTAATTCTATGAGAAGATAAACATCAGAAATCTGAAAATGAATTTGAGAACATTCTTTCCACATATACTGGAACTCCAAAATAAATTTTCCATATTTCTACAACATTTTGAATCATTGGAAATATTGAGCGATTTTGTGAAACATTGCGTCAATCATTTCATTTGATATTATAAAACCAGTCGTGAAAAATATGGAATACAAATTCATTTTCCAGTATAAAATGTTTAGATTTTTAGGCCAATGCTGAACAAGAGAATATAGCTTGGCGCAATGTTGACAGGCAAGGCTTGGCAATCTATAAATATTCAATGTTGTTCAACAACAAATACATTATAATGTTGCATCGATATCGGTGTGCAACGAATTTCGGTTGTCAGCCTACCATTGATTCACAATTCCGCCAGGTTTGGCGTTTGCTAGGCTCATCCTTGGTCCAACATTGACCGAACGATAGATTCTATTGAATGTGAGGATGATTTGAAACGTAGTTAAATATTGCCATAAACTTTGGTCTAGTCTGGATAAAAATTAGTTTTCAGTGTAGCACCGATCATTGGTAATGGTATGGCTCAATATCGGCATGCTCCTTAATTTTAACTTTTGATAGCTGAATTGCTACCGAGTTTCTCGCGAGTAGTAAGAGATGTATACAAGGAATATATAAGACTGAAATAATTCTCCGGAAGAATAGTCAATCGGACTTTGTTACAGATTACACTAGAAGGCTCCTACCGTTAATTCATATTATGTTTGAAATTCGCATAAGTTTTATATACTTTTGGGTCAATTATTTTTATTATCACAGTTTTATCATTGGAGCGACATTGGAGAACAAATTTTTCTATTGTTCGCCAATGATGGTCTATTTCATCACTTCATTGGAAAAACAAATTGATAAATCATAAAATGATGTTATCATTTCAAGGTATCGCCATGCTTGGTTGCCAAGCCTCGGGCATACTTTATATACATTGCACCATGCTGGTGCCAATAGTGAATCTCTGTATGGGTTGCCCATCCTCAGTCTTAGAACGTCGGGAATCGTTGTTTCGAAATCGATAACTCGAGAACGTTCCGTTGCCGTTGACATCCAAACTTCGTCGTTTCTAAAACGCTAGGGAAGATTATTCGACATGAATGCGCCAGAAAATTTCACTTCCATATCAACACTGTATTTTCTTCAACTAAACATTGGGTTATTTTCAAAAATTTCAATTCTCAATAAACTTTCATATTGAACTATCTATCAAACTGTGTGTTATGAATAATTAAAATTCAATCGGAAAATTGGTCTAGGGGTGGATGATCAGCTTCTTAAAATTCATAACCCTGAGCTGAGAAAAAAGTATTTGAAATTTTTTCCAATCAAGTGAAATTTGTTAACTATTAACAAATCTTATCTGGCCCAGAGATGGTTTATTTATAATGATTAAGCCTTCTTTATCACAAATAAACTCTTCTTTCAGTGTAGTTATTCTTTAATAAGCATCGTCTCTGATGCGGATAATTCTACTCAGAAGTTAGAGATTTATATCTTTCTCTTGAACAATTCAAAAAAGTTCTTCCGTTGGTCTCATTCAATTGAAAGCAGTTGTCTAATTCAAACCAAGCAGGATCATGTCTATTTGTGTTTAATATGAGTATTCTGTGAACTAAATTGTCTTCTCCGCCCAAAATTTTCCCTGGTATTGTCTGAGAAGCAATCCTTAACAGCAAAATGTATATCTGAATGTTCAGAAAACCTCCCCTCGTGCTGTCTGGCATGGAGATCCACATGAGAATAAGTGTTTTATATATCCCCATGTCTATTCCTATGGGATTCAGACTCCTTTGTATCACGCAAGCTTTGAATAATTCAAAAGAGACAATACGTGAGAATACTCATCTCATCCTATGAACTAACTGATGAATTAATTCTATCAAAAATGTAATCATCACTTCAATTTTCCTTCTGCAATGATGATTGTCTATTTTGAAAATACACATATGTGGAGATATTATTTGAGAAAGATCACGCTGTGTGATAAACTTTTTTAAATCATGTATCTTATCTTTCAAAACAAAATTCAAATTCTTTGACACTTTTCGATTCCGAAGAAAAACATGAGGAAAAAATTGATCTCCAGAGATTTCTTTTCCTTCGAGATGGCGCGAGGAAAATTTTCATGTATGAAAGTCTGAAGAACAAACCGAATGACAATTTTCTTCCTTAGATACATACGCGAACATCTCTCGGGAAATATTGAACTTTCTGAAGATTTTCCATCTTGAGCTTCTGTGAAAAACGAGAGATTGGAGTTTTCCAGACAATGAGACGCCATGATACACTTGAGAATGAGTCATACATACAAATATGCGATGGAATACGTTTTCGAATTTTCTTGTACTAATACGTGCATAAAGTGCAATATACAATTTCATTTCAAATTATCTTTTCCTCTACTTCAATAAAATCTGGTGGATTCAACGATTATTCATGCAGCCCGGCATTCTTGGATTATCTTATTGTCAAGGCTTGTCCTGGGAAGAATATCTTGTAATTTATAGTTGTATCATATGTATGTGTAGGTGTGTTTTTTGATACATTACCGTTCATAAAACACAGAATGTCTCAGAATGTCTCACTGGTCAACGGTCATTTTATTTCTTGAGATTTCTTGAAAACAAATTCAAAGTGATTATAAACAAAAATAATGTCAGATTTCTTGAATTAATTCTTTTTGCGTAATTTTTTTATGCATCAAACTTATCATGACATTGTTTTCGTATTTGAAACACCAAAACCACTTTGAATCAGTTCTCAAATTTCAGGAAAGAAGGGAAAAAAAGTATTTTTGTTGTCCTGTGATATTGGTGGAATATCACACAATGTTTTAGTAATTTTGTGTATGGATATTGTGACATTTTGATTTGATAAGTATATTTATATGAAACTTGCTCTTCGAACGTTATCTACGTGGAAAATACGTTATCCGACTTATGCAAAAATCGTAAGCAGATAGCATAACAGTTCGTGATGTACTCATGAAGAATTGTTTACAAATTTTCATAGCTGCTGTTATGGATTCATTCTAAATTGCTGTAGTATCCGGGTATTCGATCTATCTTTCAGAATGAACTTATGTTTTCAGGAAAATACACACTCGACACTATAAAAAATATTTTTATCAATTTTGACACAAAAGTTTGGGAGCAATTAACACACGAATTTTTGTATTGAATCTCCCACACTTTTATTGAAATTCAAACACAGTATTATCTTGAAATGGTTTTCATATAGAAATTGGTTTGAATCTCATCAAATCTGTAGTGAATTTAATACGCAGACGTGTTTGTCAATTGCTTCCAAATTTTGTGTGTTAAATTCACAAATTTTTCCTAACAGTGTATGTATCAGATCCAAATTTTGTACAAACTATATTCAAATATCATACAATTCGCATCAATCACATTTTGAATCCAATTTTCTTTGCATTATTCTCGTCAGCGAAATTGGATCATGAATTCCCTTGATACTGTTGATTCAATTTGTGTAGAATATTGAAACAATGAAGATACAGACGAAACCAACATAGTCAAAATGTATCGAAAATTCTCAAAAAATCAATAGCCCTCAACCCAATCATCTGTCCACATTGAATGGAAATAACCAATGAAAATAAACGAGATTTTGATACATTTGACATTTCAGGCTACTCATGGAAGTCCATTATTAGAATTAAGATTAAGGGAAGCAAGCATAAGCATTAGGAACTATAATACTACTAATTAAAGCGAATAAAGGGATTGTACCTGGAGCGAGCCTTTAGATAGAAAGTTAATTAAAAAGTATTGCCACAAGCGCACGGACTTAATTCAAGGAAACATGTTTTGAAGACACAAGAAGGAATTGTAACATGTCGTTCAACGCTGAAACCAAGGAAAATAAAATTTCCCACATCCGGAAAATGGATGCGGACGAACATAACGATTTTTCAATTTAACGATTCGTTCTTGAAAACGAACAGCATCTGTTTGAAACGTCAAAATACCACACAGTCGGAAATTTCTATGCATCCATGGATCACAATCGCTCTACAACTCAATTTTCATTCCATGTCGATCAATTTCGTTTTTGAATATTCGAAACGAATTCTACTCCCATGTATCACTGCGGCATTTTTGATTGTAATAATTCAATATTTATATAATTCAATAACCACTCGATAAATTTTCAATA
Organism: Gonatopus flavifemur; assembly: GCA_018340375.1. Taxonomy (NCBI): domain Eukaryota; kingdom Metazoa; phylum Arthropoda; class Insecta; order Hymenoptera; family Dryinidae; genus Gonatopus; species Gonatopus flavifemur. The sequence continues at coordinate 26,502,951 of JAFFJZ010000002.1, forward strand.
AAAGAATATTCATACTGTCAAACATCACTTGTTTCTAATGAAAATTTTCAGTTCTTCAATATTGTTAGGAGCTATATGAAGTTTCCACGCTTTCCTTTAGTCTTTTCTGTTATGAACAATCAATTCTGTGTACAAATCCAACAAATTTTTATCTATACAGAAGAATCCTTGATCTTTGGATGAGTTATGTGATTTCAGCTGAATTTTCATAATATTTTTGCGCTTTTCCATCATACGGAGGAGAAAGTATTGCTGGCGTAACAAGCAGATCTGTTACTAAGAGCAAGAAAAATGATTGACGCAACAACACTTTTTGCTGACATAAACAAATTTGTTAACAGAACTAACGTCTTAGCTGCTGGAGTGAATATTTTTGCAAGGACAACAAATTTCTTTGCAGGTGCTATAGTGGCAAATCATTTTTCTCCGTGCACAAGGTTGGTACTGTTATGTGAAGAAATATGCTTCGCAAGGTAAAACAGAGGGGAAATGTTTCTTTTCAGAAAAATACACTCACAGAAATGTTTCCTTATATGGTAACAAAAATTTCATTATTATAAGAAAATTCTATTCGTTGGCCTCAAGTAAAATTGGATAATCTTTGCGTTAGAATATTGAATCTTACATCAAGAAAAATAGTCTTGAGATCACCATAAACAATTTTCAAATAAGACTTAGAGATTCTCTTGATGCAATGAATTTTGTATTGAGGGTAATGAAATCTTTCCTGTTATCCAGTAAACATTTTGTATCTTTCGATATGTTTTAGACAAGTTTTATATGCCCTACATAACACTTTTAGATGAGTTTCAGACCAATTCTCGTCTCAAACTCGTCTGAGAGACATCTAAAACCAAGATATCGCAAGACACAAAATGTTGACTGTGTACAATAATTGAGTTATTCACAAATAAAATATTGGTGTATCACTTGGGATGGTATCTGACTCATGGTACACTGGTCGATATTCTTGTACTTTCGAAATATTCGACAAGACGTGGCGTTTCTATAATGATAAACCAACGAAATAACGAAAAACCCAACAATACAGTGCTTCATTTGATTATCACTGTTTTGAAGTTTATAATTATTATTCCACTTTACAACACGATACATTGGAATCAATCGGAGGGGAGCGTATCGTTAAGCGTCACCTCTAAGAAGAATATTCATTTAGTTTCAGCATAAGAAAATTTTTTTTACCACAAGAAGCGATAGTTCTCACAAGAAATTAAGATTCTCACGTTGAACAAAAGTCATGAATCATATTTTTCTCTACTGACAATCCATGATACGATGACTTTCAAACGAAACCGCTTTTTGATCGAAGACTATTTGTTTTTGAAGCAGAAAATCGATATCAAGAATAAAATGATGGTAACAGGAAGAAGTCATTTCTGTGAGTGTAGTGATTCATCGATTCGATTCTGATTGGAATTTTTCTCAGGTTAAGTTGAGGTTTACAAAAATGCCGCAGTGATGCATTAAGGTGGAACTCTTTCTGAGTATTTTAGAAGGAAATTTATCAGCATCGGATGAAAAATGAATTGTCAGCAGATTTTTGTTCACAAATGTTCCAAAATTTCCCATTGTGATCCACCCAGATCTATATAATTCAATACAATTTATATATAATTTTTATATAATTCTATAAAAATTATACATAATTTTGAAAATTTTTCCATTCAAGCAGCCACAAGAATAAAATTTCTTTCGGTAAGGGTTATTTTACAACTTCGTATAGAAATTTTCCTATAGAAATTTTTTATATTGTATTTTTGAGTGAGATCTCAGACTTCGACAAGAGCATATGTAGTTTTTTCTAACTCTGATCGAATACTTTACTTTTAATCAATTTCAATCATTGAAAAAGAATCTGAACTATGAGTAGAAGGAAACTGGTTTCTCTAAGAAAAAAAAAAACCAATCAAGAATGAATATGACATATGAATTCTAAAGAACGGATAGTAGAATAAATATGCATGACCTATGAAATCAGTAGAATAGAAGACAATATAGTCAGACCACGTTTCAATCTAAATTAGTGTTCTTGCTAGTTCTTCCAAATCAATGGAAAATTATAATTTTCAACATCATGACATACTTAAAATAATAATAATTTTACTCGCTGAGACATAATTTGGATTTCGTATGACATTTCCCAAAATCTCTTCCAAATGGCTATTAATAATCATCATTTTTCAATTTGACGAATTCTTCCGACAACTATGGGTGAAATTTATTCATTCTCATAACTTGAATTTAATAGAATTGAATGATTGATTATGCTTTCAGGGCAAATTTTTTAACCACAATGAATATAACAGCAAACTTGGAATACGAAGCTCAATGAAATAACAAATAAAAATGCAAACCAGATATGATAAAACAAACGCCAGTCTGCACGGAAGAAACAGCAGAATATAAATAAATAAAATACTCTAGGAGCCATCGACGCCATACTCCAATGCTTTCAGAGGTAAGTGCAAGAAACAGTAAAATTTGTGTAAAACTCATCTGACAGTGTTGTGCAAGACATATAAAACCTGTCTCAAAGATATCGCTGGACATTAAATGTTTACTGAGCAATAAATTGGTTACTGCAATCATACATCATTTCCCGTGTACAGAAATGGAGAATGTTCCATCTGCCTTCAACAAAAACCCATTAATCTCTTCTTAGGTTCCTATATAGATTCAATTTCAATCAAGATTTTTGGCATAGACTAATAAAGAAGTTCTCTAAAAAAGATCATTTCAACTACAAGATTCCGAAAGAGACTCTCTTATATGAAATATAACTTGAATAATAATTGTTATTAATTCTTCCAATGACAAGTAAATAATGCAATCGATTACTGCACTTTCCAGTCAATTCTAAAACACAGCTTTTGATTTAAATTCCATAATCAATAAAGTTTTAATTTTGTAGCAATATCTAAAATATATCATCATCAATTGATCATTCGTTGTAAATGTAGAAGATATACAACGTGTTTCTTTTTCGTAACTTGCACATGACCTCATTACGCCATCGGAACAATGTCCCTTGGATCTTAATAATTAATTGACAGCCTTCAACGATAATTCTTTTCTCCTCAACATGTCAACTGTAGCGTATATTTTTGTGGATTCAGTGGAGAAGCTTAAGCTTCCGAGCTTTGCTTGTCATCGCACTAAATTGATAAATAACTTCAAATATTTGATACAATTTTCAGGTTAGTTGAATCCATTCCAATCCATGTCCTTTGACAACAAATATCCGATCTCTATTCAAAGTTGCAGTAACAATACGAAAAGTTCAAAGTTGTGCCAAATTTTCTTGTGAACTGTTATTAATATATGTAGCGAGTTTTGTGAAATACACCAGAATGAATGAATGTGAATTAATATGTAAATATGACCAGAGTGTCGCCAACGATTCCGGTAGCAGCAACTCGAGTTCCGGTAACATTAACGCTTCTTTTGTTTCCTTGTCCTCAGTTTTCAATAGTGTTGCCACGAGCCGCAAAACGAGCCGTAACGAATTTTAGATTTCAAATTATCTGGATTGAAAGTGAACTCTTGTTTAGTCAAGCAAATTTGTTTGAAATTCAACTGAATTTCAAGGTTTGAAGTGGAATAGAAGTTTATGGATACGAGTTTTAAATTAGTTTATATTCGAGCCGACATTTCGAGCTGGATCTATACTGTTTGATGTATGAACCGGTTGAAAATTTAAATCCACGGGACTGTGCATTATTATGAACTTCCAAAGCAAAGTATAGGACCATTCAACCAAGTATTGAGCTCGTTTTGCGGCTCGCGGCAACACTAGTTTTCAACCGAAACACATTGTCAAAAGGACAATGAGATTTGATTTGAAATTACAAATTTCCACTGGAGTGTCTCTTTTTCTACCATGATTTCTCGATGAAGGACATGGATAGGGAAGGGATATTAAAATTCCTCTGGAACGTGCGTAGTGAAAGTATTCAAATATCGCTCATTCCTGTTCCGTACTTGGTAAACTGATTTTATACACGCTGTAGATATTTGCTGAAGCAATAATAAAACTTCTCAAATAGAACCTTTGGAACCATTAACGGCTCAAGTATATGAAGAATAAAAGCTTTTCAATAAAACGTTGAAGAAAAATTCCCGATATTTCTTCACAATGAATTGAGTGTAATCTTATGGGAAAGAATTCGTAAAGAATTCATGAACATTCATCTTATTTATACACACACACACACACACACACTTGTGCTTGGACTGATCTTATGAACCTTACAGCTGTCTGCTGTAAAAGACAGGACACTTTATTTTTCCAGTGAAACCACAAAGTACATGAAAATTCAATTCGGGAAAAACATGAGAAAACTTTTTTTCCTCTTTTTATTATTTCTGTTTTGTAAGACATCAGCAATATTGTCATCTCGAACATTTCCTACCAAATGGGCAGATAGTAGGTCACCGGAATATTGAATAATTTCTGAAGGAACTGTTAACACATCAATTTCTTCCCCATCTTTTGTTCTTCTCAACATCATCTATTCTTTTCCGTCATATTGTTCTTTTTTATCAACTAGGATGCTACGAGGAGTAATGTCGAATACCCCATCAATTGCAGTAAAGAAGAAATTCCCATCCGAGAAATCTCATTCATCTAATTTATTTCGAAACCAAATTGAGACAAGTTAGAATGAATGAGATGCATATCCCCACAAAGATTCATTGTTCTCCCCTTTGATTACGATTTTTGAGATAAGATGATGGTGTTTTGAAATTTCCTGTTTAATTTTCCCTTTTGGGTAGAAAAACACGATCAACGATGAATATCTTTGTAAGCAGACTTTGATAATAGATGATAATTATTCAAAGACGTGATTACGATGCATGTCGAAATTTGTTGAATGAAATAGAAAATAAGATATAAAACTTACATCGATGGTCGAGAAGAGTTTCTCCACCGTAGCGGTTGCGTTGAGCTTGCACGATGAAAGAAAATGACGTTTACCCACGAATTTACACACGACATACAAATAAATTGAAATAATTACAAAATTATTTATCTATATGTATATATATGTACATGTGTGTGCGTGTACGCATATATATACATATACGTGTATGTACGGAGAAGAGGCACACACTGCGACGTGGATGAAGGGGCGGGTTCTGAGATACACCAGCAAATCTTCTCACTTTTGAGCTCGTTTTTTTAATCTATCGACTTATAATATTGGCTTTTTGTTATTTCTCTTATCGCCTTTACTCGTTCTTTTTCTCCTTTAACAGCGAATGGCAACCTCTCTGAGCAAAGAGAATGAAGCAAACACACCACCGACACTTTTTTTCATATACAACATAAATAATATATACACATATACTTGTATATATGAATATATATATGCGTGTATATCAGCACTATGAAGACACAGCACACACTTTATACACTACTGACGGCGAATACATAAAACCAACGATCAATCTGGACCTGCCAATTAACTTTTCTGTTCTTCTTATCCTTCTTGTTTCTCTTCTTGTTTCTTTCATCTGAAATCATACAAGGGAGAATCGAAATCACACATATGGCCTTCTCTGAATGCCTGTTAAACCATAACTCCAACCATAATGATGATAATTATGATAATTATGATTGTTATAATATGATGATACAAAAAATAAATAATAATAATTCCAAATTATCAAGCGAATCGAACCTTTATCTTTCCGAAGGGCAGAAAATCGGGTTTCCGATCGAAGTACCCCTCTCGTCTTCCTTCCGTTCTTTTGGTCTCTTTTTTTTTCTTGGTACCTTCTTCAGTTACAGTTCACCGCAGTGACTACTAGGACCCGCCCCACTGTCGCGCTACACAAACGTGTAGTGAATGAATAGAGCGTAAAACTTGCTTTGCGACAACATTATTCAGTCTGTTATCGGTTTATCTTCCTTCCCTTTTTCGACATTTCTTTTTCTTCTTCTTCCTCCTCCTCTTCTCCCTCCTTCGCCACCTCCTTCTACTGTAGCTGGTGCTAATGCTACAAACGGTGGTGGTGTCTTTGCTTCGTCCGTACCGCAACGAAAATTGATCGCGTTGCGCGCGCGACTACTCTATGAACGATGGTCCCTTTTTTTTCTAAAATTTCTTTTTCTTCCTTTGTTTATCTCTTCCTGGTTTCCCGTTCTCTTTACATCATGAAAGCTCCCCCAGTATCAACGACTAGGATAATTTTCTCAACGACATACTTATCCCCCTTATGTCCACAATTGCACCACCGCCGTCACTATTGCCACAACTTCCACCTTTACTACCATTACCGAAATCGAAGGGAATCTGTCTATTCTTCCTTTTTGGTTTCAATGCTGCTGACACACATTTCCACTCACTCAAATACACACACACGCACACGCACACGCACTCAAAGACACACGCAAGCGCAAGTTAAACAAATTTTTTTGCTCTCACTTCAAACACTTTTTTATCAGGTCCGTAGAATTATATAATGAAACATAATATTCTTCATTTATGTTACAGGTGAATCGTGTGTGTATACATATATATGCATATACATATATTTTATATAAGAGATGTATGTATATGTGTGTTCTCCGGAAAACTGGTTGTCCGAAAATTTGATCTCGTCACATCACAATGCCGCACTGTCGTCCCCCCTTTGTTTATTCTGATTTTCTTTTGATGTCTCGTTTCACTGTTCGTCCGTTCCTTATTTGATTTTTCCTCTTGCACTAATATAAAGCAAAATAGGGTTCTCTCCAAGACAGTTGCGGCTGGACAAACCGACGCGGACGTTACTGCATCGCCGCGGTGCGCCAATTTCGCGCAGCGGACTTTCAAAGAACTACCCACCTCCACTAGGGGGTTGTTTCCCGAAAGAGGGGATGAAATATTCCATTTCGCCCTTGTTCGAGTAGAACTCCTGGGTACAGGTTCAACCGAAATCAGAAGTGTCAATGACAAAAAGACTGCTGTTTGGGCGGATAGAAATCATCTTTCGCATCATGTGTCGTAGGATCGGAAAGGTTTGGGTTTTTATTCCAACTTGTTCCGATAATAACGGTGATGGGAAAACGTTGAAATGACCAGTCGGATGCCGCGTGCGGTATCACGAGGTAGATTTAGAATCAAAAACAGTCAGGAGTGCGCGAGGTCAACTTAGCGTCAAAGAAACGATCGATAAAAATGTACCGAGGCTCGATACAAGCAAATGATCACCGTCGTTTTCAACATTGTATAAGAGGGTTGAAAACAAACCGACCAACCACCTACGCTATTCTTGACTTCGATGGTTTGGGATTGGTTTAGAATTCTTTTCAGTACCAGCAACACCAGGGACAAGCGACATACACACTTGCTCCCGTACCATGTAAATGGATCAATGAAAGTAAACCCCTCCACACCTACTAATTCCCTACTTTCCCCTCCGACGAATGTGTTAGCGGGGATACAGGAGAAAACGGTACCACCTTACCGCGCATCAGTCTTTACTATCTTCACCTGAAAACGTTGAGCACACGACACACCTGAATGGGGAATAATGGAACCAGTTGATCAGCCCTTCTCAGTGCGAACTTCTGATTATTCATAATTTTGGGGTACAATTATGGATACGAAAATAAAATACCTTACCCCAGAGCCTTCCACCTTGAGTGATACAACATTCACGTTGATACTCGCGTGCCCCTGAATTTTAAAATTTCTCGCGAATATTGGAAGGACCCATTTTCTTATCACGATGAATCTTCTCCTGGATTTAACGCTTATCCGTTCTTGATCAATTGACGGTATTTGGAGGGCCGGTCCTGGGTATTTGTACCTCAAATGAATCGGAATAAAGGGAATCAGTATTCTCAAGTAAAATAAATATAATGTATATAATATTTAAATCGGAATAAGTGATTCAATCATCTATGAACAACAATCCGTAACATGATGATTGATTTGATATATCTGGAGAACACTTGCCGTTTGAACAAATGAATTGGCATGGCATCGATTTCCACATAAAAAAGCTAAGAGAGAAGTTCAGAGTGCGTAATTGAACTTTCACAATCGCATACCCAGTAAACACACGCACGTTTCAAAAACATCAAAAACAGTCAATAACCACACGTTGTGAATTAGTAATATTCTTGCGTTGATTCAACGTAAAAATGTCGCGGCAGATCACGTGTTTTTCAACCATAAAATAACGTCATATCAACGGTTTGAACATCGTTTAAAAGACGTCAAGTATTGACGTGCCCTAATGATGGTTCTAAAACGTGAATTGAATCCAACCAATTATTTTGAAAACTTTTCATTCCATATCGAGAACAATAGTATTTCTGAGTATGATAGGATTTGGAAAGTATGCCACACTATTTACTATCTTGCTCTTTGTTGAAAATTTAACCTTTGTTCGGTTTCGTTCGACATTTGTAGCAGAATATCTTTAATTGAAGTTCAAACACAAGGTGTTATAAACACATTTTAAACGCGTGATTCAAACCCGTTCAAAACACGTTTTTTTGAGGGAGTTGTTTGATGGTTATTTTTGAATATTAGTTTAAATTACACGTCATCAAAACGTAATTTCTGGTCGTCTATTTCCCTATCAAATTTCAACCAAAAATCAACGTTATGAAATCAACGACTGACGTCCGTTTGACAGTCTAACGTTCTTTCAACGTTGAAATAACGTGTGTGTGTTTATTGGGTAACAAATGAAGTTGTACAAGAAACAAAAATGTTACAATATGAATAAATATCTACTAGTACATTCAGGCCTGACTTGTTTCCCAGTATTATTCAATTGAATAACTTCTTCGATTGATCAATTAAAATTACTTTTCCTGGTAGCACAATGTATAAGAATCATTTTGATCGATTCCTTCTTGGGTAAAAAAATACATTGAATCTGAGGAATGAAATATTGTCCGCACTGTAAAAGATATTCGGGATTCTCCAATACCTATGTAAAGGAAATTTCCTATACTTGTACGGGAAAAGCGAATTCCCCTACACGAATAGGAATTTTCACATTAAAATATATCAAATATATCCCAAAATTTATTGGAAATTTTTTACAGTGCGAGATTCGATGAGATTTGGCAAGATTCAATCAGATTCGTATTGAAAGAATTCATTCTCCTGACCAAATCTCATTGAAAAATCGCTGGATGAGATTCAATCAGCACATTGTCCGAGATTCAACGAGAATCCATGGATTTTTTTTTAACCAGGGCTTCGACTGTTCTAGCTTTGGAAAAAGGCGACTCCACAATCCACTATTGTTCGCACCACATAATACTAAAAAATCGAGAATATGCGAATATTATTTCATACCGATGTGTTGGAGGGAAGAAAGAGGATTTTCTATGAAAAATGTTTATTTTTTTTCTTCATTTATTATATATATTGCAATTTTTTTACATGTTCGAAGTATTTAATTTTTTCCTGGTTTGGCTTGAATATTCTATCGTAGATCATCATAGCACCATTCATTTCAACGATCGACACAATTTTTGTAGATAGTTTACACCGATTTCTACATATTTAGATGTGAGAAAACTATTTATCCTATCGATATTATACAATTTTTATAAAATTTGGATGTAATTTTCGTAACATCACTTTCAAGGATCGAATATGTACAATTTGAATACAAAGGTGGCAACACTTTTTCCACGTGAATTTGAACAAACATTTCTCGAGTGGAGATCAGAAACAAATTTTCCCGCTGAAAATCAACTTTTATTCGAAGAACAATATAGTTCGAAACTCATTGAATCTGAAACAAATATTAAATAAAGACTGAAACATTCATTATACAATTCAATTTCAATTTGTTCTGATCAAATCCTATCAAATTCAATTCAGAATATGAGAATCAAAAATTTATTCATTGGATAGAAAAAATAAAAGAATCTCAGCTTTTATATCTCAGTTACAGCCAGAAATATGTTGAAGGAGAGAATAAAATCTTATAAAGAGTGCAGGAGATACGATTATCAAGTAGATACAGTGGAAATATGTCAGACACAGAACAAGTAATTAAAGATCAACTCCACAGCTGTGGAGTGAACAGCACAGTTCTTGACACCTCGAGTTCATCTATTGAAGAAGTTTTTATTCATGAATTAATTAACATTTATCGTGTGATTCCAGTATCCAATTTCAAATCATGCATACGTTTCGATTGAATTGTGATTTTCAATCGATTTTGTATCGATTATCTTATGAATAAAGGTGCTGTAAGAATAAAGGATGTGAAAATGTCCAATAATGTTCTATTCATGTTTTATATGTGGAGGTTTGAGAATTAGTTCGGAAACGTTTCAAAAACGTCACGTGGATCTACTGAAAAGGCTAATTCCAATAGTAAGTTCTAAGCACATCGCGAAAACGTACTTGAAACGTATTCAGATTCATCTCAATATTTGCAGTACGTGCTTGTGGGAAACCTCGAAGAAGTGAGAATACGTTTTCAATACATTCTGGAACTTTGCGGTACTGTCTAATATTGAGGCTATAACGCGACTCAATGTGATTTTATATAAAATTTATATCAAGTTTCTATAAATTTTGTATAAAAAATCGATTGAAACTTGATATGAAGTTTATATAAAATCACATTGAATCACATTATACACAGTAAAAAATAAATCTTAATTCCATGATCGACTGATTTTCAGATGAGGCTCAAAATCAGCAATGTTACGATTTCAGCCGTAATATGGGATGAAAAACAGTTATGGCCGTATTAAATTCAATTAAACCGGATAATATGCTGATTATCAGCAATGCATATCTTATAGGCAGCCATGTAGAGTTTGATGGATAATTCAGTAAAAAATATCTGAAAATAAGATTAGAATTCTTTCATTTTCAGTGTTACAATTGTTTATACGTACACATATATATTTGCATATAATTAATGACAGATTCAATTCAGTCAAATTATTTCAGGTTTTTTATTTATTATTCAAGGTGTCTAACAAATTCGGTAGCAGTTTGTAATATCACTTTCGTAAGAGCTTGTTATTGGATTTTCCGCACTGTCAATAGATTTTTTATGTCGACACTTTCACTTCAACATTACAACACAAATTGGAATTAATTCAAACTTTCGGGGGTATTCACATTTTCACTAATTCTCAGTTCCCGTGAAATGTTTTCCAAATTTATCTTCGACTCCACACTACACATATCATCAAATTATACTATTATGAAATTATTTATCACATGCGTCGATCGAAACGGTACCGTGGCGAAGTGATTAAACGCAAAGGACTAGGACAGGTTATTCCAGCAACAATGTGGGTTCGAATCTCCCGATGAGGGTTAAAGATGTTCAATCTTCAAAAACTACGATCATGATATAATTGAATAGTCAACAAGTGAAGTGAATAAATTCACACAACAGGGAACTTTCATTTTGCATTCTCCGAATAAACACAAACAACTTCCTCATCGTCGATAGGTAACGTTATGTTGAGAAGAACAAAACAAAAAACAATGGACGAACCCATTTATCAGGAACAATTCGCTTTGAATTTCAGTTCAAAATCAGTTTTAATTTCAGTTCAATAGGGATCAATGTAAGCTGTATTCTTGTTTGAGTTTGAGAAGGTTTTCCAGTCGCTGACTTTAAGTCTGATGAGTCTTCTTTTGGCTGCATCTTAAATTCAGCTTATATTTTAACTGGAATCAAGTTTTTCTTTTTACCGTATAGTCCCAATCCTAGTGCTGTCTGGAATGGTTCGATGTGTTACAAGTTCCGTAGTATAAAAACAGTACTTTCGTTGAAGCAATTTCTGGATTTTCTTGCTGCGTGTTTAATATATTCGTTGTACTTTTTAACTTGTGATACATATTGTCACTCCGAATATTTTCCATATTTGGAATTATGAATATTCCTATGCTACTCCAAGAGAACACAAACCTTCAGGAACGTTCATTGAACGTTCGCGAACGTCCAGGAACATTCAATGAACGTTCCTGAAGGTTTGTGTTCTCTTGGGTTATGGAGGAATATCATACACAGTTACAAATTTCTGCATTAATTTTAATGCATTTGTTGGAAGTTTTTTTCAAATACGTGCATGAATTGAGTTTCATACACATTTGACATGAAATTTAATGTAAACTAGGGGAGACCGGAGATAGTTGACTGTAGGGGTAAGTAGACTAACGGCGGAAATCTCGGTGAAGACGAAAGTGTCGCATTTTTCAACTACAGCTGAATGATGGTCCTTATTAACCGGTTCAGTGTTCAGGGACGCAGAGTCACTGTCGCGTATTGTTGGGGAGCAGTAACAAATTTTCAGTTTATGAAACATGTGAGTAAAATTTATCTTCCGTACATGCTTTGTTGTGACGTAGACAAATTTATTGTTAATTACTTTCCTATTGATCCAGATATTGATTTTATAGCTGTTCTTCATATGACATAACATTATTCTCGAGTCAATGTTGTAAGTTAGGTTTTATATGTGATCAAATGCAAAAGTGACGTTTGGGGCTAGTTGACTAATTACCCGTTTCAGGGCTGAATAAGTGGTTACCCCGTGATCTTACATTAATTACTACACGAAAAGACCGAGTTTACTAACATTTCGAAACATAACTATGAATTTAGGGACAAAGAGCATCACTGAAAAATTTTCCTAATGATTTTACCAAAAATACTAAAAGGTGATGGTTTCATGGTTATTTTTCACAGTGAATTCTTCAGTGATGTTCCACTTCCTTGAATTGACAGTCATTCTTCGAAATATTAATAAACTTGGTCTTTCCGTATATATTTATCAACTTCCCAAGCATATGGTCAACCAACCCCGGGCGTGGGGTAGATTGAACAAGTGTAAGTCATGTTAGAAAATGAATTAGATTTGCACTACCATAATTTATTTTGACATTTCTATGATTTATTTCGAACAGCCTAATAGTGTCTTTATCAATTTCAGTAGTTTCCATACGCATCGGTATTAAGGCAAAATGAATGTACATATCCTTGCAAAAACTTGGTCAACCATCCCCGGTCTTCCCTATAGCACAATCTATATTTTTTTCATGTTTTTGTACATTAAATTTAATGTAAAATGTGTATTAACCTGAATTCATGTACGTGATTGGAAAAAACTTTCAGATATTTCTGACAGTGTAAAAGTAGGTGTGTGCGAGTACTCGAAATTTTTGAGTATTCTCGAGTCAAATCGAGTAATTTGTCGATTTTCTTAGAATTATCATGAATCATCATTTGCAAAGGGTAGAATATTCTTAGAGAACATAAGGGATCGTCACCACTATCACATATAGATTATACACTGAGAACCCAATTTTTTAGATTGGAAGAAAATTTTCTTTGCCCTTATTCTAATGAATATTTTTTTCTCCATCAGATTGAAACAAAAAAGTTTCAAATTGAGACAAAAATATATTCCTTCTCAAATTCGAAGAATATAATTTCGATTCAATGAGAAATTCTCTCATTGGAATCAACTATCTTTTCCATTGAAAACAAGATTCATCAGAATGAGGGCGAAGAAATTTTCTTTAAATCTAAGAAATCGGGTTCTCTACTCGCACACCCCTAAGCATAAGGGGTATCTATAAAACTGTGTATTTGAATCAACTTCCGTAAAGTTCCAGAATTGAAATGAATTCCTGTTGATTTTAGCGAAAATGTGTGTTGTTCGGATAATAATGAGCGAATTTCATCGGAACAGCGAAATTCTTGCTATTACAGCGAACTTTTCTTCTTCGTGAAATATTTGTTGAGAAAGACATCTCCGACATATCTTATGTAAGGTAGATGACCCCATTTATGAACGCGACCCCTTTAATGAACGTTTTGGTTTTTGATTCATAGTACTTTTCATTTAGTGCTTTAATTTCATCCAAGCATGACTGACTGGATACTAAATCAACCGCTGTTATGTAAATAAATTCAGAATAATATGCCATAGGAAAGATATAATAGATAAACGATTGTTCGCTAATGGGGGTTGAGGTGTTCATTAATGGGGCCGGTCACCTTACACTGGTATAAACAACACTATGAAAAAATTCATCCCAAAAATTCAAAAAATGTGACAGTGATTTTTTTAACCACTTTCTCTCGAATTTTCAGATAACCTGCTTTACAAGCGGATCTGTATAATTTGCGAACTTGGTGTTTCATAAATAAAATGCAACTCAATATTGATAAATGCCAAGTGATATCGAGACTGTCACGTAAATTGAGTCATATAGTATTCACGTACATGTTGGATGGTTCTATTTTCGTTACCGTAGATATTACATGTGATTTAGGCATCAAATTTGACTCCGAACTAACTTTTGTTTCTCATTACTGTAACACTGTCAAGACGGCTATGAGGCAGCTTGGATTTTTAAAGAGGCTATGTAAGGATTTCAGTAAACCTTCAACGTTACTTACATTATACAACACTTTTGTCAAACCTCATTTAGAGTATGACTCTCCAATCTGGTCTCCTTATCAAGCTAAATATCGTATTTCAATAGACAGCATACACGGAAAAAAGAAAATGGAGAAATTTACCGTGTAGGATGACAACGCGTCGCTTCAAGTCTTTAAATGGAAATTCTTACAAAATCTATTGTAAAATAACTTACATTGTGGGACAAGAATAGATTTTTCTCTCGTGATGTGATTTATTTGACAATATATTTTGTAAAGATTTCTATTTAAAGGCTTGAAGCGACGCGTTGTCATCCTACACGGTAAATTTCTCCATTTTCTTTTTTGTCCGTGTAGATTCTTGCGTTCTTTATCGTATAAGAATAATAATCCCATCCCCTTCACATGCCATGATTATGGACCAATAATGGAATCATGCAACATGAGCAGCCTCGAAACTTGTAGGATGGTTAATGATATATTATTAATTTTTGAGATCATTAATGGTCAGATCATTTGTCCTGAATTACTATCTTTGCTCAATTTTAATGTTTCGTCTAGGGCTCTAAGGGAGGCACTATTATTCGATACGCCAACCTACACGTCTGGGTTCATTCAGACTGATCCGATTACACGGAGAAAAATCAAGGTCGAAAATATAGTAATCTTCAATAAAAATTTGAGAATATTTCTTAAAATCTGAGAGTTCTTCTTGAATGCATAATAGAGACAAAACGGTCCACTTTTTTGTGGAATTGTATTCGAAAAACAATGAAAAATTATCAATACTTGATAAAGAATAGCCAAACATATGAACTTTCCAAAAGTCGCGCCTGAAATTTTACAAAAATAGTAACAAAATTGCAATCTCCTACTATTCACTCTGTGAAATTTCGTATGCGACTTTTGGAAAGTTCACATGTTTCTCTATTCTTTATTAAGTATTGATAATTTGTCATTGTTTTTCGAATACACTTCCACAAGAAAGTGGACCGTTTTGTCTTTATTATGCACTTAAGAAAAATTCTCAGATTTTAAGAAATATTCTCAAATTTTCATTAAAGATTACTATATTTTCGACCTGCATTTTTCTCCGTGTAGCCGTATTTGTAATCTTATTAATGAATATTGTAATGAAGTTGATTTGTTTTCTGGATCACCTTCGCGTTTCAGGAATGCTGTATTGTGTGTGTGTGTTCGTTGAATGAATAGTTTATTGTATCCTATTGTTTGTAGAAGCTTATTGTTTAATCAATAGTTTATTGTTTCATATTGTTAAATCTGCCATTAACTAATTCGTAAGTAAATGTAAATAAATAAATTTTACTAAATTTGACTAAAAATTCAGAAAGAAGTGGCTGTAAAAAATTTACAGTTACATTTTCTGAATTTTCAGGAAGAATATTTTTATAGTGAACATATGTAATTGGATGATAACCCTTTCTCTGTAAACCAGGGGATTTCGTATCCCAGTCAAAACGATTTTGGTGAGATTTTTCCAATTTCCGCTTGAGTTTTTTGAACAAAAACATATAAAAATATTCAATTTTTGAGAATATCTTGATTGATATGTTGAGTTGAAGGTTGTCGATAACCATATGAATTTTTTCAGACTTTTTTGACTATTTTAAGTCGGTCAAACGGCTGCACGGAAAAAAATACTCCGGTTAATATATGGACAGCAAGAATTACTGCTATTTTAACCGAATTCTAGTTAAATGGATCAAATCTCCGGCAAATTTAACAAGGGCTCCGGTAAATTTAACAAGAATTCCAGTAAAAGTCACAGATATTCCTTGCTGTCCATATAGTAACCGGAATTCTGGTAAAATTAACAGTTCATTTTTTTCCGTGTGGACACAGATGACCAAGGGCGTATCCTGAGGGTCCGCACCCCCGCCCAAATGCATAATTCTTTCCTTTTCATATATAGATATAAGTCTCTAACGTAGCCCCCTCCTAAAAAAAAATTCTTGATACGCCCTTGCAGATGGCCCTGGTTTACGGAAGACGGATATCAAAGAAACGTTCACAAACGAAGGGATAATTTTTTGAATGATATGGAATCAAATTTTTCATTCATGTCGCTTAGAAGAACAGTGAATACACAGTAACTAAATCCAATTGATTATTTTATTGACATTAATCTTCATTGGGGAGAGAACAAACAAACACTGATTTTGAGTAGAGGAATTTTTTTCTTCAGCATTGTGATTAGAATATTACTTCATTTGCTTTGAAAAGTAAATAATCCTGATCCATTTACTCAACCTTCTGGGGATACACTGAGTCGAAATGACCTATCCTTCCTTTACTAAAAAGTACCTTTACATTCCTTCAAATATTGAAAAAACTATCAACTGTAGAGCAAAGTAGGTTCCGAATTCGTAATCTGCAGACTTCGGCGATGAATTCCAAAAAAAAAACATTGTTCTACGATGTTTTGAAGCCGAGATATGAGCGATCGAAAAACACTTGGGTCGAATTGACCCAGTGTATCCCATTTGTGAGGAAACTATAAGTGTATTTTTTCCTCAAATTCACAATTCTTTAAAATGAAATGAATAAATGAAATAATATAGCGAAGATATAAATTATATTACAATGAAAAGCGCAAATGAAGTATATTCGACGGTATTGATTAGAAACATGTCGAATTTAAATATATATAAACAATAAAATGTGATTTTTCTGGTTGATTTACAATAATTGCTAATTCTAGGGGATTTGAACACAACGCTCGTGACTGTCATATTTGGAGATGGGTCTTTTGGAACAGTGACTGTTCTTTTCGATAGGAAATGTATTGAATTTATATGATTAATAAATGAAAATCTACAGAAACTAGGCAATTTTTCATAGAGAAGAACAATTACTGTTCTTGAAGTCCCATCCCTAGTCACACCCATCAACTCTTAGTCTAAACATACTCCTACTATTTCATTCATGGCCTCTCAGGTACCACCAAGATATTCTTTCCATTTTTTCATCCTCATCCTGTTATTTTCCTTCCCCTGTTAGTTACGTCCCAGCGATATTTTCGTTCCCGTATTTTTATATACAACATAAATTTGTACACTGAAAGGAAAATTTCTTCTCACCAAATAAAAAGGTTATTTGTCCCATCTCTATAACATATTCCTGGATATTAATGAAATATTCAATCACGTCGAATAATGGAATGCTTCCTCCAAATAAATTGATCTTCTGAATAAATAATTGATCCGCTACAAGTAATCAATGTTTGCATCCAATTGGATATTCAATTTCTACAAATGAATATTTTATGAAGAGAGGACAAACAAATATTTTTCCAGTGTATAAAATTTGCATAGAAACTAGCCATATATTCTATAGTCGAATATCGATACATTCAGTATCGCTCATCCCTGTCCCAGCCTAATAAACACTTGATGTTTCGCGATGGGCTTCAGACAAATGGCTCAGGGAGAACTTGTGAATATCTCTGCAGAGATCTCATGAGACAAGGGTTCAAAATATCTAAATGATAATTCATAGTATCATGTAAAACATCTTGAACTCACCTGAAGAATAGCGTTCTAAGGGTGTTCTATTTCAATGACACTAACGAAATTTCCGAAAACGCTAAATATTCCCGAGAATGATTCCAGAAGGGCTCATCATTGTCACTAAATCAAAGCCTTTTAGAACTCTTTGTGAATTCATGAGTTCAAAACGAATTCTAAAAGAGTTCTATTTGCGTTTTGGAAAAAAGAATTCTCCACATACTATCTAGATTATCTTCTCTCTTAACAATATTACTACAATTTTGTTCATCCCATTCTTCGAATGTTCTATTGCTCCCTTCAATTATTCCCTCTCTTCTTCTCCTTCTGTTCCAATTACCTTTCTACTTTTCTCTGCTGCTTCCCCCATATCTTCCCTACATCTTCTTTAATGTTATTTCATTCACCCCAATTTCCTTGAGATGAACTTTCCAAAACTATGGTCCTTTAAGAATTCGGTTGTTTTAGGTTCCTCTCTTTTCTTATACCTTTTTCTTTTCAAAAAATCATCTACTGTTCTCATAAAACCTGCTCTATCCAAAATAACCCTCATCTCGCTTTCCTGGGTGAAAAAACTTTCGGAATCATATACAATTTACAGAGAATTATACATAAATGATATATAAACTGTATTCGATTAAATGTAAATGAAATATAATTTAAAAAATTATTCTATTTCATCTTGATTTATCATCATTCACACAATTCCTTATTCTTATTGAACTAGACACAAACCTTTGGGCTGCGCCTACCAGTATACTGTTAGTCTAGCGCCGCCGATATATTGCTATTCGAATGCCTGCCGATATACATCTATTCTTGCACCTATCCCTGTTCCTTTCATCACTCTCGAACGTGTATTTATTTGTTTTTCAATTTATTGCTGTGATTCCTAATAACTAGTAATTTTTTCTTCTTTCCATTCAGTTGTGTTCTGATACGACCATACCGGGTGTTTCAGAATTCATTGGAGAAATTTTACAGGCGTTATTTTGCAGTCGAAATGCAATAATTCCCCTTATTCAAAAACTTTTTGTGAGACTTAATTTTCAACCTATCAGCATTTTCCAGTTTTTCCCCAATCTAAATCACTCCAAAGCACTGTGTGTTACATATTTGAACTTGATACCATTCACTGAACTGAAAAACGGCGAATCTCTAAAAGGAAATCAAACTATTCTATCATTTTTTAATCCAAAGTTATAGCAACTTCGAGTTACTATAGCTTCGAAATGAAGAATGACAGGATAGTTTGATTTGTTTTTCCAAAGATCCGCTGTTTTCAAACTTAGGTGTCAAGCTCAAGTATGTAGCACATCCCTGGTGAACATTTCCACTCGTGAAAAACGAATGTTGGTACAAATTGAGCGTGAAAACGTTTCAATATTCGCTTTTTTCGCACTTAGATGCTGCTTCGTTGACTCTTCCGTGTTGCTCCATATATTGATTTTCACCAGGGACAGTGCTTTTGAGTGGTTTAGGTTGAAAAACAAAAGAACTAAAAATGCTGAAATCTTAAAAACTAAGCCTCAAAAAAAATTTGTCATCACGGAAAATCATTGCATTTCGATTGCAGAATAACGCCTGTAAAGATTTTTCAATTAATTCTTCAACACCCGATATAACCTATTCTGTTGCCTGAACAAAATTCTATACTTTACTCAAACAGAATCCTGTAGAGGTGGGCGAATCTTTTGTATAAAAAAAATGTTCACTTTGTATCGAATTCTATACAATTGTTATCAAAACTCGATAAGTATTTTATACAAAAGATTCGCTTCGTCAAAATTCGCCCACCTCTAGAACCCTGAATCCTTAAAACTTATTTATATCGCCATACCCTTTGTTTCTGTTAAGGGCATTCTGAAGTCCTAAGAAATCCCACATCTCTCCTCCCCCACTTCTCCCGAAAATAACTAAATAAAACGGAAAATAATTGGTTGATGCACCTTTTCCATGATTCACAGAAGATGCATCAACTGATCATTTTTCGATCAATTCAGTTTACTTATGAGGAGTGGAAGGAGAGAGATAAGATCTCTTGGAGCTTTGGAATGTTTTTAAAGGACTTTATTTCCCTACAATTTCGATTATTTCATTCTCCTAACGCCCATTTACTATTCTCACGAGAACTCCATCCGACCTCTGACTGTGTAAGTATGGATTGCTAGTTGCTAACTTCAGAATTGTAATGAACATCTATAACAGGGTCTCGCAAATTCACAATCTGATAGCTGGCTCATACCGCCTGAAAATGGTGCATCGAATCAAAGCCGTCGAACAGTGAATCTATATTGCAGGAATTGGCAACCTTCACCATACGACCCCAGACCCCATGCAACTACTGCGGTGTTACTTCTTATCCTGATGAAGAAAAAATACTACACTCTACAGCATAGTCTTTGAAATATGAAGCATGTCTTGGAAATTTTCAATAGTTGTACTGCCAGCGTGTCATTTCCAGACGAACATTCCGAGGCTGGCAGGACTCTGTTGCAGGGTTTATGTTCACCTGATTAGCGGCGCCTTCATCACCAAAAAATTACTCGAGAACTAAAATCGATTCATCAAGTATCTTCATTTGTATACTCTATGTTTTTCTCTTGACATCAATATAAGAATTGTGTTTGTTGAGATGTGGTTGATATGTTCAGTATGTAATATATCAAACCTTATAAATCTTGATTTTTAGGGTGAAGCTCTGCAGAGCCTAGGTATCGAAAAATTTCATTCAACGTTGGATATGCATTGAGGGCAGTGTTTAAATGGGAAAAAGAAGGATAATTAGCACTCCATACTTACATAGTCAAAGGTCTCGATCAAGATAAAAATATAATTTATTTACTCATTATAAATATAAAATATACTTATTATGCCATAATTTTATCACATTTTTGTCCGATCGAAGAATACGACTTATATATAAAAAATAAAATGACAAATACTGCGATCAACACGTACAGTGCTCTGGAGATTCATGCTACGTTTATCGGAATTGAATATTACAAATGTGATCTTCAACTCTTCAAGTTCTAAGCGTGCATAAAATATAATTCAAATCCAAATAGGTTCACATAGATATTCAAAGATCGATCTAGATACTTTTACTTTGTATCAAAATTCGGGTATGTGAATCTGTTGTGTGTGTGAATTTGCAAATATTTCTAGATCTCAATGGATTTAATAAACAAATATGAAATATTGATTGAAATTTGATACAAATTTTATATAAAATTACATTGAATCACATTATAGCTGCAGCGCCGGATCTGATAAAATCGTGGATATTTTGCTTCTTGTTATTTTGAAGATGAAAGTAAAAATGAATCATAAAGATGAGAAAAAGATAACCAATGAGCACAAGATGTGACTTCAATATAAATGTTACATAATACACGCGGTATTATGGTTATCACATCACTAGTGATATTAATATCCCACATAGCATTTCAGTTCTAAAAGATATCTCAAGCCAAACAGTTCTTACTTCTAAAAGATTGCTATAAGATGTCTAAGAAATATAATCTCGGAAGAAAAGTTTTAGACATCTTAAGGATATCTTCTCATGTTGCACAAGACTTCTTAAACTTCTATGAACAGTTCCTCAAGATATCTTACAGAGCAAAAGTGCTATGTGGGATGTATGTAGAGTAAATCAGGGTAAGATGGCGCACTCTTTCGCTCGACTACAGCACAGGAGCACCCCATTTACCCTACGTTAAAAAACAAATCAGTGCAAAACAGTTACAACATTTCTTTTCTCATCAATCTTAAGGTAATGAATACAAGAGAGAAGGAATACAATCTATTCCCTTCGAATTATAACCTTAGAACTGGAGAAGTTGAATCTATAATCATATAGCAAAGAGAGAAAGCAAAGTGGAAATTTGTCGATCAACAAATTCTCGAAAAAATACATCTAGGCACATTTTAGTATTTTTCAGCCTTGTTTATCACTTTATTTTCCAACATACTTTACTGATGTGTAGAAAATATCATTATTATATTCTAAAATATTGGTGAAAACGTGACATCTTCGTCGTCCGTGAAATTTATCCTTATTCATAAGTGAGCACATTTTGAAGCATATTTTCATTTGACAAAATAGATTTACATGTTACCTAAACTAACGATATTTTTGATCGACAATGGCATAGTTCAGCATATGATATTATTTTGAAATGGCAACAGCTGGAAATAGATCCTTCAAATGGATGAGTCACGATGATGTAGATAAGGTGAAATTTATATTCAATGAAGAAACGAATAACTCACTCGAAGCGATGCGCGAATAATTCGTTCATGAGCGAATTATTATGAACGAATTATTACAATATTATAAAATAAGATTAATATTTACATTATTTCATCACATCCATATAATCGTTCACCCAAAAAGAGGAATCTGTGTCTAAAATTATATCCGGGAAAAAGACTTAATTCGTGCTACAGGTACTTATTTACATAGGAATTTTATACGTTCGCACGAGTCGGTGGTATGCATATGCATTAATTAAACAGTACATGATCAAGTGCATATCAAAATCGTATGGTCGAATAGATTTTCAATGAACAATTCTTCATCTATTCAAATAAATCCCCTCACGCGATCTACGAATATTCCGAACACACACATACAGGCCGATACTAATCATAATAAATAATGGAACACCTAAACCGATCGCGATGATCATTATCACGAGATGTGAAAATTCTTCGTCAGGTGGAACTCCGTATCCAAGTATAAAAGTCCTGTAACATACGAAAATAAAGTTTTGACAATTTTTCATATTTTCCATTGTATAATTTGTAATATAATCAGTGACTCTCCGGAAAAGATAAGATTATAAAATTAAGGAATATTTAATCGAATTATGTACAATTTGATCCGGAAATTGAATTTAATTCGTTAAAAAATTCAATTAATAAGATAATCGCCGATGAAAAGGTCTTCTCCGACGAAAAATTATGTCGTCGAAGTTTGAATCCGATGGTTTGTAGAAAAGGGCCCCATACGAGCAAAAATTTTGCTTTTTCTCAAAGATTTCTCATGCAACAGTTTTCCCTGTCTTCAAGATATCTTCGTTTAAGAAATCTAAAAGATGTGTTTAAATCTCTTTCAGATGTATTTTAGATTTCTTAAACTAAGACATCTTGAAGACAGTGGAAACTGTTGCATAAGAAATCTTTTAGACAAAGCAAAATTTTCGCTTGTATGGGTATCGGATTGAACAAAATTGTTCGATTTCGATGGCATGTTTGATGAAATAATCAAAAACTTCTTTCACGAGCTTCTTGTTAAGGAATCCAAACACTTGAATTTTTTTCTTGAAGTGGATATCAATCGTCTTGTTCTACAAAGGATCTTATTGATAAAAAACACTTTTCAAAAGTTATTATGAACAAAAACTCGTTGAAAGTCATCAATGAACAAATTCCTGTGGAATGTCTCAACATGTATTGAGATGTTTCCAAATGTTTTCTTCAATTCATTGAAAATGGTCAATGCCAAAAAGTAACCAATTGATTTGACTCTAAATAGCGGTATATAAATTCAGTGATGAAACATTCGCGTGGAAACGATCAAGTATAATTAGCGAGGTTCGCTAGACACAATGAATACTGTATTATTGCTTCATATTTCTTAGTCCCCCAATAAATAAACGATGAACAAAAAATATAGATGAACTAAGTTCCTCAAATAACAGTTTATCACTCACCATGTTGAATACTTCATCCTTTTATAAAACCCATCCCCTTGCGATCCTATTGAAACAATAATCTTTTGTGCGAATAGGTCATTCACTCGTTCTCCATAATAACAGTACAATATCGAATATGCTCGTACTACGTGAGTACGATTGACAACCTTCATGACTGGATAATGAACCACTTGAGTTGAGCTCGAAATATCACGAAGTTTTGCTGTATACGAAACTGGTCGCCATTGTAAGAAAGCTTCAGTATATCGATGGTCATCTGAAGTTGCGTAAGATGGAGTTTTCACTTCTACAACCTAAAATTTGTTTTCTTTTATAGCAATATCATTGCGCCCTATCAATATGTTAATTAATCAACAGATACGTGATGTAATTGTCGATTCAACAAGATATCTCAAAGTGATCTAAATCAGTTCTCACGTAAATACAAAGATATGAATTATTATTCCATTTTACCTCAAAAATTCCTGGTGTATGTTCATCGTCTAAACTCTTTTTAACTGTAATCGACATTGTTTCATTTGGATCTCCATCGCCAACCACAAGTATTTCAAAAGCAAACCTACTGTTAGAAAACGATTTGCTGGTTTCTAAATTGTTCAAGACCACATCGATCAATGTAGAATTTTCTGAGTGCAGCATGTGTGGGATGATATCAGAATGTTCAACGGAACAGAATCCTTTAAGCTGTAACAAAAATATCGCATAAATTAAATACGAAATTTTTATGAAATGGAAATATGATTACTTTTATATTGAATTTAATAATAGTTCTTAATTTTAATATCAATGATGAATTCAAATTCTTGGATATAAATATAAAAATTGTTTATTAAATTTCAAATTTAGAAGAACATCCTCAATATTGTGAATTATATCAACGAATTCAATATTCTGTTATGAAATTCAATCAACTATTTACGTAAAAAACTTCATAACACTGGTATGAAGTTTCAGGCAGATTTTTCTAACAGTGATTCTAGGAATTCTTGAAGAACTATACCCTGGTTGAAAAGAAACCATTGATTCTTGCCAAATCTCATTGAATCTTGAACAATGTTCTGACCAAATCCTATTCAAGCATTTGTCAATGAGATTTAATGAGATGAAAGTATTTTTTCAATATGATTCTGATTGAATCTTGTACAACGTTCTGACCAAATCCCATTAAATTTCTTGTCATCAGATTCTATGGATTCTTCTAACCAGAGTAAATAACACTGACACGCTCTGAGGATTACTGAAAAACTCTTGTAATACTTTAGTGAACTTTGTTCCAAGTTGTTTCATTTCAGAGACTCTCAAAGATTTTCAGAAGATTCAAAAAAAATATATCCTCATATAGTGAAGAATGTTCATGTAGGAATTCCATCAGAATTAAAATTGTGATTGCGCTGTGAGTCACATGTTTGAATATATATTGCTATCATTTGGTTACAACGGGAACATTACTCTCGTTCACTTCGGTAGCAATGTCCAGGTCTGAGACTATAATGTGACTCAATGTGATTCATATGAAATTTGTATCAAGCTCTTATAAATTTGTATGAAATATCATTTGAGACTTTATGCAAATTTTATATAAAATCACATTGATTCACATCATATAGCTCCAGCCCTAGCAATATCCAGATAACATTTGTTCTAATGTATTTATATAAATTATATAGGAATTTAATAAAAAATTATATATAATTTTGAAAATTTCTCCACATAGGTGGATTCATTTACATGAATGTCACATTACAAAAATAATTTGATTCACGATTTCATGGTATACTATTCTTTCACGAATCATAATATCGAATTATTGTCTCATTTGTCAATATAAGCTTCACAATACTTTATTTGTCCGTGCTTGGATTCTCTGAATTAAAATACGTTACCGAAAGGTTTATGCTTCCATGTCTGGTGATATTCTTGGTGGGATCGTTGTATCGGTTTCCCTCCATATCCAATTCTACAAAATCACCATTCTGAAACAGTTCTTTGTATTCCCAACGAAAGAACTCTGGTCGTAAAATATTTATGTAAGAACCTTGGGCAGTGTCGATTAATGCTGTGTCATTTACGTCGTTGAACTCGATTATCTACACATCGAATAGATTGAATAAGTAACTTTCTTTCATCTACAGAGAAAGTTGAAATTGCTAACTTAATTAACATACTTCAATTTAACAATGAAAACAGACCTTGAAAAATAGTTTCAACGATAACATTGATTATATAAAATTAAAATTTTTGTCAGTTCAGTTTTTCATTCCTTGAAAGAATATGTTCAAAAATTCATGACATGAAAATTGTGCGAGATGAGAGGGAATTTTCTAGCATCGTTCAAAACGAGATCCTATCCGACCTGTCTCATCACCACCCCTTGGCCTTATATTCAAAAGATGCCCTTCTGTTTGGGAATTGATTCAGAGTAATTGTAAAGTGCTGAAGACGAGAAATGATATAAGGTTTCATGCACTAGCTCTATCTCTACAAGTCTTTATAAATAAAGAAGATTAATTATATAAATTATACATTGAAAAGAAGAAAATTTTAATTGAGCTACTTCGAAAAATCTGACATCGCGTTGAGCACCCTAAAATTATTCTGAATCAGTTCCCAAACTTCATGCAACAGACTGACTATTATTATGAATACATTTATCATATGTACGCCGCTCAACGTGGCGAAGATTATCACACGTACGGATTCATATCTCTAATCATAACCATTCTCTACTCGGAGCATAGATTAGATGAAGAGAGATGAACTGTTTCATATCTTGAAATGTGTCGAATCTCATTCTCTTTTTTGTTGACTAAGCCAAATGAAATGCATTAGATTCATATTTTTATATTTCAAAAAGGGAAAAACACTGTCTCATTTTAAAATTCGATTTTAAATTTACTCTGAAATTTTCAAACGAAATTCTACAATTAATACTGTTTTGTTAGGGTTCAACAATATCAATATTTTTTTATTCATAAAATTATGAAGTTCTTATCGAATTTCATATTTTTACTGAACAAAAATATCGATACTATTGCACTGAGAGAAATCTATAGTTAAATTTACTGTGAAATTGTGGGAATGGGAGAACATACCGACTCCTAATTTATTGTAAAACATTGTACATTTGATCAAGTTTCTATTGTTATGCCATAGCGAATTTCATTATAATATAGTAAATTTCAGTAGGTCAGTACGTTCCCCCATTCCTATGATTCCACCGTAAATTCGATTATGAATTTCTCTCAGTGTGGATATAACCCAGACTAGGGCTGCCATCTACAACCTCATCAACCGCGGACAAAGAGTTGAAAAACCCCAGATTTTCGGTTCAAAACCCGGACATGTTGCAAAATATCTTCATTATCGAGATTTTCACGTTCTGCATGGAAGATTTTAATTCCATAACGCACCCAAAATATTACACAGTACGTTTCAGTACATATACTACATAATCACAGAAAATTTTGCAAAATTACAACAAAAGTACTAGAATATTCTAATTTTTTCGTAGTAATTTTGCAAAACGTTTATAATTTAACACATTTCTAATATAATTTCATCATGTAACATATTCAATCTGGGGAATATTGCTTTTACTAAAATAGAAATTCAAATAGTCATAACAGTTATTCTTTATTGTAGTTTAACAATTATAAAATTATTCATCACATAAAAACACCGCCTCAGCAACAAACTATATATTAAATTATAATGCAATGAACAACGATTATTCTTTGGCATAACTTATCGCTTTAGGAACTGAAAACAAAGAAAAACTGAAAAATCTACTGTTCCTTTTCAATGTTGAAACACGATTGACTTCCCGAAAAAAATGGAACCAATCAAAGCGTTTACGTTATTTTCTTCTGTTCATAAGCGAAATCAAATCATATAATAATTCGTCTTGTGTTATTCAGATAGTCTATCTAGTTAGTACATGGATCAGTGGTGGAATTGGCTCATGAAACGAAAATAAATGGTTATATTTTGTGAATTCTGCGCATACTTATTAAATAACCGCTTGTTACTGATCTCTTCTATAAAATAGATAGCGGATACGCGAAACGTCTGATGAATAATTGAAAATCTCTGGCGTCATTTATCTGTAGTCTAAATGGTCATTTTCAGCGATAAATTCAAATTATATGAATGTATTTTCAACGAAATATACTTTATATATTCATACAATTATAAAATTATTTATTTATGCTTCCCAATATCGGTTGATATTATAATCCCGATTTTCAATTTGCAATAGTACCACTTTGGAACTACCTAGATAGCACAAGAGTTCTAAGTGAGCTCTTTGTGAATACGTTGTATTGATTATGAGCTCTTTTAGAACTCTTGGACTATCTGGGTATACACGGAAAAAAATTTGCGGTTAATTCTGGAACGGAGACAATTTCTATTACCATTGAAAACAAATTGTGGTAATTTCAACTGAATTAGAATAGATTCGATGGCAATTGCAGTGAATCACACTCCGACATTTTCTGTGTCCCAAATTTTATTCCAAATTGTGGTAAATATGGCAAATAATTTTTTTGCGTACAGGGGTGAATTTGCCTAACGAGTATTTTGCCGAAAGGATATAATTTTACAATCACCACTAATTTTTTCCCCTTTTACTTGGCAACAACGAATTTTCGGGACAACGCAATTTGAAAAACCAGGCATTTGGGGGAATGAAGCTTTCAACCTGCGACACATCATCAATCCTTTCAAATGATGTAATTGTAAAGATTGTGAATGATGTGGAAAAAAATCATGAAAATTCAATATTCATACAATTCCCTTTTCAGCATTGGAAAACCCGGACAATGTTGAAAACCCCGCCCGGACGTTCCCCGGACGCTCTCAAAACTAGGACAAATCCGGGGAAATCCGGATGGTTGGCAGCCCTAACCCAGACCCATACTTTCTTTGTGAGGGTGAACCATTCTAGAGTCTGGAAAAAAAAACAAAGTTTCGGGAATTGAAGAAAAAACTAAACAACGTATCAAAATTAGGTAGAAAATTCTTCATTATATGATTATTCAAATGTGTTTTTGAATTATCTTGGAGCTGTAAATAATAAAACAGCAGCCCCTCAGTGTTTCTGCCTGGACATCTTTTTTTCTTGGCCGCATAAATAGCTCGGGCAAATTTGAAAATACAATCATAAATCGAAAGAATTTCACTCCAATATAATACTAGCTACAGCAGTAAATAGGATTTCTTTTTATAATTCATATTACAATTTTTATTCACGATTCAAACAATTTTTTGTCTTTTCGAATTTTCTTAAAAAACATGCCAATAAGGCAAAAATCGATTGAAGAAAAATCCTACGTACTGCTGTAGCTAATATCATATTAAATCGAAATTTTGTTGACCCATAATTGTATCTTCTAATTCGCAGGAGTTATTTGTCTGACCACGAAAAAACAGATGTCCGAGGAAAAACACTGAGAAGCCACCATTCTGTTGTTCACAACTCCAAAGAAAATTTAAAAACACGCTTCTGTAATTATATAATACATAACTTTCCCCCAAATTCCAATATGTTTAGTTGTTTTGAAAAGAATTCTCGAAATATTATTTTTCTGCTCGGCCTTTAGGGTGGTTTACCCTCTTGAATATGAAGAAAGAATATTCTCAATTCTTTTGAGAATACATTCTTAGCAGAACATGAACTAAGAACATACGAACTACCTTATTATAAATATGGCAAATATATGTTAATCATAATCATATTTTATCGTATGCTACATAAATTTGAAATTCTAAATGTGTGTTTTATACTTTTTTCATTCAAATTAGAAGACAATATGTATAATCGTATCTCACCTTTCCAATCACTAAGATTAATGTATATGAAGGCTTCTCTGTAAAAGAAATTGACTTTTCTTTCATTGCAACAAAATCTTCCCAATTTATTCGAAGAGAGGCAGAAAGCGGTGTAACAGCCATCAGTACGGACGGATTACCGACGAAATTCCATATATAATGTATACTATCGTTGGAACCATCGGCTTGTAAATGAACTACCGTGATATTCTTGTCGGAACATAGAGTGCCACAATCGGGATTGATCCATGACTGTAACTGAAATTCAATAAAATGCATTGAACAGATTTATTTTCGTAACGTATATCGATTTCAATTATATTTAATTATATTAAATTTTTCTATATGGCTTTTAGATATAATTATAAAATATTTTTTCGAAGTCAAAAACATGTCTCATGCCACAAATTTAGATCAATTCAAGAAATCTGAATATCTTTTAATAAATTCTTTAAAATCAAAACCATTGTTACTTTACTTTTTAAATTTACTTTCTCTTTAATTACTACTCTAATAAAAAATCAGTTGAGCCGATTATTATTGAAAGCTTATTTGAATCATGGACACACTTTCTTTATAAAATTTCCATCGAATGCTCTGTAACAAAAAGCAATGTGAAAATTAACACTACAGGAATTCCATAGAATTTCACCCCAAAATTTCATGTGAAAATAACATCATGAAGTGTTGAAACAACATTATTCGATAAGAAATTTCTTCAACACTGTCAATTTGTTCTCAGGGTGGACTTTTTGTTCATGTCATATCTCGAAACATTCATTTTTAAAACATATCGAGTTGAATGAAAAATTGGAGGAAGATGAAATTTCTAAAGATGTGTGAATATTTTTGAATACCTAAACTTCGAAACTTGACCTCCTCCCTTGACCTCATTCCCGAATGATGAAGTATTGATCGAAGAAAAAGCAGGATTCTAATCGGAACTATAATGAAAATCTTTGAATTCAAGTGGCTAGAAGGAATGCAATTCATTGACTACTTGTACTCGGTTGTTCAAGGACGTGTGAGAATCATTGGGAAAATATTCACAAAGAATGTATAGGTTTGATTAGAAGCTATAAAACAATACAACATCCCTGGAAACATCCGAATGTTTTGTGCATACACCAAGGGAAAAAACCTTGAAGCAAGAAATTATTGGATCAACTGAGTTCAATTCCATGTTTCTATGGTCTGATAAAATTCCTTTTAATCGAAAGCATTCTTTTTTCAGATAAGTAAAATGAATATTTCTTCTAAACAAAGAAATGTATTCTTGGGAAAACTCAAGCGAATTCATTTTAAAAAAATTTACATGTCACCCAATCAGGATAGTTGGCTTGAAATGATATAAAAATGATGGGATTTTAATGTTATTTCAATTGAACATTGGTCAAAGCGGTATCATTTTGCCGACATTTCAACCGAGTGTTATCTGTTTCTATGCGGTTTTTGACCTTTCAATCGGTTTCTAATGTTTCCTTTTACCAGGAATAACTATAGCGCATAGTGAATGGCGGCTCCAACTAAATTATTAAATTATCATAATCACTAGACATCGGATTATATGCACTATCAGAATGCCAAAATATGCATGCAAATATGCACGAAAGGAGAACAAAATATGCACCAATGAAAAAGTCACAATTTGATTTGAAATCAACATTTTATTGCTCAAATATTAAATCTAAGCTTTATGAATCCAATAAATCTTCGCAAATTGCACAATATACTTTAGAAAATGAAAATTCAACAATACAACTGTTTCCAGAGCATCAATCCCAAGTTATGAATTATAATTCATATAAAAATATACTGCTATTTATCTTTCCAAATTTTCTATTTGAAATTTCTGACACTTGTCGTTAAGTTTCAATTTATAAGCCGAAAATGAATAAGCGTTCTGCATCTACCGATGTCATCAGACAAAATTTGAAATATGGTGCCATTTCCATAGAAATAATTTCAGGCAGAATTTGATCTGTCCCGTTAATATGAGAATTCACTCGTTCGAGCACTTTGAAACTTGGTTCTTTTGAAAACACAGTGTCTAATTTATTTCTGATTTAAATCGAGAATGATTCTGGAAGTGCGCGTATCAATTGTGCAACTTCTTCTATTATTTTCATTACGATAATTCAGTTCAAGACCCTGCTATAATGAAACCTTGGGGCCTGACAGTAAATTTTCCAGAATACAACTATGAAGAATCTCTTGAGAAAAGAATTTGATGATACCTCAAAGTTGAAAATTCCATTTATCGTTCAAATCCACTATTCATTTCTCCAATTTCGGAAACTCTTGACATTTTACACTAAAATATGCACTATCAACGAAAAAATATCATTATATGCAGAATTGTATGAAAAAGTCATTATATGCGTTTTGCATATATGCGAATGCATATAATCCGATGTCTAATAATCACATTTGAATAATTTCATTGATATTGATGGTAGCATAACCGTATACCTTTCAATCACTCGACGCATCAAAGAGATGCCCGATATTTAGACTATCGATACGTCTGTATAAAATTTACATGGAGATTTTTATACATTTTTATCAAATTTCGATTGAAACTTGATACATACTTTATAGGAAAGTGAAGATACTGTAAATATCGGGCACACGCAGAGAAAAAATTCTTGCTGAAAAAGCGATTCCAAAAAATCTGCTTTGTTAAATTAACAAAACGGTTGCTGTCACAGCAAAGACACTGCTATTTTAGCAAGATATTTGCTAATTCAGGAATATTTTCTAGCCGTCTGTATATCTCTAATTCCGGATTGCCGACTGTCAAGCGCTTGTTAAAAGAGCAAGATTTTTGCTGTAATAGCAAATTTTTTGGCTAATTTAGCAACAAGTTTTGCCATATCAGCCAAGCAAGTTCTTCAAGGTTTGCTGTCTCAGCAACTTTTTTTCTTTGAGTACATAATCTTCAACCATTGACGGTTGTAATATCTACACCTCTGTTCTCATAATATGTGATTCATCACAGCCATAATGCTAAAATATTTTGTAAATAACCGTGGTAACAAGCGTGGAAAATAATTGTGTAATTTCATAATGAAATTGAGCTTCAGATATATCTCCTCGAGTGAAAAAATTTTCATATGATCATGTATAACTTCCGTATACCAATTATATATCATTTGGAAATTTTCCCACCCGAGCTGCAATTAATTCTTAGTGATGCCGATTCTTGATGAGAATCGCTTCTTCTTTAAAAGAAAGAGTATCTACTAGTTCTCATAGATTTGTATAAAGAAACGATAAAAATTGAACATATTCGATTTTCTAAAAAATTAACATCACTAAATATTTCCGAAGTTTGAATCGTTTACAGAAACGAAATAAAAGTTTGAACTCATGAAATCAGATGAATCATCGGTGTTCATTTTCTCGAATTGAACTCTTTGCAACTGAAAACATCGTTCGCAGAATGTACTGCAAGAGTTTAGGTCTTGACAAGCTGAGTATTGCGTTATTTGATTACCAATTCGTTTCAATAAACAATTCAAACTTCGAGAAATTCATCACTAATTGATACCCTGAATGAGCAAAGATACATTTTGCATCAATCAGCATTGTCAAGATATCCACTCGAGTATCTTTTTGAAATTACTATACAGCACCTATCTAGTTTTCTCCCATTTCTCTTTGAATGCCTTCCCTACCAGGGTTGGCAAAAACCCGGGTTTTTCCTCTGAAAATTCAACCCACTGGGTTTTTCCGGGTTTTTCTGGGTTTTATTACATTGACTCTATTTATTAATTTATAAAAGAATTTTTTGTTCAACAAATTATTTTTAATCATTTGAATGAAAATCATTTGTTTAATCGTAGATTTTTTCAGGAAGGAAACAATTATAAGTCTCAATGCACTATTCTCAGTTTCAGTTTAGTAATGTTTTGATTAAACTTGATTCGACTGATTTTTATATCAGAAATTGATTGAATGGCTCTCAAGAATATTTCATAGAGTAACTATCAAGAATTACATCATTCAATCACTAACTTTTGGCGTCTAATTTCAATATTGTCAAGACATTGGGAATTGAAAAAAATTTTTCACAGTGAATGATTGGAATTGGATTGATCTGGATTCAAAATCGAATGGATTAATTCATCAACTTCATGTTGTTATTTTTCTGGAATTATTAAATTATATTTGGCATATTAAAAGTCATTATACAGTTGAGAATTTTCATTATGTTTAAATTCACATATTCAACATGTCTCAAACAGTTCAACCAAATGTTTTTATTATCTTAACATAATGCTTCTATGTTGAACTGTAACATCACTGTTAAAAATTTCTTGAAATTTCATTCTATTTTCAAGTGCACTTGTAAATGAGATTTCATATTTTTATTAATTGAATAAGGAATTCAGTTACATCTAATTGAATTTTTAAATCTTTACTGCATTATATATTATATTATCCATAGCAGTATAGTTTATTAATTGAATTTTCATTCATATGTAATTGAAATGTCAGTCACCACCCTATACTATTATGAGCAATGGAATGTAGTGAAAATTGAAAAATCAATAACATGTTACTGAATTCTTAATTCAATCACCAAGAGTTGGAAATTTAATTTACAAGTGTACTTGAAAAAGATGTATAATTTAATAATGGTTTTCTTCTCATGGCATTTATTCAATTCCAATGTAGAAATTCGAATATAATTGATATAATGAATGTGTACAATAATTTCATAGTATTGAATTCTTCAACACAATCATTTTTTGAACAAATATGTATGAAGATACAATAAATGCTTGAATAAAAGTTTGCAATTATATTACTTTTATTGAGTTCATTTTCCTCGTATAAAGTGGGTTTTTCACGGGTTTTTCATGGGTTTTTTCAACGTGGGTTTACCCGAAAAAACCCAGTGGGGACAATTGGGTTGGGCCCATTAGTGCCAACCCTGTTCCCTACACATCTATTTGACCAAACATCGAACTATATGCACTGAAAAAAAGGATTCGTTGAATCAAATAAGATTTGTTCATAGTAAATAAATCGTATGGTTGGATACGGCCAAAGGAATATTTATTGATATTTATTTTATCATGTAGTTGATGAACACAGCACATATTTCTTTCGGTCAACTTCATACTGATTATAATACAAGAAATCTGAATTTGATCACAAGTCATATCCCTAGCAGAAATCACTCTAGTATTTCTCTAGGTAATTACGAGGCCTCACAAGTCCTTGCAAGTTACTTGCGAGGCCTTGCGAGGCCTAGAAAACGACTAGAGTGATTTCTACTAGGGATTCATTCAAATCAACTCCGATCAGCTTGAATCAAATAAATGATTTGGTTATAGTCAATAAATATGAATTTCTTGATTCAACGCAATGTTTGGTTATAATGAATGAGTTTCATTTGTATCAAACATAACCTCTGAAACATGTTCAACCAAATGCGTTGATTTGTCAGAAGGAAACCTTTTTCTCAATGTGTTTGCTACACGTTCGATACATGTGTATACATTTCTTACACGAAAATCCACGATTTTATTCGCGGGAGAAAATCGAACCATCGGGCTCAATTCGTAGATGCACGGATAAAAACGATATGTCGAACATACAGATACTTAGGTGGGGGAAACATGATTCTTAGAAAATTCTTCCCCTCAAGATTTCTCCCGCGGAAGAAAATTGAATGGTTACCTAAAAAGACTTCTATGTAATGTCTATGTATATTTTTATGGTTCTCTTTCAAATACATTTTAATGTCTTCGTGTTCAGAATTTTTATCTTATCCACCTATTTCGAAAAGTCGATTGGTTCAGTAGTAGTTTCATGAAACTTGTTCAAAAGTTTAACGAGCTTTTATAAAATTTATCAGATTTGATACATTGGTATATTTACTTTCCGAAATTGAAAATAATTCTTTCGAACTCCAAAACTTCGATAACTTCGTGTATTTGCTCACAAATTCCTTCAAAGCAAATTATTCAGAACCCAACAATAAAAAAACTCTTTCCACTATTACCTGAAGTTTGGAAACTAATTCGGACTTGTTTTAGTGTTCTGAATACGAGAAAAATGTGGAATTTATTGGATCAATTTCAATTGGATTGGTCAATTTTGATCATTATAGTCGCATATGATCAATGTCATTGATATTTTTTCGTGTATAAAACGTTATAGAAGTCGAGTCCATCTGCATTGAACTATACAATTTTCTCTCTCATTCCAAGAAAATCTGAAAAACCTAAACACTTTTTTTCTATAAAAAAGAATGGTTAATAGTCAAAAATCTGGATCGTTACTTGAAAATTCGAAAGAAACATCCCTAGTAGAAATTTTGATATGGAAAACATCAGGTCTAGATCAGGCATGCCTGATTTCTGTTCAGGGCCTGACTTGAGTATCTGATAAGGCCCTGACAAAAATGTAACGCAGGGAAGAGACAAGGTCCTGATCAGGAAAACCAAACGTTT
Source organism: Gonatopus flavifemur (assembly GCA_018340375.1). Taxonomy (NCBI): domain Eukaryota; kingdom Metazoa; phylum Arthropoda; class Insecta; order Hymenoptera; family Dryinidae; genus Gonatopus; species Gonatopus flavifemur. The sequence continues at coordinate 26,538,915 of JAFFJZ010000002.1, forward strand.
CCCAATCAGGACCTGATCCGGGTGATCACGACCCCATCTAAGCTGTATTCTAACATTCAATTTAATTTTCATGGAATTCACTGTTCATAAAATTTTTTGAAACTCCCCCAACAGAAGAAATTCTACTGATGATCCAAATAGACCTCAGTTGAACATTCAATAAAGATAGGTAAATTTCTAATGAGTCCTGTGAAAATTCTGAATAGTTTGATACATTCATCGTTCTGAATTGATCAGGTCCTGATTCGGCTGATTGAAATACGGATGAGTCAAGGCAATCCTGATGAGATTCTGATAGGAATACCATGTCTGAGTTACTGAAAGGGAAAATCTGACTGGGACCTGTCAACAACCTTGCGTGTTACATTGTTGTAAGGTCCTAAACAGGATGCCATGTCAGGACCTGATAAGGTAATTGAAATTTTTCCTTAATTAGGTTCCCTATTGCAGCCTTACGAGGGCCATGCTTCTAATGGGAAATTCCCTGTCAAATTTCTACTAGGGATTTTAAAAGATATCTTTAAGCATTTTCGGAATTGTTTCATTTATCATTGAAAGATATCTTCTAGAGGTTTCCATGTGAAGTTTCTTGGAATTTTCTAGGGGAATATAGGAAGAGATCTTCTAGTATGATCTAAAATTGTTATGTGAGAATCTGTTGCTATTGATATCGATTTATTTTTATATGGAATATACAGGTGTTTCAGAATACATCATTCGGATTTCTGTGATGTATTCTGCAGCCAAAATGCAATAATTTCACGTTTGAGGAAGATTTTTCGGAGGCTTAGTTTTTGAGCTATGAGTATTTTCAGATTTTTTTTCAAATCCAAATCACTCAACAGCATAGTGTTCTACATTCTTGAGCCTAACATCATTCTCTAAGTTGGAAAACGTCAGATCTCTGGAAAAAAATTCAATTATCCTATCTATTCTTTGTTTCGGAGCTACAGCGATTTGAAATTTTGTGGCTTCTAGCTAATCAGAATTCAACAACTTTAAATTACTATCGCTTCGAAACAAAGAATGATAGTATCATTGAATTTTTTCTCCAGAGATTCGGCGTTTCCCAACTTAGAGAATGGTGTTAGGCTCAAGGATGTAGAACACAATGCTTTCGAGTTATTTGGAGTTGAAAAAAAAATCTACAAATGCTCATAGCTCAAGAACTGAGCCTCCAAAAAATTTTTTTCAAACAGGAAATTATTGCATTTTGGTTCCAAAATATACCACAGATATCCGAATGATGGATTCTGAAACAACCTGTATTCAAACTTTCAACGTTTCTTTTTACAGAAATCTATAAAAACTAAATACTTTTTATATTAAATAGAATCGATTCTTGTCAAAAATCCACATCACTACCCATTGCAAAGTTTTCCCAACTTATTTCTTGAGTTTGCAAAATGTCCATTTCTTCCATGTTTTGAGAAAAAAAATTAGAAAAAAAGGGAAAATATATAAGAAAGAAAGGAAATTTTACAAGAACAAGCCGAGCAGACAAGTTTTCAAAATATCATATGAATTATATATAAATTGTGCACAAATTATATATAATTTTGAAATTTTCCCCACTGAGGAAAGAGAACTATTTTAAGGCAATTCTGAATGAAATTTTCCTACACAAATTAATATCCTATCGGGTTACTAGTGCCTGCTAGTTTTAGAATATTTACCAGGCAGAGTATTCATAAAGCATTCTCAGAATGTTATCAGTTCCCGCGTCGAGACTAATTAGAACACAAAAAAACCATGAGACAGAGATTAGTTTTGTTTTCAAGTAGAACGCATTGTGATCTTCCTCGTGGAATAAGCTTGGTATATTGATAGAATCGATCAATCTCCGATGAACTAATAAATTCATACAAGTTCTCATTCCTGCCAAAGAATTACAACGATCTCTCGTTGTTTTCACTTGATAAAGCTTCATTTCATGATGTGAATTGATCAACAGTGGAACAACCAAAAGAAAAAAACGCCCCTTATCAGTTATTCCTAACGAAAACATAACACCCGAGATAACATTGACCTATATAATTTTCAAAAACTCGCGCCGTCGGTTTGACGTTTTACAAACGCGCGCACATTCTCACATGCACATATAAACATTGAGAAAACCATGCTTCGTTTCGATTAAATCATATAATTCATAATTTATCGAATTTTGTCGACCGAAAGATATCATTCCTTTCATGTTTTATGACAAAGGAATCGAAAGAGTTAATAAATCGATGAATCACTCTCACGAGACTGAGTATTGGTTTGCGAGGGAAGTAACCTGACACTTTGTTTCTACCGTTTGAAAAAAAGGATCGAAAAATATATCACACTTACCGTTCGTCGAGTAGAAAAAGAACTGACTATCAAAACACTGAGCATCAAATAAATTATTAACACACAATTCATTTTTTTTTACACATTAATTAAAAGGATAGTATCAAAATTATACAGCGCAGACAAAATGTTTGTATGCACTAATTGTCAAAGCACATCGTGTCTAGCACGCAATCTCATATTCACACAAGAATGTCTTTTTCCGTCATGGAATGTGAATCGATCAATGAACGGCTACAAAACACTACTCGACCATCCATTCGGCTTCCAACGTGTATTGCTCTGGGTAACCATGTTTCTTGCAGGTCACGCGTTTCAAACATGGCAGGGAATGTGAATGACTCGTTTGAAATGGTATCCCCACCGAATTGTATCTTGTTCCTAATATGGCGCATGGAAGAAGAGGTGGTATTCAAAGGTGTTCGTGGATGGATAGAACTTGATTCAAAATTCATCAGCAACGCCATCGAGGGAAAATTGATATTTGAGTGAAAGAAGTACTCGGATTCGCGTCAACGATGACAAAAAATCATATTTCCAATTCAAATTAACACCTATTCCAAAATTTTGAAAAAAGAATTGATGCGATGTACACGAGAATAATCATGAGAATACCTCATTATCTGATCAATTAAAGGAAATAAGAGTGGCGTGGGACTGGAGATGAGCAATGTTTCAATAATTCAAAGATATCCAGAAATAAATTGAGGTAGTGCAAAACCAATCAATTGATTGTTACATGATATTTTGAACACCGTACTTCCTCAAGTACTCCAAACATTTTCTGAAAATTGTGAACTTTTTTTGCATAAATTCTAAGACAGCGCATTTTAAAACAACCTCATTCAAAAATCTTGAGGTTTTTCTTCCAATAACATTCTTTATATTACTGAAGTTTAAATCGTTTATTGAAGAAAAATTAGTAATCAAATAACGAAATATTCAGCTGCTGAAGACGCAAAATCTCGTCCCTAATTAAAAAATCTCATTGAACCGATTGATTCACTGTGAAAAGAAAGTCTTAATCTGTTTGCATCTTAATTTAAGACAATGCTTTTTCCATTGTGTCAGCGATTGTTTTTTCGGCGTAATTTGTTTGCATCATAGATTCAGCCATGAATTCAGCTGAATTTAAGACTTTCTTTTTACAGTGTTCTCATTGATTCCGATGCAAAAAACCGATTCAAACCTATCAAAAATTGATCCTCAATGGGTTTGAATCAGTTTTCTGCATCGGAATCAATGAGATTCTTCAAGCAGGGGTAGTACATCATCTGATCGATGTTTTTAGTTGTAAAAATCACAACCCTCATGAAAAAACCCGATATCGGAATTTTATCGTTAAATCATCAGTTGTATTGAATTGTATACTATCCGAAATCTATCGTGTTGTTTCATTATCGTACAAGTCCGATAAAAATACGATACTTACGATAATTATCCAATATAAACCCGATATAGAAATCTATCGGGAAATCATCGGCTAGTTGATTGGTTTTATTTCGGATAATTATTATCGTAGACGTTGTATTTTCATCGGACTTGTCTGATAATGAAACAACACGATAGATTTCGGATAGTATTAATACAACCCGAAGGGAACATGAAGCTCCGACAAATGTTCAGAATAGATCATGATAGATCAGACTGAAGCTCTGTTGGAGCTCAAGTTTAGATTCGTAAACGTTCGACGAAGGTCCGATGAACGTTGAAATGTCCACTTGAAAATAGTTTGAATGAACGTTCATAAAACGTTCATCGAACGTTTGCTAAAGGTTCGTTCGAGTTGCAATTTTTCGATCAAAGTTTTTTTCAAAGTATATTTTTCCACGAAAAAATGAAAGATTGAGGCATTTCTAACTATAATTGTAATTTCGTCTGAAACATAAAAAACTGAAGGTTGAATGAATCTTCGTAGAATCTTTAATAAACGTTCTATGAACCTTCATTCAAGCTATTTTCAAGCGGACATTTCAACGTTCATCGGACCTTCGTCGAACGTTTCCGAATCTAAACTTGAGCTCCAACGGAGCTTCAGTCTGATCTATCATGATCTATTCTGAACGTTCGTCGAAGCTTCATGTTTCCTTCGGGAACTGATGATTGAACGATGAAATCCCGATATCGAGTTTTTTCATAAGGAAAAGAATTTATGCGAGAAGATGACGATAATTCATCAGATCTTGTGAGTTTGAATTTTCGTTTCGTTTCTATGAACGATCCAAACTTGAAGAACATCATTCTCGGCATTCACGATCTCTTGTGCTACTTGGGATAGGTAAAGAAATATGGAACTGCGAATGAATAATATTTGCATACTGAGGAATAGAAGTAAGTGACCATGTTGGAGTTCTTAAACCATTTCAAGCAATCCAATCTCGGAAATAACATCACATAGCTGATTTTCAGATGAAAAAAGGTGTTATCAATCAAGAAACATTAAAATGATTACAATATTACTTCACGAATAGAACAGATTTTCACCCAAGCAGCACCAGAATATACTATGAACGTTCTTCGAATATTCGAAATATGTTCTATGCACATTCGAATGAGACCGTTCTATAGGTGCTATGCATATTTATCGAACGTATGTAACCGAATATACGACAGCACGTTGATTGAACGTCGATTGAATGTATATCGTAGATTTCGAATGTACTGCGTACGTTCTAAGTATATTTAAAACAGTCTCATTCGAACATTTTATGATTATTCATTATATGTTCTTCGTATCTCATCCGTACATTCTATGAACGTTTCTACTTCGTATATACTTTGAAATTCTGTTGCTGCTTGGGCAATATCGATGTAAATTTAACGTTAATACAAAGTGATATCGACGTTGACATTAAAATTTTCTTGCGTTCTGCTTGGGGTTATCGGTATGTTTATATCGTATCAGCGAAATAAGTGACAGGTGATTCATTTACGAGTAATTAAGCCAAGTTTATTATTGACATTTGTCGTTTGACGTTTCGAGTGGTTCCCAGCGAAAAATTTTGTGTCACAGCCCTGGTAAAAAAAATCTCTCTGAATTTCTCTGAATCTCTCTATATTTTGGGACAAATTTCAGAGAGATTCAGAGTGATTCAGAGGAAGTTAGAGACTTCTCCGATAGTGATACGTTCTGAATTCTTCAACTTTCTTTGAATCTCTCCGCATATCACTGAATCCCTCAGAATTTTATATATTTAAATTTCAAAGCCCCCTCTGAATTTACCTGAATATCTCTAAACTTCTCTAAATCTCCCGGAATCTAATGTATTCAGATTTCAAAGCTTCCTCTGAATTCCTCTGAATTTCTCTGAATTTCTCTAAATCTCTCTGAATTCCTCTAAATTCCTCTAGATATCCCGGAATTTAATGTATTCAGATGTCAAAGCTTCCTCTGAATTCCTCTGAATCTCTCTGGATTACTCTGAATCCTTCTAAATTCCTCTGAATATTTCTAAAAAATTCCAGGCACAATTTTTCTTAATCTATCTTCCGCTTGAAGTCTCCGAAACTTCCAGAAAGCTTCTGAAATGCAGGACCAAGAATTGTACTGAATTCATTTCTCTCTGAATTTCTTGTATTTTCTGTAGCGTGTAGAAGTCTAGGGTCTGATTATTTTTGTGTGTGGTTTTCTCTTTTAAACTTGCATTCTTACTTGTAATAGTAATCTGTACTTTCAACTTATACATTGTTCTTAAAGGGCCCGGCCCTAGGACATAATAAAGCATGAAATGAATTGAAATGAAATGAATTTCCCAGACCCCCCCGCCTCTCTCTAAATTCCTCTGAATCTCTCTGAATTTTTCTGAAAAATCCCACGCACAATTTCTTCTAATTCATCTGTCTCTGTGAGTCTCTGACACTCCCTGAATACCTCTGAAATCCTAAACCAAAAATTTAGCTGAATTAATTCCTCTCTGAATTTCTCTGAACTACGCTGAAATATTCCTGAGAAGCTCTACGCACATATTTTCCCTAATTCGCCTGTCTTTGTGAGTCTCTGACATTCCCTGAATACTTCTGGACTCCTGAACCAAAAATTTTACTGAATTAATTCCTCTCTGAATTTCTCTGAATCTTTCTAAATTCCTCTGAATATTTCTAACAAGTTCCACGCACAATTTTTCTTAATGTATCTGTCTCTAGAAGTCTCTGAAACTTCCAGAAAGCCTCTGAAATGCAGGACCAAGATTTTACTGAATTTATTCACCTCTGAATTTCCCAGACTTCCCCCGCATCTCTCTGAATTCCGTTGAATCTCTCTGAATCTTTCTGAAAAATCCCACGCACAATTTTTCCTAGTTCACCTGTCTCTGTGAGTCTCTGACATTCCTTGAATACTTCTGGACTCCTGAACCAAAAATTTTACTGAATTAATTCCTCTCAGAATTTCTCTGAATTCCTGTGAATCTCTCTGAATTATTCTGAATCTTTCTAAATTCCTCTGAATATTTCTGAAAAGTTCTACGCACAATCTTTCTGAATTCATGTATCTCTGAAAGCGTCTGACACTCCTTGAAGGCCTCTGAAATGCAGGACCAAGAATTTTACTGAATTTGTTCCTCTCTGAATTTCCCCGCATCTCTCTGAGTTCCTCTGAATTTTTCTGAATCCTTCTGAAAAATTTAAAGCACAAGTTCTCTCAATCCACTAGTCTCTGAAATTCTCTGAACCACGCTGAATTGCTCTGAATTTCTCTGATTCTTTCTGAATCTCTCTGAAACGTGAAATTTTCAGAGAGATTCAGAAAGATTTGTTTACCAGGGAGGAGGTCCACTCATAGTTTGCGTTGAAAACAACATATCAAATTCTGAAATTCAAAGATTCTCAATGTAAATTTAACATTTTTGTGTGAATTTGATACATTTTTTGTGTTAATATTTAACATAAATTGCAGGTGGACCTCTTAGAACATACACGTTTGTTAAAAATACACAAAATTTTTCACTGTGTATGCTCACAGTATGATCACCTTTGCTAGGAAGTTAAAAGCCCTGTTTAAAAGATCCGATTCAAACCTATTAAGTAGTCAATCAGTATGAATCAGGATTTTATCCAGGAATTTTCCCATTCGATCTTATTCAAATCTAATCGGTTCGAATAGTAAATTTCTACTCAATGGGATATAATCAGTAAATTCCAATGTACATGATCCGAATTTCCTGATTATATTCCATTGAGTAGAAATTTACTATTCGAACCGATTAGATTTGAATAAGATCGAATGGGAACATTCCTGGATAAAATCCTGATTCATACTGATTGACTACTTAATAGGTTTGAATCGGATCTTTTAAACAGGGAGGTGGACTCGAATACAAGGTGGAAGAACGGAGAAGCGACGGAGAAAAGTCCGGCGATCGGTGGTTGTGCTGTTACGGGTGGCTGACATAGCCTTCACCAAGTCTTGGAAGAACACCAAAATCGGGATGAAAACCCAACTTTCATCGTTTGAAATTTGTTTTAAAAATATAAGGGGGCTCAAGAGGCGAAATTTTGAGTCTCGGCACCCACCTCTAGTGAAAATGAAACGTTGAAGCGCGACAAAAGCGTAGGCTAAGAGTCATCTAGGCGTAATGCAGAAGTTTGAATCGTTTATTGAAACAAATTAGTCCTCGAATGATACACTATTCAGCGATTGGAGAACAAAAATTTTGCAGTGCACCCAGACAGCACAAATGATGATTTTGAATTCACAAAAACTTCTGAAAGAATTTCTTGAACAGTCCCCGTTATGACAGTAAAAATGAATTCAATATGAACTCAATTGATTCAAAATGCATACATGTTGAATACCTGAATAGTTCTTTATGAATTCGGGATATGAATTCTTTCTGAAGATTAAGTTATTCAAGAGTTCATTTTGAATTCAAACTATTCATAATGAATTCATGTTTACTGTCATAACGGTAGCTCTTTGCGGGGACTTTTGTGCTGTATGGGCATTCTTGAAACGATGAATCCAGTTCGAATAAGTTGAATTGAGAAAATGAATAACGATGATCCATTAGATTTTGTGAGTCTGAATTCTCGTTCCGTTTCTATAAACGATTCAAACTTCAACAGAATAGAATTGGAACGTTTTTATTTTTTTCAATACCCGCTTCCTTCACTTTTGGATTTTTAATAAGGACAGTACTCGGACCCTGGCCACGCCTATGGCTACTGAGAAATCGGTTGGATTCGTGAATCTTAATTATATGCGTAGCAAATATCCAGCAACTTTCGCTGTCTGGGCATGTATTTTATATATTTCTTTGTTCACCCCCATAATGTTTACACATCTTCATACAAACAAAGACCGTACGTGCCGTAAGTGCATTGCAGTTCTCCAAGAGAAGTACTAATTTATCGACTAAAGGTCGAACAGATTGTTTATGTAGAAAAGTTGAATGCACAATCCGAGATCATAAGATCAGCACTCAGCTTATATATGTACGAATGTATGTATGTGTATATATATATATATATATACGTGTATTATATTATAGATGTTAAGATTCACAAGAGCGTTGAATCGAAGACTTTGTTCATAATTTTTGTTTTACAGTATGAATCATAATTTTTTAAACATCTAAGATCATCTTATAAATCAATCAAGTGTTGAAAATCGATGCGGCGATTGATTTTCAATCAATAATATAGTACATCAGCCCTCATCAAAATAATCAAACATCACCTTTTCGGACTTTAATGCCATCTGCAGAATAATTCTCCTATTAGATTGATGGTACTCACGCGCAAGCGCATACAAAGTCTCCAGTGACGCTGTGTCCTGTTAATAGGTGCACCACGACACTCCGCGCTTCGCGTGAATTCTCATCATCATCATTACTTATTTTCAATTTCAAACTTGAGAATTCATAAAAATGTCAACTTTACCACATAGCAAGAAACGCGTCTGCTATTATTACGACAGTGAGTACCAAAAACATGATAAAATTTCATATCTTTTCTGGATCCCGCGAAAACCCCTTGTTATTATTATCATTATACGTATACATCGAGAAGAAAAAACCATTGTCAAAATCCAATTTTTATCTCCCAATTGTGATGAAAATTACAAAAAATCATCAAAATGTGAACACGCTGTAACTATAGATTGTGTTTCCATCGAGTTTGAAAGAACTTGTGGTTATTTTTCCATCGAATGCACGATTTCTCAAGGGTTAAGACGACAAATTCTTAGGTCTGTTTCGTGCGACCGTACTTTGTACGACTCAAAACCATAGCGTCCAATTTTTGTGATAGTCTTCAGAATTTTGCTCTAGCACAATTTTTGGAAATTAATCAAGATTCTTGTTTATTTTGTCTTTTTCTCTCGTTTTTTTACTCTATTTCATATTAATATATTCGAATTTTGAAATTTTTATTTATTTTGCATAAATAAACGGTATTCAATTTTGAATGTTTTTCAACATATGTTTTAGTAAAAAATTGTTTGTTTATATCAAAATATACGTATGTTGATTCAAAACATACTTATAGGTTATATATGTTTGTTTGCACGTTTGGTTTAATATTACGTTGGTTTAACACTAAATTATTCGGTATTGGAGAAACAAATATACAAAATGCACATGAAATTTCCAAAATACTGATTTTCCAACTATATTGTACGAATTTTTATAAATTAAGATGACAGTTTCTTAGATCAACTCCGGTGCACCGTAGTTTGTAATGCTCCCTCCAATACACGTTGGTTTCTGGTGATTCTCAGATAGTATAATAGCGATACATGAAATTTTCATTGTAATTCATTATTTTGTAGCAAGAATGAACTTTTTTTCAATTTTGATACCAGTTTCATTCATATGTTCATCAAAAATGTAATGAAATCATCGTTTATTAGGTGATATTGGAAATTACTACTATGGGCAAGGACATCCGATGAAGCCGCATCGCATAAGAATGACACATAATCTACTTCTCAACTATGGACTCTACAGGAAAATGGAAATTTATGTAAGAATCACTTTTTCTTTCCAGCTGAATTTTTTAGCGAATTCAAAACCCTAAGTGCAGTGAAATTAGTAGAACAATACAGTACAATGGGTGGGGAAGAAAATGCCTCCATTGTTTTGAGGAGATTAGAAATTGGGGATTGTTGTAGAGACATTTCTCAGAACGAACTAGGAATTATTCATTATCCATCATTATGTATCGAAGTAATAATGATAATTCAAGTAATACATTCAATAATTTTACCAATTAGGAATGTTCCTAAAAAATTAGAAATTCAATTATCAAACCAGTCCACAATGTGGAGTCGAGTGGAATTATATATTTTGTATAAATTATGATATTACACGATTATTGTGAGGAATATGTATACAAGCCTAGTTTATGAGAGAAATAATCATTTGTTCAAGCATAATATTTTTTATTCTTTTTTATGAACCAAGTGAACTAGAGACAATTATTTATACGCTCAATAAAAATTTCATCTGAATTCATCGAAGGTCAATTTTTTTCAACTATATCTGTGATAATTTATTTTTTGTTCATTTTCATTTACAGACACAATCATGAAACGATTTATATTTGTAACATTGCTTACTATTTTTTCATCGTACAATCAAAGTTCTTCCATTTTTACTTCAATTTACTAAAGTTTTGGTTTATTTTATATTCTTGTAACTATATTAATATAAAAGTGGTAAATTATAATCAAAAATTGGCTCATCACATTGAATTTAGTCATATTTAATCAGATATAATTACTTTTCCACCTTCATGATACAATGAAATCAATAATGTTGTATACTGGAAAAAAAGTCATGCTCATTCAACTTGAAAGCAAAGTTGCATCGATATCATGAACCAACGTAGGGAATTCCATGCTGTTCAACAATCCCAATTTAGCTGTACTTTTTTTTACCAGTGCGCACACATATTTGCATCAAATGCCAACAAAAAATACCAAAATGTTAATACAGATGATTGTTGAAATCCACTGATTCCCTTATATGAGAATTCATAGAACATAATAAATTTTAAAAGATTGATAAAAAAAATGCAACTGTAGCAACCAACGAAGTCTGGTACAATAATTTTTTAACGTCTACCACTAATCGATTGGACAAGAAATCGTGTAGAGTGGGAATCATCAACCGATTGTTGTAACTTTTGTCTAAGTTTGATTTAAATATAGTCAATATTAGTAACTGATTCAAGTGCCTTTTCACTAAGCGTTTTAACTGCTTGAATACTTGATAAGAGAATCGTATAAAATGACTTTCAAAAGTCACCTCAATAGTTTCAGCTTCATGAATTAATTGCTGCGAATTTACAGATTCTTCGGTTTCTCTCATTGACAGTCTCACTTGATGATTGTTCTCAAAAACGTGGATCTGTGAGAACAATTTGCTAACTCTATGAGGAATTATAGAAACCTTATTCAACGTTGCATGGAAGTTGTTAGTTCAAATATCCAGCAGGTCTGATCTCACTGTATTGTACGGTATTTGGATGCAGTGAATTTGGATTCAACGTTTTGTTCTATCACTTACGTGGGTCAATTTTCATAAAGTCCTCAAATTTAATGGAATTATTCATTCACATGTTTTTGTTAATTGGAACCACCTACCGGAAAATAAGATGAATCTCGATCTGGCATCACCGATCCAGATTGCTTTATGATTTTAACTAGAACCGGTTTCATGTTTATCAACATCCTAGGCAAAATCCCAAAAAGCCGCTCCATTTCCCCATTTAGCGGTGGCTTCAGATATTCAGGATTTAAAATTGCTATTCTTCTCAATTTTGCTGTAACATGCAAATGAATGTTGGTTCATTTCTCAACAATGTTTTCGGTGATTTGCATTTGAGGTCACCATTATTGATATATTGGAATATCAACTAATATACAATCCATGCAAACCAATAATAACAATGCTTTGCAGTTGAGAATAAATGAAGTATGTACAACTTATTCCCAATTGCACTACTACATGAAAAACTTCTCGCAATATGTCAGAAACATTACCAAGATATGCCAGTAACGTGAACAGGGTTGCCAATTAAAAAACGGAACAGTTCGGTGATTGATTCCTTCTCTCACAAAACAACTACGTCGCCTCGACGTAGAATTTAGGTGGAGAATCGGTGGATGAACTGTTGCTCGTCGGAGAAGCGACGTGAAGGCAATGGAGAAAAGTTGGCATGAAAATCAAAGACGGAATTTTCTTCGTTACTTCCACGTCGCTTCTCTGACTTGCTTCTTTGGGCTCGTGAAACAATTTTGGTACCATGTCTGTTTGTCTGCCTGTGAACAAACTGCGAAGACACATTCATATTTTGCATTCTACGTATTTAATATTGATGAAATTTGCACCACAGTCGTAGATTAAATTTTCAATCAAAAAAACAGAATCATATAAGTTTAAAAAGATAAACGAGAAGTAGTTTTTGATAAGTTAGTTGATCAAACAATATGGCATCGAATATTCAAAGACTTTGTCACTGTTGTGAATTAATGAAACATTATATTTGTTTCAGCGTCCTCACAAAGCTACAGCAGATGAAATGACGAAGTTCCATAGTGATGAATATATTAGATTTTTGAGATCAATTAGACCTGATAACATGTCTGAATACAATAAACAAATGCAACGATGTAAGTAAACGTATAATAAAATTATTAAAATTTCAAAGAAAAATTGAAATTTATACATTTTATATTTTTGTTCTTCAGTTAACGTAGGAGAAGATTGTCCAGTATTCGATGGTTTGTACGAATTTTGTCAATTATCAGCGGGAGGCTCAGTAGCAGCTGCTGTGAAATTGAATAAACAAGCTTCAGAAATTTGCATCAACTGGGGAGGTGGTCTGCATCATGCAAAGAAAAGTGAAGCTTCAGGTTTCTGTTACGTCAATGATATAGTTCTGGGAATCCTGGAACTATTGAAATACCATCAAAGAGTTCTATATATTGATATCGATGTTCACCACGGTGATGGCGTAGAAGAAGCCTTCTATACCACAGATAGAGTAATGACGGTTTCTTTTCACAAATATGGAGAGTATTTTCCTGGTACTGGGGATCTTCGAGATATCGGCGCTGGGAAGGTAAAATGATTTAACACGTTGTAAAATACTGTTTAATTTGTGCAACCAAATTTTTCTATCAAACACTAAAGTAAAACGATTTATTCAAGAGTGATTTACTTCCTCTTCATTGAAAACCAAAAAATAAAGAACACCATTTTCTTAAATCAATCGCTGTATTGCATTGAATTATAAATATTTATATTGTACGAAATATTTGTTGATGTTAAATTACAGCATTCGTTCTTCTTCATTTGATTTCCACTAAACTCCTATGAAGTTGAATTATAACATAAAGTTTATTTCCAGGGAAAGTATTATGCTGTCAATATACCTTTGAGAGATGGCATGGACGATGAAAGTTACGAATCCATATTTGTACCCATCATTTCAAAAGTTATGGAAACTTTCCAACCCTCGGCTGTCGTTTTACAATGTGGTGCTGATTCTTTGACTGGTAAGTCATATAATTTTCTATTCGAGTGACATTTTCATTGTTATCTCGCGTTTGTTGCATATTTTCACTGATTTTCCTACGCAATACAGAAGTTTGGAAACTTTTTCTGATTTGACGTGCTGTGTGGGAATTGTTGTTTCAATATTTCATATCGCTTTTGAAAATATTTTCTCTTTTCAACGTTCATATTTTATAAATTACAGGAGACAGATTAGGTTGTTTCAATCTAACCGTCAGAGGCCATGGTAAATGTGTTGAATTCGTGAAAAAGTACAATTTACCATTCTTGATGGTCGGAGGTGGAGGTTATACCATTAGAAATGTCTCAAGATGTTGGACGTATGAAACGTCGGTAGCTCTTGGATCCGAAATAGCCAATGAACTTCCATATAATGATTATTTCGAATATTTTGGTCCTGATTTCAAATTACACATAAGCCCTTCAAATATGGCAAATCAAAACACTCCAGAATACCTTGAAAAAATCAAGTACGTTGACAACTGAGGAATCAAAAACAGAAGCTGGAGAATTAGAATAATTTATCAATTTTATTTCCTCACAGGACAAGATTATTTGAAAATCTGAGAATGTTACCTCATGCTCCTGGTGTTCAAGTACAAGCGATACCAGAAGATGGTGCTGTGATTGAAGACTCTGAAGCGGAAGAGAAAGTTAATCCAGATGAAAGGCTGCCACAAAGAGATTTAGATAAAAGGATAAAGCATGAAAATGAATACAGTGATAGCGAAGATGAAGGAGAAGGTGGGAGAAGGGATAATAGGTCTTTCAAGGTAATTTATATATGTCTTATTTACAATTCAATACACAATTAGCATCGAGGGTTTTGATTACCCGAGTGGAAAAATTTTCAAAATTCTATATAGTATATTTAGAACTTGATATATTTTATATATAAATTATATATAATTTGAAAAATTTGTCTCCACTCCTTCAGCCTTGTTTATGTCTCAATAAATTCTATAGTAGCATTTTCATAGATTAATCAAACGATCTTATTTTTTTTCAGCTTGAAATTTCATATTTGTTTTTGTCATTTATCACTATCTTTTCCCGCATCTTTTTGATAATTTTAAATCTTTTTTTATACGAAAAATTTGTATTCACTTTTTGTTAAAGGGTTCGAGAAAACGACCAAGACTGGAAAAAGGTCAAGAAGGTATGGAAAGTGATATGAAAAAAGAAGAAGATATAAAATCAGAATCAAAAGGTGAGTTTCCGATTTATATTTTTGTTACTGCAAAATCTTGTGCATCGGAATAATTTCACGTATCATACAATCATCCGTAATTTTCCTTTTCAGAAAACGATAAAGATGAAAAAGCAAACACAACGAATGAAGAGTCCAAAAAAGATGGTGGTGTGAATCCCTGATAAGAAATGCTCTTCCACGGCCTAAACATACGGATTTTATTTAAATCAAGTCTAAAGATAAGTTTATATAACTTAAGTCAACAACGAGCGCATATAATGATGGTGTACAGTTCAACATTTTGAATCTGTTCCCGGTTGTCCCTTAATTAATAATTACTTCGTCTTTCCTCACTGTTTTTTTTTCTTCTCTTTATTTTTGAGTATTATTATTTAGATGTTTGCAACGGGCGGTTCATATTCAGATATTATACACGTATAATTGGTGCGATGTTCCTCCAATCCGATGGCACTTAAATTTTGTGATATCCCATTCTTTTCTCAAAGACGTTAATTCGAAGATGTATAAGGAAAAAAAGATCCAAATGTGTAAAAATTCAACTAGTCGAATATATATTTACGTGACTGAAACAATTTCGATAGCTTTGTTTCAAATTCTTGAACGCCTGTTGAGCATCCCCTTTCGTTTATATCGATATCATGATCTTATAGAATTATTGTCTCATTATCCCTCCATTCGCAGTGCGACTTTTTGACTGAGCCATTAAATAGGCTAACGCGCAATTTATACATATAATAAATGATCAGTTCAAGATCAAAAGAGATGATGGATTCTTTTTTTCACATTTCTGTACATATACCACAAAAATATCAGTCCTGAAAAAAAATTGAAGAGAAATTCTACATGCAATAATATTGATAATGATGATAATGATAGTAACAATATTCGTTTTAACATATAAAGTATTTTATTTTTTATGTAAAAGAACTGAAAGATATTTGGCGAGGAGAAAATATTATGTATGGTAAAATCAAGACTATCGATTTATCAAGCTTAGGTGTAGAATGTTTGGAATATACAATCAGTTAATTCTCTGATCAATTTAGAGCTCCAATTGTTTATCTTAACACTAGACCGATGTATGTATCAAGACTTTTGATGCTGTAAATGCTCTTCGTTCGAATAAACAAAGTGTGCATTATTGTACATGTATACAAAGGATGAATTAATCAATGGTTGTGAAAAATATTAAATCTATATCGTGTAGCAATCAATAATCGTTATTTTCTTATGAATTTATTACTATTATATACCGGGCAGGTCTATTCATGAAAATATGGAAAATGATGTTATTCATTTTGAAACTTCATATTCCATATATAACTTGAAAGAGATGACAATTTATCCATTTTCAAATAATAGGATCGTTCCGTGGTATACGAAGAGGAATATTGCACAATTATTATTATTTTTTTTTTTTCATTAATTGGAAAGAGAAAATGACAAACATATTAATGAAGCAATGCTTTTATTTGCATTGTTCGATATGTACATAGCAAATAATTTTGCGCATCAGAAGTCTTAAATATTTTCCATATAACATTGATATCTCTGTGTATTTCAAATGATTGAATGTTTTATGGAATATAAAATTAAATCGATCTAGTCTATGTGACTGCGAATAATTGGTCTTGAAAAAAAAGAGAAAAAAGTTAAAAAAGGAAATATGTCGATGAATTTAGTGGTAATTTACGTAAGGGTGAAAACAAATTTGATGTAATATTATTCGTAATCATCTCCGATTGATTTCAAAATAGATCAAGTACGATATGATATATTTATGCCCAATCATAAGATACAAGGATGTTTTTGAATATTTATACTAAAAAGAAAAAATAAAGAAACTTACTACGTGTAATTGTTGGAGCATCGATATCACACCATAAGGTGCGTAACCCTTTGAAATCATTCGAAATTGAAAATATCCTTTTTCTCTTACTCCTTTCCTTCCCCAATGGTATTGGAATCATCGTATTGCTAAAAACTTTCTTCTCGAGACACTTTTCTTGAGAATCAAATTGTATTATGTTGCTTCTAGGGTTGTGCGCTTATCACTTTTGTATCTTGTCGAGTTTGGTACCCGAAAGAAGAATTCTTCAAGATGAATTTCATTCGAATATTTGTAAAACGTTCACAGTATATTCTAGTGTTATTTGGGCAGGGAATTTCAATAGTGACTGATAGAATTGGATAAATGATGGAAACTTCTTCATGTAAAAAATATGAACATATGATTTATTTGGTATTTTACAAATTTTACAGTTTAAACTCTATGTACAGTGATATGAAGTTCTTGATAATTTATAAAAAATGATTCAAAGTAATGATCTCGTAAACAACCATGATACTTTGATTTTGCAATACTGCATTTTTATGGTGGATAGAGGAAAAAAAATTATAAAGAAGACAAATTGAATCAATCAATACACAATGAAGTGATGAAAAGTGATATCCCAATTCGAGATTTCGGTTCTCAAATGAATATTTACATCACAATTGGAATTGTTCTCAGAGCTATTTTGTAATTGCTTTCTCATCCGTGGTACTAATTTGACAACTTCATCGCCAGATGCTTGAGAAACTATTGGTCTAGTTTTGAACTTGTTTCTGATAATAACTGACATATTTTCCGCATAATGACTCAAAAGAATGTTGTTTTTGACTGTAACTAACGTCATGTGCACATCATTCACAACAGTAGTGGATTCAACACTTTCTCTGTCTTTCCGTCCATTAATTTCAACAGGAAGTTTAATTAAGGACAGAAGAGTGGACCGTTGGGCCCTCTTCTCTCTTTAATTAACCGCCATATTTAAATGGACTAAATCATCAGTCACCGATTCCAAAACTATTTTGCAAACCTCGTGGATATTAACGTTGTTTCTATGGTTCGTTTCATTGGTTTCCAACAGTTCTTCATATCTCATTCTACTACCGTGCTTATTTTATTAAAAATTACATCTTTCTTGAAGTTGCTCTTGGTTTTTGGGCATATAATCCCCACAATATAATGAAATACAAAAAACTTTTCTCCTGAATTCTTAAAGAGTTCGAAAACGAAATAAATTCGTCACATATCTGCGGGTTTTATTCAAATTTTCAAAGAAGTTTTAAAGAATTTCAAGAAAACTTGTAAATGTTTGACGAATGGAATTCTTTTTGGATCTCAACGTGGGGGTTCTTTGAATTCTAAAAGGGTTTAGGAGAAATTTTTCTGTCACAGTTTATCTGGAGAGAATAGATTCTTGTCTGTGGGAATGAAATGAACCATTTGCATTCCGAAGGCAACTGTGAAAATTCATAGGTATCATAGAAAAAAACAAACTCAACTTGAAAGTAAAAATTTCACATGTGATTTGATATGAATTAGAGCATCTAGGGAAGATATGATTTTTGTTTTTAATAAAGATACCAATGATAAACGTATGATTCATCGAAAGATTCATTTTGAAAGATAAAAATGATCTATGTCAGATGAACAATTAAATAAATACTATAATGATGAGATTATTGTGAAAAATTTATGAAATTTAAACATGAAAATCTTATACTTATTGAACTTATCATAACTGAAATCTGATACAAGAATTATCAGATCATGTATAATAGAATCCTAGGTCTACTGATATGAAATATTTTCGCATATAACATTATTGTCTGATTCGAATGTACGAAAGTGAATCAATCGAGAACTTACAGTGAAAGAATCTATTCCGTTGATTCGATATTTTATACATTCGAACCCCATACATTTCGAAAAATAAACAAAAACATTAACAATATTATACAAATATGATTAGAACTTAGCTGTTCTCACTATATATACATACACATCACGATCAATGACATATGAAATTAATGTTAATTTACAAAATATTTCCTAATAGGATTTTTTTTTGCAAACACACTGCAAATCATCCGCTTGAATGTAAAGATGAAGTATTTCATTAATTTCTATTCTCAAGGCTTCATTTGCACCTTTTTCGTTGATGATAAATTGTTCATATATGCTTCAGTCCTGAGAGAAAAACTTCATAATGAGAATGTATGAAATTTCCTCACATTGAAACTGAATTTTTTGCATAAATGTTTATATTAATACACCATTTTTTTTGTTAATAATGAATTTGATATGTATTAATTGTCATCTAATCCAAAATCGATGAGAGTCATATGAATTTTCATTTAATGTAAGATTGAAATGATTCATTTGTGTTTTCAAAATTTCATTATTTTGATCAATGTAAATTCATTTTGAAATTTAAATGTACTTCGTAAAATCTTTATACATACTCTTGTTAAAAGAGAAGAAAACTGATGGGTACCACCTCTACAGTTCGTATAGTGTTATATAAAAATATCACGGGGATTTCACGTGTTGATGTTTACATTTATAATTGTTGCAAATTAATTTTACAAAACAATAATTGCTTAGTAATCGCGATCTAATTGTTTTTGGCAACGTCAAGGGAAGTATGGGATCTAGAAAGTTTCAGAGCTCTCCCTAAATGACAGTAAGAAATACTTAATTTCCATAAAATACTGTTAAAAAATCCGTTTGATATTAATAACAGTATATTTTCAGATATGAGATCTTAGAATATATATCTAACAAAATTCGAAAAAAAAACTACTATAAATTAATGTGAAAGTGATGAGAAAAGAAAATGAGATAATATGAGTGTTACCTCAATTCTACGATCATAAATCAGTTCTCAATTGATTGACTCGATTGATTCGATTGTGAATTATATTCTAAAGCTTTCAAATCCCTTGGCTTAATCTTGATATATTCACTTTTTGTTCCAATACTACCATCTTCAGGAACTGAATTTTGAATTTTCTGATGTGACAAGGGAGGATCAGTTTTTCCAACGTCCATCGACAATTTCACACTTTGCGATTCATTGAATAAATTATCAGATACAGGAGGAATGTCTGTTTTTGTACATTTGTCTTGGTCTGTATTATCAAAAATTGTATCATTCTTTGCAGAAAATCTAAGCGAAGTATCAGGAACCGAATATTTAAGTACTTCATTTTCCAGATTATCTTGTGCTTCCCTTTTTTCTCTATCATGTTTCAATAAATCTCTCTGTGCTATTACTGGATTATCATATTTCGTATGATTTCTCATTTTTAAAGCAATAGGAATCGAATATTCTTCATTGTTTGAATTCAAATTTACTGTGATATTGGAAATGTTATTTGATTTATGAGGATCAACATTTGGTTTTGACGATAAATCAATGGAATTTGATTTTATCAATGTTCCCTTAACCAAAGCATTTAAAATATCGCTTCTAGGTTTGTCCTCATCTTTGGAGATTTCTAGAACATTTTTGTTGACATCACTATTTTCATGAATCTTATTCGCGGGAGGAATTTCATTATTTTCTAAACTATTTTGAACCTTCTCCTTTTTTACATTCTCATTCTTTGTGTTCTCTTTAACATCATCTGATACGTTTAATTTTTCAACAGGTACTTTTTCACTATCCAGAGTTTTTATATTCTCCATCGGTAGAGATTTTTCATTTACTTTTTCATCTGCTGGATTGGAAATTTGAGGTTCCTTATCATTTACAGAATTTTTCGCGATTCTTAATTTTTCTTCTTCCAACTCTTTCTTTTGTTCCTTGATATCTTCTAAAATTTCTTTCTGTTCTTCCATCATTTTAAGCTGTTCTAATTTGTGTTGTTCCAAAGTTTTTCTGAGTTCTTCATGTTTATCCTCTAATTGAATATCTTTATCGGCAGCCAATTCTAGCTCTTCTTTTTTGATCGCTTCAGAATCAATGAGATTATCATTTTTTTGCAACTCTTTGGGACTCTCATTTTGTTCAGGAACTTTGATCGAGTCATCCACTTTCTGGATATTTTTAGAATCCTCAGGTTGTTTTATACTTTCTACATTTTGCGGATCCTCTGCGATTTTCACGATGTTTGGAATCGAAGTGACTGCTATATTTTCTTTCGGTTTCGATGTTTCTGCGTTGACGATAAGTTCCACAGGAATCGGTGGTTCCTGACGAACTTCTATTCCTTCTTTTTTAAAGTTTTCTGCTTTTGGTAGTGATTCAATTTTATCTAGAAAATAAATATACAATAAAAGAATATATAGTATACAAATATCGCAATGATAGAAGAAAATTTACATTTTAATCATATTTGTGACTACTAACTCAAGCTGAATGAGTTTACATGTATCGTTGAACTGCGAATCGTTCAAAGAAACGAATTAATATTCGAAAGTTGGTATCTCTAAGAATATATAGAGGTTTCTAATTTCTTCATATTTTTTTATCCCAAGTTCTGATTTTATTTCAACAAACGATTCACATATCAATGATGTTTTGATCTACATTCAGGTATTTCAATATACACATGTGAAATAATTCATATCTGTAGACGAATAAACGCTATATCATTGTGAAATACATTTTTACCAGATTTTTTTTAAATTTTATAAATCATAAAAGTTCTTTGTTTGGAACCTTATTAGTATATAATTTACCTTCAGGAAAAACTTTGAGATCATTTGGAATGTTTTGTTTAATTAAATCCTCGTTAATATCATCTTTGATTAAATCCAGAGGTAAATTATTCAACTGGTTGAATGGTCTGTTGGTTGTTATAAGTTTGGAATGTGTAGATTCTTCCATGGCATATAAATTCGCATATGTGCCAAGTACCATAATCCAAATTCCAATAAATAGAATACCCTGAAATCATTATTGATTGCTCGATCAAAGAATATTATAGAGAGTTTTCAAATAATGTATAAATTTCTTACCTGTGCCAATAGTCTTTCATTAGTATTTTTACTACTAATAGATATAAAAAATGCAGCTGGGAATATGAGGCATATCATTACACCGATTGTAGATCCAACCAGTCCAAGCACAAATTCAATATTTGGTATCAATATTCCAGAGATTAGAGATATGGTAATAATTATCAAAGTTAGCCATTTGAATCTTGGTTCTGGGATGTAATTGATAATAGGTTCATGCGTGTACACCTTCGAAAGAATGAAAACACTAAATAAAGAATCGTTCATACATCTTATTTTGGCAATTAGTTAAACTTGACGAGTTGATTCAATAAAATGTACATAACTCATACATAAAACCTTTTTATTAATCTAAATTCCATTTCATTTTAAAATTTATGGCATTTATTGAATTGACGTTACCCATGCGGTACAAAGTATTCTTGGAATATTTTGATAAGATGAGAAAAAGAAATGTTTCTGGAATACTCTGACGTAATATGGAGGATAATATCTATAGAATGTCTTTGTGCTACATGGATATGAATTAATTAAAAGCAAATTATGAATTTTGAAAATCATGTAAAATACTTACTCGGCGAAATAAAAGAGAATTCAAACTAGCGCGACATGGAAAAATCACCAAAGGGAAGCTGAATGCTACAGAAATAACAAACCCCAACTTGATGATTTCCGATGACATACTGGGTTCCAAACTCATCAATATATTTCCTGAAAAAATTATTAATTAGAATTTTGAATAGAAAAATCATCATAATATAGTGGTTACAAACCTGTGAAAGGTTGAGTGCAAAAAGCAATATATCCAAAGAAACCAACGCACACGTAAACCATGGTGCATATATTGATTGCACCCCTTACTACGTCATTCATTTTTTCAAGCGATACATTAGGAATAGCTTCGTAAATTTCAAAGAGTTGAGTTTGACAAAAAAGAGCCATAGAGAATATTGGTAAACATTGAAGGATTCCTGATGATCTCCAGTAGTAAACATACTCTAACCAATCACCCATGAAAATGTGTTGAGTAGATTCAGTCATGATCTGTTTCGGAGAGAAATTGTTTTTTAAATCTTCAAATTGACTTATATCCGATATCTTGAAATCTTTTGGAATCATGTTTAAATTGTTCAATATTCAAAATTCAAAACAGTGGACATTTGAGAGAGGGATAAAAATGTTCAAATAAGTTACATATGAATTTTAATAGTTTGAGCAATTTCATATTCATGTATTTAATTACATACCTTCAATACTAGGCAGAAGTAAAAAGCAATAGTTGCTGTACTGATACTAGATAAACTGTCAATATTTCTTAATAAACCCAGAGGTAACACAACAAAAGTTCCAGTAACCAGTAATAAGCTTGTTCTAATCTCAGGAGGTTGTTTATTGATCATTTTTCCAATAATTTCAGGTCCCAAGTCTCCAACGACAACAAAGAATGCGATACACGTTCCGAGAAGAAAACCAATAATAAACAGTTCTACTAAAAACTTGCCCATGTGTCCAAACGCATGAAAAGCAAGTAATTCAAAATTTCTTCGCCTTGACATTACAGCCGATTTGACAAGAAAATGACAAGCCAATCGAGACAGCACGCTGCATAATAGAAGCATCAATGTGGCTAATACACAGCCACATTGTTTGAAACAATAAGGCATCGCTAGTACACTGACACCAATGATGCTGTTGGCGAGAGTCATCATATGTGACATCATGTTGCTCAAATATTATTGTTAAATGTATTATATGCTGTAAATTTTATCCCTCTTGATTCGTTTTAGAATTTCACTTTGTCTTTGGACATTATCGCTGAGAGATTAATAAGAGCTTCATATTTAGTTGAAACAAAGTTATTGTTATGGCCACGTGGATTCAACACTATCTTATCTATGCATTAATAATCATATTATGCGGTATAAATATTGTCTCCCATAGTGCGAGGTTTTGATAATCCACTTCAAATTCCCAAAATAACAAACATTCACACGTAGGTTATAAATCGTATGAAATTTTACCAACATATTGCGTATCAGTAAAAAAGAAATAAGCAATGAAGTGGATTAAACAAACGTATTTTTTGTCTTCATCAAAATCCCATATTAGTTGTTTCATTTCGTTTGGTTGTCAAATCAAATCCATCCACTGGCATCCACGTAGCTTCTGATTTTTTATCGCTTGTCTGTTTGTGTTCATTTTTGCGTTCTTTCATGTATATGAATGAGACACGGGGAAAGGAGGTGGAAGCTGTAATATCTGAATGAATTATCTCATTCTTCCAATTGGTAATCCTAATTAACCAAATCATCTGATTGAATGATTCTGTTGAATCTACAGGATTTTTTAACAACGCAAAATGATGAAAATTAACCGTGATGAAAAGGTTCATGAAAATTGTCCTAAAATCATTCACAATTTTGGCGCCATTTCTGTCGGCTGAGTGCTGCAAGTGCTTGTTTACAAGGTTATAACATTCTGTGTTCAGATTGATTTCATTTATTTATTTCTTGTTACTTTTGATAAGTTTTTGATCAACTGCCTCGAGATCTATTTATTCTAATTCCGAAAACATAATGGAAGGTAAGGATATATATAAATTATTAAAACACCTTACTCGTTTTCTTTTGCAATGTACAAATTGGACTCTTGAATAGAACTGAAAATACCAACACGTTTTTTTATTAAACTTTTTTCATCAAAATCATTATTCAACTTCTTTATCTAAATTTACAGACCTATTTTATCACAATTATTACACAAAAGCTACAAAAAAAAAGACCAAGAAAACCAGATTTGAGTAATAATTTGCACATCTCTGTATCTCATGAATCATGATTTTGAATATTGCATTAAAATAACAATACTTGAAATTGGAATTTTCAATTTATTGTGACTGTAATCTCAATTTGAAATTCAATCTTCATTTGTCCATTTACTTTTTCAGCTTTAAATATACAAGATTGGACACCGGAATATTTTATCAATCATCGATCAAAATGTAAAGTTATATTGGAGAATAATGACGCTTTAAGTGGGATTCCTTCGTTGAATAATCAGCCCTTACATCATTTCAAGGATAAACAAATTGTCAGGTACTGCGGTATGATACAAGATATCTACAACCCTGAATATTATTTTGAAAAATATGAAGTCAGGGACAAAGAAACACAAGTGAGCAATATAAAATGTGGAATGTATTCGGACACTGCACAGTGCTTGGTATGTTAATTTTAATACATGCAATATTTTCATATTATTACTATTTATTATAAAAGTAGATGAAAAAGGGATTGAAATATACTTCAGAATAACATGAATTTCCAGAGACATGCAATGGACTTCCTGCAACATTTAAGTACCTTCGACGGATGTTTAGATTCTCTTGGGGTATTGAAAAGACCCTTCATCTCAGTTGAAATGAAAATTTCATTAACTGCTTCCCGATGAAAATGTGTCAGTTTGTGCAAGGAAGCATCGCTTTCATACATTAATTTTCAATGGTGAAATACTTCATTGCATTGTTGAAACTTTATCTTTAACAGAAACATATATATGATCGATAACAAAATTTGGGTTTATCAATGCCATAAACTGTACTTGAAATTTTTTTATAACTATACAAATTTAATTCACGATGGCCTTTGAAATTTAGCTTTTTAGTTTGTCCTCATCTGAATTTTGTAGATGTTCAGGACATGTTACAAGGCCTAGATCAAAATGAATGGTAGTTACAGGTGTGAAATACTTGAAGAGTAGTGAATTTCATGTATGATGCTGCCAACATTTTCCAAAATCAAAATTAAACATAATTCATATCACAAAATATATAATATCTGTGGTATTAAAAGCATGTTTGAATATTTTCCAGCTCCACGAAGAAATTATACTTGAATCTCAGAATAATGTCAGTTCCGAGCGACAAACGTACGTAATTATATCGACACCAGGTTTGAACGATTGGGCAAAAGATATAACTTCGATCGTGCATCAAAGTCAAAATGACACGCATACCAATGAAATCTCAACTTCTAAAAGAAATTTGGACGAGAGAGAATGTGAAGATATGGATTGCTCGGAACCAGTTCAAAAGAAAGAAAAAACTGATTGTGATAAATCAGGCGAAAATTCAACATCTAATAAATCTAATATCTTTTCAAAAGACCATCATTTAAATTTCCCAATTCCTATCAGCGATGGGAAGTCTTGTATTGTGAAGGTTTGTACATTTATTGATCGTATGGAGTAATGAATATTTTCTTTAACTGATAAATTTTTCAGATTTATAACGATGCTTCTTATAAAGTGAATCAAATTCTCGAGATAATAGGTTTTATATCATTCGATTCCACCGCAAGTACACTTTTAAAATCCGAAGAAATGATGAATGACGCTGAAGTAAATACACACAACCCACCAGTTTCACTCATCCCAAGGTTGCATGCTATTAAAGTTAATGAAATTTCTCCAACTATTTGTAATAATCCACAAATTATGTCAAAAGCACAATGCATCAGAAACGATCTTCATATCATATTGACTCAACTTCTTTTTGGGGATACTTTGGCTGCGGATTACATGATTTGTCACCTACTCTCATCTGTGTAAGTTTATCGCAGTTTCTAAAACAGACAGAAATTTTCTGTTGTCAAAAAGATATTTTTTTGTCAGATTGTTATGAAAAGTTTTTATTGTTTAAAGATAACCTTAATGAATATCCTAAACAGTTGTTGAAAAAAATTAAAATTCCACTAAACACTGCTGCTTAAAAATTCTCCTTTTGGGTTGTAATCCACACATTATGATTGTTTTTTTTTTCTTTTTCATTCCAGATATGCGAGAAATGATGTTTTCTGTCTTGGGACGTTTCCCTTAAACGTGACTAACATTCCTTTAGAAAAACAAAGTACTTTTCCTCAACAATTCTACGACTTTCTTAAAATGTTTGTGAGGAAAAGTCACTTCTTGGAACTTACAGTTGACGCATTAAATGATTTAGCTTTCATTCCAAAGTGAGTGAGTTTGAATATACAAATAATATATTTTTCAGTTTTTCTATAATCTCATTAAAAATCTATTTGCAGAAAAGATTATGAATGTAATAGATTGACGAGTGGTATGCTCCAACTGAGCAATAACACTCATCTTGTAATAGATGAAACAAAATTGAATTGTGGTCAACTATCATCAATTGGGAGGCAAAATTATAATGCTCTTGGTGATCTGATAAAGTTTCAAAAAGTTGGATATGATTTTCAATTTTATTCTATGGATTATGAGACTAATATTCCAGTTTTAATACTCTCGCAAGTGAAATCTTTTGTTCCGGTAAGTAAAGATGGTAATTTTATGATAATAGATTTTAATAAGCTCATTATTTTTTAGTGTCCGAATCAAGTACTGTTGAAAATTGATGACGACTCGAATGAGTTATATTCTCAAGTCGTTGGGGCTGCTAAACTGTTTTTACAACAAGAAAATCGATTGGATAATATTCGACAATATCTACAAGTTATACAACAAACAAAGTGTGAATTTTCTGATGAAATCTCAAATGTACGTATTACAAGTTTTTTCATTTTAAAAGATTACTCTTACGCTGCATGATATCTCAGTGGTATAACTACATAAGCAATTGTGTCATTAATACTTATGAGCGTGTTTACGATGGCTAAATGACAAATCAAAATTCTTACCTCTTCAATCTTCAGAGAATATTTTTCATAGGCATTTGAAAGGAAAGATGAATAGCCCTTATGTGGATTCTACTTGAGTTCTATCAACGTGTAAGCAATTGCTGTAGAATTAACATTAAATTTGTTTCCTTGCAAATCACAGAAACATTTTCCACACATTTTTTATTAAATATCAATAATCAAGCAATGCAATTGCTCGCTTGTGTGCTGTTTGGAATTCCAAACATCGTAATTTCTCATTCTACAAATTTTCAAGTCTCGTCTGAATTACATCCACGTTGAATTGAAACTTCTTCGTTACTGTCAGATTGTATTGCTATGAATTTTTTTTTTTATATTTCAAATGATGACGAAAACTCGGCTCTGTCTTTTTATTTATTCGAATGCTCGTCTTTATTATACAGCTTCCGGTATTCGCGAAGGGAGTTGAAATATCATATCAATCTTTTTTGTGAACTTGACGCAATACTCAAAATTACACTAAGAACACAAATTCGAATTTTCAATAATTTCTTATCATTATACAATGATTCGAAGAGCCGTGATTTTAAAGATGAAGACATTCAATGGATGATTCTAATAAAAAATCTTCTTTCAGGTGGTCGAAGAAGATTTTGTGCAAATGCGCAAAATGAACGAAGAAATAAATGGTGACAGTTTACATAATCTTTTGGAGTTTGCTCGGTTACTTTGTTTGTCCGAAGGAAAATCTGTATTGGAAACTGAGTATTGGAAAAAAGCAGTTAAAATGGATATGGAAAGGATGGAGAGGTTACCAAAACGCAATAAATAAAATACCAAGAATAAGAGTAATAAAAGTTTAGTTTAAATGCAATTTATTTTTTACACATTTCACTTTTCGATAATTTATTATTTTTTATACATAAAATGAATATACATCCCGTTTAAGGAAACTTCATATCATTTTCGTTATTTCTCACTTCCAGCTTTACATTTACAAGATTATTCACACTTCAAGTTTAGAAAACAATACACATTCATTCTTACAAAAGCTTTGTAATGTTTCAACAATCAAACTCTGTGATCAGGGGAATCACGTGAGATATATTTCCTACATTCACATTTCACAGACTTTTATTTTGATAGGTTATCTTCAAAATATTTAACGTCTTCCGAGAAGAATCATTTTGTATCAGATGTAAGCAAATAAATATATTATTTTCGAAGTTATATATTCTGTAAAATAACCTGCAGTTGTTTGTCTTAGTGGAAATGGAATGAGCTTCGTTTAAATATGTTTTTGAATTCTTTGAAGAATATTTCCGTACAGAAATATCTAAAAAGTTGAATCTGTAGATCAGAGTCATCAAATGAATACTACTTTCAATGGAATTATTCACTCATACTTGTGTATTACAAGAAATAATCAATCGACAAAGAGCGTTAGCTATTGCTACTTTGGCAAGACTGCCGTACTTGTTTTACGTAACTTCATTTGGATAAGAAATTATACTTTTGTGATATCAAGGAAGGCAAACTGTATTTGATCTTTTAATGTCGAATATCATTTAAAAAAAAACATTCATTTATTAAACAATAACAATGATTTTATTGATCTATTTTTGATTATACTTGTGGAACGAAAATTTGAACCACAGTATCTTTCCAAGAAGATACAGTACAGTCAAGAAAGTACATTTGAATCCCGATATAAAACTCTGAAAGAAAAATGCGGAAAAGTTTTATGGAAATTTTACAACAGGTCAATTAGAATACAACTTGTGATAACATTGCTGGCTGTTACGCATTTATGTGTGGTTTGTGCACATTTTATATATATTTGTACATAACCCGTGTATCTAATAAACAAAAAAAATCATTGCGAAATACTTTTTATATTACATAAATTACTTTGCTTATTCTATTAAATTTTCTTTTATGTACACTTGGGGAAAATTTTTCTTCCATTTTTTCATACATTGCAATGAAATAATAATTGAAATTCCTTCATACTTCATATACATTTTTTTTACAAATTCGGACGTGTGATAGAATTTTTCAAGACATCCACACATCACTCGTTGTCTAAAAGATATCTTTTAGAAGTCTTAAACTATTCTTGTTTCTCAAAGATATGAAAGACACCTTTCAGAAATTTCTAAAAGGTCTCTGAAAACGTTTTTGAAGATATCTTTTAGAAGCAAGAACAGTGCAAGACTTCTTGTATTGTTCTTAATTACTTATAAAGATATCTTTTAGACAACGAGTGCTATGTGGGATATGGGAAATATTTATACTACAACAGCGTATTCATGTAATAGCTGTTTTTACATAACAGTAATATAATTCTACCTATAAAATCTGTCACGGAAACTGAACATTTATTATGTGATTTCAATACAGTACCTATGTTTTACAATTTATTACATGAGATGTATCAATATCTCTGGATAATGCACGATTAAAATGAATTGGTTTTCATTTTGATTAAGTAGATCGGAAATTTCTATGACCCGTGACATGGAGTGAATTTCAGGTGTGCTTGATCATTTCCAAATCAGAAGGAAATTTTTATGTGCTGCTCAAGTTGCATATGTTTACAAATTTCTCTTGTTCCTGCACCAGATACGTTCTTGCGTTCACGTATTCATGAAATTTCAGCTCTCTGTTTAGAACCATTGGTTGTATAATAAGAATATCCAAGTTATGTTGAAACTTTATCGATAAATGTTAAGATGTACATATTTCTAAGGTGTTTTCCGTGTAACAATGGATGTTAAAAACGTTGAAGAATCTGTTAGTTGAACTGTATTCCAAGTTTATAAAGCAAAGTTCAGATATATTTTATTTGAAAATGTAATTGAAAAAGGTGTACTATGTTCATTTAATTGACCTTCAATTGACGTTCCATCGAATAATCTGGTAGAAATTGCATGATGAATGTAAGCAGAACTTACAAAATATTCTCAATTTCACTTGCATATTCAAAGAACGTTCATAGTTTATTCTGGTGCTATTCGGACTGAAAAAATGTCTACGTTTTTGAATTATGGAAATATATTGAATGTATATTGTTGTAACACGTAGTCGGTTTGTTTTTAAACACATTGAAAGTCACTTAAGCTTTTGTATGACTTGTATCGCAATCATGAGCAGTATCTAAAACTTTCTGTACCGCTGTCGCATCTTTCAGTCTACCCAATTTTTCTTCACGTTGCTTTTGTACAAATTCTAATCCTTTTCTCGCAGCTTGAGCGTATCTTTTCGAAAGAGATATCTCTCGTTTAACTCCCGGTATGTGTCCTGTGTAACCAACAATCGGTGGTTTGTCTGGAGTAACTTGAGCATCTAGTTTGAAAATGAATAATAATTAAACATAGTCACATCACAGAATTGCAGAAGGTTATGAATACAAAATTGTGGCGTACCGAAAGCCTTTGGTCTTCGATGATAGCAATGATTGAGTTCGATTTCCACATTATCATTTTTTGCACGAGAAAGAAGATTCCTCGGATCCGTTCTTTCCGCTTGAGCTCTCATTGCATCTCTTCTAGCTCTGAGTCTGCTTTGAATATCATGCCATTCTTTGGCACCCTCTTCGACTGCTCTCATAAAGGAAAGACCATAACTACGGTTAAATCCAGGTATATATCCTAAAAATAAAATGATTACTCAGTTGTCGGTGATTATGTTGTAATTACAAAGAATTACACCATGAAACCTTTTATAAATTCTTATTAATCTCTCACATAATCTTTTGTGTATTTAGGTAGCAACGATTTTATTCTTCAAACTCAATGCAATCAACCATCTATCAAAGACATGTTCATTTCTTTTGTAATCGAGGGATTAAAAATTTTCTGTATTTTAAGTTTTGGATCAAAAACCAACAGTTTCACGAATTTTTTCTCATTTCAGAGGTTTTTACTGGATTTTTTGAAGATCTCATGCAAAGAAATAAAATATATCCGACTTTTATTCGATTACAACGAATTTTTAAAAAGGGGAAGAAAGTGAAATATCCCTGTTGAAAATGCCAGGCAGATCCAGACAGAAAAAATTTGTCAGTTTTTGACAAGATATTCTATGTTCAGTCATTCCGGACAAAACCAGGTAGAAATTTCGTCAGCTTTTGACCGGATTTCCTCCCATACAGCAAAAGAATCCCCACGAAGAGCTCCCGTTATGATAGTAAACATAAATTCATCATGAATACTTTGAATTCAAATTGAATTCTTGATGAACAACTTACTGTTCAGAAAGAATTCATGTTGTGAGTTCATGAAGAATTCTCCAGGCATTCATATTGAATTCATTTTCACTGACATAACGGGGACTGTTCCAAGAACTCATTAAGGAGTCTTCAAGAATTCAAACGGGTTATTTTTGCTGTCTGGGCTGGGACAAAAACCATTCAAAACCTGACAATTACGTTTTGTCTGGACCTGCCTGCAGGCTGGCCCACGTATAGAAATATTCAATTGAATCCTATTACGAATGGTGAAATTTCTGATTGAATATCATTGAAACCCATTCATTTTCTCATTCGTCAATGAGATTTTATAGATTATTTGTAAGAATAGTTGCAGCAACTACTTAAATAGTCGATTTTCGACCATCTAATCAAGTAGTTGCCGCAGCTACTTAGTAGTCAGGACAATCAACACGTTAGCTGTTTCAACTAATTCAAAATACCTCAGGTATTTACGTTAGTTAGTGCAACTATCGAGTTACTTGTCCTGACTACTAAGTAGCTGCAGCAACTACTTAAGTAGATGGATTTCTTTTTTTCCATGAAGTGATGATGGAAATCTTTGAAAAACATCGATCTTTTTTTGTATACAAAATATATAATTTTTATAGAGTTCAATACGGATTCGATACTTTTTACCGGGCAGTGTTTCATTTTTGCCCGGACATTTCTGTGGTTGCTCTTTTGTCTCGAATTATAGCCCAGATAACACACGGAGAATTCTTTTTCAAGAGCAAGAATAGAACTCTTCAAGGATTCTTTTCGAACTAATGAATTCATATAGAGCTCTGGAGGAGTTCAATCTGTCGTACATTAACAAGCTCTTTGAGAATATCAAAAGTATTGTTTGAGTACTCTCAAAGAACTTGTTAATGCCCGACAGATTGAACTCCTCCAGAGCTCTATATGAATTCATTAGTTCGAAAAGAGTTCTTGAAGAGTTCTATTCTTGCTCTTGGAAAAGAATTCTTCGTGTGTTATCTGGAAGGTGTATCGCACTGAGAAAAAGGTTTTCTTCTGACAAATCAACGCATTTGGTTGAACATTTTTGAGAGATATCGTTTCATATAAGTAAGACTTATTCATTATCACCAAACATTGTGCTGAGGCAAGAAATTCATATTTATTAATTATAACCAAATCATTTATTCAATTCAAACTGATCGAAATTGATTTAAATGAATATGACTTCTTCTCAAACTTAGATTTATCGAATAATCATCGGTATGAAGTTGACCCAAAGAAATATATGTGCTGTATTCACCCAGCCAGCAAAGCGCTCCGAAATTTGCGTTTATGCTACTAGCAGTACCACGGTAGCAACGTAGGAGCTTTCTCCGGATTTTGGCACTGCTTACTACCATAGCATATATATAATGCAAAATATAACTTAGCGCTACCAGTATTACCAGGGAGTGCTACCAAGTAGTGCTTCTAGTAAGATACTACCAAGTCGCTCCCATTTTCATACATAAATTAAGTACTGTATGTACAAGACGCTTTTGAATGTGTATAAGCAATGCCCTAATTTCGCTGGCTGGGTATCAACTATGGTGTTGACTAAATATTAATAAATTTTTCTTCGGCCGTATCCAACTATACGATTTATTTACTATAAACAATTCTTATTTGAGTCAACGTATCCTTTTTCTCAGCGCTTTTGCTCGGAACTTTTGACGTTCCATTCTTGCTCTCAAAAGTTCCTGTCTCAGTTTTGCTTGACAACATTTTGAGTGTCACTTTCGCTCTCAACGTGTCATGTATATTTCGGCCATGAGTAAGGATTTGTGAACTTCCCCAAGTGCCTATATTTTCAAGATATATCTTGAAAAATGAGTTGTTATCTGGAATTCGATTGATATGATGAATCAAATTACCTGTATATCCTAATATATAAGGAGGAGCTTTACAAAAATGTGCTTCGTTCTTCCAATCCCTTCTGACTTCATGATCACGATCAATCGGCACCAGGATGTCTTTTCCAATATGCGGTCTATACGGTCCTTTTTTAAGTATATTTTTCTCAAGTAATTCCTAAAATGAGGATTATTTCACAACAATTAAATCATTCAAAATGATTTACCCCAAGAGAACATAGAGCTATTAGGGGAAATATAAGTGCATTGTACGTGAATTCACGTTCAACGTGAACGTCTCTGTATTGAACATTCCTTGAACCTTCGTGTTCTCTTTGGGTAATTTGAGTGTCGATAAAATTAAATGAGTGGAGAAGAGAACCCACATAACAATTTATGTCTTGCGATGTCTTTTAGATAAGTTTAAAATATCTTTTACACCAAAGAAGAGTTTTAGACATTTAAAAGACATCTAAATGTGTTGCGCAAGACGTGAGTTGTTATGTGGGTTATGTGGTTGATAACTTCGCAGAAATTTTATTCAAGTTTTTTCTCATTAATTATGAAAATTTGATGAGTTGAGTAACAACAAACGTTCAAACGTGTATATGGCACATTTCACGGAGAAAAATGCAGCTCGAAAGGATAGTAATCTTTGATAGAAAATTGGAGAATATTTCTGAAAATCTAAGAATTTTTCTCAAGTTCGTAATAAACATAAAACGGTTCAGATTTCTCTTGAATATTGTTTGAAAAACAATGAAAAATTATCAATACTTAACAACTCATAGAAACAAATATGAAGTTTCCAAAAGTCGCGCATGAAATTTTACAAAGTGAATAACAAAATTCTGTAATCTGAAAATAAGATTTGGAGCGTTTTATGTTTATTACGAATTTGAGAAAAATTGTTAGATTTTAAGGAATATTCTCCAATTGACCTGGCCTACGAAAAGGGGGCTTAAGTGTGAAAAAATTATTTTCCACTTTTTTGGCGATTGGGATGGAGTAAAATATGCTCTTCCGAATGGCGCAAACCAGAAGTTTCTAACTGGTAGGGAAGTTTGCTAACAATGTACAAAAAGAAGAGCAGAAATGATTGAAAATGAAAAAAATTTGGAGACTGAATTATAAAATAATAGACATCATTTCATATGTTAAAAAATTTTATTTCAAGGAAAAACCACGTCATTTTACATAAAAATTCATAAATTTACAATTAGAACATTAGAAGCGAACAACTAAAGCGAAATTGATAAAATGACTTGTTTATCTTTAACAGCTGTTTTCTCGAAAACTTGTTTTCACACCTAAGCCCCCTTTTCGTAGACCAGGTCACATATAATGAACGTTTATAAAGTGTTCATGCACCTTCAAAAGTGTGTTGAATGAGACTGTTTTGAATACACATAGTCTGTACATAGGATATTCGAAATATACGATATCGACTCGATCGACGTTCGATTAACGTACCGTCGTTTAATCGATCACATATGTTTGACGGATGTGCATAGCACCTACAAAACGGTCTCATATAGTAAATATTTCGGATATTTACTAGAGCTGAGGCTGTAATGTGACCTCATGTAATTTTATATAAAATTTGTGGCAAGTTTCTATAAATTTGTACACTGGAAAAATTTTATTTGAAAAATTACCGTTAAATTTCAGTGGTCGAGGGACAAGGAGAAATTTTTTAAAACATTACAGCGCATTTTGTAAAACTTATAGAAAATATCACTCTGATCGACTGTTTAGAAATGCACTCACTTTTACAGGCTGCACAGTAATTTCCCGTGTTGAAGAATTTTCAGAATTATATATAATTTTTATATAATTATTTAGAAATTATGAATAAACATTCACTTGTCCATCTTATACTGGAATTCCACTGTAATTTTTGTCACAAAATTCTTTCAGTGTACAAAATATCGATTAAAGCTTGATACAAATTTTATATAAAATCACATTGAGTCATGTCAGAGCTCCAGCCCTGTCGCGATTGTCTTGTAACTGATACGGATTTTTCTCGGTTTAATCACAGGAAATGCTTTTCATAGAAAATATGTGACATTTTTATTGATATTTTATCAAAACCCATAAGAACTTGATACTTTTCTTCTACGAGAACACATCGATCTTCACTCACAAATATGTTTTCTTCTGACAAGAAAACAACATAGTTTTGTCCCCCCTGGTTGAACAAACTCATTAATTCTCGCCAAATCTCATTGAATCTTGTACAATGTTCTGACCAAATCCCATTAAATTTCATTTCATTGGATTCTATGGATTTTTCTAACCAACAAAATTAACAAGACAAAATTTCCTTACCCAGATAGAAAAGCATGCTCTGAATGTTTTGTAACATAACGTGCCGTAAACACACTATCATGAACTCCGCTCGGCTTGCAATGATGCATAGAATGTAAACATTATGTTTCAATTATGGTGCCATCACCTCGTTTTGCTACCAATAACAATGCTTTATGCGGAA
Source organism: Gonatopus flavifemur (assembly GCA_018340375.1). Taxonomy (NCBI): domain Eukaryota; kingdom Metazoa; phylum Arthropoda; class Insecta; order Hymenoptera; family Dryinidae; genus Gonatopus; species Gonatopus flavifemur. Next base: position 26,575,042 of record JAFFJZ010000002.1, read on the forward strand.
ACACCTTGGTGCCATGATGCGAACATTTCTTGGCATGCATGTCACCATTATGATGGCATTATGGAGACATTTTTCTATCTGGGTTAATTGAAGGAAAATTTTATTAAGACTCACAAATTTTATTAGAATGAAGAGAATTTCTTCTTGTAGGTGCCCACACAGTAACACAGGCCCAGAAAAATTCATAAAGAATCCTTATTAAACTGATCTTGTTCTTTATGAACTCTTCCAGAATTCTTCTGGGACTGTGGTGCTGCGCGGGTGGGATCAAACTATATTTCATTCTTGTCAGAAGAAAACTTTTCTATGAGTGTTTTTCCAAGGTTCAACTTCACCAACTTAAACCCATAGCATTCTGAAAAGAAATCATCCTCGAATACTTTATATCTAGCGTTACAGCTTCGATGGCATTTCGTTCCACATTTACTGAAGGTTGTCACGTCAAAGTCGACTGCCCCGTGACAATACCAGCACTCCGAAAAAACGATGAGAGGATTCACGTCAACGAGGTCAAATGAAAGCATGTCCGAAAAAACGAAACAAAAATAAAAAGAATCACGAAGAAACAATATTATCGAAAAGGGAGGGAAACAATATTATCCAAATATAAGGTAAATAAAAGCACAGCATTAAATGAAGAAACTGAAGAAACAAAACAGGACAAAGTGATACGTCACTGGTATGCGCTCATGAACAATGATGGGGCATGTTGGACCAATTGCTAAAGTTTGTTGGGAATGTAATGAAGTGAATTACAATACTTTAAGGGGTCTTCCCTGTGCGAAAAGACCAATGGAAACCGATAGGCCAAATCCTATAGGAATAAAACATCCTATCAGTTTCAATAGTGACTAGTGTCACAGCATCTATGGGAATTTATGGGAATCTATTGGACTTTTCAGACAGGGTTTCTGGTTGAAATTTCCAAGAAGATTTTTTTTTTTCAAACATTTTTTTGTCATAGAAAAAATTGAGATATCGTTTTGAAAATTTGTAGGTATGTTTATGAGACCTTAAATATTAACCCTTTCACTGTAACGTTATTTTGCCAATTATTCAGTTTAGGGTGAGTCTGACAGACCCGGGGCCCAATATGAGCACAAAACGGGATTATAAAAATTCGATAAACTTCATTTGACAAGTTTGAACCTTCTAATGTACGATAAAATTTTCACAAATACCTGTTTTTTTATTTTTCCAAATTTATGTCCGGGTCACACAGACCCACCTTACAGTGAAAGGGTTAAAAGAATTTTGTTTTCATATTTAAACAAATTTTTCTCTTGGCATACTAATTTAAACAACAAAAAACACTAAAAAATGACGGTGGGAGTGATTTGAGGCGACCGGATGATCTTAGCAAAAAAAATGGCGGATTATTCCTTGTTGAAGTGGCTATCGCATGAACTAGGATATTTTTTTTTCCATCAAAAAATAACAAAATGGCGGCCATTTTACGAAAAAATCGATTTTTGGGGGTGGAAAATTGGAAAATTCTTGACCAATCAAAAAGATCCTAGTTCATGCGATAGCCACTTCAACAAGGAATAATTAATTTGCCATTTTTTTTGTTTTTTTCAGATCATCCGGTCGCCTCAAATCACTCCCACCGTCATTTTTTAGTGTTGTTTTGTTTAAATTATTATAATGAAAAGAAAATTTGATTGAATCTGAAAAGATTTTTTGTGTAATATTGAATGTTTAATAAACATACCCATAAAGTTTCAAAACTATATCTCCATTTTTTCTATGAGAAAAAAATGTTTGAGAAAAAATTTTTTCTTTACAATCTTAACCAGAAAGACCCTTTAAATTCTTGTTCGCGATACATTAAATCCAGATTTGTAAAACACTACACGAACGTTATTATGTGACGTTATACCTTGTAAAATTCCATATTACGTGATAACTGCGTTATATAACTCATCAAAAGCCTAATAAAATACTTTATGACTTCATGAAACACTGAATTGTTCTATTCCTCGAGGGGGTTTTCATCACAATCCAGACACAATCGAATTATAGCTTTAGAAGAACGATAGTCTAAGTTATTAAAGTTTGAAAAAGTGTTCTCTTACTACTTTCTTTAGTCACTCTCGGTAGAGTGACAAATTGTGTTCCAAACTGCATTGGACAGGTTGTTTGCAGCAAGGAAGAGAGAAGGCAAAATGATTTTCAGATTTTCACTTGAAGGATTCAATTGATAGTGACAAAAATGACGGTGGAATGATATTAAATTGCACCTATAGACAAAGTGAGAAGTGCAAGAAATACTATTGCAATCACAGTTATGAACGGTTCCAAAATCAATATGTGACAGGGATTGTGTGAACAGAAAATCTGGCATGATGCCAAAGAGAATGTAATAAAATTCATAATTCGATCAATTCGGACCATCGGAATTGAACTGGAGAAATGAATGAAGATTTCGATAAATAAATAATACAAACGCAATGATAAAGATGAATAATAAAAGAGTAAATGGAAAAATTATAAAAATGAAAATCTTTGAGAAGGAAACAGTTTGAATCTTGATATTGAGAAGATGTATTCCTTTGCGCAGTTCAAATCAATTTTAACTGCTCATTACGCAAAAGTAACAGTAATTATCACTTTTACTCCCTGTATAGTGGGGCGAAAAGTATTTCCCTTCTGAATTAACGATATTTCATGATGAATTAAACGTACCATCATGACATTCAAATGTTAAAATTATTGATAAAATGCTACGGATAATTGAGGAATGAATAAAAATTGATTTATCTGAACTTCTGAGTGATAACCTCCAACAGTTAGTATAGTTTTCTCTTCAAAGTTCATAAAAATTCCCTCAAAAGTTATGTCGAAATTGAAAGATGAGAATAGGAAAAAAACATTATTACATCCACCCGAAGGGAACATGAACCTCTGATGAACATTCGAGATAGATCATCGTGGATCAGCCTAATGCTCCGATGGCGCCAAATTTTAGATTTGTAAACGTTCCTCGAAGGTGAAATGAATATTTGGAATGTCCGCTTAAGAATGGTTTCAAGGAAGTTTCATAGAACGTTTATTAAGGTAGTTCTCCGGGAGAATTCAGGATCAAATTAGAAAAATTATTGTCAAGCATTATTGTCATATTCTTATTTATGACAAACAAAGAACCAACTCAAAGTATCAATAAACAACCTTGTAACAACAACGCGAAATTTGACGTGGTTTTTTTTCTCAAAAAATTGTTATTTTTGATTAGTTTATGACTTATGAGGGCTCATTTTGTTCTTTGTGAGATTTAAAAAACCTTTACCATGGGGATTTTTTATATGAGGCATCATGACACTGTCACACGCTTATGTTTATGGGAATGTATTTTACTATTAATAAACAAAAGTTCCCGGAGAACTACCTCAAAGATTCTACGAAGATTCCTTCGATTTTCAGTTGAGTATTTTTCAGACGGAATTACAATTATAGTTATAAATGTTTAAATCTTTCATTTTTTTGTGTGAAAATACACCCGAAAAAAAACTTTGATGGAAAAACTAAAACTAGAACGAACCTTTAGCAAATGTTCCATAAATGTTTCGTGAATCTCCAACCAAACTATTCACAAGCGGACATTCCAACGTTCATTGAACCTTCCTCGAATGTTTACGAACATAAAATTCATCTCCAACGGAGGAGCTTCAGTTTGATCTATCATCCTCGCAAACACGACTGCTGGTGTTTCAAAGGGCCAGTAACGGCTCTTCACTGTAAAAATAAAGTCTTAAATTCAGCTCATTTCATGGCTGAATCTATGATGGAAACAAATTAAGCCGAAAAAACAATGCCCGACACAATAGAAAAAGCATTGTCTGAAATCAAGATGCAAACAGATTAAGACTTTCTTTTTACAGTGTTAAACGGCATTGCTGGACCATTAGCGGCCCATTGAAACACCAGTAATCATTGTTTGTAGAACATGAATTTATTTATTCTGAACATTTGTCAGATCTTAATGTTCCCTTCGGGAAGCTGTTAGACAAATAGTTTTCACTGTTAGAAAAATTTTTAAATTTAATACGAAATTCTTTATGAAATACCATATTTTCATATTGGATTCAATAATAGTTCTTAAATTTAATATTGATGATGAAATTTCAAAATTTCTTTCTGAAATGTAACAATTGTTTATTAAATTTCACAAATATATTATTAAAATTAAGAACAAAATTATCAACATTGAGAAAAACATTCTTAACATTAAGAATTATATTATTGAATTCAATATTTTATTATGAAATTTAATAAAATGATTATGTAAAAAACTTCATAATATTCTTATGAAATTTCAGGCAGATTTTTCTAACAGTGTTGTTTTATTTTTCTATCATTGGCAGCATTTTATCGATGCACTCACAGAAAGGATTTCTTGAAATGAGAAAATTTTTCTTGGCACTGGGATAAAACTCATTCTTTTCTTGAGCCTAGAAAATTTCACTTGAATCAAGAAAAGTTCTTTTGAAACCAAAACGAACATTTTTTGATCCAAATAAAATTTTGTAGACTCAAGAAAAAAGTGAGTTTTGTCCTAGCGACCAGAAAAATGTTCTCATTCCAAGAAATCCTTTCTGTGAGTGTGATTTTTACTTTTCATTATCTTTTGGTTGTGATGCCACGTGCAATTCATCCTCGACAGTATCGATATTTTGCCAAAAATGTCCATAAAGTTGCTATCGATATTTTGTAAAATTCAATATGAAAGAGGCAAATTTTCTATAAGAAATATGGATACTGTCAAATATTCCCTAACTTGCTCACAAGAAATGAATCAGATCTCTCAAAAATTGTATATAAATTTTACAAAAATTCTACCAAATCACTTGTGAATTACATATCAACCTTTCAATTTCACGTAATTTCCGCATATTCATATAAAAATTCAGCTGGAAAGATAATTTCTTTAATTTGTCAGTATCCAACTTCTTACCTTCAATATGTCTTCGGTGTTCGCTCCAAATCTTTTTCCTACTCGAAACTTGAGAGTTGGACAATGTCCTGTGTATCTGCAATCAAAAATAGTCAGCATCATAACTTTTCATGAATAAGCTTCTCATTTTAGAATAATCTTGTAGAAGAACCAGCGAACGATTATGCAATCAATCCTTTTCAACTGCATTATTGTAAAATTTCATAATAAAAGTTGATTCATTTGTGTGTCCGAATGAATGATTTTGCTCGATCTATAGAAATTAAACACGTAATTCTTCGGCTCGATTTTCGTGGAATGATTGCATAATGTTCATGAATGATATTATCCCACGTATACAGAAGAAGAATTCATGTAATGTGTTATTTATTGTAAGCTTCAACGTTCTTTGAAAATCTCGAACGTCATCATTGGATTTGATATATTTTCATTGACATTGAACCTCAATTTAGTTGTATTCGATTAAAAATCGTTAATATTGTGCTGATGATAAAAGTCATTCAAAGAAGCATAAAAGAGAATGACTACCGCTATTTTAGTGAATCGGCACTTCATTTTGTGACGGTCACGGTGGAATAAGTAAACATTTAAATTGCTAGTTGCTCAATTTTCGTGTATTTTTTGTGTAATTATACGACAGCGTATAGAATACATAAAGAATTTATTGGTATTCTAGATAAAGTTATTGTGAGACTCTTTGTATAGGGATAAAAACCATGTCAAAACCAGACGAATTTGACAATAAAGTCGTTCAAATGTGTTGCATATACACATTTAGAGTAGAACTGAAAATTACCAATTGTGTTATAAGTAGAGAATAGTTCTTAAAATGAATTAGTCGGTCACAACGGCTAAACCTGATTGTTGTAATTGAATATTCAAGATTTCAAAATTACCCGGAAAGAAAAAATTACGTTGTTTTCTTTCTTCCTCGAAATGAGGTGATTTTATCATGTTTAACAAACGCTCAGCTTTTCAGCTTTTCTGTGATTTTTTTCGTGAAATAAAAGATGAGGAATGAAAGAATATTATAGAAAACTTCCAAGATTGCATAGACAAATAATTGTTTCGACCAGTATTGACCTCGAGAGAGCTTCTGTTTAGCTGGCACCAAGCCTGGTACCTATGCTATATTCCAGACTCAAGTTGAAAGCACGCGAAGGTATCACGCATAAAGCTTCTTGTTTGAAAGTGTTCCATGTCTCCAGTAATGCACTTTTCAGCAATTGCATTTTATCATGAGTATTGCGGGTACATTCCCGAGTTGAAAAACTATAATACCTTTCGAGGCCCGATTAACTCCGTAATACGCAACGATCCAGAGTTGAATCAGGTCAAGAAAAGATTAACATCAGGTTGAATGATAATTTCAAAAGCAAGATCGGGTTGAGAACAGGGTGAGACCAGGACAAAAAATAAAATCCACTCTGATTTACTCCGTAATACGCACCGAATCAGAGCTACACCAGGTTACACTTTTTAATTCGGGTTATTTTAAAACACTTCCATTTCAATGATTTTGTAATGCAAATGAAGAAAATATTATTAGGTTCAATTGATTCACCGAATAATACTTGGTTACATTCTTAATCATCTTAAATTCGTGAACACACTTCTTCAACCCTCGATTAGTTGCTGAGCGGTAATGAGTACTGCATTTTCATAATTTCTGCGTGTTCTCGTATCCTCAGTTCGGGATGTTCACGAGTGTCCTTAGTTTCACTTCAAATTGTTGTAATCCCGGTGCAATGAGAGGGACAACTGGAAATAAAATTGCGGTTCAGAGTACCGCTATAGCGTGCAAGAAGGAAAAGTCAACCGAATTATGATGAAAAATTCCTCATCTGTGGAGGAACTTTGCGGTCACCATTTTTTGAGGGAAAACTCCACAACCATTTTTTACAGTATAGCCATTCAGCTACTGCAGGTGAATTATTTGTTGCTTGGACTAGGCCAAGATAATTGCTAGACCAATTCCTACTAGAGTTTACGTCTGCTGGAAGCGAAACGTGTAAGGAAAATTGAAATTCACATTCAAAAACTTAGGGATATTATTCCCCAGTGAAAATTCATTTTTCGTTTTCAGGATGGCGCAATTGTGAATTGATAATATCATTTCAAGTTCCGCCCATCTCTTATTCCAACATACAACCACCCAAGCAGCACAACCACGTGTATAGAAGATGCATAGAATATTTTTATTACGTGCGTTTGGCACAGCTGAGGACGGTCAAAGTACCTTCATAGTACGTTCACGGAAATGAACGTGTAATGGAATGTTTTTCGCTGTACCAAATGAATGAGAAAAAGGTATCTCGAAAAATACCATAATTTATGGAATTTTGGCGTTGGTCTAACCCGAGTCACAATATTTACGTGAAGATACCTCTAAAAGTACCGTAATAGCTGGGACTTTTATGAGGAAGGTACCATACTTCTTTATAAAAATCCAAGAAATTATGGGATTTTTCAAGATATCTGTTTTCTCAGTATATAATCAAGTGGCCTCACAGAATTTTTACACATTTACACAGTACACTGAGCAAAAACTGTAGCTGAAAACGAGCCCAAGAACATTTTTGTAGTTACAGTAGCCATATTTTACATTGAAGTAGCTATGAGAATCACTATGATATAGTGAAAACATCGTTACTGTGACTGAAAACTGTATTTGGGCTCATTTTCAGCTACAGTCTTTTCTCTCAGTGTACTTTACCAGCACCTTCGTGTTACTTGGGCGGTATTGGTAAAAGAAAGGACTAACTTTGGTTCAAGACTGACGATCGCAATCAAAATTGGATCTAGCTATTGTCAACACTTCGCGCATTACCAATTTTGTTCTCATCTAGTCTATAGTGGACCAAGGATTGACGATAGCCGTTCTATCTTCGCACAAATAAAGAGTCCACTGTAGATTGATCGAAGAAATTGATTAATTACCAATATTTGTACAGCATTTTGTCACGTGTCGATCAACATAGACTCTATACGGATTGCCAAGATTTGATATTCAGCCTTGCATCAAGCTGTATTTTATTGTCAGTAATGGCAAATGCCAGGGATTTTTATATGGGATGTATGCAGCACTGTAAAAAAAAGTTGTTGAATTCGAAACAAAAATGTTTGAAAATTTGCAACATTGTTTCAGAAAAATAATTTACGAACTTTCTTTGTGGATTGACGAATAAGAGTTTGAAAAGTTTCAAAAATCTCTGTGAAATCATCAAACTTTTTAGATATTTATTAACTTTTTTACAATAATTCCCAAAGAAAGTTTCTTTCGCAGTTTTGGAAGGATTTTTTTTTACAGTGAGCTTATTGCGTTATATATTGTCAAATTTTCGATTCAAAAGCTTGGATCACTTCATTCGTTTTCCGTGATTTCGTTTTCCGTGAGCACCAAACCAAGTTTTATTCTGCAACTATTGAGAATATATCGCGAATAAGTGTTCATTTATGTAGGATGAATTATTTGTACCAAATAATCACGCATACTTTCATTTGGAATAATATTTCAATGATTTTAACTGTGCAAATTCAAAGTTTAGCACGTCATTGAAAGAAAAATGAAGTTCATGATAATTTACTATTATTATACCAGTCAGGTGTTAGTATTTTAAACCTTGACCGGTAATTACAATTATTTATCGAGACTTCAAGTTTCTTGTTTCATCCTTGAAATTTTGATTTTGAGATTCAGTTGATATTTACATAGCATGTTTTATTACTTACGTAATATACAATTGGATCTTAATATATAGTATTGTAGTTACATAATCTGTATAAAAATAAAATAAATAATTTATATTCCAATAAATTCCGGGCATCTTCCTTGTAGGCCTAAGTGAATATATATATGTAGATAAATTACATAAATTTAAATGCCGAAGAATCTCATCAGGAATAAATCTTACTCTCATTCGATGGATCTGTATCAAAGTTCGAAAATTAAGAACTTCCACCTTGATTGCTACATTATGAAAAAATCAGAGGAAAACCAAGTCTTCCGCTTGTCTTGTTTCAATAAAAGTAATATAAAAGGATATACAATATATCTTCCATTTCTTAAGACCTCCAAGACATGTTTGAAATATCTCGAGATGCATGAGAATATCTTTTAGATATCTAAAAGTGCCGCATAATATATCTCAGATATATTTACAACGTATCTCAAGAAATGAAGTCTCTGTAAATTATCAGATTTCTAAGCATGATCTCGATAGTCGAATATACGTTTCATAAACGTGCGCAAAATATCTGAAAAATATATCCAAAATAAGATGTGCATACATTAACGTATCCTCGGGAGAGTTGGTTGTATATGAAAAATAATAAAGATATAATGGATTTATAGGTAAAATATATTAAAAATATATGATGAATACAGCTAGATTAAGAAGAAAATACACACTGAGAGAAGGATTTAGTTATAGTTACCAGTATTTGATAACAGTTACCAAATCTCATGGTTGAATACAGCGAAATAAATATTCAGTCATAATTACTGACATACAGATTCACAACTAAGGCCTTAGGTTATAGTTACCAAATCTTGGTAATAATAAACCAATCACATATTCCAGGCAACCAAATCAATTTGGTAACTATAACTAAGCTCTTTTTTCAGTGCACGGACAAAAGAAAATGGAGAAATTTACCGTATAGAATGACAACACGTCGCTTCAAGCTTTCAAATGGAAATTTATATAAAATATATTCTCAAATAATCCACATTATGAGAGAAAAATCTATGTTTGTGTAGGATGGCGACGAGTTGCTGTATATAAAAATCACATTTTGCTGTAAATAAATTGTTCATACACCTGAAATTTTCAATAACTGAATTATATCCCACACAGCACAGCAGCTCTTGATGTATTCATGAAGAATTCTTTGAAAATACTCATAGTCTCAAAAGTATTCATTATAGACTCATCCTGAACTATTGTGGTGTCTGGGGTTTTTCCGATCAGTAGGGGTTCCAACATAACACTCGTAACAACCGTATCGACTATTATTCTCATCACAGGGATGAAAATGAAGCGTATCGAAACTTGTACGAAGCGAAGTTTGGAACATATTCAAGCCAGAATCATGCCGTTTTCTCGCAATTTGTTTCAAATTCTGCTTCGTGAGGCGTATTTCGTTACCAAGGATAGAATAGAAAAATAGATAATTTTATATATTGAGAATTTTTTTGATCTAGCCGCAATGGTGTGCAAGTGATAACCGCGATAATATGAACTTAAGTGAAATGTTAAATGACCTCATTCAAGGAGGTGAACTAGAAGTCCACTATAAAGGCCACGAAACGAGGTAATAATGATACCACATCGCTTTTATTGATCTAACGGATAGGAATTGCAAGAGAAGAATGTTTGACAATCAAGAACCATATTCTTGCACATAACTATTGTTTATGTGGGAGGATAGAACAGATCGTAATGATCATTTAGGGGACAAACAAACTATGCTTAAAGAGATCCATGTATGTTTCAACGTCTTCAGAGAGTTTAAATCGTTCATTGAAACGAATTCGTGTTAAAAGATTATTACTCTGAGGATCTGCATGACATAAATATTGCGCACGCAATTTGTTTGACTCAATTATGGTGTTTTTTTCAAACAATCTGTATGTAATTAAATCGCTATTAATGTAGATTTCTCGATATTGGGTTACAAATTGGTTTTCCGGATCGAATATATATCGTAATAATATTGTTTTGTTTCGTTATCGAACAAGTCCAATAAGAATACAATATAATTGATGATTTCATAATGAAATTCCGATAAGAAGTTTCGAGGTTTTCCATAAGGGTTAGAACAATTTGGAGGGAATCAAAAACAATCTCTCACTATCCACACGCAGAAAACAGATGTGTTGAAAAGTCACATAATTTATTGAGGATCAGCGCCAGTCTGTGACAGATAGAGTTTTGACTTGAATTTACTTTTAAACCTCAGTTACCCCACATATTTTCGCATATTTTCGTTAACCTTTCGTTGCGCTTTGCAATCAATTAAATGAAGCTTTTCCCATGATCAAGAATGTAGTATGGTTCTCGAACTTCGTTCTTGTTCTTGTTTCAAATCGTGCCTCTTTGCCTCTATGAACGGAAGATCAGATTTTCGAAAACCTCTTGTTCCCTTTAGACCTTCGTGGGATAACTGAGGATTAAAAACCTCCCATAATTAGATGTATTTCTACAAGAATTTATGGTACTTTTGGAGCTATACTCAGGTAAATAATTTCATTCACCACAGACTGGTGCTGATCCTCAATAAATTATGGGACCTTTAAAAATATATTTTTCTGCGTGCAGGGAAGCGTGACTGTCCTGCGCTGTTCTTCCCCGACGACGCTTACGGATTTGATGAAAATTCAAATAATATAATCCTCATAGAAAGAGCACTGTTAAAGATTTCTATACCAGGTGATTCAAAATCGCCGTACACTTTTCTGAGAGCAGATTCTTAATGAAATTTTGAAAAGATTTTAGTCCGGAATATTCAGACCTGATCCTAGATCCGGAGATATGAGCATTTTGTTATTTTCTGAAAAATCCAAATACCTCGGAAGTACCATATGTCTGACTTTCGAATCCAATACCATTCTCAAAGTCAGATTACGGGGTGTCACTGGAAAAACATCAATCTAATTTAGCTTCTTTCGTTGTGGAGTAATAGCGATTTAAAGTTGTTGAATTTTGATTGCCTGGAATACAAAGAATTTCAAACCGCTATAACTCCACAACGAAGGATGCTAAATGGGATTTAGTCCATCAAGAATCTGCTCTCAGAAAAGTGTACGGAAATTTTGAATCACCCAGTATATTTATATGAAGTAATTAGCATATATAAATCTCCCCTCATTTTTCTGATGCATTTCATGAGTGAGTTCAAATTGAATCATGAATTATTTTCACATTCCACGTTCAGAACATTTCCAGTTACCAAGGTTACGCAAAAATCATGATTCGCCGATAGTGGATCATCTAATCGTAGTACACCTTGTACCACCTGGAACCAGAGTTCTAATTTCCTACCGTATGAATAGGATTTAATTTGGGCCACAGATTCCGTCGTTGAGATCTCGATTGTGCTTCTTTTAAGTTATCCTGTTCGTGAATGCGGTACGTTTACGTTGATGTATTTATTAGAATTTGATCATTCATGTGAAAAAGATGATCTGCAGAACATTCTCATGTGACAAACTCACAATAGTATATGATTGGCCAAACTCGCGGATCCACACTTTTATCAAATATATCATAAGTCCATTTAATGGTGAGGATTCTTCAACAGAATCGTTTCATTTTTATAGAAAGAGTATTTCTATATCTTTCATACAATTTTGATAAAAATTCGATGCATATTTTCTATGAAAGAATAATAAATTTTTTTTCAAATCCTGAGCTTCTATGACCAGTGAAGTCCATCACTGAGTTTATAAATACACCGTTAATAATCACACCGCTGTATGGAGAGGAAAAAATGGTAATATTCACCCCGTTAATAAAATTCTTCACCATTTTTCTATTAATAATTACCATTCTCTTTTCTTCGTGTGGTAAAATTCGCTAATCCATATTGTTGGCTATAATTAAACAAACCTCAATTATCCAACAAATTCATCGAAACATTTGACTAATAAAAACTAATGCCATATAAACCAAGGTTGAGACTACGATGCAACTCAAGTTTCCATACATTTTAATCTAATATCGATTGCAACTTGGAACAAATTTTATATAAAGTTACATTGAATCACAATATAGCCCCAGCCCTACAAGAACGCCCATTAGTATATCGAAACTCTCCCAAACTGACCATTTCGATTGCCTAAACGTGTGAAATATTCAGCAGTACAACAATTACATCTAACTCGGTTTTGAATTGGTCGTTGATTGTGCGGTTCCACCTCAAGCTACACTTTTTAACTTTACTGTGTGAGTTTATCTTGCAATTTGTCTCACTCGTTTGAGTAATTGAATTCTCATCAATATATCAAAGGATGATCGATGTATCTAGAGTAGAAATTAAGGATGGGCAATACTTGAAAGCATCGATACTTTCCTGTAGTAAAAATATAGTTCATACGGATTTTCATAAAATATCAATTGAAACTCAATACATATTTCATACAAGAATATTGATATTGTGAACATTGTAAAACATAAAAAGATTCCCGATGGTAGAGTTTGCACGGAGAGAAAAAATTTGCTGACGCAGCAAATCGAGGTATTATATATGGAATAGTAAAATTTTTTGCTGACCTAGCTAAAAATTTGCTATAACAGCAATTGTGTTAGCTACGGCAGCAATTTTTTTAGCTGTGGCAGCAAAAAATGTTTGCTCCGCCAGCAAATTTTCAGTATTATATACAGAATAGCAAACAAATTTTGCTGGGATAGCCAACATTTTTTGCTGCCACAGCTAAAAATTCGCTGTCGCAGCTAACAAGATTGCTGGCACAGCAAAAAATTTGCTGCTCTGGCAAAACAAACCCAGCAAAAGTAGATTTCGCTGCCACAGCGAATTCCTTCTTCTCCGTGTGTGGTGGGGCTGGGACTATAATGTGACTCAATGTGATTTTATATAAAATTTGGATCAAGTTTCTATAAATTTATGTGAAATATCGATTGGAATCTGATACGAATTTTACATAAAAACACATGGAGTCACATTTTAGTCCCAATCCTAGTTTTCACACAATTCATGTAAATTATATATGTTTGTTTTGGAAAAAATACAGGGTTGGGACTTCAAGAACAGCAACTATCATTTTTCATAAAAAATCTGCCTTGTTTCTATAGATTTTTTAATGCATAAATCATAAAAATTCATGCGGAAATATGTATGTTCTATGCACTCAGAGAAAAAAAAGTGCCTGGAACAGCAAACCTCGAAAATTTGCTTTGCTGATATGGCAAAACTTGTTGCTGAATTAGCAAAAAAATTTGCTATTACAGCAAAGTCTTGTTCTTTTAACAAGCGTTTGCCATTCAGCAGATGGCTAGAAAATTTTGCTGAAATAGCAATATTCCTGGTGTAATAACAGTAACCGTTTTTCTAATTTAGCAAAGCAGATTTTTCGGAATCGCTTCGTCAGCAAGAATTTTTCTCTGCGTTTGATGAACGATAATACAGAAAACAGAACACTAACAAACTAACAAACTACAGAGGTGTGAAAATTATTAGAATAATTATGATTTCCAAAACTGTTCCAACTTTCCTCTGAGGGAATGCAATCACTTATGGAGTACTGGTTTTATTTCTTGATATAAATAGTTCTTAAGCCCTCCATTTTTGAACGAAAGAATATTCTATGGTTACTATATAACAATCTCATTTGTACAAAGTTCTTTTTCATTATGAGCATCTTCATATGTCTTTAAATAACTCACAATGTGCAATATTTTGACATTAACTGGTGTTTCATTGTATAAAATTTGTATACACGACAAGGAATGATAGTTGAGTTACGATGAAACCATTAAAAATCCCGGTCGGAATTTGTTGTTAACTATTCTAAATTCCCAGCGGGTATCTATTGTCACATACTGTTTAGTTTGAGATCGAGGTGTTGAGATCATTGGAGTGAAAAAAAGATTGGAAAGAAAAATTGTTATAATAATTAACTCAGAAATGGAAGGATGAAAAACTATCATATCAACAAGACAAAATAGTACTCCACAGACAAATGCATAATCTGAGGCAAAAGTTGGAGTTATTTTGGAAATAACAATTATTCTAACAATTTTCACACCTCTGTAACTACCCATGGGAATCATATATTCCATGAATGAATTACCACACAGTTGACATTTAAAACAACCGGTTCATGCATGCATTGCAGGAGATTAGATTTAGAAAATTGAAAAAAAGATTCAATTTACTCGTCTATAGACAGAGATCTAAATAATAAATCTACTCCAATGGGAATGAATTTCAGTGATATATTAGATTTGTAAATAAATGAGAACGGAGAATTCTTGATTAAGAAGATTGGAATTGCATGAGAACAAAAAAGAAGGAAGACAAAGAGTTTCCCACTTCTTTCTTCCTCACAATCCTGACCTCCCTGATACACGGAGAAAAATAGTGGTTCAAATATTACTAGATTTTGTACGAAAATAGTGCTATAAGTGGAATAGTATAATATTCACAACTGAATGTAGTAAAAAGTTCATGCATATTGATTTGGAAAATCTTTCTTTTCGATTTGACGCAGCTTCACATCATAAAGCATGAATTTTGACTACATTCAGTTGTAAAAATTATAATATTTCACTTATAGTCCTATTCTGGTACAAAATGTAGTAATGATGTAGTTTAAAACATCATTTTTCTCCGTATAGGGCTGAGGCTATCATGTGACTTAATGTACTTTTATATAAAATTTGTATCCAATTTCAATCGATATTTTATAGAAACTTGATATAGCCTTGAAACAGTCCTAATCGAATTCAAAGCATTGTCTGAAAGATATCTGAAAGACATTCTTTATGATCAGGTGTTTACGAAACACATTTCCAAGAACAAACGATCAATCTATTTATATTTTCGTGAAAAGTTTGTATAAGTTTGATTCAATTGACACGCACCAATTTTGTTGTGAATTCCCGGATAGATTTTATGAGAAAAATCAGATGTGTCGAGTGATTCTATTGGGAATATACAAGAAATTACTGTGAGCCCTATCAAAATTCATGTAAGGACCATACACATCTTATCTAAATAGCACCGAATGTTCAAACGTATATACGAAATAAAAACGTTCATAGAATGTATTGACGAAATAGGGAACACCGAATGATTTCAGTGGGTTATGCATAGAATATATTTCGAATATTCGTAGAACGTTTATAGTTTATTCTGAGGCTATTTTGTACATGGGAAAGAAAAATTATAAAAGTTCCTCAAGTAGCCCTAGAATTCATTATGAACGTTCTACAAATAATCGAAATATATTCTAAGCACATACACTCTGGAGTGGTTCTTATTTTATATATAAAAACAGGTGTTTCAAAACGCCGTGAGCGACTCCCAAATCTCTTTTGAAAATTATGTAAAAAATCTTGTAGCACTCCTTCATGACAATGTTGTTCGTGGAACAAAATTAGAGGGTCAGCCTTACAGAAAACTTGTTTGTTGATAACAAAAAAATCAGAAAACATTTTTATATATAAAATAAGAACCACCCTAATACACCCCTTATGAAAAAACTCGATTTTATCGCTAAATTATTGATTGTATTAATACTATTTGAAATCTATCGTGTTGTTTCATTATCACACAAGTCCGATAAAAATACGATATCTACGATAATTATGCAATGTAAACCCGATATAGAGATTTATTGGAAAATCATCGGCTAGCTGATTGGTTTTATATCGGATAATTATCGTAGACATCATATTTTGATCGGACTTGTCTGATAATGAAACAACACGATAGATTTCGGATTTCTATGAACGTTCACTATAGTTCTTTGTATCTGATTCGTGAATTCTACAAACCTTTCTATTTAGTATAGGCGTCTGAATGTTTGTCGTTACTTGGGTTCATAGCATAACGTGAGTAACCTTTATCAACATAAATATGAATAGTATAGAATCCGACAGTCGAACAAAATAAGTTCGGTAAGGTCATGTTGGAATAAGTATTTTCTTTTATATGTTTTCCTATTTATAACCTCCAACTTTTATGATAATAGTTTCCACACAATGTAGGAAATCACGTTGGAATGATATCTTTGATGGAACGTTCAAAATACTTTTTCATGAAGTAAAAAAATTCACACAGAAAACGATATTCCAATAAACATTTAATTTCATTTGACAAACTTTATTTGACCCAAATAAATTTTTTTTTATTCGAACAAATATTTATTCAGAATACTTTTTTCTGGACAGAAGTTTATCCCAAGTAGCACAAGAGGTTAAAAATGCTAAGAACGTGTTTGCAAACTCTTACGAACATGTTCAAAACCTCTAAATAAAACTGCTTCGAATAATTATGTGCATACATCACATCTTCATAGGAATATCTTTACGGATTTATTCGGAATAGTCTCATTTGCACATTTTCTTCATATTCACAGAATAATCATAGCACATTTAAGAAGTTCTTGTGCTACACACGGGGGGGGGGGGGTGGTCCAATTTTTCTTATAAACAACAATATATTCCCTGTTACGAATAATCTATCAAATCTCATTGATAAGTGAGAAAATGAATAGGTTTCAATGAAATTCAATCAGAAATTTCACCATTCGTAATAAGATTTAATAGAATATTTCTGGATTTTCAGAATTCTTTCACAGGGAACAAAAAGAAGTTGAAATGAGTACCACCGGAATATATGATTTTTTGTCATTGAAAATTCAATAGATGCAAATTCTTAGGACTTCTTGAAAGAGTATGAGTTGTTTTACATCCATCTGTTGATGTGAAACATAGTACCATTCACTCGCTACGTATAATACTCAGTAGAGCCACCCTCCGTATGTAAGATAGTAAAGTACACTGCGCTGTGTGCTTTTCTGTAGAGTACAAAATCTAAATCCCTTGATGGAACTGGATCCTTCTTTTTATAAATCATTATCTGGACAATTTTTGTGCTGTTTAGTCTTGATCTACTATTCTCCTGAAGATGAAGTGACTTTGGGGATCAAAAATCCGAATGAGCCCAATATTTGAATTATTCACATAAATATTGTTCCACTGTTTCTTATTGGAATAATAATTGGGCATAAAAACGTGGTTGAATTTTTCCAAAACTGTCATAACAGGATTCAATTTGGAGTATGCTTTTGTGTAATTTTTGGAAAACTCATAAGGAAAAGGAAATTACGAGATATTTGTTTATTCGGTTGCACTGAATACGAGTATCCCTGGTTAAAAGAATCCATTGAATCTGATAAATGAAATTCAATGAGATTTGGTCAGAACATTGTCCAAGTTCAATCGTAATTTAGTGAGATTTGGCCAGATTCAACGAGATTTACATGAAAGTTCTGACCAAATCTCATTGAGAAATCACCGGTGAGTTTTTCTCACAACATTGTCCACGTTTAATTATAATTTAATGAGAATTAGTCAGAATCAATGGATTCTTTCAACCAGGGATGCTAAGACTGTATAATAAATAAATTTACCCAGGCAAGTGAGCATTATATCCACGTTGAAAAAAATCTTGCTTCTGATCTTCGGACATCGAGTTATAGACCATCCTTTTAGTTGCACAGTCAATCACTTTTCAAAAGAATGCTCCATTACTTATGTTCATCTGTCATAATATCACTTGTTATCCATCTAATTCGCGGATTTCTATTTTTCATGGTGAATAAAAATTATAAGAACCGATTTTGAGGGATTTGTTTTTCCCGCACTTTGGTGAGTGATTCGTTTGTATTGGTTTAACTTCGAATTCGAAATACATGAGTTTCAGCGAGGAGGAAACGATCAAGTCGTGACCGCGTCGCCAGGCCAAACGTGCCTGAAGAACAAAGCAACGAACCAGTGAAACAGAACTGTATACAGTCCGACCTGATGACTTTACTATATACAATATACACGCGCGTTACGTTCTATTGAAGGCGCCCCACCATCATATTATAGCGTTTCAATGTTCCACGGCGCACCTCCCTTGAGAGGAAGTCGACTTTTTTCTTCTAAGGCCAGACAAGAACTTATCCTGTTTACCTTTTTTCCAACGTAAATCTGAGTCAAGAATCGTTTGTGAAAATGTCATTCAATATTGTCCTCTATTTTCTTTCTTTCAACCCCTGTGCTAATTCTGTCTCTGCTTATTATTGTCAATGCGTGTTCATGTAGCTACGAGTGGGGGAGGTTTAATGATATTTCTCAATGATACTGTATTTTAAGATATCTGAAATTGTGACATAACTCATGTCTGAGAACCGTACTAAAATAATTGATTACGAGCCCCCTCGATATCGTCTACCATCTAATGTCATTATCACTCTTTAACAATAAAAATTTTATTTCATCGCAATTAATACCCACACCACACGATATGATGCGTGGTAACCTTTCGGTGGTTATTGATTCGCGAATTATTGATTTTGATCAATTCACAATTCGATGTCTTCAACTTGGATATTATGTGTGAATTATGAGGAAATAAATAAAGTTTCGTGTATAAATATCTCACGTATTTTGAATCGTGTGAATGTCTACAACCTTTTTTCATTGATCCGACAATTGCGTAATACTGACTTCATAATATCACGCATCATTAGAAACGTATCACGACTTTTGCGTTTTATCAAATGGTATGTAATTCAAATCACAGCATGCAAGGGTGAATAAGCATTCATTGTATATTTTCAATGTGTAGGTATTCATTATACAATTGATATGCTTGTGAATAAAGGAATGACGTGATGAGCGACACGAAGTAATAAATTAGATTTTCTCTTATGAACGATGAAGTTCAAAAAATTCTATTAGTTCATCAACTTCACTTATCTACTTTGAGTGAGTGGGAAAAATCTATGTAGCTCTATGAATATCTTCAGGAATAATGAAATTTGGATGGTATAAATGAAACTCCAAGAAAGTAGTTGAGAAAGAGAAGATTCAAAGTAAATGTTGGTATAGTATCATGGAAATAATTAATTTCATGAGAGATAGAGAACACAAAAATTCAGGTATTGAATTACGATTCTAAAAAAGAATGAGGAGCGAAAAGCATCAACCTATAAAATTATAACATGTTATGCGCTGTGATTCATGATTATAACTCAACTGTGGTTGAGGTCTCAAAGGGGTGGAAAACCAAACCAAATTGAAAAAACATCCAAAAACATTAAGTAGAACGTCAAATGTATTATTGTCCTTAAATACATCGACGTTTCGACTCGTTGCGATTCATTTT
Source organism: Gonatopus flavifemur (assembly GCA_018340375.1). Classification (NCBI taxonomy): domain Eukaryota; kingdom Metazoa; phylum Arthropoda; class Insecta; order Hymenoptera; family Dryinidae; genus Gonatopus; species Gonatopus flavifemur. The sequence goes on from JAFFJZ010000002.1 coordinate 26,594,903, forward strand.
TAAGGCACAAATAACGTAAAACGGAAGAATCACCCCCGTACTGATCCATTCTTCTTAATTAGTAGCTCTGGATTTTGAGGGAAAAAAATTACAGGATATAGGGTGGAGATATGGGAATGAAAAAAAAATATAGACTGTCTAAGAGAGACACGTGAGTCGCTTACTTGAGGAGCATTGGACGGTATAACTGTCATATTTTTTTAATTTCATTCGATAATAACAAATACAACACCGTGAGATCTTTTGAACGTTCAGACAACGTGTTCGGCTACACAGAGAACGTGCAAATAACGTCTCAGGATGTTCTAAGAACGTCACATGTATGTCCCAGGTACGTGCAAATGTCCCGGTTAGTTCTATTCATGTGCACCGTGCGACGTTCTGGGAATGTGTTCAATAAAGGTTTTCATAACGTTGTGCGAAGCTGCACACATGTTTTCAAAGGTGAGTTTTCATGAGAGTACGTTAAAGAAACGCGTAGTAGATGAAAAGAATGTATCGAACAAGTATTCAGGGGCATCCAAAATGCAGGTACTCCAAACGTTTGGAGAACCTACTTCCCGGGGCCCAAAACGCGCAGAACCAAGTGCATGTTTTCAAAACTTTCAGAGAACTTTCTGGGCTGCTGGGAAAATGCAAGGTCCATATTGGAAAAGCATAAACCATACTGAGTAAGAAAGAATTCCAGTATTGGTCGAAGAAAATATGATACTGATTGAGAAAAGTACTGTTATATGTTCAGGAATAGTAAAAAAAATGATAATAGAGATTGGGAAAAATACAATACCATTCCAGGATTGGTGGAACACATTGCTGATTGGGTCAGACGTCAAATCATGACACAGGGTCATGATAGTGATGTTTAAGCACTCAATGGCATTGTTCACAACAGCAGTGAAAGTTCGCGAAACATTATGATTCGAAATTCCAATGAAAGTTTAGATGCCAAACTTCAATTAAGCATGTGTGGATTTGTAAAAATATTATAAAGCAATTCCAAATATTCTGATAGATATTCGACTCAGAATTTGCATTGCAGTTGGACTTTAGCTTGACTTACCTTCAGAAACACTGTAAAAGCCCCAGAAGACCCAAGTTTGAATCAACGTTCACTTGCCAGGCTTCAATCCAAATTCTTCAATTTGCAGGAGTTGTGAGAAATGTTGCGAACGTCCAGCACGTGTCCATGAACAGTACGAAATTCAATTCCATTCCAGCGGTTTGCAGGGATTTCTAATAGTCTTACAGATGTTTCGGAAAAATATGGCAAAAGTCTGATGATTGAAAGTTTGAATGGAAGTTTAACTGCCAATCTTTAACATCACTTCTCAAATTTATAGAAGTTGTGAGTATTAGCACATATCTCCGACAAAACAGTAGCTGAAAATACGATTGAGAGTCAATTAACCCAAGTTTATCTTGGCTTGTTCAACATCTCAAATATATTCCGTGTTGTCCAAGTAGACACTTTACGAGCTCTCTGATTTATCGTAGTGTTTCGGACGTGACCGAGACTGGTCTCGGTATCGACCCCGAGAATCTCGACTCGAGACCGAGACGATACTGATTTTGTCGAGACAAAAGCGAGACCGAGACGAGATTATAAATTCCGAGACCAAACCGGGACCGAGATCGAGACCCGGTAAGTCTCGACGAGGCGAGACGAGAACAAAACACTAATTCATCGTTAAAGTTCACGAGCTTTGTCGAGTCCCTGCTAAAATCCATGAGCTGGTTCCCATCATATCTTATGGATTGTGCTACTCTTCGTATAAGTTGTCGATATAAACCACTTTTCACTTTTCTCATTCACTGCACGTGAATCAAAACACCCTTACATTTCTATGCAGAAAAATTATCCATAAAATACATCAAATCAGTTCCACGTTCATCGGTTCACGAATTCGTCAAATGAAATTTCAATACCATGTCAACAATACTCACCAAAACATTCATTCCTATTTCAGAATTATTTCTCTGAGAACAAAAAGTCATTGGACTAAAGAAATATTTCTTCCAATAATTAAGAAGAAATAAAGAAAAAAAGAAATATTCAATCAATTAAAACACTATTTGATTACCTGAATGATTTGTCAGTTAAATCGAGTAAATAGATTTCAGGAACGGATGAATGATTATAGTAACCACGAAATCTTCATTAAATGGATAAAATATTTCTTCGTCTTAATTGAAAAAAAACATTGCGTTGGTTGGTTTTTTGTTTTTTTCATTGTGTGGTATCACTGTTAGCATCTATCGTACATCAATTTTTCATTGAAGATAACAAAATTCCCAAAATCGTTTTATTTTTAGAAAATTATTTTTTGACTTTCGCTCAAGTTAGATTGCGTGCCGCGTTAGATGTATCACGTTTATGGTCTCAAGGATGAAGTAATAAATGATATCAATCTTATATCATCGGACACCACCTTGAACATATAATTATCTATGAACAATCTGGTTTTTTGATCGACCGACCCGTTTTCCCTTATATTTTGGGTATTCAATAATGCTGTAATAAAGTTTGGCAATGGTTCTCTACTATCAGATCGATATTTGAGAGAATAATATCAGAAAACATTTGTTGAGACAGATGAAATCCCGGGATGATTTTTATCGCTTCGTATTGTCTCTTGGTTTCTATCATTAGTGAAGTTTTGAAAATTTCAATGCATGTTATAAACATTTCGAATTTTGGGATATCTTTTGGATAAATTCGAGATCCCTGGTTGGAAAAATCTATAGAATCTGACGAAATGAAATTTTATGGTAGATATGGTAATTTGGTCAGAATATTGTGCAGGATTCAATCAGATTTGGCCAGATTCAATCAGAATCATATTGAAAAAATACATGCATCTGATTAAATCTCATAGAAAATGGTTGGATAGGACTTAGTCAGAACATTGTGCAAGATTCAATGAGATTTGGCAAGAATCAATGGATTTGTTTAACCAGGGATGTCTCAAGCAACACTTGGAGATATTTTCAAGATCTTTCAAACTCTTTAGACGTCTGGAAGATATCTATACTGGAAAAAATATTTATTTGTCCTCTCTCCATAAAATATTCATGTGTAGAAATCAAATATTCAATTAGATGCAAAAATTGATCACTTGTGGCGAATAAATTATTTATTTAGGAGACCAATTTATTGGGGGCAAGCATTCCATTATTTGATTCGATTAAATATTTCATTAATCCTATGAAATATTTTATAAACTATTTGGTTGGAAGAAATTTTTTTTTTCAGTGTAACATAACTCTAGAAGATGTTTTCCTAAGATATCCTTCAAATGTACTAAAAGTTATTAGACATTTAAGAGATACTCCAGAGTGTTGCGTCAGACATCTCAACTTTGTCCAAAAGATATCACAAAACATGAAATGTTCATTGGGTTCTCAAATGATAATTTATGTCTCGATATATCTTTTAGCTACACTGTGAGGAAAATCTGCCTGAAACTTCATAAGAATATTATGAAGTTTTTTACATAATCATTTTATTAAATTTCATAATAAAATATTGAATTCAATAATATAATTCTTAATGTTAAAAATTTTTTTCAGAATATTGATAATTTTGTTCTCAATTGTAATAATATATTCGTGAAATTTAATAAACAATTGTTACATTTCAGAAAGAAATTTTGAAATTTCATCATCAATATTGAATTTAAGAACTATTATTGAATTCAATGTGAAAATATGGTATTTCGTATTAAATTTAAGAACTCTTCTAACAGTGTAAGTGTAAGATGTCGTATGTAAGGCGTTAAGATATTTTCTAAATATCTGAAATGCATGTGTCTTCCGTTTGAAACAAATCTGCAACATGATTTTTAGACGTAGGAGGTGTTTTGGACTTGTAAGAGATATTTAAGCCCGATGTTCTTGAAGTTTGAATCGTTTACAGGAATAAAACGAAAATTCAAAATCATCAAATCTGAAAAATCATTAGTGGCTATCTTCCCGGATTAACTCTTTGGAACTGGAAACATCGTTTGAACGATAGCAAGATTTTGAGTCTTCAAAAGCGGAGGATTTCCTTATCCAATTACCAATTCGTTTCTACAACCGATTGAAACTTCAGCAATATTGAACACGTTATATAAGAATTCTCAACCTTCCCTAAGAGATATCTCGAGATATAAATTGTTTTGTATTGTATTGTTAATACAATATAAAGAAAAATCTCAATTTACTGTGGGATCAACATGAGCGGTATTCACTCCGAGTGGGAACGTTTTTGAAATTATTGACAGACTATGTATAATTATATATCAACTGTATAGAATTATATGTAAATTATACAAAATTTTAAAGAATTCCCCACTCGGGTACGATTTCGATATTTCCATATACAATATTTACCTAGTGTCAATTGAAATTTTGTAAAAATTCCAAGATATTGAACACATTGTAATATACAGAAATGTTGACCCAGTAAATATCGTCCATTTCTCCTGCGAGATTGTAATAATACAGAAACATATTGACCCTTCAATGAAACTGACTATGAAACATCGTGGATTTGATCACAATCTTATCGTGATTTTCTAGTGAAACAGTCTGTTTCCAAGTTCCATTATGAATACAAATCACAACTTTCCTTAGTATGGAAGAGATTGGCGATATTGATATCATTGTAAGTGATTTTACAAAATATATATTGAGTTTTAATCAACAATGAACGAAAATTCATATAAACTATATCAATCACGCTTATTCTTATCAGCAATCTTCACTCTTGATCTCTCAAAATCATCCAAAAGTATCCATCGTCAAGTATTACATCATTTGTAATTCATCATGACAGTAAAGATGAACAAAAATAACAGTGATAGTTACGTTGTTTCACTTCTACAAAATATCATAGCGATAGAACGAATATGAATTTTTCAACTCATTTGCACAAATATAAGAGACGTCAATCAGTGATAGTTGATATTTGGCGGCATCGATATTTTCTATAGAAAAATCTGAAAGGTTCTGTTGAATTTTATAAAATATTGATTGAAACTTGAATGAATACTGTCAAATATTGCCCATCACTAACATCAGTTTGGTGATTTCAATACTTCCACACGGAGAAGAATGTATGTGGAAAATATAGTAATCTTTAACAAAAATTTGAGAATATTACTTAAAATCTGAAAATTTTTCTTAAATGCATAACAAAGACCACACGGTCAACTTTTTTGTGGAATTGTATTCGAAAAACAATGAAAAATTATCAATACTTAACAAAGAATAGAGAAACAAATGAACTTTCCAAAAGTCGCATACGAAAATTTACAAAGTGAATAGTAGGATATTGAAAGTTTGTTACTATTTTTGTAAAATTTCACGCGCGACTCTTGGAAAGTTCATATGTTTCTCTATTCTTTATTAAATATTGATAATTTCTCATTGTTTTTTGAATACAACTCCACACAAAAATGGACCGTTTTGTCTTTGCGATGCATTTAAGAAAAATTCTTAGATTGTAAGAAATATTCTCGCATTTTTCTCCGTGTGGAAGATTGGTGAATTTCCTACATTGTTCCTATGGAGTTCGTATTTTAGACCCTGTATTCTGAAACGATGAACAAAAGAACGATGGATTTGGAATGTCATTTTTCCCTTCTGGGTGTATTCAACTCGCAATCTCGTGTTTTCTTTTCATTATGCATAATGTTGCATACGATACACGAAGAGTATATCGATTCCCTCGAAGGTGTTTGAGAATTGAGTTACTCTAGAGACGCCTGTATCTCATTACGACGATGCCGATGCGAAAAATGAAACTAGAAAGTTTCGAATATTCTCAAGGTGGAACGACTATATCCGTTAACGAAAGGAAGAAAAAATACCGACAAGAGAATGAAAACAATGTAGAACGATTGCTACTTGATTCACGGTCAAATCTCAATCTTACGGGTGTATTCAACTTAAACGTCATTCAAGCGTTTGATTAAACTGCCCGTTGAACTACATTGATCAGAAAGTCACGATTGAAGAAGATAAAATGGTGGGGAATTTTTTATACCGAAATGTGACAATTTCCAATGCTCAAGTAGATCATCGGTTCTACCGTAGCATATGCCTTCAATCGTTATGAAAGCAGGAGAGTATCGACATGCTTATTTTTCTGGATAATACACTGAGAAGGAAGAGGTTGTAAAAGGTACATCTTGCGGTGTCAATATTTGGACGACTTCAGAATAGTTCGAGCTACCACAATTTGAGTTAATTTACAACAGCGAATGTAAGATATATCACAGTTGATTCCCAGTTTCTACATTCCCAGCTGTCAAATCAACTTAAATTGTGGTAGCTTGAAGTATTTTTTGAAAATCTCCAAATATTGATTCCATAAGATGTAAATTTTACAACTTTCTTCTTGGGTGTACACTGTAAAAGAAAAACAATCTGTCCTAAGTTTAGAGATGGGTTATCTTGACAGAATCGAGCCTTTTATATACAAAATTTATCAAGTTTTTATTGATTTTTACACAATTTTGATGGAAATTCGATGAAAATTCTTTAAGAATCGATTCTCTCAAGATTGCCCATCTCCACTTAAGTTCTATAAAAATATTATTGAATTCGATATGGGAATGTCAAGTTTCACAAGAAATTTCCTATTAAATTGACGAATTTTTTCAACCATGTACATCAATTTTGATTATCATATTTTCTGTTTGATATTTCCAGCAGGGATGAGCGATGCCTGAAAATAACAATCTTGTTTATAAAAAGAATATCTTGTTCCTATCAATATTTTATAAAAATCAACAGACACTAGATATTTTATTTATCAAAAACGTCGATGTTTTCAAATATCATCCATCTCTGATTCTTAGTGTGATTTCTAAATATTTTCGATGAACTTATGAAAGGAAATTTTATTTCATTTCAAGTTCACCAGTTCGATAATTGGTTTGATAATACCCTTCTCGAGTGGAAAAATTTGCAAAATCATATACAATTTATATAGAATTATGTGTGAACTATAAATATTGAATTAAATATAAATTATATATAATTTTGAAAATTTTCCCACCCTTGGGAAGTCAATCTGTTGTGAGCTGAGCGTTTGATCCCAGTATATTCATAACAGTTTTTATCTTGTGGATGATTCATTTTCTATATTTTAGTCTACTTTTATGAGTTTTTCGTCATTTATAATCATATTTTTTGTCATCGAATATTTATTGATTTACCTAATGAATGCAAGAGTTGACACAAAAACATTGATTTTTTGCGATTCTTAAATAGTTCCAAACGTTTAACTGACTTTCGTTGAACTTAAGGGTGAATATCACTTTGATAGGGACATTTTGAGGATATGGGGGTTTTTTGCATATGAAAGTACTAGTCGTTGAGTACCATGAACACATTTTGTTATATTTTTACAATACAAAATGACGGCACATCAGCGCACTGAAAAAAAGTCTGGTCTTTCATATGGGCGTACCGCTAGAGGTCACAATTATCAAAGTAGAACAAAAAACCAAAATTTTTCTGAAAATATAATCCAAAATCTAGAAATCTACGTAGGATTAATTCGATAAAGTGATAAACAAAAAAATGACATTGATTTGAATTTTTTTTCTGATTTTGTCTTTCTCAAATCGATGGAAAATCCTTCACAAAATCTGTCGGATTCACTTTATCGAAAAAGTCCTACGCAGATTTCTAGATTTTGGCCTATATTTCCAGAAAAATTTTGTTCTACATTCATAATTGTGACCTCTAGCGGTACGCCCATGTAAAAGACCAGACTTTTTTTCAGTGCGCTGATGTGCCGCCATTTTGTATTGTAAAAATATAACAAAATGTATTCCTGGTGCTCACCCGTACAGCACCGGACATTTCTACGTTGCCTCCGCGTGGAATCTCCGTTCATCCACGTTCTATCCACGTCTACCATTTGTCCACGTGGAGTCCACGGGGATGCGACGTGGAAATCGGTGGATGTGCTGTCAGGGCAACGATTAGTTGTACTTTTATATGCAAAAAACCCCATATCCTAAAAATGTTCCTATCATTTGTGGCACGTCTTAGAAAATGACTAAAAATTTTTTGGACACAAAGTAATATCACTCCTAAAAACGAAGCTATGAACATTGGAAAGTTCATTAACTAAAAATGAGTAACTATGGATAATTTATGCATTTTTTCCGGTAAATACACCCATCACAGTAGGACTGGGGTTACAATATGATTCTATGCGATAGTATATAAAATTTCTACGAAGTTTGAATTGATATTTTATACCAATTTATAGAGACTAAATAAAAATTTCGTATGAAATCACATTGTAGTTCCAGCCCTATATCACAGTATTTACTGCAGAAGAATGAGCAATGAATGTAAATTTAACGAAAATTAATCTAAAATTGATTCATTTTACTCACGTTCCCTTGAAGTAAGGAATGACGGCTGGTTTTGGCACATTAAAGGGTAAAGGGATTGTTGAAACTTTGGATGCAATTCTGATGTTGGAGTTCAGAATTTGCAGTTCGCAGCCATCAACATTGCCAGCGGAATCGAACCAAAATTAATTTGTTTAGAAAAATAGATAATAAGTAGAAAATCTAGAATAATTTGGCAAGATGTTTTCAAAGTAAATTTCCACACAAGACTTGTGGTTGAGATAGAAACGCGATTGAATTTAATTGTTGGAACATTTCGTGACAATAGAAATTAATTCGAGACAACCCTCATGAAAAAATCCGATATCGGAATTTCATTGTTAAATCTTCAGTTCTTATCGGACTCGTCCGATAATGAAACAAAACGACAGATTTCCGATATTGTTACGATCTATACGAGAAATATCCAATGTAAATCCAAGACATAGGCATCTATCGGGAAATCATAGGGTTGCTGTTTGGTTTTGTGCCGGATTATTATCGTCAATATCGTAACAATATTGGAAATCTATCGTGTTGCTTCATTATCGTACGAGTCCGATAAGAACGATAAGAACTGACGATTTAACGATGAAATTCCGATATCAGGTTTTTTCATGAGGGAATAACGGTTCTTGTCTTTGATTTTGTCACTAATGTTCTGTCCTGTGGAAGATGGAGGGAAATGAAATATATTGTCTCCACAGTGGTGATTTTAATCTTCGAAGAGGATCAATGTTTTTATAGATTTCGATAGAATATACATGAAATTTCTATATATTCTCTATGCAAAACAATTCAGATAGAGTTTATAAAACTTATGTTAGGGCTGAGGCTATAATGTGACTCAATGTGAATTTCTATCAAGTTTCTATAAATTTGTACAGAATATCGATTGAAACTTGATACAAATTCTATATAAAATAACATTAGGTCAGATATCAAAGAGAACATGAAACTCCAACAAACGTTTAGAATAGATCAGCATAGATCAGATTTAAGTTCCTTTGGAGTTCAAGTTTAGATTCATAAACATCCGACGAAGGTCTCAAAGATTCACCGAAGATTCACCGAAGTTTCGATTTTTCAGTATAAGTTTTTCTCACAAAAAAATGAACGATTAAGGGAGCAGATACAATTCCAAAAATCAAGCATTTTCCAAACATTTTGTTCACTAAGAAGTTTTGATTCAATTCCAACTAAATTTGGCATGTTGTTTACTACACTGAAAAAAAAATTTATTCCAGTCAAATAAATATTTATTTGTTCTGTACCAAAGAAATATTTATTAGAATCAACAAAATATTCTTTGGAACCAAAATAATTTATTGGAATCAAATAAACGATTAAAACCATCTATTTAATTCAAATAAATTATTTTGGTTCCAAAGAATATTTTGTTAATTCTAATAAATATTTCTTTGGTACAGGACAAATAAATATTTATTTGACTGGAATAAATTTTTTTTTCAGTGTAGATACCTCAAGACTGGAAAAGTATTTTTTTTGTTTTTTCGATCAAAAAATGGCGGACTTATAGCCGCCCAAAGACACCGGGTTTGAATATGAGTCATCGATCTGCGTACATTCTGGACGCCACAATTTTTATTTGAAACAGTCCAGCAAAGAAGATTTATGTTAATTAGGGATATATCTTCTGTATGAACCAATAAAAGTTAAGAAAAGTGGAAAAATCAAGGATTGGCACAAATTTTTCGAAAAAAATTTTCGACTTTTTTGCAAGAATTATCATACTTTGCGAAGTCGAATTCCATATTTCTTCGATTCGTATAGAAGCTAATCATATAAAGGAGAAATCCTATAAATTTCATCAAAATCGGTTGGGAACTTTTTGAGATATTTTGTACGCAGATCTCAAAAATGCTGTTTTGAGAAAAACGCGATTAAAGTTTTGAGTATCGGAAAATGATATTTGTAATCCTCTATAACTGTTTTTCAACGCTCATGTATGTATGTGTATAGCTATATACACATACATACACAAGCATATAAAAAGTATCCAATCCTCCTACATGTATGAATTTCTCTCATAACTATCGCAAAATGAGATACAATAGAAGAAGTGTGCTCCAATTGACTGTGCGAAAATACTTGCTGCGCGCTTTGAGAGGCGTCTTGGAAAAACATCGAAGAAAAATAAAAAGACTTCGAATTCTAATTCCAGAATTTCACCATTGGATTTTACGGGAAATTTAATTGACTCTGTAATTGTATCTTCCCCCTTAAGGAAATGATAATTATATTTGAAATTTCCTCCAAAACATGCTCAATTGAAACTCGAATGAATCACCGGAGGATCTTCAATAAACGTTTTATGAACCTTTCTTGAGACAGTTTTCAAGCGGACATTCAAATGTTCATCTAAACTTCGTAAAACGTTTAGGAACCTAAAACTTGGCTCCAACGGAGCTTCAGGCTGATCTATGTTGATCTATTCTGAACGTTTGTCGGAGTTCTATGTTCTCTTCAGAATCATAGCCTCAGTCCTGAAAAATTTTTAAATTATATATAATTTATATATAGATTATACATGGTGGCCACTCTCCAACCGACTTGAAATTCCCGGTTCTTTCCAGGTTTTTCAAGGTTGATTTTCAATCTTCCAGGTTTCACTTGAACGAAGTTAGTGCAGCGAAATGGTATGTTTTCCTTTCGGTGCGAGTATTGGATTCTCGCTGGGTGATAAATAAAAAAAGAAAGTTTATCATCACGTGTAGGAATGCACACGATATGTGGTGGAAATTTTAGAAATAATCGATTATCTAGGTTCTCACATGTTCCAATGGACTATTTAACGCATTGATCTTCGACTTCGCACATAATGAAATGGAATAATGGTCTTGTACACAAAATAAACCAAGGTATACGAAAAATATCGTTTCGATATTGCAAAATCGAATGATGGAGATTTGTAGATCTATATTATTTGTTGATAAATGTTATGAACAAATTATGTAAACAAATAACTGATACGAGCAATTACTGGCGAAGAGGAATAATTAAACACACACACACGTTATTTCAACGTTGAAAGAACGTTAGACTGTCAAACGGACGTTAGTCGTTGATTTCATTACGTTGATTTTTGGTCAAAATTTAATAGGGAAATAGACGACCAGGAATTACGTTTTGATGACGTGTAATTTAAACTAATATCCAAAAATAACCATCAAACGACGTCCTCAAAACACGTGTTTTGAACGGGTTTGAATCAGGCGTTTAGAATGTGTTCATAACACCTTGTGTTTGAACTTCAATTGAAGATATTTTGCTAAAAATGTCGAACGACACCGAACAATGATTAAAATTTCAACAAAGAGCAAGATAGTAAATAGTGTGGCATACTTTCCAAATTCTGTCATACTCAGAAATACTATTGTTCTCGATATTGAATGAAAAGTTTTCAAAAAAAAATTTGTTGGATTCAATTCACGTTTTAGAACCATCATCAGGACACGTCAATATTTGACGTCTTTTGAACGATGTTTAGACCGTTGATATGACGTTATTTTATGGTTGAAAAACACGTGATCTGCCGCGACATTTTTACGTTGAATCAACGCAAGAATATTACTAATTCACAACGTGTGGTTATTGACTGTTTTTAACGTTTTTAAAACGTGCGTGTGTTTACTGGGTAATGGGCTCTAAATTATGTTGTTGATGAAATTTTTGATTGGAAATTTGACATCCGACATTGTTGATGAATGTTATGAACAAATTACATAAACAAATAAATGATCCGAGCAATTATTGACGGAAAAGAATAATTTTTTTCGTGATGAGCTCTAAACCAAATTCATGAGATTGACCAACCAACCACAATTTTCTCATTATTCATGAAATTTTCGAATCGAAATTTGACATCCGAAATTGCTGATAAATGGTATAAACCAATTATATCAAAAAATAAGTGATCCACGCAATTATTGGTGAAAAGGAATGGATTTTTCCTCTGATGGGCTCTAAATTATATGAATGATGAAACTTCTGAATCAAAACTTGGCATCCGACATTGTTGATGAATGTTATAAACGAATTATACGAACAAATAAGTGATCCGGGTGATTACTGGCGCAGGGGAACGGTTTTTTCTTCTAATGGATTCCCAATTAGGTTGTCGAAGAGGTATTCAAATATTGTTATAAACAAATAAGTTCACACAAACAAATAAAATTATTTTCAACCATGTCGGATGTCAAACTTTTATTCGAGTCCTTCATAAGCAACATAATTTGGTCTCCATGAGAAGGAAAAATCATACCTTCCCTCCAATAATCGCTCGAATCACTTATTTGTTTGTATAATTTGTTTCTAACATTCATCCACAATGCCTGATGTCAGATTGTTGTTTGAATACCTTTTCAACAACCTAATTTGGAGCCCACCAGGGAAAAGAATCGGTCCTCTCCGTCAACAATCACCTGCATCATCCATTTGTTTATATGATTCGTTTATAACATTCATACACAATTTCGGTGTCAAGTTTTGATTCAGAGATTTTATCAACAATATAATTTGGAGCCCATCAGAAGAAAGAATTATTCCTCTCCGCCACCAATTGCTCGCATCAGTTATCTATTTATATAATTTGTTTATAATATTTATCAACAAAGGATATAGATTTACAAATCTTCGTCACTCGATGACTGTCTTACGAGAAAAGCAAGGGATTTTGATCGGAAAATAGCTTAGCATGTGAAAAATCATTAATATTCACCATTTGATTCAATAATTTTTTAACAACAATAATTATCCTGCATTTACCGGTTATTCACTCACAGTACACTTGCGGGCATCGAATTCAAGTGTTATTGAGCGCAGAAAAAACTTTAGGACGAGACAGATTGAAGATTTGTAAAATTTCACGTTTTTTCTGCCATTTGCATTAACACAAAAGTTTAAATAGAAAAAAAAATTCAAAAATCGACTCTCACAGATCTCTTGAGAATTTAATGCTGAATCTTTTGAAAAAAAAAAAAAATCATTAAAATTGGTCCAGAATTACGCTCTGAAAGTTATTTTGAATCTCGTTTTTCTATTTCACTATACAATTGCAATATGAAAAACCGAAAAGTGAAATATCCAGGTTTTTTCAAAGTTTTCAGGTTCCAGAATTTAATTCCAGGCTATTTCCAGGTTTTCAAGGTTGAGATTATATTGCACTAAAAATTGCTGTTTTCATTCCGTGTGGCTCTATCTATCAACTGTGCGAATAATCGAAACATCGTTTAAGATCGATGTGAAAAAGTAAACATTCACTAGGCGTAGGTGTTTAAGAAGAGAAGGTTTTCATCCGTCGACGTCTGGATTTTGAATTATTTCCAGTTAAAAACATGACAAAATCATAGAATATGAAATGAATCAAACAATGATGAAAAACAGACAAAATTCTTTGAAAGAGAGTTGCCAAAGATTTTGAAGAAATCGTGTGTTTAAATCCATGGATAATATTACGGCGGTTATAATCATTTGAAATATATATTGGATGATTGAAGGTAAGGTCGGCAACAGTCGGTAATATAGGTTCCTGAAGAAATATTCACAGCATTGATGATCTCAAACAAATCATAACAGATTTCAATCGGTTAGTTATCGACAAGGAGCAGATCCGCAGGTGTTCATATTAAATAACAACGAGTAATCAGGATGTATAATCAGGATCAAACAAACAGTACAACCTAATGTTACACGGAAGAGTTTGCAATTGGTTGTCCTATAACTAGATATTCATTTATCTATATTTTCAAAAAACGTATGGAGTGTTATTTATTTGAAGATTCCTAAGAATGAATAATCAAATTATTCCACATTCGTCAACAGGTTCCCACAATTATATTTAGTCTTCGTTTCGAAATAGTACAATACTCCCTCTGTTTGCATAACATTCTAGTAACCGTTTGAACTTTGTAACGTTTTTACACGCTTCCTGCAACATATACGCATCTTCTCCACTGAAATATCATAAACCTTACTATGACCTTGGACTTCCTCGGATTCTTCTTCGCCGTGTTTTGGAGACGTGCCTAATAACACGAGGATACTTCCAGCGTTGGAAAGAATATGCTTTTCCAGTACGTTGGTGATAAGAAGGAAGGAAAAAGATGTGAGATTGAACAAAACTCAGCACAGAATCCAAAGAAAGGAAGAAATAATAAGAAATACGTTGAAAACGTCACGCTGCCTTGTGTATCAACATTGGAAAATCGATGGTAACCCCGTGACGTAGGAGTCCCGCCTTATAGATGGCCAATCCTTGTCCGCGAATCCCCACTTTACACCCTGTGTCATCTACACCTACCGTGAGTTGCCCGGCGTGCTCATTCCGTAGCAAACTGCCACATTGAACGTATTGATACGTGAACGGTGTCATTTAACGATTATTCCTCGAATTCGTTACAAATACCCAAAATATCCATTCTAATACTGTACGCATAAGCATCATTATTTCAATTTTGAAATTTTGACCAAAATAAAGTGCTCCAAGTGGACATAACCTATCCAACTTGTATTATATACGCAACAAGGAAGTCAACAAATCCACATTTCTTCCGATCGTTTCGTTCAAATTATCGCACACACGTTTGCCGTTTGAAGTGTTTTTTCTCATCAACCTAGATCTTTTCGATTTTCTCGAAAAACAAGATTACTATACGATTAGTGTGGATTATTAACCGTCACAAACTCGTGTAGGAGTTTTGGATCCGATAACAGTTTAGTGCCACCTCTGAACTTTCTAGAGAAGACGAAAGGAGAAAGGAACTGAATAAGAGTGATCGCATAAGTATCGACGATCGAGATGGCGTTTATGATGCCCGTGGTGAAAAATGAGTGGAATATTTACAAGACCAATCGTGGTAGGAGGTCTTCCGAATGTTCTAATCCTCAGGCCTGCCGTAGTCGCAAGGTGAGTGATTGTTGAGAAATTAAAAAAAAAAGCATTCAATCTTTACACACATATATATATATATATATATATATCATCACCCTGAGAAAATTCAATGATCATTTTTGAGTTTTATATCACAGATCTGCACCTTACATGTCACTTTTTCTATTAAATAAGCTGTCAAGATTTGAATGTTGACGATTCTTGCGAAATTAGAATCCTTGATGCTTTGCTAATCTCAAAAAAATGAACATCTCACAAACATATCTTCAAAGTATTCACAGAATACTCCAATGGTAAAATAGGGTACGAGTCAAATATAACTGATGTAATATTCGTCACTCGTTATAGAGTGATTCTTATTCATGTGTTTGGCGTGAATCGTTTTTTCGAATCTTTTCCAGGACAACCCTCAAGTTGTTTCATTTGATCAAAGAAACATGTGCGCGAAATGTTTTTGCTATCGGATGAAAAGAAGACGTGTCGCATAATACCTCGCTTTTCAATATTATTGGAATCTCCATTCGGTTGAAATTAAAACAGCGAATTCAAATATCATTTATAAAATTATAATAAAATGTTTACATTATTGAGATTTGTTATGTCGATGTTGAATATTTATGAAGAATAATAAAGAAGAAAAAACCAACTTTGTATGAATTCCTTTTTTTTTCTTTTTTGTATTCAATAAGATGTGAATTACTTTATTGATTCGAGACCTCGTATTGCGACTTGGATTTGAGAGATATAAGAGAATATGTGGAGAACAATCGGCGTCTGCTAAACTTACGAAACCTGAAGTTTTTTTTTTGCCTTCGTCTGCAAATTTCTCGTAATAATGCGAAAAATTGTATATAATTGGCATTCGATGACAATTTCATCCGCATTCGTGCTACCCATACAGCACAAAAGTCCCCGCAAAGAGCTCATGTTATGACAGTAAACGTGAATTAATTATGAAAAGTTTGAATTCAAAATGAACTCTTGATGAATAACTTCATCTTCAGCAAGAATTCATAAAGAACTATTCAGGCATTCAACATGTATGCATTTTGGATTCATTTTTACTGTCATAACGGGGACTGTTCGAAAGAAGTTCTTTCAAAAGTTTTTGTGAATTGAAAATGATCATTTGTACTGTCTGGGTACAAAGAAGAGGAATATGATTCAATGATTTGAATCTACTCACGATTTACAACATATTAGTAGTTCGAGCAGATACTTCGTATTACTGCTGCATGCTGTAGGTCAGCGAAAATGAATTACGGTTTAATTCGTGCATGCGTCTGATAAATCCGTTATTCCATGATACATGATGATAAAAATAATAACAACCGAATGTGTTGAAGGTGAAAAGGAATTCAATGTTTTTAGATTCTGTGAGCAAAAATATAACACCGGAATTAACAGATTCATTATTTGTGATGAAAATTTCAGCGTTCAAATTCATGTGGCATGCCAACCAATGCGAATGTAGAGAAGAAGAGAGCTATGTTTAATTTTTGGCATGTTATAATCATAAAAAAAATGTAATATACAAATTTATGTATATTTAACTCTTCGTGCAAATTTGTTATATTTGTTATATCATTTGCAACAATTCCAGGGTGTTATTTTCAAGAGAACTCTGAACTTTCTTGCAGAATCATTCAACTCCAATATATCCACATAATTGCGCAAAAAATGTATTGGGGGGGGGGGGGCAATGTTCATTCAGATCGATACATGCTTGAATGTTGTATTCTCATGCCATTGACATTCTACTATTTTTTTTCCCCTCCAATTTTCTGTTCAAAATTTTTATTTGATATGTAAGAAAATGCGCATTATATCAGGAATATCCATGATATAGAAGTTTTTTTGAGAGGAAATAATATACGCGTCCTTGTGCAGGCAGCACAATATCTGTGTGTATTTGAATATCCTTCTACTTTGTGCAGTTTCAATAGTTTTCGGAGACTTCTGTGGAAGGTTGGATATGCACGTAGGCTGGTGGTTTTTCATCCCTAGTGAAAATAAAGCGTGCAGTTGAGCGTGCCAAAAGAGTATCTATTATGCAGTTGATAGAAAGTAAGTGAAGCGTAACAACAGCGTGTGAAAAGAGTAAATTGGCGCTTCAGAGCGTGCAATGAAGGGGACTAAATTTTCTAACATGACGTGTAAAGAGCGTGCATAGAGCTTTTTCAATCTCGCGCGTTCAATGTATCAGAAGCGTGCAAAAGATTTCTTATTTTTATTCTTGGTTATAATTTTCATTTCATGGTTGTGGTCAACAAAAACACATCCATTCTATTTTATGTAATGCAACTAAAACATGTAAGAAAGGCAAAATTTCAATGGATTGATTTTCCAGACGGATAAAAGACCCTATCAGGGAAAGTATACCCGATCAGTTCTTATATTCTACGTTTTTGTGGTTTAGTTGTGCAAAAATTCTTCAACCAAAACATTTTTTGTAATCAATGCATTGAAAATTAACTGTCTCATTCGAAACTTCTAGCTGAATTACTTGGGATATTTATGTAATAATGAAAATGATCGGGTATAGGGTCTTTTACCTTACAACATACACTGAAAAAAAAGTTTTGGTAATGGTAACAAAAGTGTTTTGTTGTTTGATTTCTCATAACCATACTATATAATTTGGTCAAGGGAACCAAAAGGATAAATCATTTTGTACCTCGAACTATACTGATTTCGATTGTTTGGTTGAGATCAAGTACATTTCCTGGTTACCCACATCCTCTGAAAAAAACATATTGTTTGGTTGTTTTCACAAAACTTACGCGGTTTTGTTCCACAAACAAAATAATTTTGTCACTTCATAATGACTTCATCTTTGTAGTGAAAATATTCTTTTGCATTTCTGAAACGTAAATTCACATGAAAAGTTTTGTGTCGTTAATAAAATAATACATTCCTGCATGGAAGAATACTTTGATTTATTACAATCATATAAATTCGTGCCCTGAGATGCATTGTTAATTGAATCTTACAAGGAGATGTCGCAAGAGCCCGGAGCTACTTTTCAATGAAAGTCATGTGTACGTGTACCATAGATATTCGTGATAAAAATCATCCTCACTCCAATCCTAACACGGCTCAGTATTTGAAGTTCGAGTTTGAAACATGAACACAACTTGATATATGCAAAGAAGGTCCTCATCATCCAAGTGATCGGCAGTGGCTTGAGTGATAGAGCCTCCGCCTCCAGTCCCGAAGACCTGTGTTCAAGTCTGCTGGTGGTGATTTTTTTTTCAATCTGACCCATGATTTTCTCATCAGGACAAAATATTTTCAGTCTGCAGACGATATGATTTGGTTTCCCAAGCAAAATGTATTTATCTAGAAACCAAAGGTGTGCAACAAAGAAATAATATGGTTTTCAACAAAACGTTTGGTTGATCACATTTCAACAAAAGTTTTGTTGTTTTAACAAAACATTTTTTTCGGTGTAGAATCTCCAATCGCAATTCTACCTTTTTTTTACGAAAGGGATCAATGATTTATATTGCATGTTTTCAAAATTTCGAAAGAATACATGAATATATTCTTAAGAGAATGCAAGTTTACATATATTTTTATTTGTTGGAATATTTGTTACAACGAAATTATTCAAAACTGAATTCATAAAAAGATTTAGAGTTTTCAGGGATCCAATATATTGGAATTTCGAATTTCAGTATGTCGCCACCATGTATTATGCTAGAAGAGTAGAGCCAGCCGAAATAACGACAGGCAAATATTAATACCCAACGGAAAAGATCTCATAAATTCATTTATTTTCAGATTATTAGTAATTTTATGGATCGAACAGGGCCGTATTTCATTGCTTGAAGGCCCTGGGCCTACTTAGAGTGAAAGTAATATCTTGAAATTTTCAAAAACGGATATAAGAAATTCAATGATCGAGTCAAGGCTAAACAATTTATCTACACGGATAAAATATTTCATTGAATATTACAGTGTACCACCGGATCAGGGCGCTATATCGGTCTTTTCGAGAAAAATTAATGTGTGTTTCTATGCAATGACACAGTAAATTTTCTCGAAAAGACCGATATGGCGCCCTGATCCGGTGGTACACTGTGATATTTAATGAAATATTTTCTCTGTGTATTATGTGCATCGAATCATATTTATTAAAAGAAATAGATTCCAATGATCTGATTAATGACTTTTCCGCTAAAAAATGTCGTCAAAAACTGTTCAATCAAAGTAAAAAATAAATTGTAAAACGATTATATATGTATATATGTATTTATTAGTTTCATTTTTGAAATAACTTGATTCCATTTTGTTCAAGTGAACTTTTTAAAAAAATATATAAAAATCTTAACGATTCTCAACGAAGAGGCCCCCCTTTTGCAGGAGGCCCTGGGCTCGGGCCCGATGTGCCCTGGGGTAGAATAAATTTATGGATCCTGTCAAAATATTACCAAATTCAAATAATATTTTCTTGTGTTATGAATAAACGTAACATGTATAGGATTTTTTTTCAACCGTGCAGAAAACGTTCATTTCCAGTCGAAGAAAGCAGAAGTGAATAAAAAATCTCAGAAACGTGCCTTGAACGTGCAGTGTAAAGCGTGAACCTACGTTCTATGGAAGTTTATTACACTCCTGACTAGAAAGAGTGAATTGGCGGAAATCACGCCGATTGCACGTTGTTTTTTTACCAGGGATGGAGCTGAAACTAGCAATCGTAGAGCTGACAGCCAGTTCTTATAACTTTTGATTAAACGTTGTTGAAGCTTCGTTCATATCAGAAATCGATCAAATAATATCCCATTAAACGTTTCAAATTTTTAATCCTGCAACAAACGGTTTGATGTAAAAAATTATGACAATCGGTTCCTAGTTGCAGCTTCATTGGTTTTTCAGTAATTCACAACTTTTTACACGAAACGTCTATTATGGATTTAAGCATCTGAAACACGGAGAAAAATGCTGCTCGAAAGTATAAGGATTTTTGTTATTGTCCTTAGTGAACCAGAAACAGGAAGGTTTGTGAAATGAATTTTTACACAAACATGCGGAAGATTACGAATATTGTAGAAAAAATAGTAGGTAGGATTGAAATTTTAAACGCTGAACGTTAAATTTTATAAAGCGTGTAATAAAACTCAGTTGATCATTCGCAATCTCTCGTATTTTTATGTAAAAATCCATTTTACAAACCTTCATATTTCTGGTTTAGCAAGCAAAATAGGAAAAAGTAGTATATTCTCCGTGATTGTTTACTGGAATGCTACTTGATCGATTTCTGATATCAACGAAGCTTCAACAAGGTTTAATTAAGAGTTACAACAATCGGCTGCTAGTTTCAGCGTCATCAATTGTCGCAGAATTGAGCCAGTCCGCTTTGAGTGGGATTTCTACTCTTTTAGAGCAGAAAATTCACTCTGAGAGAGTGGGAATTTCACTCGAAATTTCGACAAGCTCAGTTCTGGCTGCTCAAAGAGTGAAATCTCACCCTAAGAATTTTAGAGAGAATAGACGCATTCAAGATAATTCTAAAAATCTCAATAA
The DNA here is from genome assembly GCA_018340375.1 of Gonatopus flavifemur. Lineage (NCBI taxonomy): Eukaryota > Metazoa > Arthropoda > Insecta > Hymenoptera > Dryinidae > Gonatopus > Gonatopus flavifemur. The sequence goes on from JAFFJZ010000002.1 coordinate 26,615,747, forward strand.
ATTTCGATTTTTGTTCTTGATTCTATTGCGTGTAAGATTTAGCTAGAATCCCCAGAAGTGCATGAAGCCAATTTAATGAATACATATATGATATACAACATGTACGCCGTTAATCAAAGGGACTGAAAACAATGTTAAAGATACGTTTGATACGATGATATAGTATATCAATCGGTGATAAAGTATTTGAGTTATTGAAACTGTAGTCAAGTTCATAATATTATGGTTGAAGAAGTAAAATGTAATCGGTTTCGAACCTCGAGAGTGGAATGAGAATTATAAAATAATAAAACAGTGTTTATCTTCATTTACAAATTAGGTTTGACACTGCATTAAATTTCTTATTTCGTTAAATGTGTTTCCAAGTGGAAATATTTCAAAATTATGTATAAACTTACAAAGAATTGTATATCAATCATCACTACATTTTCAATCACAATTCATTCGATATGAAGGGAATGTTTTGTGAACATTCAATATATCACTGTGAAAAATATTTGTCAATTTCCAAGGTGAAAAGTGTGGTGGAAACTCATGGATTTGTGAATTTACAGATTATTTGGGAATCCATAAATTTTCTGTGAATTTCCACATTGCTGAAGTTCCAATCGTTTATCGAATTGGTAATCGAATAACGAAATACTCAGCCGTTGAAGTCCTGAAATCTTACAGTACATTTTTCAAACGACGTTTCCAGATCCAAATGGTTAAATTCGAGAAGATAGACACCGATGATTTATCAAATAGTTCGAATTGATTTGGATTCTCGTTTCGTTCCCATAAACCATTCAAACTGCAAGAAAATGAATTTCCAAATAATTTTTATGACTTTCTAAAAAGTGTTTGAGATTTTATTGACTAAAAAATGTTTGGTAAAAAAACTTGCAAACGTTTTTTAGAACATTTTTTTACAGTGTAATTACTACTAGAAAATTTTCAATTTTATCAACACTGGGTCAGGTACTGAACAAATCACTAACTCTCTCACACTTTGACCTTCTTAAAATGAGACCTCAAATCTATTTGATTGTTGGAACCTAATTCTGGTTTGAGTGTGCAATCAGACATCAAAGTTTCACAACATAATCCCAGTTCACTGTGGAATCCATTGCAATGAATTTTAATGTGATGAAGTTTAATCATCCTTTGGGAAGGCAGGTTTATTAGAATGATGAATAAATTTACAATTCTTCGCAAGCAAAATTTATTCTACCATTATAGATGAATCTTATGCTTTGGTTCATGTACTTTGTTACTTGTACATATACATATTTGCGTCGTTATTCAGCAACAAGATTATTGTGTGCTGATTCTTTTCACCGGCAAGCAAAAACAAAAGTTACGCAACATGAAATATGGTCCCGAGTTCAGTTGTAGTACGTCTTACTCATCTCACGCTGATTGGTCCAGACAACTGACATGGCATTAAACAAATAACATATTATTTGACTTTGCAGTATACTTTGCGTTATCAAAAGAGATGAGATTTCCTTTGAAACATGGAATAGATGATTCAGTACTTTTTCCAAATTAATTTAGGAAGGAAACTTAGTTGTACCGAGTCTTCGTTGTACGATGAGTTGAATATTAAACTCCTGTTTCTGAGATTCCAAACATCACCGTTATGTAAAAATGGAAAAAAACCGAACACACACATTCAGCGGGATTTTTTTCAGGAGAAAAATGGCTTTGTGAAAATGTGGTATTAGTCTTGAAGGGAATTGAAATCCATATTAAGGTGTTTAATATTATAGTTTATTGAGAAATCTTCATATTTCATTCGAAATTATTCCAATTCTCCCTTAGCGAGCTTCGTAGTACCACGGTGTCGGGATTAAAGACACGACGTAGAAGTAGACTTTATCGATCCAACGAACCACAGACATTTCATATTGTTCTCTGATTTGAAGAATAATTTCAATTGCGGTTCTTCAACATGCGCACAAATTTATAACCCCGAGACGTAAAATAAAGAAGAATGATTTTATTGATATTGTGGTGTTTTTTTTTGTAGAAAACTGAAATATCATTGTTGGTAGAATTAAATTATGCATTATGAATGAGTTTAAAGTACTTTTCGTTATGCACAGAGAAAGGGGAATATATAAAATCCATTAAGCACATACTTGGGAACAAATTTTAACTTTTTATATTTCTTTCGAATAACATAGCGCAAAAGACAGGTTTAGAGATGAACTTTTTCAAAGTTTCGTTGAATAATCACTAACCGTGTTCATGAATTTCGATAAACATTTGTTCTTCTCGTTGCAAATTAATGCATCTAATTTTGAAAATATCAATTACCAGACTTTCTCTGAATACCTTAGCGAATCTGATCATACTCAAATTTTCAGTATTTTGTGAGTATCATTTTCGTATGGTATATAATCAGTATGAATTTAGTGCGTAATTTAGTAAAATATCAAATCGTAATCAAAAGTAAACTGAAAACATACCGTATGCTTGTGAAATTTGTATATTCGAAATATACCGCAATATTTTCAATCATTTGGTACTTATTCAGTATACATTCGGTATAAATTCGATATGAATCTTCCATACCCGATTATTACCGAAAACGTATTAAATTACAGTATATTTTTGGTATAAATCAAGTCTGATTTCAATCAAAGTATTATTTGAGTATAATTGAGGTATGGAAAATGCACAAACATACCAAATAATTTCAGTACGATTGAAGTATGATCGTATTTGCCAGGGTATTCTCTCAAAGTATCGATATATTCTTTCGACATCGTTCCACACGTGTTCCAATAAAAAAATCTCATTAGTCTCATAATATTTCCAAACCCTCATGAAATTTCGCTATCAAGATTCGAAAAATGTACCATAGAGTAGTTCTACGAAAGGAAGACTCTTGCAATTCTACAGCAGAGATGTGTAAATACTCACGAAGGAATCTCCGTTGGGAGATCCATTCTTGCACGTGTAAAATTGTCTCTTGATTTGGAAGTGGAAATGACTTCTACGTCGGTTGTCCCAGAAACCGGTTTCCTTAAGAATTTTTATATGGATTCGTGTATGAGTATCCACGTAACATGTAGATATTTGAAAGTGATACATCGATTGAAGAAGCAAATTAAAGAGAGTGGACGGCTAGGCGATCGATTTAGCTATGTGACACGTGTCATCGATTAGACAAGTTGTACGCGCAACAATAATACATTTTCACATTTTCATGCGTCATTAATCAATGGACGTGATAACCATGAGAAAAATATCCGATGATTCCGCGGATTGGTAGGAAATGACGCAATTATTGAACCACGTTGTGAAATTTTTATCGTAATACGACTGCCGTCGTGTCTTTGCACTCCAGGATTTTTACCCGTCAATGATTTTGTATCCAAATATAAATATGAGAAGTCGGAATGGAAAATATATATTAAATTTACAAATGAAATGATTCTAAAAGTGGGAATTTGTTCACGTGTCGAACTATAAATAACTCGGATAAAATCGGTATCGGTATGTAATTAATGTACCATACGTTGGTTGTTCAATAAAACTCGGTTCATTCGAGTTGAATTAGCGCGATACGTTTGAGTTTTTTTTGCGCGTACTGGAATATTCATGATATGAATTGTCATAATTTTAAACATTATGAAATATTTACATTTCTAAAAATAAATTCATTCTTAGATCAACACATGTTAATTTATACAGTAAACATTGGATGTACATTGTCGTGTATGAAGCCATGTTTTGCATATTCAGATGTATTTGTACGCGTTTTGTGCATGAACGAGATACCAGGCAGAAAAATAATCCAGGGGAATGGAAATTTTTGTACCAAATCAATGGAAAATTTTAGCCATTCTCTTTCTCGACGAAGATCATGATTTCATCAGAAATTCAAAATCATCAATTGTAATTGTAGCCATGAATCAAATTTGTCCTTGATAAAAATCTTTCAATCACTGTATAAATTTGTTATTTTTCTATAAGAATGATAACTTTTTGTGCTTTCTATTTCGAGTTTGACGCACAAAAATTCATTGTTTTATGAAAATTTCAGATGTTAGAACTTCATCAAGCGGTAGTATAAGGTTCTAACGGAATTCACTTGATTTCACTGAACTATTGTCACATTTCTATCGATATTATTCACCCGCAATTTTTGAGAGGGATAACACAAGTCGACAAAAACAATTTTTTCTTCTAGGTTTCTGTTTTCATGTATAAATTCTGATGCTAGGCCTCGAAAAACACAAAAATGTCCATTGTTAGCTTTTGAAGTTTGCTTTTATGCATCTTGAGTCGATAAAACAGTTTTAAAAATTTTAATTGATTTTCCACTAAATTGTAATCTATAGTGAAATTATGAAAAAATCAGATATTTGTCTCAAAATTCGAAAACTTGCTCTGGTTTCTACAAAAGCGAACTTTGATCAAAAACATTATTTTCCCCGCCATTAGTAATGTAGAAGAAAACAAAATTCCACATTCAGAAGTGAGACTCAAAAATCGTGTTGACCGGTGTAATGTGCTGTACGCGTGTATTTGTTAATTTTTCTTTCAAATTCTTCTACCCAGTGGAAGGAATAAAATGGATGGGGGAGGAAAATCTTGCTACATGGTAAGAAGAAAGTCTTAAATTCAGCAAATTTCATGGCTGAATCTATGATGCAAACAAATTAAGCCGAAAAAACTTTATTTTTACAGTGAAGTGAATATAGTCACACAAGCACTCAAAGTGGGAGTTTTATCATTAGACCTTGAATACTTCTAAGAATTTTTAACGACAAATTCTTCATGTTTAGTGTATGTTTTAAAGGCTACATACGTAGAATAATAAACCGTGACCTTTCCGCACTAGAGGCAGTTCATGGTGATAAAACATGGATCATGAATAATTGATTTCATCTAAACATATCAATTTCGTCATAACAGCAGAACATTTTCCGTGTCTAATTCTAAGTTTGTTTATTGAGATGAATACTAGATTCATATCGATCTCATTCACTCAATTTTGATTGATTCAATGTTTCAAGCAGTTTGTCCTCATTGAAAAAGAAATAATTTTTCCTTTTTTTAGTTCACACAGTTCTAATTCAATCCTAAAGCTCATATGAAACTCACCTGAAACACAGATGAAATTCTTCTCAGTCTTCTTAAATTAAGTCGTTATAAAATGAAATTATCATTCAATTTCTTCACATTTTAAGCAAAAAAAACTCTTGAAAAGGGATACGTGCGTATGGAAATGTTTACCTTGAACAAAATCAACATTATTCAACCCATTGACTTCAGTTGACTCATTATAGCAGGAGCATGAATCAAAAGGAAACGAGAATCTGTAACCGACATTTACAGTTGGAATTAGATGGTCAATATATTTAGAACCTACGTTAATTTGATACATTTTATCATAGCTGAAGCGAGCAATACAAACAGAACTCTGTGAATACTGCTATTTTCATACAAATGATGGACGATGAATGCTTTGTATAATTCATTCGGTATATTTGTATAACAAATAATCACCATGCGGTGACGTAGATTTACAATGTAGACATTGTTAATGATACCCCCAAAATCCAGCAATCAATGATTTCGACACTTTTTTCAATCTGAATGTGTTCCCAACAATACAAATTCACAAATTCATAAATATTCGTCCTTACATCTATGACGTCATCATATGCGGTGTAATGTATACAAACGCTTGATCATGAACGTGAAATTATTTCAAAACAAAAATAGTCCGACTATGAAATCTTTATACAATCTCCTGAACGGTATTTTTGAGAGTAAATGTTGTCTTAACAAAAATTTGTGACTACATTCTGTACGAGGACGTGTACGAAGTTTGTTTTTTTAACCTTGGAGAGAGAAGAAAATGATCCCAGATCTTGACATTTTCTCGTCATTCCTTGGGTGTCATAGTAATCATGTGAATGGAGAAATTTAATGAGGTGGAAGAAAGAAAAAACGAAATTTCTCTTAGATGTCGCGCTTAATGAACCGCGCGTGGATTTGCGGTGTTTACAGTTTAACCTGAAAGAATGTGAACGAATCATGTTCATTTCTGCGTTTCCTCTGCGTGGGGAAAATAATTTTATAGGGAAAAATTTAAATCTCGCATGTTGATGAAACGTATAGTCAACTATTGTCTAACTAAACAACTAACCATTGGACTATCTCGAGTTAACTGCAGTGCCATGCCGCTTGTATTCCTTTGAGAAAGAAGGCAATGTCTTTGATTGTGAAGTTAGTTAACATTCTGGAAGGATATCTCACGTAGACATTGACGAATGGTCCAGTAACGACTCGGTACAGGCTGTTAATGTACATCCGAAATGAACTCCAAATGAATTCGATGCCGATAATCGACTATCGGTAATTAGCAAAAATTTAACACCGACAAACACTGTTGTTTTAATATCGAGAATCGAATCGCAGAATCTATAAAAATTAGAGGGATTCGTGCTAGAGGTGGACGATATTTCACGGTATTGATATTTTTTCTAGAAATTTTGTCGAGTTTATATTGAATTTTGTAAAATATCATGCACCTTCAATTTATGTTCAAGTTACAATGATTATCTTGTGTAATTTAACTATTGTATCGACATTAGAAGATCACATTCATGAACTTTCCAAGACAATAACCACATGAATTCTATGAAATTACATATAGTACAGTATATTGAATTTCCATTGTTTTGTAAGTTTGCGTTGACTTATGAATCAATCGATGCTCATAAATGTATCCAATGGAAAATATATAGAAGATTGTCATTTACTTCACATGGTTCTAGATTTCGTAAATGTTGAACAATATTATTATATACAAAATACTTTCTTCATAATATTCCTCGTTGAGTACAATCATACATCGAATGATATAAGTTCTTAATATCGTTCGATACAGGAGCATGAAGAATTTGTAAAAGTAATCACATTTGCTTTCAAAGTGTATTAGAGATTGCACACATAATCGACACGTAACCGTTGATAGCAGCCAATACACCTTTCAATACTGATCAAATCGTTCCCATCTTACATTCTATGCTGTGAAATCCACAGTATTCGACAGTATCGAGGTTCCATCGGAAATATTATCAGTACACACTAAATACACATATAATCAAGTTATATGTGATCAATTATGTTCACTCAACAATAATCGAAGGTATCTTTGTTCATAAAAGTCTTGTTCATATGTGTATTAGCATGTGCTGACCATTTTTCCGATGAAACCACCCAACCGTCAAAAATCAATCTACGAGGTTCTGTCATAGTATTGACGATATATGTGAATTTTACAACATTTTTTCCTCAGTGTACAGAACATATAGGGTGCAGAAATTTTCAAGGTTATACATAATTCATATAGAATCAAATATAAATTATATATATCATAATTGAATATATAAATCATACATGGAGGAAAAAAACTTGTTAACTTGAAATAGTAAATCTTTTTGCCAATCTGGCTAAAAATTTGTTTCCACAACTCACTGGATTGCTGGGAGAGCAACATGATCAACTTGAGCAGCAAATATGCCGGTGAAGTAACAAAATTTTCAGTATCATATACAGAATAGCTGGAAATTTTCTGCTGAAATTTCGTTGTCATAGTTTGCTATCACAGCGAAAAATTTGCTGCTCCAGAACAGGGCTAGGGATATAATGTGACTCAATGTGATTTTATACAAAACTTGTACACGGAAAAAAGTCCCATGTAAATTCTACATTGGTTGTTGTTGCCATTGAATGCTATTGCAGTAAAATTCACATTGGAAACAATGTTATATTTGCACTGTTACCGAAGCAAATGGGAGTGGTGTTGCTGTGAAGTAACTATGATAACAATGTAAATCCAACAGGACTGTGCAGTAAATTTTACATGAGATCCACACTGTAATCGTTACCTCACTTTTTATGTAATCTTTACATAGGTATTTTCTTCTGTGTATCAAGTTCCAATCGATATTTTATGAGAATTTATAGAAATTTGATACAAATTTTGTATAAAATCACATTGAGTCACATTATAGCCCCAGCCCTATTTCAGCAAAATCAGATTCTCCTTTGTCAAATTGTGTGCTATACAAACGTAAATTATGACTTACTTTGTGATTCGTCTCGACATAGGATTGTTGCGAGATATCGATATGTTTTTATTCAAAAAGTATCTACTTTCTATCAAATTCCATAACAGATTTTCAGAAATTAGTTATTTTTCCTTTAAAAAACATCGCTATTCCCAATCCTCGTTAATTTCTACATGAAATGTGTAATCCGCATGATGAATATCTAGATAAAGAAAATATCTCCATTTACCTTCATTTTCGTTCGTCGAAATTCCATGATGATGGCACATTTGTTTCCCTCCTTATTATACCGCTTCTATCAAATTAAATAAAATGTCGAGTTAATCTGTGGTAATTTTGTACTGTAGCCAAAGGTATTCAACATTATATCCAGATCAATAATGAATTTCACTCACGTGTGATGAAGGGTTCATTTCATTCATCATGAAAAATGTATTCTTGTCGTAGAATGAAAAAAGTGAAATTACACATAATATTGGACTATACCCAAACAAGGTTTATGGAAATATTTCAAAGTTTCACAGTTACAATGTGTTCACGAAACGTACTTACCATATTACCAAGAATCCACCGTCTTTCATGCACTTCGCTTTCAATATAATACGTGAGACTCGGATCGTAATGCGTTTGTCTCGTGCTTTTAATTTTTTTTGGAATGATTTATGCGTTTCGTTGCACGTCAACAACGCGAAGATCGTTTTTTCTTAAACATTTGACAAAACTTTTCTGTATTATTTTAAACATCATGTTCGTATGAATTCCATTTTTAATTTCAACAACGAAGACAGGAGATTTATGTTCCATACTTTGAGATATTGTATTTTTCACAATATATTCGTTGATTCAATTCTTCAAAGGATCGATAACAACGTTAATTGCGTTTTTACAGTATTTATTGCGTAATTTGAAATTTATCGCAAATAAGATATTGAACATATTTCATGTAATTTGTCCAAATATGTTTTTTTTAATGACTCTAAAAGTCTATCGTGCTGTGTGGGGAGACATTTGAGAAACACTTGAAAACAGTTTCATAGGACATCTTGAAGTTTTTACTGATATATTTTGATATTATTGCTGATGTAAATGTTCTTTGAATTCGCTGTTAGATATTTGATTAGAATTTATGCATTGAAAGGACTTTTTTGGAGGGAGAATTTATTTTTCTGTTGAGCTGAAAATACGTTAGGTGATAAATGTATACGATATATGGAGCTAAAAGGGTACGGGGAAGGTTAGATTATGTTACGATATATTTGGTTGACAATTTAATAATTGCAGATTTTGATATTAATTGTCTTCCGATAAATTTTGTGATCAGGATTATTGAAATGTCTTGGATGTATGTTATTTCCCTAAACTAGCTCCTTCCAAGGGAAATCTTAGCAATTTGTACTTTCTTAGCACACTTGACAGTGAGCTTGACAGCTGTCAACTGCAAAACATGCATTATGACATCAATGATATTAGATTCGAGATGAGCATTTCTGAATCTGAGTTTCCTTTCGATAAATCTGTTATTTTGTATGCCCAAACTCATTGAGTTTTCATTTTGACAGAATCTGATTGTGAAGTTTACCATTGAATCAATCCGTTTTTAGAGGAAATCTATAATATTGAGTTTAACAGCAAGCTATTAACAAATTTACCGACCAATGAGTCTCAGAAATTCTATACTAATACTGAGTTATCTCGAGTGCAAAAATTCCCAAACTTATATATAACTTATATATAAACTATATTGAATTATATACATCAATTATATATAATTTTTACAATTTTTCCACTTGGGACCGATTAGAATCCCCCACAATTATCGAATGGGAGCTCTTATTTTCAATTCAGACACTAGCATAAAACAAAAAGTTGACAACCGTTTACTGTAAAAATTCGTAGATACTAAAATTTTGCTTCGAGGGACTGATTGATCAAGAAAAAAACTTCACACTCTTCTGAAATTCCCCACTTTCGTCCCTTGGTGAACAATACACTAAATTTGTGACGATGACAATTCTTTCTCAGTGTTAGCGTTTTTTTTTACAGTAAACATCCAATCATATTTGAGTATCAATTATACGTAATTAGACTAATGAATCTTTTTACTTTTCTTTGTTACAGGTCTCTGAATGTTCCAAATCAGAGGGACCGTCGTTATCGACTTCTCCCGGTTCAGACTTCCTAACATCACCAGCCCATCGATCAGTTCCACTGACTTCCCGGCATTTTTCACGCACCTCGTCAAGAGCATCTCAAAGTTCTTTGCAAAGTCCCAGCAAGAGTACTGGCTCCTCCCCACCAAAGAGTGGCAGTTCGAATTCCCTGAACAAATTTCATAATCGGTTGGTCGATAAACTGAAAAGATCGTTGAAAAAAGCCGACAATGGCGCCGATGACCAACGAAATCTTTCGTGAAATAACAGCGGGGTTTTGGGTCGACAACCGACGTCTGGCTCGAAACCAGTAGAGATCCGTCGTATTTCAGTGCCTTCCGGCAGTGAAATGATCACAACGGCGGCTAACAATGAAATCAACAACGAGGTGGCACGCTCGTGCCCAAATCCGGCGGTATGCTGGTAGGAGAAAGTTTCTCTCCCAGGAAAGATAAAAGCAAGGCGGTAATTGTTCCACCAACAATACAGCAAAGAAAATTTTATTTCGAAAATTTGTGCGGAATGGGTGAAGCAGTATCGCTGCCCCTCATTTCATCAATATTCTTGAGGAGGATGTTCTACCATCAATGAAAAATCAAAGCATACGAGTAGGAGACGTCACGATGAATCGTTCCTGCTTCAATTCCTGTCTCGTCAGGTTCGCCAGTCAGTCTCCTCTCCTCGCGAAGGATTCTACCACTAGTTCAACACCAGAATCACCAGAAGGTCGCGGCGAACCATTTATTTATTCTTCTTTTCCCTTCGATTGAAACACTTTGATTTTCCTTCACATGGTTTTACGTTAAAACGCTTGAATCGAAGGAGAAGGTGGTAAACGCTGCGACTTTCTTATTCTTCCCGATGCTGAATCATATTTTATCCTGGAAGATGAATATTTGATTTTTGTCATAACAATGAGGAATCTGTTTAGGATCGAAAGAAAGAGAGGGGGAAAAACTAAAGCAAACGGATGACGCCTGGGATACCTCTCTTTCTTTTCTCGTTGTCAAACAATCAAGAGTGTGCTCTCTATGGGGTTCCATCTCTTTGATTGATGCCATCAGCGGAACAAAGGATGACCAAGAGAAAGACTGCACCAACAAGTTATAAGGTAATGCATCGGGTATACCGAGATCACGCAACTACGGATATTTTTCATTGTTTTTTAACTGCCAAAAATAAGATGAAAATTGAGTACGTAAAAGTTAAAAAGTTCCTTTTTTCCTTCCTTATCCAGTCAAATTGATAGTCGTATTTTATTTTATTTCTCCTTTTTGATAAGTTTTGGCAAATTTACTCGGGTCATTGGGCCTGGACGTCACAAATATTCAGTCATCTTATTTATTCTTATTTTAATGTTGAGAAGTCAATGATATTGATCTTGAATACCTTTCGTTGAAGTAGTCAATCGAATCGCGTTTACGTGAAATCTTTTGCGTAACTCATCTGTGAATATGATATTCTCAGCCATATATATACTTCAAACGAGTGAACAAAAAAATATAACACCACGAATATATATCTATATTTAAACTGTGATGCTGGGAAATTAGTGGCCAGAAAGTATAGGATTCGAAACATACGTTGATGGAACATCATTAGGGTGTTGCTCACTAGGGGGAAAATGGAAAATGGAAAATTTCGGAAGGATGTGGGGTGTGCTTCGAAATCACACAAACAAACAAATATCCATTTCCCCCCAAAGTGGACATACTTTTCTTTCCCACACCTGCAAGGAAAGTGTACTTTGTCTGTGCATAATCTGTATAAAATGTATAACGAATGATCAACATTGCATGAGTATATTTCAGAGCGGGAGGGAAGTTGGTATTTTCCTCCCTAGGGCGGAAAGTAGGTATTTTCTTCCCACTCTCAGCCAGCTGTTTTGAATCGAGATGAATCCTTCGTTCGTCAAAAACCGGTTTGGAAACATCAATTTTCCGTGTGGATGTGGTATAAAGAAAATATTTCTTGTTACCAGTTATACATTTTTATTTACATATGTGAATCATTTTCAACAAAATTACGAAACTCTTTCTTTCTTATCGCCGTAAAGAGTGTTTTATTTTGCTTTAAAATTTCATGTTTGATTTTGTTCCAATTTACTTTTTACAAATCATCAAAATCTTTCAATCTCCTACGAAGAGTAGGAAATTTGAAACGCAATGAACAATTTGTGTACAGATATATAGTTTTTATCAACTTCATTGATGATTATGTATGTATTTTCTTTCTTTTCCATACTTATTGGCCATACCTTTTAGAACATCCTCATTATAAAATAAGACATAGAATCCGTACGAACGAAAGCCTAAGAAAAGACTTATTTTAATATAACTACCTTGTACTGTTTAGACTTTATGAGATTAGTCGTACTTACATGTATACATAGTTCATCATCCAGAACGTATTTTAGCTTTGTCTTTTTCTCCAAGTTAGAAGCGTTAAAATGTTGGAAATCAATCGCGCCCAAATGATTCGTAATTTTTTTCATTCAAAGCGTTCACATTGATTGAACCTTCACATTACATTTTTATTTCATTGTTAATATGCGTTTCACTGCGATAATTTCATACACGAATGGACGAATGGTCTTACAGGTATCCAAAAGATATACAAGTTGGAAGATAATACATAATTGTGAGAATAATTATCATCGAAGCGAAGCCATTTGGTTTTGTTCAAACTATCGAAGTATTTAAACTGCCCAAGTCTCGTATCTATGTGAAGTATTTGAGATTGTTCGAATGAGAGAATACTTCAACTATATCTCAACACTTTTCGATGTCGATAAAAATATTGTTTTTCAGATTCGGCTGGTCTCAATATTTTGAAATACTTGAAGAATTTAGAATGATGTTTTAAATAGAGTGTAATGTTGAAGAATATAATAAAGCATTGAGTGACTTTGAGACAGGGAAGTAAAATTCCAAGAATTGCTATGTCTTCACTATCGTGACATTTACATGAATCATAAACATGCAAAGTATATGGTTCACCAGTATTTTATGTATTTCTCTTATCTTTGCGTATAAAATGAATCTACTCAATCTAGTGGAATGAACACATAAAAGTGGATACTTTGGAGAAGTTTATGATATGACAATAATTCTGCCATTCATTACACTTTAATATTATCCCAGTTTCAATTTATTCTTGGATAGAATATATTCAAGAATATTTTGAAAAAACATTTCAGGAAAGTGTTCTGAAGTATTCTAGAAATATCTTTTGGATATCTTAAGAACAATTCCGAATTTCATTGACATTTGGGCGTTAAGCGTAGTCTTCAGAATTCTGTTCTAATTCATGGATTCTAAATAATCCATTTCCTACAAAATCACCATTGTTTCAATAATTTAATTTTTTCCAATAGAGGTCGACCGTTGGAGAGATATTTTCTTAAAGTATTGTCACGAAGCGTTTGAGAATAAAAAAAAAAAACACTTGTGTTCCCTGATCTTTCTCATTCACGGAGATTAATTGATCATGATTCCCGTTTATTATTACATTCTGTATTTTATTTGTTTTTTGGTTTAAAAACGGAAACTTGAATCAGGACGCAGAAGGATTTTTATTCCGATCAATTGAGAAGGAATTTATTCTTGAAGAAAGGGCACTTCGTAAAGGAAATGCTGCTTTACGATCGGTGAAAAAACCAAAGAGTCTAGAGTTCGAATCCGCCTGTTGAAAATTTAATTTTATCTCAACAGTATTAAATCTATTTATTTAACTATTTATTAATATCATTATTATGTTTATATCAGTACTGTTATCATCATTATTATTATTGTTAATGTTATAAATATCAATGCATCATCAAAAACAAAAAGATAAGACAGAAATACTTGAATTTTCACTAAAATACTACATCATTGTCTTCTGCGTCCAATAATATGAGTTTATTGGTTCTTCTTATCATATTCTTTCAATGATAACAAAATTAAGATTCCGTTCATAATCCGGTTCCTCTTTCTAATACACATATATGTTTATCAGAGGTTAGGGAGCAAAGAACGATACCGCGTGTGTAACTCTGTGATATCGTAAGTAAGGTAAAATTATTTTGCAACGATTTTAATACGGGAAATGGAGAAGAGGAAGATAGATTATTTACATATATATACGTGTATGGTGTGAGGATTTGGAAATACTCATGTAAATACTGGATGTTCGTAAAACATGATGTTTGATGGTTCATAAATATTCAATTATGTTGAACAAGCTTTTGATCGAATTCGAGTGAAATTTGTTGATAATAAACCTAGAGAAACTTGATATGCCGATTTGAGATTGTGGTAACTGCAACTGGATGAGTGACGACTTCTCAAATTTGGCTGTTGCTACTGTTGTTTTTCTGCCAGCCATTCATCGTTTGGTTCTTTCGGATACAGAAAATCGGTTGTTTTTTAAAAAATATTTGATCGAAGGTGTCTCTTGAAGATGTTTGACTGAACATCTTCTTTGCTCTATTGCATAGTTATCATTCATCTATTTGTCGTGACCACTTTTAATTCCTGTAATGTGCAGGGAGAGTATTTGATTCGAATATGATCAGAATATAGCCAAGTAGCCCATTCGTACATCCTTATTTACAGATTTTATAATGATTATATTAAAATGATGAAAATCGTGCGAACGTATCAATTTATCATCGGTCGTTGTTATATACACCGAAGATAAAATGAAACATTCCAAATGTTTAGATGATCAAATTGATGACGAAATTTAAAGAATTCATTGCATTTCTAAATAACCCAACATTTTTTTTCAGATTTAAATAAAAATTTACAGTTTGATTACAGATATTTTCAAGTAGTTTTTATTGGAATACATTCTCAAGTAAGTCTCGAATAATTCAGATGTGAGCAGAACGTTTGAATGAGACTATCATGGATAAGTATGTTCTACACAAACTTATGAAACAATGTGTATATCATTATTCATTATCGTGCTATTCGGGCTGAAATTTATTATTGCTTAGTGGGAAAATTGAAGATTTTCAGCTATGCACTGAGTTATAAAAAAACCCATCATCTTTTCAATTGACATTTACCTCTATGTTGAAGAATTGATCAACATGAAATTCTTCACAATTCCTTTCTAAGCGAAATATCAATTACTTGTGAATATCAAAGTAATTAAATTTATTTTGCAACTAGCGTAAAAACATTCTGCACCAAGGAGAAAGCGGTTTGCTGAAACATTGATCTTGTTTTTTATTATATGGACATAAGATCATGATGTTTGCTGACGAAATCAAAATATTTGCGTAGAGGACCCTAGTTTTGGAAAACAAATTTTTGCTCGAGTATGGTCCAGTCGAATCGATGTTCGTTAGAATCAATTGATCGATCACACCATATTCATTCATTGAATTGATTTTCCTGATTAGTGGTATGTTACGACGCAAATTGTTTTTGCCGGCATACCAATTTTTGATTGTCCCTATAATAACAAAACACTTTTATTTATGTGTAAAAAGTGTTTGATTAGATTGATTGCAGAAACTGTAATCACTGCGGACTGCCATCAAATTGGAGGAAAATGTATGTTTTGCTGGCAGAACCATACATCAAGGCAGAAATAAATTTCGGCAAGTTGATGGAACCACGCCGCTAAGATACAGAAATTCGATATTAAAATACTTATATTGATTTTAATGTATTTCATTCGACGCATGATTCTAAAAATATCAACTTTGGTGATTAGCCGCTTGCTTTTGAACAATTTCAAATATGATCTCAATAATGATCAAAATTGTTGCATGATTTTTGTTTACGAGATCAGTCATGTAATCAGGATCAGAATTCAAATTAAAAAGAGTGATTTGTATTATTTGAAAATCGTTATCCAGTTTCAATTAAAGTATATTTGTTTTGAGGAAATCAAATGGGTAAAAATGCAATGAACTTTTTTTTCATACAAGTGAATGGAATTTGAATAATATATATATATAAAATTAGAAGGGATCATGAGGAAAATTAGGACAATTCATTCGATACATTAAAGTAATTTATATGAGAAGCTAATAATGAGGGGAAGAAGAAGCAAACGAAATGAACAACAAAGAAAGAGAATCCTATAATTTTCAGAAATTGCCGCTTCGTGTAAGACTGCTTTAGAATGATAGGACATGAGAAAGATAAATTATTATCAATTGGGTATTACCTAGTGGTGCTGGATCAAATCTTGGGACCTGGAAATAAAGTAGAAGCTGTACGCATGTATGTATATAGATTTATAATTGTTTTCAGTCCCAAGATTTAATCGAAAGATTTTTACGACGATGTTAATAGTGTTTAGTATCGATGAGATATCTATTTATTACGGCGGCCTCAGATTATTGAATGAACGTGGAATCATTTATTTCTTCAAATGAAGCGTTCTGTAAACGAAGAGAATGTTGTTCGATCAGTTCCAATATTTGAGTGTTGTTTCGTAACTTTCGGCGCTTGGAAATTCGATTTGTACGATGCTTAGATGAAGATAGAAATACGAAATGACAATAATAATATGGGAAGATCAAGTAAATCCGAAAACAGAAGCGAATATTATATTATATTGCTATTGTTTTCAGGAAATTGAATCCACTTTCATTCCGTGATCGGTAGTAATTCCGCGATTGCAAAAATGTTACATATATATACGCATTTACGTATGTATATGAGTATTTATACATTTGCATATATTGTGAATATAATTGTTTTATTCATCCAACATTTCTATCATGTGATTTTGTTTTCTAATTCCATTGAAAAAAGCTTTCATTGTATCGTCTATGTGGTTTGCACTTGCGAGTGACTATAAATATCAACGGTTTTGATATGAGCTTTTTTCAATACTTCTTACTAGAGGAGAAAAGATTTGTGATAACTTGAGATGTTTTGAGCTGATTTTTAGTGCATGGTTGAGAAGAAAAGCAAAATATGCTCAATTATAGTATTTTCATTTTAGAATCTCTAACATTTTTTTTTCAGATATTGGTTTATTCAATTGGAATTGTATAATTTGTTCGAAATATTTTCATTTGATTTTTAGTGTATGAAATCGAATGAATAATATAGAATATCTTCATTATTGAGAACGAAAACGTGTCGGAATTTCATGATGTCAGGGAAAAATGACAAAAGATAATACAAGAATCACGATTCTGAAATAGTTATCGCTTTGTAAAATATTGCAGAATAATTATTGATTGTGTGTCAATGCCACGTCACTGATATTCTTGGGGGAATTGATAAAAGAATTTTTCTCCCCTATTGCTTTGAATTTATTATGATATAATTTTTTATTACTTTTCATCACAATGCAAAGGCTATAAATGTAGCAATTTCGTTCACCGAATATTATAGATGATAAGATTCAATATTCTTGTGTTTTCGTTTGTCCGATCATTCTATCGATATCTAGTGATAAGGAAAACAGGAATTGAGAAAAATAATTTACAATCGTAAATTTCAGGAGTCCCAAAAGTGTAAAAAATACAATTCTAAGTATATATTTCACACCTCTCATGAAGTTCCGAACGTGTCAGTTGGAAATAATTGGAAGAATTTTTCTTCTCATCCATGGTAATTGAATATCACTGCCAAAAATCTCCATGATCATGAAACTTAACTTACACGTATACACATCGAAGAATACTTTGAATTCTTTATGACATTTCAATCTTCGACCTTTCACATTATTATAACTATGAATATCACGAAGTTATTTATTTTTGGACAAATAGCAGAGCTTTTAACTGTTGAAAAGCCCACGAATATCTCGCTCTCTTTTCTCTGGTTAATACGAATGAAAATGATAAAGGTGATACATATTTATTCATTTAACGAATTTTCTTCAACGTGAATCAAGTGAATACAGTCCACCGCTTTTGGATATCAATATTTTTTGATTCCAATCGCTATAAAATTCCCACATTTTTACTTTTTTTTAATACAAAAATAACGAAGAGAGCGAGAATATGGGTGTACATTCCCTGCGTATTATACAATAAATCTCTAAATGATGAAGAACAATGAATAAATTATTATAATCTGTTATCGTTTGATAAAATGAATACTTATCGTATAATATCATTATAAACGATGAATCAAATGATAAATTGACACTTTGAAGTTTTATAAGGTTCAAAGACTAGATCTTGGTTAATTATTATTATGTAATCATGAATTTTTATGTCCTGTTCAATAAATGAGTTCTAAATCATATCATGTTGTTGGTTCTTTCAAACGAAGGGTCTAGATGTAGAATTAGCAATCTCCAGTTTGAATTTTCATTCCTTTTTCAGTCAACATAATGTTCTTAGCGAGTTGTTCTCAACATTTCGAATGAGGTCTTTAAGAATTTTTTAAAAGAGCTTTCGCGCTGTATGAAATGAAATTTATTTATGTTACAAAACTCGAGCAAAGGGAGATTGCTCCTTCGCACCTAGAACCCTCGAATATGTTATATTTTCAATCCACTGATTTCAATGAAAAATGTGTACAGAAACAAAGGCTTTTTTTTCTTAATCGACAAACTCCATTCTCTACTCTCCAAAAAGAAAGAATTCCCACGAATTTTTTTAGGTCATCAACGAATAAATTGATGCAGCAGATTCGAAGAATAAATGTTCGTACAAAATTAATTCGGAGCACCAGGTGTATTATATACTTACAAATTTTATGTGATTTCGCCAGAAAATGTTCTCGATGTTCGGTAAAACTCATCGAGATTGTCGTTGGAGAAATTTATGATTCTAATCAAATACTATCGATCAGTGATGAGATCAGTTTCAGCCAGACCTTTATTCGATTTCAATGCGCAGTTTAGAGAGGTTCAACTACCACACAATCTTTACCTTGATCTTGACAGGTTTCGTCTCACTTGGGAATAACATTTATGTGACACGTGAATAACCATAATGCAATCAAACAGGGCATATTTTAAGGGTCAGTTCTTACCAAAAGGTTAGTTCTGAAAGAAAACGATCAGTTCTATAACGTAAAAAGGGTTAGTTCTTAGAAAATGACTTAATTTTTAGTGAAATTTTTTCTTCCTTCTTTTCTTTTTGAATCTGATTGAATCTTGCACAATGTTCTGACCAAATCCTATTCAACCATTTCCAATAAAATTCAATCAGGTTAGTGTATTTTTTCTATGTAATTTTGATTGAACCTTGCACAATATTCTGAATCAATCCCATTAAATTTGATGCCGTCAGATTCTATGGATTTTTTCAACAAGGGCTGTCGCAGAATGAGCCTCTCGCCTCATATCAAGGGGCATAGTCAGTTCAGAAGCGATATCAATTCTGAAAACATAAGACTTCATGCCAAAAGTAAAATTAAGGAAGTACTTGTCACACAAATGTTTTCCTTTTTTTTTTGGAAATCGAGTGTCCAACGTTTCGGTTAGTTCTTCTTTCTTAGCATATGCCTTGCAATCAAATGAATAAATACCAATGAAAACCACTTCTTCTCTTCAAGAAGAGGAGCATAACAATCATTTATATGTTCTAATAATTGCCAATCATCGAATACAAACGTCTTTTATCTATCTCCCGTATGGAAATATTTTGCTGAAAAGTTCCTACAAAATCATGAATCATCCCTGAGAAATATCGCATTTTCTTTGCAAAAATCTGAAAATCTGAGGATTTCTGAAATTTTTATGAAGAATCTAAGAAATTTGAGAAATCCAGGAGACATCATTACTTTTCATTCTCATTACCATAGCCGTAAACAATATGCTCAACGAAGAAAGGTTATAAACATACTACATGTTTTTCAACAAAAACAGCGATATCTCCAAGTCAGAACGAAAGAACATATCGTTTCCATGCCAATCCAATCCGATTCATTATATCAAAGACTATACACTCTTGACGATATCTTTCATGGTCATGATGACAATATTTATTTTTCCGTGTACAGAGTTCACTAGTCAGAGTTTTTTCATTTTTTTGCAGACAAATAGGCGCGATGTGGTGCGCTGATGAATCGTTACATATTTCTGATTTTTGAAAAAAATTGAAAAATTTTCAAACTTTTTTTCATATATGACATTTGAGTATAGCACATGAATGTATTTATAGCATTTCAAAATTCTTCAACAATTAGAGAAATGTTAACAATTTGTGAGATTTGTCAGAATTTTTTCAGAACGCAATTTCGTTCCTATTCGTCTGAAAAATGGAAAATCTCGAGAAGTAAACTCTGAAAAAGTCTGTGCACAATTTTTAAAATTCAATAGATTTCGCATGAAAATTTCAGTGATTATTCTCAGAGTTTTTCAGATTTTTCAGCGGAATATTTCCATACAGGTTACTGGGGAGTTCAGAGTAATTCTGCAATTTTATTATTAATTATTTAATGCTGCGGACTGTCTTTTGACCTCGTTCCGCTCTAATATCTTATGCTACACAGGACAACCCATACAGGGTTGAACAATTGGCCCAATAATGGCACGTTACTGGACCACAAACGGCGTTCTTTGCCCGTTAATGGTGCCCATTAATGGCTCATCAATGGTTAATTGCTGGATGATAACGTGGGTCCAGTAATGGCAATAAATAATGGGCCATGTATAAAATTATTGATTGGCCCAGTAATGGGGCTAAATGATCCCGATTTATGGCCAGAAATTTCGGGATAATGTTCGAATGTTAGCCATCAATGGCAGATTACGAGGGCATAATAATAATGTTATCCAATGGTAATATGACTGCGTTCCAGAATAATCGATTCAGTATTAGTTCAAATGAGTGGTTAAGCGTGACCCAAAACACTTTTTTGTTTTTGGGATGTTTGTCATTCCAGTTTTCACAAGATCAGAAATGGATGTTTTCTTCCAAATGGATTTGCATGCCTGATATTTCGACAATCTCCAATGTAAAATTATACGAGTCAAAAGTATTCTCGATAAATCAGTTGAATTCAGTTGCTTATTCCTTCAAATTTTTTTGTTATTTACATGAGAAAGTAATTGATTATCTATATGAATAAGAATTCATTTGAATCATGTAAAACGTATTTGATGGATATGAATTATTTATTCAACGTAATAGAAATAAGGCCAAAACAAACTTTTTTCAGGGGTGATTACGAATACAATACATTCAACTTTGGAATCCATTTCACTCAGTAATAGGCCATATTCCAGCCAGTAACGGGGAATCAATTGTTGGCCGTTTACCGTAGCCGTACATCGGCTGATTATCGGCTGTTTTCATTGCTGGCCTTTCTCATCAGCCAGTGGTGGGCCACAGTTGTGCCAATGATGTGAATCCATTATTGGCCATTAAATGGTAGTCATACATGGGCCGATTATTGGCTGTGTTTACATTCTCGGGGTTTCCTGTATGGGAAGCATGCTTCAAATGAACTCCCATTGCGTTAGCCCTACACTGAGAGAAAAGGATTGCCTGGAACAGCAAATGTCAAAAATTTGCTTTGCTGATATGACAAACCCTTTCGCTGAATTAGCAAAAAGTTTGCTATTACAGCAAAAATCTTGCTCTTTCAGCAACCGCTTGTTGATTCAGTAATAAAATTTATCAATAATGGTAGGTATACAGACTGCTAGAAAGTTTGCTGAAACAGCAAAATTCTTGCTTTAACAACGAATTCAGCAAAGCAGATCTTTAAAAATCACTGTTTCAGCAAGAATTTTCCTTTGCGTGTGAAGGAATTGATAGATTTTTCGTGAATTCTTCATAAATTCGTTATGACTGCATCGGGATCAATATGCTCTATGGAAGGGTGAGTACCAATTTATCGCGTACATGTTTGATAAAAAGTATTTTGGTATATCAAACATTTTGTTTTGTGAAACACGCTGTCAAAATTCTGCAATTATATAGTTTTGCGCTGTTCAACTTGTGATTTGCATAACTGGTACTACAATGGTAAAGAACAATATCTTAATTGAAAATTAAATGTCAAACATGACCTTTAAATGTTGTTCAATTATGGTTTTTGTTTTAAATTACTTTTGTCGGAAGAAATAAGATAAAAACAGAACAAACAACACATAAAGATGAGACTAAAGTTGTTAATGAAGCAGAAAATTATTTTTCACAACACTTCAATGGGTAACATGAAAAACATTATGTAATCATCTATTGTTTTGATTGTTCATGCGTCATGTTAAGATCTATAAAAAGTCTCGAAGTGAGTTGAACGATGGAAAGATGCAATCATAAAAAATATGATAAATTGATCCATGCATGGAGGAATTCATTTTTTCCAGAACTGGAGATGTATGCTAGAAAGTCAAAATGCACGGACAGACCGAGTTCACTAATATTTAGAAAAATGACTATTATTTAAGGGAAAACGACAATCAATGAAAAAGATTTGTAGTGGATTCAACATGAATTGATAGTTTCACTGTGAGAAATAACAATAAGACGATCAATCTTTCACGCAGAGAAAAATTCTTGCTGAAAAAGCGATTTCGAAAAATCTGCCTTGCTAAATTAGCAAAATGGTTGCTGTTACAGCCAAAATTCTGCTATTTTAGCAAGATATTTGCTAATTCAGCAAAATTTCCTAGTTGTCTGTATATCTACAATCTCGGATTGCTGAATGGCAAGCGCTTGTTAAAAGAGCAAGATTTTTGCTGTGACAGCAAATTATTTGCTAATTCAACAACAAGTTTTGCCATATCAGCAAAGCAAATCTTCGAGGTTTGCTGTTTCAGCAACTTTTTTTCTCTGAGTGTTGATATTTTCACTACGAATATTTTTCAGCGATCATGTTTTCCCCTAAATTGACAGTCACTTTTCTGAATATTAATAAACTCGATATTTCCGTGTGAGGTATCTCGATCAATTGAGTTCAAGAATAAGTAATAAATAACACATGAATGTTTTTTTTATGTCAATGAAAAGTCATTCAACTGAATTTTCGTTGTTTCACCTAACGAATTTGATCCCAAAGAGGACACAAACTTTCAAGGTTAAATTCAAGTGCATTGTACGAAAAATCACGTTCATGAAATGGTCAGTGGACTTTCAACGTGGTCCAGACGTTGGATAAACCTCTATTGAACGTTTCTTGAAACTTCATGTTCTCTTGGGGATTAGATCAGAAAAATATCTGATAATCGAGGAGATATTACCCTGATTAAAGAAACCCATTCATTTGCATTAAACGTTTAGATTCCCGATTCAAATTCAATGGGTTTCAATGGGAACCGATTAGAACCCATTGAATTTGAATCGGAAGTCTGTACGTTCAATGAAAATGAATGGGTTTCTTTAACCATGTTAGCATACTGAAAAAATGTTCATTCAGAAAGTGTCTCCTCCGAAAACTTTTCACATGAAGTGTTACATTCATTTTATTGGCATATTAACGCTCTTTGAAGAATTTCAAAGATTTCAACATCTCAAGCGCTTTGAATGAAACCTTTGGATCTGCATTCACATTCGTCATGGTCGCTATGTTATTGTATTTGGAATATAAATGATCTGTGAATCCTCGTGATATCTTATCATAACTTTTATACAATCATCGCATTCATTTCATTGATATAATTTATTTACGCATTTGTTGCTTAAAACCCTGTGGAAGCATATTTATGGAAGTTTGCCTGATTTTTTCAATCAAAAGAATTCATAGCTCCATGGAGCGATTTCGTTTGTTCCATATTTGTATAAAAATATCATAATCTGTTCAAAGAAATTGAGATTTCCGCAATTTATATCAATCAATTCAAACTTTTATTCAAACTTCAGTAACATAAAAGTACAAAATCATTGAGACGTCCTTCGACTGACAATGTTTATATTTATTAACACGTGATTGGTTCTTTACATCAGTTCTAAGATGTTTTTATCATCTGATACCATGGATGAATAAATATGTTTCTTAAATCCAAGTATTTGCACATTCAAATGAAATAATTTGTATATCTGTTAGTAACAATAATAAGCATAAAATGATAATGAGATGTGTTGTCAGTTCACTGCACTGTAAGTAGTTTTAAAATGATATGTGACTTATGAGATACGAATATCCTCCTTAGATTCGACTCCTCCAATTGTTGGCACAATCATTGTATTTTTAGATTTCGAGTCTATTTTTAGCGGTTGATTATTAATATACAACGGAGCACACCCGTGTTACAACATTCAAAAACACGGAGTCGCTTGCGGATAGCATTTTGTTTTGAAAACAAGATTTAAAATGTTTGGTAAACACGAGAGTTTATACATATTTAAATGGAATTTATTGTTCATTTCTATTGCTCAGTATTGTCCATCTCCATTTAGATGAGAAACTGGATCTCCATGCGAATTTAAGACTTTCATTCATTTGTGAATTCTCAGTTGGGAAGATATCCCTATTCCAAATGTCCGACAGATAATTTTCTGTCAGGATTTGCTCGGTTTTTGTCCCAGGCATGATGATTTCCGACAGAACCAGACAGAATTTTGATCGGAATCTGTCAGGATCTGTCGGACATTTGCAATAGGGATGCTTTGGTAAGTATTCTCTGTAACGTCACGCTAGAAAAAAAAACTAAAGGCTCTGTCCAGAGATACGCCAACCTGTCTCTAACTTTTAAATTCGAGATACGTGAGATTTTTAAATTCTCGTGGATATAGTGAATCCCCCACCCAACAAATCACAGTCTTTGGACCAAGATTGTTGCTGCACCAAGCTGGTTGCGAGTAATTTCACACTCCAGCGTGTAACAGGTTACATTAAATGCGTTATATCAATATTCTGTGGTGATTATATCACAAATGTAGACGCAATATTATATTAATATAACAGATGTTATGTAACCTGTTCTATGCTTGAGTGGGGAATTACTCGTAACCAGCTTGTTGCAGCAACATTCTCGTTACAAAGACTTTGGCGTGTTAGATGGGCCTCGGGGGGTTTTCTATGAACAGGCGAAATTTCCCCTGTCTCGAATTTTTTGAGACCGACACACGCGAAAATTTTCGCCTGGTTCGAAGTTTCAACTGAATACACGGGAAATTTCGCGTGTCTGTAGAAAGTCCCTTAAACATTTACTATATCCATGAGAATTCGAAAATTTAACGTGCCTTTAAACACAGCCAAAACTAAACCCTCGCATGTGTCTTGTAAATGCATAGTCAGTCACTTATAAGGGTCCAATTTTTCTCTCATGTAGTGTGAGGAAACGTGTGAATATCTTTCTCATGCTGAAAATCCCAGTCCAGCGAGTGCAAGATATAACATGAAGGGTGTAGACCCAGGTAAAAATTTCTTATCGGGCTTTAAACAGACTTTATCTCGGGAAATCTCGTGAAAAACTGACAGAAATTTTTTGAGTAGGTTCTGTTTGAAATTCATAGACCATGATTTTCAGTTGAAAACTGACTATCATTTTCCTGTCAAGTTTTTACAGGTTGTTTTAAAGATTTCCCGGGACAAGAATCGTTCGAAGTCCGATAACAATTTCTTGCACGGACCCATCTGGTATTTTAATGAGGTTATTACCCTAATGAACACGGTTACGTAAATGATATATTAAAACCACATAAAGTAAAATAACAATTATGTAATACAAAGATCACGTCGAGTCACAATTTTTTACGCACTTACATAAGAATATGAGAAACGATATTATAATTTTGAATTAATTTCATATGTCATCATTATGTAACATAGAAATAACAAAATGTTACATAACATTTTATATCACTAATATGTCACTTATATGTACTAAAGAAACATAATTTTGTGATTTATTATTTGTGTGTGTCATTAATGTTTACTGAAGATGCACGATATTTCACGGTATTGATATTTTTCATAGAAACTTATAAAGTATTAATAAAAACTTCCTAAAAATTGTATACAAAATATCGATATTGTGAAATATCCTGCACCTCCAATGTATAGAATTTACATGTAATATTCACTGGGTACAATTTATAATTTTCAGAACTTTTTCGGATAAATTGAGGGTTCATTACACGTCAATGATCAAACTTAACTACCGTGAGAATGGTCAAAAAATATTTCTGATGTCATCCAAATATTTTTGAGTTTTATCATAGTATTAAATTTGGAAATCACAGAGGAGTTGAAGGAGATTGTCACGTCCTCGTGAAAAACGTGGAGAATTTTACTTGTTTGCCTTCAGAAGCTCAATTCGATTCGTTGAATCATCATTTTTTATTTTAGTTGGACAACCGAGATCGTTGATAAGTCATAAGCATGACTGTGTACAAGAATGAGGTGAGCAATCTCGCCACCTCGTGTTTGGTGAAATGAAGTCATCCACGTGGAGGTGCGATCTACTTCCACATTGAAGTAAGTTGTAAGTCACGAAGTCAAAATATCCTGCTACCATGTGTAAAGGTTATTCACCTATCCTTCCTTGCACAATGAGTGAAAAAACGGTGGGAAGTGAAAGGATATAGAATAGTGAAATGAATACAAAACGAATATTGTGGATGAACGTATATATGTTATAAACTTTTGGTACGTTGAATTTAATCTTCGTTTGAATTGTATCATTGCCCGAAGAGAACATGAAGCTTCAGCGAACATTCAGATTAGATCTGTTAAATAGATCGGACGAAGGTTTATGAAAGCTAACTTTTAGATTCACAAACGTTTGTCGAAGGTACTACGAACGTTGAAATGTCCGCCTCAAAATACTTTCAGGAAACATGGATGGAACGTTCATTGAAGGTTCATCGAAGGTTTGAGGAAGCTTCACAAAAATATCTATACTCAGATTAATTTATAATAATTTATGTTTATGAATTAATTTATTTTTCATATAAAGTATAGATATTTTTGGAAAGCTTCGTCAAACCTTCGATGAACCTTCAGCGAACGTTCCATCAATGTCCGTAGAACCTTTGTCAAACGTTTGTGAATCTAAAAGTTAGCTCTAATGAACTTTCGGCCCGATCTATACACATCTGATCTGAACGTTCGCTGAAGCTTCATGTTCTCTTCGGGTGATAATACCAAAGAAGTTCAAAATTGATCAGACCTTTCAGATTTGAAGATAATATATGTATTATCTTCCAGAGCTTTGTGCTGTCTGGGTTTGTAAGAGTTTGTTCGATGGTGAGGTCCCTGAAGTTCAGATATCTCGAAGAACTTCATTTGATTTTGAATGAATCATTGCATTGATTTTCAGAGTGATATACGCCGTTATCTGATGTATGAACATTGAAAATCAATGAGAAAAAAATATTCTATTGTTGCACATTGGCTATCAATGTACGGACTTTTGATTATCCGTGTGACAATTTCTCCGGATCAAAAAAGTGAACGCGTGACGTACTACGCGCAACACGTCCTTCATGAATGATTCCTTAGAAATTTGTATTTTGTTGTCATTGTTATTGCGGTTGACGTATCATGAGTTTACGGAGAAACATAAACTACAAATTGGAATAACTTCGCGTCATCCCTAAGATAAGTCGCGAATTACTTACATAATATGTCACAATTCGATATTTCATCATATCTCAACATACATGAAGTTATCATTAAGGTGGGGCTGCCATGTCATTGTGATAAAAATAGTAGCCTTTTAACATCAATTTTGGTAACCGAAGAATAAATTACTTCTAATTGCACGAGCCTTTATAAGAACATAAATGTATGTTATTAGTAGCACGAAGTTCATTATCACATGTTCTTCCAAATGATTGTTCCCACTTACATCATAAGGACGTCATAGTTTGGGTGGAAAGTGGCTTTCAAATTACCATTCCTGCATCTTTTGTTTAGCAGTACGATCTTTGGAACTGCAACATAGTTATCGCAAACTTGTGAATTTTGATGAATGCTCGCAAGCGAGATGTATACCATCGAAGAAATAATACGATCGTGCGCGCATTCGTAACGAGTTCTCCCATAGTGGAAATTTCCATCCGTGAAAAGCATTGGCGTAATTATTCGTAAATTTTGCAAGCACCGAGAAGGAGGGGCCAGAAGAATTGTATTTCAAACGATTTGAAAATGCATGCGAGGAAAAGAATACAAGAACATTTTGACATTAAAAATCATGATCAATTCACCCGAAAGATTTGAAATTTGACAGATGTCAAAATTCAAATCAAGATCGATTGAATTTTCCACACAACAGTCAGAGCGATAATAATGATAATGAATCACGCAGTTTCTATGAATGAATCGATCATAAAGAGCTGATAACGTGATAGTTCGTTAGAACAATGTACGCTACATTCCTAAGGAATTTTTTAATTGATACATTGATATCGAAAGAAAAAATCGTCCTGACATTTATCAAATAATTCATTATCTCGAGTATACGTGGAGATCTTGATTGGAATAACGGGTTTCCTGCTAAATACAGCTCACCGGATATACCGTGGCATAGCTGATCAATGATTCATCCGACTTACAATCCATCTCCAGCTTAAATCCTCTAGTTAAATCGGATCTTGGAAATCCAAGCAAAAATGTGTTGATTTTATTTTAGTACTACTTATATGACTTATACATTATATGCGATATTAAAAGAAAATCCACTGACGTAGCAAATTGAGTCAGTATGTAAAGAATAGTCAATTTTGCTGATAACTTTTATTTGCTGATAAATTCCCGGAATTTTGGTAATTATATAAAAAAATATGGTGAATATACTGCTTTTTTGTAATTGTACTGAAAAATTCGATAATTCATCGAATTTTCGCCGATTTTTACTCACTGTGGATGGGTTGATTGCTTCCCAACGAGTTTCAGTAAATTTATCGAATATTTTCTTTGCAGTGTAGTGTAGGTGAAAATTCGCTGTTATTGCTGAGAAAACAACCCCAATAAACATTCCGTTTCTTGAGATATCTTCACGAGGAGTGTAAGATATGTGATGCAACATTTTTAGATGTCTTTCAGATATCTCAAACTCCTCTTACAACTAAAAGATATCTGTAAGATAACTATAAGACCTCTTTTAAGATTTCTCTTAAAATTTCTTAGAAGAGATTTTATGTTTATCTTATAGATATTTTTGGATAATTGGATCTGGATGGAAAGATATCTGAAAGTGTTGCATCAGAAATTTTGGACTGTTTGTTAAAGGGATACCAGCGTACCGACTGAGTGAACATTTTCTCGGTGAAAATCCTCCATACTGGATTCATAAAACAGTCTGACATTCTCAAGAAATGATCTTTGATACTTTCTCGTCGCGGTACAGAGCCCTAATTACAAATTTGAGAGAAACAATTTTTTTTCCTCAGTTGGTAAACAAAATTTGTTCTTCCAAATTCGAAATTCGGGCCCTGTATCGCAATAGATGAAATACTAAAGATTGTTTACGGAAAATTTCAGCCCTTTTCATGAATTCAGTGGACAAAGAACTGAAAAGTTTCTCAAAATATAGTTCAAAATCTGGCTAACATCGTAAGATTTTTTCAAAAAACTGACTTTAAAGAAAATGGCGTTGATTTGAATTTTTTTTCGATTTTTCCTATGATAAACCGATCAAAAATCCCTCATAAAATCTGTCGTGTTCTACGATGTTTGCTAGATTTTGGACTATATTTTGAGAAACTTTCTGGTTTTCAGTTCTACATTCATAATTGTGATATTTAGCGATACGCCCATGTGAATTAACAGATTCATTTGAAATGTGCCGATATACCGCTATTTTGTATGGTAAAAATATGATAAAATGTGTTTCTGGTACTCAAAGATTAGTACTTTCATATGCACAAAACCTAATATTCCCAAACTTTGTCTATCGTTTGTGGTAAGTCTTAGAAAATGGCGAAAAATTTCGTGGACACAAGGTGATATTACCCCTTAAGATATCTCAAGAAACGGAATGTTTATTGTGACGTAATCCACTGATGTTGAGAGTGGAAAAATTTAGAAATTACAATGTATGTATAGTTCAATTGAAATTATATTAGGTGTACAAATAAGTTTCCGCGGTTTGTCAAAAGATGGCCCCACCAGAAGGTTATGGAGAAATTGTCAGATGTAAAACGTAATATCCCAAGTTTAGTCATCTGGCAACACCATAACCTTAAAGTACTAGTGATTCCGTATCAGCATCACGTAATTTTTTTCGTGCAAAAATGTCAAGTTTTATTCCGAATAAGCATCATTTGCGGGAACTTTTGATTTACTTCTTTAATGTGAAAAAATCTGCAGCTGAGGCGCATCGATTGCTTCTAGAAGCATATGGTGAAGCTGCTTTAAGTGAGAGAAGTTGTCAGGAATGGTTTCAAAAGTTTAAGAACGGTGAGTTTGACGTTAAAGACAAAGAACGCAGTGGAAGGCCGAAAGTGTACGAAGACATGGAATTAGAAGTACTATTGGAGGAAGATTCGTCCCAAACGCAAAAAGAACTTGCACTTACTCTACAAGTGACTCAACAAGCAATTTCACATCGTTTAAAATCGTTAGGAATGATTGAAAAACAAGGAAATTGGGTTCCATATGAACTAAAGCCGAGAGACGTTGAACGCCGATTATGCATGAGTGAAATGCTGCTTGCCAGGAATAAAAAAGAGTTTTTGCATCGTATAGTCACTGGTGACGAAAAATGGATTCACTACGATAATCCAAAGAAGAGAAAGTCATGGGTTAAGCCCGGCGAACCATCAACATCGACAGCTAAGCCGAATATTCATGGAAAAAAACTCATGCTGTGTATTTGGTGGGATCAGCTTGGTGTCGTGTATTATGAATTGCTGAAACCAAGCGAAACCATTACTGGAGCTCTCTACCGAACACAATTGATGAGATTGAGTCGGGCACTTAAGGAAAAACGCGCCCATTACTACTCCAGACACGACAAAATTATTCTTTTACACGATAATGCTCGTCCACATGTTGCGGCGCCGGTAAAAACATACTTGGAAACACTCAACTGGGAAGTTTTACCCCACCCGCCGTATTCACCAGACTTAGCCCCTTCTGATTATCACCTGTTCCGGTCGATGGCACATGGTCTGTCTGAGCAGCGCTTCACATCATATGAAGACACCAAAAATTGGGTAGATTTGTGGATAGCGTCAAAAGATGAAGAGTTTTTTCGACGGGGTATCCGAATGTTGCCAGAAAGATGGGGAAAAGTAGTGGCAAATGATGGAAAATACTTTCAATAAAACGTAATGTACTTTTCCTTTACAATAAATTCCTAATTTTTTATAAAAAACCGCGGAAACTTATTTGTACACCTAATATATAAAGTATATATGAAGTACATTGAATTATTTATAAATTATATATAATTTTTTTGATTTTCCAGTCAACAAATTTTCTGGCAGAGCTAGTAAAAGTACCAATATGATATCGCGAAAAACAGGAATTTTCATCCTCATTCTTAGGATAAGTCTTCTCAAGTGAAGTACGCGAATTCTGCAATAATTTGTATGGACTTGACAATTTTATAAATTTCCTCCCAAGATTTGACTTATAGTCAAAGCAATTCTGATACAGGAATGTGTGGATTGTTTTCGACAAGCTGCACTGAGAAGAATTTATTTATAGGTAACAGACAAATTTTATTTGACAGCTTCATGAGAATCCCATTATCTCTATTAATAAAATTCATTCATGAGAAATGAGATTTGTCAACTAATAATAAACATGAAGTTGATAAAAAGCCACCTCTGTAACAAGGAACATTCATAATAATAAACGCTATTTAATCTGAATAAATTCTTCTATCAGGGTATATGAATTTCACTTATTTCTTTTTGTTTTTCATTATACAAGGAACCAAATGTTTCGCAAAATTTACTAACGCGTTGAATGAAATATGGGAGTATTGAAATTTCTCGTAATATTCATAAGAGTTCTAGTAGAATCTATGATGAGCACAGTTGAGATCACCATCTCAAGAGAGATTTGACTCAAGTTCTAGTAAATATTACCAGAAATTTGAATGGTGCTGTATTTTACCACCTTCACTGGTAAATTTTATTAAACATTTTCCCTCGTTTAAATACTTCTTTCTCATTTTTTTTCACATTTTCGTCAAAACTTTAGAAAAGCAGGAAAGAAAAGGAAAATTTTGTAAATATGAAGAGAAAGGGGGAAAAACTATTCAATGGGTTTTCTTTCCAACTTTAGGGCATGAATTATTAATTTAACTTCATTAAATCTTGCTGAACTTTGCTGAATTTTGTAAAGTTTCAATGGTATGTGAATTGGTTTATATAACATGTATATAGGTGAGATAAAAATCATACAGAGATAATATTTGGGGTAAACAGGGCTCATATCTCACTCTAAATTCCTTGGAGTGAAAATCCACTCCTAAACATTGAAAAAACTGCAAGTCTAACAAGAGTGAATTCTCACTCTCTTGGAGTGAGGATTTCACTCTTAAAAGAAGGTGAAATTTCACTCTATTCACAGAGAAAAAAAGTCTGCTAAGAAGTACCATACTTTATAGTGTCTGAGCATCAGTCTTGTCCAGATCAAATTATTTACGTGAAAATACCTCTGAAAGTAGCACACTGACTTGAAATTTCCTTGAGAAGTATACTACACAGAGAAAAGTTTATATTAAAGATTACTATATTCTTATGGTACTCGTGGGATAGACCCTATTATGAGGCTCAGAACTATATTTATTTCGAATTAGTACATATTTATCTTCATCCTCACGAGAGAGTATGGTGGATGCTCGTATACTTATGGTTCATAACGACATAATCAAGTATACCCCAAAAGTACAATATAAATATGCTAATATCTAATATAAAATTTTTACTGTGTACTTTTGTAGATATTTTCATGTAAATAATTTAATCTGAACAAGACTGATGCTCGAACACTATAAAGTATGGTACTTTTTAGCAGATCTTTCTTCCCCGTGTTGGAGTGAGAATTCACTCTTATGGAGTGAAAAGTCACTCTTTAAGAGTACAATCTCACTCTCACTGGACTTGTAGTATTTTCACTCTTCGAGAGTGAATTTTCCACTCCAAGAAATGTAGAGAGCAGATATGAGTTATTTTTAACGAGGGACATCACTTGGACGTTCAGATCATTTTGGTTCCTCGGTTTTATCGTAATGTTCCTAAATCGTTACGATTCAATATAACGTATCCTTTCCTTTTATTCTTCAGAGAATGAATCAACGAACGTGGCATGCTAGGTTGGATTATGACACATTCACAGCTTATGGGCGTATGAATTTTTAATCAATTATTCATTCGAATTTATGTAATTTTGTCATCCAATAACGAAGTGAATCGTAGTGCAGTTTTCATGTCATTAATGACTAAGAAGATGGTATGTTTCTCAATACACACAGGTCGCTGTGTGTATGTACGTGTATTGCATGTACGCGTATTGATTATAATCCAATATGTTGAAAGGAACGCGCACGTGCATTTTTTTTTCTTGGAACATTGTTTCTTCACTTACCACAGAGTGGTTCGGTGATCGATTCGTGCATGACATTAATTCATAGATGAAGTTATAATATAGAGCGATCGTTTGAAACTGATAATAATTTTAAATTCATTCAAATTATAGGGGGCGTTCCATTGGAATTGAAATTTCCATCACAGATTGTTTGAATTTTTGAAAAAGTTCAAAAAGATTCAAATATCGTTCGAATTCTCAAGATCCTTAACAAGTTGACAGGATTTCTAAAAAATATCTGAAAGATTCCTTCGGAGACGTTTTCACAGATTTCAATTATCCACTTCATGAGAAAACAATTAAATTTTTCAAGTTCAGAAGGAAGTTTCACTTTTTTCCCTCTAAATCATGTTCAAATGAGTTGGATGGGATAGAAATAATTGCATGAGAGATGACGGATTTTAAAAGGGATGAAATCGATTTTCATTACTGTCTTTCCTCCCCTCACTCATATTTAATGAATTTTTCTCGTTGATGTAGTTTTCAATCTTGGATCTGTAACGTTTTGAACGTTTCTCGTGAATCAATATTCATGTCCCAATAAGCTTCAATATTGAAAATCACAATTGACTGAAATGAAATATCTTTTGATTATGATATTTTAAGAAGAGTTTTAGATGCATTTAAAACCTGAATGTTTCTTGAAACTGTCTCAAAGTGTTATTTTAGACATCTTAAATTTATCCAAAAGACATTTCAACACATGAATTTTTATGTAACTCGATTGTGATTTGTAATAATGAAGTTCATTAACTTCTGGAAACGTGCGGAGTTTTTAGCATTCTCTTTCGAATTGATATGAGTGATGAAGTTAAAAGTATAACGATGACGAACACATCAGCTACGTAGTGTGGGTCAAGTTTGTGATTCAACGACTGTTTAGTATACTAAACAATAGTGAAGCGTTATTATCTCATTCTTTGCGATTTTATTTTGAAAACAGGCTTTCAGAAACGCACGGCCCGGAGAGTGCAGAGATGTAGACATTCATTTCCTCAAAATATAGTGTGAAAAATTATACTTCAGCAATTGGGAAGTGCATTTATGAGAAAAATGTATTCATTCCGTTTAAATGAGGATGATAAAAGTAGTAATAGAAATCGGTTTTATTTCTTTGAAAAGTTTACATCGTTCTTATGTTCGTCGAATTTTCATGGCTTTTCCTTGCAATTGGTTCAAGAATTTCAAATAGTCGCGTTCCGGAGAAATACAAAACCATGTTGGAAGAATAAAATTTTTGAGGAAATCATTGATTCTTGCATCAAGTGAAATGAGATCACAAGTAATGAACAGTATTTTGACCAAATTTGGATACAACAAATACGGAGAGGATATAAATCAATGAAAGTTAGTGGATAAGACAAAATACTCAAACTTTGTTCCCCTGGTTCGTAGCAACCAGATGAAGCAAGCTGGTTTCTTTGACAGGGTTGCAAGGAGTCTACTAGAACTACAATCTGAACTACAATTCGACCTGGATATGTCATGGATGTTTATAAGTACCAATATATGAAAATTATCAGCAAGATCAAAGTTTGATGACCATGAGGGGAAAGTCGGATAAAACCGGGTACCATAACTTCAATCGGCGATAGAGAAGTTAACCAACCAAACCTTTTCAGTTTCCTTATTCATTCATAACAATTTTTTTTTATATTCATTCTAATCGAAATGTGTAAAAACCAGGCTCCACTCCATGGGTAGGGTGAAACCGGGTACTCGTTTAAATCAATGCAAAACACTTCTGAATTGTGAAATTTTTAGCACCAACTGTTGAATTCTATAAAAATTCCGAGAACAGATATGAGTCATGTTTGAAAATTAATAGATTTGGACCAACTAGAAAAAATTGTTCAGAGAAAGAATTTTTTTGTGGCCAACTCAGTTGAGAACAAAAGTTGCAAGAATACACAAAGGGCTCTTCAAGAATGCCCATGTTTTGATGACTATTTTAGAATAAAAACACAAATTTTGTTAAATTTCATAAATTGGAAGATAAAATCTCAAGTACCTGGTTTGACCCCACACCATAACTTGCTGAGGTCAATATGGCTTAGATAGATTATGCGTTGCTCTAGGTGAATTATTAAGAAATGAAAATACGCAGGAAACCATGCTCAATTGAAGTATGTACGTGCCTTGTTCTTGAGAGAGTGGTGAGGCACTTGAAACTCACTACGCAAATGCAAGAACTTTGACAATTTTTTCGCAGAAAACTTCAAACAAGCTTCTAAGTGAGAAAGAGCGTTACTATACATCGATGCTGTTGTTCTTTCCAACTGCTCAAAATATCTACTGCTAATAATGTCCAAGCGTTTGCTGTCAGAAAGAAGCACTAATCAGGGAAATATTGAGGTACCCGATTTTATTCGACTTTGCCCCACCATGAGGGTTGTTTGTTAACTTGACCCTGTTGTAGTATCAACATTTGTCCCATCGTATTCACCTATAGAACTTTGTAACCGCTGGTAAATGCTGAGGATTACAACGAAATCTTTTTTTTCATTTGCTACGACACGTGTATGCGTATTGACGGACCAACCCGGATCTGTTATCTGTACGTTTCATACGTGTACAATGTGTTTGCATGGAGTACCTTGACATATATCAAAAGTACGTATCGGTTTAAAGGAACATGTTATAAGCAAAACATGTTTTGAATTCGGGACTCAATCTATGTTATGTGATTTTGTAATATAACGTTGACACGTGGGTGAATGAAACTATTACTGAATATAAATCTTGTATTCACGTCTTTATTTAAGTCTTTTCGCATTTCTTTGACGTCATTGTGACGTTCTCCACATATTCTTGAGTCGTCATATTCTATTGAACAAGAAGTGAAATCTTACCGTTCAATCATCTTCACCCATAGGTTAATCACCTTGTAACAAGATCTTCAAGAAACGACTGAGTAAAGTTCAACTCACATTGTATGTTTGGTAGCATTCAAGGGCGTGTTTTGAATATCAATATAAGCGCATGGAAAATTTATATTTTATAAATAGGACAGCAAATTATTGAAATCTCGTGATCTGCTAGTACATCGCTCATATAGATTGAAGATATTGAAGTGATGGCGTTACCACTTAGATTAATTGTGGAAATTCTAAATACGTTTTATTAAAGTTGAGTGGTGTGACATTATTGAGTGGAAGATGTGATGTTATGGTTGCTGCATAGAGGAAAATTTCGATTATGTTCTATAGTGAATGCAATTTCGATCGAATATTCGTTCATTATCTGCAGTAGAAATCATTGTAGTGATTCTTTAGGTTATCACAAGGCCTTACTACGCCTTAACGGAGCCTGGTGAAACTTTGGCTGGAGAATAACTTGTTCGTGCTATATAAGAATGTTCCCAGTGAGTATTAGGAGAATGACGTTTGGGAAATAATTCAAGAAGCTCTTAAAGATATTCTAACATCCAATAACGCATGGATTTAAAAAATGTTCAAGACTAGTTTATGATATCTCAAAGAGAACATGTTTAATGTGAAGATAATATGAAGTGCTTCTAAACAAGAGATCTAAAGAACCTCTTGAATCAACGCATTGGTCGATATTAGGATCTCTTTGAAATCTGCTTGAGGTGTCTTCAGAGATGTTATCCTCCCACTCCTCCCTAGGTCTCAAATTTTCTAAAACATTCTCGTATTGTTCAGTAATATATCATAAGTATCTTGTCAGTAAAATTGATCGTTGAAGCCAAACAAGTTATATTACATGTGTCAAAATACAATTGTTTTCAAAATCTTATTTCAAATTTATGTATAGATCCTCAAGAGAATAGGATGGTCACCAAACGTTCAATGAACATTGAGCAAACATTCGGTGAACGTACGGACATTTCAACGTTCAAGAAACATTCAACGAATGTAAGTGAACGTTCCACGAACGTTTGGAGATCTCCGTTCTTTTGAAGGAAGCATTTTTGTAATTCAAAAATTCAATGAATAATTGAATATTTTATAGTTTTCAAAAACAAATCCCTGAAAATCCAAATACTTAATCCAATAATTATAATCCTATTGGAATGATGATGCAATCCTTTTCATTTTAATTATACCGTGATTATCGTTTCTACGACGTTTTAATCAATTAGTCTTTCCCTTGAACACTCCAAGTAAATTATCATTGACCATAATTTTGAATGTTCTTGAACGATAATTTGCTCCAGACAGACAAAATGCCACAGTTTTTGAAGAGACCTTCATTAGGCGCGTATAAGATCAATTCATTTCAAATGTAGTAGGTGATATAAATGTTTTTCATGAACTCCCATGTGGGAAATTCTTTTTCTCGCGTGCGAATTTCATACAATTCTCACCTACATAAGTTCACCCAACTTTCATTCATGTCAGCTAAAATTTGGCCGAAGAAATTGAGTTTTAGTTGCTGCAGCTAATAGGTGTCTTTCTCTCAGTGCGTGTGCGTTGAGAATATACGAATTTTCCACTTCAAATCATTTTGAAATAACATGAATGGGAAACTTGATCGTTCCTTCATTATATAAAATCACTTGATCCAATCCTTTCTGGGAATATAAATGAATCAAGCTGTTTTTTTTTATTTCTGGTTGATGAGTTCTTGTGGTCAATCTATGCATATGAAAAACAACAGAAAGTGACAACGTGCATGTGCATATGTAATTGATGAATCATCCAAATGAATGAGTTGGCGATAATAACGTTCAAAGTAAGAAAAATGTGTGTTGCAATATTTCCTTTAACACCTTTTGCAACATTCCCCATTCAGTATATTTTTATTTTAATCAATAAAAAGTTGTAAAGTTTACAGACATAGTGGAAATTTCCTCAATGAATGCAACAATTAGGGTTGTAGTATCTGGATTGTTTTTTACGCGGGTTGAGAATGTTATTAACATTTTTTAAACATTCTGGTGGATTCGCGCTATTAATGGCGACAAAAAATTTATCCCTCTTCAATGAAAGACTCTTATTTGAATCAATCTTTTGCTGATTCGAATGAAAATTTTCTGCCATGAATAGAAGTTTCAAGCATGTGTTATCAAATACTCGTATTTATTTCACAGAATTCGTTTTTATACTGTCAAAACACGTTTTCAATCATAGTAACAGCTTTTGCTAACGAATTGAAATCTAACAATGAATTCGTTGATTTTTGTTTGCATTTTTGGTCAAGGTTTTTTGAAATTCAGACAAATCCGGATGAATCCTAGCAGTTCCTGGGACAAAAACGAAGCAGAATCGAGCAGATCCGGACAGGTTCCTGCCATGATTTGCCTGGTTCTGTCGGTTTTTGTCCCAGGAACTGCTGGGATCTGCTGGACGTTTCCATCAGGAGAATGTTGACAAGATGTGATGTTTCGTAGTAATGCTATTCAGTACAAAAGCTCTCAAACAGTTCAGAATTATTTTCTAAAGAATCGATAAAGCATTCTCTGTTGGAGTAATGTGCTGGATGGAAATAATATAGCGTGTTCCAAGGGAATGTGTGAGTTGTGAATAGAATGTGCTTTTTGAGAACCATATGAAGAGAAGAAAGCGAAAATGTAATTTGAATTCCATACCGCGAAAGAATACAAACCGAATAGATCAATTTCAGGTTGATTTTAGATGAATTTATATTCAACGAACGTTCCAGTTCTCTCGAGATCGTGTTTAATTATTGATCCATTGCAATGAATGATGCAAACCTAGAGCCACTAATGGAAGTACCACAAAATCTCCATGATTCATTCTATATGCTGAGTTGGAAAAATTAAATATTGATGTCATTCTTTTTGAAATCTGATTTAATCCATATAATACGTAACGAACTAGAGTTGGATCGAATCAAAAGAATCTTCTCCAAGAAAACATTCCCTAGTTCAGGGAACGTTCAATACAGATCTATTTAACCTCCGGACATTTGAAGGTCCATTGGACATTTCATGGACGTGAATTCACGTACAATGGACGTCAATTCAACCTAGAAGGTTTATGTTCTTCTGGGGTTAATGTCAAATTGGAAGAAAATTTTGAAAATACAAACAGACTCCCACATAACAATATAGTTAATTCTCAAGATATCTTTCACACAAGATTAAGATGTCTTATGCAACGTGTTTAGATATCTTTTGGAAGTCACTAACATGTTTCATCTTCTAAAAATACGTCGCATAAGATATCTTGAGCCCGTTCAAAAAATTCTAAGACATGAATTGTTATATGGGATCGAGAAATCGAATCAAATGTGATTTACTCCTCAATACGCAACGAATCGAGCGAATTAAATTACACTGTGAAAAATTTCTTTGTGGATTTACAAAAAAAGTTTGGAAGATTTTTACACAAACATTGTTTCTGGTGGATTCCTCGAAAAAGTTTGAAGAAAATCAAAAGTTTTGGTCAACTAACAAAGATGTTTGATTTCTGACAAATTTTTTTGAGGAATCTACCAGAAAAAATGTTTGTGTAACAAACTTCCAAACTTTTCTTGTGAATCCACAAAGAGATTTTTCACAGGCTGTCCCTTTCATCTGGAAACTTTATTAAATTTGTTATATTGGAAATGATTTTGGAAATCAAAAACACGTGTACGATTATATCTCATCTATATCGCTTTGAAAAACAACGCGCATTGGATAATGAAAAGATAAGATTGCATAGAGATATTTCAAAACAGATACATGTACAATGAACAAACCCAATCTGAAAATTCGAAGACCTCATGTTCATTCGAAACCGAAGTCAATCATCATTGTTGTTACTCACATGAAGTCAACGATAGAATAGATGCACAATTTGGCATGGATCAAGATCAGAGTTGCCTCCAAAAATGCTTATACGTGGGTGTCGAGACGCCGCCGCCGCCGCCACAGTCGCCACCACTGAAATTGTTTCAACACGTCATATAGGCGCCAATCTAAGAAACGCACAGCTTCTGATACCCCAAAAATAACAAGTGCACAAGTACACGTTTTTGATTCGTGTCTCGAACCCAATCAAATCAAATTGTGGCAATGGCTATTGTCCAATTCGTCTTTACGCCAAGACAACGGATATTGTTGATAATAATCATATATACCTACAAGTACCGTCTACTTGTTTATTTTTTTTATGTGTAAATATATTCCGAAGTGTTCAATTATCATCTTCAAATTTGTGCAACGTAGTAAGAAATCATTGCAGACACAGTTCCTTCAAATTCTTCGCAGTAATAAAGTCACTGAATGAGCGATACTTATGCGCCATGTGACTAATTCAAACGTGAGCAGATTCATTTGGAAAGGCGCCATTTTTGAATAGTCACAATAAAATATTTTCGAGTTTCGTTTATTTTTGATTCATAAATAGAACTTATTTTTTTCATATTTTGAAATGTCATTGTGTTATTCAATTTTCGTTGTCTAATTCTGCAATGAATTATTACCGGTGTATACAATTCTTAATTCTATATACGAATGCATATTATGCACTTGTTCATTTCGTGAATGATTATTATTGGTGGATTCAATTCGTATGAATGATCATGATTTATTTAAACACCGCATGACAATTCGATGTATTGATATCACCGTTAGAAACATTTTTGAATTTAATACGACATTTTTTATGAAATATCACATTTCCATATTGATTTCCATTCAATAATGGTTCTTAAATTCAATAATAATGATGAAATTTCAATATTTCTTCTCGAAATGTAACGATTGTTTATTAAACTTCACAAATATGTTATTAAGATTTTTAAAAAATTTTCAACATTGAGAATTATATAATTGAATTCAATATCTTATTATGGAATTGAATAAATTGTTTATGTGAAAAACTTTACAGTATTCTTATGAAGTTTCAGGCAGATTTTTCTAAGAGTGATGGATAATGATTTTCCAATCATCTGATTTTGCTGAGAATTCTCATAAGGATCGAACAAAAAATAGCTAGCTGATTTTGATAATGGATTCCGTGTTTGGGTATTTAGGCGGAAATTAATAAACTTTCTACCGAGTTTTGCCCAGAATTACCAAACTTTGATTGGAAATTGGAATTTTGTGAGTTTTCAACCGGATTCCCAAGGACAAGGATCGTTGAAATGTTAACAACAGTTTGTACGATTTCATACTAACTGCTTCATTGTTTTCAAGAACTTACCAAACAGTGAGTAACTTATTTCTATAGAATGATCATGGGTAGGGAGGTCGTTAGAAATTAAATTTTTTTCGACGCCCTGAAGGAACCTTTCTCATGATGACAAAAATACGGAAGAAATTTTTTTTCTCAACAAATATAACACATGCTTCAAAACAATCTGAGTTCACTTTTTGATAAAATCGTAGATTTTGAAAAGTATCTCTTAAAGTCTACGGATCAGAGATAAAATTATAAAAACGATTTTGTAGGAAATTAAGTTCCCTAAAAAAAAAAATTCCTTCTATTTTTTTTGTAGAGAAGTTAATTTTCTACAAAATTGTCCTCATAATTTTATTTCTAATCCGTATACATTTTAAGTGATATTTAAAAGAAATACGATTTATCAAAAAATGAACTGACATTGTTTTGAGGCACTTGTTACATTTGTTGAAGAAAAAAATTTCTCTCGTATTTTTTCATCATCAAAGAGGTTTTTTGGGGTGTCGGTAGAAAATGAATTTTCAACGACCACTCAACCACAATGATGGGACATATCTCACAGTATCTATATTTTGCAAAAATTTTTTGAGAATTTTTGTTTGTTTTCATAAAATATCGATTTCAACTGAGCACAAATTTATGAAGCACCCTGTTACAAAAATCCAACTGGAACTCCACGTGGATTCCAGATCCGGAATTTACCTGCGTTGTTAGCTAAGACTCCAACTGGATTCTATGTGGGATTTCTAATTCCAACTGGGATTCCACCTGGGATCAAAAATTCCAACTGAAATCCCACGTTGGAGTTGAAATTCTAGCTGGTGTACTATTCTCGTTACATTCTCACCACATTTTTAAATGTATACACATATAAATATGTATATATATATATATATACACTCACCCTTCACTTTTCTTCTATGTAACATTCTCGTTACATACTTGTTACATTTTCAGATTTATATACATATGAATATATATATATATATACCTATTTTTTTTTACTTTTGTTCTATTCTCTTTGACCCCTTTCTTTTTCTCTCTCTCTCTCTTTACTTTCAATATGTATACACATACATATAAACGTATACACACCTTCATCAAATGTTTTACTTTTGATTCAATTAAAGACTAAGCTAATTCAAACTATGAATCATTTTTGAAAGAATAATGCAAGTAATTTCTCTCTATTAGGTGTACAAATAAGTTTCCGCGGTTTGTCAAAAGATGGCCCCACCAGAAGGTTATGGAGAAATTGTCAGATGTAAAACGTAATATCCCAAGTTTAGTCATCTGGCAACACCATAACCTTAAAGTACTAGTGATTCCGTATCAGCATCACGTAATTTTTTTCGTGCAAAAATGTCAAGTTTTATTCCGAATAAGCATCATTTGCGGGAACTTTTGATTTACTTCTTTAATGTGAAAAAATCTGCAGCTGAGGCGCATCGATTGCTTCTAGAAGCATATGGTGAAGCTGCTTTAAGTGAGAGAAGTTGTCAGGAATGGTTTCAAAAGTTTAAGAACGGTGAGTTTGACGTTAAAGACAAAGAACGCAGTGGAAGGCCGAAAGTGTACGAAGACATGGAATTAGAAGTACTATTGGAGGAAGATTCGTCCCAAACGCAAAAAGAACTTGCACTTACTCTACAAGTGACTCAACAAGCAATTTCACATCGTTTAAAATCCTTAGGAATGATTGAAAAACAAGGAAATTGGGTTCCATATGAACTAAAGCCGAGAGACGTTGAACGCCGATTATGCATGAGTGAAATGCTGCTTGCCAGGAATAAAAAAAAGAGTTTTTTGCATCGTATAGTCACTGGTGACGAAAAATGGATTCACTACGATAATCCAAAGAAGAGAAAGTCATGGGTTAAGCCCGGCGAACCATCAACATCGACAGCTAAGCCGAATATTCATGGAAAAAAACTCATGCTGTGTATTTGGTGGGATCAGCTTGGTGTCGTGTATTATGAATTGCTGAAACCAAGCGAAACCATTACTGGAGCTCTCTACCGAACACAATTGATGAGATTGAGTCGGGCACTTAAGGAAAAACGCACCCATTACTACTCCAGACACGACAAAATTATTCTTTTACACGATAATGCTCGTCCACATGTTGCGGCGCCGGTAAAAACATACTTGGAAACACTCAACTGGGAAGTTTTACCCCACCCGCCGTATTCACCAGACTTAGCCCCTTCTGATTATCACCTGTTCCGGTCGATGGCACATGGTCTGTCTGAGCAGCGCTTCACATCATATGAAGACACCAAAAATTGGCTAGATTTGTGGATAGCGTCAAAAGATGAAGAGTTTTTTCGACGGGGTATCCGAATGTTGCCAGAAAGATGGGGAAAAGTAGTGGCAAATGATGGAAAATACTTTGAATAAAACGTAATGTACTTTTCCTTTACAATAAATTCCTAATTTTTTATAAAAAACCGCGGAAACTTATTTGTACACCTAATATATACAAACACTGCAGACTATGTAAACATCTGGTTGACAAACTTAGGGGAAACCCTTCCATGCAATGGAAAAGCATGTATAAAAAATTGTGACCAGAACAATGCTCTGCGTTG
The DNA here is from genome assembly GCA_018340375.1 of Gonatopus flavifemur. NCBI lineage: Eukaryota > Metazoa > Arthropoda > Insecta > Hymenoptera > Dryinidae > Gonatopus > Gonatopus flavifemur. Next base: position 26,660,034 of record JAFFJZ010000002.1, read on the forward strand.
TTTCGCTACCTAGCTATGCAACACGAATCTATGCTCTTCTCAAGTCTATATAGAAAAAACCTTAGCCTACGTGCACTTTCAGAAATGATCATGGCTACTAGAATATAAAATAACTTTTGATTAATACAATTATCATTGGAAATTCACTATATACTCATATCTTCTATCCTGACCAACTATAACATAATGATGTTTACATTCATTAGTTGAATAAAAATCATATAATCATCGATTAGCCTATTTTAAAAGATGTTTTAAACAAATATTTCCTTCTATCACTTCACAAACAACATTGGAAAAACAGCAGATTCTTTACAAATACAACGATAGTTTTTTACTCATCACACGAGTAATGAATTATCATATCACTGTCGAATAATAATATCCATAAACTACATTTAAACATTGATTTGAACTCTTGCACAATACTATTGATAAATAATCAATCTTGCAAATGATGTTTCAATGTAGTTATTCCATAAGAATTCTGGCTTCCAAATCGTTGTTTGAGAAGTGTAATTCATATGACATTCAAATTGCATGACCATTTGTTATTATAAATGATAAGACTTAATTAGGCTATACACACCTTATTAATCATCATTTTATGAACTTTAGAGATATTGTTAAGCCTAAAATTCATTAAAAATCATAAAAAACCTCAGAAAATATCTAACCATAAGAAAATACGTATAGAAAAAACTCTTGAGACCATAGAAAGAAAGAAAACATTGTCTCTTCTCTTTCAAGCAATAGTCCCCACTCAAAGGTCAGCTTCCAAAAGAGTATATAAAGCCCAAGGAAATGCCCTTTGACACCTCACTAGTTTTTCCAAACTTCAACATACTGCATCACATTGAACCTTAAACTTTTATTCCAAATTTCTACTACAAACTCTAAATTCCGACGACAAACTCCAATTCAACAGTAAGTATATATATAATTTTTCTCTATTTGAATCACTTCTGGAATCAAGATAGAGATACTCTTCTAACTAATATTTCCTTCTAATATCTATGTTTTGGGTCACTTGAGGAACCAGAACATTAGATATATTCTAATTTCATATCTAATATCTTCTTCCAATATCTATGTTTTGGGTCACTTGTGGAACCAGAACATCAGATGTTTTTTTTTTATTAAATGACACTTGTGGTCATAAGTTAGAACACTTGTGGTTCATTATGATGATAGCACTTGCAGCTATCATTTCAAATAAACTCATATTGAATTTGAATAATTCGAAAATTTGCACTTATGCCATAGGTTTCATTTCAACAATATAAATTTGCCCCCCATCAATCCATTTTATATAATCTTCCAATTTGGAATTGATTATATAGAAATTTAAGTTTTTTTCTCTCTTTCCATTTCCAGTGACTCGAGACATCCAGTCAATTATCAAAGACTTACGCGAAACAAAAAGGCACGTCGTTAATAAGCAAACATTGAAGAATACATATGGGGATGGATTAGATAAAAAAGCTACACGTAGGACGCGCAATAAAATAATTAAGGAAACGAGAAAATATACAGAATTTCTCAAAGAGTATAACGAAGCTATAAAATTAGTACCCAAAGGAAGGATAAATTTTAAACTTAAAGATAATAATAGGAACAAACCTAACTTACCACGTAGGCGTGATGTATGTATTAAAACTAACCAGGAATATTTCAAATGTATAGTATGTAAGGATTTCGTTCACAAATATGCTAAGTTTCCTTTAGATATCATTAGTAAAATTAAGTTTACCAAAGAAGAGAATGAGAGAGTTATATGCATGAGGTTATTTGGGGACCACCCAGGAAATTTGTAATGTATTTTTAATCATATTTTATAATAAATTGATTTGTTTATTTTTCACCTGATTTAAATCAGATTGTCTCACTTTCTCATTTCTCCCGGTCCATCAAATATCTATGAATCAAGATCAGTAATGAAATTCACCTATGAATTTCAATTCTGATCTATGTCGAAGAAAGGCATCTTCGTAGGAGGTTCCTGGACGTTCCACCTGGAAATAGGAATCCTAGCTGAAATTTCGTGACAGAGCACACATACTGTCAAACATTACCGTGATGATTCCACACGAAAATGTTATATTGATGAGGAATTCATTAATTCAATTAATCGGGCAATTTGAGTTGAAGATTCCAGATTCTGTTCAAAAATTTCCAATACTACGATGGGGTAGCTATTCGAGGTCATCCAATAAACGACAATGTTATCAAAATTCTTCTCCAGCTCTCTCTGAGTTTTCCACAGAATTTGATGGAAAATTCCTGAAGAATCCATAAGAATCGATGAGAAGTTTCTCAATAAAACTCTCAATGTTCATTTGAAATAGAATAAAAATGGAAAATGAACCAGGAAGTCTTATGTTCATTCATCAGCATAGTATTATTTTTTCAAGTGTGTCATAGTGTTCAAAAGGCAATACGCTATTCCAGCGCAGTCATAGAATGAGAATGTTGAAACGGAAGTAAGTTAACCACCGAGTGTACATAGTAGAAAGTAGCAACACACGTTGGCCAGTACAGTTGCATGCAACACAAGAATGTTTTGAGAACAATTCGAGGTTTCAGAAATGGTCCTTTTATAATTTTCTCTTCCGGTCATGATATCACTCAGATTTATCTGAATTTGATCTTGTTTCAATTGCTTACTACAATCTAATGAATCTCCAAATTTGAAATTCACCTTGAAAGCAAGAAGGAAATTCCTTGTGGAGAGAAAAGAAGCTGACGATAAGATATTGTTGTTTATGTGTATTGATTGATTGTCAACAAGGTCGACTACCGAGTTGGATTGAATCAGGTTAAACGTCAAATGACTAATGAATTGTACAGAGAAGTTTCATAAACATCAACATAAATATCACTTTGAACGCACATTCATTCTGCTCATCTCCGCGTTTCGATTTATCGTTTCTGTGCTTGAGTTTGATATGAAACGCATGCAAAATTTATATTAAAAAATTGTGTAATCCCAAAATTTCCTATAATTCAGAAAAAATTGTCCTCGAAACATCGACTTTAGCGTTAACGCCGTTTGGAAGAATGGGAAAAGATTTATTAATTCATCGAAACACAGAAGCTAGAACTTCTCGAATTCACAGAGCGTGTTTTACTGAGAATTCCTGATGGAGATCGATAGAAATTAGTTTCAAAATTATTGTGACTTATGATTGGATTCATTTGAATTTCATGAATCTTTTTAGTGAGATTTTTCATGATTCCATTCAAATTCGCATTAATGCTACTTATGAAATCCTCTTAGTAATGGATATGTTGCTGATAAAAAATAAGTAGTAACGGAAATGTATGGACTGGCAGTTCATTGGAAAATTTCTGTGCATTCATTTCAGAATAATGCGGGTCTCATAAAATTCTCACCCTGATATTACAATTTTTCCTATTCCACACATTCTGAAATGTTTACATTGAGAGATGATTAAAAATTAGGAAAATCTTATGATAAATCGGGAATATCGATTCGTTTCCTTTCTAAAAGGGTTCATTGAGATAATTCTGTTTGTAACTGGGAAGAGGATCACATATATGCTTGAAGAAAATTCAGATATTTGTTAAATCAATAGGAACTGTAGTATGGTGAAGTTTATAATCTTCTGAACAGTTGCCATATTTTGAAAAGTTCGGAAGTCAGCCATTAACATGATCAGGGTAGAAACGGAGCATTGATCTTGAATGATTATTCTAAATGTATACTTTAGTAACAAAATATAATTTAGAATAATATTATTGATTATCCATGCCGTTTATTTTGTTTTATTGTTTGCCCTAGTTAAAGAATCCCATTGAATCGATCGATTCTGCATTAGAATCAATGAGAATCAATAATCCGTTCAATGAGATGCTTCAACCAGGTTGAGCAATTAATTTTTGGACTCCAGTCGATGAAAATTCATGTTTATGAGCGTTTGAATTGTATAATACTGAATATACTGCAGTTTCAGCCACTTTTTTACGAGTACCTCATTTTTGATGAGGTGTGAGCGTCATTTTTAATCGATTCTTATGGTAGAAATTTTCGCTAGTGAATAATGAGGCACTCACGAGTTTATCTGTTCTACTCATGAAGCACTAGTGAGGAAAACTCACAAGGCACTCACTAAAATGTAACACTCAAACCAACTATTAACTTATAATCTAACGAGGAACTTATTAGAAACTAACATGGTACTTGTGAGAATAATTAGGGTAAAAATAAAAACTTATTATTGAATTTATAATTGATTCAGATATATGTTCTTAGTTTGTACAAATTTGTATCAACTCAGAGAATTTTTTAATTCGAAAATTTTGTTTTGCGGTAGTAACATTGTTTTCTTGCATCAAAAGAACACTGTCTGGAAAGAATTCTATTTTCAGAATAAAGAAACATGTTTTCAATTTGATTAATTATTTTTTTCAATGTACATGGATTAAACATTTTTTCACCAGTCATCCAGAAAAATTAATTAATCCAAATATGAATCTAATAAATATTTGGCGAATCTAATGAATGATATTGATCTAATAAATAAAACTGCTTGTTAATGATCTTAGTTAATAATGTATAAATCTAATATTAATAATGTTTGGATTGACCTTTTAAGAAATTCACAAGTTTTATCCAAACACCACTAGTCAGATAAGATTTACAAGTGATTCATTAGTCGCTCACTAATTTCATTCTAATAAGTTTTTCCCTGCGAATAACTCATGAGTCATGAGGAAGAACTTATGATATTCCTACTAGGGGTGTTAGCGTTTCGGATGGGCCAAATTAACAGATTTCCAAGAGCCATCTATAGGTGAAGATTGGAGGTTCTTTGTAGAAAAATTGGTGACGCGACTTCATTTATATTCTACTTGGCTCTAGTTCTTGATATGAGATCTGTGATTTTCTAAATTTTCTTAAGATGGTCATAGCGGAAGATTGAAATTTCATGATTATGCTCAACAATGCTCAAGAATATGCTGTGAACCTGCAATTCTAGCTTCACTTCACGAGCATTTCAATTACATACGCAGCAATTCTCCAGCTACTTCGCGTGAATTTGAAATCAGAATGAGAGCAACAGTTGCACGGTGACTTTTGTTCTAGAAGAAGCGAAGCTTTTTATTGGCATAGTAATCATACATGCAGATGCTATAGTAACCGACACATTCTCATTCATGTGTTATTCAATGCATAGTTATCCGTGATGATTGATTTTTTCTTCGTTTTATTTTCTTAAACTCTCGCGAAGCAATATTTAATCCAACAAAATTCTTATGAAGCATATGAAAAACTTAGATCAGCGAATTCCGATCTCATCTAAAAATATTGATGAAACATTCCCAATCATTCCTATCACTCGAACCAATTCCGGATCATATACCACATAGCGTTAGAAAGGATCCATATTCATCCAAAATGAATAAGAGAAAGTAAAAATACATTCGGATGACTTTTCAATTTCTATAATCAGACCGCTTGAAAAAACATATTTTCATTTATGTACGTGCATTTCCTCTACGAAGCAGAGATAAGATTCTACGCAATATGATTTAATACTTTAAGTGTTTTTTCTTTGAAATGATCATCATAACATTGTTCATTGTGAATGATAATATTGATCTTTATTCCAACCTGCGCAACTTCGTATCTCCCTTTTGCAATTCTCACTTTCTCCCTCTTCTATATTGGTACTCTCATGCGTATGAGGGGGATAAAATTTATGATGTTGAAAGTTTTTGATACTGATAACCCGAGCGAAGAATAATGATCTGGTAAATATCATAATACATCGGCATGTCCTTGTCATCCAATCACGTATAAGTAAAAGAAATTATATCAAAACGTCACAGAACGAAATCCCTCTGTTTATTGAAGACGGTATGGATTAAAATAGCACGATGTATGATTAACATTCAGATAAACAAAATTCAAATATTTAACAAACAGAGAATAAATGCATATTATGTCTCCACTGGGAAGAGATAACCTTTCTCAACTTCTTCAGTCTTGAAATCCAAAAATAATATTGTTTTTCTTATGTTACAATGTGACTCTTTATCATTCCTTTGCCTTTTTCATCTCAATTGAATGTGCGAATGATTATAATTTGAAAACTTCAAATGCATTCCATTTCAAATTGGAGGACAGCTCTCGAGTCTTCCACTGCCATCAGAAAATTTTTAATGTATGTTTCTTCACTGACGTATATTATAAATTTAAAAAAAAAAGAGGTAGAAATTACGCAGAAGTGAGTAGGAGGTGGAAGTGATGTTATACGATTAGAAAATCTTCTTTGATTGAGAGGAACGTTCTTTCGTTTTTTGAAAAGTAATGAATGAATTATGAGAGAGATATCTGGATTCTCCCTGGTTGAAAAATCTCATGGACCCGATTGATTCTTATTGATTCCGATGCAGAGACCCATCATTCAAACTTCCAACCCATTTGTTTCATTCTTCTTATGGATTTGAATTGGGTTTTTGCATCGGAATCATTCGGTTCAATGGGAATTCAACGGGATTTTTTAACCAGAGCTCATAAATTAATTTGAAAGAAGAATGATTACTTTCTGAATGCGGGTCATGGATTATTTCGAATAAAAGGATAAAAGTGCACAATCGTTAAAGTGGGATTCCTCCAAAGTGTGTATGTATGTATGTTCTGTGTAGTGCGAAAATGACGTCCACCAAGCGTGAGAAAAATGTCTATCAAAGTAAGGGAAATGCCTCAACAGCGCGATCCGCATCAATTGACTATTTCCGGTGGAACGTATACGATGAGTAAAAATCTGAACACGCTTTCATTCCTATGCTGTATGAATGTTCTAGAAACTCAATTGAAATCACTTTGTTGTACAAAGGTTTTGCGCAAGCTTCTCACAGATAGCATAACGTGCCACCGGAACGTTCAAGGAAAGTTTATAGAACGTAGGGGAGGTTTCCTGAAAGTTTAGAAAACGTCTCAGAGAAGTATTCCGCTGTTAGGATCTGCCCATTCTGGATTCGATCACCCTTGATGCACACTTCAAAGCGCCAAATGATGGTTTCCATAGTTTTTATATTCTCTTAATTGACTTCGCAAGCGCTTTTCCTAGACTATTAGTCGCACGCTTCGTCTTCACTGAGGTTAATACTTTCTGATTATTACTCTATCCTTGTCGAGAGTGATATTTCAATACATTGTGCAGTAATTTTTGGAAATTTTTCATTCCTTTGAAAAGTACACTGTAAAACATTTCCATGAGAAACTTCACATAAATGTACGAGAGTAATTAACACATACATGCGTCAGGAATTTTCCGTATCTTACCGAAAATTTGCTGGAAAATGATAGTAAAAATCCCATTGTTTATGGGAAATTTCATATAAATTTATAGGAAATTGATTTCCTATCGCATCATTGGAATTTTCCGGTTTCCACGTATAGAAAAATTCCGATCATTTTTTACAGTGTAATTCTCAAAATATTTCTGTTTTCCTATTAAATTGATACTAAGGTTATTTGAATATGCTATCACAAAACGATGTTCTCCGTGTTTTTTTTTTGTAAATAATAACGAATAGAATGAACGGTAAATGGATATATCTTTTGAGCCGCATTTAATGTCACACTGTGAAAAATATTCGGGATTTTCCCATACCTATGCAAAGGAAATTTCCTATACTTGTATGGGAAAAGCGAATTCCCATACACGTATAAGAATTTTCACATAAAAGTATATTGAAATTGCTGTTTTTATAGGATTTTCACAGTAAATTTATAAGATTTTTCCCAAAATTTACGGAAAATTCTCTATCCATGTATGTGTTCATTACTTCCATAAAAATTTTTTACAGCGCAGTTTTCTATATAAGTGATGTATTGCGAAGATAAACTTATATTCCTTTACCTCCGCATTACTCCAAAATAAACTTATATAAGATATTTTATATAAGATGATTATATGCGTCATGTGTATTATATCGATCATCGGAATATAACGTATACGAATGTGAATTTTACAACACAATAGACACGGTGAAGTAAATTTGGTACGTCTGAAATAATTACAATGTCAGTTCCAGAGGAGAGAAATGGCTTGAAATGAAGAACATGGTAGAATTTGTGTAGAGTATTGCAGGGGAGTTGGCTATTCTGTACCACTCTTGTATAATTCTGACTGGAAGAATCAATAATTCCTGTGTCAGTAAACTTCTGAAATTCCGAAAAATTGTGCATACATTGCGTACAGTGTAAATAATTTTCTACATAAAGGAATTATGATTGAATGGAATAAGAATAATTATGGTATATTTTGCATTTACGTTTACATTTTTAGATTCATCTCAATATATAATATATCTAGGTATGTGAATAAGTATCATCGTTCTCCAAGGAAAGCGGAATCTTTTGCATAAAATCCAAACGGATCGCAATATGATCACTTAACTCTTATTTATAAGGTTCCATGACAATCAGAATGAATGGTAATCAATCCTATGTACTCGCATTCATGTCATTTCATGTTGTTTCTATTTTGATCAATTTACAAGACTTCATTGATGAATTTTAGTGGACATACTATTGAACTAATGGATAGAGAAATCATTCCACTACCTTTTTCACGTGATCAAATCAAATTGTGTATGAACAATATATAGTTTCATATACTTCAAATCATAGGAAAATAATGGTCATTTCAAAAAATTCCAGCAATTTTTATGAACAGCAATTCTAATGATTGGATTTTCTATTTCAATCTACAACGCAAATCTCATTTGAAAAATAGAATATAAAATTACGTGGATAGCCGCAATGATTCAAGTAGTTTCATTAAAAGAATGATCTTTTGCGGTATATTTGCGTCGCAACTACTGGCGCCTATTGATCCATTCGTTGACCTTTAATCCATAAATTGCAATTAATGACAGACTATGACAATGTTTTCATTCGATGTATCTCAACACGAACTGTATGCTATAATGTTCGTGATGTATATACAAGGAATAGATACAATGAGGCGACGAGGAACTGTATATACTGCATGTGTTGCATTCAAACCACTGATTACATAAATATATCGTTAGGTGCTTTCCTGTAATTATTGAGGATGAAAGTGAAATATTCAATACCAGTATACGTATAATAATAGTATAACGAAGAATATCGAAATCTTTTCACACCATAAATATTACACAAGAATTTTACATGAAAAAATCATTACGCTAGAAAGATCTGGCTGTTACGGATGAACTCTGCATCTTTGACGTAATACCCGGCTAGGTTTTCATTTTCCGAACCTGGTGGATTGATGTCCATTTTGCTTGGGTTTCGACAAAAATGATCATACTTGATTACCATTAAAACTGTTAAGTTCAAGGATTCTTCTTTCAATGGAAGGAAATTTCCCTTTCGAAACGAAAGAGATCGGAAGGATCTTTCAGAAGTTAGTTTTATGGACGGGACACACGGAAAAAAATAATTCGCTGTGGCAGCTAAAAATTAGCTGCCATAGCTAATTTTCGTGGTTGATATTTGGATAGCGAAAAGAATAGCTATGATAGTGATTTTTCTTTGCAATCAGTGTTTCGCTGTACTAGCTTGAAAGAATCGCTGAAAGAACAACCAACCGAGTGGAAAAAAATTCATTGGACAGGGCAGTGTAACATCGACGTTACATTCTCAAACTTTTTTATCTATATATATATATATATATTAGGTGTACAAATAAGTTTCCGCGGTTTGTCAAAAGATGGCCCCACCAGAAGGTTATGGAGAAATTGTCAGATGTAAAACGTAATATCCCAAGTTTAGTCATCTGGCAACACCATAACCTTAAAGTACTAGTGATTCCGTATCAGCATCACGTAATTTTTTTCGTGCAAAAATGTCAAGTTTTATTCCGAATAAGCATCATTTGCGGGAACTTTTGATTTACTTCTTTAATGTGAAAAAATCTGCAGCTGAGGCGCATCGATTGCTTCTAGAAGCATATGGTGAAGCTGCTTTAAGTGAGAGAAGTTGTCAGGAATGGTTTCAAAAGTTTAAGAACGGTGAGTTTGACGTTAAAGACAAAGAACGCAGTGGAAGGCCGAAAGTGTACGAAGACACGGAATTAGAAGTACTATTGGAGGAAGATTCGTCCCAAACGCAAAAAGAACTTGCACTTACTCTACAAGTGACTCAACAAGCAATTTCACATCGTTTAAAATCCTTAGGAATGATTCAAAAACAAGGAAATTGGGTTCCATATGAACTAAAGCCGAGAGACGTTGAACGCCGATTATGCATGAGTGAAATGCTGCTTGCCAGGAATAAAAAAAAGAGTTTTTTGCATCGTATAGTCACTGGTGACGAAAAATGGATTCACTACGATAATCCAAAGAAGAGAAAGTCATGGGTTAAGCCCGGCGAACCATCAACATCGACAGCTAAGCCGAATATTCATGGAAAAAAACTCATGCTGTGTATTTGGTGGGATCAGCTTGGTGTCGTGTATTATGAATTGCTGAAACCAAGCGAAACCATTACTGGAGCTCTCTACCGAACACAATTGATGAGATTGAGTCGGGCACTTAAGGAAAAACGCACCCATTACTACTCCAGACACGACAAAATTATTCTTTTACACGATAATGCTCGTCCACATGTTGCGGCGCCGGTAAAAACATACTTGGAAACACTCAACTGGGAAGTTTTACCCCACCCGCCGTATTCACCAGACTTAGCCCCTTCTGATTATCACCTGTTCCGGTCGATGGCACATGGTCTGTCTGAGCAGCGCTTCACATCATATGAAGACACCAAAAATTGGCTAGATTTGTGGATAGCGTCAAAAGATGAAGAGTTTTTTCGACGGGGTATCCGAATGTTGCCAGAAAGATGGGGAAAAGTAGTGGCAAATGATGGAAAATACTTTGAATAAAACGTAATGTACTTTTCCTTTACAATAAATTCCTAATTTTTTATAAAAAACCGCGGAAACTTATTTGTACACCTAATATATACATGTATATGTACGTATCTATTTAGATTCGACTACCAGCAACAATACTATACGGAGAGTAATACCCTGATTGTAGAATCTTACAGGGGAGCAGGTCTTTTCCGAAATGAATACTGTAATTCCAGTGGGAAACGTTTGGAAAAACATTGTTATTGGAAACATGCATCACTTACTGACGAGTTGGTACGTAGATTTGCTGTCGAAGCTATCTTCTTATTGAGTCGTGATTGACAATGATTGAAACGGGGCTTGACTAGAATTGGTGATGGATTCCCTAACAGCAAAGGTCGCAGTGCAACTTTTCCTTCATTGTCCCTGCACCAGTTTGTGTTTTATTGTGGGAGGATTGTTTGATCTCACGTGTCATAGCTCCATGTATCCAAACATCTTCGCAGCATCATGACAACAACTTTCAAGTTTGTTGCTTGTTGCTGCGCATTTGGCGACGCAACTTCCAAGCAAATTTCCAACAACGGTTGCTCCGTGGGAAGTTGTTGCGAATTTTCCTAGCACTTGGCTGTCTGGGCTGTTACTTAGAATTTTGTGAATGTGATCATCAGCAAGTGACTGCGGGGGTGAGTATTAAGGTGTCGTGCACGTCGTAGTTGAGACTTGAGAAATAAATATTAAAAGAGAAAAAAAAAATTGTAAGTGAACATCTGCTGAATACCGGGGTTTTTATATCGTAAAAATGTGTTAATTTTTGGCGATAGAGATCGTATCAGGTCACCCTTATCATGTTAAGAAGGACAGTAGCCCACGTGCATTCGAAAAAATCAAAATACTATTACCCTCATTACTTACTCATTTAAATTTAATAAAACGCGCTCTTTATCGAATAGCGGTTGCGGTACTGTCTGTCCGTGATAACACTCATTTAGATCGTAGGGTCTGTATGCTAGAGGATTGAGACGTTTATTATTATGCGTGTTTTTCATGAAAATATGCAACACGGTGGTACACTGAGAAAACAGATATCTTGAAAAATACCAGAATGTATGGATTTTTGGCGTTGGTCTGACCCGAGTCGAAATATTTACGTGAACGAACCTCTGAAAGTCCCATAATTTCTTGGACTTATATGAATAAATTATTGTATTTTTCTAGATACCTTTCTCTCCGTGTACTTCATTCGAAAAATATTTTACGATGTTCAAAGATGATTAGGACATTTAACTATGTAAGACAAAATAATACGGTGGGCACTGTAAAAAAATTCTTTCTGAATTTTGAGGAAATTGATTGAATTTTCAGAACACTTTCCGAAATTTAATATCCATTTCCCTTGAAATTCAGTAAAGTTTATCTGAAAATTCAGAAAAAAGTGGGTGTGAAAAATTACAGTCACATTTTCTGGATTTTCAGAAGGAATTTTTTTACAGTGGGTGTCGTTGGTTGTAATTGAAGTATTCATGAATAACGAAGAGGATTTGACGTTTCCCATATACACATGTTGTAATTTGAAACATTAATTAATGATCAGAATTTATTACATATCTATTGATTATGTATTTTATCACTTCTTATGATTATATATATATATATATTAGCAATGTCAGGAGTTCGCGAATTCAAGAAAATTCATTTGAAAAATATTTTATCCCCAGTGATGAACAATATTTTTTCTTCTCAAATCTTCTCTTCAATTCAATCCAACTATATATGATCTCAAAGGAAGATATTCCACTAACAACAGTGGTTCTGTTGGGTATAATTAAATAATTATATTTCAGGCTGTACTTAATGATACCTAATTAGGCGAGATTGAATGAAAAATATGAAATGATTAGATACGATGTGGTGTGATTATATATGGATAATTGTATCCGACAATTCGTTTGCAGGTGTCTAATGCGCATATCGAAGGAATGCGGAAAAAATCATTTCTCAGTCACATGATAGTATTTTGGCAAGCAAATCGATCTGAAGTAAGGAGATACCAGCGACGTGGCAGCAGCCAAATTGTTCATAACAAACTCAAGCGAACGCTTCAATTAAATCAAAATATCGCTCTGTATAGAACTTGTACTTGAATTAAAGAAGCGCTGTGCAGAGCGATATCTTGATTCAATTGAAGCGGTTGCCAGTAGTCTGTCATAAACAATTTGGCTGCTCCCACGCCGCTAGTATCACCTTAATACACATTCACTCTCTAAATTCCTTGGAGTGAGAATTCACTCTTGCCGAGTGAAAATACTGCAACTCCGAAAGAGTGAAAAATTGCACTCTTAAAGAGTGAATTTTCACTCTATAAGAGTGGAAATCAACTCTGGTGTTTGGAGTGAAAAACTCACTCTTAGGAAAAAGAGTGAATATTGACTCTTAAAGAGTGAAATTTCACTCTTCAAGAGTTGAGCTCCCACTCCGTTCTAGAGTTGCAGTATTTTGACTCTTTGAGGAGTGAATATTCACTCCAAAGAATTTAGAGAGCAATTCCTTTTGTTTCATCCTCCGTTTCTCTTGGAATACGAATACAATTCACGTCATGACTCAAGGCGTGAAAATAGTTTCCTGTAAGCATTGGAATCAATAGCAGATTTTCATTATTTCATTACAAAATGTGATAAATTTAGTATGTATTTTCAGTTGGTGCGGTTTACATTATACTATGTTTGTACACTGATTGTTTGATACTTTGAAGAGTATATTACGTATCATATGTATGGAAGTATATTTAAATGCCTGAATTGAATAGTTTGAATTTCAACAGATCCGATGCAGTTAAATTAGATGGGTTCAGAAGAAGAGATGATTTAGATTTATTGTTATTTGAGTTTATTGGTATCCAAGTACATTCATTTGAGCCTGAACTTTGATACAAATCCTTATTCATTGTTGAGTGCCGACGTACGTAGGTCGATTTATATGCAAATCTACGAATCTAAATCTGAGTAGATTTCTTCAGATTGAAGTGGATACAATTACCTTGGAATTGATTTCAATAGAGGGGTATAAAATACAAATGTACCATCTCTTCTCTTGGGGAAGAGAAAAGATGGTAAATTCTTTTAGATTTTCATAATTTCATTGTTTTTCTCATAACATACATTACACCAAAATTGAAGGGCGTGTGACGAACTCGTATTTTTTCAACATATATGTACATATGTTCATATATAAAAAATATATATAAATATATATATATTCATATCGAATATAATCTCTACTTATTTCACATTAATACATGTACTTTCATCATATAATTATTGATTGAACATTCTTTATAAAATCATTAATTAAACATTAAATGTAAGAAATATTAAGAAACTAAAAGAATTTTCAATCACAAATAAAAGATTGAAATTCATACGAATGAATATTCAGATTATATGTTTCGAGGTTCAACCCGTAATCTTGTACAAATATCATGGTAAGAGAAATGCACCGTAACTCCATAGATATCTATTTCACGTGATCGATGCAAGTTAGAACGTGTCCACCATAGAGTCGAAATGCGTCATGAGTTCACCAAGCGGACCTATTATCTATAATGTCAAAGTGCATTTGTCTAACTTGAGTAAAACACGTCCACCATATTGGAAAATTAGGGTATAAAAACCCATGCACGGGACCAGATGGTCAGTATTTTTCGAGTTCTTCACCTCTTCGAATCTCCCAGTTCAACTATTTTCAAGCTCAACAGTGTTCGCATGGTTTTCCAAGTGCCAATTCAATTTCAAAGTGTTAGTGAAATATTTCGTCCAAGTGTTCATCCTTTTTCCAAGTGAATATTCAAGTGCCAATTGTGTTTTGTGGATTCCTTCAGGATAAGTCTTACGAGTGAGTGAACCAACTTTGTGATGAAGTAAATTTGTTTCCATACATATATATATAGTCTTCTACACTCATCCCATCCGACTGAATTAAGTATCTCATGAAAATTGTCATTGGTGTCATGTTCATGAGGATTAGTTTGGTTGAGAAATGATTGATTTGCTCATGATTGCTTGTGGAAATCGCCATTGTTGTCAAGTCTACAAGTGATTATTCGAGTGTCAGAAACTATTCTTCAGGAAAATCGGCATTGCTGTCGAGTTTCTGAGGTTTAATTGAATACACTTTTACAGATTAATTAATTATCAAAACATTAGAAACCATCTGTCAAGAAAATCGTCATTGGTGTCGAATTCTTGGGAAGTGGTTGAAATTGTTTAGAGGAATGAAGGCTGTATAATTATTCGTCTTGAGAATCAGTGAAATTGAAATCCAAATCTCTGTCTTAAAATCATCTACTGAGGCAGTATAAACAAAATTACTTCAAAATAATTTGAAATCTAAAACAGCGGGCAAAATCTGGAGAAATATTAAAAGAGAAAGGAAGATTTTAGTTTCGCTTGAAAAACGGCTATTGAAAGAAAGTGAAAATTCAAAACCTGTTAGAGAACCGATTTCAATAACTAGATGCAGAATTTGTGAAATAACCACAGTGGAGTTTTTCAAGTGCAAACGTTGTATTAGTTTGATGGAAAAATACATTCAAATACATGGTGACGAATTAGAACGAATGAACTTAACTTACGAAGAATTAATGTGTATTTACATGAACAAATCGTTGATTTAGATTCCGTTTACAAGTAACTAAGTTCAACGTCAGATCTAGAGATTTTTAGAAAATTAATCTTTCTGAAAGAAAAGGTAAAATTTAACGAAAGACTTCCGACAGATAATAAATTGAGAAAGAATAAGTAAACGATCGTTCGTGAATCTTTAGAAAGGAATACTGTTAGAATAAATACACTTCAAAATTCCATTTTTTCCAAAATACAAGAAATAGAAGATTATCAAGTTCGACTAATCGAAGAATTCAATCATCTTAATAAATGTCAGAATTGTGAAGTAAATCAAACCGAATTTCATAATTGTACCGTCTGTATTGGTTTGATGAATAATTATGTTAAAATTTCCGATTCCGACTTGAAATTATTGAGTTTAACTGAAAATGAGCGTTTGTATATTGACTTGTTCAAATCTTTAGAATAATAAATACTGTATTTTATTATAAATCAGTGTCTTTATTGAACTTTCCTTTCTCAATTGCTCTGTTTCTCCCTGTCCTTGTCCATGACACAAAATAGGGGTACTTATATTTCAAGGTATTAATATCTAATATAAATTCTTTTCCTCTGTTATTGAAAGAAATATTCTTTGAATACCTCTGGACGTAACAGGTGTGAGAAAAATTGCGGGTTTCAAATGCGAATCCAGTAGTTCTATTATCTTTGGAACAATATTATACACGGAAAAAAATTCCCATATAAAAATTACATGAAAAGTCAGGTAACGATTACAGTGTGGATTTCATGTGAAATTCACTACACAATACTGTTGGATTTACATTGTTATTGAAAGTAATTCACAGCAACACTTCTCTCATTTACATGAAGCTGAAACTAGCAGGCGTGAAGTTAGCAGTCGAGTGTTTTAACTTTTGAATCCAAGTTATTGGAGCTTTGTTTATACCAGAATCCGATTGAGTAGCATCCTACCAAACGTTTCAGATCCTCAAATCCTTAATAAAAATTGTGTATAAA
Source organism: Gonatopus flavifemur (assembly GCA_018340375.1). Lineage (NCBI taxonomy): Eukaryota > Metazoa > Arthropoda > Insecta > Hymenoptera > Dryinidae > Gonatopus > Gonatopus flavifemur. Next base: position 26,676,556 of record JAFFJZ010000002.1, read on the forward strand.
GAGTTATGAAAAGCGACTGCTGGGTCTGTGGCTGCCAGTTCCAGTTTCATCTCATTTACTTTGGTAACAATGTAAATATAACATTGGTTCCAAAGGAAATTTTACTCCAATTGCATTCATGTGAGCAGTTTCGTTAAATTCACAGCAGCCAATGTCAAATTTACACAGGACTTTTTTCCGTGTATATCTAAAAAGCGAAAACAGAGTTAATTCAAGTAATGTGACATTATTCTCGTATTCGGTACATCATCATAACTTCGAATCAGTCTACGAACCTTGAAAATCAAAATGATTTTGACCAGTGTAATCAATCAAAATGTTCTTTTCTGAAGTTGAATTATATGTACTTCATGATTATTATTCCGCATTGAGTACCTTGTGTGCCATTTTATGCATGGAAGAAAGGAAATGAAGAAATTCACCACGTAGGATGACAACGCGTTGCTTCGAGTCTTTACATGGCAATTTTTACAGAATATATTGTCAAATAATTCACTTTATGGGACAAAAAAAGATTTTTCTCTTATGATGTGGATTATTTCACAATATATTGAGCAAAAATTCTCATTCAAAGGGTCGAAGCGATGTGTTGTCATTCTATACGGTGAATTTCTCCATTCTCTTTTTTCCGTGGGTAATTTTGAATTGACTAAAGATTATTATCCGTTGAAGTTCATTTTTACAATTGCTGACTCCCAGTAACAATCCAAAAGTGAAGAAAGTATTGAAAGTATTGAAATGAGTAGAGCGTGAAAATGTTCCTATTCTCTCAGAAACTACGCCTAGATCACTCTTTGTTACCCTTAGATGATTCTTAGTTTACGCTTTCGTCGCATTTCAACGCTGCATTTTTATCAGGGTGGAAAAAAGTCTTTACTTATGCATACCGAACGTTTCGAATGTTTTTTGAATATGAATAGAATAAATATACAGTTCGATATGCTCAACCGTATCAAAATATTCTATGTTCATGGGATATTCGGCACATCACTTCAGAATCGATAACCCAGGTGGAAAATTATGAATAATTTTGAAAAATTTTCTAGCAAAGTTACTTTGATCCGAGAGAATTCGTCTTGAATGTTTCGGGAGTGGATTCATAAAAATCATCCAACGATACAGTTTGAGAAATCTTTGTCTAGCGGATAAATTATGGATTGCTTTCAATTACCCCAAAAGGCTAAAAGGGTCGGATGGATGAGAAAGACTGAAAATTTCTTGTTTCCTTCAGAAATATTCTTACACAGCACCACAGTCCCAGAAGAATTCATACAGAATTTTTATTGAACTGATTGTGTTTTTTATGAATTCTTTGAGAATTCTTCTGGGACTGTGGTGCTGTGAGGGTTTCAATGTTTGAAGAACACACAGAGTTCCAGTGAACATTCAAATTGAATCTGCATAAATCAGACTGGAGTGTAGAGATGGGACTTCGAGAAAAGTGGCTGTTTTTTTTAAATAGAAAATACATTGAGTTTGTATAAATTCTTAAAAAACCTCAATAAAATCTTAATACACTTCCTATAAAAAAGAACTGTTACGAAGGTTTGTAGATTTTTCAGAATCAAAGCATCGGATCATGGGAGTTAGGAAATGGATAGTTGAAGATATGTGAGTTTTAATCCAATGTTTTCGTAGCATCATGTTCGAAGTTAACATGAAAACGATGATCAATTCTCTGAAGAGGAAATGATTCAAACTGAAGTATATAGGGTATTGAGATCTTTGCCAAGGAGAGCGACTGACTAGACTCTGTTCTGTTACAGACAAATTTAGGTAAGTTAACTTCCGCAGTGATCTGTCCCGGTAGAAACTCATCCGTGAATTCAATTGAATAGTGATCTCAAGTAACATACAATTCCTCGATTGATTGTTTCCATTCTTGTGTTTGGATCGTATGGGAAGGCCATCTCGTAACCTGTGAGAGAAGCTCCCCCGAGTGCGCATGCTCGACAAAATCAGGTTATCTATGCATCTTCCACGACAATTTCGTGCGTCCAATAAATATCCAAATTGATGGTCCGTTGAAAATTTATATTCCCTTGCAGAACTGAAATAGCAAAAATCATTGGAATTGATTCTTGCACAGAAAAAATAAAATTTGATTAAAAATATATTCATTGAAGATTTTTAACGAATTTTTATATATTGTTTTCAATTTTTAAACAATGAAATGTCAAAGATTTCAAAAAAATATTGCAACAAATCTGTATAATTGATTCCTGAAACATACACGGAAAAAAATATTGGTTGAAATAACTACACTGTAGAAAATAATCGGAATTTTTCCGTGCATATCCACTTATTCCCTTAAGAAAATTTACTCATTTTGGCCAAAACGCTTCATTTTCTTTACAAAGAATTGGAGCGAAAATGACGTGTTTCGGTGAGGATGACGTACATTTTTCCAAGGAATGGAAAATCAATTCCCGGTACATTTATATGAAATTTCCCATAAATTTATCTGGAAATTCCAAACTCTATGGGATTTTCTCCGACATTTCACAGTGTATTTCCGGACCAGTTTGGGAAATTTTCAACGCATGTAAGTGTTAATTACTTCACATGAATGTATAAGAATTTTTCCATATAAATTTTCTACAGTGTATTTAACTTGTAAGCGCATATGGACCCATTTTTTTCATTAAAATGACAAATTAACAGTGATGGGTACGTTACTCGTTACCGTTACTCATTATACATAAAATGTATATAATAAATATATAATTTATATAAAAAACTATATGTTATTATGTACATTTTATATATAATGAGTAACGATTAACGAGTAACGTACCCATCACTGCAAATTAATTCTTCGATTTAACGAATTTCAAATAATTTACTAAAAAAACATAGTTGAACTAAAATCAGAATCAACGAAAAAAATGGTTATTCTAACGCATCCAAATCGATCCATATGCGCTTACAAGTTGAATACTTTTTATCAAACGTTGTTGAACTTGTAATTTAGCTAGAAATTTACAAACCGTCAATTCGATATATGCAGATCTAATCTGAATATTTAATGAAGCTTTTGATTTTCCAAAATTCAATTCGTTGTCTCCAATCAAAATACACATCAAACTATACCGTTCAAGCTTGAATTGTTGTTGAATTGACACGAATTTTTAATTGAGTACAGAAAATATTGAAACACGAACAACTGCAGTGCATTCGGACTATGTTTAACCAGTATTTTTCATTATGAAAATTTGAGATTTAAACATTGTTATTTATCTCAAATTAGTTTTTCTCATATTCAATTACAAATTCGTTCCAATAAACGATTTGAACTTTGTTGATATCCAAAACTACACTAAAATTTACCAAGGAATTATATGAATTTGAGAATTAGAAAAATTAGAATTGAATGAATTTTTATCAAAGAATAAATCATATATTCAATACAAAAAATTATTCTACAGTTTTTGAGTAACATCCCAAGCAACACAGGAGGTTAAAAATGCTAAGAACGTGTTTGAAGAATCCTATGAACACGCTTAGAACTTGCAAATGAGACTGTTTCGAATAATTATGTGCTATGCACCTCCATAGAATATCTTGACGAATTTATATGTTCCTGAAGTTTGAATCGTTCGTCAACTGAAAATATCATTCAAAAGATAATATGAAGTGTACTGCAAAAATTGAAGTCTTCAACAGTCGAGTGTTTCGTTATTTGATTACCAATTAGTTTCAATAAACGATTCAAACTTCAGCAACATGAATTTATCTGAAATATTCCCATTTGCACATTCTTTTCACATTCACATTTGAGAAGTTCTTATGTTACTTGGGATATAAATGACAAAATCATTTCACATGGGAATCCAATGAAATTCATCGCATTCAAACAATAATTGTGATTCAGCTTATAGTAATAATGATTGTAAATGAATGAGTCATATATATTACTCGTTAATCTCGAGGTGTATGCAAAGAAATTAATGAATAATTCATCTTTTATGGTGTAATTCCAATACTCACGATGAGCGTATAGAGAATATTTCTTCGTATGATGTCATCCCAGGTAGAAATATTCTATTAAATCCTATTACGAAGTGTGGAATTTCTGATTAAATATCATTGAATTTCATTGAAACCTGTTCATTCTCCCATTCGTCAATGAGATTTTATAGATTATTTGTAACAGGGATGGGAAAATTTCAGATATGAATTTTTGTATTATATATGACGATGTAATTTTTTTTCAATGTTAAATCTTCAATGCGCAGACAGGAAGAGGGAAGACTCAATCCTAATGCAAAATTATATCTCCCTGTTGAAAAGATCTCGTGAATTCTAATGAATTCTAGTTATTTCTAGGACAGAAACCGCATGAAATCTAGTACACACACTTGATTTTATACGGTTTTATGAGATTTTGCAAATCGTTCTAATCGAATTTCCTAAAGTTCTCATATAATTTTTGCATTGTTATATGAAATCATTTAAAACCCATAAGTCCTAGGACAGAAACCGCATATAGACTGATAAAAACTTGTTGAAATTCATATAAACTAATTTATATATAAGAATGTATGGGACTCTTTTCAACAGGGCTACTATCCTCCCAAGTTGTAATAAAAATGAATATAATTCAAACGAATTCTAATTTTCATTTGCACATCTAGAAATGTAATTTCAAAAACACTTTTCGAATGCATTTGAAATTCAAATTCATCCTCGTTGTTTATAATTTCGAGTAAATGTAATTGCTATAATAACGACTTGAATCCGAATAAAGAGTCAGTTCAACATGCAACACGTAAATCGATAAAGCAAATACTTGGCTCATCGATCGATGATGTGAATTCCAAATGATGTATCGGCTGTCAAAAATGATTCTGAATCTAGGATTCATGTAATAGTTTGGGAAATAAATGAAGGTATTGTGGAAATGAATTTTTTCTCATCAGTTCAATTCTGGTATTTAAAAATGCGTAACATAATTTCATATTCAATTTTATTGACAATTCATAGAGAAAGTTTTCTTGTTCAAGTTCTTCCAAACGTTTAGTATTCAACATTATCTTACCGATCCCGGTTTTGCTACGACTCTTTTACTGGCTTCGAGATGGTGCTAGGATCGGATTCCTCAATTCTATCTATAGGTTGTTCATTAATGTATGTGTAAGGAGAATACGAAAGAAACATGCGTAAAACACTGGTTGTGTCTGCCTCTTCCATTTCTAAAAGACATAGTCTACAGCGTTACTTCTCATGCGATATCATGCTCCTGCATGGGTGTGAGTGAGTACAACGTTGAACGTCGGAGAGAGTATTGACCGTCTCACGACAGCACAGTGGAAATTTCCACTGCCCTACCCCAAGTTCCCCCAGTAACTGACGATACACATATACAGGCTCAGAGATCGCATTTATTGCTCACATTCGCATTAGTTTCTCACACGAACTCCTTCAACTCAGAGTATCTTCACATCGTAATGTATTAGATTGTGTTAGAACCACCATATTACTTTTGGGACAATTTTAGATTGATAAGCTATGTATTCTGAATTTAGTTGGCCCTAACACACTTACATGAGACGGCGGTCGACCCACGTAATATAAGAAATACTGGCAAAGCCATGAACCTCCTTGCACAGAAGGCTGCCGGTGCATCGATTGATGTGCAGTACCTAACTATAAAGCTTCCCACGGAATGTAGGAAGGAAAGTACGTAAATAGATTGCGTGGATCTCTCATCAAATATTTCCTAATTCAGCGTTGCGAAAAATGACAAATTGAGTCACCTGACACGATGAGAAGGATCATATCCATTCGTGAAAATATTTTATGGAATCAAGGACAACGATATTTTCCGATATCTGTTTTATTCATGTATCAAATTAAAGGAAGTACAAAATTCATTTATGGCGATACAATAATCGTTTCAGACTGTTACGAATTCATTTGATGTCTTCTTTGTGGGGAAAAAACTCCCCTACCGGTGAAGAGCCGTTACTGGCGGCCCTTCGAAACGTCGGCAATCGTGTTTGCTGAGGCTTGCCACTTGCTGTTCATGCATTATCATCATATGACGTTATAACATACGGGAAAAATAATTTAGCTACAGCAGCGGAATAGCTACCACGGACACGAATAGCCATTAAATTAGCTCTTGCAGCTTAATTCCAGTTATGACAGCGACAAAATTTGCCCTAATAGCTAATTTATTTCCTGTATTAGCTAAAATTGAGCTGCAGGAACTAATTTATTGGCTATCCGAGTCCGTACTAACTACTTCCCTGCCGCAGCTGAATTATTTTTGCCACGCAATAATTCTCCTAGCAGAGAATTGTAGTGGAGTCAGGGGTAAAACAAACTCTTCAAAACTCCTCATTATTAATGAAAATGAATACGGATCGAAGAAATAAGGCGACCGTTCATGTTGAAAGCTTATCTCTACTTCAACTTGAAGTCGAAGACAGCAATAAGTATAACTAAAATCAATAGCAGCTAGTGTCACATTACTTCTGAACTTTGTATACTGTATTTATTGATGTGAGGAGTTTGATATTTTATGCCACTTTTAATCCATATAATTTTAACCCTCTTCTTAGTTCGTTATAATTCTGATGTGTAATTCATACCTTTTATTTGCCGAACGAAATTCGGTTGAACCCTCTTGGTTTCAGAAAATTCAAGGCTTGGAACTGAAAGGAATATTCGGCTCCTGCAGGTAAAACCCAGGATAAACAGTTTGCTGTTAATCTTCCGATTACCCACTGTTCGTCATTGCATCCATAGGGAACCATAGGAAGCTTGCTGCTCGCTGTTTTCTGCCTGGCTGCAAAAGTCCAATTCTAAAAATGAATTGAACATTTTCGTCTTCACCACATATCAATGCCTGTAAGCAGGGAAATCGTTGAGTGCAACCATGTACATCAAAGACCTATCTGTAAAACAAAAATCAGAGCAGGTAACAAGAAAAGATGAAAGAAAATAATCAGGCTGAAGATCCCTTCGATTGGTAGTCCCACACTGCGAGATGACATCTGAAGTTCAAGAAGATTACAAATTCTTTGCCATCATAGTCAGCATTCCTCAAGCTGAAGTATTTCTACATGAAATTAACTGATACCTGGAATGGCTTCCACGGACGACCTCAAGTGACAGCTGCTCTTAGTAATTTCCAAGTAATCACCAAGCCGATATCTCGCAGAGTTTATCTTTGTGGGTTGAATTTGAAGCAATCTACTCTAAGGAGTGCGTAGAATTGTCCGAGCGATGCCAGGCGCGCAGCGAAATGGCCATGTCCAGTGTGCACCTCTGGAAAATTATGGCTAACTCGAACCTACCATGCAGCAAGCCTCTTGCAAACATTCCTCAAGAAAGGAAAAGCAAGGTGTCACTTTGTCGAAGGTTCCACGTGAGTCTGAAACTCATCCACCCTTTATTCAACTGATGGTCTCGTGCACGGAGAAAATCCTACACTAGTGGCAACTGTAGCCCACACGACTGGCTCGTGTGATGCAAAAAAATCATTTCAACATGGTTACTGTGGTAACACGAATCAGTCGTGTCTTCACAATAGAGAATAGTGCAGAAAAATGACTCTCTAGTGTGGAGACACGACTGATTCGTGTAGCCACAGTAACCAGTAGTGTTGAAATGATTTTTTTGCATAACACGTGCCTGTCGTGTGGGCTACAGTAATCACTAGTGTAGAATTTTCTCCGTGTGAGCACCAGCGACTTCCACAGATCCACTGCACGTGAATTTTCGCTGTAATAGATCTTACAAAGCGTGATCTCCATTTCTCCCCCGCAGTTTTACCTTATTTGTGAAACTAGTATCCGACCTTGTCATTTATGACCTGACAACCGCTGTCAAAATGTATCCTGAAGTGCTTCATTTCATAATAAACTTCATCGTAAATCTGTCCCTTGGTTACATAGTACTATAGCTAATCGAACTCTGAATTTCTCTAAGTATTGAAGATTAAAAAATATGTGACGATCGATTACTGAAAAGAACGGGACGATTGAAAGACAATAGTACCCCAGTTGCTTCAAATCAAGGTTTGTTCTTGGCAAAAGTTTGGATTTTTTGTCAATCGAGTTAATACACGCATGAAGTTAATTATTATCATGGTGCATTCACAAACCATGTGTCAGAAAAATTCCGCCACATTTAATTATTCTTCACTAATATAAGAATTATGATTAGGACTTTATCGATTATTCCACAGCTTATCTTGATCCCACGTGAAAATAATTGAGTACAAAATATGAATGAATTATGCATGAAATATATAAACCCATATTGATCCATTTTCATACTAGAATTTTTTATAATGTTCTGAAAGGAAGAGGAAATGCGGGCCGATACTGACTCAGTACTATTGCCAGAGTTGCGTGCACTGGCGGATTTAAAGTTCCCAAAGTTACCAAAGCTGGCAAGGAATCAAAATGATATTATCATTTCACATGAGGGCCGGTATAACATTTACAATCGTATTACAAGTACTGCTGATTCACGTGCGCGCACTAGGAAAGAACCTTGACGTCCCAACTTTGTCTGAGCAATCTTGATTGAATATTGGCCCAAGACTGTCTGTTAATGCAAAGCAATGCTATTTGAAATTTGTCAAGCAGTTAGTGCCAGTTGGGAAGAAAGTAATGAACCTGGATAGAAATAATTGTTTTTTGTCGAAGTCTCGCAAATACAACCTTGTCATTACCAGACCCTTTCTTAACTCCTGAAAATTCCTAAATGGATCGGGTGAATGTTGTTCACGCGAGACATGCGATTTGCTTGAGAGAAATCTTAGGAAACACCCAGAATTGCATACTCGTTCCTTTTTCACGCCGAACACATGTCCAGAATATGAATAGAATTAAATTAATCGGAATACCCTGCTTAAAAAATCCGATTTGAACTTATTAACTCGTCAATCAGTATGAATCAGATTTTTGTCCAGGAATTTTCTTACTCAATAAGACATAATCAGGAAATTCGGATTATACTCGAATTTACTGATTTTATCGCATTGAGTAGAAATTTTCTATTCAAACCGATTATATTTGAATGGGATCAAATAGGAGGATTCCCGGACAAAAATTTGATTCAAACTGATTGACGAGTCAATAAGTTCAAATCGGATTTTTTAAGCAGGGTAGTGATGATCTATGATGCTTGGAAACACACAAGAATTGTGTATATGAATTAGAAGTTATTCATACAACTTTATTCTTCGTATAGATCTTGACAATGTTTATCCCTCTACAAAATCTACACGTATATCGCCCTTATTCGGATGAAGTGGATCTTGAACAATGCGTAGATATTGCTCCACTACGTTATTGATTTTCTCTTGCACTGTGTAAAGAATATTGTATTACGACGAGGTATAACATGTAATGCGCCATATGGATTTTCATTTGATTTTTCCGCGTTGAATGAACCGTTTCAAACGCAAATGGATCCGTCTATCATCATTTTGTTTGAGTCATTGAGATTTATGAAAAGGTTTTCATTAAATGTGATGAAAAATGAATAACAATACTAAATCCACTCATGGTGTGGTGTTGTTGAAATACAAATTAAGGGGATGAATAAATCGTTCTTTTATAAATCCGAATCTTGACATCGGTTCCTCGCTACATGTTGATCTACAAATGTCACAGAATAACCGTGTCCGGAGAGTGGAAACCGAAGGCAGTTCGCGATTCGGTGAACCAGTGAAGACAAACACGAGATAGTTACTCGTACGACGTTATTTTTAGCTAGGCGTCGTCCTTCAGTTTTACGTAACAATGTATATATAAAAGAACTATTACTCATTATATGCACTTCGACTGGATTGCAGTGAATTCAATGCATTATGAGGAACGCATTATGCGCACCTATGTCTTATGATAGTTTGAGCACCGATAACATTCAAGTTTCCGATTTAATAATGAATTGCTGAATTAATGATCTTATAGGTGGATGAAGAATCCGTCGTTGCCGATTCGGGATAGTAACGCCATCTTTGGATAGAAACTTGTAAGTCGGTTATTCACGATAACGCAGGAAACGGTGATTTCTGGTTTACTTATCGTCGATGATTCTCTCAGGCTGCAAAAAAAATATCAACTATTGCTTAGTCAGAATTATAATGGTTAGTTTATGAATGGAGATCATTGTCGATCATATCAATTACTGTTGTATCATTGTAGCACAGCACAATTTTAAATAGTTCCAAAAAATACCAACAAGGCTATCATATGACCATGTCTATACCTAGTGAATATTCTTGGACCACTGTTTAAACAAAACCATTGATGCTCGCCAAATCTCATTGAATCTTGTACAATGCTCTGACCAAATCCTATTGAAGCATTTCTCAATGAGATTTAATCAGATCAATGTATTTTTTCAATGTGGTTCTTATTGAATTTTGCCAAATCTGATTAAAATCTGACCGAATCCCATTCAATTTCATTTCATCAGATCCTATGGATTTTTTTAACCAGGGTCTTACGAAATATATCTTGGAAAAATCTAAGAAATGTATAATAAATTCTAGTATTTCAGAGACTTCTTGTCGAATACATCTTGAGCATCTCTAAAAGAACTAAAGGGAAACAGCACACCTTTGGGAAAATCTATTCCATCTTCACCGAAACGCTTCATTTTTTTTTCTCAAAAAATTGGAGCAAAAATGAGGCGTTTGAGTAAAAACGGAATAAATTTCCCTAAAGACAGAAAATTTTTTGGTCAATGCTACTTTGAAATACTCTACACACAGAAGTCTAACAACCATTGCTAATTATCTTTCGCTCCAAGAAGAAATAACTAATTCCTGTTGTGAAAGATAAATCTAACACTCCGTTAGAAATGGGATTGAAGTTGAAGAAGAGAGGAAGTGGAAACAGATGAGGGTAAAATTGAAGGCACGTCACTGCTTCTACGTGCTTTTGATTTTCTGAGTTGCCATCGTCTGTGTGTTGGCACATTTGCTGAAGGCATCAGAAAACACGTTAACTGTTGGCACCCTTTTCCACAAGCGTCGACGAAGATGATGTGAGGAAGTAAATGTATCTTTATCTAAGTATACATTTTCGTCCATGTGTATTGCATGTATGTCATCTTGAATCTTTTGAGTCAGCTGCGGCTAGATTACACGTCAAATATGTTAGCTTGAGATCAGAAAGCATACATTTGTGAGAAGGTATTCAACTGAACTTGAGAATCAGAATGTAATTTTGTTCCTTACTCCAGAAACAATAATATCAGAGATTGAGAATTAATTTTCCCAAATCTATAGTGTTTCACGGGGCGATTCCTGCAACAAAATGACACACTTCTTCTTTTTCGGAACAAACCTTTAAAGTGCTTAGTTTTAGAGCTGGACTGGAAACTGAATAATATGGAATTGAGTTACATGTATCAATATAAAATATTAATAATAACAACAATTTATTCCAAAAGAACTACAATAGAATTCAGTCATGTGATTCAATTACAATCCCTGTTACAAAAATCCAGCTGGGAATCCAGATCCGAAATTTAGCTGCGTTGCCAGCTAAGACTCCACCTGGAATCCAGAATCCCAACTGGATTCTCAATCCCAACTGGGATTCCACTTGGGATCAGAAATTCCAACTGAAATCTCACGTTGGAGTTGAAATTCTAGCTGGATTTTCACCTGGAAATAGTGATCCCAGCTAAGATTCCACCTGGAAATGAGGAATCCCAGCTGAAAACGCAGGTAAATTTTGGAGCTGAAATCCACTTTGAATCCCAGCTGGAATTCCGTGACAGGGATATTTCTCATCTTTCGCTCTTTTTCTTTATTATGATTTTACATTCAGAAATCTTCCACCTTTCATCGTTGATTTTGTATCGATGTTTCTCGTGGAATATGTTATTTCGCGTATGTACATACAATTCAACTTTCATATAGAGATATACATATATTTGGATATGAATGTATATGGATATGGATGTATATATGTAGATGTATAAAAAACTACATACATTTATATATGTACATACGATGTTCACGCAGACACAGAGAAAACTGGTATAGTAAAATAAGGACAGACTAAACATTTGGTCGCTACAATCAACCGCATCGTTATTCTAACTGAACGTATTGTTAGTTCAACTAAGCGTATCGTAATTTTGATTGAGCCGTTTAGTTCTGATGGTTACACAGTTTGGACTGTTCATATTTTACTATTCGCTTAGTGATTCGCACTACTCCTCTTTCTCCGTGTACAAAATTCTTAACATAAACGTATGAGGTTGTCGCAACGATGGATAATCGCGACTTGACTCTAAGATATTATCTTTAAATGATCGGCAAATGAACAATTAGAGTATTTTCTATGAGATAAAGCTCTGATAATTTCTCGAAAATATTTACTCAATAAAATAAATCAGAAATCACGTTGAGTTACGTTATATTATATATATATATACTGATATATGCTTCAATACCGAAATCGTAATCAGTGTATATAATAAAATCTAATTTCAATGATTTGATTCGATGACAATTTTCACTCGTACGATAATTTGAAATGTTTCTCACATTGAATCGTGATTATTCCTCGGAAGGGCAGAGGAAACATCGATAGTGAGGAATTGATGAGAAGAGACGCTTCCTTGTCGTTTGTATTTCGCCTCCTGCATCTTTTATTAAATCGCCACCCATGCAGAAAATGCCGACTTCCAACCAACCATAACAATCGAAACAGTACTGGTACAACACTGATTATCGGGGTTAGTTGCCAACGTTGTAACGTGGTTGAAGTAACAACCAGTACAATGTTGTTGTAACGCCGATAGTCAATGCTGATTTGCCAACGTTGATTTAAAACTCGTTCAACGTTGTTCATTATGTGTGGTTTAATACGGCAAAATTTTGAAGGAATTATTATTCATGTTCTCGAATTGACTCCTTCACATGTTTTCGGATTATTCATTCGTTTCAAGAAACGATTCAAACTTCAGCAACATACGAACTGAAGTGTTATATTTTTTACTTTCGATATAACCATGGACATTAGCTGAAAATACACCGGAAAAAACGATATTCTAGGATTGAGAGGGATTTATTCTTCACTCTTCCTCTAAACCAATCCTCTTATTATAAGACTAACCCCCTCTAATTTTTAGTGACTTCATAAGATATTCTTCGTTTTAGAATAAATTCTTGAAATAAGAATATTTCCAGATCATTTTAAATAACCGCTCTGTACAGAATAATTTTGTAAATTATCTAGCTTGAGATGTAAAATGACTTATAAATTCACAATATTCGTATAAAAGTCATTCTAAACACGAGAAAATTTCAAATTGAAGAGTATTCTTGAAGTTGAAATTTTCAAATTTGAGAAAAAAGCCTTATGTTCTGAGTTGAATTTGTTGTTAGGGTGATGATAAACTTGTAGGAAGAGTTTGAAAGTTGGGTGGAATCTATATTGATCAGGAAAGTCCAAATCGTGAGGCAAAAGTTAGAAAATCTGTCAACTCAGCTCACGGCACATGGGTATTCTATCAGCTTTTCTTCACTAAACGAAATCTAGGCAGGAGAAATGTATCAAAATTTAGTAAAATCAAGTTGGTACAAAGTAAGAGAGGACAGATATATTCATTGAATTTTATTGGTCATTATAAAAATGTTGATAAATAAGGGAAGGCTATAGAAGATCCAATGTGTCGTCTTTTAATATTTTTGTTCCAATAATGTTGTATCATGTTCCTACAAATGAATGTTATTATATTTATGAAACAGGTTCAATAAACATGTTTCCTCAACCTACTAGTGAAAAGATACAAAAATGCACACAATACAAAATCATTGACCAAAAATATTGAGAGACGATAAATTGAGTCATACATAGCCTTTACGTATTTATCAACATTTTTATAATAACCAATAAAATTCAATAAATATATCTGTCCTCTCTTACTCTGTACCACCTTGATCTTACTAAATTTTGATACATTTCTCCTGCCTAGATTTCGTTTAGTGAAGAAAAGCTGATAGAATACCCACGTGCCGTAAGCTAAGTTGACAGATTTTCTAACTTTTGCCACACGATTTGGACTTTCCTGATCAATATAGATTCCACCTAACTTTCAAACTCTCCCCACAAGTTTATCATCACCCTAACAACGAATTCAACTCAGAAAATAAGGATTTTTCCTCAAATTTGAAAATTTCAACATGAAGAGTACTCTTCAATTTGAAAAGTAAAACCATCCGTCGAGCTGCAAGTGAATAATCCAAGTTTTTTGCAATTCATTTTGAACATTTTTTTGACATATTTTTGATCAAATGAGTTCTTCATGACTCATATTTATCACAAAATTAATATGATCTCTGAGTTTTTGCCTAGAAGTACTGATGTAAGTATTTGAAGAAAATTCATTTTCACTGCATCAACAAATTACGATTTTTTGACATGTCACAACAGCTATGACTGATTTACTAATTCATTTTGCACTTACCAACAGATTTTTTGATACACATTATTCGAGAAATAACCACCACACATTTCACAAAAATAATTCATTCATTTTTTGATCACATAAATTTAACCTCACATCTGTCAACCGAACTGCAATTTTCACACAGGCTCATAGATAATTATAATCAACCGACGGATGATTGAATCGGATAAACACGTCACTTCAATTGATCTTTTCTAATGCATCGCGTAGGTACCGGTTTGACGGTACAGAAAAATTATTACTGATACTGAATTTGAATAATTTGCAAGTCTAGTCTAGTCGGTGTAAGAACTCCGGTAATAGTTTCAACAAAAATATCTTTATGTAATATGTCATTGCTGTTATTTGAAAATTTGCAACTCATCAGAATGATAAGAGGAACATCCTTAATAGTATACAGTCGGAGAATATTTAAAATTCATCAATAACAACGTGTTCAAAAATATTCCCGTTAGATCTGTTACCGGACTCCTCACACCGACTATACAATATTACTTTAATTTATGATGTCAGAATTCATAACTGGCGTACAGCTGTATTGATCAAAGCGTCATTCTCTCATTAGGGTTAGGATTTTGTGTTAGGTTCGATTCCGCGTGTAGGGCTATGAGATTTTCACTATTGACCCCCACAGTTTGAACGCTTGTTATCATTAAATATCTTCATTAAGATAATTTCCACCAGGGAGTTCGATTGCTGTAAAACGCGGTTCTAGCAACTGACATTGGAACATGTTTCCATACATCTATTACACATACAGTACGAGATCGACAAGGATTCCAATAATTTTTTTGCGAATTATTTGAAATATATTCTTGGCGCTTATTTTAGATGCCAATGTTCTTAAAGTTAGATGCGCCCTCTCAATCTTAGAATATGGTTTTTTCGGTGTGGACATTAGCTGAAAATATGAAATTATTTTCATTAGCTACGTACAAAGGCTTAAATGGATTACCATCACCGGTTGAAAATCAATTGTCAATGTTGGTATACAATGAAAGACCAGTACTGATTCAGGGTTGATGTTCACGTTGACCCAGTATTGGTGAACAACGCCGTACCAGTGTTGATCAGCGTTATCATTCCGGGTTTATTCCAACGTTGTTTGCCAACAGTTGACAGTTGGCAAATAACGTTATTCCAGTACTGGGTCGTTCGTGAATTTTTGCATGGGCATCCACTAAATTGGAATACTGGATATTTCCCTGGGATGTTATTATACCGAGGATGTCGTTATTGAAACGATATAAAGAAAGGCTAAACGGGATGGAACACATAAATTCGGATTTGATACTAACAATGAGTTCTAAAACCTCACTCAATTCAGGTGAAAATCTACATAGCACAAAAATTCAATGAGAATTCCTAAGAACTTATGATGAATTTCTTAAACGAAACGTACGAGAACTTAAATGGAACGCCATCAAACTCTCCATGAATTCTTTCTGATTTGGTGTGCTGTATAGCGAGATACTTTTTTATGTACGCACGCGGGAATGAACTCAGGAGAAAACAGTATTATATCCTAGGAACGTTGAAGTCATCAATATTGGTTTCCAATTTAACATTACGTGAATGTATATTTTAGCCAGCATTAATTCCAAGTATCCTAGATGCCCCTCGCAAGATTGGAAATTCCTTTGCCTTCTATAACGTTCGTCTAACCCTCTACCACCGCTATTGCACTTCTGGGACACCGCCGCTTATATATACACACAAACCGTGTCTTATCCACCGTGGCGTTACCGACACTTTGCACCCACCGATCTTCAATCGAATACGTCCAACCGACCAACTCAAACTCGAAACCCATCCCATCTTTCTCCCTTTCGCAAATGCTCACAATCCGTATAATCCTGGGAATCGAGTGATATGCTTCCGCATGAAGCGGACTAACGTGTAAATCGCCGATTGGATTCCAGGATTATCGTACGTACCTGCCTTAATCCATTGCCTTTACACTTTGAACATCGGTGGTCTTATAAATTTTCGTCACCTTGTTTCCTATCAAATATACAACGGTAGATATATTCAGCGAAGAACATTCCGTCATGATATTCCAAATCACGGATTCCTTGAAGGAGCCATTCCGTGGAATTACCAAGAGGTCTCATCTAATATTTGCGGATAAGTCCCAATTGATCTAATCGAATGAACAAGAATTATGATCATTCGGTTCAATTCCCCAGCTTTCTTTCTTCCCCATAACACGCAGAATATTGTTCATTTGATACTTATGGCTTCAAACAACAATACACATGTATAAACAGATGTATGTTGTATTTCCTCTCGCAATGCGCGAATACTGAATGCGTATAATAGATGAATAGAATAATATAACTCCATACCTCCATGTAATCTACATACACAGATTCGATCATGTATCATCATGCTCGATCTTGTTCGCATGAAGAGAAGAATGATGTGGAATCTACAGAAAACAATTGGCTGAAATAACAGCGTATCCTTCTTTGTAGGATCTATACGGAATCCTGTTGAATTCACAGGGTTATCCACAGACGTTCATCAATGATACTGTAACGTACGTTGAATTTTCCCCTTTTTCTTAAACCCCTGAAAATATACTATGAAAATATACGCCTTACAACATACATATATATACACACACCCACATAGGTCCTACTACCCTCTTTCGTTCACACTCGTACGCGTACACGTAAACGTGAGCGTACGAAACGTAAGGCCCGATACGTGCGCACATGTGAATTCCCATGTAGGTAATCGATCGAATGAAAAATTTCTCAGACGAACTCTTTTACCCTCATAGAAAATATCGATATCGATACAACAGTGTTCTTTCTCCTTTCTCCTAAAATGACCACTGCAGACAATACAGTTGCCCCTACACCCTATCGGACTTCATGCCACCATACGATACCCCACTACGAAACGGTTCCAAACCAAACTCTAATCATGAATTCCGAATCAAATCAATTGTTCTATAAAAAATTACAGTTACATATATATATATATATATATATTCCTGAAATACATGAAAATAAGAAAATTTATGTGAGTCCAACTCTTCGAGCGCTCAACGTAAAGCGAGGGAGGAACGTAGCGCGTCGAGGATTTGAACGTCAGATAAAATAGTAGATAATTTTCCAGATACCCGAAATATTATAGAACAGAAAATTTTTGATTTTGAGTACCACTGAGAGCAAGCTTCCTAAACTCTCATTGGTACGAACTAAGAACTATTCCCACCGCGCGACCTTCAATCAATCGTTGCCCTTGAAGGAAAATCGAGCCCTTCAAATATCGCATGATTTCTTCATTTTCAACCACTCTTTTCTCGACTTCTTTGAGACAACTACATTCACATAACATCAGTCCTTCTTAGGACTTTCCTAACCACTAAGACTTCTACTACAACCACCGTTACGGTACGGCACGCTACGCAGTCATCCTCATCGACGTTCATACAGACACACGGTTGTGTCGCTCCATTGGTTGGTATTTCCTAAAGAAATACTAATTCTTCCTTCAAACTGTGGTCTTGTGTTAATCAACCAGACCATCTAAGCAGTATACACATTCGCACGAACGAGATAGCACCTTCGAGAAGGGGAAAATCAACAAAAGTAAGTGGAGTTTTCCACAATTCGGGTGGGAAAAGGAACTGAGTTTCCTTTCTTTTTTTTTTGAAAATTTAGATTCAGTGCATATCGTGTTCGTTCAAAAAGGGAAAACATTCTTTGTTCAGTGTCAAATTTAACTTTTTTCTTTTTCGATTAAATTCATTCACGTGTCCAATAATAGATTCAATCGCGTGGGAATTCAATTTAATCATTTTCCTCTTGATATTTGCCTTCAATCGTTTTTCTCTTTCGTTTAGTGGAGGTCAAGGTCGAAAATAGGATCACCGATCTTAAAAGGAGGATACATTATATGAAACAAGGGATCGAGGAACGGGACCTCGATATTGAAAACAACCGCGCTCCAACCTCTAGTCTAGCCTGGAGGAATTTCAAACGTGAAGCAGCCTGCGACGATAGGAATCTGGCGCAACTCTCCGAAGAGTTAGAGAATCTATGTATTTTCAAAACCTCTTTGGAAGTTAGACGAGAACTTGTTTACAAGGAGGATTGGCATCTTCCGGAAGACCCTTCTTGTAAAACCCTATATGGGGATCATCACTCCTGTCCTTCGTGTAAATAATAGAATTTGAATTCCAACAATTCCTTTCTCCCACCTTCGTGCAATTCGAAGCATTCGTGCTCATTGTACGAAGTTGCATGGAAGAAATTGTTCCTTCCTTTTCCATCTCCTATATTCCTTTCCACGGCAATGAAGTCAACTGAGTCGTCGTCTTTTCTCTTCCTAACCCCCTTTTCTCAACCACATTGAAATTTCATATTGTACACTCCAAAATTACCAGGACAGCGAACGCGGTCAATTTATTCATGCTTTACAGATAAACAAACTTCTTTTTCTAATATACCTTTTTCTCTCTCACTTTCTCTATACAATACGGTATACGTAGGTATACCCCTCTCTTTCTATATTACAATGTCTTCACCTGAATATCTCTCTTTCTAGCACTCATGTTTCACTCTCTTTCTCTCTAATAGGGAACACGTATATATATCTTTCTCCATCAATCTTTCCCTCTTTTCATATAACTATACCTTTATTGAAGAGCTCGATTCCCTCCAATGAAACAATTCAAAGGTCGAAACTTCACTGAAAGGAAAAATACATCAAATGAATAAGTCACTTTTGATTACTGAGTAACCCTCAGAATTAGAAGGATTTTTCATTTTTCATGTTTTTTAAAAAAAAAACAAAATTAACAAATCATCTCTTATTACCGAGCAACCCTCGGAATTTGAAAATGTTGTTCCATTCACGTTTTCTCTTTTTCTAACCCATATCAAATATGAATATTCACTGAGTAACCCTCAGGAATATTTCAATAATTAATATTGATTCAATAATTCATAATTATACTAACCAAAGATTTAACCAAATATTCTGTAATCTTTTCAATTCAAAATGTTATGGTAACTATAGTAACGAATTATTATTCAATAAATCATTAAATACATATATATATGAGACAATTCATTTCAGCATCCTAACGCTGGTCCTTGTATAGGCACACCCTACCTAAAGCGGGGTTATCAGAGGTGTGTCAGACTCTGGTTTGGCAATTCCTCAAAATATCCGCTCGTTTTAGATAAATCTTAAAGATTTTGACGTAACAACTCGTTCTACAAGAATCTATTCGAATTCGTGGTGTACTTTTACCACCACAAATTCCTCAAAGAAATCAACGTGCTCCTTGTGAATTCTTGTATAATGATAAACAACATTGCTCCCCCTGCAAAAGACTTTCAGGGTCTTCATCGTCCTCATACTGGTCTTCCAATCTTTTCTCAAAAAATAAGGGACGAAAACACTGGCTAGAAAAATAAAACTGGAAGCGTCCATGCAAGAATTGCTGTAGAAAACTTCCTGGTTGTCATAGAAACGTGATCCAGACACCATTGGGAAGAGGGGATTTCTGAGTATTTGATTTCATCAAAATATGAAAATCGAGAATTTTGACCAATTTCGACAACCGACTCCCCTTAAACGGGAGGTCAGATCATCGACGACTATGTACTGAGTAATCCTTAGAAATATGAATTGATTTTTTAGCCTATGATGTTGAATTTTCTAGCGCTCAATTTAGAATAATTAATAGATAATTAACTCTCAATCCTTCTTCAAACTTCAAGTATAACCTTTAATAACGATTTATACAAATTTTTCATTGGAATTTACAATGAATGACTTGTATATCGAAAAGAAATAATCTTATTTCAACGTCCTAACCCCGGCCCTTATGTAGGCACATCCCTATCTGAAGCGGGGTAACCAAAGGGGTGATCAAACTCTGATTTAGTAATTCCTTGAAATATTCGTTAGTTATAAAGAAATCGCAAGGTTTCGACGTAAAAATACATGAGCGAATTGTGGATTACACAGGCCTACAAAATTGAACTTTTTGTTTGGTGCAACAACTGTATCATACTTTTCCGAAGTATTTTGGCGCGCTGAATCCGAATCTGGCTTCAAAATTGCATTATTACTTGTGGTTTTTGAGATATTTTAACGTCAAAGTGTGAAAAACACCGTTTTTCGACATATTTGAGATGACGTGACGTCAGAATTGTAACGAGGACTCAAATTTTTCAAATTCCTCTCTCTCGTTTTCTTCTATCTTTCTTTTCTTTTTCCTATGTATCCTATGTTTACCAATGCAATTTCAACCACCCACGCACTAACGTGAAGCGGCATAAGGCCCGACCATCACCCCCACGACGTAAGCATGCGCGTAGGTAAAATAGAAATTCATTACCTACACCGTAGGGTGAGAATTTTCCTAACCCTACGACATGCTCGCTTATGGTAAGAAAGATTTTCTTCCTTACCATCAACACCCACGCGGTAGTGAAAGGGACGGAACCTTCGAAGTTGAGAACAACTTGAAACTACCGCTACGATCCGCCATTTTTTAAGAATAATAATACACATTCATAACTTACAAGAAACAGAAGGTCTTTGTCTTCTGGATTATTGAAATTTTTTTTATATATATATATCAGCCAGATGTTTCGTGAAAAATAGCCCTGTCATAAAGTTCGCCTGAGGATTAAAGCGAAGAATCATGTCGCCAACTTTATGACCTTTTTTTTTTCTTTCCCCTCATACAATTTTTAAATGTTTAAAATCCATGAGTGGTAAGGAAAAAACAATCATGAACAATGAATTAAAATTTCTCTTATTATCAAAATTTGAATAAATTTTCTACCTTAATCCATTCTCTTTCCACAAAACTAAAACCTTTCCACCTAAATAATAATGAACTTTAACTTTTAAAAAACTCGAACTTCGTGAAATATTAGTATAAACCCTATAAACGTTTCTGTATAAAATCTATAGAAAATTCCATGTTAAATTACTTACCATAATAACCCTACGAAAAATTACAAAATCCCTAATCAAATTAATGAACATGGCCCAATATAACCCAACCCTATGTAACTTTCTTTCTAATTATTAACAATACCTTGCTTCCTATTTCTCTCAACTCTAACGAACCTATTTTGGAAAAGTTGAAATATAACTACACTCCAACTCTTTAGAGATAAGAAATTTTATATTTTTATAAACAAAAACAAATATTATCACAACTTATATATAACCAAAGATTAGATTTAAGAATATAATCAAAACTTATTAGAAATTGAATAAAATCTAACATTCAAAAATAAAATCTAAAAAGAAGTTTTTTCCATTGTTATAAACAAACAAAATTTTCAATAAATTCCCAATAAACTCAACACTATTCAATAGTTAACATTTTCAATAAAATAGAATTCTTAAATATCAATACGAGGAGTGACTACTTTAATGACTCAATCTTGATCGATTTTTATCATTCATTTTTCATAAATATTTTATTTTGATCTTAAGAATTTTTCAATACACTTCAATAATTGAAATCAATAACAAAATAGTTAATTTTAACCCTACTTGAAAATATTTAAATAGTTGTGATTGCCAGTACAAATAGAAAGAGACTTACTCTCGAGACAGAGACATAGATATTCTCAAAGAGAAGGAGAAGTAGGCCGAAACCAACGAAAAGAAAATGGAGTTTTCCTTGAGACACCACCCTTCTTCTGCATGAACTACAAATCCTCTATTCGAGAAAACATAAGACCACCCATTATCCATGCTTTTCACCAATCCTTCATATGTCCATACCCACTGATTGAATTTCCGTTAACCCTGACCTCCACCACTGATTTTTCCCCCAATTTTCACCCAAACCGAGGTTTCTTCTATTCTCAATTTTTCCTAAAAATCACTTCTACAACTTCTTCCGAGACGATCGAATTAAAAAGCATTCGAAATTCTCCAACAATATCCTTGTTAGTAACTCTAAACTGCTTTGCTATTACACAGGCAGTGGACCCTAACAAGGCAACGAAATTTGAAAGAAAACTTTTACACTATCGTTCAAAACAAAGAAAACAATAATAATTTTCAAAAAGTGAAACGATATCAATAATCGAAAGATTTAATACCGTTTCAAAAGTAAGTCCTGATTTGTGTCTTTTTCTTGTTGTCAAATGTCACTATAGAAGGAATTATTTTCTCTTTAAAATCAAACAAATTTCATATTAGATATTTCATGAATTGAACATTCCTTGGAGAACGATCATAAATTTGAAATACTTCACACTAAAATCCTTTTTCTTATTATTTTTCAGTGGAGAACGAGCTCAAATCAAAGATTTACCATTTGAGAAATAGAATCCATGGTATCGAACAAAGAATCAGAGATAAAACCCAGCATATACGAGCAGGTACAGTCTCTTTGACTGGCCGTAAGCTCTATGCTTTCAATAGAAATTTAAAAAAAGATCAAAATGAGTTAATAGAATTCAACAAAACATTAAAAAATTTAGAATTACTTCTCCAATCCCTATCAATCAGATATAGTTTAGAATCGTACGAGAAACCCAAAGAAAATAGAGTCACCCCTTGTGAACTTTTATATAAAAATAAAATGAAGTGTACCCCTTGTAAAAATGAATTCTCCCCATATTAAAATCATCCTCAAATTCAATTACCTACCCAATTCCAAATCCATTTTCCTATCTGATCATGATGATGAAAAGCGAATTCAACTAAATCTCACTTATGTTGAGAGAAATTTTCGTAGTACTGAATGATCACTTTCCTTCCCTAAACCCCTTTCGATGATTGAAATCAGAAAATATTAGTCGAATGATCACTTTCCTTCCCTAAACCCCTTTCGATGATTGAAATCAGAAAATATTAGTCGAATGATCACTTTCCTTCCCTAAACCCCTTTCGATGATTGAAATCAGAAAATATTAGTCGAATGATCACTTTCTTTCCCTAAACCCCTTTCGATGACTGAAATCAGAAAATATTAATCGAATGATCACTTTTCTTCCCAAACTTCCTTCGACGACAAAGAAAATTGACAAGATTTAGCCAGATCGATTCAAGAATTGAATGTCACTTTCCTTCCTTCTTTTCCTTATTCTTTAGAACCCTTTCCATCAATAAACCCAGAAAAATAGTTACTGAGAAACCCTCAGAGCTCATTTTTCTTCCTCTCTTATTCATATTAACGTCAACGTCTCCTTTTATTTGATTTTTCCTTACACGATAATGATAAAATCTGCATCGTATTGCTACTGAGCAACCCTCAGAGAATACGTATGTAGAATCTCTCTCTTTCTTCTTCTTTCTTTTCTCAAACTTCCATATTCATGTAACGATATCTTTACCCCAGTCCTTGTCTAGACAATTACTCTAGCTAAAGTGGGTTTCGCTAGGGAGTATCAGACTCGATGATCTGATATCTTCCTCAAATACTTATTGAATGTTATGGAAAAGGTAATACAAAATACTTTTGACGTAACAGAATGTAATTTTTTCTCATGAAACTAGTAGATGCACCTCAAAATATAACCCATCCCCTTCCGAATGCCGTTGAGTTTGCTCGAATATCTTTTTTTTTACTGTGACACGACAATTTGAAATTTGTGTGTTCATGGATTTAGTGAATAGGTGAAATAACACAATTTTCAAACTGTCGTATCTCAGAGAAAAAAAAAGATATTTGAACAAACCTAATCGCATTTGGAAGAGAATGACTCATATTTTGAGATAATTTGGAGAATAATTTGATAAAATGTTGTTAACGGGTGGAATAATTGAATAAAACGTTTCAAAATCGTGCATTTTCATTTTATTTTACACCTGCGATTTCTTGAAAACTACACGTAGCATTAAAAAAATGAGTATATTTCCAGAGTCAGGGTATCGAATATACTCACAATCTGCTTTAGTTTTAGCGGCACCAAAATCATTGTAGACCTGTGTTATTATTCTGAATATAGCAAAGATAACACAACATTGAAAATTTCGTGAATGTCGCACCGTTCAACACCATTCGACGAGAGGACGGTGAGAAAAATAAAGAGAAAAATAGCGTAATCAATTCGAGGAGTACCCGAAGGGAGGGTAAGAATTATTGAAAATTCCGTCGGAAATTCCCTATCGATCTCGAAAAATTCAGACCAAAGTGGTCCATGAACTTGAATAATCGATCAAAGCTACCTTACAGATGTCGAACCTGTTTGAGGGAAAAACCAAATTCATAATTCCTCCTCCATCCTTACGTTATGTTAAATGGGGATATTAATTGTTGAGAAGAACTCTTGTCAACAGATTTCTCTTGACATCCACTTGTTAATTATTGCAAAATTATTTCTCATGATATAAAGAAAAAATCATATCTCGTATTCCAATATTGTAATTCCATGAAATGTTTCCAAGAGAAAATCGTGAAATGCATCATCTCCAATACTCACATCAGAATCATTATTCTACCGATGGAAATGTTAAGAGCTCTTTTTCGATAAAAATATGATTCCTTTAACGTGGAGTGGGACAATGGTGATTTCACAATTTTCGGAATCACATGAATTCTACTACGTGAATTCAATCTCTCACGTACGATGGCATGTTTGAGATTTTTGGATTAGTGAACAGATCAATACAAGGAAGGAGAAGAAAACGAGGAACAACAGAAAGTAGAAAAGTAGTTCAATGTATAGTTGACGAACAGACTCAATTGCTGGTCTTTGAATGGAGAGGATGATATCGGTCATGGTGAATGGTCATATATTGAAAATGACCTTTGCCTCTTCAGGATTTCACTTTGTGCACCAAAATTACGGACGGTACCTTATTCTTGTTCTCTTTTCAAGCCCGTTGACTCGATGGTGGTGGTGGTGATGGTGTTGTAATTAATTGCTGTCAGTGACAGGTGTGATTCAAACGACACAAGGATAAAATAGAAAGGATAAAATGAAGATAATTCGCAAGGTTAGACTAGAGTTCAGATCAGTTTCTATTTCCACGATAACATCGACTGAGAACACGTCTATGGATTTCTCACACTACATACGGATAACATTTTCAGCTGGACCAACCACTTTGCTCCCTTCTAAAACACTTATTCACCAATACACACATGTACTGTCTATTCAGAAAAGGTATCTTTGAATGAAATTCAATCCACTTGAGTTCCAATATTTATGTTATAGAGATCCGAAATTGGTAGAATAAGAACTTTTTCCTTATATTTGGAAACCCAATACGATAATCGGATGGATAAACTTGTTGAGAGAATATTTTTTCCTAAAACAGCAGTACAGAGAAAACGGTTTATTTATAGTTGACAAATCTATATTTGGTTATTGTGAAATAAATATGTATTCCATGCAAATCTATCCAAATCCTGACGAATATAAATCATCAACTGTATCACTTGTTTATTATTGAGAGGGTACTAGCCGTTCTCTATCCACCCTATAGTATACCCTCGAATGACGACGAACTGCGTTTGTATTGCTTCGGAATGGAAATTGGAGATGGAAATCAAAGATTATGGGGGGTCAAAATATACACGTGAGAAATAATACACTGAACTTGAGAGAGGAAGAAAAAGAAAGGAAAGAGCGTAAAGTTCTTTTTCCGCGATACAATTGTTTCACACTATGCGTACCCTTTGCACCACCGTAAACAATGAGCATACTCAAAGGTTTCTTATGCCAAAGACAGTGTTTGATTCAAAGAACCACGAACAATTCTCATCGGTCGGAAACACGGTTTTCCCGAATGAAAACGTAATGGGATGTTTCTAATTAGCCGTTGGAACTTTACGAAGGCACTCCTCTGATTAATTATGCAACTTGAAAATCTACTTAACAGTTCTATGGAAGTACGTTGAAAATTTTGTTAGTCTTTCAAACCATTACATTTTATCATTTAAATTTGTTTCATTCGAACAAATTTTTCGCGGACAAATATTTTTCCACGTTATCAAAGTCTTCCTTGCGATCGCAGAAAATCCAATCAGGGAACTCGGTATCATTCACTCAGCAGAGAAATGATGTTTTTTCAAAACTGTCAAATTAGGAGGGTGATCTCTCTAAGAGATGTGATGTGTGAAATTCCCCTAATCTAGCCTGTGGAGATTGGTTGATCGCTCCAATTGATGAAAAATATCCCTAGTGCTTTACGAGGCCTCTAACGCTATTCTGGAGGAAAATTTGACATGCAGCCTTCCTAACACTGATCGACTATCACTGAACAATCATTTATGTGACAAATCACCATGTCATTGGAGAATCGGTTAGTGTTATATTTTTCATGCATCGGGTTTCATGTTTCAATTCCCCACATATGAAGATAAGATCTCTTTGAAACGTTTATATATTGAAATCATTCCATGCATATAACTCATCATCACCTTCACACGTTACAATGAAAAGGAATGATGAATGAAGAGTTTTTTGTTCATTAACTCCACATACGATGACCCTATCCATTGACGAAAACAAACGGCAAACGATTGTGAATGATCATACTCCCAATTACATGAACCACTCGCACAGTTTTCGAAATATAGAGTGCGAATACGGATCCCAATTAGTAAATAAGAAACAAAGGATATATGAGGTAGCCAGAAGCAAACATTGATGGCCCAGCAATTCAAAGTAATCGAAGCATATTGCGCAAGGTCATGGTGCCCATCAGCAACGAGTACAGAATGCTTTGATCGGAAATTTCAAAGGTCCCACAGTGTTGTTGGTGTCAACAGAGTGTGTATGTGCATCAATGCATCTAGGTGTAGAAACAATGGCATCACGTAGTGAGAACCTTGCTTATCGTGCTTTCAACACCCAAGTACCCAGTTTCCATGTCGATGATCGTGCAGAGAATATACTACTTCGTTGGTTCACAATCGATAGAGAAAACAAAGAAATGCCAAAAGAACAAAGGAATCAGGAGGAAACGCTAGCCCTTGTAAATTGACAAAGAAGTATCACCACAATGAATAGCAAGGATATCAAGAATGGAAAGAAAAATACTACTGCATTCCTCTTCATGGTAATTCATCGTTCCGGCTCACAATCAACATACCAAATGGAAATCAAAAGTAATTGGAACGCTCGATGATTGGAATTTAATTATTTGCGAACCAATTGAAACTTATTAGATTTCCATGTTTGCATCGATTTTCAATTTCCGAATAGCTATCATATTATTGATTCATCCAAAGACGATACCACACAATTTTCATTGATCAACTTATTTTTCTGATGAAGTCAAACAAAGACTTCTTCATCTAGTTAATTGATTCATTTTTCTTTTCATTCTTGACTCGTTGATTTCTTCCGTCCACTATAGAGAACAGACCTCAAAATTCGAGTTTCCATCGTGATTGTAGAAATATCATCAGCAGTTGGCATGTAGCTGCGCGTATAACAATAATTTCCTGCTTTTGGATTATCTCATGTGACATAATTCCTCTTTTTATTTTCAGAAGTACAAAAATGAAACGCTGGGAACAAGAAATCCGAACTTTCCTCACGTCACGTCTCAGTGACAATTATAAAAATTCTCAAGCAATATTTTAGCAATCTCAAAAGCAATTCATGATGTATTCTCCAGGCAATCTTCGTAAGATTTGCAATCAATTGTCATGTTGCATAGTGTTTGAATCTAATGGTACTGACACGCAAACCAAACAACCCTTCAACAGTGAGTCACGATTTCCAAGAAACTTCCGAATCAATTTGAAATAATTTTCGAACTTTGCAACTCAACATCAAATCATCTGCGAAGGAATTCAAGATAATACATATCAAGTGTTTCAACTCCGAGGATTTGGAATTAATGAATTCAATATTGAATTCCAACAAAAATTCACACTTTCTCTACCATTCTGCATTCTGATTTCTTCACATTATTTTTCAAAGCTGGAGAATTGATGTTCATCGAATTGTACCTCAAATGTCGCTAAACACAGAAGAGAGGATATATTATAATTATCTCGTATATTACTCGTGGGGTTGTAACAAGAACGCAAATTTTCCCCTCTCACGTTTTCTATGCTCCCTTTTCTTCTCGCGATACACGTGAATGCAACATGCATACCGAACATCGCCGATGCATCCCAAAGTGCACCGAGGACGAGGTATACGCGCTCACGTTTACCGTGGAAAAAATTGAACGAACATAACGGAAATAAGGATTAAGACCCAAGCAAAGAGTATCTATCGAAAAGGACATTTTAGGGCCTCAATTAGAATTCCAATAAGAATCCTTTTCGTATACTATGAGTAACGAAAAGAATTCGAAATAAAAGAGATCTCTGTCGAGACAATACTAGATAGTATCGAACAGAATCTTGCCATCAGATTCAAAAATATGCTCACCCCTACTAGCACTCAGGCAAACATGTGTCAAATCCTTTCTCTTCTGCTCTGTTCTTTCCTTTTTTCAGGGAACGAAATTATTCTGTGTATATATATATATACTTCAAATGGTTCATCTTTCAGCTAAGAAATGAAAAAAAGGAATACCTTTTGCAAACTGTTATTGTCATGTTACAATAACCAACAGACGAACTAAAAAAAAAATTATTTGATGAATGTTGAAGATCTTCACGAGTCGAGCGTTGGGCAATGGTTGACAAAATATTGGCAACTGATCAATCTCCATCCAACATCTATTGTGTAAAACATATGCTCCTATTCCACCTCCATTTTTCGAAGGTCGGGCCACGATCGGCCCGCCGTTGGCAATTGGTTGATTGATCGTTGACATCAGTCATACGACAACAATCACCTGTCATACCTTGATTGATCATGATTAAATGATTCAATCAGTGAATATCTATCAAACTATAACTTTCTTTCTTCTCTTATCTTTCTTTCTACAAATCAACAAATTCGTACTTGACGAATGAGAGAAAAATGATGCAAATATTGTATGATAACCAATCAATCTTTGAAAATCTAATTTGGGGCATGCGGCGATCAGAAATTCGAGTAAACAATAATAGAATAATAAGTCTTGCAATTAAAATGATTGAAAACATGCCCATTTGTTGAAATAAATAAGAGCATGTAAACATCAAGCTATCAAATCATTATGGAACAATGTTAAAATTCATAACATTTCCTCATTATAGAAAAACCCCCTAGCGGAAATAATATACACTTGTAGAAGAAGAAAGGGAACATATAGGAAAAGATAACAATAGAGTAATCGAAGAAGGGATAGAGGGTGTTGCCAATTAGGAAGAAAATGGAAGATTTTCCTAAGGGCAAACCCCTTCTCCTAATGATCTAGAAATCCAAATCGATATGATCCAAGGACCACCCTGGAGGCTTTACTTTCTCCTACCATGAAATTTACAAATTTTCAGCCAAACCCTATTCCTTCCACCATCAAAGATTTTTCCTACTGCAGCAAAAAAACCTAGGTGATGTTAAACCTCGAAATCCTTGGAAATTCAGTCTTCTGATCGACCTTCTTTGAGAAACAATCAACTCCCTCAACACTTTGCAA
The DNA here is from genome assembly GCA_018340375.1 of Gonatopus flavifemur. Lineage (NCBI taxonomy): Eukaryota > Metazoa > Arthropoda > Insecta > Hymenoptera > Dryinidae > Gonatopus > Gonatopus flavifemur. The sequence goes on from JAFFJZ010000002.1 coordinate 26,706,508, forward strand.
AAATCTCCACTAAGGACTGTATTATTTGCACACTCACAAAAAGGTACAAATAGGACTCCTGTGGAGCAACGACATTTCACAATAAAAAACATATATTTTCTATTCAGAAACCTTTTTTAGTAAAGATTCTAATTCTCTGGAGAGTTCTCATTGAAGAGTGAATTAAAGGTTTTTCCTTTCTTTTGGTTTATGTGTTCAACAATGAAGGTGTATACGGAACAGATTTTTCAATAAAATTCAGTCTTGAATTAGTGGAAAATCTGTAGTTCGGATTGTGTGAATTCATTTTTAGTGTTATTTCCGATCTCCTCACATTTTTGAGCAATTTTTGTGTTTACATATTCGGTTTCAACAGGAAATTTAATTTTTGTTCCAGAGAAATTCCTTTTTCATTTCAGTAGAGAATATAGTGGAAGGAAAAATTAGAATCCTCACCACTGAAGTTGATAGGATTCGTAAGAGGATCCAAATAAAAATTCAAAAGGCGCGTTCAGACACCTTGCCAGATCCGGGCCCCAATAGAAACAAATTTTTCAAGAATTGGGAGTATGATGGGAAGATTCTCGAGCATACTCTCAAGAAATTGGAGAATTTGAAATCTTTGAAAGGAACATTGAATTTTAGATCTGCAAATCAAAATGAGGTAAGATCTTGTTTTTTCTCTTTTTCCCTCTCTTCTAAAATTTTTCTCTTTTTTGCTTTCTTAAAAGAAATCACAAAATAATGTTTTCATCCTATTTCCTTTTTCAGCTAACCTCATCGAGATTCTCCAGACCTCCCCCAAAACTCCCATCCTTATTTTTCTTTTCGACCACAATGATGAAAATCGTGTTGGAATAAATTCTTATTCTCGATAAAAGAATTCATCGCGAAATCTGAGAGGTCTCTTTCCTCCCTAAAATCCTCTCGTATTCCAAACATTTCAAGCATTCTTTAAAATTCTAATTGGCACACTTTCTGTCCTTCTTTGTGGAAAAAAAGAAATGATGAGTGCAGTGATAGAAAATAGTGTTACTGGGCGAACCCCAGAATGCATTTCTACCGCTGGCATTTAAATTTCATGTTTTTTCAGGTTAAAATCCAGTTTATTTCAAATTGAGTTCATTCGGAATACTGTCTTTCCTTTTAAAGATTGTTAAGATTGACATTGATTAAGATTATTTAGATTATTACCCACAACACACTCACACAACATATTATAAAAACATTATATACAGAATATACCTTCATACATTTCAGCATAAATTCTGAGTTAAGATTAACTTTGAACGATATCCTTTCCTCAGTCCTTGTCCAGGTCTTTATCCTAGCTAAAGTGGGGTTTCAAAGGAAGCATCAAACTAGACGATTTGGTGTTTTCCTTAATAACTTTTATCGTGAGTTATGAAAAACTGAAGGAAACGACAGTTTTGACGTAACAGGCCATACCTATTCCCCATTATGATAAGATAGGATCGATGTTCCTCCTGTTTGTAAATATCACTCGTTTGCTATTGTTGATAATATATAATTTTACTTCATTCGTATCACAGTTGTTTGGAAATTATGCATGAATGTTCATTCCTTCATGTACAAACTTCTACACAGATGTAACGGATGAGAACAGAAACGTAGTAATGTGACTTATATCGCGATGTGGCTGCACCAATGGGAAAACGCGAACCTCCCTGTGTACATCAATATTTGAGTTATTAACGGTACATTTCTGTAAACACGACCCGTCTCTCTTCCAACTTTTCCAGCAATCAGAACGGTAAGGTGGTAGTAGTAATACTATCACTACAGGTAGCGCATTCGCAGGAAACAGAAGGCTGGAGAGGAGAATAAATAAAGGATTCAAGAGGCAGTGTAATTAAGCACTTTTCAATGAAAGCTGTGTCTGATTGAGAGTACACATGGGAAGATGAACGCCAGAAAATCGAATTTCATCAATCTGGAAACATAGAGGAAATGACAAAAGATGATGAGAGTCATATCGGAATATTCCAATCAAATATGGATGGTTTAGATGGATAATACTATTTCTTCTTGGGTTATATGTATAATCGTGAGGATTTGACTTCAAGCTGGATTTTTCTTTCAACTCCTGTACTGAGGGGTATCAGGGCAGTTTTCGAAAGAAAACACGTGATAGCTTGCCCCCTGGAGCGAGATGACGATACAAAATCCCGATTGCAATCATCTCACCTTCGTATGGTTCGTTGAAGATAATATGGGAACCATTTTATTGCAATGGATATGATTGGAGACTGCGTGACATCTTCAATATCGTGTATGTATTCGTTATTTTGTTCATAGGGTGGGGAAAAATCTATTGAAATGAGTCCATTCATGAATTTGTCGGAAACTTTCTTGTGCATGGAAAAAATGATTCACCCAAATTTTCGTTGACTTGTATGTCACTTTAGGACGGAGCACGAAATCCAGAAGAATTCGTACACTAGATTTGAATGATTCGTTGACATTGTTTCACCAATGGAATTCACTTTTCATTTTGATCGTCGGAATAATGGGAAGAGTTAACGAATCATTGTAATGCAGCGGACGAATTCTTCTGGAATTTGTGCTCCATACCAAAATGACATACTAGTCAATGAGAATTTGGATCGCTAATTTCTTCTGTGTGGGAATTTTATGAGCCTAAACTGGGTTTTCATATCATCTTCAATTTAGTGGTGATAGAAACTGATTGATTCTGAAAGAAGTAGACATCGCAATGTTTTGCACCAGGCACATTTTATGATTGCTATATTCTTACACATGTCACAGATAGGATCTTCTGTAATCTGGAAACGATATTCCACAGGGTTTTGGAACCCGGGGGATTGCTAATTCACATATCCACCTTTTTACTATAACATTCTCGTTACATCCTAGTTTAATTCTCAGATTTATATATGTATGTATATACATTTATTTCTACTTTCCTCTCATTCTCTTTGACCCCTTCTCTTCTCTCTCTCTCTCTCCCCCTCTCTTTATTTTGAATATGTGAACATATACATATATATATACATGTATGTGTATGTACGAGTACCTGAAATTCAAATTGGAGTAGTTTAGAAAACAAATAAAATGATTACATGTTTCATATAAATTAAGAATTTTATAAAATCAGATATAAGAAAGAGATAACTAGATAAAAATTAACCCTCAGGACGAGGTACTATCCTCCACACAGGGAAACCTAAAATCAGTGTGTCTTTCCTTCACGAATACCAAATTCCAAAAGAACCCTCCAGTGCTGCACAGAAACCTGAAAATATAGGAATTAATCCACGGTTTCCTGACAATCGCAGCCCAAAAATTTCATTTTGTGATAAAACTATAGATTCACCTGGACCCTAATTGCATAAACTACTCTGAATTGTCCCTACGAATTCAATAAAGTCAAATTCAAACATTACATCACACTCAAACACAAAACTTGTCGAATAAAATCCACGGAAAACTACAATTGCAATTCATTTTTTCACATTGTTCATTAGCTACCACTTCGAATTAACACAAATTCCACTCACAGTTTATTCACTACATCACTTCACCAAATATGCACGCATAACATACCAAACACTAGCAAAGTTGAAGATGGACAACTATCAGTCTTGTTTGGTCACGAAGTTGTTCATTTTAGTTTTCTCCCATAACCAAAAATTGACCACCAGCCTGCACCCCGAACAAAATTTATAAAAGTGAATCAATAAAATAAAATAAACAAAAAAAACCGAACACAGCTGGCTGAACGGTGAGTGAGATTCTTTTCCTCTTGCTTTTCTTTCTTTCCTTCTCCCTTATCTTGCCCTTGCTTGATGTTTCATTTTTCGTTCCCCGTCATATATATATATATATATAAAGTACAAAACTACTAAGATTCCAAATTGTCATCTACTATCTGTCGGTATTGGACACATCTACTCATATTCCCTGCTAGCCGTTCGCAAGGGATTCTCGCACTGCAAATTGAAGATCGAAGCGTACACCTGCCTATTCCTCTATATTCTGCTATTCTGGATCTCGTCCATGGAGAAGGAGGGCGGAGAGGAGAGAACCTGTATTTCTCAATATTCACGGAATAATTGATTTCCCCACGCCTGAATTCTTGTCGACCTAAATCACGTGCGTCCCTGATTCGATTATTTTCGAATTTCTTCCACGCTTTCTCAGTGGGAAACAGGAAACCGTTCTCCTCGTTCACGCGGCGATTTTCGATTCTCCCGCGAATTATCCTGATCCTTCCTTCGACTTCTTCTAAGCCATGTAGCCTCTCGTAAGTCGATTGATTCCTCTTAAATACAAATTCAAAATACGACGAACGAAGACGTCTCCCTTTTCATTTTCATTCGAAATTCTCAACGCAACATCTTTCTTAGTTCCCTCTTGATTGAAGCGACAATGATAGGTCAATTTCCAGTATTTGAAAACAAATACATCTGGCAAATCGGTTGTCACGAGTAATTTCAAGTGTTCGAAGAGTCGAAGAAGTAGAGGGAAGAATTCACGCGATCAAAGGTAGAAAAGGCAAGCTAAACGAAAAAAACGGACCCCTGTTTCTAGATGGAAAATTCAGAATAAAAGAAGAATATATGTACATGTATATACGTACCATATACAGTAAACTGTTCGAATCAACGAATGACTTTCCTATTTGCCATTTTTTGATCCGAAGCTTAGTTTCCGAGTTATCAACAGAATGAGGTGACTATTCAGAGGGCACTCTATATATACTGGAATGAGCACTCCCTAGAGAAGGAGCACTTTTCCTCTTTCGCACATACGCAGTTCAATATTTCTTTTTCGACTGAAAGGGTGAGTTTATCTGTTTTCAATATAGGACTCTCAACTATCTGTCTCTGACGGTGGGTATCCTAGGGAGTGCTCATTCCAGTATCATGTGAAGTTCAATGTACGAAATGGGTGGTACATGGTGAAAAATGCTACCATTTCCTACCAAAACACTTGCCCCATATACAATGGGAACACTAACCACATTTACCTGGACTCATCGAAACCTTGAAAAATCCGCCAAACAAGGAATTTACATTGTAGAAGACATTGAAAGACTCAAAAATATATAATGAAACCATTTCAAACCCATCAATTATCAAGAAAATCGTTGGTGCTATCACTGGAGAACCTGTAAAGCTTCAAAGTTTGAGCTGGAGCTTGATATTATATGAAAAAACTTCAGAGCGTATTGCCAACTCAATTCGGGATGAAATCTGGATAGGGTTCAGCACGTTCGAGATATTCAGTGCTATAATAATGGTAATGATTAAAACCATGAATATCCTCAAAATGATACTTGATACCATAATACACATCATTTTGCATTGCATTCTGTGTATGGCTGGTTACCGCATTTGGTGGTCTTGCTGTGGGACTCTGCAGCTCATCTTCTGTTATAATGTGGGGGAACAAGGAGATAATAAAATCGACTCGATGGGAAGAACGATATGGTGCAAAATCCTCAATATTCAAACCTCATCTTCATAGTTGGACCATGTTCGAAAGAAATTCTAGTCTCATTGAAATGAATAGAACATGCGTCCAATTGATGAATCCATACATGTAGGCTTTCCTGCCTTAGAATTGGCAAAGACTTTTATGTATCAATTTCATTATAATTACATCCAACGAGTGTTTATGAATCCATAAAACTAACAATCAATATACATTCGATATTCAGATTTGGAAATGTATAACAATATATACGAATTTATGTGGAAAGAACTTCCAAACCTTGTACATGGAATTTAACACAGATAATTCTATAACAGGGCATTGGCTGTTATCCAAATTCGAGTTTAAATTATAACTATGCTTGTTCTCTATATAAAGTTCACCTTCATATAACGCGATTACCGTCACAACTAATTCAAGACGGAATTACGCCTCGTGTAATCGTACATACGATTAGACGGTGAATCGTTCACCAGTTACGTTCGTGAGATCCAGAACCAGAAGGAAGGGATGGGTGTAAAGAGGACGGAGAGATGGAGAAGGAAGGAATTTCCTCTCTTTCGAATAGTAAAGTGGCATGGGGGAATGAGAGAAATTGTCTTGTGGAAACCACAGACTTCCCAACCTACCACTAAAGTGCGACATTTTGACCATTGCGGAGAGATACTAAAAGCGTGAAAACGTTTGCTGGCGACCGTTGCTCTGACGACCAGTTTTACTCGCTCGAACTTCCACGCACTCGCTGAGAAATTCTCCCCCAGAATTGAAGGAATGTACCTGATCACTTTTGGCGTTTCGCCAGAATATTTCACGCTCAACTTTTTCCCTATTGAAAGCACTCGTATATCAGGGTTATTGATAAATCAATCACTCCATAACTCATCTCTGGAAACATTTTCACTTCTATACTGATGGTTTTTTATATCTTTACATTCTTTCAATTTCAAATTCCTCACTTATTTCAATTTTCCTCCCTATCCGATTAATTATGCAGAAAAATTATTTTTGGGACTTTTGAATTCCGAATTAGAACTAGTTGATATTTCAACCCTCTTCCACGAGGGTATTCATTCAGGTCAGCTAGTTTCGCTAGCTAGTTCATCAATTCGAGTTGATTGTTCTTCACTCACTTCCTCGACATGTAATTGTGTAGTCATTTTTGTTGGGAAAAATCGCAACACTATAGTGTCCTGATCATCATTTTGGGGATGCTGGTCTCAATTATTGCTTATGTCGAATGCGCGGAGGATTGCTATTATTTGGAAATGAAATAAAAACTTGATCCGTGAATGTTTTATATCTCATGTACCCTGCCCGTTCTTTGATGTCGGTTGTAAATGAGAATTGCAAGAAGCTCCTCTGTTTTTTCTGATAATTATCAGTTCCTTTGAATCCCTGATATTTGAAGATCCATCATTCACCCGCATATACTTTAGCTGTAACATTCTTCTGAAGACTGGATCTGAAAAAGACCATCTTTCATTTTAATTTCCACCATGATTTCCATGGTATGAATAACTCGAATCATCAACTGTGAATTCAGACGATGTACAGTATCCTATTCCAAGTTCATCAAGAGATTATTTGGATTGTAATGCATTAATCCTCTCTCGAATATAAAATACACGGAGGAATCTTTTTCTACAATTGTAAAAGGAAAAGATTAATCCCCTCCCTTTATAATGAAATTGATTCTGTAAATATTTTCGATACGTTCCAATCTGCTGTTCCATGGGAAGAAACCGACCTTGAACGTACTCGAACCAGAACGTACACTACGCTATGGTTTACGCGGACGATATGTTGTGTATCTATGTGTAACGGAAATTATGGACTCCGTTGAAATTTTCATTTGTACATTTAATTTCATCAGAATTCGTTAGAACATGAATTGTAGCGGTTCAGTTCAGAATTCAAGGATGCTATGGAATAAGAAGTGAATAATGTTCCACAACTGAAATTGCTGAATTCAAAATTGACTTCAATGGAATAATACGCGCGCATATGAACTTCCTCATATGCCGTACTCTTTCCATATTCCATTATCCATCTCACATTCAAGAACTCAAGTGCAATACATTGAAGTTTCAAACTTACAGTCTTGCGCGTTTTTCCTGTTGTTCACAACAAATGATCTTTTTACCACAGAAGAATATTCAACGAACAAAAGTGAAGATACACATACCTATGACAATATGAATGATTTTCTTCACAATGAATAGAATTAATACAATGTGGAACATAGTTTATCAATTCGAATGACGTTAATATGATGTTCTTTATCTGTTGACAATATGTAGTTATGGCTGCTTGAAATAGAAGTGCAATACAGGGAAAGAAACAAAGAACAGAATTTCAAGTGATGAGAAAATGCCCTGAAGAATAGGTATGTATGTAAAGCGCAAAGCCGTTGAATATAAAGTTGAATGGACTACGTCGACGAGGGAGGCTAATTAAAGGCAACAACCCTAATCATTTTGACGTGGCTATGCTAGCTCACTTGTAGTAACAGAGGATAAGATAGAAGGGTAGACCAATAGACAATGAAAGAGACCAAAGTAAAATAAGAGGAAAAAGATTCAAAGAGGAATGCTAGATTTAGCTCTGTTCTCGCTAAAATGGCGGTGCAGTGGCGACCTCGTATCGTGAATACGAATAAGGTCTTGTTCTCAATCGGCCTTTGCCTGCACGAGCACTAATTGAGAAAGTTCGTTCAATGATAGTACTATAGTATATATTCCTCCTTGATGGAGATATCCTTCAGGTTTGTCGACTTTCCGCGAAAATCTCTTTTCCTTTATTCTCCATGATTGAGAACCTTTGGCTAAGTTGAATCGTTCGACTGAGAGACCAACTCGTGGATTGTGCAATAACATAAATATGTAAATCTCATGAACAGTGGAAATGAAACTCAATATCATCGGAATTCATTTCTATTACACGATTGTAATTCAAAATACAATCCTTGGAATTTCTGAATTTCATGATACGACTGATCATGAATTGTAAGTAAAACGAGGAGCAATCATCATTGTTATAACAACCTCGCTTGGACTCATATGTTACTTTTTATTATTTCTTTTCCTCTCTCTGCTCTATTCTCTTTACCCATTAAATATACGTATATACGTAATAGATAGAGTAATCAAGTGTTTCAATGGCTACTATGTGCAAGGAACTCGATGTCACACTTGATTCTTTTTACACCATCACACCAGTGATCACTATGCGTGAGTAATCCACAGGGTTGAAGAGAATATGATAATGTGGTATTATACGTACTTGTAATAAGTTTGTTGCGGGAACAAAATAAAATCGGAAGGGTGCCTTGAAACTATATGTGAGTTTCAAGTAGTGCTAGGAATTGAAGCTGTATGAGAGCTTCTCTTGGTGAAAGGGAGACGTGTCATAACGAGTAACGGGAGCGTAAGAATGTTTCAGATGACTCTTCTAATACTTCTTACATGCTTCCTATCCACTCTTCAATTACTCACCAATTACTTACTTCACTGAGTAACCCTCAGGAATATAATCAACAATTGATGTTTAATTCGCGACGTTATTTACCGAATACATTAATTATAAATTTTATAAATATACATATATATCTGAGACGATTCATTTCAATATCCCAATCCTGGTTCTTGTGTACATCCCTACCTAAAGCGGGGTAAACGAAGAAGTTTTCAGACTTCGATTTGGCAATTCCTTAAAATCTCCACGCGTTATAGAAGAACCGTGAAGTTTTGACTCAACAAAATTGAAGAATGTTCAATCAATACTTTCTTTGTGGATAACTTTAGTTGGAGAATTCTGAATCATAGTTCGAACTTCAAATTGAAACTGCACTGTGAACCCATACATATCTGCTCGCGTGATAGACAAAATGCCAACGCATGATCACCATGGACTTGCTATGCGAAATAAGATGACGTAAACGAAGATATTATCTATGGAGTCAAAGTGCATTTTTCTAATCGAACAAAACAAGTCTACCATGACGGATTTCGATGGTATGAAAACCCATGTATCTAGCATAGTATTCAGAGTTGCTTGCGTTTTTCCTTGAAGTTTCAACCTTTCATTGCTCAAAGTGTTCAAGTGATCAAATTCTTATGAATGTTCGATCTTATTCTGATTGTTCATTTCTTCTGAGTGTCAATTTCCTACAAGTGTTTGATCCTTTCTGAATGTTCGGATTCTTCCAGTGTATTCAATTCGTGTACGAATGTCATTCTGGATAGCGTTTGTCTCTTCTGAAATATTGAATGTGAAATGCATTGAACCTTTCGGATTAGGTGAATTCACAAGGATTACTTAGTGCATAAGGGCGAATCCTCTTTCCTTCTCCTTGGATAAAAAGTCTATAAGTTTTACAAAATTGTGACAATTCGTAAGAGGTAAAAGTGTTGTTCATTACAAATCACATTCATGGTGTTCAATGAATTTCAAATGTCGATAAATAACTGCTTATCAGAACAATCGACTCCGAGGATCTCATAAGTGTTGGTTGAATTAAGACAAATAATTGAATATATGTGTGAAACATGGACTCCAAGGATTTCGCAAATTCCAATCTAATCGGGATTCTTCCTAATTGAAGTGTTTGGAAATTGAGTATCTGTGTGAAACATCGACTTTGAGGATCCCACAGATATTTAATTGTAAATGAAACAATTGAATATCATAAATTAAAAACAACATGCATTTGTCTGAAATATCACTGATATTGCAGGATAAACTGAATATTTGAAATCCATTGTCAGAAGAAATACTTTGAGTTCAGAATCAATTAGATCCAAAAATACAATTCAACCTTTGGAAAGATAGTAGAATTGTGATTAGGATTTGAAATTGTTAAAGCTGTCTGAAAATGAATTGTTTTATATCGTTTTATTCAAATCTTGAATATATTTTTATTATAAGAATAATGTTGTTATCCAATTTTCCTCCTTCAATTGTTCTGTTTCTTTCCGTTCTTGTCCATGACACAAGATAGGGAAACATATTTCAAGGTATTAATACTCATATCAATTCCTATCTTTTTGTAACTGGAGGAAATATTCTTTGAATATCTCTGGACCTGACACTGGGAATACATCGAAGAAGATATACAAAATCATATATCCGGATGTTCACAGTGTAAATTGGAGAAAATTATCAGAACCAGAAATCGACAACCCATGGTAATAACCGATACGCCTGGTTACGCTTTTGAGAAATTTTTTTTTGCCATTGTGGGACCTTTTCCTTTCATTCAAGGAGGAAATTATCAATTTGCACTTTCTATACTTTTACTTCATCAATGCATGGGGATGTCGTGTGTGTCCACGCACATGTATATGTACGGTGACATACCCCAAAGCATGAACTTGACAGAAAGGAAACGAAACTCATGTTTACTTCGTCTCCGTTTATTTGTATTGCCTAGTATTGGAAATAAATCGAACTACATTTCAGTATTGAAACGTTGAATATTTTCTTTCATTCTATTTTCTCCTAATGATATCCTCTCCCCAGCCCTTGTCTAGGATTCCTTCCTAGCCAAAGTGGGATTTCTGAGGGAGCACAGGACTCCGATTCTGTGTTTTCCTTCAACTACTCGTTTGTTATTGAAAAACTAAGAGATTTTGACGTAACATTGCCATTCTATTAGTAAACTAGACCTATTGATGGCACAACTCCTAATCACTGAGAAGAGAAAACGGAGAATTTTACCGTGTAGAATGACAACGCGTCGCTTCGAGCCTTCAAATGAAAACCTTGACAAAATATACTGTCAAATAATTCGTATCATGAGAGAAAATTTCTCCTTTTTTTTTCTTCCGATTGGGAGTTACGTTATATTCTGATTTTTCCGAATAATTCTATTTGACGAATAAGATGGTAATTTTTCCGAATGAATTTCTCTTTGTGGAAAAGATTGATCGTGCCTACCTGAACATCCGTCCTAAATGCTCAAGCATATATATTCCTGCAATCGTTACCAAAGCATCATCAAAAATATAATTCAAACGATTGAACCGGAATAATAATTATTTATACAGGATTTCTACACGAAGGATACACATTTGAGTTTATTTAATATCTCACAATGGTTTTTTTCATTTGCGAAATAGAAAAGGAACATAGCAAAGATCGGGAAAACGTGAACACAATAACGAGGTACGAAAAAGTTAACATAAAGGTGTGTGTAATATATGCATCTTATTCTACATTTATCCCATTCATGACATTGTTGTTTAGATTGTGCACCATTCTTGGGCAAGAATGAAGTTCGTTATATACCCAAGTAAAGCTATTGTTTCATTGTTACATAATATTCTCTACTACTAATTACAGGGATACAAACGCTTTAGATTGGAAGCTAGACCGAAAGAATTGTGGCTTGGACATGGTGAATGAAAGAGTTGCAGGAAATACTGTTCTAACTGTAACAAGGGAAACAAATAAAAGGAGAGCAAAACAACGCGAAGAGGAAGAGCCAGTGGTTGAGAAAAAAGAGGAAGAAAGTTATGTTTTCCTTTCGGGTGGAAATGATGTATGCACTTACAGGTTCTGTGGTTTATAAAATCATAGAATATTTTTGGTTTTTTTGCCATGAAACCTTAGGCAGGGTGAAGTATTTTCTTCTTGCAGATATTCTTCCAGTATAAATAGAATTCAAGATAAAGAAATTCGATTAGTTCCAAAGTTTTTTGAATGAGGAATTCATTTTGGGATTCATTGAAAAATTTCATTTTATTGAATTTTGGTCCAATATTCAAGGAAATCGAATATGAATCAAGGTATGTTCAAACAGAAATAAATAAGAATTCTGAGATGAAAGCGATGGTGAATTTCACGTTGACCCGATCATTCCGTCTCGCATGTCATGGTTGGATCATATTTCAATACCGCAGATGATATTCTAGAATTCCAGGATCCAAATAAACCGCATAAAAGCTTTAGGAGAGTTTCAGGACTCCGTATTCTATCCACAATTCTATTTTCCAAAATTCATTCTCTTGTGACTGATCGTGAACATTCCTCCTGCTTCAAATCATGAATAAATCTCCTTCGAATTTTCATGGCTTGATTGGTAACTCGTTAATGACGACTGAAACATAGAGAAGTATATATCATACACAAATATAGTATGATTGAAAGTTCTCAACACTGAGAACAGGATTCTCCAGTGCAAAAATATATTGAATTGGGCGATTACAGTGCGGTATCATTTTCATCGAGACACGTTTTTTCTCTTAATAAAAGAATATTCAATTGAAGTTGAATCGAGAGGGTGGGGAGGAAATTTTCTGAAACAAAGTGAATTGCTTCTTTGTGTGAATTTCAAAATATTTTTTTGGGAGGGGGGAATATGTTGTGAGGAAAATTTAATTCTTTTCAGTGTTGAGTTGAAATCCCTTCTTGCAGAAAGGAAGTACTTTCACCTCGAAAAGAGTCGTGAACCTTTCATACCTCTTTTTTGAACAATCAAGCGGTGACTGAAAAGTTTGAATACACAGCACTGCATGCTGTGAGGTTACCAACATTATGTTTCAAAAATAAATTCAATGTCCAAACTGATTCCTCAACATAAAAAAACAAACGATCAAAATTATTAACGATTCCACCAAATATTTTTTCAGTAGATTCTCAAATGAATTCAGTAAATTTTCGAACAATGTCCGTTGATTGACAAATATCGTTCAGAAAGTTAGTTGAATTATTTGGAAATTTACAAAATAATTTGTGAATTTCCACATAAGTCGCCCACACAGCACAGGAATTTGGGAAGAATTGTAAAGAATTTGAATTGCTTCTTACATTGAGAGAAGGATTTAGTTATGGTTACCAGCATTTGGTAATAGTTACCAAATCTCATAGTTGGATACAGTGAAATAAATATTTAGTTATAATTATCGACATCCAGATTCACAACTAAGGCTACTCTCCCATGGACCGGGATTTTTGGGGGATTTGCAAGGAATTCTAGTAAGTTACTATCCATGAACCAATTGGGTCTGCGGATTCTGTTTTGTTCCCTAGAAATTCCGGTCCATGAGAGAGCAGCCTAAGGCGGCCTCCCATGGACCGGAATTCGTTCCGGCGGAATGACTTTAAACCAATCGCTTTCACAATTTCTTTTAGAGCGTTCTATCAGAAATCTATAAAAAATTGTGCATTGGTTCAATTTTCATTCCGCCGGAACGAATTCCGGTCCATGGGAGGCCAGCCTTAGTTGTGAATCTGGATGTCGGTAATTATAACTAAATATTTATTTCGCTGTATCCAACTATGAGATTTGGTAACTATTACCAAATGCTGGTAACTATAACTTGATCCTTCTCTCAATGTAATTGTTTGCATAATATACCAACCCCGTGAATTACTAGGGAATTTCTTCTGAATATCTCAATCATAACGTCTTTGACGTCGTACGATGATGACAACAACTACTTATTGAACAAATATCGATGCTCTAATCGATTCGCAATTATTGCGAAATGGTGGTAAATTCACTCAAACATCGACAAACGATTCTGTATTGAATTCTAGAATTGACCGATCAGGACGATTCAGCTCACATTTCATTCAATCATTCCGCATCTTCTCACGACATGATTGTTGTATGTCAACGATTCCAATTAGTTCATCGTTTCTGAAATCGTTTGAAAAAACAAATAATCAGTCACGGATTGTTCCTCCATGGGCTACTTCGAAATTGAATAGAAATGTTTTTATTCCAGTTTCATCAATCAGAAGGGATCAAATTTCCTTGAATTGAAACAAATTGATCAAACTTACATGCATATGAATGTAATAGTACAGCACTATCAGCAGGATGATACCAATGAACGTCCAAAAGCCGAGACTACGCCATGCCAAAAAATTAGGACCTGCAGTTACATTTCGTTGTGAACAGATTCCCATGTCCGTTAATTTTAGATTGATTTCCTCACAAAAATTTTGAATCAAAACAAATCTGTTCATGGGGTTAAATTTTGAAGACCGAATAATGAATTGGATGAAGGTGTTCAGGGTGAATTGAGCGGCAGAAGCGGCTCAAGGCGGATACTCGAATATATTGTAACGTATGCTGAAATTTTCAATATTTTGGAACTCCTGAAAACATACTATATATATACGTCTTACAACATACATATATATACATACACCTACACAGGTCCTGCTTCCCTTTTTCGTTCGCACTGGTATGTGTACACGTAAAAACGTGAGCGTACCAAACGTGAGGCCCGATACGTGCGAACATGCGAATTTCCATATAGGTAATCGATCGAAAGAAAAAAATCTCCACTAAGAACGCTTTCACCCTACTGGAAAATATATCGATATCGATATTACAGTTTTCTTTCTCTCTTTTTCTTGACTGACCACAGTGGACAAGACAGTTTTCCTCCACCCCACCAAAATTAATGCTATCGCACGAGACGGTACCCCTTCTTCGACACCAAAGTTCTCATGAATAACTGACTCGACGAAATCTCTTTGGAATAAATACTCACCCACTGCAATTATACGATAAACACCAAACAGACCTAAGACAGGACCTCTCTTCTTCTCTATCTTCTAATATCAATGAATCGACAGACGAGAGATGACACGATCTATTTTGAAGAACCCTACCATAAAAGAACGGTCCAGACGCACGTTCAACTCTCCTTGCAACCGAAGAATTATGTCGCCAAATTTCCACACTATGTATAAACACTTCTCTAACTTTTTCACAACAGATGTTGAGTTTGGTGAACATTCTTATAAGAATAATGCAATGTTAACCAACAGGTTTTACTAAATTTCAAATTAAACATGGGTGAATTTATCTTCTAGGAACACGATGTCTCTCTCTCTCTCTCTCTCTCTACGCCTTTCTACCCTTGAAAATCTGAATACCACCGAACGAGGTCTTCAACCCTCCCACCACACCGTAAGAACGTAACGCACGTTACATATTGCACCCTCCGTACCGTATCCACCATACAGCAAGCGTACGCTTTGAGCTTTCTACCTTTCCCCGCGTTAGACAAGGATAGAGAGTAGTATGAAAAAGGATAGAGATACTCCAAAAACCAAATATTCACACTCAATTGGATATTCCAATGAACAATGATTGTTTATCCATTAAATATAAGCGTAAACCCTGAAGGGATTATTATAAATAATATAAGATCATTATTCATCATCAATTATCAGAATAACCTAATGATTGATTTTCACTAAAATACAGGTGTTAGACAAGAAGAGACAGAGTTACCCCAAAAACCAAACATATCCACCAAATTGAATATTACATGAATAATAACATTGATATTATTTACATAAATAATCATTGTTCACCCATCAGGATTAAGCATTAAACCCTCGTGGAATAGTTATAAATGGAATAAGGCAATTGTTTATTGATAAATTATAAAAGTAACCGAACGATTAATGGTAATTGAATATAGATATAAATGGCTCAATAAACCAATATTGATAATTAAATAAATAAGAGAATAAACAAACCTAAAAATTTCAATAAACAATAAGAAATAAACAAATACAATAATAAGAAATAATTGCAAAATGAATTGTTAAAATAGACACT
Organism: Gonatopus flavifemur; assembly: GCA_018340375.1. Lineage (NCBI taxonomy): Eukaryota > Metazoa > Arthropoda > Insecta > Hymenoptera > Dryinidae > Gonatopus > Gonatopus flavifemur. The sequence goes on from JAFFJZ010000002.1 coordinate 26,722,559, forward strand.
GAAAAACAACTTTGCAACAACAACAGTAGATTGGATGAAACAAATCTAAATTAATGGAGGAATAGAAATTAATAACAATAACAATAACAATACAATAAAATAATAATAATAGCTTGGCGAATATATATATGAATTGTGAAGAAGAACATCAAGCATCGAACATCGACCTCAACCACGACCAGAGAATCCGGTGTTTGGAATCCACCAATCACAGAAGACCTCTAACACAACACGAGGAATCGGTACCGAAGAAGAAGAACTGACAGAAATTGAAATGTACAAACTGCCGTTCGAGAAAGGGTCACCAAGGAACGAAACAACGAGCATTCCATGTGCAAAGAGCACTGAAATAAGGGATGACCCTGATTGGCCAATGTACAGGTCAGAAAAATGTATAAAAAGGGCACACCTACAATAAAAATTGGTTTTTCAAGAATTCAGCTCTCAAGCAACTAAAGACTTTTCTGGTAGAGTATCATAATACCGAATGTGTCATAGTACCGAATGTTCATAGTACCAAATGTGCATAGTCCGAATGTGCATAGTCCCGAATAAACAAATATGAAATCCAAAATAAATAAAAAATTGGACCATTTCTGTGATAAAACATTGATCGTTCCCGCATGATATGCGTAAACGAATCATTTTTTATTACGGAAGTGGCGGATTTTTGGATTTATTTTGAAATTTATATTTTTTTATTCGTGACTATGCACATTCGGGAATATGAACATTCGGTACTATGACACATTCGGTATTAGGAACATTCGGTATTATGATACTCTACCGACTTCTCTGAAGGAGCATACTATTCTCTCAAGAACACCAGAATTTGAATTCAGTATTCTCTGAACAACAGTACTCATTCTCTGTACAACAACAACACGTATTCTCTATACAAGAACAACACGTATTCAACAACATCGAACAACTGCTGCTGCTGAACCAAACTTAATTATTGGTGTCCTTGTCTGACACATCCATCATCGCTGCACTCATCGGACTAATTTGTCCTTGTTCAACACCATGGTTGCTGCTCTCATCGAACTAGTGTTGTCCTTGCCCGATACGCACCGTCGCTGCTTACATAGAACTATTGCTGTCCTTGTTCGATACACACCGTCGCTGCTGACATAGGACTATTGCTGTTCTTGTCCGATACGCACTGTTGATGCCAATATCGAACTATTGCTGTCCTTGTTCGACCTACACCGTTGCTGCTCACATCGCTGACTCTCGCTGCCATCCAGATCCAAAAGTAAGCATAACACTCTTATGTAGTAACATTGAATGTATGCATAAGAGTAGATTTTTCTTTCAAGTGTTTCCGTGAAAAGTATCGTTAAATTCCAATTTTTCGATCCTTTTCACTCCAATAGAGACGTACCTGCGACCAATACAGACATTAGTATTGAATATATGTCTTGATTGAGAGCAGTACGTTCACCCCCGATTATTTGAGATACCTGTTGTTTTGTCTCTCTCTCTCTTTCAACCCTTATAAGAAATTCTATTCAAATTCGAACTCAAATACATAGTCTCATGTAAAATGCATTCGATTTATAATCAACACTGATTCGATGGATTAACTAGTTAATGGCTTTCAAATCTTTCCTTGATCAACAATCAAACTGATTTGATCCAAGAAAAGTTATTTACGACATTCGTTTTCCAACAGTGGACAGAATATTCCGACTCGAAGCCGAGATTTGTGTAATACAAGCCCGTTTGGAATTCCGGAGAAACGGTCTTCGGACAGGAGAGGTCACCCCATCCAGCCCTTGTGTTAAGAAATTTTCCGCTGACCACATCACGGATAAACGAGACATTCGGAAATTGCAGAAGGAATTGAGAACCCTTAAATGGGTAAAGAAACATAGGATCCTGCCCACACCTCAAAGATGTGAATTATGCGTGAAATTCAAAGTAAACTTCTTCGATTGTGAATCGTGTATAAATTTCAAACCAATTTATGAGCAAATGAATTCAGCTCAGTTAAAATCAATAGGGCTAAAGCTGGAAGAGATCATAGAAATTCAACTGTTTTAACAAATAGATAATTCTTATAAATTCACGAACACACCCACACACACACACACACTCACAAATTGTAAATACACATATAATCTTTATATTTATAAACTCCTTTATAAATTCCTACACATCTTTCTTGAATAAATAATTGTTATATTGAAACTTACTCCTCTGAGTTGCAATTATCTCTCATTTCATCACCTACCCCTTCTTTATATTGACGTAAAATAGGGGAATTAACCCTTAGCTGCCACACTGGGGTCAGACCGACCCCAACATGATTCAATCTTGAATTACCATCAAAAAACTTGATAATTCGAACTCTCCGCGCAATCTGGTGCGACTTTAGAGTTTCTTCACCTCACTCCACCCTAGCGTGACATGATTGTCAATGTTTCATATAATTCTTCTTCATGATGCAGTGTTAATATCATTTCGAAGCGAAAATGTACCCATCGATCGATGAAAACAAGCGATGCATGTGTGCTGCGGAAATAATTTTTTCACAAATTCGAAATGAATTTTTCTTTCGGGAAATTATTTGATTGAAAATGAGGATAGTTTTAGTACTCTCTAAAATTTTTTCAATACATATGTACGCATAGTGTGACTTTGGTGTACGTTTACAGTTGGGGTCATAATCGACTCCAGTGTGGCAGCTATGTTACACTGGCAAAGTGTGGCAGCTAAGGGTTAAAATACACTTGCCGTTCTGCATGGAGACGTACAGGACGTGACACATCTTAATGACATGAATTCAGTAATGGCGGATAATGTTGTTGACAGTCGACAGATCCTTGGATAATCCATTATTTCAATTTGTATTTGGGGAATGAGAAATTCATAAATGTGCATTTTAATATCCCGAATGTTTTGAGAGTGTCATGCGTGAAAAATAATCAACAAAAGTGTAATAAAATATTAAGAAATATCGTATATATCATGATTGCTTGTTGCGATCATAAGTATCTCACCCATCCATGTGAATCCATAATATTGCTAAGGATCCATGATCACAGATGTTTAATGAGTGAAAAAATTGATTGCGAATTAGTTTTCGGTTATATCCAGGAAGTTATATTGGCAGGAATTTCTATTTTGACAGCACTTTCTTATAATATTCCCACAATATTCGTGGTATAATATTCTGAGAATATTTGAAACAGTCTTATTCAAACATTCTGAGAATGTGCGTAGAATATATTTACACGTAATAAGAATCTCTATAGAATATTTGAATATCCTCAACGTATATCCTTAGAACATTCTCAGAACGTGCTTGTGCTACCTGGGTTGTCATTCAATAGAGTATGATTGAATCTAATTTCTTTTTACGAATTCAATGAAACTTTCGATATACACTCTCCATAAATTCTTTCCAAATTATAAAGAACTCCTTTCTCTCTCATCCTTTTCTGAATTACACTGAATTTTTTCATAATGACAGGTGTTTCGGTGAATAATGTCGATTTCACTAAGAGATGGTATCATTATTAATACGTTTGTTCGTACAAACAAATTGCATCTATGCCGTTTTCAAGGTTAGAAATACGTTATAAAAAACCAGTCCGTTCTGAATTGTTATTGTGCAAAAAACACAGTTTTTATAGCTTTGAAGATGTGGAATTACGTACCAGGAAAAAGTGTTTTGCGAGCGAGTTTAATAACATTCTTCCATTTGAAGAAAATGGCTGCTGAAAGTTATGGATTGTTGATTGGAGCTCATGGTGAACATGTTATAACCCAAAAAACTTGTGAACGATGGTTCCAATGAAACTAGTGACTTCGATGTAAGAGACAAGGAGCGTCCAGGTCAGCCAAAAAGTTAAAAAATGCAGATTTGCAAGCTTCATTGGATGGGAATTCAAGGCAAACGTTGAAGCAATTGTCGAATGCATAAAATATTACCCAATCCACCGTTTCTGAACGTCTACACGCATTGGGAAAGGTCCAGACAGTAAGAAAATGGGTTCAATATCAATTGAAAGACGAAAAACTATTTTTGAAGTTCTGCTTGCCAGGGAGAAAAGAGAAGGTATTTTGCATCGAGTCATATCCGGTAATGAAAAGTGGATCTACTTTGATAACCCAAAGCGACAAAAATCATGGTTAGACCCAGGCCAGCCTTCAACATTACAACCAGCGCACAATATACATGTGAAAAAGGCTTTGCTTTGGATTTGGTAGGATAATAGGGGAGCTGTGTGTTACGAACTAATGCTGGACCGATTACTGGCGATCTATACCGGTAGCAATAGATTGGTGAACGTCAGTTGTAAGTTTTGGGGTATGGGAATTTCATAACTCATCAACAACAAAGAATATCTTTGAACAAGGAGTTCTGATGAATTGAAACGAATTTTCTCTTTTCAGTAACCCCTGAACACTTTCTTTCACATAAATTTCTGTCTTTCCTCTTATATTTGTAACTATTAACAATAAGGAAATGATAATGGAAAGAGATCTAATACAATGAGGAAAAGAAATATGTTTTCCGAACAAGAAAATATTTCTCTGGAGAAAACTAGTTTCCTCTTCGGTATGTGACGATCCATCGTATGTATAGGAATAAAAGTCCGTGGAATGATGATGAATTTTTGTGAATATCGATTATGTAATCAATTACGATTACAATATGAATGAGGGCAAACCAAAAGTCACGTATTCGTGATATTGCAACAATCACGTATCTGCACTACTGTGAAAGTCACGTTTCCGTAAAAGATATTTATATGCATCAAACGTGTATTTGATACGTGATCATCCATTAATGTTCCTTACACATCATATGGAAGTATTTTTAACATTAGGCAGAATATGGAAGGAAATGAAAGGAACGAAAATCCTGAGACATGCTTCAAATACCCGCACGAGGATTGAAAATTTCATCTATAACCCAAGTAGTATAAAATAACGTGAGAATATTCGAAATACAAATCTTCTCAGAATATTCTGTTATGATACAATGAACATCCATACGACATGTCATAACAACATGTTTTTTATATTGTGGGGGATCGCAGAATCTTTTCTTTTAGTTAACTTTCCCTGGTGAAAATAAAGCATCGAAGCGTCACGAAAACGTGAAAACCAAGAGTCATCTAAGCGTAACAAAGAGTCATCTAGACGTAATGTCGGAGACAATTGGAAAATTTTTGAGCTTCATTTGTTTCAATACCCGCTTCCTCCGCTTTTGGATTTTGAACCCAGGGTTTGGAACGTTTGCATATGAATTCTTATTTTTCCTTGAAATATCGTATCATTTCCCCTTCGCTAATTAACAAGTTTATCGTGGAAGAAAATTCTGGAACGATTCAGTTTCTTACTTGGAATATGTACTTTAATCCAAACATACAATGTGTGAGGGAATAATGAGTACCGATAATAAGGCGCCTACACAAATGTATGTACCATGGGGCCTATAACAGCTCAGCATGAGTCTCACCTACCAATATAGGCCCAAGGCTGTGCCAGAGTGGGGAATATAACTCGTATATAAGTATACATTGGACGTTAAGAATTTCTCTTCGAAGTAATTAGTAACTTCAAGGACCGTTATTTCAAGACAACACGAAGATTCAAAAAATGTTCACCCGGATTGAAAAATTTGGACGGTTTTTTCCCTCATATTTCGTTTTTACACTGATTTTTCCTGATTGTTGAATGATGCGGACAAAACAGTACGTTTTCTTGATTTTAGTCTGAATTTCTCCTCAATCACATTCATTGGTTGGACGAAAAATTCAGACTGAAATCATGAAGAAGTACTGTTTGTTCCACATTGTTGAAAAAACACGACAAAATTAGACTAAAAATGGAACCATTTGAATGTTTCTGAATAATTTTCCTCAATCAGAGAAACAAGCTTTTAAAATTAAACTTCAAAATTTTTTGAATTTGATTCTCGAAATGAGATTCCCTTTTTCCTGCTCATTGAGGGAAATGACAAGTTACATTGCTATATGATATATGTTGCTGAAGTTGCGATTGATGCAACTTGAACGTAACAATATCTTCAAAAAGCGAGTTATCAAACGGGGGTTTCCAGACTCTGATTTGACAATTCCTTCAATATTCACGTGTTACAGAGAAATCGTAAAGTTTTGACGTAACAAAAACCAGAGTGTACTCCAAATAAATCCTCATCAACATACAAAATTAATTGAAACTTCTATTAAAATATGAAACTAGGTGAATTGAAGAAAACAAAAAGATGAAGTCAATAAAATTTTGTGAATAACTCATGTCTTTCAGAAATATGACTATCATTCTATTCAAATAGTTGGTTCCATGTGTTGATAAATAATTGATTATTCAATCAGTGAGAATTTGATTTCTGATTATAAGATTCCTTTACGAGCTCTGTGGATATGGCAGGGTGTTGAATATGGAATTTGTGTTTCTTAAATTGTAAAATAATTTGAGTGTGAATTTCCATGCTTCGATTACATATTCTGATTTTATCACAAATCTGAAGCGTTGTATTTCGATATGATACGTCTCTATGAAACATAGCGGACAAAAGTACATATACAGATTATATCAAATACATTCATACAGAAGAGAACTCATGATCGATAATTCAATGGCGCAGATGTTAAATCACCGGTTCACATAGTTTAATACCTTTACCATCGCAACTATTGCCGTAAGAAGGAAAACAGACAAGAGAAGCAGGAATTGAAGAAGGAGAGAAGAAAATGGGAGAAATAGTGAGCAGTATCAAAACGAGAGATATTGCCGAGAGGCTTAAATATATTGCAATCGATCCAAGGTGCACCAACCAATACTAACTTTTCCAATGTATACAATAATCCCTCCATCAAAGTAGCAGAATGAAATACAATGCCAGGAATGAAAATCGTTCACATTGATATCATGAATGACGATCTATATCATCATGAATACACACGTTGTATTATTGAGCGGAAAACAATTGACCCTATCGAACGATTATGTTACACAATTACAGATACAAGTTATTTTATTGGCTTGACAAAACATTCATTATGACACATGAAATTCGACCAACTTGATGTAGGATGGGATTCAAACACAAAACCATGATGCTGATAACAATACTTTCGATATGATTATGAATATTTGTTTACCTATTGGGAGAGAAAAACCCCTGCAAACCAACTCTGAAGAAATATCTCAACCAATTTTTTTGAATCATCTCTCGAATTCAAACTTTTGATCCTTTTAACCATCGTCGGATTCTTGCACGTTTCTTTGGGTCAAACTAAATTTGAGGGTGAGTATTTCGTGTTGAAATTGCGATACTAATTGGAAAAATACTGTCGTCCTGTGTTACAGAGTAAGCACTTAAGGCTGTCCACGCTGACAGGGAAATTGAAGGATTTCGACTATGACTGCTCCCAATCCTTGATCATTTTTATCAACAGCGTTGGTGACTGTTGGTAGAGTGTAGCTTGTTTGTTATCGTTGATGGTAACAATGATCAGAAATCGGAAGCCACTTTTAGTCTAAATCTCTTTTAATGTTCCTTGCTTGCGAAGGAAAATAGGATTTTATACGATGATATTTTCCTCAGTACATAGTAAACATGCGGATATATCTGGAAAATAGAGAAACCTCTTGTTTTTATAAGTGCAACAGCGGATACATAAGCTGCCCGTAAATACTATTATCTTGAAAGAACTGTAAAGAGAAACCCTCAACGATAAAGTACGGTTTTATCAATTTCAAAAGATACATAGACATATTTTCCATTTCCACGCCGAATCATTTCGAATCTCAAGAACTGGAATATAAATGATGCAGTAAATTAATTCACTACCTAATCGAAAGTTTAATTTTTTCCCAAAATTTAAAGTGAATTTGGTAGTCATGAATTTTGTATATAATTTTCTTTTATTTCCATATTAATTTTTGATCACGAATGAAACTCATAATATTGATCTGATTGGTACTTCCCATCACGGTGGGCCCGAACTAAAGCCAGGATGGGTGCCCATGCTGCCCAACGTGGGGCTGAGCTGGGGAAACAAATGAGGCCAACCCTGAGATGATGACATCGTTCCCAGCTTGGCTGTATTGCTTTTCCCGAGAATTGGTAACATCATGGGATCAGCATGAATCCAGACTAGGCAATCGATACTGCCCCTTCCTTCTTTCTGAGATTGGAAAATTGCTTTGAATTCTACCCCAGTGGGCATGAATTTCAGCCCCACTTTGGCCTGGTCCTGAGCCTAGTGTTGAGCCTCATCGTGCCTATATGGGCCGAAAACTGCCCATCGAAGCGATATCAACACAGTTACTTGGGAACAAATAACCACGGAATTCAATCGTCAATTCGGCGACGAACAGATAAGAATGACGGTTTGTTTAGATATCGTGGAACAACCAGAAATGTCCAAACGATACTCCCTGATTAAAGAGGACACAAAGGTGTAGGAAAAACGTATAATCGATCAAGACAAAACTACTACTGGGAATATATGAAAGAAGACGTACAAACATACATTCAAAGATGTTTGCAATGTAAATTGAAAAAATTAAGTCGAATAAAAGTGAGACAACCAATGGCGACAACAGATACTCCAGGGAGTGCGTTCGAAAAAGTCGCTCTCGACGTAGTAGGACCCTTTCCCCCGACTAAGAGAGGAAATAGATACATACTGACCATGCAATGTCTGTTAACAAAGCATTGCACAGGTGTAGTCTTACAGAATGCAACCGCGCAATCTATTGCCTAGCATTCCTAAAGTACTTCATATGCATATAGGGTACCCCGAAAATAGTATTAACGGATCAGGTAACGAATTTTCCATCTAAATTATTCCAAACTTTGACAAAACGATTAAATATTCGACAATTGAAAACAACCGCGTTCCATCCACAAACGAACGGTTCCCTAGAACGAACTCATATTGTATTGGTAGAATACCTACGCCAATACATATCGGAAGATTCTGAATGGGATGAATGGGTCGACTTGGCGATGTTCTCGTATAATACGAGTATTCACGAGAGTACAAACCATTCTCCTTACGAGTTGGTGTACGGAAGAATCGCGAATATTCCTTCGAGTCAACCTTTACCACCCTCCAAACAATTAGAAACATACGATTGATATCTAATCAAATTAATGTCTAGACTAGATAATTTACAAACAGGAGCTAGAAATAATTTAGAAGTAGCCAAATTGAAAAGTAAGCAATATTACGATAGGAAGTCAAACCCTATATCTCTAGAAGCAGGAAATTTAGTATTTTTTAGAAAAGGACTAAAAGTAGGAAAATTAAGTGATATGAACGGAGGACCATATAAAATACTCGAATTAATCGGCAATAAGAACGTCAGATTACAAATCGAAAAAGGGGGAAAGGAGTATCTATCGATCGCTTGATACCGGTGGGAGAGAATATAGATTTTTCTAACGATAACTTTGAGAATTAAAATCACCACCTCTTTTCCCATCAGACATTCCAAGATGCCCATAGTGTCAAAAGGAGTGCCTGCCGAGGAAGTCCTAACCTTCCATCGTCAGCGCAAACCCGCTAAACTGGGTTTGTTAGACATGGTGGGGCAACCTCCGAAGGAGCAGAAAGCCGCCAAGCATGAAGTTATAAGGCAGGAGAGGATGAGTATTCGTCAAGAAAAGGACGACAAGCTCGGGTGGGAGTGTGAGGAGGACAAGCAACCACCTTCAATGGCCTCAACCATCCCCAGCAGCTCAGAATCTCCTGTCCCTCTTGAAGTTCCCACGTTCATTCTGGAAAACCAGAGGATCGCAAAAGAACGAGAACTGCAGAAACACCAGGAGAACGGGAAAGAGTCCGAAAAGGATGAGGATGTCTTACTCCTTGAAGGGACTTCCGACTCGTTCATTTCAAGAATCCCTCGAAAAGATCACTCTAAGAAACCATTGGTTTCTGTAGGTGGTTTCGTGACAGGGAACTATCCGAAACTCAATAATTCAGAGATCATTTTTCCACGAGAGCTTCTGGATCAAGTCTTTCCAGAAGAAAGGTACGATCCGAAAGAGAATTGGAGAACCCCTGAAAATCCAACGACCACTGTAACGAATGAGACAATCCCAATGCAGACTCCTTTGGAGAGATTGACTCTCATTCTATTGATAACCAGACAGGATACTGAAGATATCACTCGGATGGGTAGCTACGGCTCTCAAAGGAGTGATGTTCAAAATGACATCGAACAAGAAGTTGAGATTCTAATATAGGTAACTCCTGAAGAATCTTCGACTCCCATTTCAACTCCCATTCCGACCCCGACTCCTAAACAGGGACGAACGGTCTACTGTGAGGGACTCATATGGGAAGGAACAAATATAAAGGGACAAAACGGAAGACGGTTTAATTCCCTCACCTGTACTGAACCTGACCATATCCAAGAACTGACGAATAAACAAGCACGAGCCATGAAACATGACCTTGACTTTGCTGGTTTCTGCCCTAAATGCGTGTCAGATAGAGACAAAGTGGAATGGAAATTCCGCAAACAAATACTAGATGTTGCTATCCGGAGAAGTCAGCATTTTCAAGAGATGAAGTTAGTGGACGATAACGGCAGGAGTGACCCTCCAAGCGAGGATAACTCCACCCAAACCAAAGAACATACCCCCATTCAGAATAATGAACAGTCGGTCCCTACAAGTGGTGGGACAAAATCATTAGAAATGGACTCAACTCGAGCGACCACCTCTCCATTGAGACCACCTTTAGGACTGTTCAACAAGGTGAACACCGGCGCTAATATCAAACCAATGAGGCGACTATAGGCGAAACCCCCCATGAAACCCTTAATGGAACCAACTCACCAACCCGCGAAAATGAGGATGAATTCCTGTTCTAATTGTGGACTCGAAATTCAGAAAGTAATACAGCACCTTGGAGTCTGTAATTACTGTCCTAAGTGTGGATGTAAACTTTATAAATACACACTAAATCAAAGGATAGAATATACAAGATCACTATTTAATCTCACACATATTCATGTATAATTTTCAACCAACAATCTACGAATCATTTCCCAAGGACCAAACGACACCCGAGATTGATCGACCTACTTGGAGCACCATCCAACTCTTCCTACTTCTACAACTCATGATGACGACCAATGGTTTGATCGGATACGATTGTGCTACTCCGAACACGAATATAACCACCATATCACTAAATAAAATCGGTGATTGCGATATTCACGAGGCTATCGTAAATAAAACAACAATCTACATGCAACTGCTGCAAGTAATCAACTTCGGTTCAGCCCACGTGAGCGTGTGCAAAGCAGAAGTATTCCGCGAAGTAATGCATTGCGGAATGTTCTCACACACCTCAGCTGTAACGGGAGGCCACGCAGAATACATAATGGAAACAACACGAGAATAATGCGACCAAATGCAAAAAACAGGGAGACTTGTGATACGGAACAGTATTATAGATGGATTAAAACCCAATTCCACCACAACCTTCAGCATCAACCTGGCGGGGAAAACCACTCACGATGGAAAATGTGGAGGTTCATACTATACGAATCCCTACGGAACATGGGAAGACGTGATAGTCCAAGGAAGAGTCAAGGTTACACTTTCTGATTATGAAACGAAAACCCATTTGGACGGAAATAAATTATACTTGAGTTCCGGTACCCAATGCACCCTCAGCACAGGAAGATGGTACCGACCTGTGGAGAGGATTTGCCTATTGGAACACCGCTTCAGCCGTTATACAGTATTGTATGAAGGATTTGCTACTCGAATGCAAGACAAGAGTCGTCAGTATACCGACACAGTGGACTACGTCATCACAAAAGAGATCACCTTTGCATTAACTGTGGAAGAGACACGGTTGATGTGTGGATACAATCTCATCAGAACAGAGCACCCCAAGCTGTACATATTGGAAGGAGCAAAAGAATATTTCTTCGTCAGACCAAAACCCAGGAAGACACAGAACTTGGACCTGTTCGCATACGTCAATAGCAAATTTGTCTATGTTGAACGACACGTGCGAACACAAATGAACGAATTATACAGGGATGTGATCTACCAAAAATGCAAGTTGGAACAAGAGTTACTATTGAACACGCAGACAATCGCCCCCATCAAACCAGAGGAATTCGCCTATAACTATCAATGAGACCCAGGATACACCGCAGTTGTGACAGGAGAAGTCATAAGACTGATAAAATGCGTACCTGTCGAAGTGAAAATGTTAATTTCCGATAAGTGTTTTCAAGAACTTGCTGTGCAAAAAGGTGACAAGAAGTACTCCTTGATGCAATTCGGTGATACCACCGATGTACGAAGTCGATGGAACCTGGTTCAAGATGTGACCATTCCCATCCGAAGCCAAGGGACCTTACGTGATGACACCTATGACTAAACCAACATGGATATACAAAAGCCCTGGCAATCTTGCAAGACAAGGAATATATACTGAGCAAGATTTGGAAAATCTTCAGAGATATAAGATGGCACCATTTGAACAGCCATCAATCGTCAATAATCTAATTCGAACAGCTACAGGAGAACCGGCAAACCTGCATGGGATTAACATTGGAGCCTTATTGGACAACAACACGCTCGAGTATGTCGCGAGCTCAACATGGAATAAGGTGTGGATTGGTTTCAATACCTTTGGTACCGTCAGCGCAGTTGTATTGAGGGTCATCATAACCCTGAAACTAGTGAAGATGGTCATCGACACCATGATACATCTATTCGCCCTACACTCGACCTATGGGTTCTCCATATACCTGGGGGGAGGTGCCTTGTGGGATTCTGTTACCAACCTGCTGTTACACTTGAGCAGACAAAGAGAAGCTAAAGAGACAAAGAAGAAGAACACTGGAACCAGTGACGTGGAGGAGTCACAACCGATGTATCCGATCGAATCAACCTCGAAGAACAAGCAAGACAACGAGCCAAAGCGACTTCAAAAGACAAGTTTAGTCTCAATTCCAATCACTAACACAATTTCAATTTAAATTCAAAATTCAAACTCGTGTGTCCGCGAACGGTTTCTACTGAGTTTAATCAAAAAGTAAGTATTCCGTAACGAATACAATCGTTTTAAATTCAAAAATTATTCTTTTTGTGAATATGTTTCCCTTATGCGCCTAAGTGTATCGCAAAAATCAGAACGCTGTCTATGGTAAATCCGAGCGAATCTGTATTTGCAGTGAATCTACCAGTGGCTATGTCCCGTGAATTGGTTAGATCTATGATATTCAAATAGTATCTTCAGATATAACCAATTCTCTGGAAGTGAACCTACAGTTTACGTGAACAGATACCCCTTTATTTTTTTTTTTGTGTGTGACTTAAAAAGTATTAATGGAAATTGAAATCTCGAATTCTTTCTTCCTACCAGTATCAAGCGATCGCGATTAGAAAATAGCGAAGTTTATCAATGAAAACCTTCTCGTTTCCTTTTTCCTCCTTTTTACAGTGCAAAACGTGGAATCTTTTGACTTAGAAAAAGTCCAAGAAAGGATCAGAATAATTCGCGAGAGAATCGCAAATCGCCGCGTGAACGAGGAGAACGGTCTCTTGTTTCCCACTGAGAAAGCGCGGAAGAAATTCGAAGATAATCGAATCAGGGACGCACGTGATTTAGGTCGACTAGAATTCAGGCGTAGGGATCCATCGGAGAAGGATATTCTTAGATACAAGGTCTTCTCCGTTAAGGTACTTATAATTATTTCCTTTCTACGACATCTAAAAAGAAAGAGTTGTCTAAAAAGTGGTCATCATCTCAGAATCTCGGAATCCCCGGTCCTTGTATAACAACTAAAACGAAGGAATTCATAAGCAAGGGATATTAAAAATCAAATCTTGAATTTGAGGTTCCTTTAACCCCGCAGTAGCATCGAGGACTTTCAAAGGTTCTAGACGTGACAATTCAATCAAAATTTTTTATGTATCCACAAATCAAACATCAGATCCCAAGCCTTGAATATGCACATCCTCATTTGAAGTGAAATAATGAAAAGGATCACAAAATTCAATCTATGGTTTTTTTTTCATATCCGCGTGTTGATTGAAAAGAAACATTATAATATTTTGATGCGTTAAGTATTTTAAATTCAGAAATTTGAATGAGAGATGAATTGAATATATTCATATACAGCTATTCCAATATGCAAGGTAATAATATTCCAACTGACACGAGAATTGAGCTCATTAAAACAAAATTAAATTACGTTCAGGTGGAATATATATATATACATAGAGGGGAAAAGACGGTTCCATTACAATTTCAATATTTTATGACAATTTTTGTGGAAATTTAACGTGAGATGAAAGTTCAGTAAATTAAAATTATTTATTAAAACTAAAAAGCATTCCATCCGGAAAAAGATGGTTTTGTCGCATTTTTCTCCTTTTCTGACAAATTCTGTCAACATTTATCCGATGATTATTTTCAGATTATCAAGGTGGTTATAATCGTTGCTGGTTAGATTCAACGGTGCTGTACAGGATGTTCTGTTGTATCGCATGGGTTGAGTTCCAGGTGAAACGTGCTAATGCCTTCCTCTTCTGGATTTTCTTCGGTGCTTGGTTCGGCGTTGTTGATTTTTTTTTACCAAGAGTCATAAAAGATTGGCGATGAAGTCTTATATAGCCCCCAGCATGAAGTTCAAGGAACCATATAAAGCATGAAGTGCGTATCCATGAACTAAGGCACCTATTACCATATTTACAATCTTAAAACACATGTTATTCCAAAGATCCTGGCTGTTGTCGATCCAGATGATCTCCAAATTTCTTATGAGTGATTTGTGTTGATTCTCTGGAATTGTTTTCCGTTCATTGGCTAGGCCATCAAAATTTCCTTCACAATTCCTGGTCTGCTTTCTTAGTTCCCCGATGGTTGTGCCAACAAATAAATGCCGCTGCTGGGTGGACATTTTGAGGTGAGATATTTCCACGATGGTTAGACATCCGTATAATCTGCATCGGTGGAAGTATCCGTCTTCAATATGATACATGGTCAATTTGTATGCCTGCTTCAGTGATTATGTATTTGAAGAATAAGCTGTTTTTGGCACAATTGAAACACATTTTATTATGTGTATCAGCTTTCAGAATAACACTGACATCAATTCAACTTCTTTGATCAAGTGATATACGAATTCATCTAGTGCAAGTACTGCAATTAGAGAATTGGGTGGAAAAGTTTGTCGTTCGAGCTGAACATAGTGTGTTATTGTACCCGTGTGTAGACAATGCATTTGTGCTTCGACGCATACGAAAACAAACATGCGTAGGTCTTGATATTTCAGTTGTTTGATGGTGAAAACAGTGCTAGACGATCAGTTCTGTTAACTGAGGATTCTCAGCCAACAAAATCGAGGCGGCACTTCTGGCAGCGATACTATCATCCACTTATACATTCAGAAGATCCTTGTACATACATGGCTTGATTTCTGTGTTGGAATGCGAGCGATTCAGTAGTATTTTCCCAGGAACACTATTCGGTAGTATTCTCTGATATTATTAGGAGCGCTGAGGCAATGCTACATCATCAATTCAAATATATATATATATATATATATATATATATATATATATGTCATGATAGCAAGGCAGGGTCAAAACTCTAGGAATGCTACTATGTTACTATCGTAGCACTGCTACTAGTAAAAACGCACATTTGGGAACGCTTTGCTGACTCGGATTTCTTCATCAATTTTCCAAGACGTGAGAGTGAATATATCATTGGAGATTCGTGGGTGGTTCTCTCCTCTATTTTGTGAGTTGGACCGTCTTATATCCTCTTCCCTTTTCTGGACAGCTTCCTTCAGTACGTTGATAGGTTGTATCGCACAGCAGATAAATTTGATCATTTCCGGAATGTATGGATGCTGTACACGATAGAAGTGTTTTTTTTATCGAACTCTGAACAATAGTATCATCCCAGGCATCTCATGGATTGGGATTATTACATTGTTTCTTCATCTTGCGATTATATTGTCGTGCACAATGATACAATGTTCCAACTTTATGCATCCGTTCGTATCGTCATTTTCCAATATCAGTCATGCATTTAGCTACTTTTCAATAAATGGCAGAAGTATCAGAGAACACTCTAAAGTTCTGTAATATCCCCTCAGTTAAGACCTTGCGCCGACACAAAGGCAGTTCATCTTAATTTGAGAATTGTAACCAATGAACACACTTTTCGATATCATTCGGCTGTGAATTCGGGATCGAGCATTCTTCAATACTGATCGATGATAAGCTTTTTGTATTCGAATTAACCAGACGGCAATCATCCAACTAGTCTTCAGACACATAACAGGTTCATTATGATGAGAAGGGTTATTATTCGCGATATCTGCATACTTTTGGTCGTCGATGGAACGATTCATGTGAAGTTGTTGATTTTGAGAAAGACATGCACAATGTCTTTCCTCTGTTGTGGATTCGATTCACGTTTGTAACAATTATGTAATCTTAATTTGATATTATTCAACAGAAAATGAAGATACTTACATATTTTCGTTCACAAACATAAGTATTGTAAATTATTGTATCGAAAAATTTATCTTTTGTCTAATTGAAATAACTGAAAATTCAATTCCTGGTGGAGAAAAACATGCTCTCATCAGTGCGTGCAGATAACGTGGTCAACGCTAATTGACTTTTTCCGTTAGAAAAGTGTAAGGAGAATTCATGGAACGTATCAGCACGTTTAATGCTCAACGCTTTATGAACGTTGTGTGAAACCTGCAAGTGTTGCATAAGGTAGTGATTATTGACCATACATGTTTTAATTCAACTCTTCATTATGATTTTATGCAAACATTTTTTCAATGATCGCATAATATTTTGAACATTCAATAATAATATAGTAATTTTCCATCGATTCTCTATTTTGATTGCATGAACCAAGATGATTTTTAACAATTGATAAAAGTTCGAACTGGTTCGCCCGCTTCTTTGACACTTTTCAATAATAATGGAAAGAAACGCTTCCCGCACGCTTTGTGTACCTTATTAAGTATATTACTATGGTATATTGACCCTCAGTTATCCCACGTATTTTTCCATGTTTTTGTTAATCTTTCGTTGTGCGTTGCGATCAACTAAATGGAGCTTTTTCCATTATCAAAAATGTACTATGGTTCTTGAACTCCATTCCTGTTTTGGTTCCAAATCGCACTTCTTCATCCCTATGGACAGAACATCAGATTCTCTGAAGGCTCTTGTTCCCTTTAGACTCCCGTGGGGTAACTGAGGCTTATAGAGGTTCCCAAGTACACGATTGAGAGCGTCAATTTGCGCTTCTTTAATTCTACCAAATGATTTTCCATCCCCCCTTTAAAACCTCATAAAATGGAAAAAGACCTTTTGAATACATTTAAACAGGAATATCTAAGTTATCATCGGAATTTACGTTTGACGTACTAAAAACCCATTTGGAATATACAAAATGTACTCGAAAACATTAATTTTTTTTTTTGAAAAAAGATTCATAATATTTTTCATGCTGAAAAATGCATTCTGGAAAGTCATTCTCATTATATGAGGCGCCTTATTAAACGCTTTTTTTCCACCAGGGACGAAGTCATACAGGTAGTAATGCGTACTCGTGATTTTAACTTAATTAAGGTGAAAAATTGAATATGAATTATGAACTTTGCATTTGCGAATGATTTCAATAATATAATGAGCATTTAAAGGTAGATTTCTAGCCTACTATATCTATTTCCTAGGTCTTAAAAGCAGATGAGTGAACTTCATATCATTACACCTCACTCTATGAACTAATGATTTGAATATTGAATGTATATAAAATGTACGTCATACAATGAGGTTAAAGGTTGAATGTAAACGAGTGTGGAAATGTTTGTGTAATACGCGGATTTGTTTGAATAATTGATTGAATCTTAAAGCTTTTTATTTTAAATTACTCTTATTGTTTCATAGGTATTCGCATAGAAAACGGAAGTTTGGACCTATATTTCTCTGGATCTTCTTAATGTATGCGATTTGTATACATTACTGTATTTTTCATCATTGAACACAGTATTATCATTGTCCAATTCGGATAGAGTCAACAATCCAAATAATCTGACTGGAATGTTCTAAATATTCCACAGTTTATCATAATTATGAAGGCCCAGAATATTTCCATATCTTATAGTACAGTATTATTTTCATAAACTTCACAAATTTTTATAATTATATACATCACAACAAAACGTTTGACAACAATTGCAACATAATTCATGAATATACACTCATAGAGAAAAATTTACTGTATAATTTGCCTTATGTCCGATAATTATAGGGATAACATTAAATTGCTGTACCGCAATATCTATTAGATTTATGGCAATTTATGTGAACACTGCAGCAAATTTTGATTTTTATCGGAGACTTTGGTCGATTGAACAGGAATTTCGGTATATTTTACAGCAATTTAATGCTGTCCCTATAATTACAGCAATTTTCCCTCTGTGCTGAAAATAAAATTCTGGAACGGCTAACGTTTGGATATCAACGCTTGATGTACTCGAGGAAATGAAATTGGTAATCATGGAAACATTACTGGCTCATTTCATCTACATACTCTGTTGATGCGCAACTCATCAATCAACGATGCACCGGTGAGTAATAGCAGATATTATAATTTTATTTTCTACAGACATTAGCCGTTGATCTCCGAATGTTAATTGTTCCAGAATTTTTTTTTCGGTGTAGACTAAATTTCGTTTTAGAACAACGGAGTATCGACTGTACGACTTTCTTGACAAAATTCTACTTTACGAAACGATGAAATTCATGGTAGAATTAATGAGAAATCAAATAGAACTTATAACATCGATCAACCGCATATTTGAGTTTGATAATTCACAACACTTGCTTAAACATAATAACATTCGTGAAAGCTCATTTGGAAACAAATATCCTGGGGAAACTAATCATCAGATCCAATTAGATCCCCATATCTGAATTTTGGCTCACGAGATTGAATAAGGTCTATTTAGAACTCTAGAGATCTGATCAGATCTTCACACATCTATGTAGATCAATTATCATAATTCCTGTAATTTGTCACTATGTACGAATCCTAATTCAAACACATATATCAATAATTATCAACGAGTATTGTAGTGTTTTATAGATATGTGAAGATTTCTCACTTCCCCAAGAATTTCATACCTCCAGAATATGAGAAATCATGTAAATTTGAGAAAAATTCATTGAAAAAAGTATGCATATTTTACGGTCTTGGAAGTGACGAAAAAATTTATTGAACAAGTATATTGTTGAAGTTTGAATCGCGTATAAAAACGAACGAAAATTCAAATTCACAAAAATGAGATGATTCATCGTCACTTATCTTCTTGAATTTACTCCTTGGCACTGGAAACATCATTCGCAGGATATATTGCAAGATTGTGGGTCTTCAACAGCTGAATATCATGTCATTTGATGACTCATTTTTTCAATAAACGATTCAAACTTCCAAAATATTAGGAATTAATCAAACGAAAGGAGAAATTTTTGTTTCTTGTGATGGAATCGTCTTTTCTTTGTGTATATATTTTACATATCTATGAATATTTGTTCAAATTCCGTACAGAACAAGTTAATTTTGTTTCATACATGTAAAAAAATTATTTGTCATATTTTTTCGCTATTCGGAAAGGAATATGTGACAAGAACAATTTCAAAGTATAGTTCACTGCAACTGCCAATGAATCTCCTTAACAATTCAGTTACAATAAACCCAATTCGTTCTCAGTGTTAATGAAAATCGTTTCCGTTCCAGAATTTACCAGAAATTATTCTTCGTGTAAGGACTTTTGAGAAACCCCTGTTCTAATTTCATTTTTACTTTTTTCACATGGATATAATTATATGAATATATTCAATCGATTGTAACGTGTGCTGAATTTTCAAGCACGAGGTTTTGACATGAGAATCAGATTTGAATGACTCTGATTAAAATCCCTGTATATCACCAGGTTCTTCAGTGATGTCTCAGAATTCTCTTCGTTACGGAAGTGGACATAGAAATATTTCAGAAGGTTTTCGGATAACTTTTAAACGAATTTTCAATGTATTACTGAAGAATCTGCATCGATACTAAGGATATTCTTCTCATACAGGACTATTGAGGGATACATGATTATTGAAAAGTGAGAAACGAAGAAATGTCCCTTGGATTGATTCACCTCAGCTTGGGAAAATTGCTTAGATAACAGATTTTGTACTCATTTCTCCAATAAAAGATTACTTTTCTAATTATTTTCATTTCTTCTGTGTACTGTAACATTCTCGTTACATTCTTACGACATTTTTTTTCAATTTATATACATATAAATATGTATATATATATATATATACACTTACCCTTCACTTTTCTTCTATGTAACATTCTCGTTACATACTTGTTACATTTTCATACAATGGAAAAGCATGTATAAAAACTTGTGACCAGAATAATGCTCTGCGTGGTTTCGCTACCTAGCTATGCAACGCGAATCTATGCTCTTCTCAAGTCTATATAGAAAGAACCTTAGCCTACGTGCACTTTCAGGAATGATCATGGCTACTAGAATATGAAATAACTTTTGATTAATACAATTTTCATTGAAAATTTACTATATACTCATATCTTCTATCCTGACCAACTATAACATAATGATGTTTTCATTCATTAGTTGAATAAAAATCATATAATCATCGATTAGCCTATTTTGAAAAATGTTTCAAACAAATATTTCCTTCTATCACTTTACAAACAACATTGAATAAACAGCAGATTCTTTAAAAATACAACGATAGTTTTTTTTTCTCATCACACGAGTAATGAATTATCATATCACTATCGAATAATAATATTCATAAACTACATTTAAACATTGATTTGAACTCTTGAGCAATACTATTGATAAATAATCAATCTTGCAAATGATGTTTCAATGTAGTTATTCCATAAGAATTCTGGCTGCCAAATCGTTGTTTGAGAAGTGTAATTTATATAACATTCAAATTGCATGACCATTTGTTATTATAAATGATAAGACTTAATGAGGCTATAGACACCTTATTAATCATTATTTTATGAACTTTAGAGATATTGTTAAGCCTAAAATTCATTAAAAATCATAAGAAACCTCGGAAGATATCTAACCATAAGAAAATACGTATAGAAAAAACTCTTGAGACCATAGAAAGAAAGAAAACATTGTCTCTCCTCTTTCAAGCAATAGTCTCCACTCAAAGGTCAGCTTCCGAAAGAGTATATAAAGCCCAAGGAAATGCCCTTTGACACCTCACTAGTTTTTCCAAACTTGAACATACTGCATCACATTGAACCTTAAACTTTTATTCCAAATTTCTACCACAAACTCTAAATTCCGACGACAAACTCCAATTCAACAGTAAGTATATATATATAATTTTTCTCTATTTGAATCACTTGTGGAATCAAGATAGAGATACTCTTCTCACTAATATTTCCTTCTAATATCTATGTTTTGGGTCACTTGTGGAACCAGAACATTAGATGTTTTTTTGATTAAATGACACTTGTGGTCATAAGTTAGAACACTTGTGGTTCTTTATGATGATAGCACTTGCGGCTATTATTTCAAATAAACTCATATTGAATTTGAATGATACGAAAATTTGCACTTATGCCATAGGTTTCATTTTAACAATATAAATTTGCCCCCCCCCCCCCCCCATCAATTCATTTTATATAATCTTCCAATTTGGAATTGATTATATAGAAATTCAAGTTTTTTTTCTCTCTTTCCATTTCCAGCGACTCGAGACATCCAGTCAATTATTAAAGACTTACGCGATACAAAAAGGCACGCCGTCCATAAGCGAAGATTGAAGAATACGCATGGGGATGCATTAGATAAAAAAGCTGCACGTAGGACGCGCAATAAAATAATTAAGGAAACTAGAAAATATACAGAATTTCTCAAAGAATATAATGAAGCCATAAAATTAGTACCCGAAGAAAGGGTGAATTTCAAACTTAAAGATAATCATAAGAACAAACCCAATTTACCACGTAGGTGTGATGAATGTATTAAAACTAATCAGGAATATTTTAGATGTGTAGTATGTAAGGATTTCGTTTACAAGTATGCTAAGTTTTCTTTAGATATTATTAGTGAAATTGAGTTTACTAAAGAAGAAAATGAGAGAGTAATATGTATGAGGTTATTTGGGAACCACCCTGAAAATTTGTAACGTATTTTTAATTATATTTTATAATAAATTGATTTGTTTATTTTTCACCTCATTCAAATCAGATTGTCTCACTTCTTCATTTCTCCCGGTCCATCAAATATCTATGAATCAAGATCAGTAATGAAATTCACCTATGAATTTCAATTCTGATCTATGTCGAAGAAAGGCATCTTCGTAGGAGGTTCCTGGACGTGACAGTACGAGGAATCATAAAACCTATCACAAAATGTCTAACAAAACTGAAACTTCATCTTATAGTCGCGGAAACCAACCAATTCTGACATCGAAACATTATATTGTGTTTGGATCTCGAAAAGTCATTCATTATTTCTTGAAATATCAGGGTATCTAACAAAATATGATTTTGGAATTCCTGACTTTTTCCAGGATTTTTTGGGAAATTCCCGGATCGAAAATGAAATTCACACACATCAATTTGAATGAACATTTTTGATAGCATAATACAATCTAATAAGAAAAATGGATTCGAAGTTGAATATTCTAATATTGGTCATTTTGAATGGACATGTTTTCAATCAACAATCCAAATCATTCATATTCAACTCGGCTCCATGTAATTATCATGCGTTTTGAAAATAAAATCAAGTATATTAAGTGCATCTCAAAGAAGTCAGAAACAGACTATTTCACGAACATTTGGGAATTCTTTTGAAAATTTTTGACACAATCGCAAGACCTCTGAGAGAATATTTAAAACTCTCAAATCTCCCCCAAGTAGAAATATTCTATTAAGTCCTATTACAAATGGTGACATTTCTGATCAAATATCATTGAATTCCATTGAAACCTATTCATTTTCCCATTCGCCAATGAGATTTTAAAGATTATTTGTAACAGGGACGTGAAATGGGGCTTCTTGCGTTGTCTAAGGTTTCTGGAATTCTATAAGAATTCAAAAAGAATTTTGTTTCAAGAATTCTTTAGTGAATCATTGATTGCTGTCTAGACCAGACTGAAGAAGTTATTCTGAAAATATCTGAGAATCTTTGCATACCTCTCAAAATTATAACAAAGAATATCAATATTTAATATAATCAATATTCATTTTAATTCAGATTCAAAATGATCAATATTTAATATAATCAATTCGTCGATGGGGAAAACTTTTCTAAGTTCAAAAATTCTGCACACACAAAAAAAAATATAATTGAAAATTTCCTGGAATTTTTTTCATTTCCTGACGTTCTCCTGACTTTTCCCGGCGAAAGTACAATTCCTGACTAATTCCCGACTGCTAGACACTTTGTATATGCGCAAAGGAAGGTTTATAGTGAAAATTACCATACTTTTACAGTATTCGTGGGATATACCTTAGTATGGTACCAAGAATCATATTCATTCGAAACTCCATCATGTGGACAAATTTTTAAAATTAGGTATAATTCTATACAGTTGATATATAATTTCTATATGATGTAAAAATCAAATAGAATTTCGGGAAGTTGTCCACATGGACTGACATATTTATTTTTCTTCTGATATTTTACCATAGTGAACCTCCGCCTGTATCATATTCAAGTTTTAGAATTAAATAATCAAAAATATGCCACAAGTGCAATGTGAACACGGTTATCTACATGATAAGATTTTTACTATGT
Organism: Gonatopus flavifemur; assembly: GCA_018340375.1. Taxonomy (NCBI): domain Eukaryota; kingdom Metazoa; phylum Arthropoda; class Insecta; order Hymenoptera; family Dryinidae; genus Gonatopus; species Gonatopus flavifemur. Next base: position 26,746,439 of record JAFFJZ010000002.1, read on the forward strand.
GAGAAAATTCGCTGTACCAACTTGTAAAAGATGAAAATGACGAAAGCTTGATAATGAGTAATGGTTAATTGGAGTTATACCTTCATAAGTATTCAAGCTTCAGCGAACGTTCAGATTAGATTTGTATAGATCGGTTCGAAGGTTCATGAAAGCTAACTTTTAGATTCACAAACGTTTGTCAAAGGTACGGCGAACGTTGAAATGTCCGCCTCAAAATACTTTCAGGAAACAAAGATGGAACGTTCATTGAAGGTTTGACGAAGCTTCACAAGAATATCTATACTTAGATTAATTTTTAATAATTTATTTTTCATATAAATTGATCAAAATTAATATAAGTATAGATATTTTTGTAAAGCTTCGTCAAACCTTCGATGAACCTTCAGCGAACGTTACATCTATGTTTCCTGAACGTATTTCGAGGCGGACATTTCAACGTCCGTAGAACCTTTGTCAAACATTTGTGAATCTAAAAGTTAGCTCTAACGAAACTCCGGCCCGATCTATACACATCTGATCTGAACATCCGTTGAAGGGTCTTGGGAATTCTGTTATTCATTCGAGGAATGTGTTTTTTGATAGACCAGAGGCTGTAATTTAACTCAACATGATTTTTTTAATATAAAATTTGTATGAAGTTTCTTTAATCTAAACATTTTAATGAAATATAGAAATTTGGATCTTGTATCGGAATGAATTTGAATTGAATATAACAGTATATATAATTTGAAATTAATGCGAATGGATACAAATTTGTTCCAATGATCGATTTAAATTCGCGACATCTTCACCTATGTGAAAGAATTATTCTCAAACTTCATATAGGACACTGAATACAGATGTGATTTTTTACATTGTATATCAATAATATACAGAATTTCTCCACAACTCTGTCACATGGGTAAAACCCGAATGTAGGGCTGAGGCTATGGTGTGATTCAATGTGATTTGATATAAAATTTGTGTCAAATTCCAATCGATGTTCTATATAAATTCATATAGACGTGATAAAAATTTCATATAAAAACACATTGAGTCACATTATAATCCCAGTTTCACCCAAATGGAAAAATTTTCAATATTATATATAAATCTCTATAGAATTATATACAAACCAATTATATACGAATTATGTATAAGTTATGGATTATATATTGAAAATTTTCCCATTCGAGAATTCATGTTCAATACACTGTAATGGTTATTAGTATCATCCATTATTTGTTATAATCGATTTGAATAGTACTCACTTTGAGGAGATGAATTCATTCAGCAAATGGAGCCGTGGATTAGTTCGAAAACTATGCACTTACAGGCTTGCCTCAATTTTCGATGTCACGAGATGTTCATACGTTGCGCTCAATGATCACACTGGAACTGAATATTCTGACTAGGTGGAAGGATCTACTGTTTGATGATTTCGCACTTCAATGGTTTTACTACAACTGTTTCAAGGTTTCAAAGCTACTGGATGAGAAATTAGTTCGGAGGGTTATTGCCAGCTTCTTGAGTCCTTAGCTGACTGTGTGATGTTCAAAACCAAACTGATGGCACAAGAGCATGTGAACCCTGTAGAAGTTGTAAGGGACCGTTAACAGCCCCTGATATGGAGGGGGGTTTTCGAGCATATGATGAGTCAACGCAGTAAATTCAAATCTATTGGTGCAAATACCGGAAGGGTTCAACGGTACATACGCAGATACGAGTACTCTATTCTTATACCTGTGAGTAATGTGACCTACACCTATCCCACACATCAAGTATCTATTGTGCTTTCAACGATATTTTATTGATTAGGAAATTTCTTTATAGATGTTCTTGAAATTTGAATCGTTTATAGAAACGAAACGGGGATTTATACTCGCGAAATCAAATCAATCATCAGGTTTCATCTTGTAAAATTCATCTTGTAGAAACTGGAAGCATAATTCGAAGGATATACTTCAGATTTTAGGCTTTACCAGCTGGGTATTTTGTTATTTGATTATCAATTCGTTTTTGGAGTGTTGTTACCCGTAATTGCAATTAACCAGTGATGGGTACGTTACTCGTTACTCATTATATATAAAATGTGTATAATAGTATACAGTTTTTGTAAAAATTATATATCCATTATGTACATTTTATGTATAATAAGTAACGGTAACGAGTAACGTACCCACTACTGCAATTAACAATGTTTTTGGTAGAGGATTAATATTTTCTAGAATTCTCCCATACAACAAAAGTTGCTGTGCAACCGCTGCTCTCACGTTGTTTATCAAGTTTATGCGAAGTTGCTGGGAATTTGCTACGCATGTGATTGAGAGTTGCATGAAACCGAGCAACTTCCCAGCAACACGATAACAACTCAAGCTAAGATCCTAGATTTACAGCACATTGTTGCGCATTTGGCGACGCAACGTCCCTGCAAATTGCTTCAAACTGTTGTTCTACATTTTCAACAATTTGCTGCATTTTTGCTCAGCATTTTGCTGTTGGAGCTAGTCTCAGTAGAGCCCTTAATCTGCTCAATCCAGGCACACTGCGGAAATTTTTTGTTGAAATCAGACAATATATGATTGTACGTAATATTTAGTTAATGTTAAATTGTGGAATTCTATATGGGACTGGGAAATTCTTCCACGATTCATAACGTGATTTGTCGGAGCATTGTCATCTTCATAGAATTAACATTGTGACAATGTTTTGTGGAATTGCGCAATATATCATTGACTAAGATGTTATCGATGATATACTGTGTAATTTGAGCATTTTCTCCATTCATTTTGTTGAACAAACGTGGAATAAACGTTGTATAGCCTCCCGACGACATCCGCGGGGGGAAAACGGTAACCACAATATCTCAAAAAGTTTCCAATTGAATTCGCCGACCTTTTGCACACATCTGCTATACAGGGTATTTCAGAATTCATCATTCGGATTTCTGTGATGTATTCTGGAACCAAAATGCAATAATTTTCCGTTTGAAAAGGTTGTTTTCGAAGCTTGGTTTTTAAGATGCAAACATTCTTAGATTTTTCTGTAAATCCAAATCATTCGAGAGTACTATGTGCTACATACTTGAGCTTAACACCATTCGCTAAGTTGGGAGACGACGGATCTCTGGAAAAACATTGAATCATTCTATCATGATTCGTTTTGGAGCTATAATGATTTGAAGGTGCTGAACTCTGATTGACCGGAAGTGCAACAATTTCGAATCGCTATAGCTTTGGAACGAACAATAATAGAATACTTCAATTTTCTTCCAGAGATCCGCTGTTTTCCAACTTGGCCAATAGTGTCAGGTTCAAGCATGGAGAATACTTTTGAGTTATTTGGATTGTTAGAAAAAATATAAAAATGTTCATATCTCAAAAACGAAGCCTGAAGAAAATTTTTGCATTTTGGCTGCAGGATACACCGTAAAAGTCCGAATGATGAATTTCGGGACACCCTGTATATGCCTACTTTTTTTATGAATTAGCAGATGTCATTGAGTTTTTTTTTTCATTTTTTAATCTAAGTGTAGGAAGAAGTTTGAAAACATGAGAATTTTTCCCTCAAACTTTCGGCAAAAATGAAAATTTCAATATTGGCCACATGTTCACAGATTGAAAGGAAATTTTTTGTTCTTCCTCAAGATGATCTAAGAAAGATTTTGATCTGCAGGCACCGTTATGTTACTTTTTTTCCTGGCAGATGTTTTTGGAATTTTCTACAGTGTATTCTCAGAGTCATATAACCTTTTGGGAATTCATAAATACTCTCAATAAACGAGTACATACGATGTGAAGGTTTCAACAAAATGTGTTCTTCACATCCCTCAAAAAATTCCCAGAAGGAGACTAAAAAACAGGCTCTTGACTAGACGACCCCCTGAATACACAGATCAATGCCTAAAGGTTTCATAGAGGATCCTAATTATCTCTCAGTTCTCATTTCAGGGAAACGTATAATTCAAAATATAATTGATGTGAATGCATTCGGTCGTAAAATTCATATTAATGAAATTCAGTGGAACTTGAGTGTGAATCATACACTCTCGAAATGCACGAATAACTGTTCAGTTTGTACCTGTATGCATTAATTGGGCTGATATAGTCTGCGAATGTTGAGAGTGATTCGCGTCTGGCTCTTATGTCTGTGTATATACCTGAACTCAAATGGATTAATTCAAATTGTTTGAATTTCAATGAAATTCCCTTTTCTGTTCTGAGAATGATATGGCTGATTGTTCTTCTGAAAATAATAATTTTATTGATGATACACTGACAGGACATTATTATTCGAATTGTTTTTATTAAAGTTTTGTATACATTCATTGAAATCATGTACAAATTTCTTCACACCATTCTCTCGGGTAATTATGATGGATGATCAGAATAATTCGGATAACAAATCAAGGACCTGAAAAGTTAATGTATTGAGAAAATGTATTTCTACGTTTTCAGGGATTAAAATGTTCCCAGCATACACCATGAGAAGTATATTATTTTATTTTCTCTGATATTCCAAATGAATCAGCAGACGTGTGGAAATTTGATCGAATTTTCTCGAGACAATTTTTATTTCAATATTCCTTGAATATCGTCCTCTCAAACAAGTTTTTCAGCAATTTCGTTTCTCTTATATATCTGTCATTATGTTACGTTCCTTCCCGGAATGAGTTATTCCAATCTCTTGTAATGTCAAGATGATCAAGATAATGCGAGAGTATAAATGGAATCAACGGAATGGGATGGAACCCTGATCATTCAAACAAAATTAGCAGAGATATATGTCGAAATATGCAACGAGACCTGCACCGAGACCTATACCAAGACTAGTTTCGGGACTGAGAGAATATCTTAGTTATCCTCTGCGATGAAATCGGAATTCTATGTGATCTTATTACACCTTAGGTAGAAGCTTAATTCCATTCAAAGTTTTTATCTCTTAAATTTTGAGAACAGTAAATATAGATGGTTTTCCAATTGAAGACGAGAGTCTCGTGTGCAGCCCTAAATTTGTTGATAGACCAATGGAATATTCGTTTTTATTCATTCTCACCAGAAAATTCATTCCCATTTACGATTTCTTCGACTTGACTCAATAATTCGCTAAACGAATCTTTGTAATCAAAGAAAAAGAAAGGTAGAATTCGCCAAAAGATCAAATTGAATATGTAATTCAAAGGTTTGGTTGGTTCCAATGGAAAATGCGTGTGTCCGATAACGAAGACAAACCTCAACCTCCGAAGTATGTTGAAATAATGAGCAGGGACATGAAATCTTACAAAAAAAAATGCTGACTCTTATTACGGTCCAGCGAACTTTGAACTTCTAATTCGATCTTTTCTCCTTTTCGTTGCACCTCTCTTTTACACCTAATAATCCACAAGAAGATGCTGACTTGTCCGTTTCCTTGCCAATCTGTTACAGATACGTCTGTGACAGATGATGGAACACAATGTTCATTTTTCATCTTTTCTAATATCTTCATTACACTTATGGAAATTCATCATCCCTCGCTGTGTGGGATATTTGGCAAAAACACGTCCAAGCTCAGACATTGTTTCGATTAAATTCATTTTTGAATGCTTTCTTGCATGATTCAAATCATATTTGCAAGGTAAACAATTATTAAACAACAGGTATATTTACACAAAATCATGGGAATCTTCCCACATAGCACAGAATTCATAATACATTCTTCAAACCCCAATTAAATTCCTCACGAACTCTTTCTGAACTATTGGGTTGTACGGGTTCAAGAAAACAGTACAATAGTAAATAGGTAAAACATCGATTGTCGAATTTGAGAAATTGTTATTTGATAGGTCTAAATAAATATTTCTTTTACAAAAATTAATATTTTTTTGATACAAACGAATTCTTTATTCGAATGATCAACCGAATAATAAATTCTTTCACATGAATGAAATGTTCATTTCTGTCAAAGATATATCTATTTGGACCAATTCGAATAACAATTTCTTAGATTCAAAGGGATACTTTTCTTTCATGTAAGGTTGTAAAAATATGTATAAGAATGAAGGATTTCACCCAGGGCAATTAGAGTTATGAGTACAAAAAGGAATCAGAGTTTGGATACCTGACATATAGTATCCAGATTCGTATGAAAATGCTCCACAATAAAAATTCTAATCCTCAAATGGTATGGTGGCTTAATTTTGATAACATTTATGATATAGTTTGGTCACATTCACTCTCCCTCTCTTTCTCCCTCTCTCTCTCAATTTCTCGTCCTTTCCTACGGACAGAATGGTAGAAGACAGTGATAAATGCGAGTTCACATGGAGTAAAAAAATTCCGGGAAAAATCAAATATTCGATCGAAGAAAAAAGACAAGAATCCTCGGTTCGAATAGAGTTTCAATAAAACTAATTCAATGTCCATTTTTTTTGACAAAATTTTATTTTTGAACATATTGATGGTATTTCTTCACAACCTTATTACTTGTGAACATTCGTTCTCTCCTTGTGCATCCATGCCTAATATATATTCTGAATAATTAGCGAACAACATTTTATTTATTTAATATCAAATCACTTTGAGACCTCGTGGTTTTCACAAAATAATAGCAGGCAGTCCAGCTAGCACAAAAGATCAATTCGAATTTATAAAGCCTTCTCAAAGATTTCTTGAATAGTTCCCGTCATGCAACCAATAATTAATTCAAAAAGAATCCAATGAATTCAAAATGAAAACGTATTGAATTCTCGGACAATTCATTATGAAATCTCGATTTGAGTTCTTTCTGAACATTGAATTGTTCATTAACAGTTCATTTTGAATTCAAAATATTAATAATGAATACATATTGATTGGCATAATGGGAACTCTTTGCGGGAACTCGTGTGCTGTATGAGAGAACATTGGAAGTTGGATATGACTCCGACTATATTCTTAGAAAGTTAGATTGAATAAGTGATCCCGAAGAATGAATTCATTGTCCTAATTCGTAAGGAGCATCCAAAACATATCAAATCAAAACTGATTCAACCTGGTAATCCTGCTAAAAACGCCAGACAGATCCATGCAAAATTTTGCCCCACATTTGTTTGGTTCTATCTGATTTTGTACATCAGTGCTGAAGTTCATGTACATGCCAGACACAAGCCTGTAAAATTTCGTTCCAAATCTTCTCCAGTTTTGTCGGGAAAGGGACAAAAAGCGATCAAACCCGACAGAAGATTTTTTGTCCAGTTCTGCCTGGCATTTTGAACAGGGAATGGATGATTTGAGATTGTGATTTCAATGCTCCATAATTAAAACCAAGAAGATTGAATTAGAGTTACACTGCAAAAAAATTCTTTGGGAAAGTTCACATAAATGTTCAGAAATAATTACCACATACACGCGTTAGGAATTTTCCATATTTCAACGGGAATTTACTGAAAAATGGTAGTGAAAATCCTATGAAGTTTGGAATTTTCAGATGAATTCATGGAAAATTTTATACGAATGTACCTGAAATTAGGGACTGTAACGTTATTCACTTTCGTTACTTATTATATATAAAATATATATAATAAATATATAATTTGTGTACAATATATATATATATATATATAGGAAAATTTCAATCATTTTCTACAACGTACTATAGAAGGGATGGCAGGAGTGATTATAGAAAAAACCTAATTGAAAGAAGAATTCAATAATTTAGGTTCTTGAAATGAATGAATCGAGGAGAAAAAATTTGTCTAGTGAGAAATTAGAATATCAAAGGATGATGGATTATGGACTATTGAATATGGACTATGGACTATTCAATTAATGGAGATGTATTCTGAACCGGATGACAGGTACCGTGGATCAAAACGTGTCTTCCCACTTAAAAGAGTGAAGCTAGAATCAGTGGTTTTTCGCCCGTGTTTATATAATATTTATGTAACATGGATATATTCTGTTCTTCCATTCCAATCCAACTGTCTATTTTCCCAAAGGCAATCACATGCTCATGATCACATTGCCCATTTTGGCAAATTCATGTATTAATCATACAAAAAGTATTCAAAATTCTGTTTCACAAATTCTGTAAAAAGTTCCCAGAACAACGTATTAGGATTTCACTAGCATATTCCTGAGACAGAACTGAAAAAGTTTTCTATTCACCATTTATTGATCTGAAGCTCAGTTTCAGAGTTGACTCCGACCAATTGAATGGATGGTACATAAGAATACTGTTCAATAATTGGAGTAGCCAATGTATCTGCCACCTAAATGTTCAGCTTATTTTGTTTATAATTCAAAAACTAAGCTCCGAATCAAAAAATGATAAGCAAAAAAATTGTTTAGTTTTTTCTCAGGAAGACGCTGGTGAGAGATTGATATTTTGTCCTAGGACACCCTGTATATAATTGAAAACATTTTTCCACTCGGATCGAAAGACAATGTCCATGTAAAATCTTTGAATGCAATATATGTTACATACACTGTAAAAAATAATCGGAATTTTTCTGTGTACATCAACCGGAAAATTCCAATCATGGAATTATATTATATGGAATTTCCCATACATTTATCTGAAAATTCCAGACTTTATGGGATTTCTCCCAACATTTCCCCGTGAATTTCTGGACAAGTTGGGAAAATTCCTAACGTATGTATGTGTTAATTACTTCATATAAATATATAGGAATTTTCCGATAAAATTCTTTACAGTGTAAATATCCATGGAAATCTTATAAATTCTCTATAAAAATTCAGTGAAATCATTTTTCTAAAGAGAGGTACATACCCAGAGAACACTCGGATGTTTTGGAAACGTTCATGCAACGTTTTCAAGTACATGTGGAATGTTCTTGGAAGGTTCTGAAACATTCATAAAACGTTTTCAAAACGCTTTTAGGAAGTGAAAATGTCTGCGAATGTTCAATTTTTATTCTCAGAAGAAACTATAAGAACTTCATAAATTCGATTTCATTAATTATTAAAAATATATACAATTCCGTGGAATATTGAGTTTACAGTGTTGAAAGTGACGATGCATTTCAAAAATTGCTTTTGTATCGATATTGTCAATGCGGTACATAGAATATAATAAAATAATCACTGTTGGTTATGTTTACGTTAATGGAATGAATCCATCCATTAAAATCCATATCTCTTTCATAATTCACTTTTCATAGAAAATCATCTACGTACGCGATAAAAGATGTTTACTTAATATTTGATGTGTTGATTACTTATAATATATATTTTGTAGTATATTTTTTGCAAACATACCAATAAAGTTCCTTGAAACCAGCAAAGAACATTCCTAAAATGTTTTATTCCAAACCAAATATTCAAGTTTCTGAAACATTTGCCAAACGTTCTCCTGCAAACTAAAACTCATAGAACCAAAGGGTACGTTTGATGAACGTGTTGACAACTTTCGGTGCTGTCTGGATATGAATCATACAAAAATCTTCCAATTATATACAACTTTTATATAATTGAATAAAAATTCATGTGGCAAAATATTTTTCCGCTCCACTACACAAATACTTCCTCGACGTACGCGAACAAACATTCAATTTCAATTCCATTTCGATGTTCTGATAATTTCAAAATATGTATACTCACAATCTCGAAGAAAAGAAAATATGTGTGAAAATTTTGTTAGGATATTGAGATACCAGTCCACATTCGAACCCCTCTACAAGTCTTGCGTGAATCGTCAGAATTCCGACGAATTTTTCCTACTTCAGAGGAAAAATTGATGAAGGGAAGGAGATTGAAATATTCTCTGGATGTACAGGCACATGGCTCTCTCAATTGATTCGATTTAATTAAAAAACATAACGTTGAATTCGAAACAAAATGTTTTGCCACCCACATCTCACCTCTCCGTCGATTCAGCTGATTACACACTTCGTTCTTTTTCAATTAACGTTTCAATTTTTACGGATTGTGAATGTTTTTCATGATTCCGATGATGAACATTGGGAAGCAACATTTCTGCTGATCGTGAACATCATACCTTGTGGAGATTATTCCTGCGTGCATGCGATTTATCAGTATTTCATATCGAAATCCATGTGAGTGTTCAAGTTTCCTCCACGTTACAATATGCACGGTCACGTGTGCGTTTCGCTTGAATGAATTCAATTAGCCATTTCAGCTGCCACAGGCCACAATGCCAGACTGAAATTCATTAGGATAAGTAGAGCTCAGACGTGACAATGAGAATTTCCACTTCGGATTTCTTACATTTCCAAGTTTGGATACAGGAATGTGGCAGGGTGTAGTATAAACATATGAGAAATGCGGGAAATAATGCATAGAGATAGATTCGGAACTTTAGTTCATACAAAAAAGGTTGTGTAATTTCTTTTCTCAAGAACAGAAGTAAAAGTAGTCCGAAATTCGAGTAGAGAGAATTTTAATTTACTCCAACGTTTCGCTTGGGTTCTCAAGGAATGTTAATACATCGTCATAGATCCGTGTTTGTTCGTAAGAATGAGGGGAAATCGAACTCTCAATAGGGTAAATCAAAACTTTTACTTCCGTTTTTGATGAGGCAATCTCGAGTACTATCATCACCTAAAAATTGTCTTCTCTCAACTGAGGTTTTGAATCTTTTCAATCTCGAATTTCTCTGATTCCTCGTCATTCTTCATTGTATGCTGCTGCGTTGAACAGAATCTGAGAAAAAAAAACCATACGTATGACGAAAAATCAACATTTCAGTGGAATATTCGAATATGTATGTCCCATAGATGTTCTTATACTCAAAATCATGTTCCATTGGATTCATTCCTGATATCGATAAGAAATCTGAAATTATAGACTTCGATATACATTGAGGAAGTACCTTACGCAAGGAACTTTCAGTCGATCATCTAACGGGATATGCATAGATCAAGATCACTCGCATACTAGATGTATATTTACGTTCTTATACGAGTTATGTTCACACATAAGGCGATGTTTCATAATTTGCGAAGGTTTACATCCAAACTCAATGCGCCTTTGAACTATGCATCATCTCAGATGTGGGGAAGGTTGAGTCTACAAGTACGCACGTACTCGTATATGCTCCCACATGTATATAACTCCAACTAATAGTGAACTCTACATAGAAGTGGAACTAAGATGGATCGAGATCTCGGATACAACGAAAATTTCGAGGTGATTCATCATCAAATTGAACTGTACATTCCTGATTGGTGGTAAATCATTTTATTCCATGCCTGCCTAGCTGAGTGGTGGGAACTGGCAGCTAGCTGGATGGCGTCTTTTCACCCATAATTAATCACCTGTGCGGTCGTACAAGCAGGCGATCGGTCGTTATATATTTGGGCCAATAAATTACTTCGATATTTTCTTTGGCAATGGCTTCGATGCTTCGAAATTTGATGGTCCTACCTTTTTGAAGGAGTGAGGTAAATAACGAAATTTCAATCACATACCTGTTATTGTTCTTTAGGATGTCAGATAAACGTTTTCAGAGAGAATATTCTTCAAAAAATACTACTAGATATAAAATTCACTGAAGCTCACAAACACCACGTAGAACGATAGTGGGGAATATTATCCACTCGACTAGAAATATTATAACATACTGACCTGATGAGTCTTGATTTGAATCTCTAGGGATGTATCTTGTATTGGAAATTCATAAGAATTCAAAACACAAATTCTACATAAGTACCAATGAATGTTGAATTCTTTATGATTTTAGGAGTTGTCCTAACTTATCAGTATCCGATCCAATCAGCAAATTTTCTCATCAACTTTCATAGGGTGCAAAAGTAGATGAAGCAATTCCATTGAAGATCACTACTATTGTATTTAAAATATGCTATATTTTATATTCTCATGGATTAGTACGATGGAAATTTATTGTTTTTTATAGAATCGATCTGCGAATTTTGCGTATAGAATGTGAAGTGAAGGAAAGTGCTATAAATCCATATTTCACTTTGATGAAAAAGATCCTGTAAGTCTCTGTGTAAATTGTTAAAAATTTCTTGAAATTTCATTCATTTTCCAAGTACATTTGTAAATGGAATTTTAAATTCCTGGTGATTGAATTTTCAATTCTTCCTATATCATTTCACCCATAATATTATAGTTTGGTAACTGAATTATCGTTCATACGTAACTGAAATTTTTCAATTACGTGAGTGTAAATTGCTTCCATTACATGTGATTGAATTTTGCCGCCGAATTTCTAACAGTGTAGGAAACCCGATTCCAATCTATGGGTTCGAAAAATCTGTATCAACATTTGCAATCAAATTCCGACGAACTTCAAAAAGTTAACAATGTGAGGAAAAGAATATTCAAATTCCAAATAACATTATTCTTTCTTTTACTAATAATTACTATCATCAACAATTTATTTTCTTGTTTCGAGAAATTTATTTCTCCAAAAATATTTACTCTGGATGCAAGAGAATTCTTCTAGAACAAAGCATAGATTTCTTGAGTTGAGAAAATATTTTCTTGATTCAAGGAAATTTCTCTTGGTTCTACGAAATCCCAGGTATGCGTTGACAAATGTACCAAGCTTGGTGCCAAGCTTGAGCCAATTTCATATTTTCATATTAAACTTCATGTTTTCAAATTAAATTTAATAATCGTTCTTCAATTTAATATGGAAATATGAAATTTCATGAAAAATTTCGTATGAAATTTAATAAAATGTTTATGTAAAAAACTTCATAATAGTATTGTTAAGTTTAAGACAGATTTTTCTAACAGTGTATCCAATTTTCTGTATAAAGTTATAAAATAAAGTCGAACCTGATTTAGTTAAACTAAGTTCATTAGCTCACTTTATATTATGAAGAATTCAATATAATTATAAAATAATCAAACAAGAAGGAAAGAGAGAGAGAGAGAGAGGAAAGATACTTATATTCTTATTCCAAGTGTCGTCTTTTCTTATCCTTGATCAAATGGAGAAAACGCTCACGTATCCATGGATGATGCAAGAGATGAATCCTCGTCCTTCTTCTTATGTCCACGAGGTTCCAAGATTTCTTTTTGAAATTTGAGGTTCCTTTTTCCAATTCCGGTAGATTTTGATCCTGAAACAGTCCATGAAATCTACTTGAATATAAGTTTTGGATTCTTGAGACACATGTCTTATTTCCTGATATAATTATACGAGTATTTTCAATTCAATACGTATTGAGAGACGGTTGCCGGCTAAGTGTCCTCACTCTCAGACCTTGATAATCTTCCTGCTTCTTCCTTCTCCCTCATCACTGTCTCCCTTCTCTCTCCTCTTCTCCTTTTTCCTTTCTTTTTCTGTCGTCTTTCATTCTCTTTCTCGTTTTCTACTCTCTACATAGTGTTACAAGCTCCGCGAGACTAGCGAAAGACTAATATTATAATTACAACGCATCAGTTCGTAAATATGGAAAATTAGGTCGTCAACACAGCCAATTGTCAGATGGATTCGTTAGAATAGCGAAATCTTTTTTCTCCGTTTACGATTCAAACTCAGAATCGTTGAGAATAAAATAAGACGATGGCTTTATCAATTTAATAAATATAAGCCATTCCTCCTATAAGAAGTGTGATTCAAATATATTCCACTCTAGGATGGTTATCCCTTTCCTGCATTCGAGGGGACTCCGATTACTTTATTTGTAATTTACATCTTACAACTACATATGAATATGATACATATGTACATTGCGCAGACGTTGTTTTCTGTTTCAAATTTCCCCGGGAGCGATGCTGCGGAAGGATCAAGATCTTCTGGTATCACGAATATTCTAGCTTGAGAAAGTTAACTGGAATTTAATGGAAAATAGCGAAACTTATGTAAATCCGATTACAGCGATATCAGACAGCGAACCAACTCGGTCGTTCTGTAAACTCGAAACGACTTGCATTATTTTGCTTGATGCATCTATATTGACACACACTTGCGCGAATCCATGTGCCTATGAATATAAATCTTGAAAATTTCCCAGAAGATTCATGAGTCGGACAAAAGTGATGAGGTGACAACAAAGAGACTTAAAAGGAGTTACGGAAGAGTAGAGGAGGAATGAATGAAAAAGGAAATTGATCTATTTATGAATCTTCGTTCATGACAATTTGTGAGCAGACGTTTCTTTGGAGTATGAGAACAGCCGGAAACAATTACAAATATTGTTCGGAATGTTTGAAAAAAAAACCCTGTAAATTTCAAAGTGTGGTTAGTTTCTGTTTGGGAAATGTCATAATTTGAATTCAGCCTCCACTTTCGTAGATGTGAAATTTGTGATTTGTTTATCGCCTCTATAACACAAAACTAATCTATTCAATTATTTGTTTATCATTGATGATCAATTAACAAAGTACAGCAATTAAAAAATGTTTTTCCTCGGACGCTCGAGGTTTGGGGGGTGATTCGGAGTGATTCTGGGGTGTTGAATGCGGAAACAATATCAGATTCCTTGAATTAACTAGAACTTTTATTATGTTTTGTACACAATTTTTGAAAAATTTTATGCATAAAAACTATGAAAATTGAGCTGATCCAACAAATTTATTATTATTTTCGTATTCAGTACTCAAAAATTACTCCGAATAAGTTCCTAAACCTCAGGCAACAGCATAGCTATTTCCCAAGTAGCACCAGAATTTACTATGAACGTTCTTCGAATATTTGGAATATGTTCCATGCACATTCCAATGAGAACGTATACAATCGAATATAGGATGGTACGTCAATCGAACGTCGATTGAATGAATATTGTACATTTCGAATGTACCACGTACGTTCTACGCACATTTAAAACAGTCTCATTCGAATATTCTGTGAACTTCCATTCTATGTTCTTCGTATCTTATTCGTATATTCTACGAACGTTTCTATTCCGTATATACCCAAGCAGTACCAGGAGGAATTATGATGCACATAATATTCTATGGACATGCATAGAAGGTGATTCAGAACAGTATCATTTGGAGGTTCTAAGGATGTTTATATCACATCTAAAACATCCGTGTGCCGCTTGGGTACGTTGAACTTCTGCTGCTGCTGGGGTATTGACCAGTATAATTTATCAATAATAACAATTATTATATAGAATAATATATATAATTTTGTATAACACAACACATATCTCCTGGCGATGTTCTTAAGTCATTTTGAGGGTATTTTAATTTCCCTAGAATATCCTGAGGCTGTCGCGATTGCAGAAGATACCTATTGTGTAGTTACTTGTTATTTCTATTCATTATCAATAATTCTCTGAATACTTTGATTGATATTTTGAATAATCAATACACGTTTTTCGACCGCATTGGTCAGTTTTGATTATTATCTACACAGAGAAAAATAAAGGTCGAAAATGGAATGATCTTTAATAAAAATTTGAGAATATTTCTTTAAAGCTGAGAGTTTTTCTTAAATGCATAATAAAGACAAAACAATTCAAAAAACAATGAAAAATCATCACTACTCAATAAAGAATAGAGAAACATATGAACTTTCCAAAAGTCGCGCGTGAAATTTTACAAAAACAGTAACAAAATTTCAATATCCTGCTACTCACTTCTTGAAATTTCGTCAGCGACTTTTGGAAAATTCATATGTCTCTTGATTCTTTATTAAGTATTGATAATTTTTCATTGTTTTTCGAATACAATTCCACAAAAAAGTAGACCGTTTTTGTCTTTGTTATGCATTCAAGAAAAATCCTTAGATTTTAAAAAATATTCTCAAATTTTCATTAAAGATCACTAAGGTAGATGACCCCATTTATGAACGCGACCCCTTTAATGAACGTTTTGGTTTTTGATTCATAGTACTTTTCATTTAGTGCTTCAATTTCATCCAAGCATGACTGACTGGATACTAAATCAACCGCTGTTATGTAAATAAATTCAGAATAATATGCCATAGGAAAGATATAATAGATAAACGATTGTTCGCTAATGGGGGTTAAGGTGTTCACTGATGGAGCCTGTCACCTTATATTTTCGATCTGCATTCCTCTCCGTGTACAGTTTCCAACATTTGGCTCCTGCCATGGTAGAAATATAATGTAAGTTCATGCAAGCAAATGTCACTTTCACACTCAAAGAGCGTGGAATGATTTCCAGTAAACATTTGCTCCTAATTTCTGTAATCGTTCCGTTGCATTTGTAATGCTCCATTCTCACCAGGGTGCTGAAGAGCTTTTTCACACCAAAAAAATACCGCCTAATGATAAGAAGAAGCTGCATAATCATAGGAAGATCCCGTTCCAGAATACTTTCAAACGGAGATTCGTCTTATTACAAGGCGGGAACCGTCTCAAACGATTCCATTCCACTAACAGACGACTTTTTCTGTTAGTAAAACGGAACTCGTCTAATGACAAGACGGACTTTCTTCCACTGATAAGGCGGAGAAAAATACTCAAAATTACTTACTTGGGAGTAGATTGGAGACATTTTTTTTCATCGTGAGAAAGGATACTGTCTTGTGAGAAGACGGGATTAATCTCAAGGTTAGACGATTTTCGTCTGTTCATAAAACTGCACGGTTATTGTATCGAGACGGCTGATTCCAATGGTAAAACGGGCTCGTTTCACCAGAGAAACGGACTATATGTTTGAGACGGCTGCCGTCTTATGATAAGAAAATCATTTTTATGAGTGCAGGATTAAGTGGAAAATACGTTCAAATTTTTTGTTTCCACATATCTGTCAATTTATAGACAGTCGAACTCTGATAGTCATCCTAGTGACACACTTCACGATTCTTCATGGATTATATATCTAGATTCGGTTCAATGCTGTCAGTTCTGTGAGAAATCGTGGACTTTTCCAAGTGGTACATCCCAGGTAGGAAATGCCAATATTGACAACTGGCTCATGCTTGGCAAAATACTCGGCTACCAAGCATCGCGAACCAATATTGGTTCAATACACAACCGCTTGTTCATTCTAGAAACCATACCGGGTTCCATAGAAAATGCCAATATGACAACTGGTTCAAGATTGGCAAAACATTAAGCTGCCAAGCATGGCGAACCAATATCGGCCCAATATTGAACCATTTGTTATTTGAGGATCTATACCACGTTTCGTAGGGAATTTCATTAAAACAAGTGGTTGAAGTTTGGCAAAACATCAAACTGTCAAGCATGGTGAACCAATATGGGGCCGATGTACAACCAATGTTTATTTGAGAACCTATGCCACATCTTCATGTTTGTGATTTTTACAGAGTTGTACCGATATCCCTGCTAAAAATCTTATCGTTTTCTATGGGAAATTTTTAGCAGGGATGGTATGAAAAATGACGTCTTTTTTTTCTCCAAGAACTATGTTTGAAGAATCAGGTTGAAGTATGGCAAAAGCTAATAGACACAACTTGGGCCAGTTCCGGTTTAATCGTATGAGCCAAGTTCCAAAATACTCATAATACATACATCATGAGACATTGGGCCATGCTTGGCATTGCATTCCGACCCAATATTGAGTACCAAGCTTTCACCAAGCTTGGGCCATTTTTTCTCATGGATTCTGGCCCAATATAAGTCATGATTAGGTCAAGATCGGGCCAAGCTTGGGCCATTTGTTAATTCCTACCTGGGATATTCACTCCATCATTTCGCGTTCCATTTTCACTGGAGAAAAGAGAAATACGGTGTATATGTTACTTGAGATTTTCAAAAAACCGTCGAGGTAAGGAGGTTAGATTCCCAAGTGAGTGGGAATATACTTTGCGATGAGAATATTTACAATGATGGTTCCAAAGGAATGAATGACAAAATAAGCAACTTTGTCAAAATATGACTAACGAAATAATTTGTAAGATGCGAGAAATTCTACTTGACACGTGAACGTATATACGTGTATAAATAAAAACATTTCACGGTGCATTTTTCAACCTCTTGCGCTCAAGCAATTTATAAAAAACGTGTGGCCACAGACACATATATTTACTTAGATAAAACGCTTTGGTTGCAAATGTGAATTTTTAGATGAAAAGAAAGTGCTACTCTGTTTGTATAAATCGCAAGGAACAATCTCCACCCTTGAAGACAAGTGAGAATGAAAAACAGGAAAAGGAAAGACACGGTGTTTCCATGCACAAAACAGTAAACTATAGAGAGGGGAGAAAGAGAAGAGAAGAAGACTATGTGAAAGCGGGTACGAGCAAGCAATGAAAAGACGTGAGCGTCTTGTGGTTCCTCACGTGTCACGAGAAACAAAATTGCGACTGCTTATCTGAACAGACCGACAGGAATTCCATTTCATCTCTGGTTTGTATATTCTCTGCGTTGTTTCTTTTTGTCAACCTTTTACTACTTTCCTGCTTCTTCTTCTATTCGCGACACTTATTTATTTCATTCGCGCTATATTCCTGTTGCAACCATCTCATATACAATTCGATGCCACATGCGCCTCTCTTGGAATCATAACTCACTATGAATTTTTGATACATTCTTTCTCTCGTTATTGTTTCATTTTTGAGAGCAAATGAGTATTTTATTTGCTGGTAAACCTTTCGTATGAGTGTTTTATGTGTAGATAAATCTTCTCTGCGGATGTTGTTGGAATTTCTTCTTCACGATGATATTTATTGAACGAAACCAATTGATACACGTGAAGTATCAGGATTTCAATGAATTCTATCAGAAATTATGTATCGAGTGATAAACCACACTGTGAAAAGGTTACATTAATAGTTAACAAATATGAGTTTGAAATCCGACTCAATCCCTGGTGAAAATATACGCTCGTAGGAAACGCATTCGAAGCTGAGAAGAAACGCGAAAAGGTTCCAATTTTCTTTTGCCGAAGCGTATAATAATTGCTTGTTGTAGAGTACTGAAATCATACGTCATCAATACGCTCTATAAACGTTCAATGCCGTTTTGGGAAGAGTACTGTTACGTTCCATGAAAGGTAATGCGAATCATTTCATACAGACTTTGAGTATCGGTTTTAAACTGTCAGGAATCATTGCAATCCAGCGTCTTACCTATCCAGGTAAGACGCTGGATTGCAATGATGGAAATGAAGGGTTCAAATCTCGCCAAGTGGTTAAAAGTTTTTATCCTCTTATATTGTTCATACTCTTCATGGAGCGTTGATTTTTATACGCTTTTTTTTTGTTCCAAACTTCGATTCAAGTACTCTTCGAAACCGTTCCATTTACTCTTTGTTCACTTCTCATTAACGTTTCGGTTACGCTCCACCATACTTTACGTCCGCGCCTCATTTTAGTTTCTATTTTCACTAGGGATATAGCATGACATTAAGGTAAATCTATTTTATTCACACATAATATATTATATGAATAGTTATCTGATGATCGATCACCCTTTAATATAATAGATTATGAATGCCATCATATTTTTATTAATTCCTCATCATATTTATGTACAATGGACCATCAGTTAACTATTAATATATATCAAATTGTACATGGAGACAATAGATTGTCTTTGAAGTTATACTACATTAGATCGTATTCCAAATTGATATATGTTAACTATTAACGTAACCGTTTTTACAGTGCACATACTTTCCCCGATTAATTCTCTTTTCCCCATCATAGGTGAATCAGTAAAAAGTACTGAGAGTTACTGAAATTCAATTGGAAAACAGTGATCGGTATGTCTTAAATAAGCTTGAGATGAGTCGACGTATCCTCGTAAATTATGGTACGACGAGACATGTTCGCCAAACAATCCAGAGTGCGTCCACAAAAGTAACGAACACGTGACGATACGTAACGGCAAGAGTCACGGGATATGCGCAGCAGTGGTTAACGCCTGTCCCGTTAAGACCGGCCTTGACAGGATACAAGCGCAAACTCGGTTCAATCAAGTAGAATTTTCTTCTGGCTAAAATTACTCCGAACCGGACTTATGGGAGAGTTATAAATTTTCATGAATGAATATTTGAAGGCTCATGAAAAGGAGTGCGAGAGAAAAAAAAAGACCAACTTATATCTCATCAGATCTAAATTCTGGCGAAAATTTTTACAAATCTGTTCATATCTTATACTTACATCGGAACATCTCAACTCGGGCAACAATCTTTGAAGTTTTCTGTTATCCACTCACTCCCAAAGATTCCAATTTTGCAAGGAATCCAAAAAAATGTAGGAAAATTCAAAAAGATTTCTGAAGATTCCTGTGGATCTCCGTAGATCTTTTTTTGCCAAAATTTGGATATGAAGAGTTCTACATATATCACAATAGATCTACTGATATCTCAAGGAATCTACCTAGATCTCAGTAGATCTAATCTTTTTTTCTCGGGTGCATTGAGCAAATTTTGACCGACATTTTTCTTTTTCTGATTAATAAACGTTCCAGAATTGAAAATTCACGGAAAAGAGAATATGCAGAAATTTACCGTACCCGTGGAAAAATTGTCCACGCTTGCTCACGCCTGATCAGGGCTGATGACTCAAGCCTGATCAGGCGTGATCAGGCCTCAATTTTGTACCCACGTGATGAGAACTAATCATGCCCAATTACGCTTGATTATGCTCCATTACACATGAGAAATTCATACAAAATCAATAAGTTTTTTGTGAAGGAATGAAACTATAATAATGTTATCAAACACTAATTTATTGTTAATCTACTTATTGTGCTTATGGAGCTTCCATTTTCTAGTTTCCAGTTTTCAGACATGATCATGCGCGATCAGGCGTACGCCTGAAAAATCAACACAGAGTCATTTTGTATGAATATTTCTCAATTGGTGAGATTTTGCATGATCACAAGCGAGAATGGTTTTTCAGGCATGATCGCTGGTGGTTAAGCTTGATCACAGATTTCCACGTGGGTACAAAACTGAAGCCTTTGAAGTGATGAAAAAGCTGAAAAATGAACGACCAGGTATAATCAGGCTCACTCACGTGCATTCAGTATTGAACACGAATAATTTTGCCGAAAAATGTCCATGATTGGGCTTGAACACGCATGATCAGACCTGAAAAATATATTGTCAAAACTTCCATTCAAAGACTTGAAGCAACACGTTGCTATCCTATACAGTAAATTTCTCCATTTTATTGTTCGCGTTTCGAAAAGAGTTTTGAATTATACAATAATTAACTTGTTGAGTATAAGAGCAGTTTGACCTAACCAATTTTGTCCAAATACCACACGAATATCTATAGAATGTTCTGCAAACCTTCTTGGTGAAATTGAATGCCGTGTGAATGTGCTA
Source organism: Gonatopus flavifemur (assembly GCA_018340375.1). Taxonomy (NCBI): domain Eukaryota; kingdom Metazoa; phylum Arthropoda; class Insecta; order Hymenoptera; family Dryinidae; genus Gonatopus; species Gonatopus flavifemur. The sequence goes on from JAFFJZ010000002.1 coordinate 26,767,558, forward strand.
TTCTCGGCATGCTGTGCAAATACTGTGTTACTAGGGTAAAAAGGGATCAAGCTTATGTGCCTAATGCTCTGACCTAAACTGTCAGGGTGTGGGGCCATGCAGTTACAGTTTCAAGGTGTTTTATTAAGGCCCCTCAAGTACCAACAAAAGCGAGCCAAATGTTGAGCCAACCTTTTTTTATAAATCATACGTTCAACGGAAATTTTTAATGGATATTAATAACATCCACGACCAGGATTAGACTCTAAAATTGAGTTTCACTGATTTTCTGGCGAGTATAAGAGGATTTTCGAAATAAAAACCTTCAACTGTCGACAATTTTTTATAATTGAGTTTTGCAATACACGGAAAAAAGAAAACAGCAATGGTTACTGTGAATCGCAGTAATTCATTGACAACAAATGAAAAATCAAATTCACGCCGTTCATTACTGCGTCTCTCAGTAACCGTTAATGTCCAAGCAGCATTGACGAATTTCACTGCAGTACGCATCACTGTGATCGCACTAACCTTTATCATCCAAGCGTGTTTTCATTTGTTTTTCAACTGATTGCTGTTATGGACAGTAACCAGTGCTGTTTTCTTCTTTCCGTGTACTTGCAAACTATGAAGAAACCTAAATTGATATTCAGAGTCCAATTTCAGGAATGTACTTGGTTACTATCGATTTTGAATTCAATTTTTGGAATAATAATTTATGAAAAAAGTTGGTGCAAAATTTTACGCGCTCCTTCTGATGCTTGAGTGCCCTTAATGAAGCTCTCATTAGCATATCAATGAATCATGAGTTGTGATCAAATTGTGGATTATTTTCGCATCAAAACCTAGTCACAATTCCCATAAAATAATTGTCATTCTATTCTTTCCTTTAAATGAAGGGTCGACGGTCTAAACCTGTTAACTGACATTTCAGAAATTTTACACGGCGAAGAAAAGTTGATCCAGATCTTTCAATTTTCATTTAAATGATCTGAAATTTGGAAGTATCATTCACCCTTGTAATCCGAAGAAAAAACTTTTCATAGACTAGGAAAATATCAAAAATTAAAGAAATGCCAACGTTTTTTCTCCGCCGTGTAAAATTTCTGAAATGTCAGTTAACAGGTTTAGACCGTCGACCCTTCAAATATTCCTCTGATATATTTTGTTGAAAAACAAAAAAAATTATCGAAATTGTCCTGGAAAATCAAATAACATCAAATAAACAACCGATTTTAGTGGATAGGAATTTTATTTAAGCCAAGTATCTCACGTACCGTATGAACATCGTGAAATGCATAACGATGGAAGTATCGTAAATACATTAAAATCACATTACTGGGCTGCATTGAAATACATATGCGATACCCACAATAGATTTCCGTTTTAGTTTTCTAAATTTCGAAATTCTTTTCAGGTACTCACTTGAATGGAATATTATTATCAAATCTTATGAATGCTCTATACATGTTCTGACTGTGATTTGAAAACCATAATCACTTGGGTTTGCGAGAAGGCAATGCAACCTCGATGATTTTAACATTAAAGCATTGTGAAGAACATGAAATTGAGAATAGTATGATTCAGTGCTATAACAACCCCTGTCGATGTTTTTTCAAAACCCTCTTCTTCATATTCATCTTATTCCTGACTGATAAAAAAAATCGTTGATGTCAAAGGAATTTTTTCACTGAATAATGTATCCAATGCACCCATGCATTGAACCCAAAGTTCTTCCGAATGAAGATTTAATAATTATCACACGTTGGTAAAATTTGATTACAACAAATATATTTTTTCTGATTTCACACACTGAAATGATGAGAAGAAGAAGTTCAATAAATGAAAGAATATTGAATGAAATTTATGCATAGACAACGATTCTCTTGCTCACCTCAGTCTCAAGTGAAACTGCAAGGGCTCAGGTGCAGAGAGAAGAGCAGAAACGGTTGGGAGAGTACAGATGAAATAGGAGATGTAAAAGCGAAAAGAGAAATGTAATGTGAGACAGAGAGAGAGCAAGATATATAACGAATACGAGCGCATAGAGGAATACATATAGAAGAGAATGTAAGAGAAGAAGGAGTTTAGAGAGATTCGAATGTCCATCGGTATCAAGAGCAGAGGGATACACGATCGGAATCTATTTGCAAGGTACTTAAATGGACTTGAACTACCACCCGGGATTAAATTGACCTGCAACCAGCTTTACAATCACTGTTACTGTTACTATTCCAACTTCTACCATCGCCACTAACCTGTACATGACTGTATGAACTTCTTCCTGTATAATTCTTCTGGGTCTGCAATGCTTTCTTCATTTTTTCCCTCAATTCAGCGAGAGTTCGAATGAAGAATGGATTTGAATTTTCCCTCAGAATTCTTTACCGCATAGTTGATGCGATTAATTTTATCTCTACGAATCTTCGTATTCAGATGAAATTCGTCTGATCATTGAGTCAAACACTATGAGAGGTACTGTTCATAATTTGAAGATATGTACGTGGTCTGTAAACGTGCAGAGAATATATGAAGAGGAAATATTAATATGCATATTCTATAAAACTGAAATCTGACAAGACAGGAATAATCCCCCGTCATATCTATTGTATAGAAATCGCATGGATCGATGAGATAACATGTTATACGTCTCGTAGAATGTCTTGGATATTTTCAGAAGATGGCTGCAGAGGTAGCCCTAAATATTCTGGAACAACAGAGTCGTCGTCGGATGAATTCTCGCACTGAGATACACGAAAAAAAAAAGATCCTATCATCATTTAAGCTACTTATTCGCTTTCTGTCTTTTTCATCACCTCGAACACTCATTTGTCTCTCCTTTTCACACTCGCATCATCTCATTTTTCTTCTTCTCTCTACTTATATCTTGGAGTCATTTGTCTTCATAAAAAGGATCATTAACAGCTATAAAGAATTTCCTATCCTCCTCTCGGTATTGTTTCTTTTCTTGTTTCCTCTTTCGAATCCTTGTTTTCACTTCGTCATACTATTTTCTTTTCCTCCAACACTCATTATTTCCTTTTACGTGTGTTTTATTCGACGACTGATACTGAAGTTCGTTGCGTTCATGTCGTAAATTGTGATCAATTCTTCAATGGTTTCAGCAATACATTTCTTCCAAAGTTACTTTCAATGGAAATCACTATGTGTGAAGAATAGTTGTTGTGTATAATATAAGGACAGGACTGCATTGAATTTCCATCGGTTTAAATTAATTAAGTGTACTCGAAGAATAATTGAACCGGTAAAGCGAGGAGGATTTGAATTGATTTAATGGTTAATAAATTGTGAAAGGAACATTGAAATGATGTTCAAAATCTCATATCTTTATGAGGGATTCCAAAACCTCTTCAAGAGCTTGAACTCTCATTGTGAGAATTATGCTGTTATACAAAGTCATAATCTTTCCTGAAATTTTCCATGGAAATTCATATTTTTTATGAGCCATCCTTCCCACGAAACGTCATAAAATCTCATGATCTTTCACAATATTTCGGAATATGAATTTTGTATGGAAAACATATTTTTATGGGGAATCATTATAGTCTATAATATTTTATCATTTTTTTAGATGTCATATTTCTACATATTTTCATTAAATGATGATCCGGACAGTATAAAAATGAAGTGCTAAAAATCTTTTCATTGGTGATATCCATTGAGAACGGCACATAACTTTTCAGCCTTATTCCATTTTACGGTAAACTGACACTGTTTTTCGCTTTGTATCCACTTTTTTTGAAGTTACTGTGAATCTTTATTCTGATTACGTCTGAGTTTGGAATCTTGGTCTTACGATTATTACGCTGTTCATTTATATTCGGTTAGAGTTCGGATGATGTGATTTGGTTGCATTCACTTGTCACACTGGGATAAACTTCATCGTATAAAGTTCTATTTCTTTTCGTAAGCCAAGGCCATTGAAAGATGTCGATGATAACTGCTCTTCACTGATTATCATTTTTACTAGCAAGGATGGTAGTAAATATTTATTCCAGAAACTTTTATCAACACCAATGGTGGAAATTATCAGGAATTAGGAGCAGTTATAGTAGAATTTTTTGAATATTCTTGACACAGGGACAAAAATATGACTAGAATTATTTTGATTGGACAGTGAAAAGTTGGACTGAACGTGACTGCCTCTTACTTACAAACTTGATTGAAATTCAGTCTTTTCCATTGTGTCGGCATTTGTTTTCGGTGCTTACTTTCAATTGAAACAATGCTAGCTCCCCAAACAGCACTGCGACGTTTTGTGAACATTTAAAAATCGTACTTCGTTACAAACGAAATTTTTCAGAAACGTATTGTAAGGTTATAAAAAGATCGCATGAATGTTTTTAAGGGGTCTACCCTAATTAGAATTTTCAAAAAATCGATTCTTTGTTTTTTACATTTTTCGACAGTATCCAAATGAACATTATAAAGGAGAGGAAGGCATAATGTATGGTGTAGGCATCACTGATTGAGAACAGGTAACATTTCTTCACGATTTTTCTTTGAAAAAAACTTTCAACGCATTTTTCGCAAAACAACGTTTTCCGATGCCTTGTTGATAAAATCTCCGAAACTACTGGACAGATCCTTATGAAATTTTTACCACATGTTCTGTACTACTACAGCTACAGCGCATATGGAGGATTTTTTCAAAATTTTGATTTGAACTCTTTTTCTTTCGGCAAAAACAGTAAAAAAACGTGTTGTTTTGGTGTTTTTCGAAAAATGTCCGCCATTTTCAGAAAATCAAAAATCGCTCGATATGCGCTATAGCTATTAACATGCGAATCTAACCCCGTTCAATTTTTTTGTTTCAGATTTCATCAACAGCGCAGACACATCTTTTGTTTAGGACTTTTTTTGAACTATCATTTTTATGTATAAAAACTTACTGAAATGTACAAAAAAAATTTGTCTTGGAACTCTGAGTTTATTCGAGTTACGAGATTTTAGTTACATGATATAAATTTCAGGCACATTGGAATTGGGGGGAGTAAAAAAAGCGAATCAGGTTCCTTTTTGTCTGTCTATTTGTCTGTGTGTATGTAACAAATTTGCGAACGTGTATATCTTTTGTTCGTATTATTCGATCGTGATGAAATTTTCACCAGAGTCATGTGCAGTGTTAATAGTGGTTCCATATAAGTTAAAAGTTTCAACCTCAATGTTACAGAAGAACGGGAGGGATGAGGAGAAATTTTTCGAAAAATCGTGATTTTGCAAACGCGTATATCTCCGCTTCCTATCATCCGATCGCAATCAAACTTATACCACGTTCTGGTGATGATCCTATAGTGGCCCCATATGGGTGATTCTTCGCTAAACGTACGTTCGCGTCTCTTAATTACATGTATAAGCTTATGAAGTGCTAGATTTAGTGGAAACAAGTTTGGCTTCAAAACGCATTCTAATATCTTTACGTCACTCTCTACAGTACGTGTATTTCAATAGTTCTTTATGCTGTTGAATGAGAATTATTTGATTATGTGAAGAACAATGTGGTTTTACTATCGATTGATGAATTAGTCATATGTCAAACGTCAAATACATGTTTTGACAGTCTTGAAGACGTAGTTGTTGCAATCATACACGGAAAAAAATGCCAATGTAAAAATTACATGAAAAATAAGGTAACGATTACATTGAGGATCATATGTAAAATTTACTACACAGTCCTGTAAATATAACATTGCTTCCAATGTAAATTTTACTCCAATTGCATTTATGTGGGCAATCATGTTGAATTAACAACAACCAATGTAGAATTTACATGGGACTTTTTTCTGTGTAGGTCGCGAAACAACTGACACGCTTCCAAAACCTTTTGAGAACTCACGGTGCTGTCTGGGTTCGGCTGCACCTTAAAATCAGCTACTATCCAGTGTCGCACTAACCCCAAGGAAGATATATTTGGTGGTGAATCTTTGAATTTCTAATAGAATATATAATATAGATTTCGGGTATCAATTATTACTCCCCAATTCATCCCATTCAAATGACTCAGCGGATTTTCCTCATTTTTCTAGAAAATTCGAAATCGGCCCAGAGGTACTTTCACAATTCCTTCTATTCTTCATCAATCTCACTTTACATTCCCGCGTGACCTACCAATCTATCTCATTTAACCTAAGTATACAATTATTCTAAGCTATCTACCTTTAAAGGTAAACGCAATTTGATTTGCATTCCACAGGTGTAGCAGAACAAAAGGGAGCAATGGATAGGAGATCGACTAAAGGGCTTTTGTTTCGTGGTTCTAACGTACATACAACGTGGATACAAAACACTCACACAAGCTCGTACGTGACAAAGTTATGGGATGTTATGTATGTATAGTTGGTATCCGTATTACAGGAGTATTCACTTTAGAGCCGGTTAAACAGCCATCCTCTATAGAGCAGCATAGTCAGGTACTGTATCGTTACCGCTACTGCTGCTACTGCCATACTTCTCCGCATTAGGTACAAGAGTTCATTATTCATACAGTAATTCCGTCTCATTGTCAGAGATTTAATGAGCGTCAATGTTTGATAAAGGCACTCTCCGGCTATTCTTTGGTGACAATTTCATTGTCATTCCACTCGCTTGATCTGGCCATTGTTGCGCTTTCCGGTCATTGATGTGTAATCGCCTTCGGATAAAATTGGGAAATTGATTCCTTCGTCATATCATGAATCCTCATTGATCCCATGTTGATGGTACTTAACCTTGTTCGTTTGGACATTATTCGGCTTTAAATTTACATCATCTGACGATTTTCTTCACACACATGATATTTTTGTTATTCCATTTTTCCATGGAATTGAATCGATGAATGTTTTGGATCAATTTAACGCGGATTGAAGAACTCCGAATAATTTTTTGAATTTCAATTAAACACATCTATTCCACTGACATTTTAAGGATTTGTTTAGGATGAAACCAAAAATTTTGTTTAATTTCAACGTATACGTGCATTTTGGTTCTAAATATTGATACAAAGAATGTGTGAGGTTCACATTACCAGTGAACACGTATGAGAGGAAGAGCTCTGTCAATATTATCATATTGATATCTGAATGGTATTATTTTTCTGAGATCTCAGAAAAAAATCCTCTTAAAGAGTTCATTTGGATAACATTCTGGCAATCTCTTATTTTCCTCAGAAATCGACGCATCTGATAACATTCTGATATCTTTATGTTCACCTTCTGAAAGGTCTATCTGACCTCTTGCACATATTTAGGAGATCTTTAAGAGCTCGGGATGATAACATATTGTTCACTGGGTTGAAAACTATTCTCAGTTCTGAAAAATTGTTATTATTTGACATAATCGGAGTGGAACATTGATACATCATTTCGGGGAGGAATGTAACAATTCACAGGAAAACTTCCAGAAGATGCTGTAAATTAACTGCATTCTGGCACAAACGGCACCCAAGTGAATTGAGCTTCTCCGTGGTAATAGTTAAAAGTACATTCTGCAAGTGCTGGAAGGAGATCACCCAAGACAGTACAGTAGAAAGAGAAATAGCATTACCCTTCGATAGGAAAATTAATTGCCAACTACCGGTCCACTACGTTTACTACTCGTAAGCAATTTCCTATATCCTAACCCCTCTAACCGAACATCACATGTATTCATGCATTGGAAAACTTGTTTCCTAAGTACAACTTGTGTAACAAGCATTATTTTAACATACACAATATGTACGAAGTATTTATTATACGAAAATCATAGGGGGTATCAAGCGTTTGAGCTCTCATTTATAATTTATGAGTTGACGATTGTGTCTTATAAATTCTAGGCAAGTAGAAATAGAAGAGAGAAAAATATGATAATGAGTTTCCTTCAGACCCTGGTGCACCTTATCACTCATAGTGATCTCATATCAGTTTCACGCTGTTTCATATGAAGCATAACTGACAGATGATGATTTTTACGACTGTGTATATTTAATTTTCTAATCATCCGATTACGCTGGAATTCATATTATCACGCTTCATTAATGATCCTACAATCAGTCATCACGCTAAGTTTTCCAAGTCCTCATCCTTTGAATTCAAACAACAATTTTTCCCTCAATACTCCAGATCGAGGTTTGCAATTTTCATTTTGAAATTATGATTCTGTCTCCACGTTGTATTTGTACTTCTATAAATAAGATGTTCCTACTCAAATGTTCCGTTATTTCTCATTTGCGTGAAAGAATGACATTAAGGTTGTTAAAAACTACCCGCAAGAAAACTTGTAATAATAGAACATGAAGAGTTGGAAACAGGAATGAAAAGAGGAAATCTCGGCGGATCGTCGAGACCTGATAAAATTGTGCAAACTCGGCGTCATCCGATTGTTCCTCTACCTCTCGTAACGGCCGAGTTCTAAAAGAAGATCAGGCAACGGAGAACGGGAAGAAAAAAACGGATTACACAGAAAATTCACAAGATCTCTGCCCGTGAATTTTCTTGCAAAATTCTCATCTTTGAAACGGAAAGTAGATAAACGCTTTCTTGTGAATCCTCAGCATCCTTGCTGACTGTTGGCAATTAAGGTACCGGGAAAACTTCTTCTCAATGAACTATGTTCATATATTGAGAGCATTTCTCCCGGACTGTTCCGTCCTACTAGAAAAAGCTTCAGTGTAGATAAGCAATGAAGATGTGTGTGTGTGTGTGTGTGTGTGTGTGATATATACCATACTGGGAAGACTTTGATAATGAGACCAAAAGGGTATATGTTGAATCTCATCAACTTTTTGAATTCACAAATAGGAATCGAATTGGTGGTTTGTATGAATTGAGTCTGGATTTTCAGGTATCTTATCGTTTCCAGGGCTTTATTCTATACGTCAATTTATATTTGAAGTGTCTAGAGAAACATTGAGTAGCAGAATGTTTTGGTTTTTGAATAACTTGCAAACATTGAACAATAATAATCACACACTGGGAAAAAATATTTGATTGAAAAGGATGTCATGGCATTGTGGTAAATTTTTTGAAGGTGTTCTTTAGTACTCGAAGGAATAAAATGAAGAATACGCGAAATCGTGGGGAATAATGAACATCAACACCTTCAAGCACACATAGGTGCAAATTCGCACCAACCATTTAAAGACTTATCGTTTTTCGTCGAAAATTGATTTTATTCTCGTGTTTTTTTCACTGATCGAATGAAATATTTGTGAATTTCCTTCTATATCACGTTAATCTGCACAGTTTTTCCTTCAAATTGGAAAATGGTAAGGTCAAATTGGTCGAACAGGAACCGAGTTATTAATTGGTAAAGTTGCGTGGTGCGAATTTGCACCTGTGTGTACTTGGAGGGTTAATAAAAATAATGAAATTAACTGAAGAAGTACACTGAGGGGAGAAAATTTGCCTAGCTAATATGACAAATTCTTTTGCTGAATTAGCAAAAAGACTGGTATTGTATAAATTTCTGTAATCGGAAGACAAGTGAATATTCTTTTAAAAAATTACTGTACAGCTTGTAAAAATGCGTGAATTTTCAAACAGTTGAGAGTGATATTTTCTACAAGTTTTACAGAATCCACAGTAATATTTGGAAACATTTCTACTTGTCCCTCGATCACTGAAATTTCAAGGTAATTTTTTGAATAAAATTCTCTCAGTGCAGCAAAAATCTTGCTCTTTCGGCAAGCGCTTGCTGATCCAGCAATTCGGCATTGTAAGTTCTCCAGGCTGCTAGAAAATTTGCTGCACTGGCAAATATTTTGCTCAAATAGAAGTTTTGCTGTAACAGGAAACGTTATGCTAATTCGGCAAAGCAGATTTTTGAGAATCGCTATTTTAGTAAGAATTATTACATGCCCTAACAGTGGACCCAGACAGTGCTAAGTTCGTTAGACGTTTTTAAAACGTTCTGAGAACGTTCAAAACACGTCCGGACGTTCTTAGAACGTTTCAAAAACCTCCGAGTGCTGTTAGGGGAGAATCCAATCCAGGAAGTCATATTGATTGATAGGAATAACTTGATTTCAAGGTTCATATTCCAATTCGAAGCATTTTATAGTCACGGTGACATGATAATAACATCATCGTAATCCCTGATGACGTTTCCATGACCTCAACATGACCTCATCAGCAGTCACAGTCGTGTCATCAGGATATCACTTCAATTAACGCATGTTCTTCGAGATAAATACTGTTCAACTATGCCTTATACTCGTTTTTCAAATATTATATTCACTTGAATTCTATAGTTCAGTGTTCAACAAAACTAATAAATCATTTGGAAATCAAGTGAATGCGTTGAATTCCCAACCCTGAAAAATAACACCAGTAAATCATGACGATATTCTAATTAAGGACCATGGAGTCCTTCAAGGAATGGGTAGAATTTTGCTACGCACTCTCTGATCAACTCAGCGATAAATAAGAATTTTGAATCCACAGTGATGAATAGTACATTACTGAGATTGAGCTTTGAATATGAAATTAAAACTGCAAATGATTTCTCACAATTATGCAAACGATTATAAAATATCGTATTTTAATCATAATATTAACCTACAAATGTCGATAATTTTGTCAACTTATTTCATCATGTTTGGGAATGTGTGTTGGACTTTGGATTTATATCTGGACCCTTAACCTAGCAGTGCATTTTATTGCTATACATTCAAAATTGGTAATTATTGCTTGGTTATTTAACCCTCAGTTACCCCTGAAGAGGTCTAAAGGGAACAAGAGGTTTTCGAAAATCTGATCTTCTGTTCATAGGAATAAAGGGTTACCATTTGAAACCAGAACAAGGATCAAGTTCGAGAACCATGGTACATTTTTGATCATGGAAAAAACTTTATTCAGTTGATTGCAAACCACAACGAAAGGTTCAAGAAAACATGCGGAAATACGTGGGGTAACTGAGGGTTAAAAACTACGTAGCAAAATTTTGTCCGTTTTTTAAGGCTCCATGACCCTTAATTAATTACATTTTATAGATTTGTTGATTCAAGGAAAATTTCATATCTCATCACTTCGTTATTGTAAATCAGTTGATAAAAAAGAGGAGTTCATTAAGGCACACTAAAATCACAACAATTTCATTCGATCCAAGTTTGAGGAGATTGAGAGCTTCTGTCGAAAAGGGTGTTTCATTCTAATGCTCACAAGTTCAAACAGATAAGAATTGTCGAGTTTCAATTGAGCGAGAGATATCTTGAAATATTAGGTAAAATTTACATATCGAATATTTACTGTTTTTTTTTTTCCAGGATTATTTCTTCACTGTACCAAGTTTACTTTTTGATGTTCCTTTTCACTCCATCTGCCCGTAATTTCTTTTTGAATTTCGCAATACGTCAACACTACAAGAGTTTCCTTCTATATCAAGTCACGTATGTTTTTCGCGTTTCTTGAGATTCCTGACGCATATATATAATCCCACTCGATCGAATAAGTCTCAAGGGTGCAAGAGAGAGAGAGATTTCGTCAAACACTTGTGAGCTTTTGGAAAGCATTCTATTGCATTTGTATCGAGACAACGTGAAATGTGAATTCAAAGATCTGATTGATTTTCAAAAGGATATTCGCTCCAAGATTCGAGTTGTCTAGACAGCATCACAGTTTGAGAAGAGTTCATAATGAGCATCTGTGGAACTATGAGAATTCATCAACGATTTTTTATGAATCCATCAGAAGCTGATGTGCTGTCGGGGTACATTTCTTCTTCGGAATAATCAATAACATCCTCATTTTCATTCAATAATTTATTACAATTTATAAACCAGGACGGTAACCTGAAGGAGTGTAACGCAATCTTTACTTTCAGGATTTTCGATTGAGATTCTCTCAAAATTATTTCATATCAGACGAATTCTATGCTTGAATTTGCATTAATGAACACAAAGGGATGTCGTCCAACACGACTAGTTACCCTAGCAGAAATGACTCTAGCCACCTCATAGTTAATGCCAAAGCCCTGTCTAGTGACTAGCTTCACTGCTATAGTGCCTTGAAAGGTGCTAGACAACCGCTATAATCATTTCTACTGGGGTACGGAAGTGTCACTCACCGATTTCGCTGAAACTTTGCAGATTTTTAGAACTATGACAAATATTCGACACGTATTTTTTTATATGGGCAATGGCGCAGGTTTAAGGTTGGGAAGTGTCCATCGTATCTGTGGCGTGGTTTTCGCGTTTCGAATGCGAGCATTCGAGGTATAGGGAAGGTAAAGCGCTCCTAGGGACTTTTCGATATCGTTGAATCGAAATGGAAGAACCAATATCGCGTCTATTCTTCAGACACGAAGGGTTGTTTCCATGTTTGAAATGGAATATGCCTCTCAATTACGCCATAGGCTTTTGAGCGCGATAAATATAAGCAGAAGTACACTGTGAAAGAAATTTGTCCCGAACTTCAGAAGGATATTATGGAATTTTCTTTACTAAATAGTTTATTCAACTTCATAATCAAATAATCAATCCAACAATACAGGGTGACCCAAGTCGGATAGATTATATTTGGGGAGCATATTCTGCAGCCAAAATGCAACAACTTTTCTGTTTGGCAACATTTTTTTTGAGGCTTAGTTTTCGAGATATAAGCATTTTTAGATTTTTTTCAAATCCAAATCACTCAAAAGCACGATATGCTACATACTTGAGGTTGGGACCATTGGCTAAGTTGGAAAACGGCGGATGTCTGGGAAAAAATTTCAACTATCCCATCATTGTTTGTTCCGGAGCTATAGCGATTTGAAATTTTTGAGCTTCTAGCCAATCACCGTTCAACAACTTTAAATCGTTATAGCTCCGAGACAAACGATGATAGGATAGTTAAATTTTTTTCTCAGAGATCCGCCGTTTTCCAACTTAGCCATTGGTCCCAACCTCAAGTACGTAGCATATCCTGCTTTCGAGTGATTTGGATTTGAAAAAAAATCTAAAAATGCTTATATCTCGAAAACTAAGCCTCAAAAAAAAGTTTGCCAAATACAAAAGTTGTTGCATTTTGGCTGCAGAATATGTTCCCCAAATATAATCTATCCGACTTGGGTCACCCTGTATAATTCCTAATATTAATTTTTTTTTTCTTTTTGAAACGCATTCAATGTTGGTCTAGATATTTTCTCCAATTTCCGAACTCCAGTGCCATCATTCGCAATCTGTTGTTCACAACGATATAATTGTCGTTCCGAATCCAATTGCTTGAATCTCGCCTGAACTGTATCAAATTTCAATTTTTTGTTCCTTCCCCGTCTTCCATAATAGTTCCTCAATTGTTTATCAACCTTCACAAGTATGTTATTTAAATCGAGACAAAAAATGTGAACATTAAGGCGATTCACCACAAGCCAAGTTACTAGATCTTTCCCCCCAGTTTTCTCAGTAATGAATGAATAGAATGAATTCTAATGAGCAGGTGCATCTTCTTACGCTATTGGAAAAAATGCAGCTACTCATTATTTTTCATTTTATGTGTTCGTTTCTGAGAAAACTGGGGGGAGAAATTTGGAATCTAGTAACTTTTGCAGGGAGTAATGAATCCCCTTAACAAGAAAATATTTGATATTATGAATTAAATTGTTGAAAAACTTCATAACATTCTTTTGGAGTTCAGGGCAGTTTTTGTTCCCAGTGTGCTTATGCTGTTATATTTATTGCGCTTGAAAGCCTATCACGGTATCGAGAGGCATATTCCACTTCAAACATGAGAAAAATCCCTCGTGTCTGAAGAATAGACGCCATATTGGTTCCGCCATCATGAATCTCGTCATTTCGACCTGATATTTAGATTCAGTGACATTGAAAACTCCCTAGGACCACTTCACCTTTTCAATAACTCGATTGATCGCATTCGAAACGCGAGAACCATCTCCTAGATACGAGGGATAGTTTCCACTATTAAACCTGCGCCATTGCCAATATAAAAAAAAATATGTGTCGAATATTTTCCATAGTTTTACAAATCTGCAAAGTTTCAGCAAAATCAGTTCACTTTTGAGAGAAATTTAAATAGTCAGATCAACTATTTGAGGACAACCATTCAAATTCAGTATTCATAACTATGTAAACAGTTATTTTAACTTGTTTATAGTGATAAAAACTACTTACATAGTCGTATTAACTATAAAAAGAGGTGAGAGAATTATAATTGAATAATTGTCCCCTCGCATAGTTGGAATTACTATAGATTTCTCTGAGTGAAACGATCCTTGTTACTGGAGTAAATACAAATCAGTCGTGTGGGAATACAGCACTCAGTATTGTAGGATTTTCTCCGTGTGAAGACTGGTGAGTGCTTCGTGAGTATTCAGCAAGTCGGCTAGTTTTTCACCGGTGCAAGCTTTAAAAACTCGTGAATGACTAGACAGGGCTTTGTTTGAGCAAGATCCAGAGCTAAAATTCCTCCTAGTTTCCCTTCTCCAAATCCAGACTTGATTATATGAAAGATTGAACTCATAAAATTTTTTTTGTCATCTCATTCAGCCATCAAACACAGTGTATGCAAAATGGAGTGTGTCCAATAAAATAGTAAATTCAATTTGCATTCAAGTCTCCAATTTGGGATTATTTCAACCTTTGGATGATCATTCTACAGCTCACCAGCATCAGTAGCAACAGAATAAATACAATGTACAGTTCACATAAACACACCCACTCACACACACGTAATCAATGCGTAGTTGAGAGGAATAAATTTTCTCTTCCCGCACATAACATACTTGCATCTTCCCTCTCTTGAGTTGGATTGTAGAGAGATTTTTCGCTCGTGAAAAAACCGGGCGCTAATTCATGGATGATAAGCAAGTAGCATAGACGAGACTGGTTTAGATAAAATGCGCATCACTAAAAGAGAACACCAAAAAGAAAAAATAAAAGTGGTACTGAGTGTCTGAAAGTCTGAGTAATTAACAAGAATGCTCGGGTAATAGTTGAGCTCGCACAGTTGGGAACATGAAACGTCGAAAATTCTTTTCTTTCAAACTTTTTTCTTTTCATCTCACAATTCTATCATCATGAATATGTATCGTGTAAAAGGAATGCACAAAAGGCTTCAAATTAGTCGAATAAACAACCGTACGCATCGTCTTCGATGCGCTTTCGTCTTCGATGTTGATGATAATTTCTTTTGGATATTCGGAACATTCATGGGGAATTCCATGCAGTATTTACGCTTACCGATAGCAAAGGAGCGAAGAGAAAATACTCAAGTGCTTCTTCTATTCCGACCACGCATCCACAGTTGTTTTTAAGAGCTTCGCCGTTACCTATCCTCTTTGCAGAAAATGGCTTTATGCAGCAGCCAAGAACGCGTGGCTTGTTCTTTTGTATTGGAGAAATGGAATTCCCCTAGCTTTATAAGTGATTCCGTACAACGAGGGAGTGAGAAAAAGAATGTGCACCCATCTAAATAGATTTCCTTTCATCGAATAATCCAATGAGCTTGTGATGTTATCCTGATTATATCAGTGGGAGTGTGTGGGCTTTCGAATGAATTCCAGTATCTTTAGATTCCGGTAAATGTTTTCTTCGTAACCTTTCACGGCATCATATCATTCGAGTTCGAGATAATTTGTAATAATCGAAACACCGAGATGCACCATTTTTCATCATCTTTGTATCGAAAGTAAGCGATTTTTATTTTTCATAGATTCGTATGCGTTTTCCTTTTACTCTCAAGCTCTTGATGTTTTCAATTCTGATCTTTATCATCCTGGAAAACGTCTTGATAATATTTGCTCACTATACTATGCATGGCATAGAGAAAAGTGAATGCGATAGCGATGAAAATTCTTATTGTGAGAGCAGTGATTCATAAATATATTGAGTATTTGATACAGTTGACGTACACGGAGAGAATTGTATAATAAACATTGCGATGTGAACATCTCGCTGATTGAGTTGCTATTACGGAAAATCGTATAAAACTTTCGTTACGTTAACTTTCTGGTTCATTGTTTAATACAGATTCATTCATATAAACAGTTCGTGAGGTCAATTTGAACTATGAAGAATGTATTACCATAGTCATGGAAACTATGGATAGAAGAGTATTTTTGTATCAAATCTCGTCAAGCGATGGGATTCAATGGAAGTTTTTCATCAGATGTATTCATAATGTATGTTCGTTATATTATCTGCGATTAAAGTGTATTGTTAGAAAAGATATTGAATTGAATGGGAAATTTCTTGCGAAATTCGATATTTCCATGTTAAATTTAATGAAATTTAATTCTTGAATTTGAGTTACGGAATTTCAGAATTTCTTATCAAAATATAAGAAATTATTCACCAAATTTACAAATATTTTATTAAAATTAAAAAGAAACTTCTTGAAATTGAGAATTATATTATTGAAATTGATATCATATCATGAGATTTAATAGATTGTGTTATGTCAGAAGTTTCGTAATATGTTTATGAAACTTGAGGCAGATTTTTTTGCCAGTGACATCTTTCGTTGGAAGAAAAAGAATTCTGTATCAAGGGGAGGTTCTTATCAAGCCACCTAAAAACAGGGACTGGAACGTTATTCACTTACGTTACTCCTTATATATGAAATGTATATAATAATATATATATTGTACACAAATTATATATTTATTATATAGATTTTATATATAATGAGTAACGTAAGTGAATAACGTTCCAGTCCTTGCCTAAAAATGACGTCTTTGGTTCAAGAATTATTCCCTCAAAGACGAAAGTAGATGTCAATATCAAATTTGGTACATAAACTCACAGAAATGATTTCTTGCTATTACCATCATTTTATTCTTGATATCGATTTTCTTCTCCAAAAACAAATAGTCTTTGATCAAAAAGCGGTTTTGTTTAAAAGTAATCATATCACGGATTGTCAGTAGAAAAAAATATGATTCATGACTTTTGTTTAACGTAAGAATCTTAATTTCTTGTGAGAACCATCGCTTCTTGTGGCAAGAAAAATTTTCTTATGCTCAAACTACATAAATATTCTTAGAGGTGACGCTCAACGATACGCTTCCCTCTCCTCAATTGGCAGCAATAAATTGGTCAGTAATAAAGGTTTCAAGATTGATTCCAATGTATCGTGTTGTAAAGTGGCATAATAATTATAAACTTTAAAACAGTGATAAACAAATGAAGCACTCTATTGTTGGTTTTTCTTCATTGCACATTATAGAAATGTCACATCTTGTCGAATATTTTGAAAGTACAAGAGTATCGACCAGTGTACCGTGAGCCAGATACCGTCCCAAGCGATACACCAATATTTTATTTGGAAAAACTCATTTATTGTACACAGTCAACATTTTGTGTCTTGCGATATCTTGATTTCAGATGTCTTTCAGACGAGTTTGAGACGGGAAGAAGAACTCGACGAGCGCTGGAACCGCGTTACAAGTTTGATCCAAACGGTCCCGTTGAAGGTCGAAAAAAGCAGTCGGAATTTTGGAAATCTAAAAATACTAGGTGATAGGGCTTGAAAAATGGATATCATTATCTGTTTACCATTTTTTTTCGAGGTTACATAGTTTTCGAGAAAAAAAAATAAAAACTTCAGGTTTTTTCGCACCAAAAATCAATATTTTTCAATATTAAACTCGTTCTAACTCGATCATTTTTCACTGTATCGGAATGAACCTTGCGGATTCCGATTCGTAAGACTTTTGCGAAGACTACAATGTTGTGAAAGTTTGCAAAAATTGATAAGTGAAAATCACTTTTTCGATGCTTTGCATTAAAAAAGTGTCGGGGGAAGTATAAGCTACAAAAAACTTCCAGCGACAAAGTTGTTCGCTAGTATATGGACAAACTTTGTGGATCGATTAGACTATTAGTTTATAAAATACAGCGATTTATTCATTAGAGCGGAACGAAAACTTTTCATGATTTTGCGTCGTTTACCCGTTAAATATTGAAATTCGTAGAAAAAAATGTATTCACTGGATTTCTCATCGTGAGTTTATGTTTTTTGGGTCGGAGAATCCGAATATCGAAGAATTTTTGTGAAAATAGTTATGAATTTCCTTGTCATAAACTCTTTCATTGGATAATGAATAAATTAACAATTGGATGACGAATTTCACAAACAAAATTTTGATAAAATTCAATAATTGTTCACAAAATTCAATAACTCATAGTAAAATTTGCTGATTTCCATTGAACCTTGTTGAAGTACCAGAGTGTTTATTGAAATTAAAATATTGCTGTGCCAAAAGCAAATCAAATTCAACAAAATTTTTCCGCCAGGGATGGCTGGGGCGAGTACTTTTATCAGGTGATTAGAAATCGACAATTTAAGTAGCTGTGGCAAGTGTTTCGTTTGTTCAGTGCATAAATTTCATACCTTTGAACTCGGAATACAATTTCAAACAGGGCTTCCAGATGTATCATTAATAATTTCAGTACACGCATGAAGAACATTGAAAACCCCACAATACATTATATTCCCGGGAATTATATTCTGATTTGAAAACAAACTTGCAACTTCAATTGTCCTTTGATTTATCTTGGCGTGTACCTACAATGTCTTGAAGATGAGAAGCAGTCGTTTCTCGAAACGTCGGAAGAATTATAATGAAGAGAATCGCTCGTACTGATGAACAAATTATTCGTAAAAGAGACGTTGTGAGGATTTCCCACTATCATCTTGCAATACAGTACCCACCGGTCCCAGTAGGATGAGAATTCATTTCACGTAGAAATCATATCTTTTCATAGACAAGTTCTATTTACACAAAAACTCAGAGGAACGAACAATAAAATCGTATTCGATTTGTAGTATGGATCTTCTTTTCCCACCTTATGCAGGTCGAAACATGATTTTCAAAAACTAAACAACGTGATCCGGAATTTATTTCACGAAAGAACCATGCATTTTGATGGAAAATTGCTATTTTGGGGGATTCTAGAAAGTCTCAAATAACCTATACTATGAATTTCTGGTGTCCATTTTCAGGCGGGACGGGTTAAAGATAGTAATTCAACTAAAATTATATTACATTTGATATATTTATCAAAGCAATGACTGTGTTAGAAAATGAATTATTGAGGAATGCAGTCTGAAGAAAATTATCGTGAATGATTTATCAAACGATGAGCAGGGGATTTGTTTGATTAGAAAAAGCACTTTTGGTGCAACATGCTCAGGACTAGATCATATGTGTAACACAGAAAAAAAAACACTCAAGTAAAAATTAGTGTGGTCTTGTGAGTTAACCTGATTAGAACAATCACCAATAGATTGCAAAAAGTGTAAAATTAACTGTGTTGAGCATTTCACGACAAAAACATACAAGGGTGTCGTTTTTTATCCTGACTACTTTACTCGGAGTCACTTTGTTGCATGTCGAGGAATTTAAATCTGAAGAAAACCTATCAGGCCCCAATCAATACCCGGTTCAACATCTTTTGGACAATCAATATTTCATAGTATTTCACTCAGGGTTACGTACCAAATCCCAGTGAGAGACAAATCTTCTCACCTAAGCGCACATGCCTTTATGAGAGATCACGTTCACTTAGAGCAAATATATGAAGGTCCGGCTAAAACCTGATTCCGTAATGCTATCACTTGTGTTCATGATCGGACATCAGACATGCCTCAATAAAACATACCCTAGCGCTACTTTATGAATAATCGTGCAGATTCCTGGTCGGGGAGTATATAAAATTCATGTATATACAGATTTCATAAGTTTTCTAGTACATTCGACAAAAAATTAAATTGAACTTTCATCAAATTGGCTACAAGAACACCAATAAGATTTAAATAAAGTCTATCCAATATTCATAGACTGAAATAAATTTTGTTTAATCTGTTGCTTCGTATTCTCAATTTTTCTCAATTCTAGCTGATTCCATATATGATCTGAAAAAGGATTCTCCCTTCCGCTCTATCATATTCACTTTCATATTCTCAAACTCTTATCAATGCTTCGTAAGCCAGAAAAACTCCCTCTTCGATATAGTAAGATAAAAAGTTTCAGCGTCTGAAATTAAAAGAAACTGCTAGCGAGGAAATAGAAAAGCAAAAATGAAGCATAAAGGAATAAAGCAGAAAGAGAAGAAACCTCGTGTGGGTTATTCGCAAACGTTATCATTCCATGACAGTAGTCGACCTTTTTCGTTTGTAGGATGAGAATCAGTAGCAATGTCACGTGCCAGGCATTCCGGATTCCACACCATCACAGTAGGGCGGAGCTATGGCTTGCGTCTAGTCAGATCCAGACGAAAATTGGAAAACGCTCTTCATTTTCGTTGGTGTGTTCTCTCTATGTTTCCCTCTTTCTACTTTTTGTCCGTTTCATTGCATCCCTCTCATCGCTTTGTGTTTTCTTACGAGTCAAAATACTTGTTCGCTAAAGTTTATCCGTGCATTATTGACAAGATTATCTATACAATGCATTCGATGCACGTCCATCATCTCGATGACTTTCATCTTCCTTGGAAACTCGATACTTATCGAAAATTATGCACGGGAAAGGATTTATGCAGATTCTCTCATTGCCAGTGGTAGAAGCCTCGGAAAAACACTGAAATCATGAACATTCGTCACAGGGATGGGCAGTTTTGTACTCCAGGAGTACTTTTACTGTGTAAAATATGTCTTCAAAGTGAAACATTAAGGGAGAAAAGAGTATTTCCCACCAAAAGTATACTGCCGGAGTATAAAAATGTCCATCCATGCATTCATATAATGATGGTTTCTTATATCCTCGGAGAATTGGATATCTCATACGTCATGATATTATCGAAACATCAAGATCTCTACACGGAGAAGAAGGTTTCTTGAAAAATACCATAATTTATGGATTTTTGGCGTTGGTTTGACCCGAGTCAAAATATTTACGTGAAGATACCTTTAAGAGCATCATAATGGCTGGGACTTTTATGAGGAAGGTACCATACTCCCTTATAAAAGTCTAAAAAATTATGGAAATTTTAGAGCTTCGTTCACGTAAATAATTTGACTCGGGTCAGCCAACGCCAAAAATCCATAAATTATGGTATTTTTCAAGATATCTGCTTCCTCAGGGTATGTTTCCAATTACATTGAATCATGTGTTGTTCAAATTTCTATTGAATAAGGTTCACTTTCATAATAAACATGAAATATCCCTAATAGCATACCCACCGATTTCTACGTCGCATATCCGTACAATCTACGTGGATACAAGGTGGATGGACGGAGATTCCACGTAGAGGCAACGTAGAAATCTCCGTACTGACGTACTGACAATTCAATGAGGTTTATCATTCTTCATCAGTAAAATGAAAAGAATTATCAAATTCTCATGAAGTGAACTACAGCATTCCCACAATTATAATTGATTTTCATACAATTCTCTTGTGTCACACGTTTCTTCGTTCAAAAAGTGATGTCAACTCAACTTCATAAATTACTCATTTCATGAGACTGGAATATTCTTACGTGTGGTAGAGGAAATCGATAAGACCCTCAGTTTGGCAAAAGAAACATCGTTATTCAATCAACATGTACAGTAGCACACGAAAAGACAGTTTCTTAAAAGCTCCTCTTTTCGCTTTTCTATATCCACATTTCTCCTGATTTTCTTCCAAATTTCAGCTTTAATGGTATCATCAAGAATTCACGAATAAAATCCTTTAGAATTCACAGGCTTATTTCATTTTAGATATAGAGTCTCCACAGAATGTAGGTATCTAGTCTTTCTCCGTCTCTCACCACTTTAGATTATTTAGAAGAGTGGTCTTAATGGTACCACTCGAGATGTCACATAAAGTGCAAATGCGAAATGATATAATACGTTATTTTCACGAGTCTTCATGGCAGTAGATTCGAAAGTTCTGAAGGAATATGTTAATGGTGAATTTATAATAAATAATAAACAAAGAGTTTGATGCCTATCGTAGGATGGTTTAGGGGGTGTCCATGAATTGTGTGAGGTATTTTAGAGGATTTTTTGACCTCTCTCCCTCCTGCACGGAAAAAAGAAAACACTACTGGTTACTGTGAACGACAGCGATCGATTGAAAAACAAATGAAAACACGCTTGGATAATGAGGATTAGTGCGATCACAGTGATGGGTACTGTAATGAAATGCGTTAACGCTGACTGGACAGTAATGAGGACTGGGAAATGCAGTACCGCATGGGATGAATTTGAGTTTCAATGTATTTTTGTGATTCACAGTAACTATTGCTGTTTTCTTTTTTCCGTTTGGTGAGATTTTGTAAGATTTTTCAAAATTTGTGCTTAGGGTTTAAATGCTTTGGATTATTAGAAAAAATAATAAAAACACAATCTGTTCTATCACTTAAGACTAGCAAAAACTAGTATTTAAGAATATTACCATAATTTAAAATCACAGTAATAAAATTGAATTTCTTCACAATTTTTTTAAAACAATTTTACACCGTTTTCTGCTGGAAAAAAATTAGGTGATACTTGCTAAGACCCCCCCCCCTCCCCCAAGTGGGATTTAGCTTGGTCTCCCCCCCCTTGAACACCCTATGTAATCAATGGACGCCCCCTTAGATCCTCATAACCATTTGCTGATCGATTCAGAAAGTGCAGCATCGACCGAAAATCACATTGATCGAAAATCAAAATTTTTATTTCATGAGTCTCAGAAGCGAGTTTGCGTGGAATTTGAGTGGGATTTTAACACGCATGGTATTCAATTGACTTGCACTATAGGTGAGTTTCATCCATACAGGGTTCATATCCCGTTAGAATAGAAACCGAAGATATTTCCTCATAGCACGAAAATTTATTTTCATAATTCACACTGTAAAAAGTAGTCGGAATTTTCCCATACCTACGTAAAGGAAATTTCTCATACTTATATGGGAGGATGAATTCCCGTATACTTCTAGAAAATTTTACATAAAAATACATGAAAATTATTGCTTTCATGGGATTTTTACTGTAAATTTATAAGATTCTGCCAAATATTCATCGTAAATTTCCCATCCATGTATTTATTCATCATACAAATTTTTCACAGTGTATCTCTCACTCACATATTTTTTACCGAAAATAACTTCTTTTTCCATTACCAAAGGGTCACCTGACTAGGAGCACACTATTTTCGTTTCACTGGATTTTATGTGCTCGAAGTTTGAATCGTTTATAGAAACGAAACGAATTCATATCTAAAAAATCTAATAAATCATCGATGTTTATTTTGTCGAATTGATTGAATTGCTGAGTATTCCTTTACCCAATTGATAATTTGTTTCGATAAACAATTCAAACTACAACAACATTTGGTTTCTGGAAAGTCAATAAAATTTATTTGAAAAGTGGAAAAACATTGTGAATTCAGAAATATTTCACATTAGGATCAGGTATGCTTTCATTCTCACGTTCCGCATAATCAATTCGATCATTCATCCTTTAGTATGGTATTTCCTGTTCATTTCCATCGAAGGCTCATTGGTTATTACAACTTGATTATCTGATGATAAATTTGAGTACTACGTCCGTTCGCTGATAATATCAAGGTAATCCAATTATCTTGTTCAGTTTTTTGGCTTATTGTTACTGATCGATGTACGTACTTATATATATTGATCCATTACACAGAAATGTTTCCTCTATCCGATGAGAAAAATCCAACCGTGAATCAATCACGTTTGACACATTCATCCTTAGAATGTAATTGATAGATGTTAATCAATTTGAGACTAAATCGACAAAAAATGGAGATGTTGGAAGATATAAATGACAAATATTGCTTTGAACGAGTAGACGAATTGACGATAATCCAATCATGTGGATAATGTATTACAAGCAGGGCTGGGCAGTATTTCATGAAAAAGTATTTGAAATACACGAATCATAAGTATTTTGTATTTTGTATTTGAAATACTTTTTGAAAATACTTTCCGATTTTCATTTGAAATCACTTTTACCATGGATTCTATTGCAAATTTTTTCATTGTACGCGTATTTTACATCCGTCACTTTGAAGCAAAAATTCATGGAACAGTGCGAGTATTTTTACTCCGAGACAGTCGAGTGCTGTTTCCTTTGTTCTCATCCGATACGAAGCATCACCTTTATTCAATTCATGAAGTTAAAAACAGTCGAATGACGCAGCGTTGAAGACCCCTTACAGCAAATTCGACTTACTGCATTGAAAGGCATTTGGAGTATGTTTATCTCTTTTTGATTAACAATGATACCAAAGAATAGAGATATGCCGATGGTGTTCCAATGCAATAAATCGGATTTGCTATTAATTTGAAGTTTCTTATGTATCTCTCCCATCCCCCCCCTCCCCCTAGTGCTAACTTGAGCATTACGTGACATAGAGTTCATTTGTCATTATTCGTCTTTACATACATAGAAGCCGACAGGTGGTGATCGTTGTAATAGATCCTGTAAAAATATCAGGTTGACAATCTTTGAATGCACCAATGGATGCAGATAAACATATTTTATTGGTTATATTAGATTGGAGTTTTTTTACGTATACAATTTTTGAACAATGTATGATCATACAGATTTTGAGCTTCCGGAGTGGAGCCGCGTCGGCAACAAACCGATTCCAGACGCGGCTCCACTCCGGAAGCTCAAAATCAATCAGTATCTTCTTAAAAGTCGCGAAAAAACATCCAGCGAACCATCGCTGAAACAATTGATCAATGTATGATCAAACAAATGCATTTCGTATTTTTGTATTTGAAATACATTTTCTGGAGTATTTTGCCCAGCCCTGATTACAAGGTGTCTTAAAGGCGATGAAGCATCAGAAGAAATGGGTAAAGTTTTGTCCCGACTTTTTTTTTACAAATCATTTGATGAATATAAATTTAAAATACATTATGATCAAGTTCACTTCTCAGATTGGTCTCTGAATATAAATTCAGGTTCCTCCTTGATTTTTGACATTCCAGGGTTATTGCTTTTAAAATTCTTTTATAATCTCTAGGATTCAGTCGAAAAACTGAAACTTATATTGAGATTTCAATCCTGGTTGTGGATGCAAGGATCGATCAATCATTGGAAGTTTTCGATTAGCGCGTAATTTATGGGAAAAGTTGTAAATAAATATTTCACGTTCATTTTGGTGCCCAAGTGCTCTTAACAAGGATATAAGAAGAAATTGTAAGATTGAGTCAGATTCTTTGAGCTACATCATAACTGTTTATTTTGAGGGTAGTTTGTGAATCAAATTATATATTTCAACAGTTAAGCATTGTCTGAAATTAATGCATAAAAAAAATTTGTTCTGATTCTACACGAATATTGAGAAGATGTTCACGACAGCTTTCTGCAGGGGAATTTTCAAATGTAGTCTCATAAGAGTTCATGAATTCATGTTAGATGAAATGAATTATCTGATTCACATAAAACCTCGATTAGGAATTCATATCAGAAAAGGTTTAATGAAAAACTTTCCAATCTTATATTTAAATTATAAAACCAGAGCAAAAAAATTATCGACCAAAAAAAGTATAGCAATGAACGTACTTCATGAAATACGAAATCTTTCAGAAACGTTTTGTGAGGTTTTTGAAACGTCGCATGTATGTTTTTGAAACATGGAAAAGTCCAAGTTTGTTCTATTAACGTTTTCACGAAACGTTATTGATACATGTTCAATTAGTTTTCCTAAATCATCGAATTGTTATATTTCTGTAAATATCTCCATTTGAAATATATAATAAATCAATTATATTGAAGTAAAATCATATTTTGTGCAACAAATTACATGTATAAGCTTATGAAGTGCTAGATTCAGTGGAAAATAGTTCGACTCTAAAGTGCATTCTAATATCGTCGCTTTACTCTTCTCAATACATGTATTTTCATTGTTTTTCATGTTTCCCAATGAGAATTATTTAACTGTTTACGAAACAATGTGGTTTTACTATTGCGTGGATAATTAATCATGTATCAAACTTTGAAAAGCAATGATTTGTAGGTTAGCGTAGGTTAGTTACGAAATGACGAGTCTTCATGAATCATATGTATGTTTTGGCAATGTACGTTTTAGAAATGTTTCGAAAACGTAGTTGTTGCAATGAAAGGTCGCGAAACAGAAGAAACGTTTTTAAAATATTTCGAGAGCTTACGGTGCTGTCTGGGATATTGGTCTCTAGAAAGCGGAAAGATTTGAGAGCTACACTAGCACTATCTCTGGTAGGTACCGTGTACTATATTACATAGAAAACAATATATATACATACTGTTTTGGGATAGTACCTATGTAACTTTCATAGAGGCGCTAGTTGAAAACACGGGAGATGAAGATGGATTCCAATTCAAACTGACAAATGAACAACTCGACCCAAATTTTTTTAATGAATGCAGTTCGAAATTCGAACCGAACCGAACTTTTTCCGCTATTTGAGTTCGAAACTCGAACCGAACCGAACTTTTTTTACTGATTGAGTTCGTAATTCAAATCGAACCGAACTTGTTCTGCTATTTGAGTTCGAAACTCGAACCGAACCGAACTTTTTTTCTTGATCGAGTTCGAAGTTCGAACCGAACCGAACAGTAGGAGTTCGGTTCGGTTCGAGATTCGAACGGTTCGCACACCCCTAATTTGCAGGTTAATATGTCTTTAATCGTTTGCTCAATTCTTAGGAATCATTTGTAGTTTCAACTTCATATTCAAAGCTCAATTCTAGAATTCCATGTGCTTCATCACTGCGGATTTGAGATTCTTATTAATTGCTTAGTTGATCGGAAAGTACGTAGCAAAGTTTTGTCCATTTCTTGCAGGACTTCATGGCCCTAAATTTCAGACAATGATTTTTGCAGTTGATCGCATGATTGTTTTTCCGGCTTAATTTGTTTGTAACATAGATTCAATCGAGAAATGAGCTGAATTTAATACTTCCCTTTTACAGTGTACAGTTCAATTATTCTTCGTACAAGGTTTCATACCTTGGAGAACCCATTCAGGTTATACAACATTTGTATTAAATCAGAAGGTCCTTGAAAGAAAGTTTTTTTATTTATTGATTATTACAATGCAGATTCCATTGTACAGATATAACCAAATAGACATTCGAGTATTCATAAGATTTTCATAAAAATAAGAGATTATTCCGTGCCAAGAAAAATTATAACAGCTTCATTAAGAAATTTCGATACAAAACTCTTGAGAAACCGAAGAGATTAATGAGATTTGTTCCAATAACCTGAAATGAAGGAGCACAAAGAAGTATATGGTACATATGAACGGAACAGCAATGGGAATAGTGTTAGAGTAGTTGTGCTTTTACTGAGACTAATAGCTTTTGATATTACATAGAATCACGCTTCTGGTGTTAGTTTCGTCGATGACAAAATCTACGTGAATTGTGTTGGAAATGCGATGACACGTTCGTATGATATTTCGTTGGAAATTAAATTCATACGAGGTGGAGGTACCAATCGAGTATTCATTGAAGCACGCGCCGACACGAAAACGTTGCGAATAATACTCGACTCATAGGAATCGTCAATTACGCAGAAAAACATGTTGGTCTATATATTATGTGACTATTTTAACAATATGGAACTGGAAAATACAACTGGCCTTTTATTAATTCAATAAAGCAAATGATTATGAATTCTCCAGGAACATAAAAGTACGGGGAAAAAGTGTGTGGGAGCGATTACCACCATTCATGTTGGCTCTTGTTAGATTTCTAGAATAGGATTTGAATGATGGAATTGCAATATATAATAATGACATACGAGAACTTATTGTTCTTATGATTATCATCCAAGTAACAATTGAGCTCAGGCGTTAGCTTCCAAAAGGCTCTTCCAAATGGGCCGAGCCTAGGTTTCCGTACAGAACAACCACCGTTCCTCTGCCTAGAACTTCGGTGGAGAATTGGTGAAGAAATGGGGGCCGTGGAAATAAGGGAGACTCTCCGTTGAGGAGACGGAGAAATGTCCGCCTCCTATATTTTCAATAAAATTCATGTTGGTGGATTAATACATTCAGATTTGGTTATGTAAATGCGCTATTATGAGTTTTATTGAAAATACAGAGAGCGAACATTTTTCCGTCACCTCTCCGTTGCCTCAGCGGAGATTCTCTCTGATTTCTCGTTTATTTCCACGGCTCCCATTGCTCTACCAATTCTCCACCTCTCAGGCATGGCGTGACTCTGAAATGATAACCATTTGAGCCTCAGCCCAAAAGTTTGCACAATTAAGACCCAAGACTTCTTATAAAATAAAAAATGCGATTAGTTGGTCATACAAGAAGTAGTTAATCATCAGAGTTCTTCTGACAACCCTACTTGATACGGTTTTTACGCAGATGAATATCCATTTTGACTAATCAAAATTAAATCAATTTACGATCCTATATTAAATAGAATTCAGGGAAGATTCGTACAAATTCAATGACAGAATACAGTTCTTCTTTAAGATGAACTTTTCTTGGTAAAATGTTTCCAATATTTAACTAGAAGTGAATAATTCGATAACATTGCTTGAAAAAAATGTTCGTTAAATGTTGTCGTTAACAACTAGAAAAAAACAATGTAATTATATACTTTGTTCAATTAAATTCTAACGTTTATTTTGCGAGAAGGAATAAGCAAATGAGTTCGTTGAATGAGTATTAATGAGTTTTCTTATGACTTCTACAAAGTAGTTACGTCCTCCATGTATTTTCTGCTCTTGCATTCTTCTTTCCACTGCCTCCTGTGCATGAGATTGTCAATAATTAATGTGCGTAATCAAGACCGACACTTCTTAATTACAAGAACAGGGTATGTAATAAAACTTTACAAACTCCGTTTGTGTAGATGAATGAGATTCATAATGTTTCCTTTTTTTTCCAACTTGAAAAATGATGAACAAATTCAAATTAATGCATGGAAAGTATTGAAAGTTATGAAATGGTGTGAGTGGAAGAAGCTATTGATATCTAGAGTTTCATTTTTGCCTTGATGAATTCCATGTGTGGTGAATATCATCTGATACAAAATCCGATCGAGAATTGAAAGTTACTAGAGTTGACAAATAGTGCGGTACTGGCAAAGTTGTATTTGCCAGACTTTGGCAGAAACAACTGTGCCCATTCAGAATCATTCCCGTTTTCCAATTGGCGCCGAATGTTCGCCGGATTTCAGACGGTACTGGCTTACGTGGTCAGACGGTCTTGAGCCAGTATCGAATTAATACTGTTCGGAGGATACCCAGACCGTACAGAAACGGAACTTGCGATGTATTTTCGATAAGTTTAAGATGTCTTGCGCAACACATCTAAAAGACATCTAAATGTGTTGCGCAAGATATCTTAAACTTATCTGAAAGACATCGCAAGACATGAAATGTTATGTGGATACCGATTCAGAGTTGGTGGATGGTGAAATGCGAAAAAAAGACGATACGACATCAATATCGATGCAACGTTGTACCAATACGGAATTGATACTGGATAAGGATTCCACTGATCTTTCTAATCACATGGTTACTTTGTTGAGAGAATACTGCGCCAGTATTGAGCCAGAGTTGGTATTAGCATTCAATATGTTCGATAGATGACAATGTGCCAGTATTGATAGGACCCTAGCTGACTATGGAATCGGTAGTCAACGGACGTTAGAGTCACAATCTTGGCAATTCAGCTGTTCTAGTGAGCCGAAGTCTTGCCAGCATTGAGCCAGAGTTGTTATGATCATTCAATATGTTTGAAAGACGGCAATGTGTCAGTATTGATAGGACTCTGATTGACTACAGAATCGGTGGTCGAATGACATTAAAATCACGATCTCAGCAACTTGGCTGTTGTTGTGAGCCGAAGTCGCACCAGCATTCGGCCAGAGTTGGTATCATCGTTGAATATGTTCGAGAGACAAAAATGTGCCAGCATTGGTAGGTCTTTATTCCACTGACAGAAAAACGACGTGGTTGAAACATTCGTGGTCGCAACAACTTGAAATCTGGTTCGATTTACCACGAAATGTGATAGTGAGGTCCAGAAAAAGTGGTTGAAGCAAAAATTAACTACATTTTCCAGATTAGGAAAACCAGATTCTTCTCTTGGTGTGATAACCAGGATATGCAGTTAATCCTGGCTTCAACCACTTTTTCTGGACATCACAATCACATTTCCTGGTGAATCGAACCAGATTTCAAGTTATTGCGAACACGAATGTTTCAAGTACGTCGTTTTTCTGTCAGTGTATGGTGAATTGTATGATTTCAAGCGGCCCCATTACAATAAATGGTAATTTAAGTAACTCGTCGTCAACTCGGAGATTGGCTGATGTGATAAAGACTCAGTTTCTCACTCGCAGGATCTGGGTTCAATCCTCACTCAGTGAACTTTCAAGAAATTACTTCCAAAGTGCCTTTCTCCGATGACGATAATGAGAACAATGAATCATTCAGATTTTCAAAGTTCAAATTTGATGTATTTTTTTTTTCACTTGAAATATGATCACTCCTGGTAACTCCGATTACCAGTACTGTGCGAGTACTGGGTCGGGTTTGAATTTCTATATAGGATGTCATTATTTCGACTCCTCGTTATTTCTCATCCAGCTCTGGCGAAACAACTAATCCTGTTGTAATGCCAGAGTTTCACCATAGCAGGCTCACATCAAATATTGCTACTGCCGTGGTGCTAAATGTTATACTGGTCCTTATGTGAAATGGTGTTATCATTTCAACTCCTTTGCCAATCCAACTGGCAATCCAACTGGTTCCATAATGGTCCCTCTAGATTTGCCAGTACTGGCACCTCTGGCAACAGTAGTGAGCCAGTAGCGACCCGTGTTTCCATTTCCACATGAGGAAGTGAAACCTGAGGTTGCGACTGATGGTGAAATTAAAGTCTCACATTTCGTCTTGACCCACTTGGCACAAGTATCGCAGTAATATTGCTGCAATATTACCGCAATATTGAGATATTGATTGGAGGACACTCAGACTCCATGGATTTTGAATATTTCCATCATTGAATTCTTCCAGCATCTCTATATGATAATGTCCTATGACAGCCAGTCATGCCAACTACACCGAGAGAAAAGGAATATTAAACAGAAAATATTGGATTGACCGAGTTCAATCCGATATTTTCTTGAGTCAAGAAAATTTTCTTCACACGAAGAAAACGTTTCCTGAGTTTGAAGATATACAGCGTCATATAGAGAGAATTTTCTTACCTCAAGTACATATCTTCTTTAGATAAGAAAGAAA
Source organism: Gonatopus flavifemur (assembly GCA_018340375.1). Classification (NCBI taxonomy): domain Eukaryota; kingdom Metazoa; phylum Arthropoda; class Insecta; order Hymenoptera; family Dryinidae; genus Gonatopus; species Gonatopus flavifemur. Next base: position 26,798,656 of record JAFFJZ010000002.1, read on the forward strand.
TATATATTCTTAGACCAAGAAAATATGTTCTTCGGAATAAGCTAATTTTTCTCTCAGTGTACACACTTTTCCAGAGTCTATCATTGGATGTTCTATTCAACAAGTGTAAGCGACACGCTGTCCATGAGAAGTTAGTAGAGTTGGCAACGCTGCTCACACAGCTGCGAGCAACAAGATTCAACTTATAAACAAGCGAAAAAACATATCTAATTTCCAGAATTCGATGCTCCATGGGACAGGTTCCATCTCTAATTTTCCTCAAAGGGGGAGCCTGCTTCAGAGGTTTCAAAAAATCGATTTTTTCGAGAATTATTTCGGGAAGGAAAGAAATATCCGATTGAAACGAAACTTTCGGGGTTCATTGTTATATATTTCAACAGTCTTCTCAAATTTTCTAATTAAGATATATGTCATATTATGCTTGATACAAGCATTTCGCCGAGGCGCCTCGAGTATGCATTTGTCATGCGGCGGGAAAGACGCAGGTCGCAATTTCCATCTGAAACAAAGAACCCAAAAAAATTTTTATTCCTCAATCGTATAGCTTCTAGTTAAACCAAGAAAATTCAACAAAAATTCAACAAATTCAACAATTCTTCGCAAATTGAAAAAAGAATTCAATGTTTTGGAAAAAAAAAATTCACTTTAGATTGTTGAAAAAGTGGGTTAATCTTAACTTTCTTAAAGTTTTTTAGGTTCAACTAGAAGAGAATTTAATCCCGAATACATTCCATTTTATCTCGTTTCGATAGGACGTTTCATTTTTTCCCTATCTTTCCCGCCAATCAGGAAAAATCGTAAAAATGAAAAACCGAGAAATCACGCGTCAAAGTTTTCGTAATTTTCTTGAACTTACCGCATTAATATGCTAATCAGCGATTCCTGCTCCATAGAGTAGCCCTTCAGACTCTTCAAAAAACTGGTTTTCGCCCAGATGTTCGAGATGTTCGCGCGTGCTCCGAGCGATTCAGCCGCTCGTAAACCTGCTCGACGCTTGCTCACTATTTCTTCTGTAATTCCGAGAATATTTCGAATTTGCTTCTGAAATTTTAGGGACACATTCTTTGATGGTTTAGGAAGACATTTATCCAAAAAAAGAAATCGATTTTGTGAAGCCTCTAAAGCAGGCTCCCCCCTTAAAGGAGAAGTCATTCGACGTGGAATTGAATCTCCATGCATTTGACGAATTTCAATTGGATTCTCATCCAACGTCCCTGGTAGAAATTTGTCTAGTAATTCACGAGTTGTAACACTTCCCCTCGTGAAAAACTAGGGCTCTCATATGTATATTTATTATATATTTTATGTTATTGGATATACATAATATGTATATATATAATGTACACTGTAAAAAATTTGGCGGTGTTAGAAAAAGTCCACCCCGCATGGTGTTGTTTCAACACCTGACGGTGTTATTTTGACACTATATGGTGTCATTCTAACACCATTTGAAGTTATTTTAACACTAAATTCCAAGGTGGATTGTGACACCGCTTTTCTTACAGTGTATAATGTAATATTTATACATATTTATATGTATAAGAACACTTATAAGTTGGTGATTTAACTGAAAAGGTACTGAATTTGAACTCTAGTTTTTCGTGAGGGCAAGTGTTACAACTAGCGAATTACTAGAGCAATTTCTACCAGGGGTGCGTTGACGATCTTGTTGTTTCTTGGGTTTTTGGCAGAACATTGTGTAGATTGAGGAAACCCGGGAATAATTCATGGTCTCATGATTTGTCAGCAATCGATGTAATTCATATCAGAATGAGAAATTCTGGTTCCTCTTTAAAATCGACACGCTATGCAAAAAAAAGTTATCTCAAACGATAGAGAATTCAGATAAATCGAATTCATCTCTGAATGAAATAATCTTGACAGTATATCCTCACAAATGGAGAACAGAAGTTATATGGAACGTGGAAATGAGAAGGGTTCATGTACATCTCCTCATCCTTCTCTAATCTACATTATCTCTTGCTGGAGTTTGAGAATATAAATGAGTTTTTTGCCAAAAGTCTCTTTCAGCAAGGGCTCACCATCCTTTGAATATGTGAAGATACTTGCTTATGAATTCTCAAATTCTATTTGGAATGGATTTCCAATATCGTAGATTGAATGTATGTGAAAATTTAAGAAGCTTTCAACAGTGCATAGTGCATGTTATCTCAATATGAATCACGAACATACTGATATTTTCATTGAAAAACTCTTAATGTGAACATTATATGTAGGAATATTGAGTAAATGCAGTTAAATATTCGTTATATTTCAACTAGCATTTTTCTGTTCCCAAGCCATTCCTTAAAATTGATTATAAAATCCAACAAGAGATTTTTGTTATAATAATTGAAAGAAAAAAATTCTCTCAGTCAAATAATTATTCATTCGTCCTGTATAAAAGAAATATTCTTCGAAACCAAAATAATTTATTTGAATCAAATCAAATGATTATAACCAGTTATTTGATTCAAATAAATTGTTTTGGTTGCCAAGAATATTTCGTTAATTTTGATGAATATTTCCCTTGTACAGGACAAATGAATATTCATTTGACCGAAAGAAATTTTCTCTTCTTAGTGTATCGTATCGAAAGCCGAACGCATGCTTCTGGCTGACTCAATAAGCGAAAAGCTCAACACTCCCTGCGTGTTCAAATGCTGTTCATTTCTTCTTCTCTTTCTCGTTCTTATTCTTTGACTTGTTTTTGTTGTAGTTCTTCCTCTTCTTTTTCTTCCCTTCAGCCGTTCTATTTCTTTTTCTCGCATATAGGATTTCAAAACTATGTGCAGGATGAACAAAGTAATCACAGCCAAGGATCATAGTGGATGTAAACGAATGGGCGTGGCAAATGGAGACTCTCGAAAACAATAGGTATTGGAACGAGCAATCGGAAATGGGCCACTTTAACCATTCTTTGTGCCGACAATACATCGATACCATTCAACTAGGCGAATGGCTTGGTCAGCTTTTGTTCATGGAATGAGAAAACGAGTATGTAGTTCTCCTATCGTCAACATGACACAACGAACATCACGACACGTTTTTTTCGTTTTCCACTGTTAAAGCGGCTATGATCAATGACCATTCGCTTATATCTTACTAATGACAATGGTCATTATCGAATATTGTGCTATTGAATTAATTGTTCGAAAAAAACGTATTCAATGCGAGTTTTCTTTCATGATACTTGTGAGAAAATGAAGAATGACTATGGATGAAATAGAATCTGCAAGCATATAAAAGACCTCATTTCTGATGTATGTCCAATACCTTACCACTTACATTATTGATGAATTCAGTGTAAGTTTCAACTGATCATAATTCCATAATTGTGGTACTTCAATTGCATGGTGAATACATAAATGGCTTGTTCTTGTGTTTCCATGTTCTCCTTTTATTCTGTTGATTGTTTTGTTTTCTGTCTTCAATGCTTACAAGTTTGTGACTTTGTGTTTGAATTCCCTAAGTTTTTCAGAATTCAATTTCAATTCAACTCGGGCAGTGCAACCCAGGCAAGTAATACCAAGACTGACAATTGGACCATGACTGGCGTCAAGCTTGGTATGCCAAGTCTCGTTAGCTTAGCCTTACCTACTGCTTGGCCCACCGTAGCTGACTAAGCGTTGATAGAGCCTTGGATACCAATGCTAGGACCGAGCATATTTTGCCGTGTTTGATTCAATTTTCGTTAACCAAATCCCGACTGATAGCACCTCAGACATCGATGCTAGAGCTAAGCATATTTCGCTGCGTTTGATTTATTTTTCGTCAACCAAGCTTTAATCGATACTGGGACTTGGACTTGATTCGCATTTCAGAAACTTGGAAGATTATATACCTGAATGTACGTTAGTCCAAATACTGGTATTCTCTCAATGTCCTCCCAGATAGCACAAGAGTCTTGAAAGAAGTCTTCATGAATCCATATCATTCATTCTGAACTGTTTCAGAACTCTTGTGCTATTTAGACTGAAGTGACTGTGTCGAATTCTGATATTTCGCAATCTCATTTGTCGGAATATATTATATTCAATCAAGCTTGGACGCCAATAAGAAAACTATCCTATTCATTTGGGTTGATTGTGTATCAATCGTGGCACCAACATCGATTCAAAACATAAAACCAATATTGAATCTTGATATCGAGCCGAGCTTGGGTACCAAGCGTTGAATATTGTTATCATCACAGACATTAATCTAATTTGGTGCCAATGTTGGTATCCATGCTAGGCCCAATGTTGACTAGCATTGGCTCAAGCTTGGTACATTTGTCAACGCATACCTGGGAATAACTGAACCGCCTGAGCGATAAAAGTATTCGCTACTTTTTAACAAATCTGCTCTGCGGACAAAATTTTCGTTTTAATGCAGTCAACTTTTTTCTCCGCGTAAAATATTCCCTGAAGACAAAAATTTATATCAGAGTAGAAATATATTTCATCCGCAGACACATGATGTTCTGTTGACTTTACAGTTGAAATATTATAAGTTTCCTGAGTATTGTGTATAGGAAGTCGAGAAATGGATGAAAATATAATTCGAGATTGATAAGATGATACGATGATTTCTGAATGTCTATCATTCTGATACAGCAAAACAATTGTAATGATTTCCCTCGTGAACTCTTCGTTGATAGTTTTACTAATTCTCGGGAGATTGTATCCATATACTACAATGTGCAACGCGCAGTTTAATTTTGATTTATACGCTATCCATTAGGAGCTTCAGATTATGTGTTCCACTACCGACTGTACCAAATCAAATCAACGGATCTCCATATGCATGAATGAGCATATCTTCAACATGCTTGATTATGATACAGTTATAATTTGTGTGTGCTGGTAGGCGAATGAGATTTGAGTTATATACGTAGGTACTTACATGCATGCATACATGCATGTTTACTTACTTCATTATGACAAATTCTGTCAGTCGAAACATAGTCTCATGATGATGAATGTCTTACTCGCTTTCCCAGGGCGCAAAAGTAATGGAAAAATTGTGAATATTCTGGCATGTTTGTTTTCAGAACAATATCAGAACGTGTTTTTGTTTTTTTTTCCAAAAACTGAGCCTCAAGTAGCTTGAACCAAATTAACATCCTTGCAATTCGATCTGAGTTTCTTGCCACTTCAAACTTTGGAACATGTTTTCGGTTATCTACTTTAATGAAATGAAAATTCGTGTCAAAACTATGGAGTATCGAATTTACGCAGGAGCAAAAGAGCACTTGCCTAGGATGGCAAATTTGCGGAGTGAAGTCGTTATCGTTTCAAAGGGTCCTCCTCCTTCTCAATATCGGTTTGGAGGCGGCAGAAATTGCATTTGCTTATGAGCGACAACATGTTAGATCCGCTACTGCACTGAGAAGAAGGGTTTAATTGAATATCAGACAGCTAGGAAATTCAGTCGTTTGAAATAAAAATTCAGTTGCATTAGCTGAATTTGTTTATCCACTCAAGACTTTCATCAACTCAATGCAAATACAGAGTTCGTTCAATGATGCGTAGTTGAGTCAACTACAAATCTAGTTGAAGAAAGCAATTATTGCAGTTGGAAGCAGGGGGTTTCAACTCTATAGGATCACCCCGAACCAAATTGTAATTAGGGACAAGTCAACTAGCACGGTGGCGCTTCAATCATATTGGATCGAAGTAACCTCCAAAATAATGCTGATCAATTTGGATTTTGAAACATCAACAGGAATTCAACAATAAAGTGTCAACAACAATTCTAAAAATAAATTATATGTGGTAATGTATAATTTGGCTTGAGAATTTTCTCGTTGTCACACTTTATTGTTGAAATATTATTCATATTTCAAAATCAGAATAACTTTTAGGTTAAGTCGCTCTACCAGGCCATCATTTTGATTTTTAGTTCGCATGAATGTGAACCTTCGAGAGGGCGCGCAAACACGTCCCATGTATTTTCATTGGAGTTGCGTGGCCCTGGTTGGAAGTATACAACTGTCTTGCGTAGTTGGGTCCAATATCCCTTTTTCTCAGTGTGTTGAATAAGCTATCTCATTCATATTTTAGACAACTAGACTTTCATTCACGCCAACCAAAATGTAGCTGGGACAACTGAATTTCAGTTGCCGCAGCTACACGGAGAGAAATTTAGAGTTGAATTCACTATCCCAGATAGAAAACTATGCCCTAAATATTTTGTAACATAATGTGCCGTTAACATACTGTCATAAACTTCGCTCAGCTTGTAATGATGCATAAAATGTAAACATTATGTCTTCATTATGTTACCATTACCTCGTTTTGCTACCAAAAACAATGCTTTATGCGGTAACACTTTGGTACCATGATGCAAACATTTCTTGGCGTGCATGTCACCATTATGATGGTATTATTGAGACATTTTTCTATCTGGGTATGATACTTTGTAACCGAGGAACAGACTGAACTTACAAAGAAAATTACTATGACGAGACAATAGAAGCCTGATCGAATTGACAATGTTTTACAGTTAATTCCATTAAGAATTCAGTCTGTTCTCTGCCGCAATAATCCCATAGTAAATTTGATTACGAATTTCTTCCCGTGTAGGTGCTCTGGGAAAACATGTGAACATCTTACAATAAGATTTGAAACAGAGACTTCAAAAGAAAGAGATCCCACTTTTAGAATTCGCTTTGGTATAGCAAAATCTTACTGATTTCTTTACATGACATTATTCCAATTGTTTTCCAGCTTGAAATGATGTCAGAATATTGTACAGTCGTTCGTATATTAATACTCTGTACATCCAATTCGATTGTTGATTGAACAACCACGAACACGATCAATTTCCCTTATCGAAGTGTCGATACGGTTTTGGACGTGAGCAGTTCTGTGGTCACAATTTCATATAATTATTGGATTTTAATTTCCGTCGTGGTTAATTCACCTCAAATTGGGCTGTTTCTCCGATAATCGAAATCCTCTATAATAATGCCTTCTTACACCTTTTTTTGCGCAGTAAGAGGATTTTAAATGATCAATAATATTCTTTGAACTTTGTGTACAATTTCATTCATATTCGTGCGGCTTATAATGAAGTGTAATCTTCTTTTCCCTGAAAAAGAGTTTGACGATAATCCAAGGGATTCAATTTTTCGTTCCTATATCATCATATCCAAATTTCATTCTCTAGTTATTCATTCAGTTTCCTTTTTTATAATGGAAGTGAAATACTTCATTACGCGTTGAAAAGGGTCCCTTTCGCTCCACAGTAAATATTACTTCGTTATGGACACTTAAGCATCAGGAGAAGCGGGTAAAATTTTGCGCCAACTTTTTTCATGGATCACTTGATGGACTTGAATTGAAAATCGATAATAATTAAGTACATATCTGAGATTGGACTCTGAATATCAATCCAGGCTTACTTGCAATCCTTAATAGTTTGCAAGTATTGAAAAATAAAATTAACGAAAGCTTTTTGATAGTTGGAGGTTATTGCTTTTAAAATCCTCTTATATTCGCCAGAAAATCAGGAAAAGACTGAAACTTCACTGTAGAGTCTAATTCTGGTCGTGGATTTTATTATGACCCATTGAAAATTTCCGTTGAATGCATTATTTATGAAAACTTGAAAAGTGCCCTTGAGTGCAGAATAATATATAAAAAAGTAACAATTAATACGTCCAATTTATCAACAAAAGATACACTCTCCCCAACATTTCATTTTGTGCGACGAATATACAGTAACAAAATTTTGGTTGAAATGAACGTCAAAAAACGGTTTGGTTGACCAAAATAAAATTTGTTCAGAATAAATAAAGTTTATTTGTCTGTAAGAAATTAGAAATTATTGTATACCCAATTTTGGTCATCCCAAACAAATTCAAACTAATTGAATTCAATCAAATCAATTGGATTTAACCCAATTAAAAGGTCTCTTTGCTTTTATTTCGACTCAAATTTTATTCCGCTGGAACACACTGTGTTTCCAGTGTACCGAAACGTTTCGTTACTAACACTGTTGAAAAATTCCAATATATTCCAATAGATTCCCATTGATATTGTGACAAAACGACATGGTTTTCCAATGGGAAATTATTTTCCATTCATAATTTTTATCGATTGTATCAATAAAAATCAATAGGATATTCAGTTTCATATGAAATCCAATAGAAACCTGGAACAGGTTGATGAAAAAATTTCAAAAATTTGTCTCTGGGGGATATAGACCAATCGATTCAGAATCTTCCGAAACGAAAAATGAACAGCACTTTTGAGACACTTTTTCCAAAAAGTGCACTTCGAAATTTGACCGGGTGTTGGATAGTAGCAGTTGTGACAAAACGATACGGAAAATCGATCGAAATTCACCGATTTCGATAAAATTGTACCTATTGGATTCTATTGGGATTTTTCAATAGGGAAATGTCCAACTAAATGTTTTCGTTGGGATGGTTAAAAGTTTGATTACACTGAACAAATGATCTCACAAAAGAAATTTTGGATCAACTCAACTAAAGGATTTTTTTGGTTGCTATAAGCAAATTTTGGTTGATCACTGAACTTCTAGTTATGTCAACAAAAACATTTTGTTCAGCATTTATCAGCCAATTTTCTACTCTCGGTGTATTTCGAAGGAAGATAATTCAAAAACAAGTAACCAACAAATTGACAAATCATTGAAAAATACAGGGGAAGTTTTCACCACCGTTTGAACAACATACTCCCTAAATCTGAAAAAGTGATTTCACACCACTAAGTCTCAGAAGCGAGCCACTCCGCTTCAAGTGGGATTTTCACTCGTTTCGAGTGAACCTTTACTCTTTTGAAGTGAAAAATTCACTCTAGAATTGGAGTGGCTGTGAGTTCCTAACCTCAAACTTTAGATTGTCACTCTAAAAAAGTGGAAATTTCACTCGAAATCACGACAAGTTCACTTTTGGTTGGCTAAAGAGTGAAGTCTCACTCTAAAAATTTTAGAGAGTATATTCCCAAGCAGCAACAGAAGTTCAAAGTATATACGAAATAGAAACGTTCGTAGAATGTACGAATGGGGTACGGAGAATATATGATGAACGTTCATAGAATATTCTAATGAGACTGTTTTAAATATACTCAGAACGTACATAGTACATTCGAAATGTACGATATTCATTCAATCGACGTTCAATCAACGTACCGTCGTATATTCGATTACATACGTTCGATGAATATACATAGCACCTATGAAACAGTCGCATTCGAATGTGCATAGAACATATTTCGAATATTCGAAGAACATTCAAAGTATATTCTGGTGCTACTTGGGTTGTAAATTATGTAATTTTACTTTGGGTGAATTCTCAAACTTTAAAATAAAATTCCTTCCATGTAAATTTTATGTAATTTTGAAAAGCTATTGTCATCAGGTGAGAGCGCATTCAAACACCATTCATCAATTCACAATATCGCCTCCCATATCATTCAGATCGATTTGTAACTCTGATTTATCTTTGTGCACTGGTATCAACATCTCACATCATAAGAATCCGATGGCTTGAAAATACAGATGAATTTCCAATTCCTTTTTTCATTGATTCGCTAAGGACGAAACGATATTACTTCACTTCAAGAAGTCTCATTGCTTGGATTTATATATCTCCCCCCTTCCTCCCCATCATTCTCTTTTTTTTCATATGCTTTCATAGCTGAATCTGTGACTTTGCGAACAGGTCAAGAGAGAATAAGGCTCGCTAAGTGACATCGATTATTCCTCCTCGTGAGAGAGGGAAAGATATGCAAATCGGTTTTCCTTTCTCTCTCCTGTTTCACCTTTCTTGCTCTGTTCCCTCTCTTTTGGTCTTATGACCTTTTTCTGTGGTACAAGTTGGAACGTCTGTCGCGTGATTTACGTCTCGAAGAAATAAAAGGTCTCCCTGCCACATCCAGTACCAGGGAGTAAAAGATAGTAGAGAAAAGAGAGAAGAGTAAAAGGGAAAACAAAGATCGTGTGACACCCTAAATCTTCCTCTTTTCTCTCCTTCTCCTCTTCTTTCGAATGTTAGACTTACTCGCTCGCGTCGACTCGCCACCACTTATCTGCCTGAAATGTTCCACGCTCAGTTTCAAACCAGGTACTACCCAAAGTCTGTGGTCTGATCATCTATCTTTTCCGTACTTCATCTTAACCATGAATCCCAAGGTAGGAAAAAAGGAGGAAATTCTCCCTACCGATCCAATTCGGAACTGCAATTCCGATTGTTAGAGACTGTATCTATTCATAACGGGTCAGGGACACTCAACACATCCATCTCATCGAGTGTTTGTTTGATCTCGAGTGGACAAAAGTCACTCTTTTGAGATCTCCACAACATTCATCTCTGATTCACAGGGGACAACCAATTTCTCATGCATTTCAAGTTATGGAATGCTGTTTCATCTTCGCCTCATCCATACTCCAAGTGAAGAGTTGTGGTTATTAAACATGAATTCATCTGCATGCACATAACGATTTGTATTCAACAATAACTGGGAATAGCTTACTTCGAATCACTTTTCCTATGTATTATTCGATTATATGCATGACGCGAACAAATCACATGCACTTCGATAAGCGATGATTAGCCATGACGCAAGCGATTTTAGAGAATAATTAGGCCATCGATAATCTATAGGAAGGCTGAATGAAATGGTTTAAATACGAAAAATGTCGGAAGAAGGAATGTTTAGTTTTGACTGTTTATTCCTAATTATGTACACTGAGAAGAAGGAACATGACTGTGCAGCGTCCAAACAGCGATAATTCATGGTCAAAAGAGATTTCAAATCAGGCATCACTAGGTGCTAGCCAGACATGAACTATTAACGTCCAGAACGTCCTCACTGATGCCTTGGACGCGAATAGTTGATGTCTCGCGAGCACCTACCCCGACAGAATATGAAGGTTCAAGGAACTTTCGATAGAGGTCTATTCAACGTCTGGACATTTGAAGGTCCGTTGGACGTTTCATGAACGTCAATTCACGTACAATGGACGTGAATTCAAGCTAGAAAGTTTGGATTCTCTTGGGGTAGTGATTGCTAATTTGAGATTTCTTTTGAACATGAATGAAGGGCTGGATCGAATAATCGGTCGTGCGCGTGACTTTTCGCCTAGTACGGCTGAAAACACGCAATCGCCGCTGATCCCGTTGGAGGACTTTTATGATGAAATAAAATGAGAAATTTACGATATTAAAAAAAGTTCCTGCGGGACAGTTGTTGCAAATGTATTCAACAATACTTTCAAAAATTTGGAAACAATTCTCTAATATAGGTTAGAAATTATCATAAATTCAATGAAAAACGAATAGATTTGATCGATGTATATGGCTTTTTTCCATTACCCTATTAGGAATTTTGATACGGAAAACATCAGGTCCAGATCAGGCATGCCTGATTTCTGTTCAGAGCTTGACTTGAGTATCTGATAAGGCCCTAACACAAATGTAACGCAGGGAAAAGACAAAGCCTTGATCAGGAAAACCAAACGTTCCCCAATCAGGATCTGATCAGGGTAGTAATTCTAACCCTAACTTAGTAAATCTAACTCATCTAAGCTATATTCTAACATTCAATTTAGTCAGTCCTTCAATTATTGCTGCCGGGACGCTGCACAGTTATGTTTCTTTCCCGCAAAGTATGGGTGAAAGAAAATCTTCCATTGGAAAGTCCTCCAATCGAATTTAAAAATACATGGTTTGTGCCTCTTCGACTCCAATAAACCCTTGTTCCGACAGATCTAAAAATTCAAGGAAAAATTTCGCATAGTTTCATCAAAAATATACAAATCTCAGAGTTTTCAATTTTTCTTCAACTTTTGCCCACGATATGTAACACAGTCATGTCCAAAATGGTAGCGATGGTAGTTGTATAAATACAGCGCTTCGAAGTTTACCAAAAAAATAATAACATTTCATCGTCTTGAAGATTCAAATCATAATTACAATTCATGAATTTGAAATGAAAGTTTTTTAACTCTAATAAACGTAAACCTCATTTCAATATAAAGTATTTTCACCTTGAAATGTATATCATAAAATTCTGTATTTGATAAATTATCAATGTTTCTCGAAGTTTTTTCTCTAGAGAATGTGAGAAGCAAACCAAAAATGATAGACTTTTTATATACATATATATGTATATAAGTTCCACCAAGAAAGAGAATGTGAAGCATCAAGCATTTAGTGATATAGACCCGACACGTTATATCATTCTTGAAAACTCAGTTTTGAACAGTTATGAAGGTTCCTCGTATGGCATCACGGAGAAGCTCACGGAATTAACTTTTCTGACTCGAAGATGTTTGAAGAAGTCGAGAACTTACATTCGTTATACATAAATATGCATTAACATGGTGATATAAGATATCTCAAGATGGGGAAAGAAAGAATGAGAGATCATATAATTTGTTGGTTACTTTATATTCTCATGAAACTGTCACAAGTTCGAGGAATATACGGAATTCAAGATCATGAATGTACGTACAACGGAGTCAAGACAAAGTGAGATTCAGTCATATCTGTTTGAAGTTTTTGTCATAAAGCCGTATGTATGATGAATTTGATATCTTAGGAAAATCAAATCAAAGTTTATCACCGAGTATTGAAATAATCAGGAAAGTGTGTGCCTGTTTCGAATCATATGGGGTTTATTCCACAGAGTACCGACGTCTCTTGAATATCTCAGAGATGTTGTGAGATTGTAGCAATATTTTGCAGAAATAAATGATTGCTGCACTGATAGAAAGGTGCCTAGCAATGTTAACTAACCTTGAGTTGTTTCAACTAAATTCTAGCTGGCGTAAGTAGAAATCTAATTGTCTAAAGTATGAATAAAATAGTTTATTCAACAGGAATAAGGAACTCAGCTATTTGGTTGTAGCTGAATTTTAATTCAGAGTGACTAAATTTCCTAGCTGTGTAACATTCAACTAGACCCTTTCTCTAAGAATAATAATTATGAAATAATTATGAGATACTGTTCTATGCCTTCCGTAGCTGTCTCAAGGAGCCGTTGTGCATCCATTTATTCGGAAATCTGCATGGAAAGAAAGGAATACTTGTAGCAGCTACTCACGTAGTCGACTATATACTCTGTTAGCTGTTTCAACTGACGTGATATTTGCTGTAAGTACTAAATAGTTGCTATAACTACTTATTGACAAAAAATTATTCTGCATGGTCGAAAATCAACTACCTACATAGCTGCTGCGTGTATTCCTTTTTTTCTGTGTGGTATTTACCGATTTATTGATATGAATAGATATATTTCACACGAAAATAGCTCTGTGTTCGCAGACATGGAGAATAAAGAGTCATTTCAAAGGAAGAAGAATGCACGAAGCAAAAAATTTGTTGCTGTAGTTAATCGTGTTACTCTCTGAAACAGTTAGCTGTGGCAAGAAAGTTTTAGCTAGGTTAGGGAAAAAATTCACTCTTATATACAAGGTGCCGTAGAATTCGCAAACCGGATTTCACAAGCGTATTCCGCAGGCAAAATGAAATGATTTTCCGTTTGAAAAAAATTTCCCTGACTCTTAGTTTTTGAGAAATGAGCATTTTTAGATTTATCTAAAAATCCAAATAACTCAAAAGCATTGTTTTCTACATATTTGAGCCTCACGCCATTGGATGAGTTGGAGAACGGTGGATCTCTGGGGAAAATAATTGAACTATTCAATCATTGTTTGTTGCGGAGCTATAGCGGTTTGAAATTTTTGAACTTCCTGACAATCAGAGTTCAGCAACTTCAAATTATCATAGTTCCAAATTGAACAATGATAGAGTAGTTTAATTTTTCTCCAAGCATCCGCCGTCTTCCAACTTAGCGAATGGTGTCAAGCTCAAGTATGTAGCACATAGTGCTTTCGAATGATTTGGATACACAGGGCGTTTTGCGAGGCGAGATTTTAAGTCCTTTATCATTCATTTTATTCATACTCGATATTGAGAATTTCTTCAGACAGAAAGGCCTCGTCGGACTGGACTTGAACGAAATCACGGATCTCATTATGCTATTATATGCCGATGACCTAGTTATTTTTGCACATTCACCTATAGACTTGAAAAGAAAATTAAGCGCCTTGAGAGAATATTGTCTACTGAATGATTTGGTTGTAAATACGGAAAAAACAAAAATAGTAGTTTTTAGGAGGGGTGGTGGCATTGAAAAAAACCTAGGAAATGCGTTCAAATATGAAGATGTGAAAATAGAGGTGGTTCCTAATTATACCTATCTAGGAGTTTTGATCACGAGTTCAGCATTAGGATTGCAAGCTACCAGAACATTCATATCTAGAGCTGAAATTGCAACTGGCACCGCATTAGATTTTTTTAAGAGAACCTTATGCTTACCTAAGAATACGCCAAGTAGTGCCCTGAGAGCGGAGATAGGTATAGTCAGACTGGAATTCAGAGTCCTGAAACTTGCCTATAACTGGATTATAAAAATTATGCAAATGAATGATCATAGCTCACCGAAGATTTGTTTCAACAGATCATATAACCTACAACAACATTCACGCACTTTTACCAAATATAATTGGCTGCATCTGTTTCAGGACTTGCTAGGCTCTGAATTCTATGAAGATCTAAGAATCAATTTCAATTGACAGTATTGGAAAAATAAGTATACAGAAATTTTCAAAAATTTTGAAGCACAGCTCAGAGCAGAAGATTTTTCATTTACTGTCACTTGTGACTATTTCCAGAAACCACTCCTCCCTCACTCACTGAGATCATCTTATTTGAATGTAAGATGCCCGATTGAAATGACTCGTTTGTTGGCTCAACTTAGAATGGCGGGGAAACATTATTCTAGATTAATTTTAAACGGCGTTATTTATAAATTGGACGCTACGATTGTATGCACTATCTGTAATTCGAACATCTTTCAGACACTTGAGCACCTTCTGCTAACCTGTCCGATTGAACATGGACTGAGAGAGGCTTATCTATATCCATTTTTGAGAGGAATGAACCTTGTCTCAAATCAAGAACCAGACAGAACAGATATAGGATTAGAAATTTTAATCAACCTAAAGAATAAGAAAAGTCTTACTGAGCTTTACAACTATGTTAAATTAATCTTGAGAACAAGATCTTTTATATTGAACGAATGATTAATGTAAACAAAACCTGTACAGTGCTAGAATGTAATCAATATTGTACGGCCTTCTTCTTGCTATAAGAGAACTTGTATATCTCTCTTCAAAGCAACAAAATTATTATTATTATATATTATTATGTAGCACATAGTGCTTTCGAATGATTTGGATTTGAAAAAAAAATCTAAAAATACTTGGATCTCAAAAACTAAGCTACCAAAAAAAATTCCCAAACAGGAAATTATTGCATTTTGGCTACAGAATACATATGTGGAATTTTACACCCTGTATAAGTATAATATTTTGATTGGCTGTGTCAGTGATATTTCTTCCTCCGTATATGCATAGACCAGAGATTCTAACGAATTTAATCAATGATGCATTTCTATCCGATAGAATAAAAAATTTTTTTTACTAAGGGCTACTACTGACGTGTAGCATTGAAACGCAATACACTAAATTCGCTAGAACATTTTTTGATCAAGAACGAAGCTGAAAATTGATATTGTTGAAGTTTGAACCGTTTTAAAAAACGACATGGAAGTCCAAACCTACAAAATCTGATAAATTATCATTATTTATCTCCTCGAGTCCACTCCTTGGAACTGGAAACGTCGTTTGAATAATGCATTGAAGGATTCTCAGTCCTCAACAACTGAGTATCTTGGTATTCGATCATTAATTCGTTTCGATAAACGGTTCGAACTCCAAACATATGAAAATTGAATCACGTCATTCAATTGGTAATATTTGGAAATGACCAGGAAGTATATAAATTCAACTTTGTTCTATTTTTCTTCAGTGACAATGAGATATACATCCAAATTATCTAACTTGTCTGATAATTCAATGATCAGCGACGATTCTCATAGTTCAATATTTATGCGAAAATAAAAAAAGTATCTTCTTCATAAAACGAGTATGATGAAATTCAAGCAATCGTAACTTCAGAAAAACTGTTCTAGATGGGATTATTAGAAAACGATTTTAAAACTTCAAGTTTCCACTTCAATGATTTTCCCGCAGTTTGTGAGAGTTTTCATTATTCTCGAAGTTATTGAAGGTGGAACTGGTGGTATGGATTTTCACGCGCAAATTACATGTAGAATGAAAAGTCTCAAGAGGAAGTACTTAGACTTTAAGCTGTGTAATTAATTTTTTGCATGGGCTCCGCTTGAATAGGGGTTGCAGTGTGGTGAAATGAAGGGGCGAGAGAAAGAATCTTCCTGTGTCACTCCAGTATAAATACGCGTGTATATGGGAGGGATTTGTAACAGATCGGAACAGATTGAAAGCTCTCTTCTCCCTTTCGTAGAGGAACAATGAGACGCACTCGCTGTTCGGTGTTGACGATTCATAAATGTTATTTGTGAACGAATATATGAATAGCATTGCACACGTGATTCAAAAGACAGGGTATACTTGGAGGCTTTGAGATTTTTTGGGAAAAATTGAATCCTGCCATGAATAGGAATGATTTTTTTTCTTAGAAGTGACAAAAAGTTCATGCTATTCGTTATTGAATGAAAGAACGCTTGTATTCGACAATACAAACTTTTCTAAACTCGACTACGAAAGCTGAAAGGATGATCAAGAGTTAGAATGCTATCATTGAAGTTGTGATACCTACTACTGTGTCCAAAAAGTAAGGTGACGGCATTTATTTCGAAAAATCTTTACTCATTCTTTCAAATCAAGTCCATTGCTTCCAAAATTATCTCTCTTCGGGGTAACATGCACTTATGCCAACGGATTTCCCAATCTTCGGAACAGTTGTTGAAGTCGATTTCCGGGATGGCCCTCAACTCTCTCTTCTACCGACTCAGAACGGTGTCCCTGAGGTGGTCTTTTGAGTTTGTTGAATAGCCACAGGTCGCTCGGTGCCAAATCAGGTGGTTGTAGAACCATATGGGTCGAGTTTTTTGCGAATTGGTCACAAAGAATCATTTGCAGTGTGAGACGGTGCATTGTTGTGGTGCAAAAATCAAAAGTTCAAAGGGTATTGACTGACCCTTTTGAAACGCCAACATCATCAGCAAGATCTCTGATTGTCAATCAACGATTCACAAGCATCAAATCTTTGATTCTTTGAACATGTGCTTCGTCAGTTGAGGCTGATGGTCAACCGGGACGCTCTTCGTGTCTTCGACACGTTCTTGACCTTCTTGGAACGGCTTATACCACTCGTAAACATTTTTCTTCGGCATAACCTGATCACCAAAGGCTTTCCGCACCATTTTCAATACATCAGCAGCAGAAAATTTATTCCGCAAACAAAATTTAATGCAAATTCTTTGCTCAACAAATGCAGAAATCATAAAAATTGGAAAATTCAATTTTACGAGCTTACGAAACGTTTTGTATCCTATCTCAAACATTATTGAATATCTTTCATTTGTTTTTTGTTAACCCGGTCTCTTCACACTGCCAAGGTCAATTGGACCGGGGGAAGCGTACTTCCAACCTAACCTATGCGACTGAGGTAAGATCCCCTGACTCATCAACTGTCATTTTCCTATTACGGTGGTAGCCGCTTTTGGGATAAACCTCGGTTGACGCACCAACCGCCATTCCCCCTTTCACGGCATTACCGTTAGGATGAACAGCGGATTGATTAGTCAGGGATTCGAACCCTCAAGCCTGTCGGATATCCATGTCTGAAAGTTAGTGCGTTAACCCCTCAGCCATGGAGCCGGTTTATTGAATATTCAGATATGACTCTTGGCACGGATATCAAAAACAGTTCTGTCAACCTAAAAATAAGAGCGCTTCTTCAAATACATTTGCGCGCGACGTTTGAATTCGAATGTCAACTTACTTTTTGGACACACTAGTACTAAATCGGGAGTTGTTTGATAGCAGAATCAAATGCAACGGGTCAGAATTCTCGATTCCACTTGCACTCTGTGAAAATACATACTTCCAAGAGCATGTTTAAATTTCAGGGTCGATCTGAAACTCACAAAAATGATGGAGATACAGTCATTGGAGTGAAAACATGTAAACCGCGTGACCTCATCTTGAATTATCATTGAAGTGTCTGGGGCATTTCCATTTCCCATGTTAACTAGGATCTATGGCATAAGATTATTCATAATAAATTGTCGATTCATTGTAAAAAAATTCTTTCTAAAAATTCATAAGATGTGACTGTAACTTTTCACAGCCACTTTTTTCTGAATTTTTAGATAAATTTTGCTGAATCTGAAGAAACATGACTGAATTTTCAAAACACCTTCCGGAATTCAGGTTAAAATTACAGTTATATCTTCTGAATCTTCACAGTGAGAGAAAAGTGACATGGTCACAGGAACCATCCTTGCATGGTTAAGGACTTTTGGTTGCGGTGACCTGGAATTTGGTTATGATAACTAGGAAAACCAAACAAAATCACGCAAATCTGGTTGAGGCAACCAGACAGAATGGTCAAAGACAAAATCAACTACGTCAACTGGTTATGAGCACCAGATTTTTCTCTGAGTGCAGAAGGAATTGTTTCACAGCGTTGAGTCTATGAATGAATCCATACTGAACAGATGAGAATACCCCGAGAAAATTTTATATTCATTCGAATTTATGTGGATTGACTAAACTTTGTTCGAATGAACTAAATTCCCAGTCAAATAGTATGAACTTAATAGAGTTTTAACTGGATCAAATTAAGAACGTATTCCATCCAAATGAATTTTTATTTATTTCAAATAAAATTTAATTGATATGAGGGAAGTTTTATTGAATGCATTGCAATTATTTCTAGTTAGTTCATATTCGAGTAAACCATTTTTCTGGGTGTATTTCCATTCATTTCGTTCCAAGTCTAGTTTTTAGAGATATGAATTTGACGATCATATATGTAGAATAAAAATATTTCGAAATAGCGAATGAAATGCTTCAACGCATGTGATGTCTCCATGAACGATCTTCAATTTATCCGAGTTCTTGAAAATCACGGTGAAGTATCGAGGATGACTTGTATGCCAGACTGGATTTCTACGAAAGCTTTCACTACAATTTGTCGATATTCGTAGTACCTGGGGGGCGTTCTAATGTTTTCAAGAGACTGAACATGTAATCAACTTATTGAAACGCATCCACGATTGTGCGAGATAATGCACTTGCACTCTTGTTTCTAAGACAAACAACAACCAGGTATCATGGTTTCCCAGGTAGGGAAGAACCACCGTGAATGCTTGCAGGACCTAGACAGAAAAACATACAGCTGTAAACATACTATCATGGAGTTCGCTCAGCTTGCGATGATGCATAGAATGTGAACTTGATGTGTTCAATATGGTGTCATCACTTCGGTTTGCCACCAATAACAATGCTTCATGCGGAAACACTTCGACAGCATGATAAGAACATTTAATCGTATGCGTGTCACTATTATGATGCCATTATTGAGGAATTTCTCTATCTGGGAATCCGAGGAAGGGACTGTGGAACTTCAACTACTAACTGAACCAGAAATCCTGCAGAATCATATTTCAGAAGTTTGTAATTTCATACCTACACGGAGAAAATGTATTGGCGAAAAATTACCCAAAGTTGAGTAAAACGGGGACATAGTGGCATTTCCGCGAAGTTTGAAATCCAGTCGAGTTCATTTCACTCGACTACAGATGAAAATAAATTCAAATGTTTTCATTATTTCAACAAGTTGAATACTGTTGAAAAACATCTGAATTGATTTCCATCTGTAGTCGAGTAAAATTAAGTCAACTGGATTTTCAACTTCGCGGGAATGCCACTATGTCCTCGTTTTACTCAACTTTGAATAATTTTTCGTCAATATATTTTCTCCGTGTACCAAATTGAGAATTTTCTAATTTAATAGACATTTCATTGTTTTTTAAGGAACACTTCTGAGTCCGGAGCAGTGAGAAAATATGCCGAAAGTATGGGAACGATCTCACTGTAAGTCTGGGTTAGAATCTGACAAAATGCGTACAAGAGTATGGCGAATGTATTAGGTACTTCTCCCAGTAGAAATACTCAAGTGATTGACGAGTTTTGTACCACTTGATTAGCCAGAAACTCGACGCTTGCAAGTAGTGCCTCGTAGGGTTCTGGTGAGATACTTGCAAGTGTCCAGTTTCTGGCTAATTGACCTTATAAAACTCTTCAGTGCCTAGAGCATTTCTACTTGGCTGTCTTGTAACAGTATGGGAAGCAGTGAACGCTTTGAGACTCTCCAATACTTCTGCCAGACCATGCAAATGGATTTTCTTGGCGGTGGGATAGATTTTTACCCTGTAAAAACGCTGCCACGATTTTTCTCCAATATTTGGTGGGAGCTAAGTTCCACCATGAATAGAGAAAAAAAATCGTGAGCTTCTTACATGAAGGGTTCCGAGCGAATAACCCATGGCAACGACCAAGCGTTCATGGCACGAAGTTCACGCTCCGTGGAAGAAACGCATGGAGCTTTAGCGTTTGGGGCATGAACTTGGTGCTATGGACGCTTGGTCGTTGTCATGGGTTATTCGCACAGAACCCTCCATGGGAATTTTTTACCCTGATTTGGTGGAATTTCCCTCACATTTTAGAGGATTCAACACAAAAGAAACGGAGTAGTTCCTCATAATGGAGGAAAAATCTTCCATTATCGAGGAAAAAGTAATTCCCTCACGATCAGGGAATGGAATCCACCATTGAAGTGAGGAGAAATTTCCCATATTTTCTACAGTGTAGATATGATTTTATATATGTTCATACATGCCCTGTGTCCTTGACCATGAATCTGATAGAAAAAATCGTCCATCTCGTCAAGTTTTCGAGATCGGGGCAACCCTAATTGTAATTTTGATAAAATTTGATGAAGAGTTTGGCAAAATTATGGGAGGATCTTAGCAGCCATAGGGAAATATTAGCATCAACATCGATGTGCTCGTCAACTACTGATATATCATCATTGATCCTGAAAATGTCAGTCCCTAAGATCTTCTTCCAAATACCCTTCATGATTTTCTTACCATCTCGATCACCATGTGCTCACATAAGTGAATTACCAATCCATTATCACTTCCCAATGTACCGTTATTAGAATCAATTATCGTCATCGTCTCTCGGTGATGGAAGCTTTGTGCGGAATCTCAAGGACGAGGAGGGAGTAGAGGAAACTGAATCGAAGATCCTACTAGTTGTTAGAACTGAACCGTGCACTCACAGAGAACTATTCAACTTGTGCGCTTCTGTAAATGCTGCTCGCTCGGAAGACCGCAACGTCCTGAAACTAAGTAAACGCGTTACGTTCGATGCATATGCATCGACCACTTCCGGCTGACCTAGCCGCGTGAAATCTAATTGGATCTCCCGAGTGATGGGGAAACGGTTTGTAAATCAGAGACGGTATAAATTATAAGGAGAAACAATGTCGTGATGCTAGTGTAATGAGATCAAACTGCTTTCCTCACTTTGAACAAACCCTTCCTTTTCACCTCCTATGTTTACCCATCTATGTATTGATGCAAGTGCAGGGAATTCTTGATGTGTTCACAGTCTTACTGACTTCGTTACGTAATTTGACGATCGAGTTTAACATCGCGGTATATATATATATATAGAATTCAACTTGGAGTAATTCGATTATAATCCCTGCGTTCGTGTATTATTTCAGTCGAAATTGTCTCGCTTATTCAGGCCCAATTATGATACGTATGTAAAATGATTTATCCATCATTCATGTTTCCATATTCCTTACTCAAACTTACACCAGAGACAGCATGGGGAGTTGTCAGGTCGTTGTGAAAGTGTATATTTTTTATTCCAGAGGAAAACGATGTGTGAACATTTAAAAATCGTGAGATTTCAGTCGTGTAACGATTGCTTGACCATTTTCGAATAGGGAGCGTTTATCACGTGCATAGTTTGAGAAGCATGTGTATGAATTGACATTCATGGAAACTTTGACGGATCTTTCTACTACTGTTGCGAGTTTATTGAATAGAGTTTTGGTGTATAAAACGTATCTTTCAATCGAAAGTTTTATTGGGTATCATACCATTAACACTTGGCTGATAAACAAGCATAAAATAAACGTACAATTGAGGGTCCCCATGCAATTACCACTTATGCGCTCGACCCTAGTGAAAATGGAAGCGGGAAGAAAGAGGAAACGAAGCGTATGTTGGAGGGTAACCGAAACGTTAATGAAAAGTATTTGAAGGTTAAATGGGAGAGATACAAAGAGTATGTGAAGAGGGAATTGAAACAACGGAAGCGTATTAAATTCGTGACGCCTAAATGAAAAAATTGCACCCTGTAGCGAGGATCGAACCGATGACTTTCAAAAATGGCAGACGAGGGTTTTATCCACTGAGCCATGAATCGTCGTTAGAATGAGCTGCTCATAGATATCATTAGCCTCTTAGTGTACAATTACTTAGAATATAGTCTTGTGAAAACTGTGGGCTAGATAATAAAGAATATATACAATTTCGTCAATCTAAGAATATATAACGTATTTGAACATTTAATGATTATATAAATTTAACAATGAAAGTTGTTTGGTTTCTTTCGCTCACAAGCCGAGCGATCTAGTTATTTTCTCAAGCAAATCAATGATTAAGTTGATAATGAATTTTTCAATAATTTTGATAATGATTGTTGTGATAGTTGGAATAGAAAGTAACTTATTGTTTCTTTTAATAAGTTGTAGAGTTTCGAAAGTATTGATAAAATCTTCAATTATGTGATCAGCCACCACCAAAACGGTCCGTCTTCTCCAAGAATTACATACCACGAGAACTGCTGAAGGAAAAAGGAAAGGCTTCTCTCAATTCTTTTCCTTTTATGTGATATTGCTTTTCCAGCGTTCCCACTAATGTTTGGCTGCCTTCTGTCCCTGCTTTGATGAGCGGGCTATTTGATTCAAATAAATCTCTCTATTGATGGCTGGCTTCATATGTATTTATATATATATAGAGAGAGATATATCTCACAGTCTGCTGACTCTTCTCCCCAAATTCGCAAGAGGAGAAGATTTTGAAAAAGCATAAGTGACTCGACGTTACCTCGTAAGGGTTGAAAGTCAGAATAGGTGTGATTTGCACACGCTTAATGTAACTCACTATCCGTCCACATGAAGCGTGTGTAGAACTTAATTGAGAGCTTATGGAACGTATGATTTCATCACTCCACATCAAGCAGGCATTGCACGCTTCAGGAAAAGGGAATTGAAATATTTTTCGCTTCGTATGCGTTTCCTTCGTGCTTCGTGTATACGTTTCATTTTCACCAGGGAAAAAGCGGTACAAGTGCCCCCGTCGAGGGTCGAAGAAAGAAGTTGGAATTTCGAAAATCTAAAAAAACTGGATGATAGGGCTTGAAAAATTAATATAAGCATCTGCCTACCATTTTTTTCTAGGATCGATAGTTTTCGAGAAAAAAAAATCAATGTTTTTCAATATTAAACTCGTTCTAACTGGGTCATTTTTCGATGTATCGCAATAAACCTTGCGGATTTAGATTCGTGAGACTTCTCCCAAGACAACAATGTTGTGGGAGTTTGTAAAAATCAATAACAAATCAATAAATTCCCAATTTGAAGTGAAAATCACCTTTTTCGTGCTCTGCATCATGTTTATTACCAAACGAAAAAAGGGAGTACACTTTGAAATGGGTCACTAAATCATTGCGATAAATATTAATATCCAACTCATCGCAGTGGAGATACAATAACTCGTCGTAAAACCATCACCCGACGTATTTCAGCTTTCCTATACGCCAGCCAGATTCGCATTGCCCCCCACTGACTTATCTCACTTTGAATACTAGAACCACATAGGGGGTGCGCAGACACCTTATTAGGAATGACTTCAGGTATCCATGAATCTTGTCTAGTTTGGCATTACAAAACTCCGGAATGCCTGGCATATATTTCCACAAGGGTACCTTAAGGGAAACATAAATGCCATTATAAAGGTCTCTACATATCTTGTATTATCATTAAAAAAAAAACAGTTTTTACCCGTGCAACGTATGTTCAAGAATGTTGGTACCGTTGAGACAATATTGTTGGGAATATGAAAAGAATTTTACCCTAATTAAGGTAATATGAGTGCAATATATTCTCTACATGAAATTATCTCTTTTCATCTGCAAAATGACATCAATTTTTCACCAGTTTCTTTGGGTAGGAGAAATGAACATTTATACGAGAGGGATTGCACGGGAAGAATTATATTTTCGTGGAGAACGATTAATTTTTTAGAGTGCGTATATATTTTTTCGGATATGAAAAAGAATCATGTCGAATGAAGGAACAGTTCTTTGTGATGACAAACAAGGTTCCTTGTAACAATTAATATTATCTCTAGTATTAATTTGAATAACAAAAGTAGTATTTAGTTGAATGACAAAAACGTTTTTTGAAACATTAAGTGGATTGTTGGGTCACCGGAAGGATATTTTTGGATAAGAAAGAGAAGCCAATGTTTCATTTTGAACTGGCATGACGAGATCCTTCTTGGACCTCTTTCTGAAAGAGCACAGATTGTTTATGGGATTTTGGGGGAGCCTTTCCGAACTATCTTTGCTGTCTGAGTAGGTCTGCCTGATGAAGTTTAGAAAGGTACTTGCATTTCTTCTTCAATGAGTACAGTGGAATTCAATATCTCTAGCATGTATGTACCATGGGGCCCAGCTCGGCTCAGCATAGGCCCCATGCTTCCACTATGGGCCCAAGACTGGGTCAGAGTGGGGCCGAAGTAGGCCAAAGTTTGTACACGTTAGAGATGAGTTAATCACCCAGAGAAAAATAAAGTTCTCCAAATTACTACATTTCTACTAAATTGCCAAGATGTAAGAAAATATCACTGTGACTGTTCAACAGTGTAGTATGCTGTGATTTGCCTAACATACTTTAGCATGTGCCTCCAACTTGACACATGATTGAGTACACATTTTCACTGCACTTTGTAACAATTAAACAGTGGTACTTTCTCGTATCTTGCCATTTTAGTGGACATCCCAGTAAACACACGCACGTTTTAAAAACGTCAAAAACAGTCTATACCCACACGTTGTGAATTAGGTTTGAACATCGTTTAAAAGACGTCAAATATTGACGTGTCCTAATCATGGTTCTAAAACGTCAATTGAATCCAACAAATTATTTTTGAAACTTTTCATTCAATATCGAGAACAATAGTATTTCTGAGTATAACAGAATCTAGAAAGTATGCCACACTATTTACTATCTTGCTCTTTGTTGAAATTTCAACAATTTTTCGGTTTCGTTCGACATCTTCAGCAGAATATCTTCAATTGAAGTTCACACACAAGGTGTTATAAACACATTTTAAACGCGTGATTCAAATCCGTTCAAAAGACGTTTTTTGAGGACGTCGTTTGATGGTTATTTTTGAATATTAGTTTGAATTACACGTCATCAAAACATAATTCTTAATCCTCTATTTCCCTATCAAATTTCAACTAAAAATCAACGTTATGAAATCAACGACTCAGGTTCGTTTAACAGTCTAACGCTCTTTCAACATTGAAATAACGTGTGTGTGTTTAGTGGACATATAGTCATTTTTAGACCTTTATTTCCCTCCGTGCACTCATGAATCCTATTCCGAAGCTTTTGTGAAGAAAATTCTGATGTTGGATTGATTCCTTACACGTGTGTATGTAGGCTTCTCACAAACTGACAGAATGGTCAGAAAAATTTCACATGCATATCCACTCTGCTAGTTATAACCATCAGCTCAGCACAGAGTTGGCTTGAACCTGCCCCAAAGTTTAGAGGATTGATTCAAATCTGTCCGAAGCTCATCCCAACGGAGGAGCTATCTTAAATTTCACTGACCGACTTTAGAAACTTGGATGCATCAGCGTTCCGCATTCCTTCCATACAAATTTGGAGAAGAAGAATGTAGGGAATCCTCTATTCATCATTTAAAACATAATAAAGATACTTGCATTTCCCCGTGAATCGGAAAAAAGTATCCCACACGTACACAGATGTAATCTACTCCAGATCTGCATGTACAAGGTGTTCAATGGAAGTTTCTCGAATTGATTGCGTATTCGAGTTGTACGCTTTTACGATAATTTTTCCCTAAGCGTTTTATCGGCTCTCTTGAAATCACTGAATATTGTGTGAATTGTATAGGAAAATGTTATGTAGGTTAAAATGACAAAGACTGAACGGGGCGGTAAATGAGGAGAAAAGGGGGAAGGGAAAGTAAGCAGCTTTTCAACCATGCATACTATGTGACATAACTTGATACATCTGCACAACCTTTGTGTACTTACATTTGTCATTCACATGTGTATAGTGTTACACATAGATAAATACAAACAACATATACGATTGCGATTCTTTGTTAAATTGCGCACATCTCTAACAATGCGCAAGCAGATTGGATGCTATCTACCATTGTCTGCATGTATATTTATCCATATACGTGTTGGAAGGTTCAGCGATACTTTATACCTTCGGTATTTAATAATGTATCGTCAACAATGCATGGAAGAAGAGAAAGATCAACACAGTCGACTGGTTGTGTGGAACACTCCAATGCAATGATTTGCTGCAATAGCTTGCACGCTGCATTCTATTATTTGGTACGAAGTACTCATATCATCTGAT
Organism: Gonatopus flavifemur; assembly: GCA_018340375.1. NCBI lineage: Eukaryota > Metazoa > Arthropoda > Insecta > Hymenoptera > Dryinidae > Gonatopus > Gonatopus flavifemur. The sequence continues at coordinate 26,825,348 of JAFFJZ010000002.1, forward strand.
GAATCTGGATGATAACATTCCATTATAGATTAGATGAATGGGTGAGAAGAGGAAACTGAAATAGGAAATCAATAAAATCTCAAAATGATTTTAGTTCAAGATAGATTTCGACTGATCGAATTTGCAGTGATGAATTATTGTATAAGTATGGAATGAAATGTACTCTTACAGCACGCAAATTTGATTATAAATGAAGACAGAGAGCTATCTTTTCAATTATAACCAATTTGGTATTTTCATTGTTTCGATTGCCCGAGTTGTGAACTAATAAGCCATCACAATCTATCCACCTGAATTCACTAGTTGCAGATCAAAGGCGTAACGTTCAACAGCTCTCTCAGGAAGCACAAGAGGGACAACGCCTAGCACCATCAACATCACACAATCGTAAGACATCTACCGTGAGAGATGAATGAGATAATTATTGTACGTAAACTCGATATACTGCAGTGAAAAAACATGGCGAACTCAATTGCGCTCCACGGTTCAATGATTCCGAATATAATTGTTAATTCAAGCAATTGAAACAAGGGGTATCGTAACAGTTGGACAATCAACAAGGTATTAGATTAATCTAATTCCATTGCATAAGATTGTGAGCAATGTCTAGTGATTCTCCCTTGTGTGTTCAAGATTTTGAATTGTCTGATCAGCACAAACTTGTACACGGAGAAAATATTCCATTAAATATTACAGTGTACCACCGGATTAGGGCGCCACATCGGTTTCTTCGAGGAAAATTACTGTGTCATTCTATGCAAACACACAGTAATTTTTCTCGAAGAAACCGATGTGGCGCCCTGATCCGGTGGTACACTGTAATATTTTCTCCGTGTATTCGACACGGAAAGACCGGGTATATTAATATTTAGTAAGAATTTATCAACGTTTAGAAAAATTACTGTCAATTTAGGGAAAAAGAGGATCGCTGAAAAGTATTCGTAGTGAGTCTACCAAAAATTCGTAGTCAAAGTATCACCCGTTGACAGTTTTATTGGTATTTTTCACAATGCACGGAAAAAAACTCTAGGAATGAGCGCATGAGCAACGATCACATATCAATCGCAAGAAGACATTTTTGAAATAAAAGCATTAACCTATCGGCTCAACCCATGCGCAAATGCGATAAGTGTAACATATAATGTATATTTCCCAAAACAATGTGCCAGGTTAGTTGTACGAAGATTGTTCTCCTCCCTAATCTTACTTTGTGGCGCATAGGTTCATATCCTTATTCCAAGGAGTTCCACGGAATAAACCGGTGAAACTTCTTGCGATTGATATGTAATCGATGCTCATGTGCCAGTTCCTAGATTTCTTTCCCCGTGTGAAACTATCCATTACTAATACATCGAGTACAAATTTTTAGTAGATTCACTACGAATATTTCTCAGCGATCCTCGTTTCCACTAAATTGACAGTAATTTTTCTAAATATTAATAGACTCGGTCTTTCCGTGTGACAATACATTAGGTACGTTTTGTTACTTTTTCATGACGTCTGTGCGTTTATCCTCACCACCGTTACTGAGTTCATCCGAAGCAAAGGAAAAGCAAGCTATCGGAATATCATATGTAACATACCGGTACCATGGTATAGGCAACCTGAACTGTCAATTTGAGGATATCCTCATTGGATTGGCACAGCACTTTCCTCTAACAGGATGTTGAATTTTGTCGACACGAATGAAAATTGAAACAGACTCACCCTAGCAGAGAACAGCCCACGAGTCAAGACTATGCGGTGATACAGTTCCCTACATCTCCAAGGATCTCACATGTATCAATTTCCGCAAGTTAGTGGAACGGTAATGAGTCTATTCAGGCGTCGCACTCTGATGCCAGAGAATTTCTTATCCATCTATTATTAATTATCTCCCTCAGATGACAATCTTACGCTGTGTTTTTTTTGTTATGAATGGATTGTTGGTGCAACTCAAGTGTGAAATGAGTGGTACTTTGGTATTCCACCGTGGAAACACGGTCCATTTGTTAAATTTTTATATCAATATTTTTTTGGTGTCTTCCTGAGAGGTAAGGAATGTACACTGAGAAAAAAAATGGTTTTTTGTCAAGCGCGCCGGGAATTTGACAGGTATGCGGTTGAGCCAACAGAATAACGTTTGGCATAAATTTCCCGTCATTTGGTACAAATATACACTTTTGGTTGAGTCAACCCCGCAGCGATATTGTAACTCAATAAGATGCGCGTTCCAATCAATCGCTACGTTATTGATGGAAACACAACAAATTTTGAACGTACCATCCCCAGCAGTTGTTTCAATCACATATTGAAGTGATCAAAACGCATGCAGGTGTCATTGGAAAGAATGAACATTTGAGATAACATACTCATCCAATTGCTTCCAGTAAATTGATTAATCGAACGAATATTCAATAAGTTTGACTGAAAATTGGCGGACTTGGAACAACCTCATCAATGTGATCGCTGTTAATGTGTCATAAAATCTATTTCAACCAAAAAAAATGCATACAGATACAGACAAGTGTTCGTTGAATACAGATTTGTTTCCTATTTGTTGAGAAAAAATACCCGAATTCATGTAGAATGATATTACACGATTCATTCCGATTTACAAAGTCGATATGAATTTTTATCCATTTTATGAGACATCATGTCAATTGTATTTCCTGGATCGGATGAATCATATTTGAAACGGCATTTCTGGGTGGAAGTTGTCAAATAGTCTCTATAGCTCAGTGGGTAGAGCGCTAGTCTACAAGACTGGGAGTTATGAGTTCGATTCTCGTCAACGGTGGAGCGAAATTTTTATTCCAGAATTCCTTCATAAAACATTGTCCAGCGACAACATTTGATCAAGTAATCCATGCCTCACGGACGGAAGCAGCAAAACGACTCCCATCAACAAAACGGGCGGAGATAAAAGATGATGGATGGTGGTAGAGAGGAGCCAACAACCATTCTGACAACAGCACTAAAGCAAATTTCAAAAAAATTGTGTGAATTCAGTCGGAAAGCCGGACTGAGGAATCATTTTTTTTCTTTCTTTGATCATTGTATTGAATTGCTCTATTGTATTTAGCGAATAACTTATGGAATTGATGAATTCAAGTACGGTATTGATGGCAAGGCATGTAACATCCAAACAAATGTTGAATATTGTCATTTAAAAGTGTTTTGATCTAATACAAATATGTTTTACGTCGTTTCAAAACAAAGAATCAATTTAATCAAGTTCTTAAGAATGACAATTAAATCCTTAAGATTTGGCTCCATTTCTCGCGGAATTGGGACAACTAATTTTCCAAACCCGCAAGGCAGTTCAATCAACTCCTAGATTAATTTCGCCGTATCCAAATGCGCGGCGGACTTAAGGCAACTGAAACTCGATTGAATCAAACCATCCTTTTTCTCAGTGTAGATTTGGTGAATATTTAGGGTAATCCCTGGATTTTCGGTATACTTGTTCAAACAGTGTATTATGATGTGTTAGTGTCGTTTCAACGAATAATACTCTGGAGCAGTGATGCCAGAAATTTGAAGATTCAACGACCTACATCTAATTAAGTACACTGAAAAAATCGTATACTAGAATTTAGAATATTCCTCTAAAATATGAGGCTAGTACATATTCCTCTGAGTTTCAGAGGATTGATGTGGGAGGTCCTCTGAACGTTAGAAGAATTACCACTGATATTAAGAGGAAAATGTACTAGGCTCATATTATAGAGTAGATTCTAATTTTTAGAATATGATTTTTTGGGTGTACTTGTATCAATTGGAATGACTAATATACCCCGATCTTGGTGCTCGTGCTTTTTTGTTCCTGGCAACACAGCTCTGGAGGGAACTGAACTCTTCATGTATTCTAAATACCCCAACAGGACCTAAAATCTGTGTGCGCCCAGGGACCGTCCAAATGCCTCCCTCAGACGTCCTTTGGAGCTTCAAATGTTCGCCGGACATTTAAACTCCTTGGACGTTCCCTGAATGTGCGCGGATTATGGTTCTGTTGGAGTAGTTCTTGGGAGTGGGAAATTCAAGGAATTAATTAGTAAGCTAGAGTAGACACCACTCTAGACGTTCTGTAGGCCTTGTGAAGCTCCACTACAGGGAAAAGAAGAAATAGTTGCAGCAACTACTTAAATAGTCGATTTTCGACCATCTACTTAAGTAGGGGCTGCAGCTACTTAGTAGTCAGGACAAGTAACACGTTAGCTGTCTCAACTAATTCAAAATACCTCAGGTATTGACGTTAGTTAGTGCGAATATCGAGGTACTTGTCCTGACTACTAAGTAGCTGCAGCAACTACTTAAGTAGATGGTCGAAAATCAACTATTGGAGTAGTTGCTGCAACTATTTCTCCTTTTCTGTGTAGACTTTTGTAAGTGACTTGAAAAACCTGGCGAAGCCTTGTCATAGATCAGAAAATAATTAGAATGTTCTCTCCTTGAAAATCTCATTGTGAAGATATGTTCTCTAGAAACACGTTAAAATTTCATGGATGACGCCTCTGTCACGTATTGGCTGTATACGATTTGATAGAAATTTCATCAGCCTTTCAATGTTCATTTTGCATTATGTTTTGAAATTTCATTCTGCCCTCTGTAATATCACATTCTATTGAAAATTCTTCCAAGTGAACTTATCAGCGATCGTATTCATCATCAACGAAAACAAGATGACATAATATTGATACGGAATATCAATGCTAAATGAATGCATGTTGTATAAATACTAATACTAATGTTCCGATTCACCCGTCATCAAACTTCCCAACTGGCAATACAGCGATACAAGAAGAAACATAATGGACAGGATCATTTTTTTTTAATAAATGATCTCATGTCAAATAGAAATATGCAGGAGCGTACATGTTGCTGACCACAGCAATTTTGACTGAGGGGATTTCACACCGACTCATTGAGATTCAGTAAATTTATTCGAATGTCGAGCATATATCAAAGTAAGTGATCCGTTACAATACGTGGAGAGGCATGAAGTATGCGATTCATGAGAGTGAAGGAATTTTTCTCACTTGATGAAGCGTGAAATACTTTTAGGAACTTTGAATATCCGCGATGCAGAGAATACGACTCAGCATTCGCGATGACAAGAGGATTGATGATATGACATTTATCCTGGAATGTATATACACCACATATTGTGTACATGTATGTATACATACACATCGTGGAGACCAATTTCCATTGTAAATATAGACAAGCGAAGAGAGCGCACAGTTTTGCATACTTGACGAGTTTTGTGTTACCCATCCACACATTCATACATTCGGATGACTGCATCGTTTGGAATTAAATAATTTACATGAACCATGCAATTATAACGTTTATGAAACATGAGGTTTATTGCATCATCGCAATTATTTCTTCTCTCCGTTCTTGTTTCTCAGAACTCATTTCACCAAATTTATCAGTGGAGAGAAAATGAAGGGGATAATTTGGGAGGATAGTATTCATGAATTTTTGAAGTGAGAATTAGGGAATATAGATATGTATATGCACTCTTATCTAACAAAGGAAGTGGGAGAATTCAGTACAAGTGCTATGAAAATCCAGTATCAAAACTGAAAATTTCCTGAATCTCGGTAGTGGAATTTTTCAGTAAATATACTGGATTTTTCGGTACCATGTACTGTGAAATTATCGCTGAAAATATGTATAAGAATTCGAGAGATGTCATGAGAGAGAAGTGATTTTGCATGTTCCTTGTGTTTCAAGATCATTGAGAAACTTTGACAGGATTTGAAACTACATTTTTACCTGCCAACCAACTGGAACTTGAGACTTGCCCGATGAGCTATAGCACAACTTGCTAGAAAACCAGCTTGAATGTCTACATTTGCTTCATATTTAGAATATATAAAAAGATGCACAGTAAAAAGTAAAACTCACTTTCATCATGAATGTTAGCTTATTTTAAAATGCAGTCAAAACTAGCCCTGTTTCAACTGAAAGTAAGTACCGAAAACAAATGCCGACACAATGGTAAGGACTGAATTCCAGTCAAGTTTTCAAGTGAAATGTAGCCACATTCAGTTAGATTTTTCACAGTCTGAGACTTCGAAAATCCTCATATGTTGATCTTATTCGCTACAATTACAATTATTATTCAAATTTTCTATCAGCAGAACCCATGGAGTCGGAATTATACATTTTTAATATAGGGTGAGGCCGGGTAATATGCCACACTTAATGTTCCACCAAAAATATTTTCTAAATGTCAAATATTATAGAAACAAAAATAATACCATTTGAAAGTATAATTATTAATGTTTATTTGATTAGCATCACAGCTTCAGGGTTCTCATAGCTGAGCGGTGAAATCGAAATTCCCAAAACTCTCCAAAGTGGCGTTTTACCCCCTATGTGCGGGTAAAATGCCATAAACGTTGGGCTAATGACTTGAATGAGAATAAATGATCGAAAATCTATGGAAATGAATAATTATAAGAAATCCTCAAAAAATATAACATAAATGTATAATATAGACACATATTGTAGAATATTGGTGTGAAAAATTGAAATTATCAACTATTACAAAAAATGTTCAAATGACATTGAAATATCACACTTGGAGGAATTTGACGTGACATTTTTGCTAAATCTGCATTGTATAATTTGTTTTAGGGGTAATTGACACCAGTGGCATAGTGGCATATTACCAAAATTCAAAACTGGCATTTACCCCCTATACACAAAAAAAATCATGATTAGGAATTTTTCTACGCCATTAATGATATTCTTAATGGTTTGTGGAATTATAATATTTGTTAGATGGGATAATTTGTCATCATTCATCTTTCAATTATAAATTAATAAACATTAACGAAAAATTCACCTTTGAATTACAGCATAAAATTACATGAAGACATTGTGTTTTCAACTTAGGTCAATTTCTCGAATAAACAAAGACATGCAAACAAATAAATGTTGTCATATGGATGCAAGCACTAAAATGAACAAATTAACGTATTCCTAAAAAATATCTGTGTATTAAACATGAAATTATCGAAAAGTGGCATATTACCCGGCCTTACCCTACATATTCGACATTTAACGTGCCAAAAATGACGAAGTTCAATACAAGTGGAAAATTTCAGTACAACAGTGATCGAATTCCAGCACAAATAGAGAATTCCATTACACATTAGAAAATTTCTTTACTCAACTTGAAAATTGCAGTTCAAAACCTGTGTAATTCCAGTATACCAACGATAAACCTTTTTCTTTGGAATGTTTTTTTCCCAAGTCCTGATTCGGGATGAAGGGAAAAATGGGAAAAAGTGTTTCTTCTCATTTGGACCGTTCAATTCGAAATCCGATGAAACGACTGAAAAACTTGTCATCACTAATACGTTTGTTTTTTCAAATTCGAAATTTTTTCCTGAAGTCCTGATTTGAGGAATATTTCTTTTCTTCGGTACACAAGAACTGTGAAATTCCTGTACAAAGCCAGTAAAATTTTCACGCAAAGATGGTGAAATTTCAGTACGCGAGGGCAAACTCGAAAATTGCAGTACACAAGGATCGAATTTTCAGTTACACTTGATAAATTTTCAGGACCGTGCTAACAAAACCTCTGTACTGGGATATTTATATTCCAGTACTAATACTGGAATTTTCCAATCCAGTTGTACGGTGAATGTCAAGTTTTTTCACAGGGTGCTGAAAAAATTTCGTGTTTATGGGAAAACTAACGTAAATTGTATGGAATAATTGTATTTACCCATTAAAGGTTTAACTTTTTTGTGCCAGATTAAGTAGGGTCCACATTCACTTAGTGCAATTTCTATGCCGAAGTTGTGTTAGAGTCAAATAATGAATCTCTTCTCATCCTGCAATTAAGGGGGCGGGGGGGGGGGGGGGTTATTCTGGTGTAGAAGCACGAATTTCGGACGACTTTTCGAGCTCTGTAGAAATAGAACAAAGAATGTTTCAACTATCCATCATTCCAATATTTGTTTATTGGTCTTTTCAGAATACAAAAAAAAACATTACTGGAAAAAAATATTCAAAATGACCAAAGTTATAAGTTGGTGAAGTGAGGGTTCAAAAAAAAAAAGAAGACTGCCATGACGTGCATGATTTCAGCGCTTCTGGTGATCTGGAGCAAAAAAATCCAATGGCATGTTGATCAGTGAAGATGCTGCTATGATATGAAACTCGGACAAGTCACAAAAAATGTTCAGACAAAATGGCAGCCTTTAGGAGAAAAAATTTTTGTTCACGATTTTTATGACCATTTCGGATTTTTAAAAAATAGTATGATGAAATTGATAAATTTTCAATTTTTGTTGGTTCATACGATAGAGAGATGTATGAAGAATATTCATACCAAATTTGAAATAAATCGGATCAGTAGAACTTGAGATATCGTGCACGCCAGCACGCGTTTGAAGTTTTGAGTCAAGATTCCAGAAATTTTACTCATTGAATAGTGCGGTATACTTACATTAGGGTGTTTTATTTTTGGGCAAGATTTTTGTTTCCTCTGTCCTATTTGAGAATTTGATATTTTCGAGAGGGAACAATATATTCGCGTTGGAAAAAAAATTCCAAATGAATAACATGCTTAACTCATCCAAAAATTCAATTCCCCATTTAAATAACAGAGGTGAGTCATTAACTTTGGTTTCAACTCGGTTTTTCGATGCTGAACAAATTTTTTCCGAAAGAATGAATATCATAGGCTTGTAGGGCATATAATTTACTACAAAAATGTTCCCATGGAATAAAGCTGTACAACCAATAGTTTTGGGAATGAAAATTAACATCAAAGCTCTTATAATTTTGTATTTATTGATCTCACATACGGAATTAACTTATAATACACGTTATGAGGCTTTAAAATTTATAATCTTAGGAACTACTTATTCAAATACAATGATTCAACGTAAATTCCAATAAATACAAGATTATAGGGGGTTTTAGGTCGATTTTTAATAAAGTTCACCATTCAAACTCTGTAATTTCAAAACTAATTACAAAAGTCGTACATTCCTATCTCATGGGAACTTTTTTGAAGCAAATTTTATGCTCTACAAGCCCATCATATTCATTCACTCGAAAAAAATTTTTGAACACCGTAAAATCCAGTTGAAACCAAATTCAACCAGTCCCCTGTGTTATTCAAATGAGGGATCGAATTTTTGAATGAGCTAAGCCTCTAATTCACTTAGAATTACTTTTCCTACGGGAATATTTTTTATTCGCCATAAAATGTACCTCAGATCCTGACAAAATCTAACCGGTTTTTGGAACAATATGTGATATTATTTTTCCGGTCGTACCAGATTAGATGCCGCTTCACTAAAATGGCTATAACTCTGTAAATAATGAGAATTTCAAAAAATCCTTCCAAGGGCATATTCTTGAATGTCTAAACTTCAAAAATATAAAAATAAGAGAAATTTCGATTCTTTTCTAATTTTCAAACTAGAATACCCCCTCAATTCAGCATGCTTAGAAGATGGTATGAAAGAAAGACAAAACAAAACAAATTAAACGGAATTCCACATTATTCCATCTGATGATTTGTTTTCTTTGACAGGGCACCGAGTTCGAGAACTGCCCTTGAATGTTATGAAGAATAAACGAGTAGTCGTATTTGATTTGTTTTAACGCACGAATTAGACTTCATTGATTCGTAGGATAGACATGAGTTTACTGAGCGTACTGACGCACAATATTTGCGGAACCGGTGCACAGAGTTTATTGAAGTACGAGAATCATTGAGCAATTAGACTCATCAAATATCACACATAATTAATGATGTTGTCATGAATGGAGAGACATAGACTCATAGAACATTGTCCATTCCAAATTTCCCTCTTTTCAACCTTTGAATTTTATTAATCAATTGTGAACCAATGATATGAAAGCATGAAACATTACCAGTTGCGGTAATGTATGCTTACGTCAATGTCGATACGGTAATGCCTACATTCATGTACCCATAGGCTATCCTCATTTCCCTTCCAGCTCCATTCTGCGGTTTAAAATAATTCACTCGAATCATATTATGCCTCTTCCCAAATCGCTTTCATGCAAAAGAGACGGATTGTTCTTTGGAATACATTATTAGGATGTCGAAAAGTATCAAAGTGGGAAGCATTTCTTACTGCTTGCGTTATACGGAATTTTTATATTCCACCATAATTGCATGTGCTCGCGTGAATGATGATTCCATATTTGCCTAATGTATATTCATTTTGCATATAAAATGGATAATTTATCCACGGAGAAGTTCAAGATCATTCTCATTCAATTATGATATGGACCATCGAGGATTCCTATTGCTATGATGAACGCATTGATGATTTTTCTGAATTTTTAACCGCCGAAAAACGTTCGGCTGTGTTCAAAGATTCGATTGGTATAGAAAATGTGATTAACAATGAGGTTCTCGCATGGAACAACAGTTTCCCCAGTAGAAATATAATCAGTTTTCCCTATTACTGATCAGGGATGGGCAGCCTCAATTAATTTTTGTACTTGAAGTACTTTTTTCTGTCAAGTACTTTCCTATTTCTACAAAATAGAGAATTTGAATGTCAAATTATAAAGTACTTGACAAGAAAATAGTATATTGTTCATCAAGGGGGGAAATTTCCCACTTCTCCCCGAGGTGAACATACTATTTTTTCCCACAACTGCAAGGAAAGTGAAAATCATCTGTTTAATTGCATATAAAATATTCATATGCATATTTCAAAACGAAAAGATAGTTTGTATTTTCCTCCCGCTGTGACACATTCGCTTGGAATTCAGCACTTTCTCCCCTAAAAATAGGTCGGAAAACATCAACTTTCCGTGCAGGTGTGGGAAAAAGTACTTTAAGTACAAAAAAGTAATTGAGGCTGCCCATCTCTGTTACTGATGGAGGACTGATTAGGAAAAACTAATCAGGAAAAACTGACCACTAACTTATTGGGAACTGATTTGTCTAATATAGCCTTTATTCACAAGGAACATTAATAGCGTGAATGTTTATAAAAAATATTCGATTTAAAAAACATATTGATTGTGATCAAAGTGATATTTTTCAATTGAAAAAGTATACCTATTTTGGATATATGTCTTATTCAAATTAACTAATTTTCTCCATTGTGACTATTCAATTGAATATTTCATCGTTTCCGAAAATTTTTTATCTCAGTGTAATAATTATCGATGAAAAGTATGAATTTGAAAGAATATCAGTGTTTAGAATCAGTAATTACTTTGTGTGGGATTAAAAATATATGAAAAAATATCCTGTGAAGGGATAAAAATACATTTTTCCGTAGTCCATTGTTGAATCAACGAAGAAATTTATTTGAATCCGAATATTCGCTGTTTTTAGGGACTCACTGAACCTTCGAAGATTCAAAATTTCAAACTTTTTTATGCGTTCAGTACCGAGTATTTTGGTCGAAAAAAATGCCACCAGATAAAGCCATCTATGCGCTCGTATGCAGTTGAAGAATATCTACTTACAAGTCATGAAAAATGCAAAGAATGAGTCAAAAATTTTTCATGTTGAAAAATTATTTAGGAATTCAATTATTTCAATATAAATCTAGTCAGTTTGCTAGTTGGCTGTGTGATTTCAATCTTTGATATAAAATAATAAGGACTGCGTTATATTGTATGAACCATATAAATTTTATTCGATTCATACTTGATTTTGATGGGAAAATCGTTGTAACCCTTGATTTCTTCGATCAGTCCCTAAAAACAGCGAATATTTGGACAGTATCAAATAAATTTCTTCGTTGATTCAACCATGGACTACGGAAAAATGAATTTTCATTTTTTCATAAATTTTTTTTAACAAGAAAATAAAATACGATCGTTTTAAAATTTTTACATGTTTTTATCAGTGTTTTGAAATATAGAAAAAAATTTTTTTTAGCTTATTTTACAATAATTTGTTTTTAATTTTTGACGTCAGAGTGGAGTCCTCGAAAAAAAGATGAGCTGGTTCGGGGAAGCACACAGCCTTCCGAAGTCATCTGAAATAAAAAATTCAAAAAGATTATTATTCTGCAGACTTTATTTTAATGAACTAACCTATAATATACATTAAAAAAAAAATGGCGGACTTGTGAAAAAAGTTCTCAAAATCTAATTTTTTTTCTTAATAAATTGTTTGAATAAAATAGTTTATTATTAAACAATCAAACGTTTTAAAGGTTACATATTTAGATGTGTGTGTCTAGAATAACGGGTGAAATTTTTAGTCAAATCGGTTGAATAGTTTTGAGTCAGTGCTTCCCCGAAATTTCGAGAACATGCTTTTGAGAAAAACGCGTTTAAAGTTTTGACAATAGATTTTTTATAAAAAAATTATACTTACATTAATCAGCTAATCAAGTCTAAGGGGAGGGTAAATACGTATAACTGCGTATACGTATTGTATACGGGACATTAACAAAGGGTCCGGTCAGAACAGCTGCTGCTGACGTGTCACACGCTTTCATACACACTACGGCGCGCTCTCTTATTTTAGCTATGACTTTGAAAATATTTAAAATTTCGGTCTGAAATTCTTAGAGTATATTTTTAAGATGTTTTTCTTCCGAAAAATGTAAAAAAAAACCCGATTTTTTGAACCCGTCACACCGGGCTACTACCTTAATCGTACACAAAGTAATGATTGATTCTAAACACTGATATTCTTTTAAATCCATACTTTTCGATAATTATCACACTGAGATAAAAAATTTTCGGAAACGATAAAATATTCAATTGAATAGTCACAATGGAGAAAATTAGTTGATTTGAATAAAATTCTATTCTTTTTCATTGAATCAATTGAATATCTATTCTCATTCACAAAATATGACATATAGACAAGTATTTTATTGCTACCATTCAATTAAATATTTTATTGTTTCAGTAATTTTTCTCTCAGTCTAACAAATTTCTTGTCAGTTACTGCTCAGTGCCTTATCAATTACTAATAAACGCCATATGAGGTACAGTTTTCCTGATTAGTCCCTCGTTGGTGAGAGCATTACATCCCTCACCGGTTACTGGTAAGTTTTCCTGATCAGTGTCTCACCAGTAAGAAGGATGAACTGATCAGTGTCTCGCCAGTAAGAAGGATGAACTGATCAGTGTCTCACAGTTTACTAGTGAAAATTTCTACCAAGGTTGTAACGACATTACTGTGAAAGATAACTGCGAGGGGAAAAAAAATATCAGGAGAACATGAATTAAGGAAGAACATCAAAGATAATGATAAATTCGTTATTGAATAATTTTAATGATCTTATACTCGCTGAATTAATGATTGAATGATCCGTATTATTTTACAATGATTGAGTCCAACGACTTTGTCGGGTCTCACAATATTCAGAAGATATTACAAATAATTTATAAATACAAGCTCTAATGGAGAGAGACGGAGAGAAATAACAAAAAAAATGAGAATAGAATAAGCGCTTATCTTGGCTACGCAGAACCACCGCAATGCTGATGAAGAATTCTCTTTTATGCTTCTCTTTTGGTTACAAGTAATCCTTTACTATACTCCAGGACTATTATTTAGGGCCGTCTCTTCCAAGTTTCCATCGACGCTGTCATAGAATTTTGCTTTACACGTAATGACGTGTTGCATAATTGCTACCAATAGTCCTTATATATCTTATATCGTATCGTAGACCAAGCTTTCTTCCTTGGGTTTTCCCGTGAAAAAATGGTCAGATCAACCATGTACCAACGTGATGAGGACTAATCATGCCCAATTACGCTTGATTATGCTCCATTACACATGAGAAATTCATACAAAATCAATAAGTTTTTTGTAAGGAACGAAACTATCATAATGTTATCGAACACTCATTTATTGTTGATCATTTCTACTTATTGTGCTCATGCCGTTCCCATTTTCTAGTTTGCAGTTTTCAGGCATGATCATGCGTGATCAGGCTTACGTGCCTGCGTTTGGGGCCGATTTAGCATGATCAAGGATATGTATGTGTGATAGAAAAATCAACACAGAGCTATTTTGTATGAATATTCCTCAGTTGGTGAAATTTTGCATGATAACGAGCGAGAATGGTTTATCAGGCATGATCGCTGGTGGTTGAGCTTGATCACGGGTTTCTACATGGGTACAAAATTGAAGCCTTCGAAGTGATGACAAAGCTCAAAAATGAACGACCAGGTGTTATCAGGCTCACTCACGTGCAATCAGTATTGAACACGAATAATTTTGTCGAAAGACGTCCATGATCAGGCCTGAACACGCATAATCAGACCTGAACGTTTTCTTCACGGGTCTAATAATCTTTTCTTCTCCTCCCCTCCTCCTTCTTGTACCTCTCCCCCTACACTCATACTCTATATTCATGTGTTACAAGTTAATTCTTCGTCTCTCTGATCTACTTATATTTAGATCTTTCATTCATTTACATAGAAATCACATAAATGAAACATGAAAATCGGAAATTCTCTTGTGCATCGGCTGCTCAGATGCTCTCCTTCCTTGCTCCTTGATATTCATACATATTTTGAGTTGCGGTATCATATTGATTTCCCATAACTCTTGCTACTAATAACTATTCCACCATCGCATTCATCTTTCACATTGGTGACTACTCTATTTTTCTTTTCCACCCCTCGCTCACTCTTCTCAGAATCCTGTTCACCATTATAATGTTATCACATATTTCATTCTTCATCCTTCCGAAATTGAATTATCGTCAATATATTATGGCAAAAAATCTTCACAGATGAGTTCATCGAATACAAGCTGGAATCAGGATGTCGCCAATGTATCGGATATGAAACATCGGGTATCTTCGAATATCATTGCAAAATAATCACATGAAAGTTATAATAAAACTGTAGACGAACGGAAAGCTATCGAAAGATGACATTTCTGAAGATAATAAAAATTACATTGATTAAAGTCGATTCAAGTGATTAAAGGAACATGTGCGCTACGTTAATGGTCAAAGTAGGATGGTATGTCATGTTCAATGTTTAACGGAGCGTACTGAACGAATCGATTTAATTGCTGTTCTCTTCTATCGTCTCTGGATAGTTGCATTACATGTACCACGACATTTATTCTGCTTGATCAGTTTTCCTCGCTGAAATACTATTGTAACGATGAACGATTGAAAGATAAGGCACTTGCCACAGTTATTCATAAATGTGAAAAATGGAATGAATGGAGAGAACTGATGAACAATAAGAGGAAATGAATTCTTCATAACCGGGAATGAGCAATATTTCACAATATCCAATAACCAGGAATTAATTGGAAGAACCAAAAATTCGTTTCATACATGACCTATTCCCCCTTGTCATGGACCTTGGACTTCAAATGGTATCGGACCATGAATTTCCAACAAAATAAGGATCAAATGGGAATGAGGTTTCGTTTTTGTCATAACTTTCATCGTTATCTATGAAATAGTGCGAATAATTATAGAATTAGTTGATATACATGGCACGTTTGGATCACTTGTCATATTTGTACTGTATGGACAATTCACTCTATAGATTATCGAGATCTACATTACACTTTGCAGATTAGACCAAGATTGTGGTGATTAGAGGGAACTGAGGCTAGTTTACGCTCTCAATTAGGATCACCAATATAATATCTGTACCTATGCTCCTGTTTCGAAATGAGACAACATAAATTTTGACTATTATTGGAATAATTCAGAATTCAAATCTATCATTGGATCATGAAAAGTGGGTTCAAATCTTGATGCTTGAATTGGAATGATAATTGAGATCTTGGAGATATTGGTTCGAAATTTCAATTTAATGATCTTAGAAACCTTTGAGAAACAAATTCATTTACTTGGAACAAAAGAACAATGCTATTCCTCGTCAATGGAAGAACAATAGCACTTTTAGAGACTCGTGAAATCTTCATCACACTGAGAAAATTATGGGACATTTTTCCTCTCTTCAATAGGGGATTATATTTTCCAATTATGAGGGGATTTGTTATTTGCCCAAAATCGGGAAATCTTCCTCTCACTCTTGTGGATTCTCTAACAGCACACTCACCGATGTCTACGTCGCATCTCCGTGGTCCTCCTTTGAGAGGATGGTTAAAAGGGAGACGTAGAAACAAGGTGAAGGAACGGAGAATCGACGTAGAGGCGACGGAGGAATGTCGCGATCGGTAGTTGTGCTGTACGAGGTATTTCTCTGTTGAAGAGTACCTCTTTCAAAAATGGAGGGACAACGCTCAGTGCTGTAGCAAAAAGTTCCTCAGGCTTGGAAGATGATTGCTACCATCATTTTTTGAGGAAAAATTTACCGACTATTTTCTTCGAGTCTCTTCGAGTACAAACTTATTTTAGTGAGTAGAAACAGCTGATTCAATGCGTCCAATTCCAAGATGATTCTATTCCCGACATTCTTTCTTTTTAAGGGGACTAGAGCATGGGGGAGTAGGGGAGGGGAAAAGTCAAAATTGCGCGAACTTTTTCCAGAAGGTACGTAATTAATATATGTTTAAGATTTCTGAAGGCTAAAAAATGAAATAGTACAATTTTATTTTTTAGCCTCCAGAAATCGTTTGAAAATCCCAAGTGCGCAGCAGTGCGTAATCATTATAATTTGTGCCAAATACGTATTAATTACGTACCTTTCGGGAAAAGTTCACGCAAAATTGGACTTTTCCCCTCCCCCACTTCCCCATGCTCTGGTCCCCTAACATGTTCTAGGAACATTCTTCCATCCCTCATCACCCGGAAACGATGTTAGAATTCGAACATGTACAAACTTGCATTGATTTTGAAAGTAAGTACGAATCAAACAATGAAACTAGCATATTCGATAAAAAGTGCGAATAATATTTGATTCATTTCAAGATTGCTGGGATCATTTTTTCTCATGTCTTCTGTAATCTAAACGAAGAGTTGTAGTTATTACTATGTCGAGGTGTTTGTGACAACAAATTGCTCGTCAGTCACTGATAAATACCTCATCAGTTTCTCGCTAATGTCTTCTCAGTTAGCCAGATTAGTCCTCCTTCAATGAGAGCGTTACATTCCCCGTCGGTTACTTCCAAGTTCTTCCGATTAGCGAAAACTCTCGACAAAGGGAAATTGAAATTTCACAGGCGATAGATGAAATGAATCAAATGTAATCTCATACGATCCTCCGTTCAAAAACACACCGCTCGACACATGACAGAAAGATCTCACCGCCTTTCATCTCATCATCCCTATTTCCCATTCCTCATTGGTCTTTCAAACTTTCTTTTTTATCATCCTTTCCCTCCTCGCTTATGCAATTCCAATGGCACAAATACATGTGGCCGGTAACACTCACACACTAAAGATAATGGCACGTAGCCAAAACAATCGCCAGCCGCTAAATTTCCAGTCAACAAACATTGGCTCGCAGCCAGACGCTATCCTACAACCAGGACTGCTCTTCACGGCTCGAGACTTTTATTCTGGCACTGAAGTCGTTGATGGCGATAGTAGCGGCGTTGGCGTTGATGTTGACGTCGACACCAACGCTTAGGGATGATCGCTGATTTGATTTTTCTTCCCACGTAACTATGAAAAGTGTTTTGCGATTGACTTGATTCATATCAATTTGTGTTCGCTCTTGATTACTTCAAGTCTCGTTTTTCTTTCTATTGCGCGTTCTGTTTCTTCTCTTCGATGCATTCACGCTTTCTTCTATCCCTCCGCTTTCTAATTCAGTTTTTCATTTTATGGGAAGTGAAATGTTGATAGAAGACGTGTTTGAAAAAATTAAATTCAGAATATAGAGAATTCGTTTATGCAGGAGATTTGAAAAGTCTCAAGTTCTTAAGATGCGATATGATGATTGGTGCATACAAATGAGGATGAATTCTACACTGGGAGAAATAATTACTATCAGCAATAACATATTGTGGTGTTTCAAGAGATCCATCTCTTAAAAAATTTGTACTCTTGATACAAGAAAATTTTCTTAAAACTAAAAATGTGTTTCTTGAATTGAAAAAATATTTTCTTGATCCAAGGGAATTTCACTTGAGCTTGCAACATATCAGCTGTAATCAAGAATATGTATTCTTGCGAATATTCAAGAATATATTTTCTTGGTATTAGTAATTATTTCTCTCAGTGTACGGCTCGGTTGCACAAATTCTTCATTCGAGTGTGAATTCATTGGTTTGATTCATGCGAATTTTCCATTCGACTGAAAATATGTGGGATGTTCTTGCATATCTCATTACTCTTTGCTAAGTTTCATTTTTCATGAAAATTCGGGTGGAATTCATCTGTATTCGAATTCGGTCTTTGATATTCAGAATTCGTAATTGATCGTCGTCTCTTCACTGTAAAAAGTTTGACTGAAAGTGGCTGCATCTTACTTGAAAACTTGACTGAAATTCAGTCTTTTCCATTCTATCGGCATTTGATTTGGATGCTTACTTTCAGCTGAAATAGGGCTAGTTTTGGCTACATCTCAAAATAAGCCGATATTAAGGTTGGAAGTGGGGTTTACTTCTTACTGTGTTCTTAATAATCAATCTCATCTTGATGATCTACTACTTACTTCTCAATGCTGAGAGTAGTTTCATTCACGATGAATCAAAGCGGGAAACATTGCATTTTTCAAAATGAGATATCATTCTCACAACGTTAGAGTTTGTGTAGATCATAAACACGCATGTTCTGAATATATTCTCAGAATTTTCTGATAATATTTGAAATTAGGGTGACTGAAGTTTTATCGTGTCTCATGGGTATCATTTCACAACTGAATGAAAAATTAATCCAGGGAGAGATGATTAATTATAAAGAATTAGAGCAACATGGGATGATGGGAGAACTCCAAATTTAATAAATAATATCATCTACTTCAAAGTCACTCCAAGTATTGAATTACGTTTGGAGGTTTTTAGGCTCTATCGATTTCTTCTCGAGATTTAATATTCTCCCGGATTCTCCTCGTAAACTCACTGTTCTATGCAGATTTGGAATCTCAGCAATTATTCGTTATATAGCGTACAAGAAAAAGCTTTTATCGAGTTATATTGACAATTAATCGAATGAAACTTTGGGAAACTCTTAAATCTTACAGTTTGCACCAACTTTTCTTGCAACAAGCTTTGGCGCTCTAATATTCACAGTTTTACTTTATGTGGAACCGCAATCAGCTCTCCTAAAATAATGTATGGCCAGCTTAGTGGCATAGTTGTCAATACAAGTTTTCGACGACTTTATATGCTTCAATTGCGGTTCATTAACTTCTGGATAATAGTCCAACATTTCCGTGGAGTAGGCAATAATGAGTTCAAAGTTTTTGTATACAGTGGATAAATAAGTTATGTAGATTCTTCTCGAACACCGGGAGTTCATGAAAAGATTCATTCCGAACTATCATAACGGGAACTCTTGCAGAATTTTATGAGGATGAATTTATAAATAATTCCTCACGGTTGAAGAGGAACAAGCGTGTTGTGCTGTTCATTATATTTATCAACACATTTTTGAGCAAATTTTAATTTACTTCCGGGTATCGTATGAACGCATCTGAATAATAACATTGTAACGAATCATTATCAATTCGCATATTGCTCTTTCTCTTTTATCTGACTTCACATTTCTACTTACAGATTTCTTATGATTCTCCTCTTCATCGAGAAAATTGTATACTTGAATTTATTTGAATTGACTAAATTTTGTTTGAATCAACTAAATGTCTATTTAAATATGAACCTGCTAGAGTTGTAGTTAGATCAAATAAAACATTTATGTTCTATTTTGATACCTCTACGATTTCTTCCCATCGATCGCAAGAGTAGATTCTCATTTTTTTTGTACCCTTATAGTTCAGCAAACCAACGCATATGAAGCTAATTCAATTATATTCGTACGCTTTATATCGCCCACGCAGATCCCTGTAGTGATTTGATTGGTCATTTTCGATAAATTTCATCAAATCGACAAATCAGATAACTAGAACAATTTGGAACACGCTTCAGCTCAGTAGCACACAAAGACCCACTCTTTAATCTGCTCGCCATCACGCTGCCATTGTTATTCTTGTGTAACCGGCTGATACAACAAGCGTTTATATAAATCCACACCACTCTCACGATTTCAGAGGATTCCACGATCAGACCTTCTAATTTGGTGTACGAAATCTTCTGTAAAACATGCATTGTGTGTTCTTGTCAAAAGCATCTCACACTTCACAATTTTTACAAAAATGTTTCTTCGCAGGATAACTCAAATTCAACATTTACGTTCTGGAATCAAAGAATGTTGGAAACATAACCTAGTGGTATTAACATGAGTGATATTTTGCTGAATGTCTCAAAATGATCCATATTTTATGCAACATTGTCAGATGTTTCGTTATAGATCCTTTTTGAAGATACCTTTCGGATATGTTTCAGATGTATCGAGGAAGATATCTGAGAGGTATCTCATAATGTTGAGTGACATATCTTTTGGAACTTGACCGAGGAGCAACTTGGAGGTCAAGAAATAAGTGAAACTGGAACATAAAACCGTTGTATTATTCCAGAACAAATTAAACGACTTGAAATTTTCTACCGATGATTTCATTGAAACACCAAAATCAAAAATCAAGTGATACTTTTCACAAAACTCCCGATTCAGGAGAATAACCCAGAGAAAAAACAATTAGATTATTAACGGCAAATAATGAAAATCTGTTGAATAATCCATATTCGAACTATACACACAGGTTGCAACGACGACGATGACGACTACTGCTATCGTGTGCGAAACTTTCGCGAATGCAGTGAAGGAGATCGCACTTCTTCGTGTATCGAATCCTCAGAGTACGAATGATCAGGCACTGGAAGAGACCGATTACGTGACACGAGAATCAAGCGGATGGATACAGAATGGAGCAGAATGCAATAACCTTCCTTCGCGCTCGGTTCCACTACCCCGTTGCTGCTCACAACATGACACACCGACGCGACGCACGTTCAACCTCGTTACAGCGCTTGGATCGGTCACACCTTGACCGTGTTCAGGGTCAGAATAGATCCAACCATGAAGACTCCTCGCATGATCCACAAGTATGTACACTTTTCGTTCTTATTGTACTTTATTTTGGAATTGCACACAGGCATTTATTACGATGAAGAATTTTTATTGAATTCCCAAGTAGCACAACAGGTTAGAAATGCTGATTAGGTTCTTGGAAGTTGTGTGAAATGTGCATAGAACATACTTATCTAGAACAGTCTTTTTCGAATTCACTCAAAACAGTCCACCTGCACATTCTATGCATGATCACAGAAAGAACGCAGGATGTTTGAAAAGCTTTAGTGCTACTTGGAAAATTGGGGATGGACAGTCGGAGAGTTCTTTCGTATTCTCTGAGGATTTGCAGTTAGAAGTCCTCTTTATTAACTGCATATGAAGATATATATTTACAGGAGATGAAAGGTACCCTTCACCGACAAGGATTTTTGAGGTTACTGTAGCTAAAACGCCTCACCCAAATATTCTCAGTGAAAGCTACTGGAAATATGATTAATCCAACCAAGGAAGTATAGTTGATACAATTAAGTGATGAATCAACTATACTTTCTTGGTTAAATCAATCAAATTTTCAGTAGCTCTCATTAGGAACGTTTGGTTGAGATGTTTCAGTTACAGTGACTATAGAAATTTCCCTCAGTGTTCACTGAAAGTATTCCGGGAGTATAAAATGAGTTCTGAGTGATGCCCAGGAGAAAAAAGGTTGATGTGCAAACATTGACACTCGATGTGAAAATATTAACTAATCATGTTCTTGGATATGTTCCCACTCTGAACTCACATGGACGAAAAAGGACTATCTGAATCGATAGAAGATAAGCTCTGTACTATACCCATCGGCTATTTTGTTCAGCAAATGATCCTTCGGAAAAGTGTTGTAACATCTTCATGTCTTGACATGGAATTCTTTTTTTGTTGCTCTGCGTAATCAAGCATGAATAAAAATTCATTGAAGGGAGGCGAGAGTATATCTCCTTCCACAGCAAATGTAAATATGAACTAGATTTGGAAGGACTCGGAACGATAACATCTCGAGGCAAAATTTCCAAACTCCACTACTCTCTCGATGAAAAAAGAACGATTCTTCCTTTCAGTGGATGAATTATTTTATCATACAAGTACATTTGAATATAACGTTTGAACTTTGAATGAAATCTTCTCTCAACGTAGAACAGATGTTGAAGAAAAACCTTACACGAGAAATTTATGAGCATACTTATTTCAACTACAAGGATGTAGAATGAACGTCTTACTATTGGAGGTAAACTGTTATTCATTGGATGTATCGTTCATCTCGGTAATATAACATCCAAAGTAACGTAGTTTCAAGATTACTATTGTCTCGAATCCCCCTACTTTCTCCCTCCAGTCTCTCTCATTGCCGGTCTTTGTTTTTCATGTACGAGAACCTACAAACTGTTTCAGGTCGTACGAATGAACAAATGGTCTCAAGCTTGGAGAAAAGAAAGAAGACTCTCTAAAAATGTTCTAGGAACAAGAGGGAACCCTGGATAGGCTCTTGAAAATCGATTGCCTCTCTGAAACCCTCGTACATACGACGTTGAAAGTATCTCCTATTGCCTTCCTGTTCTGTTCCGTATAGGTGAAGCTTATCCTGAGATCTATAGTTATGACTTCCATGCTGTATACTATCAAAGACAGAGGAATGTCTGCTTTCACTTTATTCATTCTTAGTTAATATTACTTTTATTAAAGACTCTTTCAGTTCGTCATTCAGTTCATGAATCGTACATGATGAATTTATGCTGATCTCGCGAGGAATTTAATTGAGATTGTTGAGAAATAAAACCTCTCCCATAATTTCTGAATACATTCCTTATGATTCAGATGAGAAATGGTTTGAGAAAAAAACAACCCTTAGGGAAGATATATGCCTTTCTCACCAAAACGGCTCCATGTTTTCTCCAAAAGATTGGCGGAAGAATGAATAGTTTTGGTGAAAAAGGAGGAATTTTCCCTTCCCTGGTGAAAGTGGAAGCGACAAGCAGGAGTAAACGAAGCTTATGCTAGAGCGTAACAGGAACGTTAATGAAAAGTGCACGGAGCTTGAATGAGAGGGATATAAAGAATATATGAAGCGGGAATTTAAACAAGGGAAACACATGGAATTTGAAAAACCTGACTAACAAAATTCAAACCCATAATAAGAATCGTACCCATGACTTTTACCATCGCAGTCGAGGATCTCATTCACTGAGCCATGGATCGTCGATGATATCGACTGCTTGGACATATTATTTGAAGTCAGAATAGATATGATTCGCATACGCTTGATGTAACTTATAATAACTCCACATGAAGCGTGTGTGAAACGGGATCGAGAGCTTATGAAGCGTATAGCATCTTCAGGAAAAGGGAATTGAAACATTTTTCGCATCATATGCGCTTCCTTTCCCTGGTGAAAATGAAGCGTATACACCAAGCGCGAAGAAAACGCATACGAAGCGAAAAATGTTTCACTTCCCTTTTCTTGAAGCGTGTAATGCCCGCGTGCTATAAAATAATGAAATCATACGTTCCGTATACTTTTCATCAGCTTTCGATGCCATTTTACACACGCTTCATATAACGTACTAATTTGTTACACCAAGCGTGTCCGAAGCATATCTATTTTGACTGCAAATAATATTTTTAAGCGATCAATATCAACGATCATCCATGGCTCAGTGGATAAGACTCTTATCTGCCATGGTGGCAGTCGCCGGTTCAATTCTCACAAAGCGGTTCAATTTTTTAATTTAAATTCTTATGAATTTTATACGCTTCTTTTGTTTAAATTCCCGCTTCACATACTCTTTGTATCCCTTTCATTCAAGCTTTGTATACTTTTCATTATTGTTTCTGTTACGCTCCACCATTCGCTCTCTGGTAGACATTCCTCTAGTAATTCGCTAGTTGTAACACTTGCCCTCACGAAAAACTAGAGTTCCAATTCAGTACACGGAGGAAAATTATAATGTAAATTTAACATCAGTGCATAGATACAACTTTAAATGTAATTTCTACATCAATTTTGATGAAACTCACATGATACGTACATGATCATTGCTTTGGAAGATTGTAAAAATGACGCCAATCCTAAAATACATTTATTATGATATTATTGACCACAAAGAATGTAAATTTTCTATTACACTCGACTGAATCTACTTTTCACGAACTTGATGCCATAAGGCATGCTCAACCACATTTCCACTTATTCAATTATTCTACAGCAATCTAATGTACATTCAACAAGTACAGTTGCTAATGTTACCTATGCTTCTTTGAATGATAATTTGATTTATTTCCCAGGAATTTTATTCTCATTCTCAGATATACAGTTACCGCAATCTGATGTGTATTCAACAATTGCTTCTGCAAAAACTACTCGTCTGTGTTGGTAATACTACTGAAAAGCGTTGTAAAACTCCTTTCAGTTCAAAATGATTAAAATCGCGTCACAAAGATGGCGCAAACAGTTTCAACCGTCTTCCGCTAGTATCAGTTTGTTCCTACATTTTATATATATTAAAAACTTGAATCTCCACTCATAGCGTACGGTTAGTGATAATGATAGAACGAAGCGCCATAACATTGTATTTTATCTTATTGTAATATGTAATATTTCAGATCTAAGATGTATGTTAAGGTAATAAATTCAAGCTGAGTGATTAAAGTTCATTTCACTGCTCGAAAATGCATTTGTATATATTGTCTCATTGCAAATTCAACAAAAAACACAACAGCAAGAATTCATTGGGAAGATACCATTTTTTTTCATTTCAACTGTCAGTGAAAATTCATAAAAATGCGGTGCAAATAATGTAAAATTTTAATCACTTAAATTTTATCCCCATCTTCGTGGCTTTTGGAAAATTAACAAAAATTGTTGTAATTATTATCGTAGTTCTCGCGTATGCATAAAATATATAAATGAGCGATTGAAATTTTATTCCGAAATCCTAACATGCATTTTACATCAGAAGACTGATGTACAAATTTCATAAGTTTGAAGTAAATATCGGTTGTCATACTGTTTATATTTCATTCATTACGACAATAGAATTTACATTCGATATATGCAATAGTTATGAAATGCGTATGTCAAAATTACATCAGATTGCGGTAAAATTGCGACGTTTTCAATTTACAGCAAAAATGATGAGGGGAAGTATTACAACTCGTGAATTACTAGATCAATTTCTACCAGGGCTCCGGTTACTCTTCCTTTTCGCTTCCATCTTCACCAGGGTTTTACTTTGTGTATACGCTTCATTTCCACCAGGGTTCTGGAATTCGCGACTCAAAACTTGAGGACTTTGAGAGGATACCAAAGTTACCATCAGAGCACGTTTTCTTGCACCAAAATACTTGAAACTGAGTTCATAAAATAATCTGAGCTTTCCAGAGATGAAGTGTGAAAGAATCATCCCTGAAAATCTCAGATTGTTTATGAATTCAGTTACGAGTATTTTAGTGCAAGGAAACGTACTTCGATGGTAACTCTGGTATCCTTTTAATGAGTGGATTAGTACACTCAACTGATTTACAGGATATGAAAATGGAATATCGCATTAAATTTTCTCCCCAACTTGATCCCAATTCATTCACCAAGTTCAACCGTTCGCGTTCTATTTTTTTGTCAGTCAATTGAGAAAAATGTATTCATTGATGTACGACGAAGAATTTTTATGGGGTTTTTTGTAGTGTATATATAAATGTGTGTGTTTGTGTGTACATACATAACATTGATACTATTTCATGAATCGATCAATCGAGGGAAAACCAACAAATTGAGGATTAGGGAGGAATCATATAAAATCAGACGACACAATGCCTGACGTACCAACGTTTCGTAAAAATTCTGCCCACGAGGATTTTTCTCTTGGAATATAATAGGGAGAAAAAGAAAAGAGAAGGTGATCAGGCATCAGCACACGATTCGCAAAGGGGAAGAAAAACAGAAATCAAAATGAGAAATCTTTTTTCTCTTTTTATTTTCACATCTTCAGATTAGGTGGGTTTCCCGAGCGTATCGATCATGGATATCGCAGGGTGTCAAAGAACTGTAGAATATTATGTGTGACAAAAAGTACAAATAAAAGCATATTAGATAATGTCCAGGGTTCAATGAATCCTTCGATATTGTATGGGATAAAATTACTTTATCTAGTACCGCAAAATTGAACAATCATATATAATATATAATTTCTTCTTTGAAGTGGAGTAACTTCGTGTCCAATGTAGTAATTCATAATATATCATTTCCTCTGTGTATTTATGAATTCACGCTGGATTGTCGAATGAAATACGCATGCAGAGGGGATGGAAAAACAGAGAATCTCATAAAGCATTCGAAATTCCATCTCGAATCTTGGATGTATGGTCTTCGAATGTACGTTAAGTTGCCAAGAAACTAGTGCATTGTACATCAGTTAAATAATCCATAACATTATTCAGAGATATAGTTTTCATGCAACGGTCTGCGTCAGTTGGTTGCAGATCAGGGAGGATACGAATTCTGATCTCGGTCATTTAATTTTTCGATTGAATACCGTGATGTTTCGACACTACATATATTTGATGATATTTTTCCTTGGTTGTGTCGTTTATTATACACTACACTCCTGCTTTTGGGAACAGATGAAGATGGTGCAAAAAGAAACTGCAAGTTAAAATGTTGGGAACCATAAATTCTTGTACTTTGAAGCCAAGAAATCGAAAACTATTTCTCCACGCCCCATAGATTACACTGTAAAACTCAAAGCACATATACCGCAGACACAAACATATCTTATCGTACTTGCATTCATACATACACGAACACTACCAAAGAGCAGAGTTTGTAACACATGGTGGAGAGAAACCAATACCACGATCACTTTCCAACATTGGTAAACTCCTACGAATATGCGACTCACATATGTGAAGTCGTATATACATGAATATATGTAGCGTAGAAAAGAAAACAAACTCAGAGAGAAGACATAGAAATTATCGGTTCCTTCTTCTTGCTGCGGGTAGTATATACATTATTTGAACTCGAAGTGTAGTTTATTAGGCACTAAACATTTTTCGGATTATTCTCATACGAATCGAAACGATGAAAAGGTTTTAAGAGCGAATTGTGCAGATATCGGAAAATGGAACTCAAGCTAACCATTTTTATTTAGTTTTTCAATGAAATTTGAATTTAAAATTCTAAAGATGTAGCTAATGGAAGTATTTGTACATAATTTTCAGACTCACAAGGATGAGCGAGGGAATACTCATTCAAAATAGAACCATTTACTTTTCGCTTGAATATTCGTTCGATCCTCATTCATTGGAAAATCATATGAGAAAAGGAAAATTTCCCACACAGCATTTCAGTTCTAAAAGATATCTCAAGCCGAATTTAAGAAGTCTAATGCAATATGAAAAGATATCTTCGGGAGATCTCAAACAGTTCTTGCTTCTAAAAGATTTCTATAAGATGTCTAAAAGATATAATATCTGAAGAAAAGTTTTGGATCATCCAAAATATATCTTTTAGGAGTGAGAACTGTTTTAGACATCTTGAAGATATCTTTTCATGTTGCATAAGACTTCTTGAAATTTGCTGAACAGCAGTGTTGCCAGATGGTGGGGAATTCCCCAAATGTGGGGATTTTCAAGGCAGTGTGGGGAGGAATTGGGGAACGTGAATATTAGGAGATTTTGTGGGGAATCATGGAAAAATTGGGGAGATTTGGGGGATTCTGTTAGAACTAAAACATTTGGAAACTAAGGGTACAGTCAAACAACTTCGTAACGTAACTGCTCAGATAGTACAGAAGTTCGTGAATGAATCGAAAATAACTCTTCTGATTAACTTCTTATTTAATAGTTTTTTGAATTCTTTGAGAGTTCTTTAAGAAGATATTGAGTTATAAAATAATTTTGTGAGAATTCTCTAGAGAACTAATCATTTCTGTTACACGGACGAAACCATGATCCCTACAAAATACCCCCTCAAAGCAAGGAGAAAATTCATTTTTTATGGAAAAACAATTCCCTTATGTACTGAAACCCCCCAGGTAATACACAAAAATCATTATAGAATCATTTATTTATTTATTTACCACTGACAAGTAGGAAACTGTTCTTGAATTATGAAGAGAAAACTTTTTTTGAACTCTTTTGAAATTCAAAAAATTCCCACCAACAAGTCCAAGAACAATTTGATTTGTCAAACATTTGCGAGTGCCGTTAGAATTCTCAAAGAACTCCTATAGAATTTCAAGAGGAAATGTTTGATGAATCGAATTCTTTTTGAAACTTTTTAAGAACTCGTCGTATTCTGCAAAAGTTATCAAGAACTTTTCTTTCAGAATTCATTTGGGATTCTTGTGTGCTATTTAGGTAAATATTATAATCACAATCAGAATTCATTTGAAGGTGTTCTTAATTTGATGAAATTGAAAGAAAACGGATTAGATCCTCCCACTATACCATCAGTTGATCAGTTAGCTCTTTTTTATACTTCTCATCAATATATTATTCTTCCTTCACTTTCAACAAATGTTTTATTTGGATTATTATGTATTTGCCGTACATTTTTCAGATACATCACTTTTCTTTTGTAGCAGCAATACTTGAGATACATAAAACAAAGAAATAAAGTTCAATTGTCCAAGATTGTATGCTCAAGGCGGGAAAAATTAATTATTTTGGCGGAAAATTTGAAAAATAAAATTTTGGGGATATTTTGGGGATTCAATGTGAAAATTGGGGATTTTGTGGGGATTTTGTTCATCAGAATTGGGGAATCTGAGGAAAAAATTCTAGCAACACTGCTGAACAGTTCCTCAAGATATCTTGAACACCAGAAGTGCTGTGTGGGTTGCTGTGACAGCGGAATCTAATTTTGCTGGGTTCTTTTTGCTGGAGTTGTAATTTTTTTGCTTTGATGGCAAACTATTTGTTAGCTCCGACAGCGATTTTTCAGCTGTGGCAGCGAAAAATGTTTTTTTTCCAGCAACTTTTGTTATCGTATATAGAATAGCGAAGGAATTTTTCTGAAGAAGTCAACATTTTTGTTAACACAGCTGAAAAGTCGCTGTCATAGCTAACAAGATTGCCGGAGATGGCGAATAGATTGTTGTCACAGCAAAAAAAATTTGCTACTCCAGCAAAATTAGACCTCGCTGTCACAGCGAATTTTTTCCCCCTTGTTCTTGTTCAGAATGAAGAAAAGTGAAAATAGCGAAACTTATGGCAACTTGTTGACAGAATAATCCTATTTTAGAAATGAATCCTGTTTCTGTTACTCATCAATTGAATCATCCAATGAACTATTGGATATAATTTGGATGGTATAATTTTTTTTAATTCATTTCTTCATGGTTGAATTATTATATATTTCTGATTCAACAATTTCGAAAGATACATCAAATGTTAATGTTTCAATCAAAGAATCAGTGTTCAAAAAATAATACACTTCAACAAGTCGGTACGGTTTTAAATGATTATCGAAAATTTTTCCGTGTCACATGGAAGTTTTTTTCTACGCATATATATCAAACAAAGCCCATGATTGTACGAAACTTTCGTTTCGAAACAGAAGTGCATAGTTCAATTCGATAGAAGGTTCCAAAACCTCAATTAATACTTTTTCCAATAAATAATTAAAGAAAAGAGTTTGAAACCATAGACACGGTCGCGAAATGAGATTATAGAATGAAACAGAATTCTGCACCGGATACACGTTTTGGCTGAGTTCCCATTTTCTTTGGCTTTATGGGTAGCAGACAGAATTTGTGGTATCTCTTACAATCACAACGAACTGCACTTTTCCATGTTGCGACTGTGTGACTACGTTCCCATTAGTTACAAGCTCAGACCGACTTTATCACGATTGTTCTTATTTTTCAAAGTTGGGTGCTCCCATCCTGCTTTCACTACTACCCTCTTTATTACTTCGACCACCCTTAATCTATACTACATTTTCGTGACATTTAGCGAGTAATAAAAGAAACGAATGTGATCAACGATGTACTTTTTATCACTCAGTGGAAACAAAATGAAATTGGAATTCACGTAA
Source organism: Gonatopus flavifemur (assembly GCA_018340375.1). Taxonomy (NCBI): domain Eukaryota; kingdom Metazoa; phylum Arthropoda; class Insecta; order Hymenoptera; family Dryinidae; genus Gonatopus; species Gonatopus flavifemur. The sequence continues at coordinate 26,855,420 of JAFFJZ010000002.1, forward strand.
TACTGTGATCACAAAAATAAATGCTGTTGTGAGATTGAACAAAGGAAATCGTATGAAAATTTATCCCTGATATATCTACGTTGAGCGTATGAAGAATAATTTTGAGTGTTATGAAACGTTCAGTCTGAGAATCATATAATTACTTGAATAGAAAATTTCAAGCTACATTAATCACTGGGATTTATTATCACGAAACAAATGTGCGAGATTTGTGAGATTAAATTTGTCAGAGAAAGTGGAAATTAAGAATGCGGTATTTTTCTAATATAACTTCACTGGTAGCGACTTGAGGGGGGAAACCATATTAGAAGTCTCATTTTCATTGATTTTTTATGATTCTTTTTTAGATGGGAAGGATTGATTGGATTTCAATCAAATTTAGACATCATTTCATTCATTTTTTGAACAAGGTTCGTGCATTTTTTCAAATGATTTATACCCTGTTGTCCGGCAAATATGGTGAAGGATTTTCTCCCACTGCGGGATATGTATAGCGTTTCTTATTTTTATCTGAAATCAAGAGGGTTCTTATTTTACTTTGATAAAATATTTCCTAAGAATATGAACCTCAATTCAGGTGAAAATAATGGAAATTAAAAATTTGGCAAGTGTTGGAAAATTTTTTTCGATTTTCACCACTTTTTTTCACTAATTATGCAACAACAAACACCTTTAAAATTATGATATCATCCTAAAAGTTGGTTCATATTCTTCGTAATTTCATCAAGAATGAGGGTACCAAATTCCATGATGATCAGTTCATTAGTTTTTGAGTGAGAGCTCCCGCAGATGTGGGAGAAGTCATTTTGAGAAAAACGCGTTTCAAAAAAGAATTCTCGGAAAATAGAAATTTAAGTAAGTTAACAATATAACATATGAAGTGCTCACCGATTAATCAGCTATTCCAACATCATACATCAACCCTTCTTCTTCTTTGTAAGCTTCATTTTGCGCTTGCAGTCGTACTTTTCGAGCTTGTCGACCTTTCTTCGACACCAATGACTCCAGTGTGTTTAGTAGCCGGAATAAAAATGCGCTCGATTCTATGCTCATCAAATCTGAAAGAATGGGAATTTCGTTTTGAAATTTTGACAGCACATTCTTGGATAGTTGAGCTCACGATCCATGCAATAGGAAAATCGATTTCTTGAACCTCATAATGTGGTTACCCCCCTAAATAAATAGTACAACAGAAATACTTTCTATGAATGTTCCTTCCCAGTCAGAAATATTCTATTGAATCCCATATTATCAACTTATCCTGGTAGAAATTTGGCTGAGCGTCCCACTTACCAACTTGACTTTAGTCCTTGAACATTCAGTTGGTTTATGTAGTTTTTCCATGCTTCAACTGATCGTACAGTAACATTGATGGTCCATGAACACGGTCAGAGGAATAAAAGGAAGCTCAAATGTTTCAATTTGTCAGCGGGATGGTTTTATGGAAATAAATTCAAACACAACGCACTTGACTTGGGATTACACTTCAAAATACATGTTTACTTTATTCATAGGTGTGGTTTTACTGAAGAAACATGATTTCACGTTTCTAATTAGCAATTTTAACTACGCTCTATCGATTTCCTGGGACATCTGGGTGAACACAAGCTAAAAACCAACCTAATATTTGGGAAAACTAGCTGGGGCACATCTAATTCCCAATCATAATCCCTACTGGGGTACCGATGCCAATAATTGACCCGTGGTTCAAGATTTGAATATTTTACAATACATATATTTAGGATATTTTGATGTTTGGAGAGGACAATTCTTTTTAAATAATGATTCCAAATTGCTTATTTAACTCCAATTTTTTTACAGACTCCATATGCAGAATGAGATCTGAATTTATCCTAAATGAATCTGAAACCCAGAATGAATCACTGTTATTGATGTATTCATGAAGACGTTTTTTATAAATCTTCATAGTTTCAAAGGTACTCATTACAAACTCATCCTAAAATGATGTGGTATGGGGGGAGTGTGTGATGTTGCAGAAGTTCATTCATTGTATCTACCCAATTCGCACTAGAATTGAATCAATCACAAGAGACAATTTATCACACTGAATTCGAATCGAATAGACTGCATGCGCTGATATCCCATGAGAATACTCCACCTTTTGATATGATCATCAATTAGTTGAGAATGATGATGTGCGCAGATCACACTGTTACATTTGGCCGAATATTCCATTCCAATAATGTGATATTGATGCATGCTTTGACTTACAAGATCTAACTATATTCGCGTTTTACTTTCCTTCCCCAGCATATCTGACAAGGTGGTTTCTTCCCTACGATTTTCACACACTCAAATGGTAATACTCCAGATAGTCAAGAATTATCCCAAATGAATTCTAGAAAAATAATTCTTCAAGAGCTGTTTTAGAATACAAAGAGTTCGTCAAGAGTTCCAGAAAGAATTGAATTCGAGTTCTCTTCAAATTCTGTGAAACTTCTGTGAAAATTTTAACGGAACTCCCAGATCTCTGATGAACTGAATCCTTTTTGAAACTCTTCGAAAACTCTTTATATTCTGAAAGAGTTCTTGCGGAATTCTTTTTTCAAAGTTTATTTCTGATTCTCGTGTGCTATCTGGGACACTCTATTAGTTGTTATCTGATTTACTTCCGCAGAACATTTGGCTTAAAATTACAGGAAGTTTTGAATTACTATTTTGAATCGAAATATTTTATTTCTTCCATGTTTCAGGGGACTCGAGTATGAAGAGGTGGAGGAGAAGAAAAGTCAATTTTCGCGCGAAATTTTTTCAGAAGACACGTAGTTAATAGTTGATACAAATTTGAAGTGAATAATGATAAATTACATACTTGGAATTCCGCATTACCGTGAATTGTGAATTTTCCAACGTATAAATTCATAAAATTTGAATCTCTGAATGTCAACAAATTCTACAATTTGTAAATTCAGATCTTGCGGCAATGCGCAATCCCAAGTATGTACACTGTAAAAAATGATTGTGGAATTCTCCCCCAATAAATGGTGACATCAAAGTTCTCCCATAGATGGGGAATTTTTTACCATAAGTTGGTGGATTTTCCCTCCATTTGTAGAGGATTCAATACCCAAAAAACAAAATAATTCCTCAAAGTGGTGGAAAAGTCCCTTATCTTTTATGGAAAAGCAATTAAACCACGATGAGGGTTCCAATCCACCAAAAGTGTGAAGGAAAACTCCGCACATTTTTCACAGTGTAATTTATTATTATCCACTTTAAATTTGTATTCATTGCAAATCTTCTGAAAAAAGTTCGCGCAAAACTCGACTTTTTCCTTTCCCCACCTCCTCATGCTCGAGTCTTCATCAGACCCCAAACAAATTGAGGTTTTCCCAGAGTTTTCATTAGCGATTGCACTAATACAAACGAGAAACACGCACATGAAAGAGGAAAAATAGAATTCAAGACAGTCAACAGGAAGGAAGAAGTTGTTGGATCCATTTATACTGGATTCTGTTTGTATATTCTGAATTTCATTGCAAGGAACCTGTTTCTATGTTTTTGAAGTGACAGAGAGACGAGGAAAATGTCACAATGATTCAAAATTACTGGTGCGAACCCTATATTTGAGCGTCATTCGTTAACTAAAGAAGACGAGTAGTGCAATCGTCCGTCGTTGGTTGCCTGTTGCATGGTCGGATCACGTTCCTCACTTTGAAACCGGTCAGCTTTAACTCTCGACTTCAGACAATATAGAATGGCTTCACAATAGCGTGAGGTTAGTGATTCAAGAGGAAATTCAACATTCGTACGGAAGAATGAAAAGAAATTGTGGGTATCGAGCCACTTCAAAGCAATACATCGCACATTGATGTTTGTTGATTTCAGTGAACATGTTCAGGACCACAAAGTATTCCTGATTCGTTTCAAAATCTCAAATGTTTTTTCCTTGAACGTATTCCCGTAGTATAAATCCACTGCTTCACTCAATTAAATGAGTTTTATTTTCAAAGCGTACTATGCTGAGAGAAGTTTCGGATTAAATTTACTATGGCACTCCGCAACCTGGGAATAGGCTGTTCTCGTAATGATGATCTTATAATGAAGAGTTTGAGGTTTGAGGCTGGAAACTCACAACCACTACAATTCTAGAGTGAATTTTCCACTCTAAAAAGTAGGACTTTACTCGAAAAAAAAGAGCTCACTTCTAAAACTTATTATAGTAAAATGTATGGTTTTTCATTCTTTCAGTACCATCGAGCACATTGGGGAAAATATCTATTTGTTCTTTATCTATAAAATATTCAATTGAATGAATTTGGTATTCAATTGGAGGCGAGAATTGATTATTTGTGACGAATCAATTATTTATTCAGAAGACCAATTCATTATTTGATTTTATTGGATATTTCAGTAATCTCAAAGAATTTGTTCTGGAGAAAGGACAAATAAAACTGTGTATTTTGTGGGAAGAATTGTTTTTCAGTGTAATTATTTATGTATATTTATGCATAATGAATTTCTAGTTAGCATTAAAATAATTTTTCTGAGGGGAATTACTCCACATTGTGATATTTGATTTTTTCATGATCCAAAAATTTTAATCACAAATGCTTCACGAATTTTATTGTGAAGTTAATAAATGAAGTAATAATACTGAATTTCTAAAGATGTCCCATTAATTTGTAATGGACTTTCATTCCATAATCGTTTGAGTTTTAATTTTCCGATAATCAAATTAGTCACTAGATGTGAACGAACAGAGAAATCCAAAGACAGCGATTCTCTGTACAATCACCGATAATTTTTTCTGCTGACCTACTTTGACTCGTACAAATCAAGTTAATGCAATTTCATTCCACATCATAAGTGAAAAAGAATCTTCCCTTGGGTAATCCCATCCGATACTATACGTATTTTATCCAATCATGATCATCCGAATCCATAGAATTTTAATGAGGGAAATTTCATTTCTACAGATCAGTTTTTATACCGATAATTTGTTATCGATGCTCGCTTTGGAGAACAACACTTGATCTCCATCGCTTTCATATTCACACAACAAATAACAAATGATCCACACAAGGGAAATGGCTTCTCATGATAATCTCTGCTAGAAAAATTGCAAGATTCTTGCTCTGGCAGGAAATACTTTGCTGAATTATTGAAATTCGTCCCATTTTATTCTATTGATTATATAAAATCACTCAAAAAGGCCTCGTCAAAGTTTCATATACAATATTTCGAAGGCATAATCCTGGAAACTAACGTTCCTCCCAAAATATTTATTACAATATCCCAATCAGAAAAATCCGTAATATGCCAATGTTGACAACAGGTGCAGTACAGTGCTAGTATTGGGTCTCCAACACTGGGTCAACACGTACGGGATCAGTACTGGATACAAAGAAATACAGTAATATGCCTGTACTGATGAACCAGTACTGAGAACTCAATCCCGGCCAGGTACTAACCCAGTACTGGCCCTGCACTGATTGCGAATAATGGCATCAGTACTCAATCCTCAGTACTGAAAAGCGTTATCATTCCAGACGAATGCCAGTACCCTGCCAGTCTTGGCTAGTACTGATGCAGTACTGCGCCTGTTGTAAATTTCTGATTGGGATGCCTCGGAAGTTTGGATCGTCTGTTCAAACAGAATCTCAACCAGAGGTGATCAAATATATTATTTCATCAACAATTATTGTCTCAAAATCAATGTCTTCAAATATAACCGATATAAAAATTCATGTGTTGAAGATATCTCTCATGATCAGTTTACGATGTATTATGTAAACATGAAAAGATATCTTTTGGAAAGATCTAAAACTTGTCTCTTGTTTTTTAGATATTCTTCAGGGCATCCCGTAGACCTTAGAGTTACCAAATCTCTGTACCCAAAATACTCAAAGATAACTAAATAAAATGGAATAAAACAATCAGTCACAGCTTCTATTCGTATGGAATAAGGTCTGGCTGGTTTCTCCACTTTCTCAATCAGAAAAATTCGATTTATGCCAATGTTGACAACAGGCTGAGCACAGTGCCAGTACTGGTTCCCAGGAGTTGGCTAGCATGCACGGGTTTCGTACTGAATACATAGAAATATGGTACTACGCTTGTACTGATAAACCACTACTGAGAGTTTTATGTTGGCCATGTACTGATCTAGTACGAGCACTGCGGTAATTGCAAATAACAGAAAAAAACCTAACACAGCAACTCCAATTTTTGAGATTCAAGAGTAAAAAGAGGTCATTGGAGTACTGAATATCCAAGGCGTCTCAGAAAACATTGCCAGCCTTGTATATAACTCAAATGCTGAGCATTTCCTGCTGTCTTATTATCACAGGAAAGATGTTTTAGATTTCACCTTAAAAATCCGCCTTTGGGAAGTTGGAAATATTTTCTAAGACACTCTTCAGATGTATACCAGTATCGCCTTTTGAACCGATTATAAATACCAGAGATCAAAATAAAGGGTTCTGTACTAGGATCAATGACAGTATCAATTGAAGGAAGTGGGTTTGTACTGACAGTCGTTACTGATTATTAGTACCGAGCCAGTACCAAATTTTCAGTACAGAAAAGCGTTATCATTCCAGACAAATGCCAATACTGCCTCATTACACACCGCTAGTACTCTGCGAGTGTTTTCGTATTTTGGGTAGAGAGATTTAGTAACTCTCGCTTACACGGAATGTTCTTAAAAGAGAAAAGTTTTGTTTCTGATATATGAAAGATTTTTGTTGTTGTAGGAAACATGAAACATTTCAAATTTGTTCTGAGATACCCTGGTGAAAATGGAAGCAGAAAGGAAAAGTTAATGAAGAATATACGACGGAGCCTCAACGAAAGGTGTAAGAAGAGTATGTGAAGCGGGAATTGAAACAAACAAAGCGTATACAATCGAAAGAAAAGAAATTAAACTCCTCTGCGGGAATCGAACCAGGGACTTCCACCGTAGTGTGAGAGGGTTTTATCAACTGAGCTATGGACCGCCGTTGGCATTGCCTGCTTAGAAACGTTATTTAAACTTAGAATAGATATAATTCGCACACGCTTGATGTAACCTACAGTTACGTCACATGAAGCGTGTTTAAAACGGGATCAAAGGCTTATGGAGCGTATATGGAACGTATGATTCCATCACTTCACAGCAAACGAGCATTACACGCTCCAGGAAGAGGGAATTAAAACATTTTCCGCTTCGTATGCGCTTCCGTCGCGTTTTGTGTATACGCTTCATTTTCGCCAGGGTATCTTCAATGTGTGTAGACAGCGGTCAGGGAAGTGGCCTGGCCATTCAGGGAAGACGGAATGGGCCGATTGCATATTTGATTTGAAAAGAATAACAAACGAGGAGATGACAAAATTCCAGGTCTGGCCACCCTGACTTCGAGACATGAATTGTTATGTGGAAAGAGATCATTCAAAGGATATTAACCAGATAAAGTCTGCAACGTCCAAAAATTCGTCCGTTCATCAAATATCTAGAAGACGTCTATGCAACATTTTCGGTTGAATGTTCGACGTGATTTGTATTGGGGAGAAATCAGAAGCATTTATCCCCCTTGATCGGCAAACTTTCGATCCCCATTCCATTTCCCTGAATGATTCAAACTTTAGCAATATTGAGATACGAAATTTATGTCACGTGATCTCAATAAACAAATCAGAAGTTCTGAATATGAGAAACATTACGTGTCTTCCGCTTCTTCTCACTATTTTGCTTGCTAAACCAGAAACAGAAAGGTTTGTGAAATGGATTTTCACATAAAAATACGAGAGATTACGAATGAATAACTGAATTTTACTATACCCTTTATGGAATTGACCGTTCAGTGTTGAAAATTTCAACCCTACCTACTATTTTTCCTACAATATTCGTAATCTTCGTTTTACAAATCTTCCTGTTTCTAGTTCACTAAGAAAAATAACAAAAATTCTTATTTTTTCGAGCGGCATTTTTCTCCGTGCAGGTGTAAATGTTCACTCAACCTTTCATTACTTCAGATGAGATTCTGATACATCGTATCGTGATATCAATCTCATTATTGTATCCCTCTGGTAGTCATATCGCGTTTCTAATAACTCTATCGTTCCTATATCATCATACTGTACTATATCGGAGCTATATAATATCTGCAACAATAATTCACTCCCATCATGGTCGATCCTTGTTAGAAGAATTCCATGCCTTGAATGAATTTAAAAAACTATATGAGAAAAATTCAGAGAATAATCAAGGAATGGTATTTTTAACAGTTCCTGAATCAGGTATCTTCATTTCTTGACTGGAATCAGACTCATGAGTTTGTTTTTTTATCCATCAATTCAAATATCGTGCATCGATGATCGATTGAAATTCGTTCTTGGCATTGAATTATGTTCTTTGATAGGAATCATCACGAGAAATTACCTATTGGTATCTGAAAATTTTATGCTCTGTGATATAATGATATCATCAAGGTATCATCCAACTCGTTTCGGTGGTACACATGTACATGAATGCCGATGTCCAATCGAGATGACGTCATCGTTCGTAGATGAGCCGAACACGAACAAATGAGCGGTTATATGGTAGAATTTGCCAGTAACTTCAACGATTGCAATTAACGGCTGATTCAATTAACTCATCCCAGTCAGGCGTTGTACACGAAACACCGATTATATTTTGTGGTTTCGAATCATATCAATGTAACCGTACATGGAACGTATGGATATGAACTAGAACACCCATTGAGCTTACCGATTACTGTATCGATTGGATATGAATACATTAACCAAATCATGCGTAGTGAGTTTCAGGAATCGCATTGTGTCCAATTTATGTTTTTTCAATTATACCACTCTCGCAAATTATTCTTCTGTTTCTCGAATAAAAAATTACTCGATCATTCGACGGATTATCAAGCGTGTTAATTGGAATTGAAAACTCATAGTTTTTCATATTTTCCACTATCAAATAAATAGATGTGTGCGAGTACTCAAAATGTTTGATTATTCTCCAGTTTTGTACTACTCGAAATTTTCGAGCGACTCGAAAATCTTCCAGTAATTTGTCGATTTTCTTAGAATTATCATGAATCATCATTTGCAAAAGTTAGAATATTCTTAGAAAACATAAGGGACTCGACTCGAAAAAATCACTACCAATAAATATCGTTGGCTCCAACATTCCAAACATCTGTTATATTCTCTACACGGAGAAGAAAATTTGCTGACGCGGCGAATTTCATTGCCAACCCAGGACAAATTCGCTATCACAGCTAATTGCATTGCTTGGAGATCAACGTGATTAACTGAAACAGTAACATTCTCAGTATTATATGGGACATTCCATGCCAAATCAGCAGCAATTTACCTTCACATCTTCGATTTGTTTCTAATTCTGAGGGTCGATAGAGGCACCCAAATGATGAAGTTTCACCGAATTTTAGCCCCTTCGGGGCATTTTTGCAGATTTGACAGGATAAACAAAAAAACGATTTTTTTGTTTCATTTTGGAATCTTTCAAGAATGGAATGATGAAAAGTTCTTAAAAAATTCATACATATGTATTGTTAGCCACTCTTTTCAGATAAATTTTTTTGAAAAAGAACAACTAAAAATTTGATAACAAGAATATATTTTTTTATAAACAAATCGATGTTTTGAATCAAACGCCTTCTTTAAAAAATTTGAAAAAATTCATAGTGATAGCCTCAAGTTTCACGGAAATTTTGGTTTATTGAAATCTGGAGAGACTCAAAAGTTGTGGAAGTTATGAATATTTTTGTGGAGTGATGTGCGTGAAATCGCTCCCCGGTTGATACCGTGGATAGCGCCTTCCAGTTTCAACGCAAAAAACCATCGAGGAAACTTCTGATTCCGGAAAACTTCAGACAACAAAGTTTTCTCACCATGTTTGAAGAAGGTTTCCTGAAATTCCCAGAGTTTTTACTTCAATTTTGAATGAGGTACGGACGATTTTCTATCAACTGGATTAAAATCGTCGATACGCCGCGCTGATAGAAAATCGTCCGTACCTCATTCAAAATTGGAGTAAAAGATCTGGGAATTTCAGGAAACCTTCTTCAAACATGGTGAGAAAACTTTGTTGTCTGAAGCTTTCCGGAATCAGCATATCCGGAAGTTCCCTCGATGATTTATTGCGTTGAATCTGGAAGGCGCTATCCACGGTATCGACCGGGGAGCGATTTCACGCGCATCACTTTACAAAAATATTCATAACTTGCACAATTTTTGAGTCTCTCCAGATTTCAAAGAACCAAAATTTCCGTGAAACTTGAGGCTGTCCCTATGAATTTTTTCAAATTTTTTGAAGAAGGCGTTGTTTCAAAAAGACGATTTGTTTATAAAAAAAATGTTGCCGTTATTAAGTTTTTGGTCGTTCCTTCACGGAGAAAAACGTATGGGAAAGGTGTAGCAGGGTTTACCATAATAATGGCAGTTTATATTTATTAATGGCATATGAATATGTATGAACTTTTGATCATTCCATTCTTGAAATATTCTACACTGAGAAAACAGATATCTTGACAAATACCATAATTTATGGATTTTCAGCGCTGGTCTGACCCGACCCGAGTAAAAATGTTAATTTCGGTTCGCCAAACGGGACTAGTACAGACGTGTTGCATTTTTGTACGGTACTGTTGCAGATTCAGTGCGGGCACATCACATCCGCAACAGTACCGCAGAAAAATGCAACACGCCCGCACCAGTCCTGTTTAAAGAAACCCGAAATGAAAATTTTTACTCGGGGAGTCGGAATATTCACTTGCATGAATCTCTAAAAGTACCATAATTCCTTGGACTTTTTGAAATAAGTATGGTACCTTCCGTATAAAAGTCCAAGACATTATGGTATTTTTAGAGGTTTTTTCAGGTGAATATTTAGACTCGGTCAGACCAGCGCAGAAAATCCATAAATTATGGTACTTTTTAAGATACCTTTTTCTCCGTGTAAAATGAAACAAAAAAAACATTTTTTTTTGTTTATCCTGTGAAATCTGCAAAAATGCTCCGAAGAGACTAAAATTTGGTGAAACTTCATCATTTGGGTTCCTCTATCGAGCCTCAAAATTTGAGACAAATCGAAGATGTGGAGGGAAATTGCTGTTGATTTGGCACGGAATCCCCCATATACAGAATAACACACGGAAAAAAGGGTAGTTGGAACAACTAATTGAATGGGTGCATATGCGCTCACAAGTTGAATAATTTTTCCAACTAATCAGGTAGTTTCCTAATAAAAATACGTCTCTGCATTTCTCCACATTTTTCTGACTGTCCAAAATCTGAGAAAAATGAAGAGAAGTTAACAGATTTCTGTCGGATTTCGGATGTTTCCAGAGAAATGTAGAGAAATGCAGTAATCATTTTCATCAAAGTTGTTTCAATTAACCAGTCAATTGTTTCAATTACTCCATTTTTCTGTACGGATAAATTTTGCTGAAGTAGTTGACAGGGCATATTCTAAGGAAATTTATAAACCAACCGAAACGGTGGACCCTCGATTTTTAAAGAAAAGAAGAAAACATTGGTGTGACAAGTATTTCTTGAATTATTCGATACTCCCTTAATTTTACTTTTGGCATGAAGTCTTATTTCTTCAGAATGAATATCACTACTGAACTCAATATACGCCTTGATACGAGGCGAAAGGCTCATTCAGTAACAGGGCAATATTGGATACTCGAAAAAAAAGGAGAGAAAGGGAAAACATTTTATCAAAAATTGGGTAATTTTTCAAGCACTAACCGTTTTTACGTTTTAGAACTGATCGTTTTCTTTTAGAACTAACTTTTTGGTCAAACTGACCCTTATGATATGCTCCGGTAGTCAATATTCTTAGTTTCCGCAGCTGAAGAATTGGTATCTAGCAAAATCAGATTTCACTCTCACAGCGAAGTTTATCTTCTCCTTGTCAAAGCCATTCAAGAATTCTCTAATGCGATTTTGAAAATATATACAGAAAAAGATATTAGTTGAAAGAACTCATCAACTTTTCAACTTGTAAGGGCATATGGACCCATTATTTTTACGTTCGGATAAGACTTCTTTTTCATCAATTCCCCAGTGTGTCTGAACTCTGGCCCACCCTGACCCCACTATGGCCCAGTCTTGGCCGCATATTGGCAGAATGGGGCCCGTGCTGGGCCAGTGTGGGACCCATGGTACACACATGCTAGGGTGGACTGATCTTTTCAAAACATTATTTGAAATTGATTCAATCAATCAACAAAATTGTTATCGTGACGAGAAAACACGGTTCCATGTGCGTTTACAAGTTGAATACACGTAGATAAAATTTTAACTTGAGTTACCTAAAAAATTACTACACTTTATAGTATTTTTTCATTGAAATTACTATGTTTTCCAGTAAAGAGTGACAGAATTCTGTTATTCATTGATAGACAGTATAGTAATTTCAATAACAATATAATACACAACCCCAAAATGTGATTTTGTCCCTACTTGACTGTAAATTATAGTGTTTTCCAGGTAACTTTTTCCTGCGTGTAGTGAACAAATCTTTTTTTGCGTGTATTTTTTTATATCTTTTGGAGAATATCTTGAATCTTCTGAACGTGGGGAGAAAAAATATTCACTCCGAGTTCACGTGCAAGTGTTATCTGGAAAGGTACCTAAGTTCTGAGTGGAATACATTGATCTCTCGTAAACACAGGCTGATATCAATTCATACACTGTGAAAAATGATTGTGGAATTTTCCCCCCAAAAAATGGGAGCACCAAAGTTTCTCTATAGATGGGGAATTTCCCACCCGGATTCGACACCCGAAACACACAATAATTCCTCAAAGTGGTGGAAAAATCCCTCATTTTTGATAGAAAAACAATTCCCCCACGATGAAAGGACAAAATCTACCAACAGTGTGAAGAGAAACTCCCCACATTTTTTACAGTGATAGAAATTTTACAAGCTCTGTCTGCTCAATTTGAAGCGCTTCAAAGGCATCATCACTCTATCGCTCCAATCGATCTATTGGTAGATAAGTATAAATCTTAGGATGCTGCTGATTGATTGCTCTCAATAGCTAATCTGAGTTCCTCGTGGTATATTCACGTTAGAAGGATGTTGAAGCAATTTGATCGACCATTTCATACGATATTATATAACGAGGGAGTTGTTGGAACAGTATTATACAGGGAGTTGAGTTACGTTGAATATGCTTTTCAAATCATGTTCAATAGAAATTCAATCAATGCAAAAAATATGACTCGTAATGGATAAATCTATCGTTCTCTCAGGCAGAAGGAGTACATGAAAGACGGGAACGTGAGCAATCAAGTCTCTATATGACAATACATTCTTCGAGGAACTGTTCCTTTGGAAAATTTGAAAGTGGTTTAGGTTGTGGCACAGAGAAGTGAATAGAACTCTCTAATAAAAATTATACTGAAAATATTCACGTATCTGTAATGAGGAGAACCGTGATTGTTATTCGTTGTTTTCATTTCCAAAATACACTGGCAGAAAAACGACGTATTTAAACATTCGCGGTCGCGATCACTTGAAATCTGGTTCTATTTACCAGGAAATGTGATTGTGATGCCCAGAAAAAGTGGTTGAAGCAAAAATTAACTACATTTTTCAGGTTAGAAAAACCAAATTCTTTTCTTGGCGTGACAACTAAAATATGTAGTTAATTTTGGCTTCAACCACTTTTTCTGGACATCACAATCACATTTCTTGGTGAATCGAACCGGATTTCAAGTTATTGCGACCACGAATCTTTCAATCAGGTCGCATTTCTGTCAGTGTAGTGGACGAATGAATGATATACGCTGAGATAGTCAAAGGATAATCCACAAACATCGCGATTGGATATTTTACAACGAATGAATTATACAATTTCTCCACACACGAAGAAAATTCTACATTAGTGATTACTGTAGCTTGTGTTATGCAAAAAAATCATTTGAATGCTACTGGTTACTGTGGTAACACGAATCAGTCGTGTCTCCGCACCACTTTAGTATCGTTTTTCTGAACTATTCTCTACTGTGGAGACACGACTGATCCGTGTTACCACACTACCCACTAGTGTTGAAATGATTTTTTTGCATAACACGAGCCAGTCGTGTGGGTTACAGTAACCACTAGTGTAGGATTTTCTCCGTGCAGCCAAAAAATGAATATTCTATTTGTTTTCGAAGGATCATACGGTATACTTGTTAATAAATCACAATTTCTTAATATTTAAATGTTCATAGGGTGCAGAGGGAATTCGATTACACATCCATTGCATGACGAACGAAGTCAAACTGAAAATACGAATGATAGACACAAGCTTTGTTGAAGAATATATTTCATCATCGCTCCCCTTTTATTACAGGTGATGTAGAGAATTCTACTCAACGTGATGTGAATTTACGAAGTTTAACTCGAGGATAGTGCTTTAATTTTAGAACACACCTGTGGAAATGATTGTTGAAGCCATCCATAATAATGCCCTAATGTATATTGGTGTATACATCTACACAAGGGATGTAACTCAAGAATAAGAACCTGAGATGAGAGATTAAATTCATCGTCATGTTCTTGCAGTTGATCCTTCGATGAATAATAAGGATTTTGTGCATTAAAGTCAGATAGAAGAGAGTGATACGTAATCAACGAGGAATGAATAATACATCAACTGACAAATTTTCCCCTGAACGACAAGTCTGAATCCATATATCTGGATCAACAAAATAATTTAGAGCTTCGCACGAGACTCTCGTCTTAGATTGAAAAATGATCTATATTTACTGTTCTCAAAATTTAAAACATAAAAATTTTGAACGGAAACAAGCTTCTACCTAAGGTGTAACAAAATCACATGGAAGTCCGAATTCATCGAAGAGGATAAGTAAGATAGCCTCTCAGTCTCGGAACTAGTCTCGGTATCGGTCTCGGTGCAAGTCTCGTTGCATATTTCGATATACATCTCTGCTGATTTTGTTCGAATGATCAAGGTTCCACCCCATTCCGTTGATTCCATTTATACTCTCAAATTATCTTGATCATCTTGATATGACAAGAGAACAGAATAATTTATTGGTAACTATTTTATCTTTCTTCGACGCGAGTCTCGTGCGAAGCCCTAAAAATAACAGAATGCAAGGTAACAGTTATTTCATACCGAACGTTATATATTTGAGCAAAAAATTGACAAATAATGTTTATTGAGAGTACAAATTAGTTCGGTCCGGTTTGAAAAGATGACTCTCGCTCTCATGAATGTTTCATAGTCACAACCGATTCCAATTGTTTCAGAGAGTTTAAACACCTGTGAATAATATTCAGTTGATATCACTCCGAGTTCCTTCTAGAATCCCGATTTTTACTCAGTGAAGTATGTCAAATTTCGTTTTAACTGAGCAGCATTTGCGGGAGGTGCTAGTTTTCTGTTTTAGTTGGAAAAAAGTGCAGCTGAAGCCCATCGAATGCTTGTGGAAGTTTATGGTGACAATGCTCCAACTGATAAATCATGTAGGGAATGGTTTCGACGTTTGAAGAATGGCGATTTCAGTGCCGAAGACAAGCCTCGCTCAGGGCAACCACAAAAATTCGAAAACGAGGAATTGGAGGCTTTACTCGACGAAGATCCGAGTCAAACGCAACAGGAGCTTGCGGAATCATTAGGAGTTACGCAACAAGCAGTTTCCGTACGATTACAATCCATGGGCATGATTCAAAGGCAAGGCAATTGGGTGCCTTATGACTTAAAGCCTAGAGACATTGAACGGCGATTTTTCACTTGCGAACAGCTGATTCAAAGACAACGAAGAAAGGGGTTCTTACATCGGATTGTGACAGGAGATGAGAAAAGAAAATACTTTGCTATGCCCGGTCAATCGTTGCCATCGACTTCAACATCGACACCAAAGAGGAATATTCATGATTTAAAGATCATGCTGTGTATCTGGTGGGACCAAAAGGGTGTTATATACTATGAGTTGCTAAAACCTGGTGATTCTATTACGGGTGATCGGTATAGGCTACAATTGATTCGTTTGAGTCGTGCGTTACGAGAAAAATGTCCGGAATACAAGGAAAGACATGACAAAGTTATTCTTTTACACGATAACGCTCGGCCTCATGTCGCAAAAGTAGTGAAAAATTATCTGGAAACATTGAAGTGGGATATTCTACCGTACCCGCCGTACTCGCCGGACATTGCTCCTTCCGGTTACTGGTTATTCCGACAGATGCAGCACGATTTGGCAGGCCACCGGTTCACTTCGTTCGAAGAAATCGAAAATTGGCTCCTAACTTGGATCGCCTCGAAAGACGAGACGTTTTTCCGTAACGGGATTCAAAAATTACCCGAAAGATGGGAAAAAGTGATAGCCAGCGATGGACAATACTTTGATTAATTTGATAATTCATGTTCTTCTGAAATAAACGCATATTTAACTGTAAAAAAACGGACCGAATTAATTCGTACTCCCAATATAATGAAACATAATTTGGACCCAACAACGCTGAAATTCGATTTAAAATATGATCGCATCTACAGACTTCAGTGAGACAATAAACTCTCTGATATGTTCTTCCGCTATGGATAATTCACGTGACAAAATTATCAAAGAAGTGTCATCCATCAGATACGTTGTAAAGAAATATGCATAATTCAATCTGGAATGTATTCATTCCCCATGATATATTAAAAATCATGACATTGCTGAGCCTGGTTAGAAATCCGATGATCATGATAAAATCCAATTTAAAAAAGAATGAATGAAGTTCACAGGTTTGTAATCTAGATGGGTGTGCATGCGAGAGTCCAAAGCGAGAGAGTTTGAAGCAGTGTATTGTAACCTAGACTCGAATATTTGCTGTTTCGTCTCTCTGTATTACTTCCCTTGATTCTCTTTTCGTTGCTGATTCGATACACTGGAATGCAAGCGCATGAACAAACACACACACAAGGATGAAATATTCATTCGCAAGTTCAGGTACACTAACATAGTCCTTCTATTTTCTCCGTTGAAATACACATAAATATGTGTATTTTCACGAACTACACGATAGCTGGAAAGTAATGAAATACATGATTCGTTTTTGTGATATTCTGTCGTTTCGGCAATCCCCAAACAGTGTAAGCACACCTCACACGTTAGTATACAGTCGAACAGATGTTCGTAAATGATCCACGGTATGAGCATCGAAATGAATACTGAATTCAGCTGAGAAAAAGTGATCTCGAAAGGAAGATTCATACAATTTAGCATACGAACTGATTTGGCGTAGTCTTCCTTGAAATTCATGCAACTCCGGTTTGTTATTCCACTGTGGGAAACGTGGTGTCAGAATCAACATCACGTGGATTCTGCACAAATCCACGTCGAAATTCGTTTTTAGAATACCTCCGGATGGTGTGAAAATGAAACCATGCGACATACATTGTCGGGATTGTGAACTTTTCATATATTCGTGTATATGCAGTGCCAAGATACTGTGGAAAATTGATATCAGGAATGATACATTATTTTCATGTTTTTCATGATACTAGAAAGAACTTTGCAATTGGAACTAATTGATCCCTGGTCGATGCTTTTATGAGTGAGAAACACACGAAAAACATTCAAAGAACTAGTTCCGCACACGTATGGGCTAGGGGTGGACACAAGACAAGACAAGACGAGATCATACAACTTCTTGTCTTGGTCTCGAAAATATGCAAATTTCGAGTCTCGTCTCGATCTTGCTAACCCCAGTCTTGGTCTTGTCTTGGTCTCGACGGCGATAATAATAAGAAAATTTGCTTGATATACACGCTTTGATCATTTTAATATATTTGAGCATTATTCTACTATTTCTGAGTGCTTGTTGAATGAAAAACAATCATATTCGCACATCAAGATCATATTAATTTGAGAATATTTTATAGAATATATTTTATAGAATAAAATAATCTCCTATTTCAGCATATATGCTAATGCATAACCCTGTTATAGGTGAAATATTGTACAGGATTTTTCATGAACTGCTACACTCTCACACATAAAAATGAGTATTGAAAAAAAAAGTCAAACCTATGCTATGGTGGAAAACTTATATAAAGCATGTGTAAAATATACACTGAGAAAAGAAATAAACGACCACACTCCTCAATCGGAATCGACCCTTGAATCTCTATGTTACTATTCCTATCCCTTACTTCTGATCTACACATACTTTATGTGAAATAATTACTTTTTGATAGTTATTCATAGTTTCAGCACGTTTCAATATTTCACTAATTTCAGTTTGGTTAAATGTTTTTGTTGATGTTCGAGTCTATTTGTTTTTGAATACTTGAAAATATAAAAAATACACACATTGGTAATATCTCATCGTGTGCTAAATTTCATCAAATAAAAAATGAAGAATTTTTTAGGATGAGGAGGAATAAGGGAGACCCTCCGTTGAGGCGACGGGAAGGAGACGAAGAAATTCCGTTCCTAGTATTTTTAACAGACTTCGTATCAGCGGGTTCACATATTTAAATATAATTTTCTCCATCGCTCTCCTCCGCCGCGATTGAGACTTTCCCTTATTTCTTCCTTAATTCTACGGCTCCTATTTCTCCACCAATACTCCACCGCTATTCTTCCGAAGTTCTAGGTAGAGAATCGGTAGTTGTGTTATACGAGTATGTTAGTCTTATGGAAATATCATTCAACTCAGGACTCCATCTCACAAGATACAATGATTAAAATTTTTGTCTGAAGCAGTGAATTTTATCTAACCAAAATGCTTCTATCTTTCAATCTTATTCCTCTAATTCAAAACTATTATTGCGCAATATTTTCATCCGAGTTCAACTCTCAGTAGTTTTTATGGGTATAAAGAATTTTTGTTTTCCATCAAGCTTGACACACTTCCTGAATCTAAATGAATCTTCAGACATTTTGTAAATGACAGTCGTTGAAAAACTAAAAGTTATTGAGATCATTCATGTCAAATTTTTTGAATCAACCAACCACTGAAGTGACTAAATGGTCAAATATTACTGTATTATTAATATAAACTGAACCTCAGCATTTTGACCAAGATTTTCTCTCGAGACTACAAGACTCTTGGTCGAGACTAGATCCCAGTCTTGGTCTTGGGTCCACCCCTAGTATGGGCCTTGTTTTCTTCAAAATTCGATTTCTTTCATCATTTACTTCTTCAAGTAAAAATCCATAAAAAAATGACACACTACATTGAAATTGGGAGAAAATTATTCATGTATTCAGGAAACCCTTCTATCTGATATTTCTACAGAACAGTATCCAATTCGTGCAGTCAACAGCAGGTTTGAAACATTCATTGACCCGACTAGAAATTTACCCCATGAACCAGATCAGGTCAACTTTGATCCAGCTCAGGTCCTGGTAAGGCAACCTCGTCAGGACCTGACAAGTCATGTCACGCTTCACGAATATCAGGACCTCATGAGACAATTATTGTGACCACTGAACATTTTGTTCTTGCGATATCTTGGTTTTAGATGTCTTGTAAAACATTTTTAGATATCTCTCAGACCAGTTTGGAACAAGAATTGATCTGAAACTTATTTCAAAGTGTTACATAGGACATTTGAAGCCTGTATAAAATATATCGCCAGATATAAAATGTTTATTGAGTAAACAGAAAGATTTCATTACTTTTAATAAAAACTTCCCTGCATCAAGAAAATCCCTAGTCTTATTTGAAAAATGCTTCTGGTGATCTCAAGACTATTTTTCTTAATCCAAGATTCAATATCTTAACGCCAAGATTATCAAATTTCACTTGAGGCGGGAGAATTTTTTTCTTATCAGAAGAAAAATTAGGATTGTCCCTATGTTGAGAAAAAAATTTTCTTGTATTAATGAAATTTTTGTTACAATAAGAAATCCTTTCTGTGGGTGTACGTTTTGATTGGCACAGCCAAACAATTTTCTCAGTGCATTCTTCATGAAAAAGAATCGACTTTCTCAAGGATCGGCATTTTCGACAAGAAGAATTCAGGCCGACTATTTTGAATGTTTCACTTGAAATTTGATTTCTTTTCAGGTATCTGTAGAATGTGAGTGCTTTCATTTGAGAGCAATTGTTTACGATTCATTATCAAACAATAATGAAAAACTGCCATTCTACGCCTCCATCATTGTTGAGGAGTTATATCCCCCTTATTCTCTAAAAACAAAAGCTTCTTTCAATCATTTTTTTGGAGCATTCCGTTATGATAATTATGAACAATCAATACACCAATCGATTGAGCAACTCTTCAGCAGCAGAACTCGAAGAGTTTCCATCCGATCGATTTGAAAATTGAACTGTAACTTCATCGTGTGATTATCTAGTGGAGTACACACGATCATAATTGTAGGAATTTTGTTCGCAAACTGGCGAGACCTTGAACAAAACATTCAAATTTTCGAAAAAAAATTGACTCCAATTGTTCATAAAAAAAAAAATCCTGTTGACCAATTGTGAAAATCGAACACGATGAAGTTACAGTACAGTTTTCAAGCCGATCGGATGAAAACTCTTTGAGTTCTACAGTTTGCCGATTTCAAACCATGGTTTCCAGCAAAACTCTCCTACAGCCACCATTTTGCAAAAAATTCTCAACAAAAAAAGTTCTTCTCAATCCTGAGGAGTTGCTTAATCGATTGGTGTATTGGTTGTTCATGATTATCATCAAGGAATGCTAAAAAAAAATTATTGAAAAAACCTTTTTTCCTTTAGAGAATCAGGGGGATATAATCCCTTAACACCAAATCGAGCCTCTGAGACGCAAAATGGAACAGCCTTACAATGATACGTTATTCATCTCCCTCATTTGAATCTCGCTATAAGTGAACTCTCTGTTCTTTGAACACAGGATCATTAGAATGACATTTGAATATTCTCCGGAACTGCTTCGAATTCATGGCTGGCATATTGATTCGAGTTCTTGGATATGAAACTCTTGGGACATTCAGGTATCAGCTGAACCAATCGAGATTGTGGTGGTACTGACGAAACCCCTCAAATCATTTTTCATGTACTGAAATTCTAGTGAACGTGCTGGGATATTCTTGCAAATATACTGGGCAATGACTTTTACCTAGTAGAAATTTCATCAGGCATTCCCTATTTTTGATAAGGCCCTGATCAGGTTAGAATCCGGAAACCGCGAATAAGGAAAATCTTATGAGGCCCTCACAAGGGACTCATCTGATTCCCCTAACAGGATTCAAATAGGGTTGTAACGCAGGGGTACAATAGGGTTCGGATGTGGTTTCCATAAAATCAAGGGGAATAGGGAAAACCGTAACGAAACTTGATGAGGACCTGACAGGAAATCAGGCACGCCTCGTCAGGCCCTGGTATTTTCCCATCCAAAATTTCTACTAGGGTTAGCAAAATTCCCAATAAAGAACTCAAGAACAAGACTTATTCTCCCGTACGTACCCAATTCTTCCCATTCGAGTGAATCCAGTCCATAAGATCGTCTCTGAACGGTGATGAAAATAGCTGATAATACTAACAAAATATACATCTCGAACACCCAGAGTTCTCTCTAACAACTGAACCTGTAATAATCTCTTTTCCTGATTTTTCTCCATGAAATTTGAGTCTCGTACTCTTCTATCATCCACAATCATTCATTATATTTTCTACATTCACAACGAGAAAAATTGATTCCAATGTTCAATAAATGTTACATCATATCTCACGTTCTGAACTATACACTGTAAAAAAATTTCACCGGAAAATTCCAGTACATGTACTGGAAGTCATTAACCTGTACATGTACCGGAAAATTTCAGCACATTTGTACTGCAAAAATTCAGTGCAAACGTTATGGAATTTCCGCATCAAAACTGGAAATTTTCTGAGCCTCGGTACTGGAATTTTTCAGTACACGAGCTGGACTTTTCCAGGACATGTACTGGAAAATTAATGCTGAAAATATCCATGAAAATTGAAAAAAAATTGCTCACGCAAAGTGATTTTGCAGGGTCCTTGTGTTCCAAGATGATTGAGAAACTTTTGATCGTTCATTTGGATGGACAGAAACTCATGTCTACCTAACAGGATTTGAACCCACACTTTTCTACCTGCCTACCAACTGAAACCTAAGACCTAACCGATGAGCTATAGCGCGACATGTTGGAAGGCCAGCTTGGGTTACTACATATGCTTCATATCTAGAACACAAGAGGATAAGTCTTGGAAAAACCTCATATATCAATTTCATTGGCTACAATTACAATTATTATTCAAAATCTCAATCAGGAAATTTTTAATATAAAGACTTGAAATTTTTCCTGCCAGAAATGACGAAGTCCAATAGAAGTGGAAAATTTCAGTGCAACAGTGATTAAATTCCGTTGCATAGCAACTGGAAAATTCCATCACACGACCTGAAAATTGCAGTTCAAAACCTGTATAATTCAATTGCATAGTAACTGGAAAATTCCATCACAAAACCTGAGAATTGCAGTTAAAAACCTGTATAATTCCAGTATACCAACGATTAGGTTTTTTTTTCTAAATTCCAAATTTTTTCTCAAGTCCTTTTTGAGGGAATATTTTTTTTTGGTGCACAAGAACTATAAAATTGTAGTACGAGCCGGTAAAATTTTCGCGAAATCATAGCAAAATTTCAGTACATCATCTCAAACTTGAAAATTCCAGTACAATGACTGAATTTTCAGTTATGCTTGGTAAATTTTCAGTAACGTAACAACAAAATCTCTGTACATGTACTGGAATATCCATATTCCAGTACTAGCACTGGAAATTTCCAGTCCAGTTGCACAGTAAATTTCCAGTTTTTTTTTACAGTGTATCTCCAGTATATGGATGAATTTATTCGAACTAAATTCACCGTGCTGAGCTAAATATTGCTATGCCATCAACTATTTTTCTTCATGAATTCTCACTGCACATGCAAGGAACTGATGATAATAAGAAAGACTGATGCAGTGCCGTAGCGACAAATTCTTATCCCTTCTTCAATCGATATGTAACAAAGGACAGCCAAGGGGCAGCTGTCTCTCACGTCGATTGAAGAAGGAAGAAGAATTTGTCGCTACGGGACTGCATGCACCATTCATTGAACACCCTTATTTGAACATAAAATATCCATAAAATCCTTCAATAAATTCTTTTTGTTTTTATGATTATCACGAAACATGTGGAAAAAGTGACCAGGAAATAAATTCTTCTGTTCTTTTGATCCTCGACATGGTTTTATTTCCAGAGAAATTGCTTGTAAATCCAACCCTTGAGTCTGGAATAGTGGATACGTTTGCATTATCTAAAAATCATTCGAAGCAGAAGCTAGAATAATTTTCACCAAAATTTCCGTATCTTCCCTCTCATATTTATTTAATTCTTCTCAATTAGATTATTTTCATACACTTTCAATCCCATTGACCGACTGATAATACTCCAGTTGCTTCTTTCCTCTCTTGTTTTCTTCCTATCTGTAACAAAACACAATATTCACTCTATTTTATCTTTGTTGATGCAAAAGTCCTTGAGCTCGGACTGCGTGTGTCTTTGTGGTTTTAATGTTCAATATTCGATTTGATTGCTTTCAGAATTATCTCCGCTTTTGGTTATGTTTGGAATTGAAATCAAAAGACCAAGTATCTCTCTCGCAAACCTGTGACATTTCTTCTACATTTTTTTTCCACGCATCAAAAAATGTTATTAAATTGCGTATCTTTGAAACATTGCAGCAATATTCACGGCATTTACTTTTCCCCTGATTGTTTAAGAGAATCGAAAACCGACTCCTCCATCTTTGCCCAATAGCAATACAAATGCTTTGTACATAGTGCATTCACAAATGTAATATTAAATCTGCATAATGAACTTGTGTAGAACATTCTTATTCTGTGGAAATTGCTTGGAATATTTCTTATTTCTCCGGTGGAAAGGATTGAATTATTCTGAGCGAAGGAATTCGAAAGTGATGATTCAAATGCAAAGAGGATTGGAAATCATATTAAGACAAAGATCCGTGAAGAAGAGATAATCACAAAGAGCTGAAAAATGAAGAATGTTAGGAAGTTGAATCCAACCTAGGAACAACCTTAACCAACCCACAATCGAGTTAACATATTATTAGTACTCAGTACCAAAATCAATTGAGAAACTTTCATTTCACTCAAGCTAACAATTCTGTAGAACTTTAGAGTAGCATTTCTCTTGCTTCTTTCTTTCTCCGGAGGATACTTTTTTCATACAAAGTAATTTGTAATGGGATTTGATCAACTCAAGGTTTGTTATGAAATTTCCATTCATTCATTGTGAAATCTTTTTTATTCCGCATCTCTGCAAATATAATTACTCCATAATAGACAATGAAGAATTTTCCCTCTTTTTGAGTAATTGGATGACGATTCTGTCTTTTTCTCTGTTTCGTAATGCAACAAACGAACATAATTGTCAGACAAGCTCTTGTCGAAGAAGGAGGATCATAACAAAAGTTCATGCATCAAAACTTCGAACAAATGGTTTCTTTCTTAAGCACCAATCTTCCACTTGGATGGTATGTAGTATGTACCATGAAATACTTTGAAGGTCTGGAAACACTAAACTGGGCCAAAACAGTTTCAAAAATCGTGGAATGAATGAATGATTGAAATCTCAAAAATAAATCAATGTGGGAGATTTTAATGTATTATGGGCATACCAGCGTTTCGAAATTTACTAAGTTTTTTCTACAAGACTCGGTGACAATGATGAAGACTGCTCAAGAGACGTCGATGAATATTTAATTATGCTAAAATACTTATAGCAATTTTCTGATTGAGTCTGGCGGGCAACCTTCGCAGGGAGGTTGATGTTGACAAGGAGATTGAGAATAATATCAATTCATAAACCATGGATTTACCGGAGGTATAAATTCCAAGAAAATTCTACTTACCTTCCATGAGAAATCCTCATTTGTGTAGAGACGTTTATACAAGATGTATTTTATTCAATACATGTTTCGTTCATTTTGAAGGGGTGAATATGAGTGGAGCAGCTTTCAATTATTTCAAGCATGTTTATTTTCGCATTACGATGAAGGCGAAGTATTAACTTGATGAAAATGTGTTTCTCAATTCCGATGTGATCTTATCAGATGGAAATCATCTTCATATTTTGCCCTCCTCCGATTCATTGATTTTTCATTGCCAGTTATTACGTCTGTGGATGGAAATCAGTTTGCCATTTTAGATTGTGAATGATATGGATTTCAATAAACATGTAACTGGTGACATATCCATGAGTAATTAGGTGTAATGAGAGAATCCCCGATGGGAAGAGGATTTTTCGAATTGATTTGGATAGAACTAAAATTCGTTCCGATAGGACTCAATCCGGGATTGGGTCAGACGATTGAAATTCAATCCAATTCTCATCCAATTCTATCTAAAATTTCCACCAGGGATGAAAAAATATGAATTGTAGGAACAAGAAAACAAACCAGGAGAAAGAGCAAAGAAAGAAGGGTGTGACAAGGAGACAGAAGAAAATTGAGGTAATAGGAAAAGACTTGAAGTGTACAAAATTGTTTACGATGGAGAGTGTACGAACACGGAAAAAAATTCGCGGTAATTGTTGGAACAGGGATAATTGAGGCCTCGGATTCAATAATCGGTCGAGCGCTCGAACCGCGTCACAGTTGTTGGTCCAAGCGGTCATGTGGGACGTCGAAAAAAAGACGGAATTTTGAAAAACTAAAAATACTGGGTGATAGGGCTTGAAGAATCAATCTAAGTGTCCGTTTATACTTTTCTTCTATGATCGATAGTTTTTGAGAAAAAAAATAAAACCTACCTATTTTTTCATACTGAAAATCAATATTTTTCAATCTTAAACTCGTTGTAACTCGGGCAGTTTTCAACGTATCAAAATAAATCTTACAGATTCTGATTCGCAAGGCTTCCCCAAAGACGACATCCCGAGAAAATTTGCAAAAATTCATAAAAAATGGATAAATTTTCAATTCGAAGTAAAAACCACGTTTTTAACACAAAGACGACATCATGAGAAAAGTTTGAAGAAAATTTATAAAAAATTGATAAATTTTTGCAAACTTTGCTCATGATGTCGTCTTTGGGGAAGCCTTACGAATCAGAATCTGTGAGATTTATCTTGATACGTTGAAAACTGCCCGAGTTACAACGGGTTTAAGAGTGAAAAACATTGATTTTATTTTTAGTATGAAAAAATAGGTAGGTTTTATTTTTTTTCTCAAAAACTATCGTTCATAGAAGAAAAGTATAAACGGATACTTGGATTGATTTTTCAAGCCCTATCATCCAGTATTTTTAGTTTTTCAAAATTCCGTCTTTTTTTCGACGCCCCACATGACCGCTTGGACCAACAACTGTGACGCGGTTCGAGCGCTCGACCGATTATTGAATCCGAGGCCTCAATTTCTATTGCTGTTCAAGGGGTTACATGGGTTTCAGAGGTCAAAAAACAGCTAATTTTCTCGATTCTTTTCGTCTCACTACAGAAGAGATTTTTATTAATTTTTTTGTATATTATTAGATAACTTTTGAACAACATTTAAAAAAATTTTGATGAGAAAATATGATAAATCGAATTGATGGCAGTCGATTTTCGGAGTTGCCTCGACAAAATGGTAGTTTGCGGTAGTCAAAATTACTTGCCACTGCTTCATCAGAAAAATAACAAAAAAATATTTTCTTTCAGTAATAGAGTAAAACTAGTCCCTGAATAAACCCAGCAAACACTGTGATCAGGTTCTTTGAAGGACCAACATTGGCAGTGCCGGTGAAATGCTGGCATTGGTGAATATGTATTGGGCCTTTACAGGATGTGCAATGACACTCGATACATTGTTCTCCATCGAAGGGCCAATAATGGCATCATCACGTTCATTTCTGATGCCAGGAAATTACGGCAGAATTGTAATGACCCGATATGTTGCCAATAATGGCTCCCCGTATTATGCTACTGCCATCTGTTGCGATTCTTATGAACTTTGTTGTTGTTGGTTTTATAACAGATGATCAAACCCATCCCATTAAATTAATATTTTATGAGAATTCTTCATTCATTTGAGAAGGAATTTCTATATTTTAAAATGAAAATAAAATCATACCTAATATCGTGTATCGAGTGAATCATGCAGGTTTGATTTCATTGGAATATATTGTGAGGTGATGTGAATCAACAAAGTGATTAGGTTACGTGATTCACTATTCAATAACAACATATGAGAACATTTCATCAAACTTTGAGTAGTATAGACGTCTTTACCCGACAAACAACCTGTTCGTGATGAAGATATTCTTTCCAACATTTGATTCAGTGTAAAAGTAGGAATGAATCAGTGTGTGGTTTCGAGCACCGTATATTTATGATCAGGATATATTTTCAATAATTTTTCATTCACTACAACGCCAATGAGTGCTGTAACGAGAACGAAGGACTGGCAGCAGCGGCAGCAGCGCGTCAACGACTTCTGACAGAGAGAAACTGAGAGCGCTTACGAGCACCTATGCGCCGCTAGTAAAAGTTCCACTGGCCTCCTGGCGGTTGGATCATGGAAGTAGACCCACAGCGATTTTATTTTTCAATAACAAAAAATTACGCACTTCTTTTGAATGCTTTTCAATACATATTTAATCAAAATTTAATTATGTATCGATACCGAATGGATATGATTCTTCATTATCATGAATAGAAAAAGTAAAAAATGAAAGAGGGGGTCGGTGGGTCTGTTTCACGTGATCCACTTACTAGCAACGGAACCCCGGCCGTGAGCGCTCTCATCCAGCCCTATCCGACTCTCTAACTAAACTATAGTCAATGAGGTATTTTTACTGTCGCCAAAAACATTGAATCAGTAGATAGCGCTGGCTGTACTGGTGGGCTGTTCCTCCTAATTTGATTGGATGACTGAGCGATAGGTATATTTTATGCAGCCCACCAGAACACTTAGCGCTGCGCTGCGGATTAGTTCAAATAGCGACATTAAGGAACCTCAGAAGTGGGGGAGTCGGATAGGGCTGCTCTCATCTTCTCTCTGCTTCTGAACGTGATCATGAATGTGCAGCATTCCCAGGAGCGGTAGAAGTTTGGATGGGTGACCGTGGACACAAAGAATTTCTCAGGATTCTTTCACGTTGGATTACAACGACATGTTTGAGGATAAGAAAATCATTGCGGATGAATACCATTCATCCAATAAATTTTTTTTTTCATTTTATAGTCTTCAATAAATTCATCGTTTTTTATTCTTGTTCAAAATAATATTGAATTCACAATGAATTCATGTCTTGACATTCATATTCAATCAGTGGATAAAGTTTGGTGATTCAATGAAGGCATACGGTGTTGGTTGAATGTTACGTGGCCGAATGCTGGCCGGTGGGACGTATACGCGCTGGGCCATCAAAGGCTGCCAATGGAGGACCACCCAAGCTATTACTGGCATTCATTGAAGACCCAGTACAGGTCCATCAGTGCAGTGTTTGCTGGGAAGGATTTAAAAAAAAACTGGAAATTCAATTTTTGGCAATGGTTTGAACGAAAGTGTCACTTTGTCGGTAAAATTTTCGGTGTTCATTACGTTGTCAAATTTTTTGTAGTCGAAAGAAAAAAAAGCCTCCGTTCAGAGACTACAAAATGATATTTCGAAGAGGTGTTTAAAATTTGAGCGAGATCAAACGATTAGTTTTCGAGAAATTTTGAATACCGATTTCGAAAAGTGTGTTTCGAGAAAAACGCATTTAAGCCACATTTTTTTATCACTTCAGGGAATTTTAGATTTTATCATATTGTAAAAAGAAAGAATTGAAAAACGTGTGTATAAGCTATTTTTCACACCTATAACCTCAAAAATACCTCGTGGTTTGGCTACTAACACTGTACTACAATATATGCTCCTTCACACGGTCGAAGAAAAAAAAGAGAAACGGGCGCTACAGTCATCAGAGGGAAAGTTCAAAATGCTATATCTCCTAGAGTTTTGGTCGGATCGACTTGAAATTTCGGGAATATATTCTTGTAGAGTTGTAAAATTTTTGAAACATCGATTTTTTGAAAATCTGAAACTCATGTAACCCCTTAAAACGAATTGTGGCAATTTTGATTGGATCAGGGTAGATTTAATGGAAATTGCAGTAAATCATACTCCAAAATTATTCTCGTTCCCGATTTTATCCCAAATTATGTTAAATATGACAAGTAATTTTTTCGCGTGAATCCGAACCATTCTTTTCCACGCGTGGTTTCTCTTTTCTTTTTATCAATTCATTGGCACAGAAAAATAATCATGAAGACCTTACAATTACGATTTCTGCTGTGTACTGCGAACGATTCCATAAACATTCATGTAATTCTCGAGCGTGAATACATAGAGTAAGTGTTACTTAGTATGAGGCATTTTGTTGGTGGAAAAAATATAACCTTGTAATTCCATGTACAAAATACAATATCCAATGAAGTTCATTTTAATTTTATAATGATTTTTCTCCGAGGATTACAGCACTCTTCCATTCAGGAGAAGGTATGTATCCTAGTTCCGAATCGTATGGTCGTTCAATTATGCGTTCATGGCTACCAAACTATTTTGACGCTTCTTAATATGCAACTTTTTTGTTATTACCTACTTGAACCCCGACATACGACAGAAATTGAATCCAACTATGTCTCTTGAATCCATCTAGGTCGCCTGATATGAGATATCCTTTACAGAAATGTACCATTGGCACTAGCATGGCACAACGTAGATAAAATATGACCGAAGCTTGAAGAATAAGCATAGCCTAACACTGAAATGATAACATCATTTTATGATTTCTCAATGTGTTCTTCCAATGAAGCCTCATCATTGGTCCAGAAATGGCAATGAAATGAACCATCATTGGCAAACAATAGAAATATTTGTTTATCAATGTTACGTCAATGATACAACTGCAAAAGAAATAATTGACCCAAAAATTTATAAAAAGTATGCGCATTTCACAATTTTCAATATATAATGTTATTTGGGATCTTATCGTGTTCTCTTCATTTATCTGTAAACAACTCGATGTTCTTTGTCGCTAAAGTTCGCCATGAGAATTATACACAATATGGATCAGCGGTAGGAGCCCTCTGGTGTAACCTGTAACAAAGAACGATTGACCGTCCTTCTAGCGAATTATTTGAGTCTTATATATTCCTTGTATACAACTCTCTTTTGCAAGTGACACTCGATCGGTAACTTAGCTAGCAATTCAGCCATCAAAAGTTAAAATTCAGGAGCATGCCAATATTGAGCCATGCTATTACCAATGATCGACGCTACATTGACAACTAATTTTTATACAGACTGGATCAAAGCTTGTGACAATATTCAACCACGTTTCGAATGATCCTCACTTTCAGTAGAATCTATCGTTCGGTCAATGTTGGACCAAAGATGAGTCTAGCAAGCGCCAAGCCTGGCGGAATGGTTAATCAATGGTAGGCTGACAACCGAAATTCGTTGAACACCGATGTCGGTGCAACATTATATTTTTTGTTAATCAACATTGAATATTTGTAGATTGCCAAGTCTTGTCTGTCAACATTGCGCCAAGCTATATTTTATTGTCAGCATTGGCGGAACCCAAAAGTTTTTATGTGGGGTCTCATGTGAGGCCCTGTTGAGTATCTAATATTGGGGATGAAAGATGCAGTGTATATTGTTTTAGTTACGAGTGAAAAATATGTAAGGCAAAGTATCGTCAGCACCTGCTAATACACATATGAACAAGACTTTTATAAACAAAGAGGCCTTCGATTATTGTTGAGTGAACAATATTGATCACATATAACTTGATTATAAGTGTATTTAGTGTGTACTGATGATATTTCCGTATGTTCAAAATTACGAACATCCTTAGTTGCTAAGGAGGTGAAGTTGAAAAGGATCTAGAGAATTGATCTTGCTTTTGATATCTTCAACCATCCCAAACACCTGCTTCCAATTGATCCTCTCCAGTAGTAAACAAAACTTCTTACTTCGATATCTCAACTATGTTATTGAGTAACAAGGTGCTACTTCAATTAATTAACAAGTTACGAGAAGATGGAAGGTTCTGTAACTTCGGAAGGATTTCCAGCACTGATTCCTGTTGAATTCAATGCAGGAAAAGGGAGGGTCCTAGAATTTGCAAGAATGAACGAGGAAATGAATTTATTTGATACCTGATTATAATTTATGGATAAATGATATATAATTTTTCGAATCTTTTCGCTCGGCCCTGGAAAAACAGGTTCCAACTCGGAAGTTTGAAGTATATCGTTTCAAAAATCAAAGCAACGTAATTCCACTGTCCTTCATACAACCATACGTTCTTCTATCAGCAAACGGGATCACAGTTACATCATTAGAATTCGGGGGCGTCGATATGTGGATTATTATATATTAATTTGAAAAAGATTTCAGTGAGTTGATTTTGACTTCACTAAGAACTTTCCAGAAGTTTATAGATAAAGATTTTGACCTAAAATCAATGTTCCTTATGCACGTGCATATATTGTTGTTCCGTAGACATTTTGGCACGAATATAATATTTTTTCATGAATATCACAGTATAATCATCCAATAACTTCTTATCTACCCTTGGTGACGGGATTGGAGTAATTCTTCAGGACACCGAGGGAAGAATTTGAGACATGATACATTATTTAGAGACCCTCCACCCATTCTTCAATTATCAAGATGAACAGAGGATAATACATCGAATCAGAGATGAAATGATGAGAAGAGACACGTCTGAGAATGAGACTGGATGGTAAGGCAAAAGGACTGGTACGAGGGGGTTGGTTTTCTTGTCAAAAGAGATGAAGTCACCGTGCGGTGGTGGTTTTTGATGTGGAGGATCGCGCGGTGAAGTTGTGGGAAAAAGGGTGAAAGGAGACGGAGCAAAGTAGAAGAAGAAGGGATCGGTTGGTGGTACCAATGGGATGGGATAAGGTTGGGTGGAGTGAGAAATGGGAAGTGTGCTTCGTGACACAGGCAAGTATACACACAGGCACATACAGGAGAGACATGCGCGGCATCCGAGGGTAGCGAAACTGTTCTTGGGGTTAGTCGCTTGCTAACAATACAACGTTCCGTTTGTTGCGCATCACGATCGCTGTTCTCCCCGCGATCTATTCGATCTTATAATCTCAATTGTGAAAATTTCTTCTCATGATATTATAGTAGTGACATTAACGATTCGATTCATCAATTATTCACGGTGATAATAATTGTAAATAAATCTATCGTTCAATTTCTTTTCATTCGACTTTCCGTTATAACTTCAACTTAGTTGTAAAAGTGAATAATGATGATTTTGATGATCGTTTGAAGTACAATTGGATTTACATCGACTCGGGCACATGTTTTTGAACAAAATTTTCAATAAATTAGTATATGAAGTCACATTTTTTTGTATTCTTTATACACGCATTGAATAATAGTGCGTTCAAACTAAAAGAATACAAATCCGTTTATCGTCTGTAGAAACTCGATATGAAAGATCGTCACGTTTTCATCTCTGGTTTACTCAACCCTTCAATTTGAGAGATAACAATGATTGGAACAATCGCCAAAGTGTTTTACGCGGTGGATTAATGCACTTAGTGGTTTCAACAGTGCGCGGACGATAAAGCGCCTTAGATCGTTAGATTTATATCCTGAGTTACAAGTGTGATAAAAGGATAAACAGTGTGGAATGTTTCAGTGGAATTACGAATGTGTGGATACAAAATTTGAAACTAGCTTTGAAGCTGAACAACTTTAAGGAACTTTTAAACAATGTTTCAGTGTTGGTGAAATGTTTGTTGTTCAGTGATTAGAATTTTAAAAGTTTCAAACTGTGTTACAAAATTAGTGTTCGTGAAACTGAAACACTGATGAAATCATCGTTCGCTCGATCGAGCTGAATTGAAAAGTGCATAAGGATAACAAGGTGGGATATCGATAATTTCTCCTCCTGATTTCTATTCGTAAGATAATTCATATTTTGACTTCTCGATAAGTTCTTGACAGTCTACACACCGTTTATCGAAGAACAATGATAAATATTGAATTTTGATTTGATAAATTTCTTCAACACCTGGGAATTCATATCGATCATTGGATTTCATGAAAAAATATTAATTTAAAAGTGTATGATGAAATTGTAAATGTGAGATTTGATGAGACTATCGTCATCGATGTAAGAAATAAAGTATAATTACAGTGACAAGCAAAGAGCAAATGAGAGGCAGTAATCTTCATAATGACAAATCACATATACGATGAACATCAACGTAATGATCAGAAAAATCGAAAATGAGGTCAATGAGCAGAAAATGAAACTTATGAATCCATCCGCATGTGCTTATTCATTCGATAAAGTGAATACATTGACGAGCGTGGAAACGTTCGTTCCATTTTCGAGGTCTCAATCCGATGCGAATAGAACAATTTTTCTGGTTCGTGAAGTATTCTTGTTTCGAAGAAAGCATTAAATCAGAATATCAATTAATTTTCCAGCTTCAGAAGATCGGATCGTACTTCGAATAAAAATCATACTAATGACATATTTTTCGATAAAACATATATGTTTGATATTTGATATAAATGTATCAATTTTCCAACAAAATTTGATAGAAATTCAAAGATTTAATTCGAATCATGTGTGATATATTGTCAATAGAGCAACATTTTAGATTCAGATCTGTTTTTACATGAAGGGATTTCACATCGTGGTAAGAAACGAAAGAATGGATGAACTTGGAAGTGAATTTATACCATTGAAGTGGATGAGTGTTCAGTCGACCAACGTTGTGATTGTATTGAATGAATCCAGATCAGTGTGTAATGAGAGAAATCTACCGCAACGAACAATAAAGAAGAGACCAGCGTTACCAGGCTACGGATTTTCTGGTTTTCCTCATTGGCAGTTCCATTTAATGGTTTCTTTTGATACGTGGATCTATGAGAAAAATCCGTAGATCTGGCGAATCTGGAAGAGATCTCCGAATTCCAATCAGTGAGATCTCACTATTTCTGCAGTTAAAAGTCGACCACTGAACGGAATCAGTGAAATATCAGTGAATAGTCACTGGTTATTCAGTTGAAAGTGTTTTTGACTAATTGAATCAGTGACATTTCACTGCAAATATCAATTAATATTCACTGATTGTCCATTGTATACACTGAGAGAAAAGTGTATTGTAAATTGTACTATTTTGATCAGTCCCAGACAGCACAACGTGTCACTGGAACGTTTATAGAACGTAGGAGAGGTTTTCTGAAGGTCCAGAAAATGTCCCAGAGACACGTTGTGCTGTTAGGGGTAAAACGTATATTAGTTACATTAACTAATGCATTAGTATATTTGCATGACAATATAGCGAAGGTAACTAATTGAAAATCGTTGAAGATACTACACGGAGAAAAATAAAGTTTAGAAAATCACTACGTTCCTACTAAATTGATGTTGAAATTATTGATAGAATCAAGCTATACGTGTATCTTAGGCAGCTGTGCTTTGGCTTTTATCCTAGTGTGGCTCAGTTTTCGAAATATTCAAGTTTGAAGAATGAACGCGAGTTGATATACCCAAAGAAGATTTATCCACTCAAGCGAGTGGCTTGAGTGATAGAATCTCGGCGTTCAGCCCCGACGTCCTGAGTTCAATTCTCGTGGCGGCGACTCTTTTTTCCCATTTATCCTGATATTTTTTTCAACTACACTGAATAGTAAAAAAAATAGATAATCTGACTAATGTTTAATAGCAAGGATCTTTTGTGCTCATACTATTCGTAGTATGGAAGCAGTAGTTGATTTTACTACCAAAAAATAGTAAAAAATTTTCCCTTCTCGATGGGTAAGATTAAATAGTTCATTATACAATCAATACTTGGTGGAAAAATATGGTATCTTTCACGAACATTCATGATCTATTGAACTAACAACTTCCACTATTTTCCATAGTTGAGTCCTTTCACAACTCAGAAAAATAGTAAATTTTACTATTTTTTTCTCTCAGTGTATGCACTGATTCGCAGTGATCGATTTTTCACTGCAATCAGTGAGATTTCACTGTTTAAAATTTACAGAGTGACTCACATTTCTTTTAAGACATCAAAATCTATCTGGACAACAGTTGAAAACTCACTCAAATATTCGAATAATTACAAGAATTTTCGTAAAAGTACGATTCGTACACAATTCGATTGGAAAAATACAATTCCTGTTTGCAAACGTTCAATAAATCTTCATCATTCTAGAAGAAATTGCAAGCGAGGGGGAAATAATTCTATCCAACAGATGAAAGCCCAGGGGATAGAGTGTTAACTTGTACCTTGAGATTTGGTATTCGAATGTGATAATTTGATTTATGAACCACATTATTATCAAGTCTTTCAAATAATTTCGCACGAATTCATTTATGATTATCATAATTATTCTTGACAGATAAATTTGAAACTCAATTAGTGTTTCTTTTTCTCTACTCCATTCATTCATTCATTCATTGATAAGATTGAAAAATGTCATTTAGTTTGATCGTATTTCAAGTTCACGCCAATACACAAAATGAAACGAATGTTTGTTGGCTTCTCACTTTCATTCCAACCCAGTATCACCGTTACTTTTTCTCAGCTACTCAATCAATGACCAGGTAAAGGAAAGAGTCATGCTCGTTGGCCAAAACCACCACACGTACATCACGTACCACATTCTCTCCTTTTCTCTTTCTATTTCTATTTCTCCTTTTTTTCCACTCCCTCAGTACCTCTTGCTGTGCTTTCTATTTTGATTTTCGTTGTGTTTGTTCCCCATCAAGATTTTTATTCCCTGGAACTGTGAGAAAAAAAATACTGTTCGCGCATGTGAATTCGATACTTTTTTAGAATCATAGAATATTCCAGTGACTGATCATGTCATTTTATGCAAGTTTTAGTACCTCAATATCTCTTCAATTTTGACATTGTTATATTATGAGAATGAATTAGAATGTTTGAGGGTAATACAATTTTTCTAGAAGAAGTGTCTCAAAGTCAAAAGGTAGAAACAAGATTCCAATGGATTGTAGATTCGAGGAGGAAATATTTAAGATATGAAATTATTCCATTCCACAAGCCGATTCATAATACACATTCCAATGGATTCTCCGAATGATTGTACAAAGCGGTACATGCAGTGGAAAAAAAGGTGATCTAGATAAAGATTTCCACGATGGTTCAGCAATATAGTAATGTTAGATATGTCCAAGTGAATCGTGTAGTTCGCACAAACGACCATTCTATGAACGTTCCCCTCATCCAGTCAACGGTACCGTAGTTACTTCCACTGCGGTATGTAGTTGGCCCAAGGGAATATATCGACTACTCAATGCGATTGATTTCCGAGGAATTTTTTCAGTGTATACGTTTTCTATACCCCTTTTTATACCTTATTTCTATCAATAAATTGAGACATTGCATTGATCTAACCTCCTTCTCCGAAATATGTGTTCATTCATGGAACTATTTCATGGCTCACGAGTTGAAATAATTTTATAACATACTAAAGAGTGAAACTCAGTTTTATATTGAATGTCAATTTGTTTCAAGATACAGTTGAAACTAGCGCTGCTTGAATTTTCAGAAATCGGTTTTCAGTCAATGTAAAAGAAAATAAAATCCCTCTTTGTCGCGATTCCATTCTTGTCAAAGAATTGCGGTATAGGATAAATTTTCGAAAATATTGAATAATATTCCTGCAATCTCTGCAAAAAGATTGGGCTAGAATGTCGATGCTGATACTCTCTAAATCTAAATCAGTGAAAATAAGTCCTGAGCAACAATGGAATTCCACTGAGGAACCAAGTGAACATTGTCTCCCTCAACATTTCAAACATTTATTCTGTTCTCTGAATGATATCAAAAAGTTCTCCAATGCGTCGTTTTGGAAATCTTCAAAGTGACTTCATTAGGAGCTTTAGAAGTTATCAGAAATCATCACTTTTTGATTGAAAGACTCCCCAAATCGACGCATTAGAGAAGCTTTTGATATCATTCGAAGAACATACCCACTGAGCATTTCCGTTGGAACCTCGGATTCACATTATAGCAATGTTGATGCGATCTTGAAAGTACCTGTCCCCGAGCGGAAATTCGTTACGGCTACATTGCGGTCCTCGTCCTGTTTGCCAAATGATGAATACGGTCCCAGTCAGGGTTGCCGGATCCGGCTCGTATATAAAATGTCACGTCTGAACAGATACGGTCCAAATGTGATCGACCGTTCCGATTCCTTATCTGAAAAATGTATGGCACAGATTAGGTTACCAAATCTGGCCCATATTAGACTATTAAATTCGGCTCTATTCTCCAAAATTCCATGCGCTACGTGCGTATCAGCTGGTTGTAGTAGGCATCTGATGACTTTTTCCATCGCAATTTTGACTCAACGAGAGATTTTTTGAACAAATTCTAGGACGATTTTCTTTCTGGAAGTTTTTCATCAAAAGTTCTAATTACAAAGTTATGAAAAATGGAATTTTGTTCGCAAACGTAAACATCTTGGAACATATTGTATTGTAAATATTTGTTCCCCATAACATCCGATTATCCATGAAAACGTATTAATTCTTTCCTGATCTCTTTTTAAAACTCATATTTTTCGAGTTGTAGCTATTGAAACATGAATAACTATGAATTATTGAAATATTTGAATTTTCAAAAGTCCACAGCTTTAAGAGGATACTAGCGGCGTGGCAGCAGCCAAAATGTTCCTTCAAAATTATTTGAAAGTGGTGTAATAAAACCAACCAATTGTCATTTACCTACTTGGTATATGTGTCAATGTAGGTCTCTAAGTGAAAATTAATCAATTTTATAGTGAAACTTTCAAATAATTTGAAAGAAACATTTTGGCTACTGCCACGCCGCTAGTATCCTCTTAAGAGGAGAAGGCCTAAGAAGCTGTTGGAAATATGAATAATGAAATGCTTTAGGGAACAAATACTTAAATGATTGAGTTCCAAAATATTTATATTGGAGAAAATCCATCCCCTCATTACTCAAAAACTGAGCCCTGCATAAAATTGTTTTGGGAGGAAAATATTCTTGAAATTCACCCAATGATTGATTTTGATCAGAATAGAATCTCATTTGCAAATAAAATCAAGAACATCTGATCCAAACAGAGATAGTTGAAATACGACATGGCGATAATGCTGAGCTGAGCGTGGAATTTAGTATGCCTGAAATCAGAATATCAATGTCAGGTCCGAGTTGATAGAATCGTAATAGGGTCCGCACTAGAAAATCTCATCAGGCCCAGATTTGATGAAAAACGGTATGTCGCATCGCGAGAGTGTTACGGCAGTACACATTTGGGCCTAACGTGGAATTCCTTGATACGTTATTTCATATATGTGCTTCATTAGGATCCTCCCCAAGCAGCACAACAGGTTAGAAATGCTAAGAAGGTTCTTTGAAGTTCTGAGTATATTCTATGAACATTCATAGAATCTTCGCATGGGACTGTTGTGGATAAGTATATTCTATGCATATTCTTAGAATTTATTTTTCGAACTTATCCAAAACAGTCTCACCTGCACATTCTATGCATGATCTCAGAATTAACGCAGAATGTTTGAAATGTTCTTGTGTTACTTAGGTATGTGGATTCGATGATAATGTATACCGTGATAGAGCCTGATTCGGATCGGATCAGTATTACGGCTACACGGAAAGCAGTGATGCCAGAAAATTCAAGAATCACCAACTTTTACCCCTTCCATACCCACCACACAATCAAATTTCTTTTGTCGGGAGCTTTATTGTGCGTGTGAGATTTCTATATAGATGGGGCTTGATGGAGGGGACAAAACTTGGCGTCTGGCATCACTGACGGAAAGAAGAAAACAGCACTGGTTACTGCAGGTTACTGTCCAGAACAGCAATCAGTTGAAAAACAAATGAAAACACGCTTGGATGATAGAGGTTAGCGCGATCACAGTGATGTGTCCTGCAGTTAAATTCGTCAATGCTGCTTGGACATTACCGGTTACTGGGAGACGCAGTAATGAACGGCGTGAATTTGATTTTTCATCATTTTTCAATGAATTACTGCGATTCACAGTAACCATTGCTGTTGTCTTTTTTCCGTGTAGCCGTAACAGATTTCTGCTCGGGTCTTTCAATTTACAAATAGAATATTACAAATGTAATTTGCAGGGATATCGTTGGAATATCACTTGACAACGTAACATCGCTGTAATTCACTTGTCAATTGTATTTGATAATATCACTGTTGTAATTCTCATCACAGGTACTTTCGAGATCGCATCAATATCGCTGCAATATTAATGCAAGTTTCTAACGGAAATTCTCAGTGGGTGATGAATTTTTAAAATGTTGAGGGAAAAATAATTTTCACCGGAAAACAGTGCTGTTTTCTATTAATGCAACCAGTGAAAGATTTAACACTGATTGCCAGTGAAATTCCGCTATTTCTCAGTACACTGTAAAAAAATTTCACCGGAAAATTCCAGTACATGTACTGGAAGTCATTAACCTGTACATGTACCGGAAAATTTCAGCACATTTGTACTGCAAAAATTCAGTGCAAACGTTATGGAATTTCCGCATCAAAACTGGAAATTTTCTGAGCCTCGGTACTGGAATTTTTCAGTACACGAGCTGGACTTTTCCAGGACATGTACTGGAAAATTAATGCTGAAAATATCCATGAAAATTGAAAAAAAATTGCTCACGCAAAGTGATTTTGCAGGGTCCTTGTGTTCCAAGATGATTGAGAAACTTTTGATCGTTCATTTCGATGGACAGAAACTCATGTCTACCTAACAGGATTTGAACCTACACTTTTCTACCTGCCTACCAACTGAAACCTAAGACCTAACCGATGAGCTATAGCGCGACATGTTGGAAGGCCAGCTTGGGTTACTACATATGCTTCATATCTAGAACACAAGAGGATAAGTCTTGGAAAAACCTCATATATCAATTTCATTGGCTACAATTACAATTATTATTCAAAATCTCAATCAGGAAATTTTTAATATAAAGACTTGAAATTTTTCCTGCCAGAAATGACGAAGTCCAATAGAAGTGGAAAATTTCAGTGCAACAGTGATTAAATTCCGTTGCATAGCAACTGGAAAATTCCATCACACGACCTGAAAATTGCAGTTCAAAACCTGTATAATTCAATTGCATAGTAACTGGAAAATTCCATCACAAAACCTGAGAATTGCAGTTAAAAACCTGTATAATTCCAGTATACCAACGATTAGGTTTTTTTTTCTAAATTCCAAATTTTTTCTCAAGTCCTTTTTGAGGGAATATTTTTTTTTGGTGCACAAGAACTATAAAATTGTAGTACGAGCCGGTAAAATTTTCGCGAAATCATGGCAAAATTTCAGTACATCATCTCAAACTTGAAAATTCCAGTACAATGACTGAATTTTCAGTTATGCTTGGTAAATTTTCAGTAACGTAACAACAAAATCTCTGTACATGTACTGGAATATCCATATTCCAGTACTAGCGCTGGAAATTTCCAGTCCAGTTGCACAGTAAATTTCCAGTTTTTTTTTACAGTGTACTTTTGACTGATTCGGATTCACAAAGTATGGCTCCCTTTGAAAAATGTGATGAGTGTTCTAGAGACTAGAAATGTACTCTTCAAATAGATTTCCATACGCTTGCACAGGGAAAAAATTTGCTGAATCAGTTGATCGAGGTATTACATACAAAATAGCGTACCTTCCCGCTAACCTAGCTGAAATATTACTATCACAGCTAACTGAATTGCTCAGAGAACAACATGATCAGCTACACGGGAAAAAATCCCTATATAAAAATTACATGAAAAGTCAAGTAAAGATTACAGTGTGAATTTCATGTAAAATTCACTACACAATCCTGTTGGATTTACATTGTTATTAAAAGTAATTCACAGCAACACTTCTCTGATTTACATAAAGCTGAAACTAGCAGGCGTGAAGTTAGCAGTCGATTGTTTTAACTTTTGAATCCAAGTTATTGGAGCTTTGTTTATACCAAAAATCGATTGAGTAGCATCCTACCAAACGTTTTAGATCCTCAAATCCTCAATAAAAATTGTGTATAAAGAGTTATGAAAAGCGGCTGCTGGCTCTACGGCTGCCAGTTCCAGTTTCATCTCATTTACTTTGGTAACAATGTAAATATAACATTGGTTCCAAAGTAAATTTTACTCCAATTGCATTCATGTGAGCAGTTTTGTTAAATTCACAGCAGCCAATGTGAAATTTACACATGCCTTTTTTCCATGTAGAGCGGTGAATTATTCGCTAGATCAGCAAAATTGTCAATATTATAAAATCGCTGTCATATTTAACAAGATTACTGCGGTCACCGTAAAAATTCCATTGCTTTGGCAAAATGAACGCAGCAACATTAGATTTTGCTGTCAAACTGTAGAAAAGCGGTGTCAAAACGGTGGCAGAATTACCACAGAATTGACACAACGTAGATTCTATACAAGTGCATCCCAAAATCGGTGTCAGAATAACACCAAACAGTATCAGAATGACACTTTACTGTGTGAAAATGGCACCATATGGTGTTGAAAAAACACTATTTGGTGTGAATTTTTTCTAACACCATCAATTCTTATAGTGCATAGCGAATTTATTTTTTCTCCGTGTAAACGTGGTGTTGTTTGAATACTAAAATTTTGATATAATAATGAATACCGGATAAATTTTTTTTCACGATATGGTTTCCGTACACTCTAAAAAATAATTGTAGAATTCTCCCTCAAAAAATGATAACAGCAAAGTTCCTTCATAGATGGGGAATTTTCCATCATAATTCGGTGAACTTTCCCTCCATTTGTAGAGGATTCAACACTCAAAAAACAAAGTAGTTCCTCAAAGTGATGGAAAAGATCCCTCATTTTTGATGCGAAACAACTCCTCCACGATGATGTTCCGAAATCCACCAGCAGTGTGAAGAGAAGCTCTTAAAATTCTTTCTACAGTCATGAGCGGGAGAAAGATTTAGTGTTTGGATCCCACCACAGGACAATTGGTCATCAAATTTCCATATCGAACTGAACAAATATATGACCAATGCGAGAGAGACATTTGATCGTATAAATTTCTATTTTTGTTCGTAAGCCAGATATATTAAAACATTCCGACCGCAAGCGTTCTCGATTTCGAACAATTTTCGCCATCAAAGATAGTGAGAGTTGTGAGAGTGTAGCTCTCTCACTATCGGCGATGGTGAAAATGATTAGGAATCGAGAGTATTATAGGAAGAATCGTTTAATGTCTCTGGCTCACGAACAAAAATGAGAATTTATACGATGAAATTTCTCTCAGCGTGAAGTCTGCGATTTTCAAGTACTCCGTGGTACTTTTTCGTACGTGGTATAAAAAAGCGATGGATGATTACGGTAGTTGCTGCGGATTCAAGTTAATTTTCTTGAGATTCGAATGCACTGTAAAAAGTCGAACCAAATGTGGCTGCATCTTACTTGAAATCTTGATTGAAAT
This sequence comes from Gonatopus flavifemur, assembly GCA_018340375.1. Taxonomy (NCBI): domain Eukaryota; kingdom Metazoa; phylum Arthropoda; class Insecta; order Hymenoptera; family Dryinidae; genus Gonatopus; species Gonatopus flavifemur. The sequence goes on from JAFFJZ010000002.1 coordinate 26,897,900, forward strand.
TCACTCTCTTTTAATGTTTTGGCATTTGTTTTCGGTGCTTACTTTCAGCAGAAACAAAGGTAATCTTCTGGATGGAAGTGAGTTTCACTTTTGGCAGTATACTTTTTCATATCATTTAATCTTCATTGGGAATTTCAAGAATCATTTGTACATGCCTGTTTTCGAATACGACATCTGGAGACATATTTCAACACATGAGGTAATTGCTAAACCGCACTGAGAGAAATAATGATTACACTGAGAAAACAGATATCTTGAAAAATACCATAATTTATGGATTTTCAGCGCTGGTCTGACCCGAGTCGGAATATTTACTTGCATGAATCTCTAAAAGTACCATAATTTGTTGGACTTTTTGAAATAAGTATGGTACCTTCGGTATAAAAGTCCAAGACATTATGGTACTTTTAGAGGTTTTTTCAGGTAAATATTTAGACTCGGTCAGACCAGCGCAGAAAATCCACAAATTATGGTACTTTTTAAGATACCTTTTTCTCCGTGTAATATCAAGAATTTGAATTCATGAATACTGCCAAGAATACAAATTCTTGATCATAGCTAATATGTTATTGGCCCAAAAGAGATTTCCTTGAGTCGAGAAATATTTCCTTGATTTAAGAAAATTTCTTTTGAGCCAATAACATATTAACTGTAATCAGGAATTTTTATTCTTGCCAGTATTCATGAATTAAAATTCTTGATATTAATCATCATTTCTCTCAGTGTGATATATGAACAATAAATTATTCATCGTAAATAAGATCTCTATTGTATTTTACAAAGATAGGACACTTTTGTTTTGTTTTGAAACCCTATTCTGCTCTCCGTCGAAATGGGAGTACCAACAATAAAATGGCATGAAATCGAAAAGTAATGATCTAGGTATGGTCCACCCCCAACCTGGTAGAAATTTGATCAGGCATTCCCTATTTTTAATAAGGTCCTGATCAGGTTATAATCCGAAAACCGTGAATAAGGAAAATCTTATGAGGTCCTTACAAGGGACTTATCTGATTCCCCTAATTGGATTCGAATGAGGTACGATAGGGTTCGAATGAAATTTCCATAGAATCGAGCGCAACGAAACCTGCTGCGGACCTGAAAGGGAATCAGGCATGCCTCGTCAGGCCTTGGTATCTTCCCATCCAAAATTTCTACTATGGCAGTTTGAATAATATACTGGGAATGGGGAGAATTGAATGTTTCTTGAAAGTATGACAAATAAAGAATTCATTAAAATTCCATATTCAGTGTAATAATTCAAGATATTTTTTGTTGGGATATGAGAATTTCAATCATTCGTTGCTGTCGACTGTTCATCTCAACAGCGACACATGATTCTTTGGTTTCTTCATTTGAATCATGAAAAATTTTTGTGAAACATAGAAAATACGAGAATTTTGTCGTGATCCCTTTCAACTTTCAAAGAGCGGTTTTCGAGATTCTGCTGTTTGAAAGATCTCTTCTTTGACAGATGATTTCAGTATGGATGGAATCCAACATTTTGAAAATACAGCGGGAGAATGAATATCACAAATATTGAAAATCGATCCTCTGAACATCAACATTGCATTCACTCGAAAACTTCTGGTTATATTTTTGTATCTAGAAAAGAATATCCTTCCCGACCATTCCATCAGCATACTTGGAGCGAACCCAATGGTCGGGCACAACCAATAAGTTGGGTACAACCAACTGGATTAAAATTTGGCATTCTTTTGAATCTGAACAACACGGAGGAAAATATTGTGGCAAAATAGTATTATTTTGTCAAATGTCGTCACAATTGCCTGGAGATGTCGGGCCCATTGTAACTATAGGCAATACAAGCTTGGGTTTCATTTCAATGGTAATCGTGGACAACAGTTCATACAGGAGAAGATTCGAGGTCCACTACTTTTGTGCTATCTAAAATTTTTAGAGTGAGATTCCACTCTTTAGCCAGCCAAAAGTGTGCCTCTCCAAATTTTGAGTGGAATTTCTACTCTTTTAGAGTGATATTCTAAGGTTGGAGGTTACAAAATTCACAGCCACTCAAATTCTAGAGTCAATTTTCTACTCTAAAAGAGTGAGGGTTCACTCGAAACGAGTGAAAATCCCACTCGAAGCAGACTAGCTCACTTCTGAGACTTAGTGGAGTGAAACACGTGATTTTTCACTCTTTCAGACTCGGAGAGTGCACTCTCTAAATTCCTTGGAATGAAAAATTCACTCTTGAAGAGTGAAAATAATGCAAGTCCAGGAAGAGTGAAATTTCACGTTTTATAAGAGTGAAATTCTCACTCCAAGAGGGTAAAAATTCACTTTTCAAACCAAGTTGAACTTTCACTCTTCCTGGACTTGCAGTATTTTCACTCTTTGGAAGTGGATTTTCACTCCAAGGAATTTAGAGAACAGCAAGAATATATTTGCTTTGACTTACCTTCATCCACATTCTCAATTATTATTGTTTGATTTTGGGACATCAATTATTGAATTTCACTTTGCATTTTTGACGCGCGTTTTCTGTATCATAGTTCAGCCACACTTTGCGTGACATTCTATTGTTGAATACTTCTCATTAACTAGCGAATGAACCAACGAGGAGTTTGAAAAATGGATAAATATGATATTTTTGAAATTTGAATCGTTCATTGAAACAAATTCCAAGTGAAGCACGGGAGAATTTGGTTTGGAGTTGATAAAAGTGGTTCAAAAAGAATTCTGTTGAATGACATACAACGATTGAATATATATTCTTAGGGAATTCAAAAATAAAAACGCGTCATTTCTCGTACTAGAATCTAAATCCGTTGTAGTCAATGATTTCAACTTCAACGACATTGAATATATAGAAGTGCTATTCTCGTACGAGTCGCACGTTTGCATTTTCAGCGAAATTATCTTCAAAGAATTATCATCGTCATGTTTTTAGAAAGATAGACTTTCTAAAATAAACACTCTAGTAATTATGGTGAAACATTATAACTTTTCAACGTTGATAATTATTCAAAAGAGGTTTTTAAAATATGCACTACGTTCAACCTTAAAAGGATACGCAGAGACACGTAGAATTCGTGAGATCGCTGGAACCACAGGTTCGGAAAGTTCAAGATAGTATGTCTGATATGGTTGAGGTTAATTACCTACATAACACTGCAGTTCCGACCAGTTTGTGAGAAATTTTGTATGATTTAACGTGTTGTTCGTAAAGAACTCTTGTTATGGAAGTTCAGAGTGAGTTCTGCATCAACTCCTGTTACTCAGAAGGCATTCTTATAGAACTCCGAAGTAATTTTATCATTATTTACTCTCTTAGACTGATTGATTATGTTGGATTTGAGATTTCAAAATCAATGTTTATAGGAAAATCCTTCAAATTCTTGTCCGAATGTTCGTATCTTTTGAACCAAATCAGGGGTATCGGAGAAATACTGCACGTCAAAGTGAATCATCACTTCATAATCGAATTATGTCAATCCTATTCAGTAGTCAGGCCCTGATCTACGGCAAAGGGGTGATAAGGAACAGATCGTGTGAAAATGATCACAGCTTCGTCAGTTAACCTGATTAGGGGAACTGCCAATAAACTAGGAAAGTGAGGAATTGACTGTGTTATGGAATGAGTATTTTACGACAGAAATATAGGAGAGGACAGCGCAGATAGTTTTATCCGCTTGCACATATCTTTATGAGAAAGATACGCTGACTTGAGTGAAATATATTATGAGGGCCTGGTCGAGACCTCATTTCGTAAGCCCATCAAATTTCAATAGAACTAACATAAAAAACAATTTCAGCCGGTCCAGATTTTTCATGTTTGATTGAAACTCATCATGTCTTTACGAGTGATCCCACAAATTCCCAGTTGAGTAATTCAAGATGATGATAAGAGAATTCTCAGTAAGGAAGAGTGCTCTATTCGTGTAAAAACCATGTGACTGCACAGTTGGAAATTTTGGGTTAAATTCAACACATTTCGAATGTCCCAAACGGTCCACACATATTTTTGTGTCAATATTACGTAATGTGTTTGTGTTAGCTAGTAACTCAAGCTTGATATAAATAATATAACATAAAAGGATACTGATGGAGTTTTGATTGGGATTTCCGATCGTGTAAATTCAACACATAAGTACTGTCAAATGAAATCCAAAGTACGTAGTGAATCAACAGCTCACAAGTGTAATTTATGGATTTTTTTACATAAATCCAATGTAAAAATCACACTTTTGTCGTGTTGAAACAATGCATAAGAATAAATTGAAAGCCAAAACCAAAATGAATTAAAATGGATGAATAGTTCTTCCGACGACTACCAAAGTTACACGAACATGGAAGTTTTATAATAAAAAAAATATCTCCCACCACTGGCGATCTCTCCTTGGTAGTTGAGAATAACACAATTTTCATGTTCAATCTTGAGTTGAATAAAATTTGTGTCATTTTGACACTTTTTTCCACTTGTTCGAATGATTTCACATTATAAATCAGTTGAGACCTGATGACACGAGGACTGTATGTAGAAGTTACACGTGTTTGTGTTGAATATTCAACATAAAATTCATGATACACGGGTTTTTTAATACCTTTCAACAAAATTTTCAACTGTGTGTGTTGATATCAATGATGATAGATTCAAAGATTTATTTTTAGAGAGCATAAACCAATTGATAATGCATTTGTTTTTGTGTGTGTTTTTGAAAAACATATTAAGAATGTATGAAGTAGAGTTTGAAACTGACATTTCCACGCCAGACGTCATATCTATAGGAGTTTTTTTTTACATCATTATCAAGTTTGAAAGACTGTGAAGATATTCTTGTAACATACCAGGAATACGAGCGATGAAGAACTCTGTAGCTGATATAATTTGCTTTCACTCTTTAAATGACATGGTTTCGATATCGAAGTGAGCAACTCATATGCAAGAAATGTTACCAACTTTGTAAGTGGATCATAAAAAGTTTGTTCCTGTAAATGGAGTCATAGAAAGTTCACACTAAATTTACAGGATGTCTCAGAATACACTTCGAACATTTCAGCGGATCATTCTTGAGACAAAACCAAAAAACTTTTTCATGTAGTAGAATATTGGAGAATAATTAGTTTTAGAGTGTTGAGAATCATTATACCATCCGATCTGAATAATTCACCACTGACTCAGCTTTCATTCAAATCAAAAACACCAAGCTACTGCCAATTTCTTGGCTTAATATAAAATTGAAGTATCGATAGAGAGGAAGTGATCAAGAATTCGCAGGTTTTTTCTCCCAAAAACTGCATCGTGGGAATATACTTTATTCTCACTTGAGAATCATTACTTTACAGATTGACACTCCAAAGAAGCACACCACTGAAAAAGTTTTATAACTATATAATATTTCCTGGAGTTACCGCATAAGTTTTCCAATATCCACAAAACTACATTGTTCTGGAATCTATCATCAATCAAATTGTTATCCTCATAACTCGAGGAAAGAGCAAACACGTCAAAAGTTCTGTAATAATTGTATAAAAATCTATAGAATGGTAATGATGTTCATGAATGTGACAAGAATTTCCTAATATTAACCGAACATTATAATTGCAATAAGTTCTGCATGGCTGATCATAGGTCAGTGCAGATTTCCCGATAGTGTGCTGAAGTGAAGTTGCATCTTCCATTGAGATGATAGGAATCCTGTGGGAATGGGAAGTCATTGAGAAATCCACTCCCATAACGTTATTCAGGAATGTCAGTTAAGTTCCATTAGTAGTTATTGTATTCTAAGATTTCGTTTTCAAGTATTTTTCATGAATACTGCTCAATCAATGATTATTTCCCAATGGATTTATCTTCATTCCTTCAAATTCTTTCCTGAATACTATACACTCTTGAAATCAATTCAGATTGAATTAATTAAATGAGAAATTTTTCGAATCCTTCTTTTCATTTCAATTCAAACACCTTTTTTACCCTGTTGTATTATGTTTCTTTCAAATTCAGAATATCGTACAAACAATTTTTAAACAACTCATCGCGTACTTCTCACAAAGCGAATGAAAATTCATGCAATGCAGTTTAATTTGCTTGTTCACCTTTGAGATTCAGATACGGGGTGCATTTGATTTGCTATTGAATTACTCATTCGGATCGAATTCTCACAACTTCATTGCTTTTCTCTGAACATGTGGATTAAAAGGAGTCTGGTAATAGTATATGGTTGCAAGTCAAGAATCAATCGTGTAATCCGTGGAATCGGCGCATCCATGCACCGATTAACAAATAAACGTGGATTTGATATCACTTAAGTGTTATCCGAATACTTGAAATACTACCGTGTCCAAAAAATAAGGTGACATCCCAGGTAGCACACGCACGTTCTGAGAATGTTCTGAGAATATCGACTTTGGCGCGGTTTTTTTGGTTTTGCTTCACCTTTAGCGCGATGTTCACTTGATTGATCGGTTGATTCCGGGTCATAAGCCATAAATCCGCGTCTCATTTCCCATAGTAATGCGTCTCATCTTGTCCTGATAGCCAAAAAGCATTGTTTCACACACTTCAACGCGACGATGTTTTTCCAGGAAATTCAGTGTTCTCGGTACCAATCGAGATTCGACGCGTCTGAGGCCCAAAACATCCTTCGAAATGGTATCGACTGATCCTTTCGAAATGTCAACATTATCAGCAAGTTTCTCATTGTTAATCGACGATTTACGAGCACCGAATCTTTGATTTTTTGGACGTGAACTTTGTCATTTGAAGTTAATGGTCGACCGGGACCGGAACCATGAAATTTCGTCTTCGACACGTTCTCTACCTTCTTGGAACTCTTTATACCACTTGTAAAGATTCCTTTTTAACATAGCTTCATCATCAAAGGCTTTCTGTATCATCCTGAACAAATCAGCAGCAGAAAATTCATCCCGCAAATAAAATTTAATACAAATTCTTTGCTCAACAAATGCAGACATTATAAAAATCGGAAAATTCACTTTCAGCAGCTTACAAAACGAAGCGTATCTCAAACACTAATGAATATTTTGATTTGCGCACAGCGTTTAAATTCAAATATCACCTTACTTTCTGGACACACTAATATTGCATCAATGATTTTAATGTTTTTTGCAATTGCAGTCCAAGAATGTGATATATTTTCTCTTTTGTGTTGTTTTTTTTTCAGATGGAAAAAATGCAAAACGTTTGCATCACTGAAATTTTAGAAAACCAAGGTGATGTCCAGATAGAAAACCATGCCCTAAATATTCTGTAACATAATGTGCCGTCAACATACTATCATAAACTTCGCTCAGATTGCAATGATGCATAAAATGTTAACATTATGTCTTCATTATGGTACCATCACCTCGTTTTGCTACCAATAACAATGCTTCATGCGGAAACACCTCGGTACCATGATGCAAACATTTCTTGGCGTGCATGTCACCATTATGATGGCATTATTGAGACATTTTTCTATCTGGGATGTGAAATCAGTCTTATTCAGTCTCTTTTTTAATCTATAAATATATACATGTCTGACCATTCTCATCTTTCTCTACTGATTCCATACAAAATGCATACCCTGTTCTTTAATGTTCTTTTTGCTTTTGCAATTTTAATTCCACATTATGCATGCTATTTGATGAGTTTTCCCTCTCCAACTGCATTATATATTTCAGATTTTCAAAGTATTCGGTAATTTTCATACTGTAGAAACTTCTTCCGCGCTTCATATTCTAATAACGCTTGTATCACTTACGTTACATTCTCATTTCGTGTATAATGTTACAGAATTCTCCATATTCTCGTTTCTCCCTGCCGAATATCACTTTTATTTCTTACAACCATGTCTTGGTGATTTCTTACTGAAATTTCTTTTCAACTTCAATTCCTTTTGCTACATGTTGGGATATCTCAAATTCTACCTGTGGGTCCTATCTGCACAGGGTTTATCAGACTACTCATCGGATCCATTCATCAGTCTGATAAATGCTACAAGAAAGTCAAATATGGGTGGGTCGATATTGGTTAAGCTTTATTAATTGGTAATACACCCAACTTCCGTTATCCAGCGGAAATGGATCAGTCGAACCCAGTTCCAGTCTGTTTGGGATGTGATACATTTTACAAGCATCCACTTTAGTCATCACCTACTTCAAACATTTGAATCATTTCAACTTAACTGTTTTTATTGAGTTCTCATAGAATTCCTTCAGAAATCAGTCATTACTTCAAATAGCAATATCAAAATCAGAACAATCGAGACATATCATAGAACTCATCGATACTAACTGAGAATAATGAGAATATTATTCAATAATGAGATATTAAAATAGATCAGAGATTATCTGAAATGAATACATTAATTTTACGATGAGAATTTTGGAGGATTCAGAAATAGAATCTAACATTTCTCTCCAACAGTTCAAAGACAGGAATCGATTTCGATACCAACGATAGTCCCACAAAGACAGAATACATGATAATGGATCACACGTTCATAGATGCGAAAAAATATATAAGAAAATGCAATGTTCTATCGCATCGAATTCGAGAGATTTCCTTGGTATCAGGGTAAGGTCTCTGAGCAAAGACATATTTCAATCCAAGTTTTCCCTGGTGAATAGAATTTTGCTGGCAGTATTTCTGGCGTTGCCAAAGGACATGATACGTTTTACACGTAGAAATACTGTTCTCATCCCCTTGTCTTCTTTCGAATGCATTATTTATATTTTGATTGCATGTATATCACAAATTCTTGATAAAATTTCAACTAAAAACTTCGGATCTATAAAATTCATTACAGAAATATTCGAAATACCGTATTTTCTTTTCCAATCCTCAAAAATTCCTTGTTCTTCTGTTCTACGAGCTATACTTTTAAAGAATGGCGGCAGTAGGGGGAAAGGTTTCATATTCTGTTATGAAAATAACGATTGCTCGTAATTTTACATAAATGTTTTCATTTTAAGGAAAATGATCAAGTCTGCTTTCAAAATGTTGATATCGTATTACGTACACTCAAAAGCAGTATCAAAAAACGTGAGATAAGCAACGTTTCTTCATGGTAACTGTACATAGTTGCAATATATGAAATAGGAATGGACGATAGTTGACAAAATTGATATTTTCTGTTGCAAATTGTGAATTTGTCCACATAGCACAACAGTAGTGCACTCCGAGGCTCTGAATTGTGAAATTCACAAGTGCATTGTATCAACTACAACATATATATTACATCGAAAGTGAAGAGAATGAGAAAAATCGCAATTTCTAAACGTCAACTCAGTAGTTCTATTACCTTTTGAATAATATTACACTCTATATTGTGAAATTTTCTATTTTAAGACCTGGAGCGTTCTTTTGTTGCATTAAGCAATCAAGTTCTACAGTTTCCTTTTTCCCGTGTATATTTTATAAGATTTTCCATGAGATATTGGCCTTCTCTAATATACAAATAATACAAAATTATTATATTAATTCGTGATTTACATACAAAAATATATGAAATTGTTGAATTCGTTTTAAAATCCTTTGTTTATTACAATGAACTGTTTTATTAAACTTTCAGATGCCTGTAGTTCTCTTAATATTGAATTTCCCATGAAAGCATTTCGTTAGTTACCGAACGTTGTTTAACTACAATTTTTGTTCCTCATTATAAGTTTTCATGAATTCTGCAACACGAAATGTTAATGGTGCCCCATATTCTTCCACTTCGAGAGCTGACTTCGTTTCGATAAACGATTGAAACTCAAATGATATTCGAATCCTCGGAGTATCAACTCGGCAGAGAAATGGAGATGGTCAAATTTGAAGTCGAAGTTTTTCTTCAAAAATCCCGTCAACGGTCCTTTTGCATGCTGCATTTCAATGCATCGATCTCTCGACATTTGATTATATTATAAAAGTTGATGGGAAAACATCTGCACTGGAATGTTACTTTGGTTCTATTGAAAAATCTTTTCCAAGTTGTGAAAAATCACGAGCAGGGAAATTCGGGTGAATCGAATGCACCCTTCCACAGGAAAGCTTCCAAATTTTCAACGAATGTTAGGAACAACCACATAGAACTTAGTGAATCATTTAATTCCACATGGACTTCTCACCACTTGTGCTGCCTTGAGCTCTAAGTGAATCTAATTTTTCAAAAGAATATTCCTGATTTTTGTTCACCCTGAAACTGTTATCCCATTGATAGTTGTGACAAAAATAAAAGAGCTCATGAATATTGAATTAATCATCATTGGAAATAAAATTAATAATATTGCATGGCTTCTTCTTATTTTATCAACTATTTTCAAGGAATTATGTGGTCTTAAAGCAGCGGAATAGGAACTCACTCTTGACATTGGGATAAAGGAATTTCCTTGTCACGCTTAAGTTGTTGAACGCTGTGTGAAACTGGTAACAGGAGCAGCTGGTGAGGTATATGGAGCACATTGGAGAGATGGCTACATGACGGTGAATCTGTTATCTCGATTCTCAATGTGAACATTTGATAACAAATCTCAATTCCTTCTGAAGAAAATAATCATAAATGTGATGTTTCAAAGTAACTGTAAATTGGTATCTAGTCATTTTCAAGTACTTTTGAAGATTTCTAAACTTTTCTGAGAGTTATCAACACAGGATTTGAACCAGGTTTCTTGTTTGTCTTTGTATTCAATTTGAATAGTTTTTCCCTATCTTTGGTTTTATTTTTCGTTCCACCTTTTGAACAGTTGTGACTCCTATGCAATTCATTTCTCTCATATGGAGGTGTAATTTAAAATTACCGACATCATTTAGATCTGGGTTAAATTATATACCTTGAAAAATGTCACTTCTAAATTCTAATGCATCTTTTTATTCCAAGAAAGCTATTCTTTCAAGAACAAGTATTCTGGATATAAAATGAGAACTGAGAATGCAAGTTTCAAATTGATAAAAAATATCTTCTTGATTCAAAAAAAAGTCCTAAGACCTAAAATATATCAGTTGTAATGAGCTTCAATGTTCTTGAAGGTGTCTGAAAACACATTGTCCTTGTATTACTTCGGAAAAAGAGTTTATCAATTACTGAATAGTTTAATACAGTATATTCACCTTCATTTCAAGTCAAAACGACAACTACAATTCGCAATAATTCTAAATTTCAATCCAAAAGTGCTTTCAAGAACTGTTTCGCATGACTGGGAAGTTTTCGAACCGACTATTGAGTATAAACTCAATTTGTACTTACAGCGCAAATAAGTATAAAATATAAATTCACTTTGCATTTTACACGATGGATGAGTGCAAAATATATTTGTACATTTTATCTGAACTGTGAAAAGTACTTGGAAATCTTCGCTGATACATACGTATACAGTTGGAGTGTGCATGCGAATACACGAAAATTTCAATGGTTCGGAATATTTATTCCCGAGTAAAGAAAAAGCATCACTTGGAAGCACAGAAGAGTAAATAATTCAATTCACACGGTTTTGATTTCTATAGTTTCGTCGAACTGAAGTCATTCATATTATTATGATTTTATGTGTAGCTCTCGTTTGACAGTTCATGGAAAACACATGCTTTCAACACATTGGTATGGAAATAATACCAAGAAGAGATGTTCGTGCTATGAAGGACGATCTAATTCCAATTAAGTGTAAATTTCGCTGATATCGCGCAGGGACAAAACAAGCCCAGCCCTTTGTTCTCGACCTATTCAAGTACTTGATGCACAATTACATTCTCAGCGACAATGAATTCCACGAAATCGGTTTTCGGCCAAGTTTTTAATGCACGATCTCAATACGCATTCCACATCGCAAAAACCACTTCGGTATTCCAGAATAAATAGCAACCTTTCTCTCATATTTCAACTTGGAAAAATTACCGTTTGGACATAAATTATCGATGTTTCATCACGGAATTTTGGGGTTTTAGATCATTCTTTGGAAAAGTTGCTAATATTTATTTCTGTAAAGTAAAATTATAATTTTAATTCGTCATTTTCGTATCACCCTATTCAGGCAAAACTTACGGAAATTGATAACAGAATCTTTTACTTGGAGTTCTATTTCTCTACCTTGCTCCGTACATTCAGAGAAATTACTCTAATCCTTCTTAATGAAGTTGGATGTTGCCATCCTAGATAGTTCAAATACAGTGTTTCTTGGAATGCAGGGTAGTCTCAACATATGCATTCAATCCTCTGAGAATAACACATGTTATCTTGTAATGAATATCTTAATGTTCATTATTGCGTTGTTGAATTATCTAAATCGAAAGAATTCTCATGAACCCTTGTATTTGAGAGATCTTATAACTACTTGTGACGAATATTTACTCTACACCAAGAGAAATAATTACTCATACCAAGAAAATGTATTCTTGAATTTTTTCAAGAATAGAAATCCTTGATAAACAGTTGACACGTTGTAGATTTGAGAAAAATTTTCTTGAATCAAGAAAATATTTATCCAATTCAAGAATTATATTCTTAGCTTCAGAAAAATTTGCTTATATCGAGGACACATATTTCTTAAGAAACAGATTTCTCCAAATATGAAAATATGTTGTTGATGACAGTAATTATTTCTCTCAGTGTAGCTTTAGTTGATGACTTATTGATATTTTCTGGATCTCTCTCTCTCACTTTCTTGATTTGTTATCATTACATGCTCACTCTTTAGGATTTAGTCCCCATTAAATGGTGTAAAGATTGTGTAGTTTGAACCCGAAAATTCGACCCTAATGCAGCAGCGAAAGTGCAAACACGTTTTCAAGACGTTCATAGCACTTTGTAATGACCCAGAAATATTGCAGAAATGCAACTGAAGTGTGTGCGCTTCGTGGGAATGTTTCTATATCATTTGTGTTGTATAAATTTTCAAGGACATTTTTCACAAAGTAAATTACAAGATGTGGTTTGAAAATTGTGACGATCCTCGTCTAGATTTTAAACCTGTAAAATATAAATTCAATTATTATGGTTAAATTAATTGTTAAAAGGAACGATATCCCTTACCTCGATTACATTGCATAAGCAACACTACCTGAAGACATACCCTTGATTATCTCATATAAAAACACACGTCCCCCGTCAAGCAAGACGACAGTATCTGAAATGATATATTAATGAATATCGTACACTGAATATATGAGGAGAGGAACAATACAGCCTTACCCACACCAGGAACACAGGCACATTGTCGCATATTTACCTGAAAAATAACAAAATGAACATATTAGTTAATAATTATAATTAATATAATAAGATGATTAGGAAAGGGAAAAACTTATCAGAGTGGAACGTAATCGCAAACACAACCATGCCAGAAATCGGAGTAGGCACAGCATTCGCGAAATATGCGGGTAAGATTTCAAACGTTAATTAATTTGCGGTTATCTGCACCTCGAGGTGACAGATGATAAACAAACACGGGCAACCATCTTGGATTTCTTTAAAGCATCGCGCAAGCGCGCGGATAACATAGGAAAGGAAGATAGTAGAGAGAGACACACCTATACAGTTGTGACAAACTCCGAGATCCGATAGGTTCGCTAGTGTTTCCCACGGTGGAAGTTATTCTTAGCAGGTTATAATATAAGAAGCAGAGGCACATTCCGGTTTGAGTGGTTTTTTTTTACCATAGGGACCAGTGATGCCAGGAAAGACGGGGTGGACCGAAAAATGGTAAACACCCGTTGAACCGAAAGCCCGTTAGGCCGAAAGACCGTTGGACCGAAATTTATTTTACCGAATGACAATAATCCGAAATATTACTATACGTTACTAGTCGTGTGCGAATAAGATAGAATGTCACCAAAACTTTTTCGGATTATTGTCATTCGGTAAAATAAATTTCGGTCCAACGGTCTTTCGGCCTAACGGGCTTTCGGTCCAACGGGTGTTCACCCGAAAAATCAACCCCTCTACCGTGCACACGATGAAACCTTCGTATACATGTGAGTCACACGTATACGGAGATGTCATTGTGTGAACAATGGAGGGGCTGATTTTTCGGTCCGCACCGTTTTTCCTGGCATCACTGATAGGGACTGAGTCAATATGGGTTTCTGCACCACCCTATAGTCATACATTTAGTAGAAGTAACTTCCCTATTCAACTTCCTGTTTGATTCAGTGATGCCAGGAAAGATGGCGTGGACCGAAAAATCAGCCCCTCTACCGCGCACACGATGAAACTTTCGTATACATGTGAGTCACACGTATAAGAACGTGTCATTGTGTGAACAATGGAGGGGCTGATTTTTCGGTCCGCACCGTTTTTCCTGGCATCACTGGTTTGATTAAGATAAAATGCCGAAAGGTAAATTCTTCCCACAACCATTTCTGATCTCTAGCTATCTCTCTTCTTTTGAGGAGGGTTGACTCAATGTCAGGGCTGCGGTAGGGATTGGGCATCCGTGCCTTTTCACTGGTGCAGCAATGACTATTGTAGGTAGCAACCCAATGGCGGAGGCGTTGGTTGGGGCCCCCCCATCCCCTTTCTTTTCTTTCTTTCTTTTTCATTTCGTTGTCTGTCGATTTCTGCCACTTGAAAAGAGCTAGCTTGGTATCCCGTATCACCTGCTGGTAAAGGGCTTATTGCATGCGCCAACCATAGGAAGAAAAGAGAGTTCCTTCGGACCTCTTTTTCGTTCTCATGTGACACATTTTGTCGCACGCGCATAATCACACTTTGAGCACTTTGTAATTATTAGAGAAGTCGGGACTGTCCGGTCACTTTGTGAATGTGTTACGTTACTTATGTTCACGATTTCGGCGCGGTAAACACCCTTTGGACCGAAATTTATTTTACCGATTGACAATAATCCAACAAAGTCTTGGTGACATTTTGTCTTATTCGCACACGACTGGAAACGTATAGCAGAGATGAGTTGAAGAGATTGCTAACGAGATATGAAAACCATAGTCCAGTTTCTGATTGACAGTATTATGTTTTCCGTTCATCTCTCCATGCTGGTTGGCTTGGAAGAAAAATTTAACCAATCATATATTTTTCTTCAAAAGAAAAATACGTGATACGGACCATGAATTTAACATTGCGTTAGCAATCTCTGCGTATAGTAAGATTTCGGATTATTGTCATTCGGTCAAATAAATGTCGGTCCAACAGGTGTTCACCTTCGGCGCGTTTCGCCGCGAAATTCCAGCTTTTGCTTAGGGCCGATGGTGAAGTTGGTTTCACCAGAGATGAATAGCAGAGATTGCTAACGCAATGTTAAGATCATGGTCCGTATCAGGTTCTTTTCTTTTGAAGGAAAATATATGATTGGTTGAACTTTTCTTCTAAGCAGGGATGGGCAGCCTCAATTACTTTTTGTACTTGAAGTACTTTCTTCTGTCAAGTACTTTCCTATTTCCATAAAATAGTGAATTTGTATGTCAAATTAGAAAGTACTTGACAAGAAAAGGTACTTTAAGTACAAAAAAGTAATTGAGGCTGCCCATCTCTGCTTCTAAGCCAACCAATATGAAGAGATAAACGGAAAACGTGATACTGCCAATCAGAAACTGGACTATGGTTTTCATATCTCGTTAGCAATCTCTTCAACTCATCTCTGGTTTCACTTTCTTCATAGATTAAATTCCGTTGGAGCCATTTTCTCACTGCTATGAATTGTTAGAGCCACCGTCTTATGACTACTTACTGTTAGGGCCACACTCATACGGCCAATCACCGATAAATTCCGCTATAGCCACCTTCTTATGGCTGCTGACCGTTGGGACGACACTCGTACGGCCATTCTCCGGAAAATTACTCCTAGAGGCAATTATCCTAACCCGTTGAAATCATATTCCGTTAGATTCGGGTAGAATCACGGTTATTTCCGTTAGATCTCGAACGATCTAAAAACACGCGTCATACGTCATAAATCTCGTGTGCACACGTGGGTGTTTACGGCAAATGATCGGTTCAGGTTTATCCCTAGACAGTGGTACTCAATTACGGAAATTTCTGTTAACGTATCTTTATGAAACAAAGCGGGAAACTGGAAGTGAAAGATAATAAAGCTGACATTTCATGGGGCGTCGAGCGGCAGCGTCAACATTGGAAGAAAAAAGAGAACCGATCGGACCTCCCTTTTCTTCCAATGTTGACGCTGCCGCTCGACGCCCCATGAAATGTCAGCTTTAGGTGGCATTAATTAATATTTATAAAATTTGAAGGTACAAATTATCATCTTCGTGCTAAAAAGTAATTTCAAATTGTTTTGTTAAGCCAATATTGATGAAAATACTTGATTATTATTATGAAAGGAGTTTATTATGAAAGGCTTTGGTTGTAGTTTGTTATAAACGATTTGGCTGCTGACACGGCGCCAGTATCCCTTTAACGGGATACTAGCGATGGTACCAAACCTTTCTTTCTATCGTATAGGCGTGTCCTTTTCTATCCAACGTGCTCTGTCGGTAAGCGCTAGTAACCCCTTAACAGTTGTGATCCTGTTTTGTTTTCATTTACTATTCTTCTCTTGTTATTTTTCGCCACACTCTTGTATCAGTGTTCTGAATTGTTTACTTCCATTTGGATTCTTCAATAGACATTCACCGACCTCATTAGATAAAGTACTCTGACTTACAAATTATGCATGAATGCGTATCAATGTATCAATCAATAATTCATAAATCTATTCCTGTTTTTGCCTATCATTTGAATCATTCATCATTCACTTATCTATCTCGTCTCCCCATTCACTGTTATCCATAGCGATTAATTGTCTCTCGATTTATTTTCGGATGAAATTCAAAATGATTATACGCAGTAATCCTCCTGAGATTGAAAGGAGAACGAAAGTATAGACAAGCTCCCTTCATTCCACGGACATGATATCTTCCTGCTTGTCATATTAAAATATTAGATGAACATGAAAGATTGAATTAGCTGAGATATCTGAAACATTGCACGCAAGGGTGTATTTGGATGAGATAGACGAATCCATTTTCGTCCAGATCCGCTCAGAGTTTTTGTGTGGATTATTTCTGATCGATTCGTGGATTGTTAGAGCGGCCGATTGTGAAGGATTCAGAGGGAAAAAAACCTCGAGTAAAATTCCTTCTCTCGTAGAATTATATAAGTTATAATACTGATAGTAGCAGAGAAACGTGAATATTTTTCGAATCAAGTGTAGTGACAGACATTTCATAAGAAACTTAATTTTATCCCTGGTCAGTCGAGGTCTTGGGGATTTAATGATGTGAAATAACAATTATGAATGAGTAAATGAATGAACAAATCGTCATACAGTGTCTTTGAAGTGAAAACATAAAAGGTACTGTAGAGCCTACTGTACACTGTGAAAAGCCCGAATGAATGAAACTGCTTTTGCTTTCGGTGCTTACAACGAAAAAAGTATTCCTTTGAATCTGAGGAATTGTTATTGAGGTAGGTCTAGATGCAAACAAATAACAAATATTCTTCAACAAAAATGAAAAAATATTTTTCCAACAAAAAAGTATTAAAAAATGAATCAATATTTATAAAACAAAATATTCCTTCAACAAAAATAACATATTCCTTTCTAAAAAAAAAAATAAAGAAATATTAGGACATGAAAATTAAGAATGAGAAATGGGAATATATAATAATAATATTAATATATATCTTAATATTGAGAAGAAAATGTGGAAAAATATTCCTTCAATGCAAATGAATGTTTTTTTTATCCAAACAAATTTGTTATTTGAATGATGAAACAAATAACGAATTCTCTTTCATGAACAAAATATTCATCCCTGTAGAAGAAATATCTGTTTGGACTTATTCAAACAACAAAACAATTCAAACAATTTCTTAGATTCAGAGGAATACTTTTTTGTGTGTACTCTCAGGGGAAATAGTTCAGGCTCCTCTTACAAATACACTGATATTAAGATGAAATAAGGGAGATTACTTCTCAAGGATCTACATCAATAATACTGAGAAATCTTTAGCAGTATCGATTCATTTTTTGTTTTACTTTTTCATGAAAGTATTTATCAAAACTTGATAAAAATTTAATCCAAAACCATAGATCCTATTTTTGTGAATCATTTTGTGTTATATAAATATGTAATTTATTTTGTATGAATAAAAATTATAAATACACTATTAGAAAAGTTCTTGAATTCAATTGAAAATCTCTTCTGAAATTTAATATTCCCGTATTAAATTCAATGAAGTTCTTAAATTCAATATAATCAATGAAATTTCATAACTCCTTTTTGAAATGTACACTGAGAAGAAAATAGTGGTGTCAACTACGTACGACAATTGGATACGTTCAAACGCAATACTCGATCAACTGAATTAGATTCGTAGTTGACTCAACTACGCGTATTTGAATGAACCTTGTATTTAAATTGTCTTGACGGAGGATTGCATTTGAACGGATCCAACTGTCGTGCGTAGTTGAGTCCACTATCTTTTTTCTCAGTGTAAGGAATCATTAATCAAATTTACAAATATCTTATCAAAATCAAGAAGAAAATTGTATGAATTAAAGATTATATTATTGAGATTAATATCGCATCGTGAAAATCAATTAATTGTGTTAAGTCAAAAGTTTTATAACCCTTAGTCTGTAAACGGGGGTCATTTGTGTCCGCACATAAATTTGTTCCCTTCATATTTTTTGAAATAGGAAAGGTAGGGGGATGAGACCATGTTGTGAAAAATTGTGTTAGGTTATGCTTTCAGTTCCCTAAGTATCGTTATCCAATTCGGTAAACACTTGTCGTACGAGTAACTTCAAATTTTTTGTGGACACAAACGACCCCCGTTTACAGACTACGTATATTAGAAATTCTGAGGTAAAAAACAAATTTTATTCTATAGAACTCAAATCATTTATTATACAATACTGTCTTATTGTATACAATACAATAAGAAGACAAGAAAACATCGTATTGTTGTATGAAATGCAAAAAACCTGTATGTGAAGACCATCGATTAACTTCCTGTCGAGACTGCTCTATTTAATTAAATCAAGAAGCAATTATTATCATTTTGTTTATAATCAAAATTTTGTGAATGATCTCATACTTCAATATTTTTCTTTGATTGAAAGTACTTGAAGAGTCATAATAATATGTATTTTATAAAAAAAAAATCTACATTAAGCGATTAAAATAATCCCTATTTTCAAGTTCAAAACTTAAGCATTTTTTTCATGAATACAAGATTGTACTATTTTTTTCTGGAAAATACAACTTCTCAACTTCAATTCCTTTTTTGAATTTTTTTACTACGTTCATTAGTTCAATAGTTATGATTTTTAGAACAAAGAACTATTTTTCTCATTTTTAAAATTTATATAGCGTTGAAAAAATTTTTTTTCTCATAATATCAAGATAGATTTTTATAATAGAAAAGTTAAGGAACCTACATGAATTTTTTCAGATTTTTCCTCATGGTTGATTATACTTTTTCATTGCCTTGGACATAAATGACCCCCGTTTACAGTTTACGTGTACCAAAAAAACGTTTACAGACTAAGGGATAATAATGTTATGAAACTTGAGGCAAATTTTATTTATAGTATGAGCTGTTTTCGAGATATGATACATCTCTCTAATTTGAAACAATAATTTTGTGTGATTTTCCTTCATCTTGAGAAAACAAATACAAATGACTCTTCATTGCAATACCATCCACATTTTCCCATCTGAGATCAACTTGCGGTAGTTAAAACACACTCTGATGTGTCTCTACTTCAGGATTTCCCGATATCATGAATTTCAAAGCCATAATGAAAATGCTGAATCTTCTCTAAACGTGGAAAATACAGAGGAAAACGAATCAAATCCTCACAACATCACATTCTTTCCAAGTTTTGTAGAAATAGTGGGGATATATTCGCGCACGTTTACACATCATTGGCATGTTTATGTGACGTTGAAATGTTTGCGAATGTATCGATAATATCCATATCAATATTTCACTCGTACGTGTACTGTGTGAAAAATCATGTGAAAATTGCTTTCAGAATGATACCAGTTTGAGAATGATTTTACGAACATGTTCAGACATTTATTTGGAGTAAAACAAAATCGTCTACATTTATAAATGATCAGTTTTTTGACCCTCGTCTATCTTTGCAGTTCCAGTATCGATGGAATTAGTTTGAATGAGAATTTTCATGTGGTTTCATTGGAGAGGAGAAAAATTGAAGTGTCAAAAAGAACATGCTAACTTGTATAATTACGTAACTTGTATTCGCGTCTAAGGACTTTTGAGATAATTAAAAGTTTGAGATTGCCTTTTAACTATGCAAGAAGATGAATTTCTCACTCTCTATCATAGTTGATTTTATTCTTCAACGTACAAGCACACACACATTTACGATATTCGAAATTAACATGTATTTGAATCCTAAGGCTAAGCGCCGTAGGTTCTCGAGTGTAAGAAAATTTAATTGCTTCCAATTAATTTCAGTTATAAGTCATCATTCGATGTGCTTATCAATTAGAAGTATTGAATGATGCCAGTCCTATTACATTTTATTTGAATACCTTGAGCGCATTGAACGAAAATATTTGAGCAAATTGAAATCTTGCATCATGAAGGATTATCAGGACTCTGGCCCTACAAACACTGATTACTGGCGTTTCAATGGGCCGTTCAATGGGTCCGGCAATGCCGTTGAAGAGCCGTCACTGGCCCTTTGAAACACCAGCAGTCGTGTTTGCTGGGGGATCAGCACTTGGTAGGAAAAACTCGTGTGTTCAGGAAAGAGAGGATACAAAAGAGAGTGGGTGAGAAAATGTTTGAGAAAAAATAATGGTGAGTGAAAAGGAAGAGAAGGGAAAAGTGCGGTGAGAAAGAAAAGGGACAATTACTACACAAGAATACAGACTGTTTTGGTCAAATGCAGGTTTATTGAACGTTCATGGAATGTCCAGATGTTCCATGCCCCTCTATTAAACGTTTCTAGAATCTCCCTAGTCCATATGTCGTGATCATTCCAACTTGGCATGAAAATTAAATTATTACATTCACTGTTAGAAAAATTCGCCTAAAATTCCATAAAATTATTACGAAATTTTTTACCTTAACAGTTCATTGAATTTCATAATATATTATCGAATTCAGCAATATAATTCCTCATGTTAAGAATCTTTTCCTCAATTTTGAGAATTTTCTTCTTAATTTTAATAAACAATTGCAACATTTCCGAAAGAAATTTTGAAATTCCCTCATTAATATCAAATTCAAGAATGATTAATCAATTCAATATAGAAATTTGATATTTCACAAAGAATTTCGTATTAAGGCCAGGTTCCTCCAAAAGACGTGTTTTCTCTCAATACATTTTATTTATAGTACGGAAAATTTGTCAGAATCAAACTTTTTACAGGTGAAAGGACATATATTAATGATTAGGATGTGTGTAGTTTGGTGCTCGGAGTGGCACCATCAATTAACGGAGAAACAATCCAATTAGCCAAGCAGCGCTTTTTTATTGCAAAATCCAACGTTTCGCCCAGATGCTGGGCATGGAGTCTTCCACTTCATCTCTACGTTGTAATTTTTGCCTTGAAAATGCCCAGTATCTGGGCGAAACATTGGCTTTTGCAATAAAAAAGCACTGCTCGGCTAATGGGATTGTTTCTCCGTTAATTGACATATATTAAACTACTTGACAAAATTTTTTTTTTTTTTAAATGGCGGCTCAAACTCGTCCGATTTGTTGGCGAGTGTCATCATTTCTTGGGAACGAATCATCTGAAAGTAAAAAACAAAACGGTTTCATATTCTGTATCGAATTCGCTATGGTCGGTACTACAATGAAATATTTTCACAAAAAAAAAATGGCGGACTTCTGAATTTTCCGACTCACTTTTTGCTTTTTTGATTGTTTATAATTTTTTCAAATAACAATGAATATTTTTGGTTGTAGTATCGGTCATGGAGAGACATCTAAAGAGTGAAATTCTGTTCGGTTCGTGTTGGTGAGTGCAACAGTTTCGAAATACGAATGACACTCAGTTGAAAAGACGTGGTTTCGGGAAAAAGCCAATTAAAGTTTTTATTCGTGAAAATTCGTAAAAAAAAGTGAATTCTACTCACATATCCATCCCAGCTTTGTACACTGATTCTAATTCTATATCATTTCTAAGAGTATTTTCTAGCGATTTATGGAAAAAAAAATTTCGATTTTTTGAAAATTGTTTGGAGGAACCTGGCCTTGAATTCAAAAATTTTCTCAACATTGTATATTCGCAGCTAGCATTCCCCTATCATCTATAACTTATCTTGTACGTTTACAAATATTTCCGACTGAGAATACAGGAAATATTTCATCAATTTTTTACTGTGGAGATTTTATAAACCGTTCTGAAGAATCAGAATTGTCTTCCAAATGCTTAGTGAAATTTTTATGGGAATTAAGAAGAAAGTTCTTGTAGAGAATTATAAATTTCATCTGAATTTCCAAAGCAGACATCACCCACTCCAGCCACCGGCTTAAAACTCACTCCCATCTGCTATGTGTTGAATTTTCCTTTCCACTTCAAAGGTCGATCGATTTTCTAGACTTAAAAACTGGAAAGAAAGTTCAATTTATGCATTCTTCCATTCACAAGAAAATTCCCCACACTTCCTATTGAACAGTAGTGCTGTGTCTCGCTCAGTGAATTCTGTGGTATGCAGTAGATGATAGCAAATTTTCATGTTACATGGAATTAGGACATTTCCAACTGAAAATTCACGAATCGTGGCAATATGCTACGTGGATAATCAGAGCATATGTGGATATTGTCACATTGACAATATTCATCCTTCTCTACAGGAGAACGATATGAGTGCACCAATTCATACACATTGTTCCGTACAAGATATATCTTCAAATTTACAGTATATACTGGGCCATTGTTTTGCTGGTGAATACATAATAGGATGTGGTGATTAATAGGACGTAGATATGAAAATTTTGTAATTAAACACGCACAAGTGACGCAGGATAGAACGAGACGAATAGTGGAAAAAAAAACATTGAACGAAGTACTCAATTTTCAAAATCAATTTATTCATCAACAATTCCATGTTAATATGATGTAAAATTCACATATAATTCCCAAAAGAAATTTAAAAATATGTGAATGTTGATAATTCTCAAAGATTCTGATGAATGGTGAAATGATATCTTCTCCACACTCTAAAAGTGGAATTGATAAAATCTATCGAAACTGAGAGTTCAATTCACTATGATGTTCTGGAACCGAAGAACAGATTGACCTGATAATGAAATTTGCCAGAAAATGACAATGAAATCCTGGTCAAATTCCACAATGTTGGATAGGTAATCTGATTTGGAAAGTCAGTATACCTCAGTACTCCTCCCATAAGGAATTGAAAAACATTTCTCTTCGTGTAGTAGAATATTCCACAGAATCCAAATGTGAATGATTGAATAATGAATCATACGTTTTCCCATATTATCTCACTCGAACGTGGCTCACGGAGTGATTCAAACAACACGGTTAGAAATATTCGTGAATTTCATAAATATTCGGGGATTAAATCCAATAACTCTATGCGAAACCAACTTCAGTACCCGTTCATATATGACCAACATATGTATTATGAATTTAGATTTGTGAATTTAATAAACGAATCCGTATGTTCAAATGGGATGTTTAAATGTTTGAATGTTCTACGAATCCAATGAGAACTGTAATCTACAATTCTAGATTCTGTGGTACACGCATCAATGAAGTAATTAAATCAACTACAAAATAACATGAAAATATTCACTCAATGATGAATTTTGAATTTATTTTGAAACCCTCTAGCTGCAAATGGAATTGAAAGGAATTAATTTTGGGGAAGTGGAGTGATCTTCAACAAAGGATAAAACCAGGTGTTGGTACAGATTAATATCATTCTCAAAAATGTTGATTCTTCTCAGTTATATTCATGAGTTTCCTTGAAAGGAGTATGGTGATAATGATTTATACATTTTTTTGACAGTTTTTGTAAACTAATATTGCTCGTAAAATTTAGGATTTTGAAAAAGAAAATTGACAAATAAATGATTTGTTATTTTCTAAACCCAAACAAATGAATCTGTTGTGGCAACCCTGGTTAAAAGAACCCATTGATTCTGACCAATTCTCATTAAATTACAATTAAACGTGGACAATGTTCTGACCAAATCTCATCGGTGATTTTTCAATGAGATTTGGTCAGAACTTTCATGTGAATCTCGTTGAATCTGGCCAAATCTCACTAAATTTGTCAGATTCAATGGATTCTTTTAACCAGGGAACACTATTCGCTATTTTCGCGGCTTCAGCTGAAATAATTGCAGCTGTAGCTATTTATTAGCTGCTGCAGCAGGAATTTGTGGCTATGACAGTACAAGTTTTGTGATATGGGGTGGCAAGCAGCCACCACTTTTGATACCTTAGAATGAGGCTGTACCCTGTTAAAGTTTGGGGAAAGGAGAGAAAAAAAACTAAACGAAACGAATAGATTCACGTTGTTAAACTCTAGCAAGGTACAGTCTCATCCAAATTTCTCAAAGTGGCGGGTGCTTGCCACCCCATTCTTGTGATAGCCGAGTGAATAATTGTGACCACTAAATAATAGCTCTTATAACTGACTTTTAGCTATTCGAATATTGGTGAATTAGTGTGAATCATTTCAAAATTCGTGGAGTAATTGTAAATGATGCGATTTTTTCTCATTCTAATAAATATTTCATGAGAGCTTCGATCCCATTCTAATAAATTGTTTTTCATTGGAAAAATTCTTCATCAAATTGAGACAGAAATATAATATAACTATCTTTTCCATTGGAAACAAGATTCATCAGAATGAGGGCAAAGAAATTTTCTTTGAATCTAAGAAATTGGGTTCTCTGTGCACAGAGAGAAATGGGTTGTTATTACACTGAGAGAAATAATTACTACCCAAGTAACACCAATGTGCGTGAAATATTCTCCGAACGTTCCTAGAATATTTAAACGTCCTGCAAACATTCTCAGAACGTTTGACGAAGATTGTGTGTTACTAGGGTAATACCAAGAAATATATTCTTGAATATTTTTAAGAATATATATTCTTAGATGCAGCTAATATGGTGTGGAGTCAAGAGAAAATTTCTTAAATCAAAAAAATATTTTCTCAATTCAAGAAATCTATGCTTGGTTTCAGAAAAATTTTCTTGGAACAAGAAAATATATTGTTGATGATAATAACTATTTCTCTCTGTGTATAGTGCCTAGAAAAAAATCAGTTGTCCTTGCAAAGATATTCACTCCATCTGTTGAGAAATTTATTTATGTCAGCGAAAAATTCAGTTGTCTCAGTCATTTTTCTTGCTCCTTCAGCAATTTGTTTTCTGTAGGCGCTGTAGTAACAGACCAGTTTGTTATGCCAGCAATACTTTTCTTACCTTTTGAACCAGTATTCTATTATATTATATTTCTATTATATTTTTTCCATATTTCAGTTTTAAATCGGTTTCTACTGCTTAAAATTTCATTCATATTTCAATCGTGTTCAATTTCTCTTATGGTTTATATTTATATTTTTTCTGTTTTTTTTCCATTATTTTATATTTTCTGATATTTCTTATACTTCTTATATTTTTTGGCTCAAAGCGTGAAGTTTGTACTGCGTACTAATCCAATGTATTCATCCGTCAATAAGCTTTCTAGCTTGACGGATTCAATTAAGGTACTTCACTTTGTATTATGGTTTTGATGTATATTTTTGAATAAATTTTTTCAACAACAACAACAACAACAACAACAACAACAGTATTCGTTATATACACTTGGAATAAAACATTTTCAAGAACCCAAATGAGTAGTATCCAATATGTTTGGGTTAGCACTCATCATGAGCACAAATATTTATACTTGTATCTAAATACAATGGACTTAAATGTATTTCACTTTCATGATTCACTCACCTTATTTAATTGCTTTATCAACACTGGTTCAGCATTATTGTTCTCTATTCAATTAAGAAGATCTTTCCGGTACATTATTGATGATGAGATGAATTGTGCACCCACTTAAGGTAATTCATTCTATGAGAATGATGGTACGGTTCGTGTACATTTCGAAGCCACCGGTGATTATTCGGACAATGGTTTACAGGTGCATGGCCTCCATTGCAGTTGGATGGATGGATTGAATCTGGAATAGATCTAGGATCTCCACAGCTAGGTTGTGAATGAAATTTGTAGTTTTTTCAACGTTCATTTAGGAATTCTTCTACAGCGTGGTGGAACGATTGTAAAATGTGCGGAGGAAGATCCTCAAGTTCTTGTGGTATACTTTTGATAATGACAATTTTCAACATTTTTGTCAGTCAATCTCAATCTCATCGAGATTTCTAGTAAATCGTTTCATAGTACATGTTTTTATCGTTGTGATCGAGACAGTATTCTCTTCATGGTTCTGACGATAATTGTTTCTTTATGCAGATAAATTCATTCAGCACCTTCAACCAAATGTATGGTCTCAAGTACAAAAGAGATTCATTTTAGCATGAGCGAAGACATTTTTCAGAAAGATCCATCAGAGTGTTATCGAACTGGGTGAGGAGTTTTTTTTGTTGAGAAGAAAAAACTTTTCTAAAGTGTTCCGTAAATTCAGTCTTCCATTATTAGAATTGTTCTCATCGACGATAGAAGGAGAGCACGGTGTTGGCGGATCCATACATTCATTCCGTTGAAATCATTACTCAAATGGTTGATCTTTTTTTACACTGAGGAAGAGATTTATTTATACTTTATTTGCTGTTAAACTTTATAGTTTATGACAAAGTGAGTGCTGATTCAGATGAAATATATTCCGATAGAGATAAACAACCCACATAGAACCAATGTTCTTGCAGAAAAAGTATTTTAAGTGTTTGTGCTATGTGGGAAGTGATATTTTATAGAAATATGTTACAAGTTTTTTTGATACTGAACATGCCATTTTTGTGAAAACTATGATGAATTTGTGTAAAAGCATGGTGCGTACGCTCCTTGAGAATCCTGGAAAACTACTTGAAATTTTTTTCCCTTTTCAAGGAGTCAAAAAGTCCTCGAAAACTCCTTATTTTTCAAAATTGTGTGTTCGAAAGTATAATTTACAGGATATATTATATAGCCACACAAAACAAAAAACCTTGTTCCGACCTGGGGGTCAGACCATGTTTATTACATGTTTCTGGGGTTGCTGAAACCGAATCCAAAGTCTATTATACCTCATCACGTCTTTAGTGACTAAAAAAATCCAGACTGAGAAAGATATCATACAATTTAAAAAAACAGCTGGTGATTTAGCAACTGAAGGCGATACTTTGAATGACCTTAAACGTTTCAAGAAATCAAATGAATTCAGAAACCCAGTCAAAGCAAACAAACAGGAATTGTCTGATATTCAAAAACTGATTGACAACATAAGAACTATTTTAAGAAATTGATAGATTTTATTAATAATTTAATTCTTGTCATCTTACTATTCAAAACCAACCAAAAATTATAGACAAAGTAATGTGTTTCATTTTATTGGAACTTGAAACATTCATGTATTTTATTGATAGCTCTGTTATGTTACTTTTGGAGAGTTTGAGTACAGTTAAAGTTTTGAAGGATGAAGTTAAAGAGTCCGTTGACCAATTCATTTTATCTGATATTGATATTACGACGTTTCAAACCAAAAATTATGAACACAGGAATTCATTTTATTCTATTGAAATTTGAAGAATTGATAGATTTTATTGATAATTTGATTCATGTCATATTATTGTTCAAGAATTTGAACGCAGGTGAAGTTTTGAAAACGAAAGTTTAAGAATCTGTTTGACAATTAATTTCATCTGATATTTCAATTAAAACATTTGAAATCAAAGATTATGGTCAAAATAATTGGTTTTATTTTATTGAAACTTGTTCGTGTATTTTATTTTGGAATTTCCCAAACAATTTCGTATAAGTTCTAATATATTTATGTTTTATGTTAAAATTGAATGTGAAAAATATAATATATGTATTAAAAATTAATAATTCTGTTTTTTATGTTTATATTTCCACTTGGCTATACAAATTGGCAGCTGTATTGGAAGTTAATAAAATACAAAAATTTCATGCTCCTTGAAAAATTATCCAAGGTTCCTGGAAAAGTTCTGGAAAACTCCTTGATTTGTTTTGTTCCAAAACCGTACGAACCATGAAAAGGA
This sequence comes from Gonatopus flavifemur, assembly GCA_018340375.1. Lineage (NCBI taxonomy): Eukaryota > Metazoa > Arthropoda > Insecta > Hymenoptera > Dryinidae > Gonatopus > Gonatopus flavifemur. Next base: position 26,926,036 of record JAFFJZ010000002.1, read on the forward strand.
ATATCCATTTCGCTGTAACCACACGGAAAGACCGGGTCTATTAATATTCAGCAAAATGACTGTCAATTTAGGGAAAACAAGGATCGCTGAAAAATATTCGTAGTGAGTCTATTTCAAATTCGTAGTCGATGTATTAACAATTGATAGTTTCACTGTGAAAAATACCAATGAAACTATCAACTGTTAATATTTTGACTACGAATTTTTGGTAGGCTCACTACGAATATTTTCCAGCGTTCCTCTTTTTCCCTAAATTGACAGTCATTTCTCTAAACGTTGATAAATTCTTTCTAAATATTAATAGACCTGGACCTTCCGTGCGATACTATAAAAAATATCTTCAAATTTCCAAGAAAAATTGATGGATTTGTGAATTGCCACATTATTTGAAAAAATTGTTCGAGATATTACCAAAATTGATTGTGAATTTATTCCAAAATGTTCGCTAAGAAAACTTCTGAACTTTGTCGGAAGTTTTTTTTACAGTTCATAGTTGAGTCCTTTTTCGATCATCTCTATTGTAATTTTGATTATTTCTTTTTTCTGAGTGTAAAATCTCGTTTCATCACACTTTTGGAATTGATATCCATTTCCACCAAAATTTGAATCCTCAAAGCAGGTGTCAAGTGATCTGTTAGATAGTCACAATTCCTTCAAAATAACGATTTTCATTCCGACCAAAAATTCAATCTAAAGGATTCATGAAAAATTTCTCAACAATTTCCGGAAGGTTTTTTTCAGCCCATCTTGTTGGCAATGATTCTTAGATGACTACGTCTCCCCGTGATGTTGGAGGGTTGTCAATCGATAGTAGAAGAGACCCGTGATTCGTCAGCCAGGAGGGTGAATTCGCTTTCAGAAGAAAATTTTCCGCACCACTTTGTTCTGGTGACAATCTGTTAAAAACCATATTTCCTTCACAATAGAGGACTATCAATGAAGCTATCAATAACAGATTATTTACACCAACGAAATGAATTCCCTGTCCCTGTGAATCTTTAGCCAAGGCTGTCATTCTTCGCTATTACAATTCGATACTTTTTATACCATCATAATAGAGAAACGAAAATTATAATCAATAATTTGTGAAAACAATGAAACTTCATTTTCGCAAGTTTTTTATTTGGAGCCTCGATCATTTAAATGTGAAAGGGATATCAAATCCAATACGGAGATTTTATGAAGATGAATAATGATTCTCAGATCGATCATCCGTGGTTTTAATATAAAGGAGAAACTGGAGCTTCCTGATGCAAATCTCTGTATCAGGATGAATATTTAAGTAGATATACAGTGGTTCCCTTCAGAGTGTTAATTGTGGTCTCTCGTGGCCAATTCAAATTAACAGTGATGCCTTGTAGGTTTCTCGTGAATTCCTTGTTGACCTTCGTTACATCTCAATGTACGTCAGAGCTTTCAGTAGGAAATGGAATAGTGACTATCACTCTGTGTTTATTTGTCCGAATTGAGGGGATACCAGCGTACTATCCGAGTGAAGAACTTGTCTGCAAAATTCCTCCGGATTGAACTCACGAAACAGTCCGAAATTATCAAAAATTATACCCTGAAAATTTCAGACTGTTTCGTGAGTTAAATCCGGAGGAATCTTGCAGACAAATTCTTTACTCGCATGGTACGCTGGTATCCCCTCAAGGAAAACAAATTCCTAATCCAGGTTCTCACTTCTTGTATTGCGTTTTATATGGAAGACAATGAAGTTTTCAGCTCCTACAGTTGAATATTTGATTCTACAGCGAAATTTGGACCTAAATCATCAAAACTTCAGCTGGTGTTTCTAAGAAAACGGGTGTCTTGTAAGTTCTCGAATATTTAGCTGCAATGGTTGAGAGTTGTCAACTAAGAATGTTTTCACTTGTATAAAGAAATCAGGAATTCTTTCAAATGATTTGCTTTCGCCTAATAACGCGATAGATGAATAGAAGGATTTGGTACAAATTAGCAATGCAAGTTGTTGATGATAGAACTCGGATGTCCTTTGGGAAGTCGCTCCCAGTGCACACGAGTTAGTCTCTCAATAGTTTAGATGATAATATTTAGTCGTTGTATCCTCCGATTAGATTTGCTCTTGAGTTGAAATAGCCATAGCAGTCGCCGTTTAACTGAATGCTGTTGGTAATGATCGAAACTTGTGTAGTTGTACTGACTGCAGAATCTGGGAATTGATGAGGTTGTGTTTAAAAATTCACCTCCTCTTGAGCAGGTTCTTAATAGGTCGATTAATCATTAGATTTGAGTTTGTTCTCTCTAATGGCGAGAAGTGTATCCTTCCTTTTCAGTGTTGCTCTTCAATGATGTGCATTTCGTGCGGTATAGCATTGAGGAGATGATTCATCGATTGACAGATTTTTCGATCATCCCTTTTGGTGTTTTTCACACCTCAGTTTTGAATATCAAAATGTTTCACATTTGTTCACTCACTAATTGATTCTTCTGAGTTTTAGAATCATTCCCTGTGAGTCTAGTTAAATGAGTCTGGAAATTCAGAAAAAATTCACAAATACATGCTGCATTTATGATATAATTTTTCATTTATCTATCGTTGTATAAAATTCTCTCTGTTGAGCTCTTTCCGATTTTACTATTTTCTGATCAGTGTCGAATCCTAATTAGAGACTAGGTTTAGGTTAATTATTATATCTATCATTACAGAGTGACGCCATGGTTAGTAACCTAGCTTCGGTTCTACTTGGTGAACCTTCAGCCAGCTTGACATGGTCAATTTATACCTGTTATGAATATACGCGTATATAAATATGAAAAAAACCTTCATTCTTGTATAGGGATGAAATTTCCACTCCAGTTCTCAAATCATCCATTGAATTACAAATGATGTCGAAGGCAGTGGAAGCGATTGTGTAGTCGATTTAAGTGAATATTCTTTGACATAACCTGAAAGAGGAGGGACGATACGATCATTCTATATATCTTCACAAAATAAAGAGAGCGTCAATTCGGAACACATGTACAACCTCCGTTTAGATATTCACAACAAGATGTTTGGAGCACAAAATTTTACAACATTGCATGAGTAACTGTTCAATAGCAATATCGATTTTATTTGATAGAAAAATTTTTATACTTCCGATAAAACATCGATGAAAATTCGATATATTCTTCATACAAAAGCATTGATTTATTGAAGGTGGGTGATTCAATATCACGACTGTTTTCAAATTATTACTGTAATGAAAAATTCATGAAAATGCATGAATATTATTGATATTCAATTCATTCCAAGATGGAAAGGAAGTCAATTTTCACTTGATTTAAGTAAATTTTATTTGAAATGACTAAAAATTTATTTGGATTGACTAAATTTTTTATTTGATCAAACTCAAACTCTAGTAGGTTGATACTTGACTATGAATTTAGTTGATTCAAACAAAATTCAGTCAATCCAAATAAATCCAAGTATAAAATTTCCTCGGTGTGAGTTCCACTGTCTACGCATTTCCAGTTTGATGCATGTTTTTTTTTTAAAATCGGAATACAAATCGGGCATTCTTCTTCAAATCAGATCGTATCAAACCACTTATGACTGGGCCAATCAAATGTTCATTTGTTTTGAAAATATTTTCTCCTCGTTAACAATAATTGTGTTCTTCTTCGAAATTGAAAATTTGGGCTTCTCAAAGACCTACATTGAGTCTCGAAGAACCATGCCTGAACATTTCAGATCTGTTGAGAAGTTCAATTTCGAGTAATGTGAGAAAGTGCTCCTTATTGCCTTAACATATGAGTTGACACATTTTATCACAGGTTTCTTGGTTTAATTGTCGCAGATTATTTCAATAATTCAGTGGGGAAACATCTTGTTAACTTTTTCATATTGCATGACAATTGTATACAGTCCCGTTGCGTACTACTTTACTTGATTCTGGACCTTTTTATGTAGAAAATTCTTATCATTCATATTCAATTTCTTGTAAATTCTATCTGTACAGTAGCACTCAAATGAATTGGAACACCAAGGGAATTACTACAATTTTTACATGACACTGTAACAGTGCAGAATATTGAGTGACAATGAAGATATATTTTCTCGAATGCTTATTCAGTCAGATTAAGTTTAAGAATTATAAGATAATCAAAGATTTGATTATATATATTTGAGAGAAATTGTGTGTTTGATGTGCTCAGAGAAATATCATGAGCAAGGATATTAATGGGAAAATAAGGAACTTTCAAGAGTTAAAAATAAAAATAGTGTAACTATGACTCAAGGATTATTTTTCAAATGAAGAATATTTATTCAATTGTAATGCAATGTCTATGCTCAGAGGGAGGTTCTGAACACATAAATCGTGAAAGAATTTCGAAAAGAGTGTTTAAATAGAAATTAACAAAATTTGAGTTGGAATGATTAGAAGATAAAATATTATTTTCCGAAGAAACGGGATTTGTTTAATTATAAAACGATTCAAATGCTCAAAAGGATGTTCTGAACACATTAGTCATAAAAAATAATTGAAAAGTTATTTCAATAAAAAATAACGTTTTTCGATCGTCGACGGTGCATCACTATAAAAGAAAGAACGCAACCGACATGGATCATTCGAAGTCTTTATAAAAATAAAAAAAAAATTTGAAAAGATTATTGTGAATAAACAAATAAATTGTTTATTATTATAATCGAAATAATTTAATCATTGATTATTCCTGAGTGATACTTTTTTGAAGAAGGTAAATTAAAAATATTGGTCGAGAATTAGATTCATTTTCGGTGAAATTGTGTCTGAAACAAGAAGAGGTTTGCTTGTTGCAACCAAAAACAAGCTGGCGACCGGGAAAGCAATCTTGGAATATTTCTAATAGATAGAGTATCATCGAATCAGAGTTTTTCAAACTCGTGATTTCATCGAGGAACCTGCCGATACCCAATCAAATTATTCATATATGATTTGATTTATTGTGGTATTGTTAGAACACACAGTTTATTAACGAAAAAAGCTACAAAACAGTATCCTGATAATTAATATGTCCTCCTCTGTTCTTGATAAACTCTGCACATCGTTTTAGCATTGATTCGATGAGTTTTTTGCATAAATTTGTTATTTCATCATCATGGAACCATATTTTGTTTATTGCACAAATCATATTGATATTTTTGTTGTACAGTCTCCTTCAGCAATCCTTTTCTTGCATATAGCCCATAGATTTTCGATTGGGTTTAAATCAGGAGAGTTACCAGGCCATTCAAGAACTGTTATTTTGTTTTTACTAAAAAAACTCTCTACATTCTTCGGATATCTGGCATAAGCCGAGTCTTGTTGAAGAATTCCGTTTCCATTTGGAAACATTTGCGAAAGGAGTGGAACAAATGTATGTTCTAATAAAGTAATATATTTTTCGGAGTTCATCATCCCTTCAACTGGTACTAATGGTCTAGGACCATAATAGGACATACAACCCTGAAAGATTTTTTAGGTGGATGTTTTGGGCTTTTGCATATTGTGAGCTGATGTCTCAGCCTCATTTGAACTTCTTCGGACAAAGTTTACTGTATGCCCCTGAACCAAGAAATGGGTTTCATCAGAGAACAGGATGTTTTTCCATCGTTCAACAGAATAGTCCGTATAGGTTTTAACCCATTGCAAGCGTTTCTTCTTCATTGGCTCAGTAAGAAGCTGTTTTTTCTTTGGTCGGTAAGCTTTTCGGCAAACTTCCAAAAGCCTTCTTTTGACAGTGCTAACATGAATATTGACTCCATTTTTATCAATTCCTCGTGCCAAATCTACAGCCGACAACCTAGGATTCATCTTATGATTTCTAATTAATTGGCGGTCAGTTTGAGGGGTGGTTTTCCTTTTACAGCCACACTTTCCTACTCTGTTAGTACAAAAGGCGCCAGTCTCATTAAATTGCTCAAAAATTCTGTTAACAGTAGCCAGGCCTGCCTTATATTCTTCAGCGATCTTTCTCTGAGACATATTTCCATACTGATGTAGCGTAATAATCTTGCTACGCTTTCTAGGTGTGTCATCCATAATATACAATTGAGATAAAGTTTGTAAGAAAAACATATAAACGGTTAAAAAAACCTTCAACAATCAAAACACGACTGACGACAGTTTAAACCAAAAATATTTTTCTGAAAATGTATACAATGCAAAGAATCACATGTGACAAAACAAAACCCAGGTAGCAGTGGTGCCAACTGTCGTACAGCTGAAAGAGCACAATTCATCTGGTGTTCCAATGAATTTGAGCGCTACTGTAACTCATTATACGTTCCTTTTTCCCTTATCGAATTTCATTATCAAACCCGTATAATTTTGGGAATGAGAAAAGTTAGCTCCGACAAGTAGATGCACTCAAAAGTACAATATTTTTCACTCATTTCCTGTTTGAAAAGTAAAAAAACTAAACCTACCAGTGCTGGGACCAGGATTTTGAATAATATCTGTTTCTCAATTGAAGATTCAACAAAATTATATATAAAAATCACATGAATGATGAAACTCGTTTCTCATTTATCACGCAATTCTATGCCTCAGTCTCTCCTCATCTTAGTCTGGAGTTCAGATAGGTTTGATAACAATTCTCATATCCCTAATGATATTATTGATCTTCTGAAGTTCATCTCGGAATACATACGGAATCTCCTCACGAAACTCATCAGGAAATATACCAAACTAAAATTGAAACAGATGTAGTACGTCATTCAAGAAGGATTTCTCGTCCAATCTTCATCCCTATAAATTATGTTTGTTCAAGACAATTTATAGTCTATGAACTTCCGATTGATTCACACTTGGTCCGTATAATTCATCCAAAGTATGAGGTTCTACTATCGTAATGAACATTATTTTGCAAAGACAAGATGATATCGATATCCGTAAACAGAATTCAATAGAAATATGTAAATCAATTTATCCTTGTGAATCACCAACTAACCAATCAAAGTGTACATATGGTTCTGAACTCTTTTTCATGACAATTTTCTTTCACTTATCCCAGCATTTCAAGTAGTCATAAGTATGAAAATAATCTGGGACCATACTTGGATTACAAATCATTAATTCATTATGAAAAAAAAATTTCTAAGGTAATTCAATGAATTCCATTCAGAAATTCGGGAAGGAATTCCGTGCCCGGAGGAAACCCAGGTGTTGAAAAGTCTCATAATTTAATAACGCTCAGTGCGAGTCGGTGACGGATGAAATTATTCACCTGAATTCATCATGATTGAATGTTTTCTTACAATCGATAGATGAATAACGAATTATTAAAACCAGTTCAAGTATTCTTTGTGAATTTGTACTCCGTCCAAAATATGACAAACTATGTAACCGAAATTCAGTTGACAGAGGATATCAGAAAGATATTTCTGTTGTCATTTCTTTTGAGAATCAGGCTATTGATTTCATAGACTGATATAATCGTTCGGATTTTGGAGCGAATGCATTACGCCTGCAATTGAAACATCGAAAAATAATTCAAGCCAAATCGAAAGATCATGTAGCAAGTGAATCGCTCACCAATCATCCATATCATTCGAAACAGCTGCATCACTTACCGATGCATTTTTATCTCACATCTATTCTCGGTACTTATCGAGAAATTTTATATATCGATCAAATTTTACTGAAATGAATGTGATACTTCTCTTGTGAATCTTTTGTTCAAAAATTATGGGAGTAAGAGAATTTTCTATGAAATCAACATATTCGCTTGACCTCCCTGGTTAAACAAATCAATTGATTCTCGTCAAATCTTATTGAATCCTGCACAATGTTCTGACTTAATCCCATTCAACCATTTTCAATGGGATTTAATCAGATAAGTTTACTTTTTGAATGTGATTCTGAATCTTGCCAGATCCGATTGAATCTTGTACAATGTTCTGATCAAATCCCAATCAATTTCATTCCGTCAGATTCTATGGATTCTTTGAACCAGGAATCATCAACATCTGTTTAATTGTACGGAAAAGAAAATTAGTTGAAATAACTATTCAACTTGTAAACGCATACACTGAAGAAAAATGTAGTAGAACCAACCTCGCAGCGGGTTTAAATACGGCGAATTTCGCCACGAAGTTGAGTTAACTGAATATCGATTGGAGTAATTGCTTATTCGGTCAATTTGATCGATATCGAGTTAACTCAACTTCGCGGCGAGATTCAATATTTTTTTCCAATGTATGGACCTATTTTTTTCCGTTGATAGAACTATTCCATATGCACTCACAAGTTAAATAGTTATTTCGACTAATCTTTTCTTTTCCGTGTGGGATAAACGTTTTGACCTTCCAGTTTCCTTCGATTGTATCTTCAGTATTTAGTTTATATCCAATATTCATATTCCGAGTCGATGGGAATCGTCATATTAATAAACTGTTTCAATATTTCAGCAACCTGGATTCGAGGAGGGTTGTCGGTGTGCTGCAATAAAGGTGAGTCATTTGTTTTCCAATGATGAAGTTTTAATTTTGCATATATCCAGGTGCAAAATCTCAGATGAATCATGCCTACTTTTCGCATGTAAATTCAGATTCCACACAAGTTTGTGGATAAATCTAAATAGTATTGGACGTTATAAGCCGTTGTGACAGGATGTTTGATTGTTTCGAACATGCTAATCATCTTTGGATATGAAATGTTTTGATTCTAATACACGGAGAGGGGTATATGAGACTGATTATCATTCGCCCTGCTTCTCATCGCGACTTTAGAATAGGAAGTGAGCGATGATTCGCGATTTGGCGATCATTACGATGTTAACATATCGTTTCGATGGTACACGGAGAGGAATGTAACACGTTCGGACAAATTACCACTTTATTCCTAAACTACACTGAGAAAAAGGAACATAATTGTGCAGCGTCCAGACAGTGATAATTCATGTCCAAAAGAAATTTCAAATCAGCCATCACTAGATGCTGGCCAGACATAAACTATTCGCATCCAAGGCATTACTGAGTACGTTCTGGACGCAAATGGGTGATGTCTGGCGAGCATCTAGTGAGGACTAATTTGAAATTTTTTTTGGACATGAATTATCACTGTCTGAACGCTGCACAGTCATGTTTCTTTTTATCAGTGTAGAACTATTTGGAAAAATCAGACAATAACTTATAACATAACTCCTAATCATTGCCAGTTATGTTATAAGTTATCGTCTGATTTTTCCGAATAGTTCTAATTGACGAAGAAAATGGTAATCTTTCCGAATAAATTTCTATCCGTGTAACGTAAACAGGTTATCTTACTTACTCCGATTCTGCTTGGGACTTACCCCAATTTTGAAATATCTGTCACCAAATTCCTATTCTTCATAGTGACCGGAGACGTATACTTTTCTCTGTGTAGAGTCAATTTCATATGGACAAATGATGGACTAGTTTTTGAGAAACCCTATTGAAAAAATCTTATAAACTCCGAAAAATTCTCATAGATCTTGTGACAAAATAACATTTCTTCTTTTGTTGATATCCATAGAGTTTCGCTAATATCATGTCCATGGAATGCGATAGAATATTATACCCAGAGAAAAATTCTCGCTGAAATAACTGTTTGAAAAATTCGCTCCGCTGAATTAGCAAAATATTTGCTTTTATAGCAGGAGAAGTGAAATATATTTTGAAGCCTGAATCACTCCATCATATGCAACGGTTAGGTCAAAGAAAGATCTACATCAGGTTCAATGAGAATTTGAAAGCAATATCAGGTTGAGAACAGGGCGGAGAATAAAATCAACCCTGATTTACTTCGTAATATACGCAACGAATCAGAGCTAAATCACGTTCCACGTTTTGACTCGGGCTTGCTATTCTGAAGAGATGTTTGCTAAATCAGCAAAGTTTCTCGTAGTTTGTTTACCTACAATGCCGAATTGTTGGATCAGTGAGCTCTCGCACAAAGAGTGAAATTTTGGCTTCAATAGCGAACTTCTCGCTTATTCAGCAAAAAGATTTGTCATATCAGCGGAGTGAATTTTTCAGATTTGCCGTGTCAGCAACTTTTGTCCTCTGAGTGCATGTTTCCCATAAAATTTGATATAAATCCCATAGCGACTGTGATAAAATGACATGAAGAATCGATAGGAATCCACAGATTCCGATGAAATCCAATTTATCACGAGTATGGAAAACAATGTGAAGTAATCAAAATTGATTTGGAAGATAATCTGGAAACAATAATTATTTTCACCCACAGAAAACTCAATACAGCTTCGATATCATAAATACAAACAAAAAAAGAAGTAAAATATAGGAACGGAGAATCATTACATATACGGATGACTCTCAATTATTATAAACATTTTATTTTTCTGAAATTCAAATTCCATTTGGATTTTTATTAACCTGTAAATTTGTTTCGATGTTCGTCCGCATACACGATATATGAAACTCATTTGGCACCCAGCCATAAAAATATCGCCCATTCGCACCTCTTTCACTGATTCATTCATCGATCGAAAAACACATTTACATACATAAATGTAGTAGCTATTGGAGTTCATTCATGGAGTGTGTGTATGTGTGTGTGTGTATGCTTGTATCCGATTCATCTTGGGAACAAAAGCACTTACGAGGAATATCACGTACAAATTTCACTCCTATACTCTTTACAAAGAGGAAAGAATTATTAAGTTCAGTTACTCGAGGGGTTTCTTCGAGGAAAAAGTATTTCTTTGTATCAGGTGAAACAAAAAATTCATTCCAAGTAGAAGACTATTCATTTAGAACAAATGAATGATTTTTTGTTGTTCAGTTAAACAAATATGTTATTCATTTCACATTAATAGTGGGTTGATATTGAAATTCATATGTTGTCTCGCTGTATTCGATAAATGATGGATCGTTCGATTTGGAAACAAAAAATTCATTCTCTAAACCATGTCTGAAAATGTGTAGATATGTAAAACCTCGATGCGAAGGGAGAATTATAAGAACGAAAAGGGATGGTTGTAAAAAATTTGTCACTTAATCTACCTTGATACCCAAAAAAAATGTCTCATGCAACACTTCTGATGTATAAAACTGTTCTTACGTCTGGAAGAGATATGAGAATTATTGCTATAAGACATTTCGAAATTGTCTAAAAGATATCACAAGACACAGAATGTTTATTTAACAAAATGGACATAACACAGGGAGTATATGAGAAATAAATCGTCAACGAGTGAAGCAAAACTTGGAGAAGATCCGTATAGACAACAAAGGATGAAGAATAATTGGAAAACATGGGTTCAAAACACTATATTTCTCTCCATTCTTTTAGAGCAGAAATGGAACAAACATAGGTTGAACAGAGAACAGGAATCAGAGACGAAAAATGAAGGGAAATTAGAGAAAACCCGGGGAAAAAAACCATGTTGAAAACAACGTTGTTTACCATGGTAAAATGGTTGCTCTTCGAAAAAAAAAGTACCACGTTGTTTTCTACGTTGTTGCGACGTATCGCGAAATGCGTTTTCTAATAGAATCTTCCTAATGGACCCTGCTTCCATAACCCTGCTTGACAAATTGTGGGAAAACTACGTCCCAATCAACATGAACATCTTCAAGATATCTTGAAGACATATCAAAAGATATCTAAAAGACATCTTCTCGATATGTCTTGAAGATGTCATTCAAAAGATATGTTTTGCCAAATGTATCTCAGCAGTTTTGAGGTTATGAGTGCATATGGATAACACTTTAAATGTCTTTGTTCACAATCAAATTGCAAAGAAGGTGGATTCGTTCATAAATCAAAAGCTTGAATAATCCATGTAAATACTGACAAATTCTGTAAAAAGTACGATTTTGTAACCTCGCAGTGCTAGCACTAAAAGTAACGAATCTCCGAGTCACAATATTTTGCGAATTATCGAACTTCTTACGCTGAACTTTTTGTACGGCCTTCGTGTACGGTGATTTTATCAAATTTTCATTCACATTTACTAATAAGTTGTTTTTCAATAACAGTGAGAGAACAATAATTTAAAGGAATCTGTGATATTCATCAAACCCTAACGATCACTGGATCATGAACTTCAATATATTTCACCAAATTTATTAAATTGTTCAAGTTTTAAGCACAATCAACTTATCTTATATTTGTGTATGCAATAAACACCTTGTTCAAAAGATCACTTTTATTCTGAAAATATACACCGCTGAGATTATATCTCACTATATCATATTGACAATTATGAGCATCACTGTAAAAAAAAACTGGAAATTTACTGTGCAACTGGACTGGAAATTTCCAGTGCTAGTACTGGAATATGGATATTCCAGTACATGTACAGAGATTTTGTTGTTACGTTACTGAAAATTTACCAAGCATAACTGAAAATTCAGTCATTGTACTGGAATTTTCAAGTTTGAGATGATGTACTGGAATTTTGCCATGATTTCGCGAAAATTTTACCGGCTCGTACTACAATTTTATAGTTCTTGTGCACCAAAAAAAAATATTCCCTCAAAAAGGACTTGAGAAAAAATTTGGAATTTAGAAAAAAAAACCTAATCGTTGGTATACTGGAATTATACAGGTTTTTAACTGCAATTCTCAGGTTTTGTGATGGAATTTTCCAGTTACTATGCAATTGAATTATACAGGTTTTGAACTGCAATTTTCAGGTCGTGTGATGGAATTTTCCAGTTGCTATGCAACGGAATTTAATCACTGTTGCACTGAAATTTTCCACTTCTATTGGACTTCGTCATTTCTGGCAGGAAAAATTTCAAGTCTTTATATTAAAAATTTCCTGATTGAGATTTTGAATAATAATTGTAATTGTAGCCAATGAAATTGATATATGAGGTTTTTCCAAGACTTATCCTCTTGTGTTCTAGATATGAAGCATATGTAGTAACCCAAGCTGGCCTTCCAACATGTCGCGCTATAGCTCATCGGTTAGGTCTTAGGTTTCAGTTGGTAGGCAGGTAGAAAAGTGTGGGTTCAAATCCTGTTAGGTAGACATGAGTTTCTGTCCATCCAAATGAACGATCAAAAGTTTCTCAACCATCTTGGAACACAAGGACCCTGCAAAATCACTTTGCGTGAGCAATTTTTTTTCAATTTTCATGGATATTTTCAGCATTAATTTTCCAGTACATGTCCTGGAAAAGTCCAGCTCGTGTACTGAAAAATTCCAGTACCGAGGCTCAGAAAATTTCCAGTTTTGATGCGGAAATTCCATAACGTTTGCACTGAATTTTTGCAGTACAAATGTGCTGAAATTTTCCGGTACATGTACAGGTTAATGACTTCCAGTACATGTACTGGAATTTTCCGGTGAAATTTTTTTACAGTGATCGTCATCAAATTGTCCGTATGGCTCAGGGCATTGAAGCGTAGGTACGTCGTGAAATGTCCGGGTTCGAATCTCGCAACCCCAATATTCCGAAATGAAGTGAAATTTGTAGGACTGAGAAGGGGAGCACAAAGGAAAAGAAAGGGGGAAAATTCTTTTCAGGCACGATTCGAGATTTTTCCAAGATATTTTTATGAATTCTTCAAGACATTTTTAAGACTTCATCGAATACGTCTAAAACATCTTCCGCAAGACCTTTCTGAGATATCTTAAACTTGTGGAAATCAGTCGCGTAAGGCATCTTTTAGATTTCTAAAAGACATCTTCGAGACCTTTTTGCAAAACATCTTTTAAAATTGCGAGATATCTTTCAGATATCTAAAAGATGTCTTTTCGTTTGATTGAGGTGGTGAACAACGTTAAAAACTACGTTGTTTATTTCTTCTCCAAAGAGAAACCATTCCACCATGGCAAACCATATTGTTTTCAACGTAGTTTCCCATGTTGTTATCAAAGTTGTTTTCAACGTTGTTTATTTCCCCCGGGAATTTGTCTATGTGATATGACAATAAATTATTAATGTTATGTATTGAAACAGTATTGACCGAAAATTGATTTCTCTTTCGAAATGAATTTGTTAAGGTGACCGGCCCCATTAATGAACACCTTAACCCCCATTAGCGAACAATCGTTTATTTATTATATCTTTCCTATGGTATATTATTCTGAATTTATCCATATAACAGCGGTTGATTTAGTATCCAGTCGGTCATGCTTGGATGGAATTAAAGCACTAAATGAAAAGTACTATGAATCAGAAACCAAAACGTTCATTAAAGGGGTCGCGTTCATAAATGGGGTCATCTACCTTACAATTGATTGTTCTCACTGCATCCGTCAATATTTTTGGGATGAATTCAATTTGTCATTGATACCCATATCACAGAAAAGATCTGTTTTTGAATCAAGTTTATGCGCAAGATCTCTTCTGCAATTGGAAAAATCTGCTTCCATAAATTTCCGTGAATCAATAATTCCATCAGAATATATATTATTTTGTACGTCTCGTCACTGCAATGAACGATACCCATATCACAGAAAAATATTTGATAATTTAAAGAATACAGGAGAGAGGATAAATATGAGCAAAATTATTCATTCCAGCTATCGAGCATGTAGAATATTTTTCGATTGTTATGCGTCCATAGTTTCAATATTCATCGTTCATAAAGAATGCCTCTATTTTATTCCAAATCAATCGTGACCACCAATATCATCGTGCTTGATTGGAATTTTTCTCCTCTAATAACAAAATACCTCCCGAATTCACACGAACATTCATCATGCGCTCGTGAAAATAACGTACCCATTTTTCGTCCTCAAATGCGTAGTGAAATGAGAATAATGTATTGATTTCTGTCATGTTTGTGAAAAATATAACATGGGTTGACTTGCATCAATGATGACATTATTGGAACATTCGTTTAGAAATCAGCGAATCATTGCAACAATGAGTTCGCATGATAGATAACCCTGTATCGTATCGTTATCAAGAAATTTCTTCGTATGATGATGAATGAGTCCACACCCCAAATATAATTGATGAAGTTTCTGGGTCAAATTAATTATTAGCCTCTGGTTCTCCATCTTCCCTTTTATGGCACAACCTACGCGTTCAATGGAAGTTTTAAGACGCTGAACGAACAGAACTGCGAGGCATCCGTTTCTTTTTTGTAATCTCTCCTTTTGTGTTCCATTGTTGTACTCAGAGTCATTTATATATACCTTGATAAGGATTAATCTATTAAAATTGATTGAAATTGTTATGGTTTTGTTATGTGATTGAATCAATCATGAATTTTACTGTTCCTGAGATTTTCTCTGGATTCATATATTCTCTTTCTCCAAATGGATTTGGTTTATGGTGTACTTTCATCGGTATGAAGTCGATTCATGAATTTTTATCTTGACCAGCCATTAGAGGAATGAAATAATGAATGCTGATTTGTCGTAGAGGGAGATGCAAGCAAAAAAATATTTCCGTACATTGATTCAAGCATAAAAAATGTGTCGCTGAACAATTTGATGTTCATGGAATAGAGCTGATAACCGGCTAATATGTGGGTCGTGTTGAATGACCAATGATTGATTCCCCATTGTTGGCTGAGATATGGCCCATCACTGGCTGATAAGGTATTCAAACATCAAAACCCTCGATCATGGACTCATCATTAGGCCAGTTATCAATTCTATCATTGGCTGTTTATTTCTTGCTATTGTTGGGCCCATGTTATCATTCAGCAGTCAATCATTGATGGATGCTGTTGGCTGATCAATGGGTGACATTACCCAATCAGAAAAATCCGAATTATGCCAATGTTGACAACAGGTGTAGTACAGTACCAGTATTGGATCTTCAACACTTGGCCAACACGTACGGGATCAGTACTGGATACATAGAAATACAGTACTATGCCTGATAAAACAGTACTGATTGCGAATAATAGTATAAGTACTCAATTCCCAGTACTGGAAAGCGTTATCATCCCAGACAAATGCCAGTACCCTGCCAATCTTAGCCAGTACTGCTGCAGTACTGCGCCTTTTGTAAATTTCTGGTTGGGTACCGTATGATTAATGCCGGCTATAACCCAGTCATAGACTACTATTGTGCTGATCGTAAGACCCTGTTAGGGAACGGCCGATGTTTGATGATGATTATGTTTTCTATACAAAATCCCACACAGAGTTATCATTCATTGAATTGGAATGTCCAATCAATGTGAATATGTGACAGATCAATTCTGATAAATCCGGAGTTTGCTGACAGCACTGTTTCAAAGATATTCTTTATTTCGCAAAGACACGCCCCTTTATTCACGCTCCATTTGTATGAACTCCTCCGGGTTAAATATCAACAACCGAATTTTTTCCATCCAATAGAGAATAATAACGTGTATGCGAGTATTCTTATAAAATCTTTGAAAAAACTTCTGCATGATTCTCATAAATGAGTCGCGTATGTTTTTTCTAGACACTACAAGTTTTTCCAATACTACCAAAGTTCTTCTCCATCGTGGAGAACTAGTTTTCCCTCTACAGATTCTTGAATTATCACATGACACGAACGTATGAAGATATTTTCTTTTCCGCACTCTTCCATATTTCCTCAATTTCCACTTTCATGAACACAGTTTTTATGGAAGCAGCTGAAATCTTGAAGTTTTTTCTTCATAATTTTGATTTGGAATAAAAAAACGTCGCCATAGCGCTTCCGTCTCGCAAGAAAAAAAAGCAATTTGAGTGTGAAAAACTACTTCTCTTAGTTTACTTTTATTCGTTTTCCATTGATTCAGCAGCGATGTTCTTTTTTTCATCTTTAAAAAAAATTCTTCCGTATGCATGGCAGTTTTCAGCCGGGTATGTATCATCGAAGTAGTGATGCGTATTTTTTATTAATTCTTTTTGAGGATATACATGTAAGAAAACACAAAATTATAATCAACTTCAGTGTCGTAGATCACAAGAATCGATCAGTGCTTTGGTGAACAAATTGATGGGATTATTTTTAAATTTCATCTTATGCAGAAATACATGGGGAAAATCAATTAGCTGCGAGAAGGACAATTATTTCTTCAGCTTCTGTCGTTAAGTTTCCACTGGTCCAGCAAAATTCTCAGGTTTATCAGTAAAAATTTAGCTGATGTTGCGAAAAAATTAACTATCCTTCCCGTATAAGATAAAGAGTACATAGATCAATGTTGTAGTAAGATATTTCATGATTTTTATGTAATTCTCATAGTAATTCAATTCCAATATTTGAATACTCGTATGAATTGTACATCAATTGCATATGAACCTTTGATAGGAAGGTGAACTTATACGAAGTGATACAATTCGTCCACCATTTGTACATCCCCATGTGGGAATTGCCGAAGTCGACAAATGGCCTCGTCCTGGCAAGGTTATATTTGCCAACCTTTAGCGGGAACAATTGTTTCTATCCAGGGTCATCATTATTTTCCAATTGGCACGATCTATTGGACGAATTTCAAACGGTATTGATTTGAGTGGACAAACCGTCTTGGACCAGTATTTAATCGATACTGTTTGGATGAAGTTGGAATGCCAGAATTCTACCATAGTCGGCACATACGAATGGACAGTACTGACACGGTTGTCAATGTTCTACAGGTCCTTATGTGAAATAATATTATCATGCCGACTTCTTGCCAGTTTTGATAGCTTTGCTAGCTTTGGATTTGCCGGTACCAGCAATTCTGGCAACATTACTGAGCCAGTATCGGCCCGTGTTTTCCTCTCCCCTTGGGTCATCTATATCTGATTTGTGGGACTCAAAATGATGAAAGCGACAAATCTAGTTAGTTCTAGAAAAACATAACATTGCACCTCCTATATTATTCAAAGAAGAATTATAAACTAAAATTTCACAAGTTTTGAATTGTTTCAAATATAATTCATTATCATTCGGTTTCCTCGGTTGCAGAATCGGAATTATAAATCAAATTTTCTCAACTCGAATGACCAAAATATGGTAGATAAGTACAGAATACGTTTCAATAACACTCAAATTCAATTTTGATTAAATATAAACTCAGCTTCGTTACATAGGGGAAATTTTATGATAACGAATCCCAAGTAATAATCAATGGGAGATAAAAATTCGGTATCACTGAGAAACAATGGATTGAAATCCCTCGATATTTAAGCGGACTCGAAAAAAAGAAGGGAGTTTCAGGGATACCAGGTTGAAGGATCGATTCACCCGGATTTAAAGTGATCCGCCAGTGGTTACAAGCATCCAGGGCAATTCATTCATTTCTAGATAAGCATCTTTTATCAGATGGTGACTCGACCAATAGAGCCGATCATCAACAAAGCTAGGAAGATTAGAAACTTCTTTCTAGATTCTCTTGAGATTCTTAATGCCTTTTCCTTCATCAAGCATCAATTCTCCTGTCAATCGAAGAGTTAATTCGGAATATAGAGATGAACATTCGCTATTTTTCGGTCAAAAAGCTGATATCTGATGAATACTTCGGATTGGAGTTGATATATTATTTTTTGTTCATGAGTTGCGCAAGTCTTCGTATGAATCTCATGAGACATGGCTGGTTTTGAATCAATTTTCTGACTCATCCTGCATAGAAGATAACCACGTAGGATGTGTTCCAAGTGATGTGTACGTTCCATTCTCATCGCAAATGATTGGTTTCGCTGATGTAAAAATGAACAAACCGGAGATTAATCAATTCTCTATTGCCGTGGATAATTGTGGTTTCATATCAGATTCTATCTCTGTGTCGTACTTTTACTCCTGAGCGATGATTATAGTTTCGAATATAGGAATGATGAATCTAGATTGCTCAATCTGTATTTGGAGAACAGATCATGGAATTACTCTAGATTAATCGAAGATTGATTAGTTCTATATTTCAGATTAGAGGCCTCAGTTTCCTTTGAAACAGACTGTCGAGTTCACGTTTATCAATTCAAAGTTGAATGTATAATGGATGATTGTAGTGAACTAATGATCGAATCTAGGAGAGTGTCTTCCCAAACATGGGGAATAAGTTGAACTGATGAAGCTGGAAATTCTACTGCAACAGTACAATTTAGTTATAGGAGCTAGAAAAAATGACTGCTGTCCATTTCACAGCTAATCACTTCTTCCCGCGTGTTTTGAGACAGAGGATCGAATAATTCGATAAGAATTTGAAATAGTCATTGGCCTGTAATAAGTTTGTGAATACTCGATCGATGTGATGAGTTTTCGTGGCGATTAAACAACCCGCCTTGTTCACCAGTACAAGATGTAACGTTAGGTGAGATCAACGGCCATCGTCATCTAAAGCTCTCGACTATTTTCTGGTCAACCAAGGATTAAATATGTTCATAATAAATCCATCAAATATTTGCGAGGTCACCCATCCATTTTCACTAAATCCAAAAGAGGATTCAGCTGGTGCCATTTCAATAGTATTGTTCGGAAATGATTCCCCTGCATAAAGGATAAGAGCTGCAGGATTACCTGTCACTGGTGCAGATATATATTTTTTTTCATTGTTCCCAACTACACTATGAACATTTTCGAAAGAAAAGAAGTAGCCGTGGCAGCTCCCCATTTCTTTAGCACCCTTTTTCCACCGTTATAACTACAATAATTGCAGTTCCAGCTATTTTTTAGCTACCGCAGTAGAGAATCGTGACTGCAACTGCACAGCTTTTGTAGTTTATATTTGAATAGCCTTGATTCAAAGTGACTTACAAAGAGCCACCTCTTCTTCCTCATTACCGATTTTCCCTTTCCTAACACCTCTCCCAATTATACCCATGCATCTTTCACATAGAATTCTGTCCTATATTGAATACTGATACGTTAAGGGTTCCTGAAGACAATTTTTGTACTCGATGTGGCTTACATTTGAGCGAAAACTTAGCACACTTACTCTTCACTTGCCCTGCGTTCCAAAATTCAGGAACCTCCCTCCTGCAGAAATATGGCTATGTTGAAGCAGAAGATGACACTTGGCTCCATATTCTCAATAACCCAATGACTGTAGTAATCAAAGCCTGTTTTTTTTTGTGAGGGAAATTCTTGCATCGCAGTTTTTGAGTTATCTATGATTCAATAAGCTTTGTACCATCACGTGCTGTTAAATGTATCTACCAACTATTTCTTATTTTTTTTTATTTTTGTCCTTCATCACAAATATTTATGATGAATAGCCTGTACCCTATTGTATAATTAAGCCAGTGCTGCGAACTCCTTTGTATGGACAAAATGTCTTGAAACAATAGACTATTCCAAATGAAATCAAATTTGAATAACCAAATAATTTAGCTGTTGAATTTTCGCTGCAGGAGCTAAATTTTTTGCTGCTACCGCTAAGTGAGTAGCCATGACAGCTAAAAAATAACTCCCGTAGTTAATTTTTAGCTATCCAAATAATAGCTGATTATTTTTTTCTGTGTAGGAGACTCTAGATTTTGAAGAATTCGTGTGGATTACATATTTCGATTTCCAGATTGAGATAAACTTTTTAACCTTAGTTTATTTACAATGGTCATGGTTGTCATCCTACACCGTCCAACGGTCCGGTATCTCATGTTTATTGAGGGATTTGATGCATAATTAAGACCAATGATATCTCTCGATCAGATTATACAACCCGGTTTTCATAATTGTTGAACATTAGGAAATTTTATTATTCACTCCAGACATGAAATTTATGTTTCTGCTCAAAAATAGTGAAAGCAGAATATTTACACATTTTTTCTGAATCGATGCACAGAAAGAAATTTTTAGCTGTATCAGTTAAATCTTAGCTATTAGAGCCAAATACTTTAGTACCCATAGGACAGCTAATTTCTTGGCCACATCAGCTAAAATTTAGTCGATGAAGCTAAAAAATTCTGCTGCAGCAGCTAAAATTCAGCTGCAGGAGTTAAAATAATGGCTGTCCATCTCACAGCTAATTATCTTTTTTTCCGTGTGTTTCCCTTGGATATAATCTTTCAGGCTTAGTTCTTCCTCATTGACCAGATTTTCTCTTCAAATATCTGTTCTAGACTCAATTTTTTTCTCAATTTTCTGGCAACTGATTTAATGTACCTTTGTTCTCAATACGATCATTGACATTCTCAACCCTTGAAGAGGAAATAGGATTAATATTAGCGCTCAGAGAAATTTTCATTCCATTTGATGGATAAAAAATTTCCAGAATCATATTGAAGAGAGAATTGAACAGCATTAATTTAGAATAAGGGAAGATTCTGTTCTCTCAATGGTAGGAGAAATCGCTTGAAAAAGTGTTAAAATTGTTGGTATCGTCCTTGTAATTGGAATGAAATGAAGTGGTAAGAATATTAACGGATATGAAAGAGAAATTTCTCGGTAATGTTCTTCTACTATCGAACATAGATTTCCTCAGTCAGCGAAAATTAGTCAGAATTATTGTGCTGATTCCAAGTAACTCGAAAGAAACAATTTCGCTGTTACATCATCTTCAGCATCATTTTTAGGGAATACCATTGTCAAGACTCGTGGTGTCGTACATTCCGGCTTTCAACAATAATTTTATGGAATTCTTATGTTGAATTATTCCAAAAACATCTCAAAAATTCCAAAAATCTCCTCATAATGTATTGTTTTGAAATTCCAATGACTGTTTCAATCTCTCATGTATCTTCAATGCAAAAGGATAATCTTCTCAGATTATTTTTTATCACAGAGGAATAAAAGAAGCATAAATATAATATTTCTCTCTAGAGTTGATTAAAAAAAAACTCGATACACACTAAAGAAAGTATCTTTCAAGTCACATGAATGTGTAATTTCAATAGAGCGAAATGAATATTCAATCAAGACAAACGAAGAATGAAATAAAATCAATTTTTACTGAATAATAATAATGGATCGAAAACATAGAATAAAATAAAATGCTTGTTGAGATGTGAAAATTATGAGAATAACTGTTATTTCAAAGATTGTTTGAACTCTTGTTCTAGGTAATACAATTATTCACGGATCATTGATTTCCTTTGTTGATATCAACATTCAGAAAGAGTGTTCCTTTGATGAATATTGAAGTTTACAACTTTTTGAAGTGAAAAATGTTTTCAGTACAATGAGCGATGTGATGAATTGAATATACAGCGTGGAATGTTACAAAGTCTGACGTCATGGGTAGTGTCTCCATAGTTAATTATGGTGATTCGAGAATTATGTGCTACAGATGCAGTACTTTTTGGATTGATTTTTTTGTCGCATTGCCCCGTGACGAAATACATAGTATTTATACTAGTTTCGATTTAACGTGCATGCAATCTATGCATTCGCATGCGATTTGAATAAAATCATATGCAATGCAGTGAAAGCTACATACATCGTATTATACCTGAAATCACTGTAGTTATAAATGAAATAAATAGAAATGAATTTCATATTCAATTGAATAATAAATTTTGAACGAATATCAAATATCACATTACCATCAGTATTTCTACAAAAATCTATAAAAACCAGACGTTTTTGCTACTGAAAACAATCGATCGAGTCTAAAGAGTAAGGTCACCACAGTATGTAAATTCCTTATCTTTTATATTAATTATACACTACTCAGATTCGCACCCGTTAGCATGTTATGTGGATAAACATACCCTCCCACAAAGTATCCGATAATATAACGAACAATCCATATACACCATCATCGCTGCCTTTATGTTGTTCGTTCCAATATTAACGAACGGGAAGCGATCGCTAAGTCCCACGACGACAGTGTACTTTCGGATTGCCCAAGTAAATCCTTTGATGACAAGAGATACTTCAAGCGTTCTGGTACTTATGCATTTTCGACTAGTTCCTTCCATGAGGATTTGAGATTCTGCAAGAGTAGTGGTTTTCGACGGTAAGACAGTAAGAAGGTGACCTGCAAAGAAGACCGCATTATGGAATCTGTTACATTGTCGGCTAAGAATCCTTGAGAACGAGCATCTGAACGGTTCCCTCAGAAAGTTGAAAATATCTTCATCTCTTCCTTTACCAATCTCTGTTATGGATCGAATCAAAGAATTAAACTCTTAGTGATGGAGATCATAGACTTTTGTGAAAGAAAGTAGATCATGATCAATGTCATTGTTAATGAGGAATCCTTCGTGCAAAAATACTTTGGATTTGTTTCCCGAATGAATGATATATCAACTGGGTATATGATACATTGTACTTTGGAACAATATGTGTTGAAAAATTCCATGTAACGTATCGACGATCGGCACTAAATGGTAACGGATAGAATCATTTGTCTTGATTCAGGCAGGATCGGCTTTTTATGCCACGAAAAATCAGAGTCCTACATTTGCTAGGGCAATTCCTGGAGCAGGCTTCAAAAGCCTCATGATTGATTTCAAACGTCGTGAATTGAATTATGATTCCTCCGGAATTCAGTTCAAGTGAAGGACTAGAGTGGATTTCTAATGAAGTTCAAAAATTTTTCGCACACTGACACAAAGGATTGGTTGGCGTGACTAAAAATGTAGTGAATTCAACCATTTGGCCAGGCCAATCAACTCTGGTAGAAATCATATGAGCCGCTTAACTGGCGCATAACAGGGCTAGGGATACGCCTGGTTTGCCTCGATAGCGCCAGGTAAGGGGCGAAGGAAGGCCTAGAATGATTTTTACTAGGGAAAAAAGTTGCACCAAACCACTTTCAGTTCGAAGAATCAAACACGGAAAAAAATGACCTGGTTGATATTTAGATAGCTAAGAATTAACTGTGGTCGCTATTTTTTAGCCATGGAAATGAAAGTTATTGCTATAGGAGCTGAAACCTACACTGAGAAAACGTTGGTTTCGGCGAAACAAAATTTTGGTTGAAATGAACGCAAAGGAACTCTTTGGTTGGCTGAAATAAAATTTATTTGTCTGTATGAAAGCCTTGATTATTGTGAACCAAATTTTCTTCACCCCAAATAAATTTTATTTCAGCCAACCAAAAAGTTTCCTTGCGTTCATTTCAACCAAAATTTTGTTTGGCTGGAACAAACTGTGTTTTCGGTGTAGCTTTTGCAGCGATTTTTTTCGCTATTCAAATATCAAATACACGAAATAGCTACCACAGCTAATTTCTAGCTACCATAGTGAATTGTTTTTTTCCGTCAAAGTGATTTGGTAAAATCATTTGCTTAGCGCACCCAAATTTTGGTGAGACACACTAAATTTTTAGTAATGTGAACAAAAAGTTTTGGTTGGGCATATAATAACAAAATGTTTTGGTAGGCAAAGCAAAACAGGTTTCCCATTGAAATCAGGTTGTATACACAAAAACAGAATTGTTCCACTGAGTCCAGAAGGACATTTTGATGCACAGAGACAAAATTTGCTGTGTCAGTAAATTCTATGTATGGAACAGCAAATCTTTTTGTTAGCCCGGGCGAAAAATTCACTGTTCGACTCAATCACGGAGCACTCATAGCAAATAAACTGGCTGTGGTAGCGAATTTTTGGCTAGGCTAAAACATTGCCCAACCAACATTTTTTGTTAGTGTAACTAAGAATTTAGGGAGATCAACCATAATTCGATTATGCCAACCAAAAAAAATTTACCGAATCAGTTTTAATTCAGAAAAGCAAACGTGATTTGCTTAGCGCAGTGAAATTTTGGTTAGATCCCTTAAATTTTTCAATGACGCCAACAAAAAACTGTGGTCGAGCATATAATGACAAGATTTTTTAGTAGGCACAACCAAATAGTTCTCTCAGTGCAGAAAAATATAATACCATAATTTTCTAAAGCAACGAATTTTCTTCTCCCTATATAAGAAATTTTCATTTGGAAGACCAACAGTTGTTCGATTTTCAGAAGCGATCACAAATCTTCCCGACATTTGATCACAAGGGACTAAAACCCGGCTCGCAGTTCTCTTGTGAGAAGCAGAACAGTTCGTGAAGTTCGCACGGAGACTAGCATGGCTCACAGTTTTCTTAGGAAAACTAGCACGGTTTGCAATACGGAAATACATTTGAAAATATAACTCGTGTTAATATTTCTAAAACTCTCAACAGCCATGCTACTTTCGGGAGTCAATCGTAAATTGTGCTACTCCTGGTACGACATGTATATCGAAGAAAAGTACAAAGTATTTCCGCTTACTCAAGTTCACTGATTATTTGAAATCAGTGCTCCATCTTACTACTGGAATTCCTTTGATTCTCAGTATTTTTCCTGTATCAAATTTGCAGAGTACTTTCTCATTCTTTTAATGGATGCACGAAAAAAGGAAAATGGATCAATTCACCATGTAGGGCAACAGCGTATCCCTTCGAGTCTTTGAATGGAAATTTTTATAAAATATATTATCAAATAATTCACATCGTAAGAGGAAAATCTATTTTTGTCGTATAATTTGAATTATTCGACAACACATTGTGTAAAAACTGTCATTCAAATTCACAGAAATAATTTCTTATTGTTACCATCATTTTATTCTTGATATCAATTTTCTTTTCCGGAAACAAATGGTGTTCGTTCAAAAAGTGGTTTTGTATAACAGTAATCATATCATGCATTGTCAATAGAGAAAAATATGATTCATGACTTTTGTTCAACGTAAGAATCTTAATTTCTTGTGTGAACCATCGCTTCTTATGGTAGAGAAAATTTTCTTACGCTGAACCTACATGAATATTCTTAGAAGCGACGCTTAACGATATGCTCCCCTTCCCTTAATTGACAGTAAATTGGTCAGTCAGAGAGTTTTCAACGTTGATTCTAATGTATCGTGTTGTGAAGTGAAATAGTCAGTGAAGTGAAGTTCAGCAACAATCGCACCTCGGTAGAACCTCATTGATCACGATATCGCAACTGTGCAAAGTTGAAATAGTCAGTATAAACTTCAAAGCAGTGTATTGTTGGTTTTTCTTTATCACACATTATACACAGTAAAAAGTAAAATTTACTCCCAACCTTAATATCGGCTTATTTTAAGATGCAGCCAAAACTAGTCCTATTCCAGCTGAAAGTGGAATGCCGACACAATGGAAAAGACTGAATTTCAGGCAGGTTTTCAAGTAAGATGCAGCCACTTTCAGTCAGACTTCTTTACAGTGTTGAGTTATCTTATCGAATATTTTGAAAAAAGTACAAGAGTACCAAAAGTGAATGAAATTCACAAGATATTTTGTAAATATTTTGAAAAATGTAGATCACATGAGAACGAGTCTTCGCGTCGATAAAGTCTACACATGATTATGAATAAGTGTTTTATTATCTCATTCATAAACATTCGTATCGGGATAATGTATGAGCAATTCAATACGCATTAGAGTATATAGGGATAGAAAACTTGATATCATGAAAAGGATGTATTCTTTCAGAAGGTGAAGCAAGTTGTACTGATTCGATCGATGTGTATGATCTCCCTCGTGTCGTAAGTCTTTCAGAGAAGTTTAAAGAGGAAGGGAGAAGGAGGGAACGTAGAGATCACATTCATTTTGAATAGAAGACGAATTCGCCTAGAGGGTCCCCTTGTTCCACTTAGTAAAGTCAATTTCTCACTCTTACATTTCCCTCCTATCCCTCCTCTTTGAACAGATGAGTATTTCATTTGCTCATGTCAGGCAAATGAATAGCAAAACAAGGAGAGATAAATTCGAAAGAAAGAGTATCTCTATAATTTAACGATAACCAAGACGGAAAAGGTAAGCGAATAACGGAACAGAGAATTCACGATAACCTTTGTCACAAAGGGTTTGTGCATGGGAAGTCGAGAATGCATATTTTTAACTCTATCTACCTGGAGAAAATGTATTGGTGAAAAATTACCCAAAGTTGAGTGAAGCAGGAACATCACTTCATTTTACTCGACTACAGATGAAAATAAATTCGAATGTTCTCATCATTTCGACAAGTTGAATACTGTTGGAAAACATCTTATAGAATTTTTCTTTGTAGCGAAATGGAGTCAACTGGATTTCAAATTTCGCGTGAATACTAGGTACTATGTCCTCGTTTCACTCAACTTTGGATAATCTTTCGTCAATACATTTTCTCCGTATAAATGATCTATCGAGTTGTCCACACTGTAAAAAGTGATTGTGGAATTTCTTCCCAAAAAATGGTGGCAGCAAAGTTCATGTATAGATGGGGAATTTTTCATCATCATTCAGTAGACTTTTCCTTCATTTGCGGATGATTCAACGACCAAAAAACAAAATAATTCCTCAAAGTGGTGGAAAAATCCATCATTTTTTATGGAAAAACAATTCCCCACCCGACGAGAGGGGAGGAAATCCACCAACAGTGTGAAGAAAAACTCCCTACATTTTTTACAGGGTATGCTCTCTAGAATGAAACAAAACAGCTGGTGATTTCATGTTATACTGTGATTGATACGAATGAATCAAAATCTTAAAATTCTCATAATCCACCCATTCAAGGAATGCCATTTGGGGTAATGAATTGTGTGACGTTTCTGAACATTCAATAAATGTAGTAAAATTTCCTACATTGCACATCAAATGCATCACTACGAAAAATCCTAGAAGTCATTGCGATATATTAGCAGACTTTATTATTTTTCAAAGAGCTCTTTTTTTGTGTACACAGAGAGAAATATGTGATGAAAATAGAGAGCAATCTGTGTAATACACTCTAAATTCGATTGTTTTATTTTGATACGCTCGGAGTGTTTGAACCGTGTAGGCACTTTTTAAATGCTCGAAGGCATGAGAAGAATAAAATGTTTGATTATAAAAAACTTAATCTGAATCATCAACATAATTACCTTATAGTTAATTTCAAGGCCCTTCCTAGTAACTAGCTCCACTGCTAGTACCTTGAAAGGTGCACGGAGAGAAATTTATTCGGAAAGATTACCATTTTCTTCTTAAACTAGAACTATTCGGAAAAATCAGACGATAACTTATAACCATAACTGCTGATCATTGCCAGCTGTGATGGTAAAAATCGATATTAATTTGGATTTTTACCATCACAACTGGCAATGGGCCAATCAGAAAAATCCGTAATATGCCAATGTTGACAACAGGTGCAGTACAGTGCCAGTATTGGGTCTCCAACACTTGGTCAACACGTACGGGATCAGTACTGGATACATAAAGACACAGTAATATGCCTGTACTGATAAACCAGTACTGAGAACTTAATACCGGCCAGGTACTAACCCAGTACTGGCCCTGCACTGATTGCGAATAATGTTATCAGTACTGAAAAGCGTTATCATTCCAGACAAATGCCAGTACCCTGCCAGTCTTGGCTAGTACTGGTGCAGTACTGTGCCTGTTGTAAGTTTCTGGTTGGGAGTTAGGAGTTATGTTGTAAGTTATTGTCTGAATTTTCCGAATAGTTCTAGTTCACGAATAAAGGGGTGATTTTTCCAAATACATTTCTCTTCATGTGATAGACAACCGCTATAATTATTTTCACTGGGATTTGAGCGTTCAAGAAGGCACTACACGATTTAAACAATCTGAGTTCATTGGAATAAAATACTTGAATTTGTAGTCTCATCTCAACATATTGTATATCTCATGATCATCATTGTATAGTTCATTCAATAATTCTTCATGCATCATTATGAAGTTTTTATTACAAAATGTTTTCCATGTATACTCCAGTTGACATGTTTTTTTTCCCATACCTCCAGCTGTGCACAGTCATTTACTACATACTTCCGATCAAATCCAACATCCCTAACATAAATCACTCTATATATCCTCCAAGCCTAATCTTATGAGCGACTTGCAAAGCCCAGTAATAGCCTCAAAAATGACTAGAGTGATTTCTACTGAGGGTATCGATATCACTTCAACAGCGAATGCAAACGAATCCTTCAGCAATAAAACGAAGTCCATTTCTGTGCACCACCAATGAGATACTCAATGACAGAATGTATCCCCCAGTTTCTGCTATTTGCACGTGGGATACATAGTGGAAATGGAGATCGATATACAAGTTACATATCGTGTACAGTTTTTAGTCTACTTGCAGGTGATTTGTACGATAATTGTTGGCGACTCACCTTCCAATTTTCACACGGATCCATGCAAAAATTTCGCCCCTGGATTTATTCGATGTTAACGAAAATCTTCATGAGTAAAGTTCTGCCTCGTGTTGAAACGATGACAACGTCCAATCAGTTCACCAGCAAATGAAAAGCGAAATCACGCAATCGTTCACCGTTGACATGTGAAAGCACTTAGTTGCCAGCGCAATCATAAAGTTCATCGTGCACAGTTGTTAACAGTACTTTACCGCTTATTGCATCCGCACAAAGTGTGATCTGAGGAATAATGAAGTTTACAATACATAAACAATTCATGAGAATTCCCTTTGTGGAATATCAAAATCAAATAATATATTTTTTAAAGATCGTAGAACAGGAAATTTTTATGTACTCAATTTATCCGTTTTGGATATTGATTATATTTTGATTATTGAATGATTGTATGTAAAACAATTTCGAATTATCATAATCTGGTCGTATTGTATATTCTGGGTACACGGAGAAAATTCTGCACTACTGATCACTTTTTCATACACGACTCAGTCGTGTGGCTGAAACGCAAGAAGAATAACACTACTGAGTCGTGGATTAGGGTGGATGATTACTGCCAAAAAACGAATGACTCGTGTCAATACACGACTCAGTAGTGTTATTCTTTCTTTGTTTCAATCATACCACTGAGTCGAGTATGGGAACATAATCACCCAGTAAACACGACTTTAGGCATTTCAAAGGCCCAGTAACGGGTCTTCATCGGCATCGCAGGGCCATCAGTGGGCCATTGAAGCGCCAGTAATCATTGTTTGTAGGGCAGTAATGTAGAATTCTCTCCGTGTAGTAGCACACGGAGGAGAAAGAAAGTTGCTGTGATGGCAAATTATTTCTTATCACAGCAATCTTATTAGCTACACTGAGAAAACGTTTGTTTCGGCGGAACAAAATTTTGGTTGAAATGAACGCGAAAAAACTTTTTGGTTGCCTGAAATAAAATTTATTTAGGATAAAGAAAATTTATTTGTGTGTATGAAAGCCTTAATTATTGTGAACCAAATTTTATTCACCCCAAATAAATTTTATTTCAGCCAACGAAAAAGTTTCTTTGCGTTCATCTCAACCAAAATTTTGTTTGGCTGGAACAAACTGTGTTTTCAGTGTACGACAGCGATTTTTCAACTGTGGCAGCGAAAAATGTCTACTCCTCCAGCAAATTTTTGTATCATATGTAGAATAACCAAAAAATTCCGCTGGAGGAGTCAATATATTTTGTAACGATAGCTCAAAAGTCGCTGTCGTAGCTGACAAGATTGCTGCCAAATCAAAAATGTTTGCTACTCCAGCAAAAGGTACTCTCTAAAATCTTTGGAGTGAGATTTCACTCTTTAGCCAGCCAGAAGTGAGCCTGTCGAATTTTCGAGTGAAATTTCCACTCTTGTAGAGTGATATTCTAAGGTTTGGGGTTAGAAATTCACAACCACTTCGACGCTAGAGTGAATGTTTCACTCTCAAAGAGTGAGAGGTCACTCGAAACGAGTGAAAATTCCACTCTAAGCGGACAGGCTCAGTTCTGACACTTAGTGGAGTGAAACGTGCGATTTTTCACTCTTTCAGATTTAGAGAGTACCCAGCAAATCTGATTCCGCTGCCACTGCGAATTGTTTCTTCTTGAATTGATTCCTGATTCCTTTTCACAATTCCATTAGACATTGCCATTGAACGATCCAACAAAATTGTCGATGATGAAACAGAAAATGTGAAAGTGCGATGGAATCACGTGATCGATTCTGTAGGATGCTTGCATGGAATAATATTTAGAATTTCATGAGATTTCAATATTTTATTTTGAACTATTCAATGTATCTACATTTAACTTATTCCAACCTTCCTTCGTTCAGATATACAACACTATCGATTCAAGGTGATGCTAATGTTGGGTTTTGGCCATCTTTCTTATGATTAACTATCCAAAAATGTTGTAATAAAATCGAAATATTGTTCTGTATAGCAATTGCTTACGTACAATAACTATTAATCGTTTATATGTGATTCGAGTGGAGTATTTTCGATGGTTTGTTACTTTCGGTGTTAGCGTCACCTTGAAGAACAATCTACAAATGTTTGCAAAGTATAATGTAGAAGGTTTCTTTGATTTTCATATATCTGAAGTACTGTCTGAATGAAACATACTTTGTTACGAAAATATCTTCGAAACTTCATACGATAAACACGGAAAAAAATGTATTGATCTCATAACAGTATTGTTTACCTGTGATATAGCTATCTAAAGTATAGGGGTGTCGGTAAGGCTATCACAGCCAAACTTATTGTTTTGGGAACGACACCGATTGCTATGACAGCACTCTGTATCGTTTCAGACCGATGAAAACGTTGCCACTGCAGCTATCTTTTGCACTCAATAATACTTTGAGCCCTCGATTGAAGCCGCGTTCGTTCACATTGTATTATTAATGAACTCCTAGAAAAACGTAAGCTGCGATGTTCACAAAATGCTGAGTACATTAGTGTAACGGGTACAGTTCTGATCGGAAATTTACATTGATATACTAAATAACCAAGCTTGCGAAACAACAAACATTGAAAAATCCTTCCAACGACCCTTCGTATGGTACGGTAATTAGTCAATCTTGGTTGGCTCGCTTGTTGTGTATTAGAAACTCGCTCACAGTATGCAATTACTAAAATAGTATAATTACAATAGTGTAATTCCATTGAATGGTGTCAGAGAGGTGGACATGTAGAACTGTTTCACTTATTCCTTCTTCTACTCATTCGGTTTTCCCATTTACTTTCTCAGTAGAAACGCTCTAGTCATTGAGGAATTCAGAAACCAGACGCTTGCAAGTACCTCAACAGAGCCTTACAAGGCACTTGTAGGTGTCCAGTTTTTGACTAGTTAAGCGTTACAAAATTTGTCAATTACTAGAGCATTTCTACTTGGGTCTCCCCATGCTTTATCGCATAAAATTCTTCGAGTCGAATGAACAAAATTGAATAAATTCCTCTATTGTCTTACGATCTGATATTCATGGAAAACAACATGGCAATATTCATTTGATTTTGTTTGTTACAGCGGAGTAGCTCACGCTATGCTCACGCTTCTGGCTATGCATTTGTTTTATATGGTCTTTTATGTCCAGTTGTATCTGATCGGTTGTTTCTTAGAATTATTTACTTTTCCCTGATATCCACAGAGAGCTTCTGCTTATTTTATAATTGTATCAAAGAACACAACTCTGAGCTGTGAATTCTCGATTTGCTCGGAAACTATCATCAATTTGGAATATTTCGTTCCAAAATGGATTTCATAGTGTTGCCGCGAGCCGCAAAACGAGCTGTAACGAGCTTTAGACTTCCACTAGATTTAGTTAGGACTATAAGAAGTAAAAATTGTCTGAATGCTTGGTTGAATGGTCCTATACTTCGGTTTGGAAGTTCATAATAATGCACAGTTCCGTGGATTTGAATTTTCAACCGGTTCATACATCAAACAGTATAGGTCCAGCTCGAAATGTCGGCTCGAAACCGGCTCGAATATAAACTAATTTAAAACTCGTATCCATAAAGTTATTTTCCAGTTCAAATCTCGAAATTCAGTTGAGGGTCTATTAAACTGAATTTCAAACCAATTTGGTTGATTAAAAAAGAGTCCACTTTCAATCCAGATAATTTGAAATCTAAAATTCGTTACGGCTCGTTTTGCGGCTCACGGCAACACTAGAATTTTAGCCTGTCATGTGTCATACTTCAGTCAGTGATGGAAAATTAATCCTTCGCCATCTAGCGTAGCAACACATTGTACATTGGCAGATCATAACAAGGGACTACAATTTTCTGGGCTTTCTGCATAAGAATTTGTACCTGTTAGAAAAATTCTCAAATTCAATAGAAAATTTCTGATGGAATTTGATATTCCCATATTGAATTTGATAAAGTTCTTGAATTCAATATGACTTATGGAATTTTGATATCTCTTATTGAAATGTGAGGAAGTAATTATTGAATTTAAAAATATCTTAAAATTGAGAACTATGTCATTTGTATTATGAATTATAGTATATAGATATTTTAGAAACTATTTGAGAGGAATGAATGGATCGATTGATTTGACATAACGATAATTGATTTCATGTCACGTTATTACAAATCTAATTGTGAAATTAGTGAATGCTTCACTCAAGATGGATAATACTCATTAATTGGGAGAACAAATTATATCCACTGCGAATCATATTTAATTATAATCAACAAAACTCATCTGAAAATGTCCATAATAAATTTAAGAAATTTTTCTCTCACTGCATGAAAAAAATTTGTATTTATATGATCTCAACAATATTTACAATTACATTTACAATTTTTCTAGTTGAAAATCGCATGCACGCATATTTTTGCTCTTATCGAGTGAATGAATGACATGCATCCTTGAATGCGTGATTTTATAATTTTAATGAGAACGAGATACCAATAACGAAGTCTCAACGATGTATTCGTTCACATCATTGTAGAAACAGAACGGAAACATATTCATTCTAACATAATAGAGTTGACGACATCACTAAAATCTCAACATCTTCATATCAAGATCGTGAAATTCAGGAGCCTGTGTTCAAAGTAGATTAAATCAAGATACATGCACAGAAATCCTTTTCGTTTTTTCCAACCCAACCCACGCTATAGCGTGGAATTTCGACGATAAGAAAATTGGATGAGGAAAATGTCAATGAAATGGAATTCACCATTCGGTTGATCCTCTTGATTTTACTATGTCACTGAAGCGGTTGACCTAGATCTTATTCTCCCACTCAAAATATCCAATAATTACCAATCTCTTCCTCTCTTCCTCTTTGACTAATAAAATGTAGAAATCACCGCTTGTCTGAATTCCATTAAAACTATGCGATATCTTTCTCACGAATCTCGTTACAATTTGTCTTCCTACCGATAAATTCCTGAACAGACGACTGAGTTATTTCGAATTCAATCTAGAAACTACCGTATGTTCGCAATGAGAATGCGAGAATCAATTCTGATAGAAGTATTATCGGGGAATAAGTACTCTAACAGTGGCGAGGTGGAAACAGAATTATTACCGGGAATCATTAATGCGGACTTCTTTCCCTCTCTCCTTTTAACTACGATCATTGGTTTTCCGTTCTGTATATTCCATAAAATTCGCGGTCTTTCTGTAATGAAATTCATTAGTAGAATCCGCTATCACTTCCTTGCTAATCCGATATTCATCAATGAATTCTCAGAATATTCGATTGCGCATGAATACAATGGCATAGTTTCCCTGAAACTAAAATGAGAAATTCATTTCTTCCCACAGTGAGGGTTGTAGACAAGGTTGTTCCAACTTTGTTGAAAAAACGAAACCACTTTTTGGTTTGTGACGACTAGAAATATAGTTAGACTTTTTATATAATAGTTTGAGAGGAACCTGGAGTTCTTCCGCTAGAAATGAAATTCTTTGAATTGAGACAAAATATGACCTGAGATGGACAGATTTTTAGAAAAGGAAATTTTTAGTCGAGTCAGGTTAACTTCAAACAGCTAATCACAGGGGTCATATTTCGAGTAACTCAAGTAATTTAGTGTATTGTCTCATACTATCATCATGATTCGATAATTGAACTTGTTTGTCTGACTATATTCAGTTCTTTCCACTGATTTTGCAATCCAGTCCACTGATATCCATCCTTGAGGGGATACCAGCGGCCCCTGACGGTGCAACTCGAGCCAAATCTTTTCTGACAAATTATTCGAACATAAAGCAATAAAAGGCAAATATCGCTCTGTATACAGACCATCTCCATTGGTCGAAGAAGGTCTGTATAGAGCGATATTTTCATGTTGTCCTTCCCTCTTCGAGTAATTTGTCAGAATTGTTTTTTTCATGGCCTTTTCTAACCAGTGCTTTTGGTTGCATCTTTAGGGGTCGCTGGTATCACCTCGATGACTCAAGAACGATTTTTCGTATGATGTATTTTTTCAAGTGTATACTTTGTATACATAATTGGAGCATGAAGAAAACTCACCTGAATAATTTGGCAGAAGTATTACAGCATCTCAGAGCTGGTGCTGCTCTTATTAGTGTTCCCAGTCGATGTTCGATACTTTTGTGCACATATTTCCCGACTTCAACCAGTTTTTTAGCAAGACTGTTCTGAAACTCTTGTCATATTAGTGTTTTCCTGCGCGGTAAGTTATTGCTGAATGATTAGAAAACTTCCTTATCGATGATCAAAACAAATGATCAGATCAAAACAGTGTCTACCAAGGATTTGTAATAGAATTCATCAATATTTCCTCGTTTCATTCAATAGAATCACCTTTGAGATTGGAGGAAAATACTCAGAGTTTCTGGTTCTGAAATTCTCAAGTTTCTCGGTTTCAATTTACGATGTATCCATACGGCATCTGTGATAGAAGCAATCAGTGTATGAAAAAGCACGGAGAAATGTGGAGCACATATGACTAGAGCTACAGTCTGTATGCATAGAGCTTTTAGGCATAGAATGCACCTGTCCACTATTAGCGTTTACTGAAAGAGCGAGGATAGAAATAGACCTATTATCAATGTTCAAATGAAGAGAATGCGAATTGAATTCCTTAGATTCACTCGTTTCATTATCATAATTCCTCACTTGCTTTGGATATAATATATTATTTGATCATTACTGTGAATTCCGACTCATCATCATAATCGGTATAAATTTGAATTATTTTTTGAAGCCTTATTTGTGGAAGGATGAAAAAAAATGAAAGACTCCAGGTGGGTTGTTACTTCACCCAAGAAAACGTATTTTGAAAATTACAATCTACGCTATAATGTGAGACCACACCGAAAAAATTAATTAGCTGTAAGATGGCCTGGGGTGCACACGATATTATCGTGGAAATTGAGAAATAATCGATTATCTTCATTTTTACATGTTCCAATGAAACATTTAACGCATGCATATTCGACTTTGCACATAGTGAAATGAAATGATGGATCATCTTAGTCTTATACACGAGAATATCGTTTGCATTCCTAGGATGGGCAGCCATTCTTTTAATTCCAATAGCTAAATTTTAGCTGCTACAGCAAAATTTTTGGCTCCATCACTGCAAAAACTGATATCTTATTGTAAAATACTTCTATAGTGACTGTTCGAACATTTCAAAATGGTACTATAATCATATTCAAAACACAAAACTATATTTTTATTCAAGATATGACGTCTTTGATTAGCAAACAAAAATGTTTGTAAGCTGTAAGTAGAAACATAATTACTATTACGTCAACGTTAAAGTGAAGAACAGGAACAATGTATTCCAAATGTATATTGTGTCATTTTGAAGCAAAACTAAATGAGATTCTAATCAACCGTATGATAAAAAATCACTAATATAATCCATGTTTTCAAGTTAAATGTGATAAACCACACTTCTATCATCTGCTTTGAAAACAAACCTATTGAAACGCCAGTGTTGCGAAATAAGATACTGATGTTTTCCAATTAAAACAGTCAAGTGTTTGATTTGAATTATCAAACATGTAATGTCTTATTTTGAGACATATCTTCGACGGCACTTTTGCAGTGATCAGCTGAATTTCAGCTAACGTTGCTGAGAAATTAGCTATCCCTTGGGTGTTAAAATATTTATCTATAATGGCTAAAATTTAGTTGATATAGCTAAAAATTCCTTTCCGTGTCGTAGATCTTTCTCCCAATATGAGTGGAGATTCTTCTAACGTTCAGAAGAATTCCCATATGAATCCCCTGAAACTTAGAGGACCATGTATTCACCTAATGTTTCAGAGAAATGTTCATAATCCTAGTATACGATTTCTTCATTGTTGGACAATTATCACACAATGAAAAGAAGACTGACTGCCGCAAAAAAAAAAGCAAATTGTACGTCGATAAAAAACCGGATATCGTCGTTTGGCAGAGAAATCTCACCTCCGTTGTGACTATGTCATGAAATACTATGCCTGAAACATAAAATCACGTGGACGGCATATTCGCAGCGTTCTCACATTCTTGCCACGTTCCTACGATAGGGAAACATTCGTGAATACGCAAAGCAGATGAAAACCACATTCATCCATCATTGCTGGTGTTCACCGCCAATTCGAAGACCATGTAATCGACATAATTTATCACGTTCAACAGTTATGATTCTCAAACAATTTACAGTTATTATATCATAGAGTTGAAACTATGAAAAACCATATACCATGATATTTGAATTAAATTACAATAGGAATCATGAAATTTTAAATGAAAGCTATGATCTATATTCTAATAATATTACTTGGATGATATCCTGAACCCAAAAGAAGGAGTCTGCAAGATTTGAAGCGTGGATTAGGTACTTGAAGGATTTCTCTAAAGGCCTGAACGGCGTCACAGCTTCATGAAGTTAAATTTACTATGGAATTATAGGAATGGAGGAACATATTGACTTCTAATGAAATTTACTGTGAAGCATTGTAAATTTGATGAGGTCTCTATTGTTATGCTATAGCGAAATTTCATTGGGAAGTCAGTATGGCCCTCTATTCCTATAATTTCATAGTAAATTTAACTGTAAATTTCTCTCAGTGTAATAGCTTTCGAACTAAATATTTTGGGTGCGATCCTACGTGGGGTTGTTGCATGTGGGTATGAGCATAGATTCTGGATATAATTTTCTCCTACGTCAAGAGATACACTGAAAGAAATATAAGTGATTAGAAGACAGAGGGTATCAGTACTTGAAAAAATGAGCGGCAATTTAAGATAACAGAGTTTCACATTGAAAAATAACAATGAAATCGTCAACTTCCTCCCTGAATTGACTGTCGTTTTACTAAATGTCGATAAATGTTGTTTGAACATCAACAAATTCTTTTTCTCTTTGTGTACCAAAGGAACCCACACTGTAACAAAACTTTCGAAATTTGTCGGGAAGCAATTGACCCGAAAAAAAGTCGGGAAAGTTACCGAGATTTTGGTGAATTTACCCAAAAAATCGGTATATTTACCGAAAAAATTCGGTAAATTTACCAAAATCTCGGCAACTTTCCCGACTTTTTTTCGGGTTAATTGCTTCCCAACAAATTCCGGTAAATTTACCGAAAGTTCTCTTATAGTGCAACTACATTTCTGAAATTCTGGCTCCTGGAAAGAAAAATTGTGGGCACCAAAAAATGGTCATGGCAACTGAACCCCAATAAAAATAAGTCTCAATATTTCTCCGTATTTTTCTGATTCTTCGAAATCTGACAGAAATGAAGGAAAACGAAGAGACTTTCGTCAGATTTCGGACGTTTCTAGAGGAATGAGGAAAATTCAGAGAATGTAACGACTTTTTTATAGTCACTGTTTTTGAATTTTCAAAAAAATTGTGCTGAACTTCAAGGAAATTGACTGAATTTTTAGAACACGCTGCGAAATTTAGTTGAAGTTTCTTGAAATTCAGCGAAATTTATCTGAGAATTCAGAAAAAAGTGGCTGTAAAAAATTACACTGAATTTCCATGAATTTTCAGGAACCTGTCCCATGGAATAACCAGACATTTGCTAGTAACTTGCAAGTTTTCTTTTCAAAACCAATGAATCGCTAGAGTATTTCTACTTGGGAGGAAGTTTTGACAGTGTAAAAAAATGCAGAGATCATTTTTATTATTCCTGACGATGCAAACCGAGCGGAAAATATTTTTGAAATGAAGCGATTTGTGAGGAAAGATTTAGTTGTGTGCTTTTCTAGCCAATGGTTCTGGTTGCGTCTTCGGGGGTTGCTGGTAACACCTCGGGAGTGGTTAATACATAATTATGAGTTCTGTCAACCAGAGTGAATGAGTCAGGTAGACAAAATTCACAGCCCTGCATGAATAATACATCAACTGTGTCCATTTGATGTATATTCATGTCTATACATAATATCTGTATAGTTTGTTTGCTTATCCGCATGAAGAGCCTGATATTTGCACTCTCCATTTTTGTCTGTTCATACAAGTCGAAGGGAAATGTTGAGAATTAGAATTATATGAGTCTTGTACGTGGATTTTCTATGTTTTTACATCTGTAGAAAATTTGCACAGTCGGAACACGTACAATGCTTGAACAATAGCAATCTGCTCTTGGTTCGGATTACCTAGATTCTAAGCATTCACTTCAATTTGAATTTTCACCAAATGAGACCCTCACTCTTCTAATTAACTATCTGATGTAAAGGAGATCAAAGTTACTATCGGCTGAGAGTGGGAACGTCAATAAAATAACAATCACGTACCATTCCAGTCGCCTTACTGTAGCATATCTGCTCCTCCCTCTCTCCTTCTACGTTGAGTATTGAACCGTTAACATCCACCCGACATTAACCTAGCCTGTGAACAAATTTGATAGGAAAGTTCAATGTAAAAACAATGACTCGACATTTGGTACTTATAAATCCCTAAAACATCTTTTGATAATCCCAATATGTGACATCATTTGCTGTGATTTAATTATCATTCGTGTGAGAAAAAAATGAATGTATTATACAAGATGTCCTACACTGTACTAAGGAATCGGAATTTTTCGATATATATCAAACGGGAAATTGCAATCACTGATTGGGAAATTCATTTCCGATACATTTTTATGAATTTCTCCATAAATTTATGTTAAAATTCCAAAGTCTATAGGACTTTTTACATCATTTCACAATAAATTTCCAGACGAGTTCAGAAAATTCCTAACGCATGTATGTTTTAATTACTCCACATGAATATATAGAAATTTTCCTATAGAAGTATCTTACAGTGTAGACAAAGCTCTGCTCTCTCGAAGGAGTGATTCTTGAAGTAACACCAAGATACTTTTTCCTTCAGAAAAAAACCTGTAAAATGCTTAGTTTCAGAAATTCGTTTTCCCACCGCGGGGGAATTGTTTTTTCCATCGAGAATGAAGGATTTTTCCACAATTTTGAGAAATTATTTTGTTTTTTGAGTGCTGAATTCTCTACACATGAAGGAAAAGTCCACCAAATTATGGTGAACAATTCCTCATCTATGGAAGAACTTTGCTGCCACTATTTTTTGGGGGAAATTTCCATAATCATTTTGATTGTTGGAGTAGCCGATGATATACATGTGAATACAATTAGATTATTATAGTGAATAAGAATTTTTCCAGGGTCGTAGTATTTTTGAAATTCTTCCAATTTCTGACCCTCGAAACCCTCCGGGAGACAGTAGTGTGAACATCAATTGACGGTGGAATTCAAATTAGTATGAATACCAATGGTTGTGTGTGTACAAGTTTATTTATGTCCACAAACGCACGCATATGAATGTGTGCAAATGTAAGTGCATTCAATTATCACAGAGGTTGAATATAGGCAACCGAAGAAACGTCGCGAACACGTGTGTGCAGAACTACATGGATATTTGCCAGGTGTTTTCCTGATCAATAAATAGTTGGTCATAGAAACTGCATGAGTATTCTGTGCACCATTACATACGCATGAATATGCATTTAAACAGGAAGATAGGCATGTAGGTGTTCTTGTAATATCTTATGGTAACTCGTGCTGCATGATTTATTCTCTTTATTTAATGGAAAAGTACACCCCGGGGTTGATTTTTCCATATTTTCATGACCGAGCTTCAATATCAAATTTGTAATAGATTTGGGAGGACTAGATATCGTACCCCACTGAATTTGGATGAATAATTAGCGATTGATTTGCGTTGAAAGATCATCCCTACCACAAAAGATCGATTAGCTCTCCAGCTTATCACTCAGCTTCATTAGACTGAGAGAATTTTTTTTATAAAAATTATCGTGAAGTCTTCCAGTAATTGAAGGGTGAGTGAAAATTCTGAAAACAATCACTGTCTGTGATTGTCTGTCTATGAAAATGTATGAATTTTCACACAGTTTGGAGAGATATCTTCCGCAAGTTTTTTTTAGAGAATTTCCACTTGTCCTTAGATTACTGACATTCTATGGTAATTTTTTAAATAAAAGTCTTTTGTCGTGGTACACTCTAGCGATTTGACAATGGATCACTCACAGATGCGGCCGTTGGGTATCCATTCATTGAAATGACCAGGAATCTTTATAATAGTCGCTGTTGCCAGACTTCATTTAGTAAATTACGGTTTCCAAAGCCTTAGATTGTGCAATTTCCACAAAACAATTGAAACCCACGCATTCGCTGCTCGGTAGACCTCCGTATTCTCAGGATTCTTAGTTCATGAAATGGTATTACTTTGACTTCAAGGATAACTTTGACAATGTTTGAGGCTACTTTAACGAAGCATTGAAATACGATTCAATATTCCCTTCCGCCACACAATGAAGGTCATGCGAGTTCCCTTCGCACACGTTCGAACCGTAAACGTTTCGCGCTCTATTAAAGTAGTCCCAAACACCGTTAAAGTTACCCTTAAAGTCAAAGTAGCACCGTTTCATGGTACTCGGAAAGATACCAGTTCTGATACTTGAAAAAAAAAAACTAACAATGCATGACCGACGTACTCTTTTGAATCGAATGTAATATCGCTAGATGTGATCGAACAAATTCCTCAAAAATAACGAATTTTTCATCTAAAAACAACATATCATGACTCACTTTCATATGCATGATTCATTCGTT
Source organism: Gonatopus flavifemur (assembly GCA_018340375.1). Lineage (NCBI taxonomy): Eukaryota > Metazoa > Arthropoda > Insecta > Hymenoptera > Dryinidae > Gonatopus > Gonatopus flavifemur. The sequence goes on from JAFFJZ010000002.1 coordinate 26,967,498, forward strand.
CAAAAAAACTGTCATTAGTCATATGAGATTTTTCCGTGAATATTCTCTCAACTTCATTCCATAAACGTCTGAACAACTATCAGTCATCCAGCGTAATATACTGAAAGTGTGAGTATTGTGTTTCAATACGCGAGGTGAACGTCTGTTCTCTTCTCGAACGTTTAAGAGATTGAATTGCGACGGGATGGATGAACGTATCAAGCAATAGTTGAAACGAATGAGAAGTTGTGTACATTGTTCTACCATGTCAGAACAGTCTTGAGTGATTTTTTATTCCCTGTGATCAAATATTTCAAACTGCGAAGACATCAAATATTCGGCATTGCAACGTGCCTATAAAATCGCGATAGATTTTCTGAGAGAGAGAGAGAGAGAGAGAGAGAGAGGGAGAGAGAGAGGTGATAAAATATCAAATAGTTTCGACCGACTTCTTTTCCACAGTAAAAAAGTGTATGGGTATAATTTCACAATGGAATACTTGTAAATCACATTAAGGAAAAGTTTATCGTAGCCAGGAAATAGAGGGAGGAAAAAGAATGAAAGTGTTGGAAGAAAATTTTAAAGGCCGAAATCCTCTCTCGTGGTCAAAGAATAAAGCCCATAAAGGATACAATGGATGAGTGAAGCTGAAAAAAATTTTAAAGCAGGGTCTCGAATGGCGGACGCACGAAGGCGTGAGAAAGTGTACGATAAATCCTGTAGGCGAGGGTCGCTTGAATTCGAGCGCATGTGGTTCCCTGTAGAGTTGTGTGCAGAAGAATACATGATGAAGAAAACTAGTCCGCCACGAATAAAACTGCTTAGAAAACATTATCTGCTGAGGAATATGGATTTTCAATTGAGGGTTCGAGGGTGGCATTTCTATATATGCGTGTGAAATCAAACTAAGGACTGGAACGATACAGTGATTCAATATTTCTGTCACGGATAGAATGAGATATCTGAAATTTCAGGTGGATTTAAAGAATTTTGGATAATTCAACGTAAGGAACTTCGGGATGTAGAATTTACATGAGATTTAGAATTTTGTCTAGCTAGAATAATTTCAGTCATTCTTTCGATTTTCACAAGATCTTGACAGGCCTTGAGGGTACCTTACAAGGGCCTGGTGAGAAAATACTACTGAGAAGAGGCCTATTTTTTAGTAGGAATTTCTTTAGTCATTCTGTAGGCTATCATAAGGTCTCACCAGGCTTAGTGAGGTCCTCATAAGAAGCTGGTGAGGCTTGCAAGGCCTAAATAATGACTAGAATTAGGATACCTCTCTATGCATAGAAATGATTTGTGAAGCAAAAAATGTAGCTGCCACAGCAAAAATCCAACAACTAAATTATTTCCTACTGCGGTAGCTGAAAAATAGCTACAGCTGCAATTATTGCAGCTACAGCAGTGAAGAAAGGGTGCTAAAAAAGTGAGTAGCTGCTATAGCTTTTTCCTTCTCTTCCGTGTAGGGAATGCTTCGAATCGTGTTCACTTGGATTGAGAGTTATCACGAGATTCTCTAAACCTGTTTTTCGGTATACCAGATTCTAAACAGAATGCCATATTTGGACCCGCTGAGTCATTGAAAGTTTCTCACAATTATAATTTTCCTATTGCAGCCTTATCGAGGCCATCCTTTTGATAAGGAATTCTCTGTCAAATTTCTACTAGGGTTCGATTATATTCTTCATATCATGAATTTTAGATTCTCCTGTAAATAGCCTCATATTTTTAGACATGACATTTTTTCTTTATTTGTGATGATGAGCAAAGATTTCCATCAGCAAATGAAATTCTTCTCCGCTTTGGTGCTAATATTCGAACCTAAAATACTTGAAGAAATGAAATGTACCCTGGTGGAAATATCACAAGTTCTTCCTTATGACTGATGAAGCACGAAAGAGGAAACACTGATAGGAAAAACCTAGGGAGGCGCTAGTTAGTGACTGATGAGTTTGATCCAATCAGCGTTGGTTGGGTCAAACTAGTGAGTTACTCATCACTCTCCAATGAGTTGAACTCATTAGTGTTGGTTGGGCAAAACTATAGTGAGTTACTTCTCATTATTTAATAAGTTGAACTAATTAGTAATAATAGGATAAAACTGTTCAATAACTGCAACTTTTCACTGCGTGTATGCACGAAATGAAGAAAGATGAGCGTTTTGATCTTGATGTAATGCAAAAAAATATTATTCACGCTTGTTATTAGATAAGGCAGTGTTGTTGCTAGATTCACTTTGAAATTGAAAGCGAATCCAACAACAATACTCTGAGACAGACCTTGTCAAAAATGTTCATTTCTTAATCATATCATGGATAAAAAGAACTCTTAAAGATTATCTACTCACAAATCATGAAAAGTAGAAAAAAAATAAGTTGGAAATTTTTTATCTTGAAAAATTATTTAGGATATTCGAATATTTTACGGAGATTCTTATTACGTGCGAAAATATTCTACGTACATTCTCAGAATGTTTGAATGGGACAGTTTCAAATATTCTCAGAATATATTGCCATGAATATTGTGGGAGTATTAGAAAAAATGCTGTTGAAATGAAAATTCCCGTCAATATATAGTAAACTTCTGCATGTTACCGAAAACTAGTTCACAATCACTTTTTTTTATCATTAAACACCTGGATTCAGGAATTGATAGCAATATTATGGATTCAGATGGATGAATGAGTCGTGGAGTAAAATGTTTTTGCAGATTCTTATAGTGGAAGGTTCGAGCAACATTTTGCGCCCGGGATCCAAAAGTTTGAAGCATGAGAACATTGTTAAAAATTCAATTGTTTATTCAATTTTTATAAATAAATTTACAAATATCGTTTATGGCATTTAAAAGTACAAACTTTCAAGAATCTCTCATAAAATTTTCATAACATTTCGTTAAAAAGTCCCCAAGTAATTGATTTTTCAATTAGAAGTGTTTAAAATATTCATCCGTATAAACAATAAAAATTGAAATTCCGTAAAATCCTCCGGACCCAGTGGTTTTGGGGGGTGCTCACTTGACGTGTTTTGTCTCATATGAGGTACTGATAAGTACCTTATCAGTTACTCGCTAGTGCCTGCTTAGTTTTCCTGATCAGTTCCTCGTTGGTGAGAACGTTACGTCCCTTATTGGTAACTTTTCCCGATTGGTGCCTCACCAGTAAAAAGGATGAACTGATTAGTGCCTCATAGTTCACTAGCGGGAATTTCTACCAAGGTATCAACATTCAACACAATTATTACTATAATTTGTGGGAAAAAATTTTAGTAATGAATCCTCGGAAATAGCAATTTCCTCACGATTCTTCATAGCAGGGCTACTAATTTTCAAAATGATAATTGATACTGCTGAGTTCAAGCTTCTACATTTGTAATATCCATCACCGAGACCCCTCCTCCTCGAAATCAAACTCAAATTTGCTCAATATCGATTCGTTGATATTCAATACTCTGAATTTATTCATATTCATCGAATGATTTTCAATGAGCTCATTTATATTATCTTGTGAACAATAATTTGTTCTGACATTAAACATATAGTAATTAAGTACTGCAGAAAAAATCAATTAATACTGTAATTGTACTAGTATGATATAATTTGAATTCCAATAACGGTTAATATATTATTGTTGGCAATGGTCTCTCATGTGAGTGGTTAATTTGCATCATTAGAATGACATTTCTGTTGAGAACATTCTATGGGAACACTTTGAATATATTAAATATAATTGATAAATCAATTCAAAAATGTAGAATGACCAAACTAGAAAGACCTAATAATCGTATGCTCCATATTGATACTATCGAGTCAGAAACAAACCAATTAAACTCATTTCATTCATTTCCACTCGAGGGCATACACATTCAAAAGCTTCTCTTCCAAATGAAGATACGCAGTAACGTTTCACATACATCTCTGACGTACTGATTGCAGGAAGCATTCATCACTGTCTTCCTAGCATCATTAAATGTTTAAACGTATGTACTAAATGGAAATGTTCAGGTTCTTGATGAACATTCAGTTCAAATGTTTGTGACATAGTTTTCACTGAAAAAGATATGTTCAAACGAAATTTGATTCATCATTCAATGTATGAGAATCAAAGAGAGATTTGAATTTCTGCAGCACAAGTTATAAGTTTCATGAGGTGATTTGAAAGTCCTAGTATTCCGTGGTGGAATAATTTTTGAGAGAAAATAGTATTTGCTTCAATGGTGTATATAAAATTATTGCACCGAAAGCACCAAAGATGGGTGGTGAAGGTGGATTGTTTCTTGCTGTGTAGGATCTATTTCTTTTGTCTTGTGATTTTTCTGGCCACCTTTAGAGCCCGTTTGAAAACAGGGCGTTTCCCGGAGTCGATCATTCGTTTGGTCTTTGCATTGCTTTTTCCAATATCTCCACAAAGGAAGCACGAACGGAGAGAAAGATGAGAGTTCGTGACACCTTGTGTGGGGATGGCCCTCTTCGCTGCATTTGCAACATGCCCCACATTACTGCCGCTTTTACCCGTATCCAAGGCATCGAAAGCACCTACTAAGCACGACAGTTTGTTTCCTTATTAGACTATTCATGAAGCCGAGTAAGAGTTTTCCCGTTTTCAGAAGTCTGGTTGTTCTGCCTTGTTCTGGGTTGAGGACAGCCATCCTGTTGCCTCGGTCACGGTAGTTTGCCGTGGGTACTTCACCAAGATCGAGAGCTCTCTCATGTGCCTTCCGCACCTCATTCGTTGTAGCGAGGAAATCCAAATCTCTCACCTCAATCAGAGTGCCGTCCAAAGTAGATTTATTAGAATAACTTTGGAACTTACCGACAGTCTCTTTCTAGCTCACGTATGATTCATTCATCCTCATAATACTTAGATTTTTTTAATGTTCTTTTTTTCTTTTTGATCGTTAAATTTCTGACTCGAGATATTATTTCTGACTCTACGTAGATCTCTTCAGATCTAAATTTCGGCAAAAATCTCTATAAATCTTTTGATACCCACTCACATCTGAAGATTCCAATTTCGCAAGAGATCCGAGAAGATTCCCAGATATCTCCAAAGTTGTTTTGAATCTCCCTTCACCTCTTTGAATCCCTTCCAAAATTGAAATCTTCAGATGTAGGTAGACATTAGGGAATTCTCAGAGATTGTTGTCAAAGGTGAAATCTTTGAATATAGATAAATGTCAGGAGATTTATAAAGATTTTTGCCAAAATTGAGACATAGATCTCATTAGATCTAATCTTTTTTTATCGAGACGTCATATTTCAAATAAGATTTCTCGAATTGGTGCACTAATATATTGATGTGTCAAGAAGAGCAGTTCTCATTATGGAGTCAGGATGAATTCATGATGAATACTTCCAGACCTTTGAGAATTATTGAAGAGATTTGTGCATACCCGGGAAAAAATCATTAGATCTATTCAGATCATAATAGATTTGAGTGGATTTGATTTTCGAGCATATCTGGTTCAAAAGATCAGATTAGATCTGCATTGAGAGAACAATTCAGTCATAGTTACCAGCATTTTGTAATAATTACCAAATTTCGTAATTGGATATAGTGGAATGAATATTTAGTTATAATTACCGATATACAGATTCACAACTAAGACATCTGGTTATAGTCATCAAACTTCAATTATTATTACCAAATTATGGTAAATAGTTACTAAATCTTGGTAATGATAAACCATTAACATATTCAAGGAAACCTGAATCATTTGATAACTGTAACTAGGTTTTTTCATCAGTGTGCTCAAGTATCAGTAGATCTAATCAGATTTTGTCACGTCTGGTTAGATTTGAGTAGATCTCGTTAGATCTGAATTGAATATCACATTCAATCTTGATGAGCAATTGGTGGTTCAGTTATCAAAAATTCGGTGATATCTGTCTGTTTATGAATTTGATTTCACACATATATTGTGACAAACACAAATCAAAATTGCAGTTATTCAAATCTTCATGGATGGGAACTGTCATGTTGTCAGGAACTGAGACGTTCGTTTGGCATTCAGAAACAGGTTTTGGGATGATATCGGAAAATTGTTTTCAATCTTTTTATTCTAGTTTCAGAATTGGAAAGAATTTTCAAAAAAGAAAATTGTCTTCTAGGTCTTTAAATCCCCAGATAGTTTGGTGGCCCGTCAAAAAATTGTCCACGTCTGCTCACGCCTGATCACAGCTGATCCCTAAAGCCTAATCAAGCATGATCAGGCCTCAATTTTGTACCCACGTGATGAGGACTAATTATGCCCAACTACGCCCAATCACGCTTGATTATGCTCCATTATACATGAGGAATTCATACAAAATCAATAAGTTTTCCGTAAGGAATGGAACTGTAACAATGTTATCAAACACTAATTCATTGTCAATCATTCCTACTTATTGTGCTTATGCAGCTCCCATTTTCTAGTTTCCAGTTTTCAGGCATGATCATGCATGATCAGGTGTACTCACCTACGTTTGGGGCCGATTTAGCATGATGAAACATTTGTATTCGTCATAAAAAAATCAACACACAGTCATTTTATATGAATATGCCTCAGTCGGTAAGATTTTGCATGATCACGGGCGAGAATGGTTTGTCTGGCATGATCGCTGGCGGTTAAGCTTGATCACGGGTTTCCACGTGGGTACAAAATTGAAGCCTCTGAAGTGATGACAAAGCTCAAAAATGAACGACCAGGTGTAATCAGGCTCACTCACGTGCAGTCAGTATTGAACACGAAGAATTTTGCCGAAAAATGTCGATGATTAGGCCTGAACACGCATAATCAGAACTGAACGATTTTTTCACGGGGGGTTTATCAATTCTTCAGAGAAAGGTTTGATTCGTCCAATTCTACACCTAAAGAATTGTAAGAATTATCATGGAATTCTAATAATTGAGAGACAAGTGAAAGTTATTCTAAAAATGATTGTGAAGCCTGGGAAATGAATCAATTTCTCAACAGTTTTGAGAAAAATTCACAATAAATTTTACAGAATGCATAGTGATTTTCTGAAGAATTCCCACTTGTGACTCGATTACGTGATGTAGATTGTTAATTATCCTTTTTTTTATTCGAAAGATTCTCAAACTACAAATTTTGTAGCAATTCGTGTCCTCAACCTCCTCAATTTTTCGAATTTAATGATGACTTTTTCGAATATTCAAAGTGTTCTTTTCATCCCATAACATGAAGCTGAAACTGCCCATGTGGGAATCAATCCTGGGCATCCTGAAGTATGTCCGGGCCCCGTAAGGGTATAACTTGGGCATCCAATAATATAAGAGTGTCCCACCCACGGCCTATGTGCGCCCCAGTTGGGGTTGCTAGTGTACTCCCCAGATATTTTAATCTAGGGATGCCCACCCATAGCCCATATAGGCCCTGGGCAAACCCTCATTGTCTCGCCCAGGTATTGTAATTTAAGCATGCCCAGTCACACCCCGTAGAGGCCCTGGGCGGGCCACCATAGTCTCGCCCAGGTATTGTAATTTGAGCATGTCCAGCCACACCCGATAGAGGCCCTGGGTTGGCTATCATTGTTTCCCCTATTAAAGAATATCTAACAGAACTGGACAACATTTTGACCCAAATCTGACAGATTTGTCTGACATTGGTTGGTTTGTAAATCAGTTTCAACACTCATGGAACTGCCAGACAGAGCCAAACGGAACCTGTCAGATCCGGATCGAAATCCTGTTTGGTTCAAATTTTTATTTCATTATTTTGTGTATCGAAAGTTTTTTTTTCGTTCAGCTTTCTTTAAACATTGGGGGGGGGGGGGGGGGTAATAAACAAAAAACACATTTTTTGGTGTTATTAACCTATATACATGCAACAACGGAATACTTCATATTACCGCTGGTAGAATTGTCTATGGAATATTTCAAAATAGTCAACAGGATTTTCACCAAATACTTCGGATTGTAATTTTCCATCCTCTTAAGTAAAAATCAAAGCTGACGTACATTCGAGACATGCTCGATATTGTTAGGTCAAAACTGCATTGTCTTGTATTTATACTAGGGAAATCTCTGACACTAAATGAATTGAAACCTATCTTGATTTCTATGTTTTTGAAAGTTATTCTTCCAGTGCTCTTAGTTTCCAGGTCATAACAGTGAAAACGAATTTCGAACAACCTATGAGCTCGAAATGAAAATTCCAAAAATTTGATACGCCTTTGGCTGACTGGAAAAAATATTTTGATTACCTTTCTGAACATTTATATACAAGAGCGGATGGGAATTTTAATTTGTTGTCGATTTGATGATAATTTCACATGAAGCATAGATCTATCAAAAGCTAACCCTCAAAGAACTGGAGCAAATTCTTTCGTCTTTTATTTGAGGGATACCACTCAAATATCCTGGGCCCCAGCACTGGGTGAAATTTGAAAATTCATGTGGACTAAAATGAATTGCCTAAATTGGCCCAAGTGGATTTCTTGATGTGGGCCAAGTTTGGGAACCATTACAGGGCCTGGATCAAAAAGCGTAACACCCCAAGTTGGGGCCAATCCAGGTGTCCTAACCAGGGCCAGATTTTAAGTAGGGATTATAGACCTCGCCCAGGTCTGAGCCCGGAAAAATTTCCACACGGGTGGCAGCCGTAAAGCTAGCAGCCAATTGTTATAATTTTTCACACAAAATTTAAATTAAAGATCTAAGCATCTGAACAGTGTACTGGAACGCTGCTCAATCGATTTCTGGTATGAAAAGAGCTTTAACAACGTTTAATCGAAAGTGGAAACAATCGACTGCCAGCTTTATGGTAGCTAGTTTCAGTTTCATCAAGATAGGGGCTATGATGGGGGTTGAATCAGGAGTGCCCCATCATTTCACTCGTACTTTTCCATGTAATATCAAGTACAACAAAATAGTTGAAGGGTGGCTAAATGAATCTCAGGCTGCTCAGATTGCTATGCTAATTTATTCACTCAAGGTTGACCAGTGTTATCTTTCTTCATAGAGCAATTTGAATTCCAATTTTGATTGTCACAATGTTTCCGTAACTTCAGCTATATCCGTTCATTATTTTTATTCGTCATAATTTAAGAGTTATACTGTGATGATATAAATTTTGATGAGTTAGACTGGAGTTTATATAACTTTGAGTTATCGGAAGGCTTTGTAACCTACTTGCATTTAAACTCAGCTCTAGAACAAAATCAATCGAACAATCAATAAATCATCCCCGGTTTAGTTTCCAGACTCATGGCATGTAATTGACAACTCCAGATTCAGATATCTAGTAAAATAGTTCAGTTATCAACAAGTTTCCAACGCTCGCACCAGCAAAATACTAGTCGCTTCGTCAAATACTCACAAGGTACATACTCACTTGTATCAAGTTTTTCGTCAGTGCAATATTCATATTGATAATGAATTGATCGCAATGAATGATCGTTGAATTACGGAAGTATACTTTCATCCAAATGAATATTAATTTAATTTTAATGAATCTACATTTCGTAACTTACAATCGCAGATTATATAATTAAATTTCTTTCTAAACGTGTGAACTACTTTTGAATTAATGAAACCGAACACTTTTTGTTGATATTGAAACGTCAACGCGTAACATGGGTTAAAATGTTCATGTTGGAGGTAAATTTCATTCACGCATGTATCCTGTTATTAACTCTAAAACATCGACATGGGTGTGTCACACTTTGTAGTTGTTTCCACATCTTCGCCCTTTGTTGTGTGCTATCGCTTATGTTCGTGAAATGTGGGAGAGGACGAGATCCAACACTACAGGTCCCAACTGTTTCCAATCTCCGTAGTTGTGCGACAGCTGCATAAGAAGTATTAACATTTTTTCACAGGTCGTTTTATACTCAGGTTGATGTTGATATAACTTTTTTTTTACAGTAATCGAGAATTGAAGATTTTCTTGTGAATTCAAGTTTCCTTCCCGACGAATACTTTCTTGTATATCAACGCAATGCTTTACGAAAATCAATGCACATCAAGGCTTCGTGTGAGAACTCGCAGAACTCTAGGATGTACATTGACTGCACGTGAGTTGAGAATACAAAAATACTCCTCGCGTGAAAAAGGATAAGATACTTGTCATTAACGCGTGGATCCTTATCGAAATTAATTGATAATCGAGTTTGGGAAAATCTGAGGGAATAGGACGTTTTAGTTCTGTAATTTCAGGTAGAAATTTGAATCGGCCCATTTCAGGCCGCTATCAGGGTATGGTCAGAGGGGTATGGGCCTGAACAGGGCCTAACATGGCCTACTTTTGTACCGGGGAAATTTCTACCCGGGATGTTGGTTTGGAGTAATATTTTCTATGTGAGAACATGAATTCTGCGGCAGCAATGTCCGGAATTAATTGAGTTGAAACAGTGTTTCTAACATCACAATCCAACAATTGACAAACATTTTAGGATCCTACAAATTTGTTGATCCCTTTTGAATTAAAACCTTTAAAAACTAATGCGAATGAGTTTGCTGTGTCAGCTACAACAGCAATTTTTTTTTTGCTATGGTAGCAAAAAATGTTGACTCTTACATCAGAATTTGTTCATTACTCTGTATAAAGCACTGAAAATTCGCTAGACCAGAGAAGAATCTGCTATTTTGATTATTCATGTTCCTTCCTCAGCAATTCAGCGAAAAATATTTCTGATTTTATATAATACCTCGATTCGCTGCGTCAGTAGATTTCCTTTCCTGCGTATATGTTACGAAATCAAATCAAATAATTCTCTTTGTTGCTCCATGATATTCAGCTGATGATCTCTCATCATTTATTCACACCAGTGAATATTGAGCGAAATCAAGCGCTCTCATTCCAAGTCATTTCATGACTTTTGAATTTTAATCTCTCATCTTATCTTCTCTTCGCTCTTTCTCTTATTATCGTATTTTTGAAAGCACAAAAGGAAATTCACAATGGATCCGAATGTAAAAGAATTTCGAAGCTGGATTTCCCTGCTTTAATATGACTGAACAATAATCGGATCTCATTTGTCTCTCCGGAGTATGTAAGAGAAGAGGAACAAAAACTTTCCAGAAACAGAAAAGAATGTGGATTTCTGGACGTGAATGCATCACGACTACCGCAAGAGTGAGGTGACGAAATATTTCTGAAGGAAATAAAGGAATAAATGGAACAAGAAAAGAATTCAAGGTGCGAATGAGAATAGCTCCAGTTATGAGATTGAAGCTTTCTTGAAATCTCATCTTCAAGAACAGATAGCCATACATAATGCGGCTTTCAAATCCACTCCAAATGCCCGTCGTCTTTGTCAAGTCTATGGCATAATCGCATATTCTTAAAGTGCACGAATCCGAAAATATTCTTGAAGTAGTGCATCCTTATAGAGATTTTCAAACGATGAAAGATAATGCTCCCTCAAAACTGATATGTCAAAATGAAATTTTCGAAAGCTTTTATGGTTTCTTTGTAATTCCATGTCAAGTGACGAAAGGAATCCAAGGACGTGGAAAATTGAAACCGTTATAAGACGGAATTTCTCAAATTTTCATGTTTTGAAAATCATTACAGGGGAAACGATCTTGTTGTGCTGATGAACAGAACATTTTGTTAATATATGGTAAGTACAACATCCCTGTTCGCACAACTAACACTAAGTGACTAAAAGAGGTTCTGCGAGTGATGTACGAAGGATATAATTTTCTTCAGTAGTATAAACGTGAGATTGTAACGTCTTGGTGTATTTCTGTACGTTAGCGAGCAGGAAAGTGTGAAAGATTGAAGAAGGGGTATTTTTTTTTCTTTTTAATGGATCGATATTCTCATGAGAATACAGAAATGCGAGCTGGAAGATTTGAAAACATTTCATAAGAAGTCGAAGAGGCTCTAAAACCATTCATTTGAAACGAATGCATAAATGTATTCTTGTCCGTAAGGGTGAATTTTACTATGCACAAAGAATCACGATCTCATGAAACATAACATTGCAGGTATTATATCTGAATATCAATTCATGAACAATAAACTTCCTTGCGTGGATAATTTATATCTGCGGAGGCATGTATATTATAAGAATACTTGGAAGCTTCGATGAAGTATAAGACTTAACCGTAGAAATATCTACATCAGAGTGGACTATGAGGATAATCCAGATGAAAACTAACCACAATGCCGGGAACTAAGTAGACTACCGTAATGAATATTCCAGCGTGTTTTCTGTAGCAAATACAACTCGAGATGTAATTATCTGGCTCTATCTATCAACCTGTTTTCCCCAATTACATTTATTTCATAGATCTATGGATATCTGTAGGATTTATCGATAGTACATGGACGATAGTGCAGTATATCCTAGGTACCGAGAAAGGACAGTAGTTCGAAAATTATTGTGTTCCTTTGGAGTCAAGATTAAACGAGCTATTAGCATCGAATCTCTATAAATTCATCCCACAATCCGTCTGCAGGTGTAGAAGCCTAGGTAACGTGAATTAAAATAAGCATTTGAGTATTCTCATGTTCCTTGTACTAGGTGATTCAAAATTGCAGATCACCCTGAAGCAACCCATATTAAAATTTTTAGGTTCCGTCAATGCTGACAATAGAATACAGCTCAGCGGAATGGCAATCTATAAATATCCAATGTTAATTAATAACGATTGTAATGTTCCACCGATATCGGTGTTCAACGAATTTAGGTTGTCAGCCTACCGTTGATTCACAATTCCGCCAAGCTTGGCGCTTGCTGGGCTCATCCTTGGTCCAACATTGACCGAACGATAGATTCTATTATATTCAAAGTGAGGATCTTTTGGAACGTGGTTGAATATTGCCACAAACTTTGGTCTGGTCTGGATGAAAATTAGTTCTCAATGTAGCGCCGATCATTGGTGATAGCATGGCTCAATATTGGCATGCTCCTTAATTTTAACTTTTGATGGCTGAATGGCTAGCTCAGTTACCGATCGAATGTTTCTTGCGGGTGGTGAGAGATGCATACAAGGAATATATGAGGCTCAAATAATTCTCTGGAGGAACAGTCAATCGTTCTTTGTTACAGGTTACACCAGATGGCTCCTACCGCTGATCCATACTGTGTACACTCCTCATGATAAACTTTAGGGACAAAAAACACCGAAGGAAAACACAATACTGTCCCAAATACCGTATATTGGAAATTGTGGAATGCGCATACTTTTTATTTATTTTTGGGTTAATTATAATTTGGGTTGAACAAATTTTTCTATTGTTTGCCAATGATGGTCGACTTTATTGCCACTTATGCACCAATGATGGGGCTTCATTGGAAAAACACATCAATAAATCATAAAATGATGTTATCATTTCAGTGTTGCATCATGCTTGGTTGCCAAACCTCGGCCATACTTTATCGATATTGCGCCATACTAGCGCCAATTGTGAATTCCTGTATGGGAACTTTTTTGTCTAGCAAAATTTTATCTGAGGCTTAGTTTGCTGACACCTCAACATTTTACAAAAAATCAGAATATCTTGAATGAGCATGCACTTGGTCGAAAAGAGGCACATTTTGCCTAGCTCTCATTAACAAGAAATAAGCAACACAAAATGAAAATAAAACTCATTTAACCGTAGTAGCAATATTATTCTGATGATTAATAAAAAGAAAAATCCTTTTTTATGTAAATTGTTCTCCTCTGTTATAAACAAATCAATTGAAAACACGTTGATCTATTTCTTCAATATATTTGGGGATAAAATAACGTTTTAGTGTAGATTGATAATATAAAATTCTAAATCTGTAGAATTACGGAGAGATGTATTCCCGAAGAATGATTTGATTGCAAGTGGTCAATCTCGGAACACCTGGCAGATCTCGTTACATTGATGCTTCTCTCCGGGGAAGAACATCGACTTATGGACGATCTCCATTTTATCTCGTCTCGTGAAACGAAACGAAGAGTGGAAATTTGATCAACGAAAAGAATGCGAACGGAGAAACCATTTTCGAGCAAACCTCAAGATCAACCTCATTCTAGATCGAAGCATGAAATATTAACAAAGGCAAAAGAAAATGGAAGAGTTTCGGATAGGATTGTCCGTATCGTGATAACAAGTGATCGATTTCAGAGGAATCATTCGATCAACGAGTGTAGATTTCTGAAGCAAGAATGATGAATTCCCTATATTCTGCATTGAGGTTTCACTACATGCAAAAGAGAAACATTCGATTCATGAAAAGTTATCCAAAATTCAGTGAAACGGGGACACGATATAGGTAGGGAGATATGACATTGATGCAAGTAAAGCAATATATTGTGCATAAAACACCTCAAGGATCGTTAGAATCCCTCAGTTCCCGTCGGGTCGCTTGGGTCCTCTTAGTTCAATCGCATCTCCAGGTCGCTCGAATTGCCTACTTTCCACTCTTGATACACCATATACTAATTCCAATTCATCAGTTTTTCTTTTTGCGAGACTAGTTTGGTTATTATATGGACGCTCGCTTGATTCAACTTCATATCGAGAGGTGCTGAACAAAAGAACCGAAGATCGATGGACGCCATTTGCAAAGCAATATATATTTTTATATTCATTTATCTATTTGCATGTCATTAGTGTAAATAATATATTTTATAATCTGAGTTGCAGAGTGAAAAATGGAGATATTCACCACATAATAACAGAAATATTGACAAAACCAGCTATAAACAATAATTACTGGCGCTTCAACGGCCCGCTAGCCCTAGATAAAATGTGAGCTTGACATAAACTTCCCATGTGTGTATGGACCAATGGCCCAATGATGGACCAAGCCTGGCACAAGACCTGCCGAGACTTGTCTTGAACAATGCAACAAACTTGACCCAGGCTTGGGGATGATAAGATCAGGACAAGCTTGGGCCAGTGGTTTCGCCAGGCCCGGTCCAATTCATTCACCAAGCATCAACCAATGCTTCTTTGATCGCAGATATGGATGAGAAAAGTAATTGATTCATATTTTAGTTCATGACTTTCTCCCTCAGAATACCGTACATGAAATATTGATTAGGAAAAAAAAAAGCACATCATCATGAAAAACCAATTATGGTCCCCAGGACGTGAACCCGGGCCCACATTGTCGCAGTCACTCTCCTTGACCGTTCAGCTAGCGGACCTTGCTTACGTAAGGGGGTAACTATCGTCGCACTAAAAGAACGTCAGATGTTTGAAATACTTATATCTGAAAAACGGCTGTTCATCTGGACGAATGGTTCGAGGGTTTTTGGTTCGATATTAGGCCTTACAAAACTGCAAAGTTTCTTCAAAATTGATGGTCTTCAAAATGAGCCAGACATCCTAAAATTCTGTGAAGAGTTCTTCAAAATCAGTTGATCTCCGTGTATGATTACATTTAAAAGTATCCTATTACCATTAAGTGAAGTTCTAGCCTCACTTAGATCAATAAAATCTAGCTTCTTGTGTGAAACTAGTGTGTAGGATTAATTATGGCAGAAAGATCGGGCCAGCCCTGGCCTGATGGTTATCCCCAAGTCTTCAGCCATTGTTAATTCAAAATTCAGTCAATATTTATGAACATTGTTATTGTCACGCATGTGGGCAATATTAGCACAATTGTTCTCAACGAATGCTTGATTTTTACACTTGTGCCAAGCTTGTACCAAGTGTAGGGACCATTTCAAAAATATTAACAAATGTACCATGACTGACTATCCATTCGGAACCACGGGACAATCATGGAACAATATTGAGCCAATTATTCTTCACGGAGGTTTATTTCTGACACATGTGCTAGCCTTGGGACAAGCTTGGGTTTTTTTCAGCCTTGGCAATACCTGCATTGGACTCGTCATTCGATTGTTCCGGCTCTGTTATTGACAGTTTGAGGTTGCTACAACTCTGCTGCAAGGGTTTTGTAAGCCTTTACCCTTGTTGCGTGTCAACTAGGAGGCTTATGTCTGACAACATTGTAGCAAGGCTTAATTGCTATCTGGGAATCGTTCTGCAATGCCGGTGAAGAACCGTTGCTGACCTTTCGAAACGCCTGTAGTCGTGTTGGCTGGGAGTAAATGAATACACTGAGACAAGTGAAATGCAATGATCACCATGTACAAATAGTAATTGGGGGACAGCTTTCCGATTTTAGTTTCGAATACTATGGAGAATCGTAGCGATGTTCATGCACATGAGAATGATTACACAGTGAGAAGTAAAACTCACAGTGATCCCGAATATCATCTTAAAAATGCAGCCAAAAGTAGCGCCTATTCCAACTGAAAGTAAGCAATGAAAAAGACTGAAGTTCAGTTGATTCCATCTTACTGTGGAATTAACATAGAATTCCATCTTGATTTTCCAATGTAAGATGGAATTGACTGAAATTCAGTCTTCTTCATTGCTTACTTTCAGTTGGAATAGGTGCTACTTTTGGCTGCTTTTATAAGCTGATATTCGGGATCACTTTAAGTTTCACTTTTTACTGTGTACCATTCACATGAAGATGGATACCAAATAACGTAGTTGCCATCATAAACTTGGAGATTCTGTCATTCAACTACCATTTTCGCATGTAATGGTTACAGTTCACTTTTCTCAATGTACATTGAATGGTTTTCAAATGAAAATATGAATATCTTACCACGGATTTATAATGATCGACCTGTAATTTTGAAAATTTCTTTTTCGGCTTGAGATAAATGACACCTTTCACGGATGTTTCCCATTGAAATACCGATGATTTTTCATAATTCCTCTTGTATTTAGGAATGGCATTATCAATTGTATGTACTCATGCTACTGTTTTGGTTAAGTATCTTATTACAATCGATTGAGTAATGTAATCAAGATAAATTTGGATTTTTCCATGAAATTTATTTTTGGGTTCAATTCAAGGAGTCATGCCTGTAACCTCTGAATCAAATTCATGCTCTGATTATAACTCTCCCTTGGAAGTATCGCTCAACAACGGTAATCAACAATTATGATATTCCCCTTTGGTATTCCAAGTTACATGATCGATGTTCAGCAAGTAATAAACTCCATTCACTCGTATATCGCTATTTTCCTCTCAAATATGCCTTGTTCGAATCATCAGTTTTAAATCATTCACGAGGTGCATAATTGTACAATCATGTATCGATTAGATGCAATTAAATTCTCCTCACACAATGAGTTTCTTTGTCACAAAGTCAAAGAATATATTATTCATTGAATTATTCGTCAGTCGATAACTATGAAAGCTGCATGGAATGTGGTGTACCTTCTTGTCGATGTATTTAATGCAATTAATCGTTATGCAGTTCTGTATAATTTTGAGAGGATGAACAACCAGGTATCCGTATCCTATTAAACTTCCAGCTCAACCAGCCTTTTTAATAATGCATTGGCTTTGCACAGGAGGTGATAGTATCTCCACTGCTGGTCCAAGTAGCCCTCATACCGTTAACCATAAATATCCCA
The DNA here is from genome assembly GCA_018340375.1 of Gonatopus flavifemur. Classification (NCBI taxonomy): domain Eukaryota; kingdom Metazoa; phylum Arthropoda; class Insecta; order Hymenoptera; family Dryinidae; genus Gonatopus; species Gonatopus flavifemur. Next base: position 26,984,861 of record JAFFJZ010000002.1, read on the forward strand.
TTATCATAGTAATACTTGGTTTAAATATTTATTTATATCCGAAGTAATACTGTCGTGGGATATTATATGTGAGGCAATTCTTGAATTTCATGGAATTTTCAGACGAAAATTTGATCATAATACCTTATGATCACGGTTGGAAACAAGCAATTGAAATAGGATAAGAATAACAGAGAGGAGATCAAAATATAGCGCACATTCACTAGGTCAATATTTTCAGAGGAAAATTCCATTATTATGGGTTTATTCGTACAGAATCAAACGACTGGAAGGTGAGGGAGACTATGCTCTATTTTGTACATATCATGGGCCCTCAATTTCCGTCGGGAGTAATTCATGATTAATGTTTGCAACTTGTTATTACAACGGAAAGTTTCGATAATGGATATTCATCGGTGGATCAGATCATATGTTGAAGATGAAATTGGAGCGAATTATGTCAACACTCATTAACCTCATCGAACTTCATGTTTATTTGAATGAACAATTCTGTAGAACTTCCAAGCATTCGTAGTTTCCAAAATATTCAATGCAACCTTCTGTTGATTACCGAATGTTGTTCACATCTTAGTAGCGATGATTTCCAATGCACGGAAAGAAGAAAACAGCAACGGTTACTGTGAATCGCAGTAATTTATTGAAAACTAATGAAAAATCAAATTCACGCCGTTCATTACTGCGTCTCCCAGTAACCGTTAATGTCCAAGCAGCATCGACGAATTTTACTGCAGTACACATCACCGTGATCGCGCTAACCTCTATCATCCAAGCGTGTTTTCATTTGTTTTTCAACTGATTGCTGTTATGGACAGTAACCAGTACTGTTTTCTTCTTTCCGTGTGGAACAACTTTTTTCTGATGAACAAAAACGTGTTGAGTGTCCTCCCATGTTGATAAAACTCTAATCAGAACTCATGTTTTGGATCAAAATAAATACACAGAGGAAAAGTAATTTGCTATGACAGGTCTGGTGGAAATTTCTCCCGGGCTCAGACCTGGGCCAGGTTTATAATGCCTACTTGAAGAGTGGCCCTAACTTGGAATGTTACGCTTTTCAATCTAGGCTTCGTAATGGTATCAAATATCCGTGCAAAGCAATGGTAGCTAACTCGGGGCCTATATGGGCTGTGAGTGGGCATACCTTGATAGAAATAATGCAGGAGGATACTGGTAACCCCAACTGGACCGTGGGTAGGCAACCTTGTATTGGATGCCTAAGATATCACCCCACGACACTGATAGAAAGGGTCTATTCAAATATTCGACAGCTACACGGAGAGAAATTTGTAGTTAAATTTACTATGTTATTATTGTTCCCGAGGAACAGACTGAATTCTGTCGGATTTTACTATGAAGGGCATATTTTTACTATGGTACAACAATAGAATGCTGATCATATTTACTATGTTTTATGGGGGAACCCGTCATAGTTCAGTCTGTTCCTCGGGAACAATAATAACATAGTAAATTTAACTACAAATTTCTCTCCGTGTAGGGAATTTAGTCATTGCAAATAAAAATTTTGTTGCGCCAGCTAAATTTTATTTGTCATAACTAAATTTTGTATCCCCATTGAATAAACCATTTTATTCATATTTCAGACAGCTATGCTTTTATTTACCCCAACTAAAGTCTAGCTGGCGCAAATAAAAATCTAGCTGCGGCAACTAATATTTAGCTGTCCCAACTAGGTACCTTACTCTCAGTGAGGGCCAGGGCCTACCTTAGAATGCCCAGGATTGATTTCCACACGGGAGCAGAACCTGACTCAGCTAGGTAACTGATGCTGGAGCATCAAAGTTTTTGCTGTGACAGCAATCTATTTGCTATCACAGCAGTCTTGTTAGCTACAACAGCGATTTTTTAACTGTAGGAGGGAAAAATATTTCCTCCTCCATAATACTAAAAATGTTGCTAGTCCAGCGAAATATTTGCTGTTGTAGCCAATCATGTTGCTCTCTTAGCAATTCAGTTAACTGTGTTAGTGACCATGGTGAAAATGTCCACGCTCCGGAAGCGAATATTGGAACAAATGAAGCGTGAAATGTTTCAATCATCGCTGCTTCCACGTTCAGATACTGTTTCGTGTACTCTTCCGCGTCGCTTCATACGCTTCTTACGCTCGTATTTTCACTAGAGAAATGGTTCCTTAGGTTAACAAAAAGATTTGCTATTATAGATATAACACCTCGATTTGCTGCGTTCGCAAATTTTTTTCTCCTAGTAAGTGATTTACCGGGAGGTTTTATTGATGATAATCTTACTCATATCAATAACACTCCACATCCCACGAAATCAGCCATAAAATGAACGGAACATGTTCAATTCATTTATAAATAATATTTATATATCATTTGACAAATTCCATAGTTTTCTCCAGAGATTTGAATTGATTATCTGGACGTTTATGCTTGAATGTGCTCTTTTCTTCTCTATCTGCGGGTGTTGTATAGTCAGAAAGACTGACATATTATACATCCACCTGAATGCGAAATTCTCATAATTGCAACGTCGAATCATATGAAATTTTCGAAATGAATTAAACATGAAAATCGGAAAATTATACCTGCGGATTATATCTCCAGATCTCTTCATGAATTCAATTTTCGGAAAATTGCTATTAAATGACGCCAGTTGTGCTTTCTCTGTGCTTTTGTCAATAATTTTAGGTAATTTAATCATCGAATCGTGTCTCTCAAAACTAAATATTGATTTGATTACATTCATTGAAGAAGCACTGTGAGATAAGGTTGAACGTAAGAATCGGATATCATAAACCGACTTTTGGTGTCAAATTTCGAGGAATAGTTTTGATAAATAGGGCACTTCTTAACATAAAAAAAGAGCGAATGGTTTTCTAATTGATTTCTTTCAAATGAGCAATAAATTTCCTCAGTACAATTAAAACATCGTTGTAGAAACTTTGACATTGAAAATTAATAACTGTTCACCGTAATATTCCCTGCGAATATTCAAAAGCGAGTCAGAAGTTATAAAAACTCCATGTCCAATATTTTTAATTAATTGTTTCACTGGATCAACTTTCTCATGAGGGGGAGAGAAAAATCTTGTTCTTCACAATAAAGAGTGTCAAAATCACAAAGCGTGTTAATCGAAGATCAAAACAATTTCACAATGACGCCTGAGACCATGAATCCACGAAGAGAGCTTTTGATACTTTTGATGTAGACGAAAGATATCGTATCGAAGAGAAGAAAAGAATCATTTATAATCACTGCCGCCACGTTAAAAACTTTTTAATCGCCTGGAGTTCTCGAGAAGAGAACTGTAGTCGACCAATAATTAATGGAGCTTAGTAACATGATGATTAGCTTTCTTTTCATGTCTCATATGCGGAACACTGTAATTATGCTTTTCTGATATGAATCAATGTGAATTTCATTCCCGTATTTTCGGAAAACTGGAAAAATCAATTTTCTTCGTATTCTTGCTAACTCATTAAACATGAGCAACGGCTTTATACGCGCACATTAAATAACAGGCCAGGCGTACCAAATGAGTTTCGTGCTCTTCTTTAATGAAAACATTAGATCATCACAAAGTGGTAATCAGAGCGATATAATGAACCTATTATCGTTCGATGTGAAGAAGAATAGACGATCGTTCTTTTCTTCCCATGCGCAAATCACACGATTGTGTCATTTTACATACTCGGGAAGAAAAGAAACTGGAACTTTTCCATGTTAGTAGCTTGTTTTTTCACGAGATTAAATCGCGAATCTTATATATCAAATGTGACATGTCACTAATCATGCTACAGTGACCTCGACGATTCAGTTTTTAACATTTCGATTCCAGGTCAAATTTTGTGGTTCCGTGAAATTACGGGTAATGGTGAGGTGTAACGTCAGAAACCAGTAATTTTAGTGACATTGTGTTACGTCATTACGACTTTATCATGATTAATCCTCCGCGTTCGTACCTCATTCTTCGTGAATGTTGAGCTTACGCAAAGGATGTGTTGTATTCGTATGGTTTCTCTGTGGCTTCAAACACGTTGTTCTTCACGCGCGTCAAAATAATTGAGCCCCTTTGAAGTTCATGGAATAGAGTTTCCCCGATGAAAAATCAATTACAATTCACGGTCGGGAGAAAGACGGTTTGCAAAGAGTCATGGATTTTTATGGATTTCCTGGAATTTATGTATCGTGAAAATTGACGTAGAGGTACAAAAATATCACTGCTAAAGTATTTCGCTGTTCGAATATCAATCGAAAGACCTGTGCGATTGCAGCTACGATTTTTTGCTGTGATAGCTGATGAAGAGTTATAGCTGCAATCATTGAAAATAACATACAAGGTGATCTCAATCGGGTAGATTACATTTTAAGGAAATATTCTGCAGTCAAAATGCAATAATTTCCTGTTTGAAAAAAATTTTTTTGAGGCTTAGTTTTTGAGATATGAAGATTTTTATATATTTTTCTAAAAATCCAAATAACTCAAGAGCATTGTTTTCTCCATACTTGAACCTGACACTATTGGCTAAGTTGGAAAACGGCGGATATCTGGAAGGAAAATCAAACTATTAAATTATTGTTTGTTCCGGAGTTATAACAATTCGAAGTTGCCGATTTCTGATTGGCTGAATGCCAAAAAATTTCAAATCGCTGTAACTTAGAATGGAAAAATGACAGGGTAGTTTAATTTTTCCCCAAAGATCCGCCGTGTTCCAACTTAGCGAATCACTGTAAAAAAAAACTGGAAATTTACTGTGCAACTGGACTGGAAATTTCCAGTGCTAGTACTGGAATATGGATATTCCAGTACATGTACAGAGATTTTGTTGTTACGTTACTGAAAATTTACCAAGCATAACTGAAAATTCAGTCATTGTACTGGAATTTTCAAGTTTGAGATGATGTACTGAAATTTTGCCATGATTTCGCGAAAATTTTACCGGCTCGTACTACAATTTTATAGTTCTTGTGCACCAAAAAAAAATATTCCCTCAAAAAGGACTTGAGAAAAAATTTGGAATTTAGAAAAAAAAACCTAATCGTTGGTATACTGGAATTATACAGGTTTTTAACTGCAATTCTCAGGTTTTGTGATGGAATTTTCCAGTTACTATGCAATTGAATTATACAGGTTTTGAACTGCAATTTTCAGGTCGTGTGATGGAATTTTCCAGTTGCTATGCAACGGAATTTAATCACTGTTGCACTGAAATTTTCCACTTCTATTGGACTTCGTCATTTCTGGCAGGAAAAATTTCAAGTCATTTATATTAAAAATTTCCTGATTGAGATTTTGAATAATAATTGTAATTGTAGCCAATGAAATTGATATATGAGGTTTTTCCAAGACTTATCCTCTTGTGTTCTAGATATGAAGCATATGTAGTAACCCAAGCTGGCCTTCCAACATGTCGCGCTATAGCTCATCGATTAGGTCTTAGGTTTCAGTTGGTAGGCAGGTAGAAAAGTGTGGGTTCAAATCCTGTTAGGTAGACATGAGTTTCTGTCCATCCAAATGAACGATCAAAAGTTTCTCAATCATCTTGGAACACAAGGACCCTGCAAAATCACTTTGCGTGAGCAATTTTTTTTCAATTTTCATGGATATTTTCAGCATTAATTTTCCAGTACATGTCCTGGAAAAGTCCAGCTCGTGTACTGAAAAATTCCAGTACCGAGGCTCAGAAAATTTCCAGTTTTGATGCGGGAATTCCATAACGTTTGCACTGAATTTTTGCAGTACAAATGTGCTGAAATTTTCCGGTACATGTACAGGTTAATGACTTCCAGTACATTTACTGGAATTTTCCGGTGAAATTTTTTTACAGTGAATGGTGTCAAGTTCGAATATGCAGTACACATCGCTTTTGAGTTGCTCATATCTCAAGAACAAAGCGTCAAAAACGTTCCTTTCATACGGGAAATTGTTGCATTTTGGCTGCGGAATATGCCCTTGAAATATAATCTACCCGACTCGAGTCACCCTGCATATCAATAAAATCATGAAAAACTAAGTAGCTGGCACAGCAGAATCATTTGTTTTTTGCATATTGGGGTGGCATTGAACTCAATTTGATTCTGTATAACATTTTATATCGAGTTTCGGGTGCATTTTTGCTTAAGCTCTAAATTGACGATGAACGGTTTAATGATTTGGAGTGCATGGTCTCAAAAAATGAATATATCTTCTTACATGAGAAATCAAATTCCACGAAGGTGATGAATACCGATGATCGGGCGATTTTTTTCATAGATATATTATGAAGATATCTATGTTATGGATATCAGTGAATGTTACTTTATCATCAAGATATTTTATACTCTTTGTGAGATATTTGAGAAAATTGTTTACGAAATCCACCTGATGATATCAACTCGATCGTATTTGCATATATTTCTACATGAAATATTTTACGAGTACAAAGATGAATCATTGTTTTCTCTCAAGTTCGTCGTACTTCATTCGGGAATAATTTATACATTCTATCCGCTGGAAACAATTTTAATTTTTCTTTTTATTTATTGGTATATTTTATGTTACAGGTATGAATTTTCAACTGCGTTATCTTTCAATGTGAACCGACTGTGAGTACGCATCACTTCTTTCCATTCTTGAAATTTATTCTATTATGGATGGGGGATATTCGCTGTATCGACATTTTTGTATTAGATGTGTATCAACTTTCAATCGATATTTTATAAAAATGTATATCAGTTATACATGTTTACTACACTGTAAAAAAATTTCACCGGAAAATTCCAGTACATGTACTGGAAGTCATTAACCTGTACATGTACCGGAAAATTTCAGCACATTTGTACTGCAAAAATTCAGTGCAAACGTTATGGAATTCCCGCATCAAAACTGGAAATTTTCTGAGCCTCGGTACTGGAATTTTTCAGTACACGAGCTGGACTTTTCCAGGACATGTACTGGAAAATTAATGCTGAAAATATCCATGAAAATTGAAAAAAAATTGCTCACGCAAAGTGATTTTGCAGGGTCCTTGTGTTCCAAGATGATTGAGAAACTTTTGATCGTTCATTTGGATGGACAGAAACTCATGTCTACCTAACAGGATTTGAACCCACACTTTTCTACCTGCCTACCAACTGAAACCTAAGACCTAACCGATGAGCTATAGCGCGACATGTTGGAAGGCCAGCTTGGGTTACTACATATGCTTCATATCTAGAACACAAGAGGATAAGTCTTGGAAAAACCTCATATATCAATTTCATTGGCTACAATTACAATTATTATTCAAAATCTCAATCAGGAAATTTTTAATATAAAGACTTGAAATTTTTCCTGCCAGAAATGACGAAGTCCAATAGAAGTGGAAAATTTCAGTGCAACAGTGATTAAATTCCGTTGCATAGCAACTGGAAAATTCCATCACACGACCTGAAAATTGCAGTTCAAAACCTGTATAATTCAATTGCATAGTAACTGGAAAATTCCATCACAAAACCTGAGAATTGCAGTTAAAAACCTGTATAATTCCAGTATACCAACGATTAGGTTTTTTTTTCTAAATTCCAAATTTTTTCTCAAGTCCTTTTTGAGGGAATATTTTTTTTTGCTGCACAAGAACTATAAAATTGTAGTACGAGCCGGTAAAATTTTCGCGAAATCATGGCAAAATTTCAGTACATCATCTCAAACTTGAAAATTCCAGTACAATGACTGAATTTTCAGTTATGCTTGGTAAATTTTCAGTAACGTAACAACAAAATCTCTGTACATGTACTGGAATATCCATATTCCACTACTAGCACTGGAAATTTCCAGTCCAGTTGCACAGTAAATTTCCAGTTTTTTTTTACAGTGTATAAAGACGTTTCGATGCTGTCAACCATCGACCTTCCATATATTCTGTGGAATTGGAATATGAGAAATGAGAAACTTGCAGCATGATTCATTCAACGAGACTCAGAAATTAATAAGCATATATATTCATAGGGTTTTTGAGGTTAATTATTCATCACTTGACAATATAGTTCAAAGGTTAGTTAGATTTGATGTTATCAAATAGATGCGGACGTAGGTTTCACACCCCTTCAGGTGGGATAGGATTTTTTCTTCATCCATTGGAGAAGACAAAATTTCTCGATGAACTGTAATGGGGAAGCAAATAAACAATTCTTAACGAATCTTCCCAGTTTGAAATACTCACAAGGTCCTAGAAAACAGAGTGGTTCAATGATTGTACAATCATGGACACTTTGAAGTCGTTCACGATTTTACAATCAACTATATGATAAGTTAACACATTATTGACCAATGATGCATGCATTGAAGACTACTGCAACTGTTGTGCATCAATGATTGTACAATAATTGATAGTATTCATGCATTAGCCATTCTGATAGTACAACGATTGGTCAATTTTTCATGCATCATTATGTCCATCAGATTGAGCGATCGTGGACTCGTTCGTCTTGTTTTCTGGGGTTTAAATGTCAATACTGTCATGTTTAAAATCCCAGTACCAGCACTTCAAAGAAAAATTCAGATAAAAAATATAGTAATCTTCAAACGAAAATTGGAGACACGTTTCTTAAAATCTGATAATATTTCTTAAATTTGTAATACAGACAAAACCGTTCAAATTTCTGTTGATTTTTACTTAGAAAAAAAAAAGTTATCAATATTTCACTCAGAGAAAAAAAGTTGCTGGAACAGCAAACCTCGAAAATTTATATTACTGATATGGCAAAACTTATTCCTGAATTAGCAGAAAATCTTGCTCTTTTAATGAGCGCTTGCCATTCAGCAATCCGGAATTGTAGATATACAGACGGCTAGAGAATTTTGCTGAATTAGCAAATATCTTGCTGAACTAGCAATATTTTGGCTGTAACAACAACCGTTTTGCTAATTTAGCAAAGCAGATTTTTCGGAATCGCTCTTTCACCTGGAATTTTTCTCTGCGTGATTAAAAAACAACAGAAGAGAGTATGAATTTTCCAAAAGTCGTGCAGGAAATTTTACGAAGTGAATAACAACATTTCTAAATTTTATTATTCACCTTCCCACACAAGTCGTACCAAGACTGACAATTGGACCATGACTGGCGTCAAGCTTGGTAAGTCAAGTCTCGTTAGCCTAGTCTTGGCCAATGCTTGGCCCACCGTAGCTGACTAAGCGTTGATAGAGCCTTAGATACCAATGATAGGACCTAGCATATTTCGCCGTGTTTGATTCATTTTTCGTCAACCAAGCTTTAATCGACACTTGGCTCGCTGTAAGCCTAGATATAGCCACATGACGTGGACCTGGAATTCATTCGCATTTCACAAACTTCTTTATAAATCCATCCCATTGATCCTGAACTCTTTCAGAACTCTTGTGCTATCTAGACTAAAGTGACTGTGTCGAAATCCAATATTCCGAAATTTCATGTGTCGGAATATATTATATTCAATCAAGTTTGGATGCCAATAAGGAAACTATCCTATTCGTTGAGGTTGATTGTATATCAATCATGGTACCAATATTGAATTTTGATATTGAACCAAGCTTGGATGCCAAGCGTTGAACATTCTTATCATCCCAGACATTAATCTAATTTGGTGCCAATGTTGGTAACCATGCTAGGCCCAATGTTGACTAGCATTGGCTCAAGCTTGGTACCAAGTTTGGTACATTTGTTAACGCATACCTAGGTTATAAAATTTCTTGCGCGATTTTTGAAAAGTTGACATATTTCTTTATATCGTTTGTGACGTATTGATAGTTCTTCGTTCTTTCTCAAATGAAATTCAACAAAAATGTGAACCGTGTTACCCCTATTACAAATTTGAGAAATATTCTCAAAATTTGAGAACTATTCTCTCGAAGATTACTATATTTTCGATCTGCATTTTTATCCATGGAGATTGCAATTCATTTTCATGAAAGAAATTTTACAATCTCCAAATGGGATGGTTCCTACACTCTGAAGTATCCCATTCTCAATACAAGTTCCATAGTATTGATGCAATATCGATTCATAAATAGAAAAGCTTGATATTCAATTCACACATGACCGAATGATTTAGGCATTCCTGTATTCCTATAGAAATTTTCCATCTAGAATCCTTGTACGTAATTGGAACAAATCAGCTATTCCATCCAAATCATCACGGTCTTTTTCATTCATCCATTGACTAATTGATTTTTCCATTCGCTTACGCATTCGTTCACTTCGTTTGTTCGCGATTCATTTATTCAAAAATCACAATGTCTATGCATATTTCAACCTCGAAGTGAGGATGAATCAAATAATTCTGACTGTTTGTCGATAATAACCAACAAAATATATCGAAGTTTTTTAAAGTCACCTCGAATATTCATAAACACAAACAAAAATACAATCAGGAGTCTCCAACAATTCAGCAGAAAAAGAGACCTCTATTCTGCATTACTCTGTTCTTGAATGACTCTATTTCTGAATATTTCTATTCTCAAATATCTGCCCATACAGCACATAGATATCCATTAGATATCCAGGATATTTGGGATATCCAATGGAGATCTAATGGACGTCAAATGGATATTGGACGGACATTTGGATATCTATTGGATATCTGATGGATGCCATATCCAAGTGTGCTGTATGGATGTTTTTCTAATTGTCTATCTTCTGGAATCAATTTCCTTCTGAGCATGTTTATTCCCACATATCACTGTTTTCACAGATCTGCATACTCAATATCTGTCGGAAACATAGAAAAATCCAATCCATCCCTAGTAAAAAGTGAACATACATGACCCATACATAATTCATACATAATTCATACATAATACATATATAATCCATATATTTTCCATACATTAAAACGTGTGGAATCATATATAATCCATATATAATCCATATACAATCCATACACGACTATATATGATCCATATATGATGCACATATAATCCACCCTAGTAAAAAAGGATTATATATGGTCTATATTTAATTATTGAAGTTTATATAAGTATTATTTAAATTTATATATGCACATAATATGGTTATATATAGTGGTATATATGGAATTTGAGATAATTATATATAAAAAGAATTATTCAGATTTTGTACTATATATAACAATTCAAGTTTTTATATATAGCTCCATATACAACTATATATGTGCTTATATAAATCTTCATAATACTTATGTATGGAGAATATTTCATATATGGCAGAATTTTTTTACATATGTGAAAAAACCTTGCATTTATGGATCATATATGGATAATATATAGGTCATATATGGGCCATACATGGATTCAATATGGATTATGTACGAATTATATATGACCGTATATGAATTTTATATGGATCACATATAATTCTTATATGTTTTTATATGATTCATTTTTACTAGGGATATCGATTAGAATATATTTCTTTGGTTTTCTACGTTTATTGAGAATAGAATGATTTGATAATAGGTCTCTTGTTCTGCCAATGAATCTCTCATCATAATCCATGAAAATTAATCAAACTGAGTATTTTTGAAGATTGAGAACTTTGTCATTTATACAGGACGCGGATCCAATTATGTTTGAAGGTTCGATTTATTATCGCACCCCAATCAACATCAAATTTTCTCAAATAAAAAGAATGAAATCTTTCACACCCATAAATCTACCGTATCGAAGCGAAATGAGATAAAATAGCCTGTCACGTTGCGGAAATCTTGCTTCATAATCATCTTCTAAATCAGTCAATGGCTTGAACGATCAATTGCTGCTGGTTCTGTAGTTTGTTCTCTGATTGGAAAGGAAAAATTCCAGCTATTGGACGGGCACGGAACTCGATATTATGTTACAGGCGTTCTGCGAACGTCGGAGATTCGAAAATGAAGCTTCTTTATGATTTATGTGATACAGAGATTGCTAAATAGAATTTTGTATCCAGATATAACGTTAATTATTTTTAATGGAAAATCTCTTACTGATTCTATGAAAGAAAGCGCATATGAATCGTAATTCCCAGAATTTTGTCATTTTCCGGAAAATCCTCGCAAAATCCATACAGAATGTTTATGGAATTATTCTCTCATACTAACAAAATCCTTTCGCTTTTTCCACCTGGAATTGAAACGGTAGAATAATTGTATTGTAGTCAAACGATTTCTCTCACTACTCCGAGCGGGCGCATTCTTTACCGATGTCCACGTTGTTTTTTTTAATGGGTCTCACGTGGATTAATACAGAAACCACTGTGAATAACGATTATTGTGTATCAGGTTGAAGTCTCAACATAATTAGTCTCCTATTCGATTCATCAAAATAGCAAATTTCTGGTCGGAAGTAAAAACAATACCTTGTCTTCCAAATTACTTCCAATCTAGTGCTCATTAAGAGAATAGTTCAATTTTCAATAATCATTCCAATACGTCTCCGAAATTAGAATTTGCAGTATTTGATTAAATCCATTCATCTTCGGTGTGCTTTCTTTTTTCATATCATTCACAGTTTCATAAACTTCGAACAGAACAGTGATGCGAATGTTAAGAATCACGTGTTTGAAGTTGCGATTCGCATCGACCCATTAATAAAGAACGTCATTATAAATCGGGAAATACATTATTTCGTATCGTGCGGAAAACAGATGTGATCGTTAATCGCGTGAAATTGCTTCAAGCAGCTGACGGAGTAAAAATATCACCGTTTCGTTTTTATGCCGCCAAACAGTTTCTCTCCCACATCCGTATATATGTCAACACTTAGACATACATATCCCCATGAATGCATACTAACTATATTCGCGACCTACATATATAGTCACTGTGATAAATTAGTGGAATTGAAAGCGGGTAGTGTCACGAATTCCCACACGCATCCATCGCGTTAATGTTAACGAAGTTAATCGGCTTGCTAAATTCGGGTAATTGCACGTAAGGTCGATAAATTTAACAAAACCGTACTACCGGACGTTTAGCGGCTTTATCTTATACTTACGTGTTTAGGGGAGAAATATGTATTCTTCCGAATTAAGACACATAATTTTCTTTATATACTCCAGTGTGAATTACTGAACAGAAAACAGCGTGAATGTAGTCAAGGCATAATAATTTGACTCGGATGAGAATCATGTTTCAGTTTTGAATTACTTTATTCTATTTTGCTACTTATTACAGGACGATGGAGTCCCTCGAGAAATGAACCAAATTTTGCTACGTACTTTCTGATCAACTGAGCAATAAATACAAATTTTAAATCCACAATCATGAAGTGATTCACTTAAATTGAGCTTTGTACATGAAATTGGAACTGCAAATGATTGCTTGAAATTAAACAAACGATTATGAACACATTGAACTACAAATGTCTACTATTTTTTAACCTCTTCTTTCATGTTTAGGAATGTATTTTGAGCTCTGAATTTATATTTAGATCCAAATCCTAGCAGTGAACTTTATTGCTGTATATTTAAAATTTGCTATTATTGCCCCACATAGTGCAAATGTCTCGTTAATATCTCCATGATATTCTGACAATACTACAATATCTCCAGAATGCTGCAGAATATTCTGAAAATATTACTGTGACATGTTCATTACTTTGTGCTATGTGAGTGCTCACTCATTCAAAAACTATGTGGCCTATTTTGTCTGTTTTTTTAATGCTCCATGGCCCTTGACTTGTAGATTCTCAACTAGCACAGAATGTCTCAATGACTTTGCCAGAATATTATATTTGAAATCTGCAATATTCTAGCAAACATCTCAAAAATATTGTCAGAATGTATCCAGAATGTCTTAAGTTACCATCTGTGTGACATTCTTGACATATTCTGCAATATTGCTGAGATCATGTTATGTTAGGGATATTTTATACAGGAAGACATCTCATAATTATCTACCTGTATTAACAACCCATACAGCACCACAGATCTCAGTAATGTCTCAACTACATTTCGATCTTTCACCTTCATTACATTTCAGTATACTTTCACAGAAATATGTCAAAAATCTGTCAATTGAAATCTCACCTATTTGCAATGTCTCAGATATATTACGAGACAAACATTACAATGAAATATTTCATAAATATTCTTGGAATATTGCAGAAATAATTCAGAAATATTGAATTGAAATGTAAGATTAGCGGACATTGCAATATTTCTGAAGAGACTTTGAAACCTCGGTGTGACATACAGCAATGTCATAGAAATATTTCAATGTTTCAGATGTTAGATTTCTGCAATCTCAAAGAAATCTTCGGTGCTGTGTGGGAATGGTACAAAATACTGCTTTTGGTGAGAAAAAAATTTCTTCAGAGTGAATTCCTCCACAAATGTTGTATAGAATATGATTTGGATGGCTTTTTGAGAGGAATACATATTGAAAGTCGATCATTAGGAAAGTTCTCTCAGTGAGGATCGAACCCCAGTTCACACTGAGATTCAGCTGATCACTGAGATGACTCCAATGCCCTCAAAGTGCCACTCTTCGTCATCATAATGATGTGTTTCTGATAAATTCATTTCCGTGGGATAAAGACCAATCAATTCAGAACCCTCTGAAACTGAAGTTGAATAGGTCGTGGGAGAGAGGTTTCTTTTGCCCTCGATTTGTAAATCTTACTAAGTATCGGATCTGATGAATATAAATTTTTATTGCCACATAAAATATTGCTACTGAAATATTCTCAAAATATTTCATTTGCGACGAACATGAGATATCCCTCATCGTAGATTCCCAGAACATTGCAGAATAACACTCGTATGTGCAATATTTCAATTTCATAGAATGTTTCGAGTAAGATATTTGTGATATTCTGAGAATATTTCTGAAACGTTGTGTGTTATGTGGGTTTATTTTTTTATTCATCGAATGTGGGTATGAATTGAAGATCATGTATACCTTCAATCATGAGTTTATCTGCATTTCGCACGATTTTGATAGGAAAATTCAATTCCATTGAGGATCTCTTTCTGGAGCAGTGAACTTTTGAAAACAAGAATAAAAAATTTGGCGATCTATGATTGTTTTTGTGCTGTAACACCTTGAACATTTGCTATCATAGTTCATCAAATCGCTGTGAGGACGAACAAATGACTGGCTATAATCATGCGTAATAATTATTATCATACTTCAATCAAATTCATGGCGCCTTATGTAATAAGCTCTCGACTTGAAAGTGTACATTGTGATTGATACACTATGAAAAAATCTACCGAAAACTTCCACTACTACATCGAGAGCAATTAATCTGTACGCTTGTGCCGGGAAGTTACGTTGAACACAAGAAATATGGAATTTCATATAAAATATTGCATATTCCAGTACAATAGAAACTTCGATATCCACTCTAATAAGTACAAAAAAAGAGGCGAGAATACAGTCATCCTTATCTTCATATAAAATGTACTGGGTGGTTCAGAATTCATCATCCGCATTTCTGTGGCATATTCTGCAGACAAAATGCAATAATTCCCTGTATGAAACAATTTTTTTCCAAATCCGAATCATTCATAAGCATTATGTGTCACACACTCGAGCTCGACGCCATTCGCTTCGTTTTAAAACGCCGAATTCCCGGACAAAATCGGAATATCCCTTAGAGCATATACTACCGAAGCGAGCAAAGGCTACGGAGAAGTGTGGTTAGTTTGAATTAAAGATAGAATGAGAGTTTCGACTCTTAGGCAGTGCTATCTTTGTTTAAATCCCATTGGATGGAAAGAGAGACAACTGCCTAAAAGTCGGATCTCTTTCTCTCCCTCTCAATTTAACAACACTTCCCAGCAAACACGAATGCAGGTCATTCGAAGGACCATTGGCGGCCCTTCGCCGGCATCGCAGGACTATCAGCGACCCATTGAAACGCCAGTATTCATTATTTGTAGGGTTATTTCTGTTGAAATCATAGGCAATGCTCACTCCAGTAGTATATGCTCTAAAGAATATTCCATCATTTTTCTATTCCAAGTTATAGCGATCTGGCACACGGAAAAAAAAGAATACTTGCAGCAACTATTTGAATAGTCGATTTTCGACCATCTACTTAAGTAGTTGCTGCAGCTACTCAGTAGTCAGAACAAGTAACATGTTAGCTGTCTCAACTAATTCAAAATACCTCAGGTATCTACGTTAGTTAGTGCAACTATCGAGTTACTTGTCCTGACTACTAACGATGTTGTAAGTAGCTGCAGCAACTACTCAAGTAGATGGTCGAAAATCGACTATTTAAGTAGTTGCTGTAACTATTTCTTTTTTCCCGTACATTTTTGAGTTTCTAGTCAATCCTCATTCAGCAACTTCAAACTATCATAGCTCCCAAACAAACAATGATGGGATAGTTCGATTTTGTTTCCAAGGATCCGCCGTTTCCCAACCTTAGCAATTGGCATCAAGCTCAAATATGCAGCATATAATGCTTTCAATTCGGGTTTGAGAAAAAAAATTGAAAATTCTCATATCTCGAAAACTAAGCACCCAATAAATTCTGTTCATACGAGAAATTATTACATTTTGACTGCAGAATATGCCACAGGAATGCGAATTATGAATTCTGAAACACCCTTTATATCAAGTTTCTATGAATATTTTATAAAAAGTAACTATTCATGTTACTCTGTAATCCAATAATTATTCAGCAACTATAAATTCAGGAAATAAATCTCACACTTTGAAAAAAAATCTGAATTGCGTGCGAGATCTTCGATCAGAATGCTGGTAAAGCAAGAAATAAGAATCACTGACATCTGCCTTTACATATCGCTGAGAATGTTCAATACTCAGTTTCATAGCATCATATTTCATTTGACGTTGATACTTATGTGTGTTTCCACTCTCCACACTGAAAACGGTATGGACATCAGTCACACTTCGGTCTGGAATAAAAGTAATAAATCGTGCCTGTAAGTGTGATTTATTGCTACTGCAGGTTAACCCTTAAATAGGCGCGCCCGTAAAAATCATGCAACTCACGCCAGCTTGTTACACCGAGGTATATTGAATATATTTCTTGTTTCATGGCATTTCTTTTTATATTGCACACTTCCGTAAACTGAAGAAAGATTTCACGAATCAACAATGATCTATATACGTTAGGAAGATGAATGAATGTAAGTAGAATTTCTGATAACATGCTCAGTATGCGTTCGTTACAGTAACATTCTTAAAGATTTCAATGGGTTGCGTGGAGTTCAGAGATTCTAGTTAAATTTATTTCCACACAGCTGAATATTTGCTCATCTCAAATTCTCATAGAAAGTTCCGCATTGCTGAGGATCAAATTGATTGAAAGAGGTCTGCGAAGAGTAGCAAAGAGTCCAAAAGGCTAGCAACAATTCGTAGATTCTAACAACAGCTATCATAGCTTGTAGGATTCTTACGAAAAACGGCACGACTCATAAGGTCCCTGCGAAAATGACGATAGCTCGTAGTTTGGGCCGTAGTTTCGAGCTGTATCACTTTTTTAACACTGAGAGGAAGGGATCTAGCTGCGACTTTCAAGGCAAATGAAAAATTTAGCTGGGACAAATGAAATTCATTTGGTGCAACTAAATTTTTGATCAGAGCGACTGAATTTCCTAGCTGTGTAATATTCAACTCAACCTTTTTTTATAATTTTCTTCAATGTAAGGAAGCTGCACGGAAAAAATGACCAGGTAAAAATTACATGAAAAGTGAGGTTAAATTGAAGTCCCATAAAGGATCTCCTTTCTTTTTGAAGTCACGTTCAGGTTTTTATGGATCGTGAGAAAAGATCATTGATCTCCGAAGACAATATTTTCAAGTTATGGCGTTATCGATACTTTTCTTCGACTGATTTCGCAAAATCTATTTTCCTCGTATGGAATACGGAAGTTGTTTATTCCATCCAAATACCTACCACATTGAAATCAAAATCGTTCCTTTCCGAGGATTTGAAAAAGAGGACGTTTGTGATTTATGTTTTATCTAGATTTATGGAAACAATTTGCTGACGCAGAAAATCGAGGTGTTTTATACAGAATAGCGAATATTTTTGCTAATCTAGTTAAAAATTCGCTGCGACGACTGAGTGGGTTGCTGAGATAGTAACATGAGTAACTTGAACAGCAAATTTTTCACTAGACTAGCGAAATTTTCAGTATTATATACAGAATAGCAGAACATTTTCTGCTGCCATTGGAGCTAAAACATCACTGTCATTGCAAAGATTTTGCCGCTGCAGCGGAATAAGATTCCTCTGTCACAGCGAATTTATTTCTTCTCGTTGATTAAAATATTCTGATTTTTATGTGACAGAATAGAAAGTATACACGGAAAAAAATGCTCATGTAAAAATTAAATGAAGAGTGAGGTTACAGTACAGAGGTACAGTATGGATCTCATCTAGAATCCACTACACAATCCTGTTGGATTGACATTGTTATCATGGTTACCATGGTAACACGCTCGCCGTTCACTTCAGTAGCAATGTACATAAAACATTGGTTCCAATGTGAATTTTACTGCAATTGCATTTACATCAGCAGTTATGTCAAAATGACAACAACCAATGCAGAATCCATACGTGATTTCTTTCCATGCCTGAATCGTGCTGGACCTCGTGATAATTCTATGAGCTGTCCTACACTTTGTGAAAAGAATGTGAGCTGGGTTAGTTTTCATGAAAGGCATGAATTCGACGCACGTGTCCGACGTAATATTTCCCTGCTTGAAATGAAGTGCTTTGGATCAAAGCCTACTTTGGGACAAGTTGGGGTGGTTTGGGCCAATATAGGGCCCTAGATGGCCTACTTCTCAGGAAGGGAGTTTTTTAGCTTGATTGTTGCATAATCTGAATTGACGATCAATTTTGAAAAATGCTGATATGGAAATAGATTATTCCAGCAAATCATTTATAGGCAGTTGTTTTATTTTTAGTCGACTCCCTCCTAATGTTCTGTATATATCATCTTCACCATTAGCAATAATTAGAACATGAAAACGTCATGTCAAACAGTGAACGGCTTTATGTTTCTCTACGAGGGTGAATTGATAAGTTTCCGGCCTGACCAAGAAAAACAACGTTTTTAAGAATTTTTTTTTTTCATTTCTCAACATAATCTCCTCCAAGGCTGATACATTTCTCATAGCGGTGTTGTAGTCTAGTAATGCCATCTCTATAGACTGATTCGTCAAGCTCCTCAAAATACCCATTTACAGCTTCGATTACTTCTTCATTGTCCGCAGATCTCTTACCGCCAAGCCATTTTTTGAGGTGAGGAAACAGATAATAGTCACTCGGGGCTAGGTCTGGAGAGTAGGGAGGGTGCGGCATTAATTCAAACTTCAGATCGTTGATTTTAGCCATCGCAACGATTGACGTGTGCGCTGGTGCGTTATCGTGATGAAACAAGATTTTTTTCTTCGCCAGATGAGGTCGTTTAATTTTCACTTCGTGGCTCAAACGTTGCAATAAGTCTGCGTAGTATTGACCAGTGATAGTTTTACCCTTTTCAAGGTAATCAATGTATATCATACCTCTTGCATCCCAAAAAACAGTAGCCATAACCTTGTTCGCCGAAAAAATTGTTTTTGCCTTCTTTGGAGTTGGTTCCCCTGGTCCAATCCACTGTTTAGACTGTTCTTTGGTTTCAGGAGTGTAGTGGTGGACCCAAGTTTCGTCAACGGTTACGAATCGACGCAAAAATTCGCTTGGATTACGCTTATACAACGCCAAATTGGCGGTAGAAATGTTCTTTCGAATCAATTTTTGGTCGACTGTTAGCAAACGCGGCACCCATCTTGCACAGAGCTTTTCCATATACAAATGTTGGTGCAAAATATTTTGTACACGTTCATATGACATCTTACAGGTCTCAGCTATCTCACGAACTTTTAATCTGCGATCTTTCAGCACTATTTGATGGATTTTTTCGATCATATCTGGAGTTGTGACCTCAATGGGGCGTCCTGAGCGAGGCTCATCAGAGGTGCTCACACGACCCTTTTTAAACTCGGAAACCCACTGCTTAACGGTTGAATATGATGGGGAGGATGTCCCCAGTGTTGAGTCCATCTCTTCTTTAATTTCCTTCGGCGTTAACCCCTTCAAATAAAAGTATTTGATGACAGCACGATTTTCCAGCTTTTCCATTTTTACGAAAAACACAGAGGCGTCTTGGTCAGCGTGCTCTCAAAACTAAACTAACATGGCGATCGGACTGAAACTATAGCTACAAGCTATCTAAGGATGGTACTATAGAACGCCACCTCAAGGTAGGCCTAGTGGCGCCATCTCTTGGTCAGGCCGGAAACTTATCAATCCACCCTCGTATGTGGAATTGATCATTTTTCAACGTTTCTGATTTTACACGGACAGAAAACTGTAGCAGAAGACGCGCCCAAGTACCTTGGAGCGACGGTAGCCATATTTTCCATCGAAGCAGCCATGAGAATTGCTGTGATAGTGAAAATATAGCTACTGTGATTAAAAACTTGAGCTCATCTTCAGTTACAGTTTTTTTTTCTTCCCAGTGCACAGAAAAAAGATTATTTAAAATCACTATTCAACTAGTGAGCGCATATAGACCTATTTTTCTTGTTAAAATATCAAATTTCATCATTGATTTAACCAATTTGAAATAATTTACTAAAAAAAATTAGTCGAATCAACGAAAAAAGTTGTTAATTTAACGAGAAACAATGGGTCCATATGCGTTTACCAGTTGAATCATTATTTCAACTCATCTTTTTTTCCTTGTGTATGAATTTTCACCATACAATATGCATTCCATCCTAATTTTATGCTCCTGCATCTCAAGTTTTACTCGAGAAATCGCTCACAGTTTATATATGAAATTTCTATACCACCTAAGGTGTTAGGAATGTTATGATAACAAAATGTTTACAAAAGCGATACATCCGCGATTGATCGTTACTCAATTCCCTAAAATCTAATATTCATCATATGGATATGAAATGGAATTGCATGACGACAAATATCACTTATTTCAATATTCTTTTTCAGAAAGATCAAGGAAGAGAAATTTTCTTCAAGATCTTTTCCGCGTTGTAACCTTGAATGTCCCTTTCAGTTGTAGCCAAACCCCTTTTGTTTCCCGTAAAATTTTATGAACCTTGCAAAGCCAATATCATTTATTTATAGAAAATAAAGATGAAACCTCCTTTTACCATGGTACTTTATATTTCGTTGTCCACGTCGATTATATAAAAACTTATTATTATTGCTTTCATTTTTGATCACATCTACGACTCGATTGATTTCACTCCACAAATTTCTTGATTCTTCTCTCCTGTTTTCCATCATCATCTCAGTCTTCATTTTATTTTTTATTTCGTCTTTCATATCCCATTCGAATATACTAACTGATTCTGTTGTGAATTTGATTGTCAAATGTCGATAAAACTACCTACATGAATCATATATCGAATCGAAATTCATTTTCCTATGCGAGATGAAATTGAAAGCGTATAAATCCATATCGCAACATACGCAAAGGTAAAATAGCAGTTCAAGCCGATTAATGTGACATGCATTGATCTGAATCATTGATTACAAAATGATTATAATATTCTCAATACCAGGAATACAGTTTTAGGGATTAGTTGGATCAGACATCCATCGTTCTCTGCTGTAATTAACGAAACATGTGCACGAATTCTACCAATTCAGAACACCGTACAATATAAACTTCCATGTACCTAGTCATTATATCCTGGTGAAACTTGAATTTCACAATGTGCAACTCGACGTGCGTCTTTCTGCAGCGGCATAGATGTGTTGTTGGAGTAGAGGGTGGAGAGAAGTCGATTCACAAGGATCAGTGAATCCCAGGAGAAATCCCTCCATTTCATTACACAGGCGTGATTCACGAACATCTCGTGTACATACGCTATACATCTATGTATAGTGCTCTTATCCAAAAGAGGTTTTAATGTTGTCAGAAAAACGACTTAGTATTCTCCAAGCATAAAGAATCCTTTTTCTCATGATCTTTGTTCAATGAGATTCTTTGAATGTTTGTTTTACGCTTGTGATGAATAAACATTAACGACACTGTTCGAAATTTCTGATTGAACTTCCAATTAAATGTAATGGGAGCAAAAGTTTCTCACGTAACTGAAAAATTTATTAACATTTCAGTTACGAAAATATGTATCATTGTATGATATAATTTCAATCACCAAGGATTAGAAATTTCATTTACAAATGTACATGAAAAATATATATTCAATTTTGAAAGATATTTCTAACAGTGTATAGAGATGTCACGTAAAGGGTGGATTTCTTTATCATGTGCTGTCACTGTTCTTCCTCTCGATTCATTTGGAAGAAGAAGAAGATGAGAAGAAACATTTCAATCAATTGAATCTTTTTGAATACATTACACTTGCCATTATTTGGAACAAGTATTTTATATAAGATTGATTTACGTTGCATTTTACTTTGTTACAAGTGTTTAATCCTTCAAGTACACACATCCTTCCTCACCTTCGGAGTACACACAGGTGCAAATTCGCACCACGCAACTTTGCCGGTTAATAACTCGGCTTCTGATCGACCAATTGGACCTATTTTTTTGCAATTTGAAGGGAAAAGTGTTCAGATTGACATGTAATGCAAGAAAATTAACAAAAATCTGATTTGATATGTTTCCAAATAGTTGGTGCGAATCCGCACCTGTGTGTACTTGAAGGATTAGTTGTAATATACAGGTTGATCCAAGTCGGATAGATTATATTTGGAGAGCGTATTCTGTAGCCAAAATGCAATAATTTCCCGTTTGAAAAAAATTTTTTTGAGGCTTGGTTTTTGAAATATGAGCAGTTTAAGATTTTTTTTATTACTCAAAAGCATAGTGTGCTACATACTTGAGCTTGACACCTTTCGTCAAATTGGAAAACGGCAGATCTCTGGGAAGAAAAACTAAACTATCCCATGATTTTTTGATACAAAGTTATAGCGATTTGAAATTTTTTCACCTCCAGCCAATCAGAATTCAGCAATTTTAAATCATTGTGGCTCAGAAACAAAACATGTTAAGATAGTTTAATTGTTTCCTCAGAGATCCGCCGTTTTCTAACTCAACGAATGGTATCAGGCTCAAGTACAGGCTGTTGCACAGTGTGCTTTTGAGTAATTTGGATTTGAAAAAAAATCCTCATAACTCGAAATTATTGCATTTTGACTGTAAAATCCGCTCCTCGAATATAATCTGTCCGACTTGGGTCACCCTGTATATCGGTTAATAATTCATAAAATGATGCTTATTAATGATCAAATATTCTCTCCGGAAAATTTCTTCTCGAAATTTGGTTCATCATTTCTGATAGCAGTGACAAGATTTAAAATTTCATAGCTGGATGGAGCTTACTTTCTTACACAGAATTTCTATTACGCAGGTAGTTAAAAACGTGTACATTCTGCATACGACGATAGCCAATATGCAACGAAAAACCATTTTCCTCGCATTGATTTTCCATGTGCTAATATAAGTGTCCAATGACCGTACATAAGCCGTCGGTATATTGCACACTGAGAATAAATCTGAAAAAGGTGCTTTCTTTGTTACACATTGACCATCCATGGGAAAGTTTTTACACTCACAGAAAGGATTTCTTGAAATGAGAACATTTTTCTTGTCGCTGGGACAAAACTCATTCTTTTCTTGAGCCTGGAAAATTTCTTTTGGAATCAAAACGAACTGTACTTGATTCAAGTAAAATTTTCTAGGCTCAAAAGAAGAAAATCAGTTTTGTCCCAGCGACAAGAAAAATCTTCTCATTTCGAGAAATCCTTCCTGTGAGTGCATTATCTGCGTGATAATGACAGTTTCTTCGCGCATCTGGTACAAAAATATCTTAGTTTGCAAATAGAGCATATGATTTTTGAGAGATTCTGCAACATCTCTCTACAATAGTTTTCGAATTCTGAAGACCAAACATTTGGCAGGTTGTATAAAATTCGAGAGAATCTTCTAGCTTCAATTGGTATATTTGAATAGAAAAAATCATATATGTCCGCTAAATAAATATTTTGTCAAATATGATGAAACAAACATTCCCTTCACTCAACAAAAGTCCAGCTCTCTCAAACACATATTCCTCAGTAGTTCCACAGTATCCAAATTCAAATCATGATTTTATTGAATAAATCATCCATCTTCCTTTACTCAACAAAATCTCACGTGGAAATTCCGGTACTGAGCCGATGGTGACGAACGGATCGGTACTGAAAAGGTATGGGCCACCAATGGTTGTCTGCCCATTATGGATTGGTACTTCACCGACTTCATTTTAGGTTCGTGTCGGTACCGAACCAATGTGAATGAACATCTCGTGTACTTTGAGAGAAGACTTGATTGGTCACTGGCCTGAACGGTTGCACACTGGCAGCCTGTATCAAGCCGTTACTGGACCATCCGTCAATTTCTACATGGGATATATTTGTTCGATACGAATGGTACTCTTTATCAGCGCAATACATACATAAGTCATATTAACAATAAATAATAAGTACACAAAATCAAACGAGTCTTAAACTGTGATTCCTTATATAAAAACACAATAAGTATTGAACAATGATTTATCACTGTTTGAAATCAAAAGAGAAAGAACTTCAGCCACAGGCAAAGACGGGCTACCCTCGTTCAATATTCAATAGCCACCAAGTGAAAGCCTTTTCCCATGATGTTTTAGTCTTTTTAATCCATAAGATGTTTTTCTTCAACACTGCTTTGAGTTTCTGTTCGAACTTCTCATCCTATTATAATAACGAACATGTTTTTATTCCGTTTCAGATTTCAATTTCCGATTCATTCACATAAAAAGTGGGTAAAAGCATATAAATGTTACGACTTACAGAGAAACGAAATCTAAAGAGCTAATAATTGTACAGTGTTCGGTTTTTCCTCGCGTTTTCAGAGAAATATATGTTTCCTGTATGTGGTAACTCGATGTACTTGTTTGCGTGCAGAAGAATTTGATGGATGACGTTGAAAAAGACTCAGTTGAGAACGCATTCCAATACAAAATGAATTTCAAAGAAACGTTTGTTCGAATCTTATTCATGCCATATTCAATCAGTGCAGATAAATCTTCCTGTCCTATGCGTTGTGATTAGTTCGAGCGGAACATATAAAGATAGAGACGAGAAAACAGATACGAAGAGTTCTTGAATAATTATTCCAAATTAACTCCTCGCGATCGCTCAGCGTATTTTAAGACCAATCAGTGATTCCATAATGCGAGAGCTGGCATGATGGGGATGCGGACAAGTGAACCCGGTGCGTTCTATCCTCGATCCCTATTCATAATGTCTGGACAAAATATCCCGGGTGAAATATTCCCGTCTGCAATATCTCGAAATGTCCCAGACAAAATATCCCTGTCCCAAATATATTTTGATTCCCAAAGAACATTTGAGATCAAGGGCTGAAACTGGGCGTGAATTTCTCTAATTCATATTAATTTACAACATATCCGAAATGAAGAAGAACAATAAACGGAATAATCCGATGTTGATGGGATGTGAGGAGTGCTTTGGTGAGAACTGATGTTGTCACAACAATATGAAGAGAAGTATGAGATTGAGCAGGTGCGGAAACCCGGAGCTGGCTATGCGTGAGCGGGCGAAGCCGGGGTCCAGGGGCGAAGGCCTTGGTCGAGGAGGGGGGGGGCCGAAATGAGCATAATATTATCAATATTTAATAATGATTCATCTTTGAACCCGAAAAAATTTCCGGAACAAGGATGTTTCAGCATGGTACGAGATTTTTTGGCATTGAAAATGAAATGAAGACAGAATTGACATTGAATAATCACTTCAGTTACTGATGGAATGATCATATCAAAAGTTGAAATGATCCACAAATTCAAACTAACGAAACAAAATGTTATACCGCAAAACACAGTTATTATACTATATCATGAATAATAATACATTAGCACTGATACAGTAACTTGACAAAATTAGTGTATTATGTTGTTCATGATATTATAATTTATGAGGTATTCAGACTTTAAGATAGGGATGGGCGAGATTGTGACAGGATCAATCTTTTTATAGAGAATTTGTCAGATTTCAGTAGACGGTGGTAATTTTACTGGGATGTTTTGGCGTGGGATATTTTTGTGCGAGGATGTTTTGTCCCGGGTTATTTGAGTCTGGGTTCTTTTTGTGCAGGGATCTTCTTTGTCAAGGGGTGTAATTTGGTGGGATCGCCTGTCCTAGACCCGGCATGATGATCCTCACCTCCGAGCAAAAGTGCGTATCCGGTACCGATCCGATTCACCCTGAGCCAGATCCGGTATGGATATGGGTAATCGGATTGGGCCCGGATGTAATGTGCAACGCTGCATTTTATCCGGGCTGGATTCATTTGATGCGGTCCGAATTAGTTGATCCATAACCCCGTAATTGAATTTTTCATTAAAAAATCATTAACAAATTCAATTGTTGATAATGATTGCAACTTTACATTTTCTACGTAAATATCGCAATAGTCCAAGTCCACTCACATTTAAACATCAATTCACAATTATTATTAACTTGACGTGTAACATAGTTTATAAACAATCTAATCAATATTTTTGTTCCTGTCTGAACTTAAAAAATATTTTTCGTATAAAACATTATCACAATTTGCAGGCTACAGATGAATAGTTGAGCGAAGTATATACATCAACGAATAGATACAACTAGCACTCGCGAGAAACCTCAGTCATTCAGTGTCGTATAAAGAATTTGTTGGTATCCCTGAGTTTATTAGTGGAGGATTGGAATTTGTATAATTTTAGGGGCATTCAGAAAAAATTTAGTTTTCTTATTAGGGTGAAGACGAGGTTGGCTACATCTGGACATGAATACACTAACATTATTTGTATCTGATTCCCATCAGAGAAACTACTTCGAGTCTGATGAGATTTTAAAAAGCTCGCCTTGTTAGGGCCGCAATAAGATTTGCCTCTTCCGAATTGGATCATGATTTCCCTAATCTATGCTTCATCTGATATCCCATTTCACAGCTGGATCCGGTCCGGACTACTTCAGAGCTAACGGATAGGAACTTCTACTCGGAACTGAGCGATCTTGAGCAACTAGTAGGGAAGAGTTGCCTAGGTTGAACTATTAACTCATATAGCAAGAGGAAGAAATTTTAGATTCTTTCCAATCATAAGGTGATAATGCTCACTGATGTCACACTCTAATCTGAATTCCTTTTGGTGATCCAATCAAGGCAGTCAAGCTCTTCCCTACAGTTCTATTGCGTGTTCATATAAGAAAAAGGACTACATTTTCACAAGAGACTACACTGTACCACAGTACTAATCTCGCGCTATGAGATCACTTTAATTAAAAAATCATTCTTGGCAAAAATTAATCCTGAAATCAATCAGAAATTTTCTAATAAAAAGTTCAGTCCCTCAGAACGAAAATTTCCGTATGGAATTGAAAAATGATGAGAAGGTACTATGTTTGTCAGAAAATACTGATCATCGTCAATAACTGAAGAATCATCAGGATTCATAAAACGAATGTTTTCTGAAGACTAATTTTCCAACCAAAAAAAGTGTTTCAAAAGCGAATCTTCGAATGAAAATAATTCATTTGTGAAGGATTGAATTTTTGTTATATTAAATTCCACTTTCATTGTACACTTCCATCAACATGGATTCATGATTGGAAAGTGGATAAATTTTTCATGATTGAGAACTGTTTCTGTTGTATGTAATTGAAGTTCCATTCGCAAATTTTCAACAGTCTACCACCTTTCTTTCGTCAAATGATTTGAGACATTTTAATCTGCTCGTATTACAATTTCATTAACGGTGGATTATTCCACAGAGATAGGAATATTGTAATGAATATCATGAGTCTCATTCCAATATATCTTCGTTCTCTCACCTTTGAGTCGTTTAATCCGATGCCCCTGCTGAGACTATTCAAACTATCTCAGATGACTTCGTGAGGGTTATCAAGGATCCAAATGTATCCGTTCCTCTGTGGAAATGATGTAAACGTTCTCTTTATCGCACTTCACCAATACGTTACAGATACAGCGAATATAGAGTAAACGCAACTGGGCACCTAGAATATTAATCGAAGCGATGGATTCCAGTATTACATTGAGTTTGGATTTATTTCTCAAACTTTACTCATCGGGAAACAGCGGAATTTGGTCAGGAGATGATCCGATATTCCATAGTCAAATGTTAATTCACTGGGTTTCCTTCTTCAAGCGAATTGTTGAGTAATCACACAGATACATGACAATTATTGCGTTTCTGAATCCTTCAATTCATTCTGCATTTAGGAAATTTCTAGTCCATAATTCAATAGGGTGAATGGCGGTGAGATGACGTACTTTCCCGCTCCTCTACAGCATAAAATAATACATCAAATCTCGTTCACGCAACAAAAATATGTAAATTCAATTACAATCTTCAAATTTTTCTTAAGTGAATGAGATTTGATGTATTATTCCGTGCACTGAAAAAAAGGTATGGCTCTTACAGCTCTACTATTTATGTGGTCTTGCTGTCAGGAGGTATGAGGATGCCAGTATAGCTCCAACAGCCGACAGATTGCTATGATAGCGACGCGTTCGGCTGTGGGAGCTATACTGGCATCTTTATACCTCCTGACAGCGAGAACACATGAATAGTAGAGCTGTGAGAGCCATACCTTTTTTTCAGTGTGCTGTATAGTGGAGCGGGAAAGTGCGTCAACTTACCCTGATTTACTCTATCACTGGTTCTCTGTTGAGCTTCGAAGCATTAACAAATTTTCAGTTCGGCACTGAATGTCACACAATGATACGATGTTTTCATTCGTCTATACTACACAGTATGAACATGTAATTATTTTTATCAAATGATCAGGAAGAGAATAAACTTTTTTATATTAAACTTGTGCTATGTCGTAGGGATATGTACCAACCTGATGAAAAATATAATGTCTAAAACAATACAAGAACCAAGACTTTAAAGGGTCGTTAATGGACCATTTACGATGGGTCGTTACTCGGCCGTTAAAGTCCTTGCGATCTATGCTAATTAGGATTCAGATTATCACCCACTAACAACATCAACGTTCGAAGGTAGAATTTTTATTACTAGTACATCGAAATCTGTGCGTCAGAAAGTGAAGCTGTACAATTGTTCATGAAAAAACCACTATGTCGTTCACGCATTAATAATATTGATGAATCGAAATTGATAAGGGGAATCAAAACCTTTTGAAGTAACACAATATTTGGTACTATTTCAGCAGTGTAGTATGAAAAAAAAACCTTGTCTCACTTGATACACTTTGCAATCATTCTATCCCACTAAGTATAACTCAATGGAGACTGATTCTTCCTACACAAAAGTGCAATAGGCAGAGTGTAATTGAATGCAAAGATGCACCGAAAAGAAACTGTAACTGAAATTGAGCCCAAATCCATTTTCCTTCAGCCATAGTAGTCATATTTCTCATTGAAGTAGTTATAAGAATTGCTGCGATAGTGAAAATATAGCTGCTATGGCTAAAAACTGTACTTGGGCCTATTTTTCAGTTACACTCTTCTCTCTCTGCCTCTATTCCTACACCATTCAGTAATCGTGTCCATATGACTCGATTTGATCGTACAATACACGTATTGCACGGAAAAAAATAATTAGCTATTATTTGGATAGCTAAAAATTAGCTGCGGGAGCTATTTTTTAGCTGTCATAGCTACTCACTTAGCAGTGACAGCAAGAAATGTAGCTACCGTGGCGAAAATTCAACAGCTAAATTATTTAGCTATCCAAATATCAACCACAAAACCCGTGCAGTTACAGCTATGATGTCCTGCTGTGGTAGCTAAAAAATAGCTAAAGTTGCAATTTTTGTAGCTACAGTAGTGAAAAACGGGTGCTAAAAAAGTGAGTACCTGCCACAGCTATTTCCTTTTTTTCCATGTGAGATGAAACAAACCGAAACCAGTGGAACGTGAACGAGGGGAGGCT
Organism: Gonatopus flavifemur; assembly: GCA_018340375.1. NCBI lineage: Eukaryota > Metazoa > Arthropoda > Insecta > Hymenoptera > Dryinidae > Gonatopus > Gonatopus flavifemur. The sequence goes on from JAFFJZ010000002.1 coordinate 27,014,767, forward strand.
GCTGTTTAAAAGAGATTTTATAAACAATCGATTGTCAGTTTGATGCTGTTGAATTGGTTCCAAATTCTCTCCTTTGATTTTATTTTTGGCAATTCACAGGTAACGAATTCCCTGTGACATCAGAGTGGACAAAAAATTCGAATGCAAACTCTCATGTATGTAGAGCAGAGTCGGCAGCCTTGGGCCATTTTTCGTTTCCTATTTTTTTGTCTAGTAAACAACAAAGGATCGACAAATCCATGAAGTAGTATCCAGAGTCTAATAACTCTTCAACTTCATTTTTAGATTTATTCTGTTTGGTTTGTCGAACAATCCATGTGTACAGATTTAATTTGAAAATTAGTCGTCATTTGCCTCAAAGCACTTTTTTTGGCGGATGTCTTAGGTCATCAGCGTCAGAAAAAGAGAATACATGAACTATTATTCTACACAATATCATTCAGTTTGGTACAAAAATGATCGAAGTTGTTGTTTACAAACTTCAAATTAGTTTAGCATTGATGTTTTATGAGTGAAAAATTAAATGAGCGGGAGACTGAATTTTTGGTTTTAGGAACGTGATTTGTTGGAGAAATTGATATTCTCCATGACTTTGATTGCTTGTTTCAATTGATCTTCGAACAAATATTTATTCCCCATCAAACTATCTCTAGTAGAAATTATGATTGGGAATGAGATGGACCCTAGCTAGTTTTTCCAGATGTTAGGTTAGCTTGTAGCTAGTTTTGTAACGCACTTGCTAACTTGTGCCCATCCAGATGTCCCAGGAAATTGCTAGAATGTTGTTCAAATTGATAATTAGAATCACACCTATGAATGAGGTAACAATGACATTTATTTTTACATTTTATCTCCAGTCAAGAACGTTGCTTTTGAATTTATTTCCATAAAATAATCCCGGGTGACAAATTCAAACGCTGCAGTTTCCTTTTATTCCTCCAACCGTGTTGATGGACTATCAATATTACTGTACGATCAGTTGACGCATGTAAAATCTACATAAACCAACTAAATGTTCGGGCACTAAAGTTGAATTGGCTGAAAAGTGATATCCAGTTGCCCCCACGTGGGTCCCATCTATCACGTGGATGGTAAATAGCACGCCTAGACAAATTTCTACCAGGGATGCGAAATATAGAACACCAAGTCCTAGGCACACCCGACTTCCAACTATGATATAATTTTTTTCAAATAAAATTATTCATAACAATTATTTCATTTCTGAATTTATTCTGATGTATTTTTTTAGGAATAAAAATACGATTCATTCCACTCTACATTATTGATGCAATATTCAACAACCTCAATTGGATCACAAATATCCATTTATTACGGGATATACTGTATAATATAAAATACATTCATTGTTGAGTAGAAATCATCACGACTCATCCGTGCAGGAGATGATCTGTGTGGTAACACGAGTCATAAAATTAATTGCCTCTGGGACATAAATAACCATGCTTGGATAATCAAAAACAAAACAGTTATTCAAGAGAACTTTAATTTTATGGGGATATGAATGTTGTGTGTATTCACATTCGAATATAACATTTGATCGGTTCATATCTCTCTAAATCGTTTAGTCCGAGTTGTTGCTGGTTTAATTGATATTACCTTAGATTCGTTCGTGTAGAAAACTACAAGGTCTGTGTTCGGAGATCTTCTGTATTCATTCCAACATCATTTAAGCCTAATCCTACTTTGTGATTTGAGGAATTCAGGGTAGGAATTTGAATATTTCCCCACAGTTTTGTGTAAGATCATGAACTTAATTCATGCGGGAGAAAATTCACGTTCTCTGTGTAAATCATCTAGTGACGCTCGAACATGTAATATATTCTAGACGTGTACGTGAAATATTTTTAGAACTTTTAAATACACATGAGAATTTCCTGCAGATCTTTGTAGAGTTGTCAAAATACTCTTCTTTCGCCTCCACTTTGTTTGTCCAACAGGAATGAATTCTAGTAGGTGAGTCTAATTAGGAATCATACTTATGGAAAATAGTTATGATTTTTCCTGTGTTTATGATTGTAAATGATTGCATTCTCGGTCCAATACTGAAGTTGATTTAGAAATTCCATATGTTCAAACATTTTTATCTCATAATTGCTACAAACAAAGAACAGTTGTATCATCTTCCAGACGTGACAACAATTCAGAACGAGTTCATATTGAATACCTTGAGGATCAGAATAATATATCAAGGATTACAGTGCTGTGTGGGTTAACATTCACAATCCGATGTTTAGGGAAAAATCAGGACCCTTCGTACGCGGGGCACATTCATACAGTAGTTATAAAATACGAATGAAAAGTTGTGCTAACATGAGTGTTCATATACGAGTGAGTTGAGTAGTCACCATGATGTCTATGCAGTTTTAGGTCATCCGTAGCAGTAAAAGTGAAGTTATAGGTAGCATTGCATTTTTGCATTCCGTGAGTAATTTCTTCATCGATGCTTCCAGCTAAATACACTGAGAAAAATGTGTTCCGTAGAACTAGCAATAAGAGCATTGCTGACATTTTATTGTTGAATACACAATAATTCTTGTTCTTGTAGCAATATATAGTTGTCTTATTAACAATAAAATTGTCAATTCAGCAATTTTATTGCTGGTTGATATGTGACAATTCAGCATTGTCATATGTCAACCTACAATAAAAATCGTAAAAATATGACCGTTAACATTGCTGAATTGACAATTCTATTGTTAAAAAGACAACATGTATTGCTATAAGAACAAAAATTATTGTATTTCCAACAATAAAATGCCAACAATTCTGTGACTGCTAGTTCTACGAAACACATTTTTCTCAGTGTATGTTCACTCTCATTATGTTATGTTTTTCTAAACTATATGTTCTCACTAACGAAGATACATTCCTGAAACATGATTTTAATAATCAATTTTTTTGGTTTGCATATCAATATAGTGGGAAAGTCATGTTTTATTGTTGTTCCATTAATGGGACACATTCGTACAGAACCAGGAAGGGCACATTCAAACACGTACGGAAGTACCCCTGCAGACACAATAGGTGAATGGTAAATTGCTAACGGTTGATTTTGTGTCTTATCGATGACAAACCAATGCTTCTATATTTTTATTCTGCTATATTGACCATTTATTCATCAAAATTCTTTTAACAGAAGCATGGGACGCAATTACACCACAAAGAACACGTAACAAAGTTGTGGATATTCAATAATTGTAGTATTACATTGCATTAATTAATATAAATGTTACTTTTATTGTGAAATGAAGATTTTTCATGATTTATTTGTAGTTCGAATTCATTGTACAATATTATTCCATAGTGTCCGAAAGTACCCTATAAGTGGGAAACATTCATACGAATTTCGAATTGACTTCAGGTTATTATTAATTGATAAATATAAATATGAGATATAATCAACTGGTGATCTTTTCGCATTGAACCTAGATACATGTACTATCGATCAATACAATCATTTGAATTTTCGATCAAATAATTGATTCAAAAACATGAAAAATGTAAAAACCGTACGAAGGGTCCCTACTTTCCCCTACTGCTTTCCTCAGCGAAATGTGATTGATTGTCAGCCTGGTAATAATTCAAAACAGATGAATGCGTATTCGCGATGCCTCGGTAAAATTTCTAAATTTTAAGCAATCGGGGAAATCGACTCCAGAAATCAATCCCATAAAAAATTGATTCGAATGAAAAATTCTTGCTCGCCAAGTTGAAAATACATTCATCAGAGAATAAGTGAATATTCTCCCACACAGCACATCCACCGATGTTCACGTCGCATCTCCGTGGAGGCGAGGTGGAAGAAAGGGAGACGTGGATACAAGGTGGAAAGAACGGAGAAGCAACGTGGAGGCGACGGAGAAATGTCCGCGTGCTGTACGGGCTGGAATATTTTATTATAGTACAGTGTTCTCATATAACACGCTTACTTTAAAAGCATTCGAAAATGTTTTTCAAGGACCCTTCGAGAGTTCTTGAAAACTCTTCTCGAATGCTTTTGAAACGAGGTATTCTATTGGGTTACTATTTGAACATCATCATCCTCCTCGTTAACAAATCGACGATAAATAAAAGAAAAATACATACATACGTTTCAAAGAAGGAAAATGAATGCATTTCCTTCCCAATCGAATATAATGCGTGCTGGAAAGCGTATATCATACCTATAGATACACGTAATTGCATGTACGTAATTAAGCGGTCGAGCATTCTGATTCTCAATAGAAAATTATTCATTCATTGATTTCGCTCGCTGTTTGGTGATGTGTGGTATTTCATGTGTCAATGAGAACATCCAGTTTTGCTCCCGAATACAATCTATCGATGTTTCACATGCATTTCTTCACCTATACCGATGATATCAACGTTGGATTGAAATTATGGTCAAATTGCAATCGAATCTCATATAGGATTGAGCGAATGGGACTACGGAGTATCATTATTGCGTTACCGTCACTCTTATGTATTTTAACAAATATTAGATAGTCTCATGATTCAATCAATTGATTAGATTTGGGAGAAAAAGGATTATTCTTAGTTCTCATCAATATCAATAATACAACGAATATGGAATCTTCGTAGAATGTGATTTCACTCATGGATCTATCAAATGTGAATTATAAACGATTTTCATGGATATTTACAGGGTTCCCACCAATCAGGGAAATCAGGGAAGAGTCAGGGAATCTGTTTCCTATCTAAAAGTCAGGGAAATATCAGGGAATCCTGTGAGGAAAAACACAAATTTTTGATTTTTTCATGTTTCCAAGAAAACATTGGAGTAAATCCCGACTAGAAATTTACCCCATGGACCAGATCAGGTAAACCTTGATCCAGATCAGGTCCTGATAAGGCAACCTCATCAGGACCTAACAAGTCATGTCACGCTGCACTATTATGAGGACCCCATCAGGAAAGACTAATTAGGATTTTGTGAGGAATTCCTTACTAAAACCTCAAAAATAAATCAAAACTAATCTATGAGCCTGTGTGAAAATTGCAGTTCGGTTGACAGATGTGAGATTAAATTTATGTGATCAACAAATGGATGAATTATTTTTGTGAAATGTGTGGTGGTTATTTCTTGAATAATGTGTATCAAAAAGTCTGTTAGCAAGTGCAAAATGATTAAGTGAATCAGTCATAGCTGTTGTAACGTGTCAAAAAATCGTAATTTGTTGATGCAGTGAAAATGAATTTTCTTCAAATACTTACATCAGCACTTCTAGGCAAAAACTCAGAGATCATATTGATTTTGTAAGAAATATGAGTCATGAAGAACTCATTTGATCAAAAATATGTCAAAAGAATGTTCAAAATGAATAACAAAAAACTTGAATTATTCACTTGCAGCTCGTCGTATGGTTTTATTTTTCAAATTGAAGAGCACTCTTGGAGTTGAAATTTTCAAATTTGAGAAAAAAGCCTTATCTTCTGAGTTGAATTTGTTGTTAGGGTGATAATAAACTTGTAGGAAGAGTTTGAAAGTTGAGTGGAATCTATATTGATCAGGAAAGTCCAAATCGTGCGGCAAAAGTTAGAAAATCTGTCAACTTAGCTGACAGCGCATGACTATTCTATCAGCTTTTCTTTACTAAACCAAATGCTGGCAGGAGAAATTCATCAAAATATAGTGAATTCAAAGTGATGTGAAGTAAGAGAGGACAGATACATGCATTGAATTTTATTAGTTATTATAAAAATGTTGATAAATATGGTAAGGCTATGTATGACTCAATGTATCGTCTTTCAATATTTTTGTTTCAATGATTTGCATTTTTGAGTGTGCATTTTCGTATCTTTTCACCAGTAACTAGTGTTAGGTTGAGAAAACATGTGTATTGAACCTGTTTGATAAATATAATAACATTTATTTGTAGGAACATGACACACCATTATTGGAACAAAAATATGGGAAGACGACACTTTGGATCTTCTATAGTCTTTTCTTATTTTTTAGAACGTTTATAAGAACGAATAAAATCTAATGAATATTTCGGTCCTCTCTTACTTCACATCACTTTGAATCCACTATATTTTGATGAATTTCTCCTGCCAGCATTTGGTTTAGTGAAGAAAAGCCCATGCGCCGTGAGCTAAGTTGACAGATTTTCTAACTTTTGCCACACGATTTGGACTTTCCTGATCAATATAGATTCCACTCAACTTTCAAACTCTTCTCACAAGTTTATCATCACCCTAACAACAAATTCAACTCAGAAAATGAGGCTTTTTTCTGAAATTAACAAATTTCAACTTCAAGGGTACTCTTTAATTTGAAAAGTAAAACCATCCGTCGAGCTGAAAGTGAATAATTCAAGTTTTTTGCATTTCATTTTGAACATTCGCTTGAAATATTTTTGATCGAATGAGTTCTTCATGACCTTTATTATTACAAAATGATTGGGATTTATGAGTTTTTTCCGAGAAATACTGATGTAAATTAATATTGATATAGATATTGTCGTTGTTGATATTATCGTATATTTGAATAGAATTAATTGTCACCACATCAGCAACTTATGATTTTTTACATATTACAGCAGTGATAACTGATTCAATAATTCATTTTGCACTCAATAACAGATTTTTTTATGCGTATTAATCAAGGAATAACGAAAGAAGAGTACTTGTTCGAAACTTATATTTGATTATGACGAAACACATATTCATTCAGTTCATATATACTCTTTGAATAATACTCAGATGATGTGATGTGTAGGAAAGAAAAATGATGCTGAATAGTCAATAAATCAACCTTATGAGAATTGTGATAAGTTAAATGAAATACTTATTTCGCTGGTGATGGTTGAACGTTTGCTAAGTTTTTTCGCTGTATGCATAACGTGGAAAATCTTGTGAAATTTTCATAAGTTCCGCCTAATTAAAACCCAAATAGTTAGTTTTCAATTCACATTGAGAATAGATTGAACAAATTGTTCAACAGTTTTCAGAAGTAGGTAATGTGTTCGGAATGAAGGGATTGAATTTAAAAACAGGCACAGTTGAAAATCGTTCAAACATGTTCTTCTTATTGAAGGAAAATTTGTTTAATCAAAGAGTGTACAATCTGAAATCAAGTCTGTACATTCTTGTATTCAGTTTATCAAACTATGTCCATGATCTTAGGATGACCGAACGAGGTCCTGATGCGGATACAGCGAGGAAAACCTACTTCGACCTTTTCAGGATAATTTGAGGAAATCCTGACTAGGACCAAACGAGGTCATCCATACGTGAGTCATCCACACCTAATCCCGATCAGGACCGTAACGGGTATTCCTTATTTCGGATGACCTTGTCAGGTCCTCATCATATGTTGGGTTAACCTGATGACAATTTCCAGTCGGGATGATTCTCTTTCCACACTTTTTTCAAAACAACCTGAATTTTCAGCAATGTTCAAGAAACAAAGTAGATATTCCAAGAAAAACAAAATTATGATGATTTATGAACTCTTCATGTCAATCGAATCAGGCTATCTACATTTTAAAAATAATCGAAGAATAATTTTTGTGATCGGTAAAAGTAAAACAAGATATGTCGACAATCGACATATCTGTTCCGTTTTGAGAATACCCATCCATGATGATTCCTTTGTGATTTTCAAATATAACCCGTACAGCACAACTAGCGATCCTCCACCTGGGACTTCTCCTGATAGGAGATTATTGGAGGAATGGTATAAAAAGATTACCTCAACATCAAATCCAAATATATACATATAATTTCTTACAATCGAGAGAAGAGCTGGAATCAAGCCGATTGTGGGGAATCTGTCCGTGTCGATAGGCCTCAGTTTCCCCAATCGTCATCAGTCTCCTCGTGTATCCTTAGATTATTCATTCTAATTCCGAAATGGCACGTTCTTTGGACCAGTTTCTTTATTTTCTTCTTGGAGTCAACCCTTTTCTATTCCTCTTTATCAGAACTTTGTATTGCGATCGATCAACATGGCAATAATTGCACTGATATATTATAATTTAGAGTAGCCACTCATGAAATCGTTCAGGGCTGACTGACTTTTCGTCCAAATCACTTCGGTACTCCTCGATGCCCCCTCCCTCCTCAGCTTGATCTTCTTCTTCCACATATTTGAATATGCTTCGTTACAATGAGAACTATAGAAATGTGGGGAAAATAAGATCATCTGAATCCACAAATACAATTTCTAATGCTGCCCAATCAGAAAAATCTGAATTATGCCAATGTTGACGACAGGTGCAGTACAGTGCCAGTATTGGGTCTTCAACATTTGGCCAACACGTACGGGATCAGTACTGGATACATAAAAATACAGTACTATGCCTGTACCGATGAACCAATACTGAGAGCTTAATACCGGCCAGGTACTGTTCCAGTACAGGCACTGCACTGATTGGGAATAATAGTATCAGTCCTGAATTTCCAGTACAGAAAAGCGTTATCATCCCAGCAGACGAATGCCAGTAACGTGCCAGTCTTGGCCAGTACTGGTGCAGTACTGCGCCTGTTGTAAATTTCTGGTTGGGTGATGACAGAATATAGCTGGACGCAAAGTTAACAGCCGAAGCTGGGCAATCTACGTAGGGGAACAGATTGTTGACAATGGTCTGAATATTCTACCAATTGTGACGGCACGTATAACATAAATTAAAATGAACTTCAAAGAAAATTATAGTAGTTTTATCAAATTTTATTATTTATTCAATCAGTAACCAAAATCAGCAATGAGAACCTTTGAAATCTAGTTAATATGTACTCAACTTAATCGAAAGAGAGAGATATATCCATAGATGAGCGTGCGAGGGGGATGATTTTCGTCGATGAGATGACTATACGATTCCTAATATCCCGAGCCTCGTTTGTATCATAATTTAGGTTGTAGATAAAAGTTAGAATCCACCGATAGTTTGTTGTTCCACCATCGTATGTAATTTAATTTTATGTTCCTCTTTTTTTATCAGTGATTCGATAATGATACGTCCTCTTAGGAGTATTATAATACTAGTTTGGTACACCACTGACCGTTGGCGGACTCTCCAACGGAGAGGGCTTCCCTTATCCTGAGCTAACAAGCGTCTCTTATCATTTTTCACATTCCTCTCTTACAATTTGAGTAACGGGACTTTTCCCCTCTTTCTCCTCGATGTGTAGTCATCGGTTGCTCTGTTTTATCCCTCTCTCTCTCTCCCTATACTTATAAAAATATGCCTATAATTAGGCGTTACACAATATAAGCAGTCTGCCATTTGCCTGAAGGAAAAAATTGATCCCACACGAAGGTTTCTAGTGCATGGCGGGACACTGTTCTAAACATTGGGCAACCCTCGATGACCAGTGGATTCCCTTATTGCATTGAGCATGGGTGGGAGTTCGGTCCTACTCGGACAATGTTTTTGCCCACACTGAGAAAAGAATCAAAGTGCCATTAACCACCACGCGTAGTTGAAGAATTCATGAATGAATCAACGAATTTTTAGTTGAAATGACTCGGAAATTGTGGATTCACCTACGCCACCTTTCGTTGTCTCAAACATATCACTTGATTTTATGAACCAATGTATGTCAACGTCAACAAATCACAGGAGAAGTTTCATTCAAAATCTCACGTAGTTGAGTCAACCTCGCAGGCAATCGATGCTTCGTTGTTTTGTGTCGAATGCATATGAATACTTGACGGAAACTATCTTTCATTGTCCCAATCATTCACTTAGTTGACTCAACAGAGTCGGCCAACCTGGGGAATGATTCAATGCACCCTCCAGAGTTGGTTGAACGTATTTAACCTCCTGGCGTAGTTGAGTCAACTACGTTTTCGTTCAGTTCACTAATTCTTTTTCTCAGTGCAGCTTGGGTGGTAGCTTAACTCAAGTTGAGCAATGGCGTGGTCCACAATTAAACTCCCTCTTCAAGCCGCAAATTGCAATAACTTTCGCCAGGGTGCTCGTTGTTTCTCGTGAGTGTCATGACTGGTATCCTAGGTTTGGCCTATTTTCGGGAGGCTTGCGATGGCTCAACACCAATTGCACTACCAAAATCTCAGAAGGAGATAATACAAGTACCGGTTTACTCAACTAACATCTCTCATCGCAGATCATATAATTTGAAATTTGATTTATCGTACCAGCATATAACTGTATAGAGATGCCGAAACTTGACCATCCAAATTTATCGTTCTACATGATTTATCAGATGATTATCAATAATCGTGTATTCGAGCACGCAGTTTGTGTAGTCGATACTATTTCTTATGAACTGAAGCAAAAACCTTTGAAATTGAAGAATTTTCTTATAAAAATTAGCTTGGAATTTCAGTAATCGAAGGACAAGTAAAAATTCTTCAAAAAATTACTGTGCAGCTTGTAAAAATGAGTGAATTTCTAAACAGTTGAGAGTGATATTTTCCACAAGTTTTACAGAATTTACGGTGATATTTTCAAAAATCTCCGCTTGTCCCTCGATCACTGAAATTTCACGGCAATTTTCCGAATAAAATTCTTTCAGTGCACCAAAGTTTTCCACCTAGTGGCTATTATGTTATTTAGATCTATCGTACTCACATGAGTAATTGTTGCAGTAAGCAAATTATTGCAAATTTCAGGGAGAACATTTTATTTTTGAATTCTTCTAACCCATATTCCCGCTAAAATTCACACGTACAGGCGGCTGACATCGCTAGTAAACTGAGTGTAGCCTATGGAAACTGCAACATAGAAATCAAATCAACATTATAATCAAATCTATTCGTTCTGCTTGCCATAAAACCGTAATTGTCAAAACGAATGAATTGAATCACAATTCCAATCAACTGCACTTGTTTTGGCCATGAATAGCCTCGCATGCATATAAATTTTATTACAATCCCCACTGAATCTATTTACTTTGTTGGTAAATATTGTAATTTTGAATACATGTTCGGAATTTATTACCAACATCCAAATATTTTGGGCAGGAATTGTTTTTATCCTGTGTAACACTAAATCGACCTGATGCACATCGGTCTTCTAATGTTTCAAAAATGAAGAGTGAGAGGTAGTGAGGAACGTAGGAAATCCTTTGCTGTATTAAAAAGAAAAATCCAATCAAAATCAAGTTGTATTTATTGTGTGTTACCAGCGGTTGAAAATATTCAGAAACATCGTATCAATATTTCACTGACAGAAAAGCGACCTGGTTGAAACATTCGTAACCGCAATTAGTTGAAATCTGGTCCGATTCACCAGGAAATGTAATTGTGATGTCCAGAAAAAGTAGTTGGAGCAAAAATTAACTACATTTTTCAAGTTAGAAAAATCAGATTCTTTTCTTGGTGTGATAACAAGAATATGTAGTTAATTGTCGCTTCAACTACCTCTCCTGGACATCACAATCAAATTTCCTGATGGATCGAACTAGATTTCAAGTTATTGCGACCACGAATGCTCCAACAAAGTCGTTTTTCTGTCAGTGTTTGTACTCTCGTATTTGTATTTCCAAAACAATCAACCCCAGATGAACAAATTTAGTAGCATTCTTGTCAGAATTTGGTTCCACACAAATTCTATGACCTTCATGTAACGTGAAACATGATTGAGTGAGAAAGATTGTGCACAACCAAATCCTGACAAGAATTCTACAAAATTTTTTCACTTGGGACGCATCATAAGCTATCTAATGAAATATCCGTTCATCATGAAATTTTTTGGGGAGTAAACAATTAATTTATAGTATAGGTGTTGAATAATAGTTGTACACATACACACATAATTGTGTATGCACATTCGATTACGCATTAGAATAATCAATTGTAAGGTGTGTATATACAATAATGTGGTAAACACGTTGCTGTTGAAGCTACATGAACATTATTGTTAGATTTACTGCGATGCTGTTGTCAAACCATAGGGTGCATTACTATAGTATGCGGTAGGTACAGCACCAGATGCTACTGTGGGTCTGAAAGTAGTTCTCTTTATGAGATACCACTGTCAAAATTACGGCGACAGCGTGCTAAATCTAACGACAATTTTCCTACGAAATACGGTGAACTGGATTAATATATGGATTCAAATTTTATGTTCATGGGTTACTGTTCTTCAATAAAAACATCATTCAACTTTTATGGTGTTATAGTCAGTTCTTGACTATCACCTTATATCCGTTGTTCCGCCATATAACAGGTGATAAGGAAATTTCATTGGAAGAAAAGAAATGAATGAACCATTTATTTAGTTTATTGCCTTTGGAATTATAAACCTCAATCGAAAGTGGGCATGGTTTTTGAAACTATCGATAATTGCTTTGAAAATCCAGTGTTATTTCCCTCGTATAGTGTTTTCAATCAAAGCAAAACGTTACAAAAACAAGAAAATGAAGCGAGAAATGAATGAGTTGCTCTTACGACAGAAGAGAGTTACCCTTTTGCTTTATCCTTCGCGATCCATATTGGAGAATTATTCATCAGGGAGTCGGATGTTTCACATACTGAAATGATTTTCTGCAGTTCACAAGTAACCTGGGCTTCTTAATTTGCCTATTCATTGGTACGATTTGATATTATGTGAACGAGAACAAATGACTCCATTGTTTTAACTCATCCGAACGCACGTATATAGCAGGGACACAAATAGTACGTTTCAGTAGAGAATTCCTCAAATCTGAAATGATAAATGATTGTTTCCAAATATATGATTGATTTGACGTCAATAACGATATTGATAATAGATACGTCAGTATTGTTAATAATAAAGAAGAGCTAGAATACTGGAACGACAGAAAAATATTTCTTACTTTCTTTTCTGAAGAAAATATTTTTGAACTTGAATGGATACACATCATCAGATGTGAATAAGATATGAATCAATTCCATCATTATCTCTCGAATCTTTGAATGCTAATGCACTTCATATTCTATCACAAAAATTGATTCCCAATTCAATGTTCAATTCAAGCTTTTTTTCATATTATTCAACACGTGAGAAATTCCATCCTTGTTGGGAACACTGAAATCAACACCGAAGTTCTACATCAAACTGCGTGAAACAATACAAAATAACTGTAAATAGCTCAGGAAAAAATGTTCAAAAATTTAAGAAGAGCATAAGGTGAAACCGATCGAAACCAATGAACATTTCCCGTATTTAACAAAAGCACTGAGGTTTTTAAGTTAAGAACAGAACACTGTTAGAAAAATTCTTAAATTCAATACGAAATTCTCTATGAGATGTCAACTTTCATAACAGTTCTTGAATTCCAAATTAATGATGAAATTTCAAAATTTCTCTTTAAAATGTAATAGTAGATTGTGCGATGAGGGTCACCAATTCTCGTGTCGAGTTGCACATACGACTTTTTGTAACAAGTGTCTTCAAAGGATCTCTTTTCTGCCTCACTTTTGGAGACAAAATGAATTTATTTCTGAGTAACTATCACAACCCTAACAGCACATCCACCGACTTCCACGTCGCATCCACGTGGATAGAACGTGGATGAACGAAGATTCCACGTGGAGGCAACGTAGAGGCAACGTAGAAATGTCCGGTGCTGTACGGGAAGGTTCTATTATCGAGGTTTCTGACCAATGACGCGTGATGACGCCACTATTCATTCGCTTTCTTCCCGTCAAGCATTTTTCCTAGGGTTGAAAGTATATCATTCTCCTTACGCGCATGCGCGGGTTAGTTTTCAGTCTACTCGTACGCAATCGGCAATTTTCGTTCCCAAGAACGAGGGAGAAAAGGCATACTTTCAAGGCACGTGTTACAAAAAAAAAACAATTATTCACCAAGTTTCAAAGATATGTAATTGAAATTGAGAAGAAAATTCTTAGCATTGAGAATTATATTATTGAATTCAATATCTTATTGTGAAATTTAATCAATTTTTCACATAAAAAATTTCATAACATCCTTCTGAAATTTCAGGTTCATTTTTTTTCACACACAAACATTCTTAACAACCAACGCGTGCATATTGACCCAATATCAATCTATTATCGTCTAAATGTTCATATACTGAACAAAGATGGGTCCGATACCGGTCCGGTATCCGACAAAACCCTCATACAGTTCCAGAAGATGTAAGAATGAGTTTAACATCCAATTTGAACGTCCCATGGAAACTTACATATCACTTGGATAACTAACTTGTAAATTGTTTCCCTACCGCAAATTGACGCAGAATTTCTGCGCCAAACTACTAGAAAGTGCGGCAGGGTCGGTTATTGTTATTTTGCCTCGTTGAGAGCAGTTTTAAATTCTGCATCAGTCAATGTAATTTTTGCGTTACTTAGTTATAGCGAGGAAAAATTCTAATAATTTTCATAAACGAGAGAATTTCCAACGACTTGAAATATTGTACATTACTGAGAAGAGTGTAGCATATCAAAAATGTAATAAGGGATCGACGTGTGACGTCGTTCCCATTTCTGATTCAGTCATAAGATAATTCAATATGAGATATTCGATATGAGTACGTGCGTTGCTGATGAAATTTTGTATTATGTTATCTACAGTGGCTGAATTTCAGTATTCATCAGAAGGGTGAAGTTACCGAACAATGAAACATGCTACATATTGAATGAAGCAGACAGATATTGCGTAGATATTCGTATGAAATCGGCAATGATAGCATCAAGCGTGATTTTCCAATTGGGATCACCGGTGATTATCTATTCGATATTCATCTGAATGAGTTCATCACATTTCTCAAAGGTAATTCGAATGATGGTGAGAAGTGTAATAACCCGTGAGATAGATCAAAATATGATGTGTATAGATGCACTTGAATGCCTCTCGATCTTCCAAGGGGAAAACCACATTAGGAGGTTTATTTTCACGCTTTTTTCAAATATTTTCAGCTAGAATTTGATCCAACTAATAGAACTGAACATGTGAATAACGTGGAGAGAATTCCATTCGTTGCTTTCAGTTGAAATTTGCGACCTGCACGTTGCACGTGAAAAGTTGACTTTGACGATGGATCTCTATGCATAACAGCTCGAAATTTTCGATGAAAAATATTCGAAAATACTCCGAGTTGTATAGTTCGAGATCTGAATAAAATGATCTTGCAGTTTGAATTAATTTCAATTATTTCTTTCCGTTCAAAAGAATTCACAAACAATGTATAAAAATCAGTCTTTTAATGTGTTTTCCCCCCTCAAATCTTGTGAATCACATTCCAGTGAATGTTATGAGAACAGCGTCTCGAAGACAACTCGAGAAGCTTTTAGAAAGATCCTTACGTCATTTAATGCGTCAATTTGAGAGATCTTATGGAGTGCTTGTTTAAGACCACTTTACATCATTTTCATCTTATACGCGTCTTCTTTGAGATAACATAGAGTGATCTCAAACAAGAACTCTTTGGAATCTCCGAAATCAACGCATTAGATGACATCAAAACCTTTTCAAGAACTTTTCCAGTTGTTTTCAAGACGTTGTCCTCATAATGTTCATTGGATATTCTATATTGTCCGCAATATTCATCTCAGTCTGGATATTTAAGAATATTCTGTGATCTTCGTCGAAAATGTTAGATGAAAAGGGGATGAATTATATGAATTTTCATTTATTTCATCCGCTTTCGTACAACATGTTTCCACAGAGAATATCAATTTTGTGAAGAATACGTTGCACCAATGATTTTCCTGACGACCAATGATGCAGTCGCACTAAGAGAGACAAATTTACTTCACTGATATGATGAATGCCTTCGTTGAATTAGAAAAGAATCTTAATTTTCTTATTCAAGTTGTTGCTTGATTTCAACAAAAAACATCACGTTGTTCCAGAAATGAATAATTCGTTGTGGTAGCTAGCTACTTCGTGTATTTGGTATTTTGATAGCCAAAAATATTACTGCGAAAGCTAAATTATCGCTACTAAAGTAATAATGTTTGTTACCGCAGCTGAGAAATAACTGTACCACACTGGGAGAAAAAATTTTCGGGGACAAAAAAATGCTTAGTTGAATAATAGTCGCCATAAAATACTCAATTGATTTGGATAAACTTTCATTGACTCAATTAAATAACTGTTTTCATCTCATTGTTTTGATTTAACTGTTGAATAAATGTTTATAATATCATTGTATCTTATTCCATAATTCATTTACTGGTATGCAAATGCATAATTGAACATCGCTCTTTTTTATTATTCCACATTATATAATATTACGTGTGAACGGAATTGAATAAATATTTGAACGAGTCAATGAAAGTTTATTCAAATCAATTGAGTATTTTATGGCGACTATACAACTAAATATCTTATTGTTTCTGGGAATTTTTTCTCTTAGTGCACAGCTAATTGCTAGCTCTCCAAATATCAACAATACCATTTTTTTCCATCCAGAAGTAACCTGTGAATTTCAACGTCAGTCAGCTCAAGTGATATTCAAATTATTTCCAACTTTATTTCATGTGTTTTTATAAATTCAAATGCATTAAAAAAAGAATGCATTCTTCATTTTAACAATGTAAAATTTAGCGAATAGAGTATTGCGGCAGCAGCACGATCATCAGATAAGCGCATAACAAGTTCAATGAATTTTATATTGTAAATTGGTTTATGCAAGCATAATACTATGAATCATAGTAGCTACAGAAACTTGTTATGAAATCACAGCGTTCTTGAGTGTAAAGCTGGAAGTTACAAGATTCTTCAATGGTATATTGCTATGAAAAAAAAAAAATTTGCATTGTCAGTAGTTTTATGAGATACCAACGTAAAAGGCGCAGAGGTCGTTTTCCATTGCATGATATGACATGGAATATTTTATGTCTACGTAACGTACAGTGTTCTTCAAGTTCAATCGATACTATGAATCATCGATATGTGAAGTTGTCACGTTAATCAGTTTTGAACTAAAAACTTTGAGAATAGCGAATAGGGAGTAAGAATGTTGAGAGAGGCTAATTCAAGGGAATATTCAATCAAATATCCATTCAATTTTAACAAATCTCATGGAAGAATTCATTCGATATAATTCAATCATACCTTCGTTCAAACTGCATGAAATTTCACAAGATAGAATAGTTCGCTTAATCAAGAATCTGATCAAGAGTCTTTCAACTTCGACCGTTTGCTGAATTTGCACGCTGTCTCGCCAAAACCGTATACACGGAACCGAAATTTCATTTCCATATATAAGATATCAATGCCTGTGAACATTAATATAATAAAATCAATTTTGTTCGAAGTGCAATGAAATTCTCATATCAGATCAGTTGTTTTGTTTTTTCTACTTCACGTTAGCGATGTCGGAATGATCGATATTTGAACAAGATCCCAGGAACAAAGATATAATTGTGAAATCATTTTCGTTCAAACTTTGTGTTAGTCGCAGTAACTTATTTGTCAGCCCAATTCAATCAAAATTTTCTACCCTTCGCCAAAAACCCATGATTCAAGTTTACATATATATCGCAAAGCACAAACGACATTTCTGTCACATGTTTAATATGGATCACGATAGTGATCTGAAGTTATTTCCTAGAAATTACAACGTACTGCTTTGTCAAACCTTTTCGAGTAATGCTTTTCATCGATAGCATTTACAAAGGCGATGAAATGACGTTTTAGCATCGTCAAAGGAATGTTCACAAAATATGGCACATTCGTGCTCGCAAGAAGTATGGCATATTTGAGCATGATAAACAAAATGGCAATCAAGAAAGTCTTGCAATTTGTAGATGATATTTATAAATGCATGACACTTGACAAAATCGATTTATACAAAAAAATTTAAAGTTGATAGCAATATTTACTTAAATTTGAAAGCATAGTTTACAAATCAGCGTCACTCGAACGTGGTTTACCGTAAAATTGCTTGAAATGTATTGAACAATTAGCATTTGAAAGACAATAGCTTGATGAGTTTGGAATAAGTTCTTTTCGTCGAGCGTCCTGTCACACTGAGAACCTTGGTACGAAGCTTCATCTCAATATCCTTTCACGAATTCTAGACTCTTTTGAATGTGTGAGCGATTGATATTGATTGCAAGAGTTCTTCTGAAATTCATCACATTCCGTTTGAACAGACCAATGGCAAATTCCAATGAATCTAAAATTCTCTCCAGCGCGGATTTATATCAAAGGAAGAAGAAATTGAATAGTAATAATCCTCATGAACTTTTATATCGGAATGACAAATAATCAAATTGTGAAAATCACGAGGAAAAGAATTGTTTGTTTTAGATATAATGAGTAATATATTTATCTCTAAGGAATCAGTAACTAGAACGAGGGATTTTTCTCATTCATCCACTGTCCTTTTTGGTGTTAGAATCGGTTGTAATATCCGTACTTCTCCTTATTGCGTAGAATGACATCAAGTCGATAAGCGGAAACGAAGCTTCCAAATGCAATTTTCGAGTAAGAGTCTCTCGATTTCCTACTGTCACAATAGGGTCTGACAAATTTTCTTGAATCAAAAGAATACTTTTTGAGAGAGACTCATCTGAAGCTGATTCGACGATTGTGGAGAAAAACACAAGATTCTGTTGGGAAATGATCTTAGAAGAAGAATATAGCGAAAATATCATTTGAGGTTGGAGTGATTGTTCACTGATTCCATCAGTGTTCTCATGTGTCTTCCCAAGAAAAAACCATCAATGCTGGTTGATATCAATTATAAAATTCAAACAAACATCTTCGCAAATTCAACAAAATTGACACTCGAAATACATATTTTTAACCAGTAATTATGACAAAAGTACGACCGCAGAGTGAACACAATTTCTAATTTCAATATATAAGCCAAGCACTGGACTTCGGAAAGGACAATTATCTGCAAAAATCATTATCGACGAGAGCAGGAGAGATATACGTTCAGAGAGAGAGAGCGCTTCCGAACAATCACCTTGATGAAAATTCAAGCACATCAATTGCATTGAACCCTCCTTTTCATACACCAGACCAATAGGACCTGGGACCACGCATATACATCAACATAATTACTCATGAAACTCGCAACGAAGCTGCAAAAGAATACAATTCTCGAATAGAGGTACGATGAAAATCGACGCTTTATTTCCTGTGAGTACCTTCGATAACCTCCGAATGATGAGACTCCGCGGATTTTTCTGCTCTCAAAGTCTGATTCCATTAGGTACAAAATATGAACAGAAAATATAAAATATCGCGTAGCAAATGTACTTTAAAAGTAATGCTGATCTAACATTTAGTAGAAACTCTTGGCATCGCTCAACTTTTCTCGCCTTTGGACGATTAAATTGAATTATGGTTCAAGATGGGCTTGAGAGCGATTCTCAATCAACATTGATTGAAGAGCCAAAAAGCGGCTTGTTGAACAGTGGTTTACGAACTCTTCGAATGTGAAGGAAGAGGGAATAGTCAACGAAGAGCATGTATTCGTCACCAACTTTGGCATCAAAACAGAACTAAAACAGAATAATTGAAAATGTTTGGCGAATTCAAAAAGCAAAGCGAAGAAAAAAATTGAAATGAAAAGTTAAGGTACCCAAATGCTATTTCAAAAATAAAATTTATATAATAATTAAGATTCTAGATGATGTATGTCAAAAACAATCCCTGACATGATTGATGTTATCCTTGATCCACGTGAAGGACAGTTTGTGGAATGTGGAAATATGAAGTATGAAAATGTCACATCAAAAGTAATTAGGTAAGTAGACAGTTTCTTATTAACATGTTGGTTGCGATATATCATTCGCATGAAGTGTAACGGTGATGGTACATGCAACACCTACTGTTCATAAGGTTTAATAACTAAGAAATATGGTCATTGTTGCTTCACATTGTTCTGCTGATTATTTCAGTTTTGTATTGAAGTTATTTCTTCTCAGTTCAATATAAAAGAAAGGAATTATTATTGTTTTTTCCTCCGAGAAATAGTTCGACATAAATGTCGATTTAAAAAACATTTATTTCTTGTTTGATCATGATTTGTGAGATTTTTCATTAGGCTTGTCTTCATTTCTAGTAATCATGGACGTAAAACCCTTCCGTGCCATATCAGTTGTGCGAGGTCAAATCTCTTCTAGACCTGAACCACTAGACACTTGAGTTAATTGAGTTACGTCAATGCGCAATTCACCCCCATTAAGAAACGTGATGTCTTTCGACATTGCAAGATCATGAACAGTTTCATTCTTACTTTTCTCTTCTTCTTATCCTTCTTCTTGTCCTCCGAAGTTGTTCTTTATTGAAAATTGATCGTGGAATGCGCATAAAGATATTCTATCAAACTGCCCACATGAAACTCTTCTGAATGCATCAACATCGATGATGCAAATAGATATAGATTGACGCATTGCCAACAGTGAAGATCCCCCTGTTTGCGTAGAATTGATATCGGTGAACGATTAACGCAATTTTGTACCACTATCGGTGAGTAATGAATTAGATTTATCAATGCATTATGGGTTCCATATTATATCACGCTCACATCATCGAACCAATATTGATGCGACTAGAAAAGTTAATTTTATGCCAAGATTATCGATCATGTGGTTGAACGTTGTTCCGATGTTCATATCGAGCGAGGTGCATTGGAAATAATTCTCCATTCATCGTGGAGTCAAAGCTTGGTAATAGTTTGTTCTAATTTCGATACGATACTCGATTACAAATTTGTTTATACACCTCATTCTACATTTATTAACTCATTCACAATTTTATGGTGAAACTTATTTAACATACAATAAAATCATGAAAAAAAAACACTCCAAGAACGCCAGTTTTTGATGTAGGCTGGGACTTGAGCTTCGAAAGGTGTTTTGAAAAAGTCAAAGGATTATGGAAAGTAGATTTGTATGTTCCACAAAATCTGCGAATAGGAAGATTATTTTGTCATTATTTTAGACTGGATTGAAACTGTACTATTTATCATCCATATGAACGAACTTGCGAGCGGAACTGAACATCAATACATTTGTGGATGTATATGCATGTGAATTTCAATTAGGGACAAATTTCCTATCAAATTGTTGTGTATATGATAATGATCATGATTGCTGATTACGCAATGAGTGTTTTTCATAATCAATAATGATGAAACTCCTATTTAATATGGAGAAATCATTTCTCGTATCTCGAATTACATGTATTGAGGGGTTGTTCTGGTCAAGATTTTCAAGAAATCATTATCATTTTGGAAATTTCTAGATGTGTTTATCGAAGATTAAATATTCCAAGAAAAAATTCTTTTCTCTTCGCACACTGATTTTTCTGGAAAAGAACATCAAAAAATGATGGTGAGCATAATTTTGGGTGACTGGATGATCTAAAAAACAAATAGTAAATTATTCCTCGTCAAAGTAGCTATCGCATGAACTAGAACGGTTTTGATTGGTAAAAAATTCTCTGATTTTCCATCCTCAAAAATCGTTTTTTTTTTTTCAAATAGTCGACATATTGTTATTTTTGGATTAGAAAGATATTATTCTAGTTCATACGATAGCCACTTCAACAAGGAATGGTTTGCCATTCTTCTTCTTTTCAGATCATCCAGTTGATCACAATCACGCGTGTCGTCATTTTTCAGTGTTTTTTTTTTTTTTAAATCAGTATGTGGAGAAAAAAAGTGTTTTTATGATCCAAAAAGAAGATTTTTGTAATATTTGATCTTCAATGGACGGATCTACAAATTTTCAAAACGATATCTATATTCCTTCTGTGAGAAAGAATGTTTAAAATAGAAAAATTTTGTCTGGAAATATCAACCAAAAGTTTTCAGTTACCACAATCAAAAATTCACCAAATTTTTCAGTGAAATACGACATTAAATATATTTTCATAGTTGTGGTAATCAAAAATATATTTTCATTCAGACTTCGGAAAATAATTGAGCAAGCTGAATGTTCAACTGTATCCGTATAGTTACCACAACTATATAAATTTAATCAACCCTTCAAAGTTGTAGCAACAAAGTTTGATTGTTTGAATTTACCATATTTGATTCTCACTTTTACTGAAGAAAAATAGTTATCTATACTATATTTCTCTATTTGTAACCATTCAAAAAATTCTATCCCGTTCCCTGAGAAACTTTCTGTGACTCATCGACCGTTATCTCTTTTTGTGTCGTCGAATTTGCTGCCGGAGTGACTTCAGCTGAAACATCAACCGTCATTCTCCCTTGGACAGTGACGCTGTGGAAAAAGGGTACCGAGAGTCAGGGAATCGAACCCTCACCCGTGACGAACCATCGTGTTCAGAAGTCTGCACATTATCCGTTCGGCCACAGCATGCCATGGGACTGTTGGAATCATTCTTCACATTTGGTATACTCAGAAAAATGAATCAGGCCACATCGCTTCCACATAATTGTTTTCCTTTTGTTCATGGCGCCTCCAACATCTATTTGTTACAACTTTATTTGTAAAATACAGATCCACAAAACGAAGTGATGCAATACCTGACCAGGAACAACATTGAACGAAAAATCTGAGTTGCCTCAATTGAAATGATAGTTGTTGTAACAAAAATTTTTAGTTAGAATAACTAATACTTTCACGAGACGAAAACAGTTTTTGTTCGATGTCGTATTCCATTGAGTCTTCCGCCATGACAACTGAACAGTTCTTTAAGTGTGATTGAAGTTATATGATAATATAAACCATGATAATTGAGATTAGTTGATGGGACTTATGAGTTCTGCACTGTAGAAAATAATTGTGGAATTTCCCTCCAAAAAATGGTGGCAGCAAAGTTTCTTCACAAATGGGGAATCATTCACAATAATTTAGTGAACTCTTCCTTCATTCATAGAGGACTCAACACCCAAAAAACAAAATAATTCCTCAAAGTAGTGAAAAAGCCCCTCATTTTTGACGAAAAAACAATTCCCTCAAAATAAGGGAACAAAATCCACCTACAGTTTGAAGCAAAAAAGCTCTTCATATTTTTTACAATGTGATTCTAAAAACCAAACAATTAGCTTTGAAAGTTTTTTATTCCATCAACTAAAATTTTCATTTTCCCTTAATGTAATATACTAGTTGATACAACTAACGGTTGATAGTTGGATATATCACAGTGCCATCAATTAGAACGTATAACTAAATATTCTATTGTTGTCGCAACTAATTATTTTATAGACATGTATGTGACTTTGTTTAAAGCTCCTCGAACAAAGAAAATTTGTTGCACCAACTATTATGAGACAACTAAAAATTTTTCAGTTGTAGTGATTATTCAGTTTTCTCAGTGCACTATTTTGGCATTTTCGATAATAATTTCCAATCACGTGATTCAGTGATAGGTTCCGGTTGGTGTCACATTGGCCCAATATTGGTACAACATCCATCGACCACGTATATATATATGCAGTATTTCTACAATTCAATATCACACAATATAATATAATAAAGTCGATGTTGATTCGATTCACTTCCATAGTTAATTCTACATTTCTCTGTGTCGTTTATTAGATATTGAGGTGAAATTCGAGTGGACATTTATGAAGTGAATCGACAGAACCTAAAATAATGTTGCCTTCAATTGATTTGAGTAGTTGTAAAGAAACATTCAGCTGATTCAATAAATCAATCCTGTATTTCTTCGCGATTACTCTATGAAATATTCCACCATTCCTGGGAATTTGTTCTTTCAGTGTACTGATCTGGAATTACGATATGGTCGTTGCCAAGCCTCGGCCGATATTTGTCAAAGCTGTACCATACAAGCGTCAATGGTAAATTTTTATCTCAGAAAATGCATCAGCATTATTAATATGTGGTGTGAATTTTATGATTATATTGATATCATTATACGCCGAATCCCACATACATCTATCTATTCATTCAAGTGTTAACTTACTGTTAATAATTTCATATTTTCCATAGCCTTGTTTGCGTATTATATTTTCTTCTCTCGATCGTGGAACATATTTTTCGTGCTTTTCCTCTCATGAATTCTCCTAATTTTTTTTTCTTTGATTTCGCGTTTTATAAATGTTTTTTCTCGAGTACTCTTACAGCTTTCACCTTTTTCATTGCTGCTCTTAATGCTTGCTCCTAGCTTATTCCTTCAGCTTTGTTTTGTTTAATGTTTCCTTGAATTCTTTATTTTTGCGTTTCTTTTCAGCGTTTTCTCTTTTCACTGCTGATTTTAGCTCTTCGGTTCCACTTGTTTATGCAACTCCCCTTGCATTTTCAGCTCACTTTTCTTTCCTTATCTCTCGACGTCGTCCATGAAGAGATTATTGAATAATTTTAGAATGTTCTCCTACGTTGTCTTCCATTCTTTTTGATGTTTCAATGTACTATCGATATCTGAAATATCATCTCGTCACAACGTTGAGATATACTATTTATGAAAACATCACCGTCTTCCAATCGAAAATGACAAATGACGTTCAGTCGTATTGTTGATATTTTTGTATGCTTTTGATCTGTGAACACTGTGAGAAGAGTTTACTGGAGAATTTTCAATATTTTCACTGGAAGTCGTTAACGAGTACATTGGACTGGAAATTTCAGGATATTTGAAGAAATCACACTGAGAGCCCAATTTTTTAGATTGGAAGAAATTATTCTTTGTCCTCATTCCAATAAATATTTTGTTCAATCAAAAAAGATTCAGTTGGAAGAAAAAAGTTTTCATCAAACTGGAACAAAGAATTTTCAAATTGGAACAAAAATATATTCCTTCTTAGATTTGAAAAAAATTCCTTCAATTCAATCAAACATTTTTCCATTGAAATGAATTATTTTTCCCATTGAAAACAAGATTTACCAGAATGAGGGCAAAGAAATTTTCTTCCAATCTAAGAAATTGGGTTCTCAGTGCATGAAGCTTAGCTACTGGGATTTTACTGCAAAAATTAGAATTTTTCAGTACAAAATCTGTAAAATTTCATTGAATGCATACTGAAACAAAATGTCTTCTAATTTAATAAGTGGTAATTTGTCATGTACCAAAGAAATATTTATTAGAATCAATAGAATATTCTTCGCGGTACAGGACGAAGAACCGTTTATCTGATTGGAAGAAATTTTCTTTTCAGTGTATTGAAGAATGAATTTTCTGAAATCTTCCAGTTTCAAGACGCAGTCCTTTTTCAAAGGTGAAGTAAATGGGATAAACTGATCCACGAATTTTTACTTGATAGTGAACTATTCTTCTTCATTTGTATAAATATGCATATGCAGAACTATACAGGTTGTCGCAGGACTCGCGGACCGGATTTTACAGGTGTACTCTGCAGCCAAAATGCAATAATTTCCCGTTTGAAAGAAATTTTTTTGACGCTTAGTCTTGGAGATATGAGCATTTTTAGATTTTTGTTCAAATCTAAATCATTCAAAGGCATTGTATGCTACATACTTGGGCTCAATACCATTCGCTAAGTTGGAA
Source organism: Gonatopus flavifemur (assembly GCA_018340375.1). Lineage (NCBI taxonomy): Eukaryota > Metazoa > Arthropoda > Insecta > Hymenoptera > Dryinidae > Gonatopus > Gonatopus flavifemur. The sequence goes on from JAFFJZ010000002.1 coordinate 27,040,095, forward strand.
AACGGCGGATCTGCGGGGAAAAAATTAAACTATTTTATCATTAATAGTTCCGGAGCTATAAAAATTTGAAATTTTTTAGCTTTCAGCCAATCAGAATTCAGCAACTTCAAATCGCTATAGCTCCGGAACTATCAATGATAAAATAGTTCAATTGTTTTTCCACAGATCCGCCGTTTTCCAACTTAGCGAATGGTGTTAAGCTCAAGTATGTAGCAAATAGTGTTTTTGAATAATTCGGATTTGAAAAATAATCTAAAAATGCTTATATCTCCAAAACTAAGCGTCGAAAAAATTTCTTTCAAACGGGAAGTTATTGCATTTTGGCTGCAGAATATACCTGTGAAATCCGGTCCGCGAATTCTGTGACAACCTGTATTTATTAATCAAAGCATGGCGTAATCAAAGGCACGGGTCAAAACGGTTTTTAAAAGTCGTTGACAGATTCGATCAATTTCAGCTACAAAGTGGTCAAGGAATTGTCATTTTTTTGGAGAACGAAAGAGTACAGAATATTTGTATAAATTAGAATACTTCATCAACATCTACAGAACATTCCAAATATTTTCATGCCACATGAAATTATATCCACGTAGTTTACAAATGTCATATTTGATATCGTTCTCCCATTCCCAAAATTTGTATTCATGCGTCTGTTTGGAAGACTGTGATTTGATCACTTTCACGGATTCAAAATATGTAACTAAAGCAAAATTTTCCTCCATTTCTGATCGAGAAATAAATGGATGACAGGTACATTTTAAATGAAATCAACAATGATGTAACAGTACGTATCAGTATATTCATTCGAACTGCACGTTATTCAATTATGCTTTACTGACACGTATCACGTATTCTGTATCACATATTGTACCTCATCATGAGTATTGATTTCCATTATTCTCCTTTTTCTGCGTGCTTTTTTTTATCACTTCCCAGAAAACAAGTCAATACGTGTATGGCGAAAATTCATATATATATCGATTCATATCCGAACATCAACAGAGAAAAAAATTAATTTGTGTTAAGTAAACAACTCGTAAATATATGGCAAAATGAATATCAATGTTCCCTTCGCTCAATCATGACATGTTATCCTCGAATGCATATTTTATAACGTATGATATATTTGGGAGATTTATTTTCATGATCGTATTCGTGAAATATTACCTCGATGAAAATCAAAGCGTACACTACGAGTATCCGAAGTAGTTAAATATTTGAGAAAAGGATTTGAGTAGTGTACAATCGATGTTATCGATTGGGGAAAAAGGGTTTTGTAATTAAAGAGTGTGCGGATAAGAAGAAAATAAAATGGAAAAGATTCACTGTTTGAAAAAAATTGGAATTTTCCGATACCTACACGGAGAAAAAGGTATCTTGAAAAATACCATAATTTATGGATTTTTGGCGTTGGTCTGGCTCGAGTCAAAATATTTACGTGAAGATACCTCTAAGAGTACCATAATGGCTGGGACTTTGATAAGGAAGGTACCATACTTCTTTATAAAAGTCCAAGAAGTTATGGGACTTTTAGAAGTTCGTTCACGTAAATATTTTGACTCAGGTCAGACCAACGCGAAAATTCCATAAATTATGGTATTTTTCAAGATATCTGTTTCCTCAGTGTATATAGGAACTGGGAAATGAAAGAAAAGTATAAATACAAGAATTTTTTGGTACGTGAATTGAAATTTTCATGATTCAAGCATAATTTTCCAGCACAAATGTCTACGTCAATTTCTACAGTTTTTACAGTATTTCATACTTCCGCAAATTCTTTTTTGCGAGGAAAAGAACAAAATGTTTCGAAATTTTTAGAGGGTATGGTATTTATACAGATCTATGTATGACTTTATATGTTCTCACACTGTTTCATTTCTCCTATCTAAACAGCAATCTAAAGATTTTCTATTCCTCCTTCGAGTTTGGTCATAGAAAGAAATTTCCTTTCGGGAATTCCTGGACGTGACAGAGATATTATTCTCCACCGTAATCAAGAGGAATTTTTTCCTTATATATTGAACCATTTCATATTCCGCAGCAAAGGTTACTCGATTGTACCGAACTTGTTATATCAAATAAAAAAACATGATATCCTATTTGTATATTGTTGGAGTTCATTTCAATGCGTATAAGGGCACATATAACTCAGTATAATCCCACCAACACGGATTTCCAACCTAACGCATCGAATGTTCCATCGTATACTACACATACATTGTATGGTATGTAATTATTATGCAATTATTCACTCCATAACATGACATTGAGAGTCATGCTTCTACAATATTGCGTACGTAATGTCATATGAGAATTGTTTATGATTTGTTTGGAATTCAGTTCGAAGAGGTAATAGGTTGCAATTCACGATTCCTTATGTCATTTATGTTATATGAATGTTTGTAAGAATTTTATTTGTAATTTTCATCTAATTTTCCTCCATATGAATCCCCCAGGCGTATACTGTGTTTACAAAAATATATAAAAATCCCTGCATGTTCTCAAGGATTTATAAGTGAATATATCCATGAGAGATGACCACAAAGAAGGAAATGACTTTCGCAACAACGTCAACAAAATTCTGCACAATCCCTGATCATAGAATTAAAATTGTTGGAAACTATGAGCGTTGACTGCGAATGCGTACGGAAAACTCCTCCTGAGTTTGGCTGAATTATTTATTCCAATATTCGCTCGGTTCTCCAACTTGTTACCACGGGATTGAGAAATTTTCATGTTCTTGGAGTTTGAATCGTTTATAGAAACGAAACGAGAATTCAAATTCACAAAATCTTATGAATCATCGTTTTTCATCTTCTCGAATGGATTATTTGTAATTTTCTGCAACTGAAAACATCGATCAAAAAATTTACTGCAATATTTTGGGTCTTTTTCAGCTGAGTATTTCGTTATTCGATTTAAACTTCAGTAACATAAATTTTCTCATCACATAACAGACGATTTTTTTTCAGGATATTTCATCCCGGTATCCGAGACTTTTGATTGGAAACAAGTTTGATTGATTTCGCTATAAAGCTGATTTCTCGGTTCAGGTATAATTGGATAACCTCATCTTACATATGGTCTTGCTACGTACGATTCATTTAATCCCAAATAACGTGTGATTCCGCAATCATAAATTCCGATATTTATCCTTCTATTCTACTCAAAGACCAAAATTGAAGAAGATTCGAACTCTGACGTGGCTGATGAAATTTGATTGAGAAGTGAGAAAAACATACTGCTGATATCAACGTTGTATCTTGGTGTATTTCGTGTGGATAAATGAACAGAGTGGATTTCTGTGGATATGATGTGGATTGATGAACGACTTGTGTGGAGGAAAGTTCGCGATCGGTGATGATCTTACACGGTTTACTCACAGCGTAGAAATACCGGATGAAAAATTATTAAATATTTCACACTGGAAGTTTGAAATTAAACAAAGTTGAGAAATTCTTATGATAACAAAAACTTCTCACAGTCTGCAAGACCTTATATAAAACTCGAAGATAAAATGAGTTATGCGTGAAGTATTGTTGGCATATCAAACTGCTATCTCCCTGCAATGCCTGCGAGAGAAGTTTGAGAAAATCAGCAAAGAAAATTCCCAATAAAACTAAATTTCATTGATGAAATCGAGAAACCCGAAGATTCAGTCAAAATTTCAGTTACTGAAGTGAATATTTCGATGAACACCATTTGAATTGGCAGTAATTGAGGAACAACATAGAATTTATCTACCCAAAATCAGTTTTATTCCATTTACAGATGTTGAAGACAAAACGAAATCACAACGGAATATCGATCAGCAGATATTATTCGATTAAATGTTTTTCCTGTCGAAATGATAGCTTCGAAAATTGGACAGACTACAACGATACAGGTATTTTTAATAAAGAATTCAATTTTCGAATCGTTTGAATGTTCCGCAAACTGAAAATGCATATTGAGAACTGATAAAAGTGGAAAAGAGGAACCGAGAGATAGATAGAAAGATAGTATATTCCATGTCCCAGGGCTGAGTCTTATTGGAAAAAAAAAACTATAAGTTGAAGAATTTTCAATACATCAAAATCTGATCCACTGTACATCAAAATAAATGTACCCTAAATGAATCTTGAACCTATTACTGTGAAAGTAAAATTACAAAAGAACTCATATCACTCCGTAGATAATGGTGATGTAAAAGATATGCAAATAGCTCAGTTTTGGAACTATTAAACAACCTTTGTTCGAAAGCTAAAAGGAGTGAATTTCAGTATCCGATATCAGGGATGATAAAAGAGTGGCCATAGCAATTCATGCGGGGTTGAGGAATTTACAAAAGACCAGGGTTCGAACTGGAAGACACTCGCATTTCCCGGTTCATTGTTAATGGGAATGAGTCATGAGGAATCTTGGGACCCTTGTTCGCAAATAGCTGATGAAGAAAACATCCAAGGAAATATTTCCGACGTTCCGCAAGTTTCAACCATCTGAGAACACGGAAATAAGGAATGAGAGATAGGGGAAGCCAGCTGGATGGACAAAGAGATAAAGAGAAGCGAAGTTTCGTGTAATTAACTCGTTCGAGACATGTGTGGTTGGTTGCAGTTTGATTGAATATTGGATTAGACCGATAGTATGTGACGAGAACGTTGTCGATTACAGACTTTTATCCAAATGGATTTCAATTTGTCCTTTTCGCCTCAAAACGATGCAAGGGTGGATGAAAGAATTAAACGCGAAGGCAAAAGCATCGAATGGTAATCGTTATTAATTAGACTTTACGATTGATAAGATACCTGATAAACCGATGACCTAATCCGACAATTCATTCCAAGTAAGAAATTATTATTATTGATTTCGTTGCCCCTAGAGTCTGATCTAGTCTCCAATATGCCATATTCTTGTGCTGAATTGGTTCGAAAAAAGACCTTCAGCTTCATTCGGAATTGAGAAATAGGTCACGGTTACGCAAAGTCAAACAGTATAAAATTATCACTGATTTTTTGGATGAGGAAGATCGATTAAGAAAAACAAAGGGAAGTATTCAACAACTTGGTTTCTGCGAAGATAACGTGAGATAATTGATGTTTAAATCGATGATAATTCTCGTGGTGAAGTTGAATGAATACACTGAGAGAAGAGCAATTTGGAAGTTCAGTAAATAATATTATATTCATCCGATAAATCTGAATATTACTGAACATGCAGCGATGTTCCATGAAATTTCAAGAAACATTACTGAAATTTTGCTTTACATTACATTTGCTGTATGTCACTCAATTCCTAAACATTTAATAGTAATTGAGTGATACACAGAAAACTTGGTCGTGAATATTGTATTATATAATAACGATTGAAGAACACTGAGTAATGTAAAGCAAACTTTCAGTAATCCTTCTTGAAATTCCTGTTTAGATTCTATTACTATTCAGATTTATCGAACAAACACATCACCATTCACCCAACTTCCAAATCGCTCTTCTCTCAGTGTACTATCACAATGAATAATATACATTATTTTATTGAACGTTTATTCGATCGTTCTTGTTTCAATTCGATTCGAACCGTTTCATTTTTGAAAATTCCCAGATAATTAATATTCATGTGAATTTGATAGTGGATCTCATGAATGACAACAATGAAACCCTCTTGGGCCACATCGTGGACCTGTCTTGTTCAAATAAGTAGGTCTCATGGGATACACATGGACCACATAAGCTCATAACGGGCAAGGGAGAATGGAAGTTTATTTAAACAAGAGTGAGAAAAATCTTAATTCTCATTCTCCGTTTCTGGTAAATGAAGGAGAAATTCCGATTTTATTCAGTTCTTCAAAAGACGGGAAGAGGGAATATAAGGGTTTGATAATTGACTCTACACGAAGAGCTTCGATCAAATAATCAAAAACGAATTTCAACAACACGAAATTTAATTATGAAACATATAAAAAATAAAAGGGAAATACACACATCCAGGGTACAAATACTCGCATCAAAACTAATATCAGATTCACTAATTTCAGCAAAGTTACCCTTACGCACGTATAATTAATTCGTGTGAACTTGAGACATCCGTCGCACTTAGAATTCAAGATACGAGTGACGAGACCGCGTGTCGTCGTCACCTCTGCTGGATCTTCTCGTTACGTTAAATTAAACATCGCACGCTTGACCTAATAGACGAGTTAGATCTTTGTTCCGTCTTTACCTTATATACTGTAGGAAGTAAAACAAATTTTATTCAGTCCGAATTTTCACTGTGTACTATCGGCGGATTCAGTTTTATCATTCGTATTATCAACTGAATCATTCGGACGACGTTCTTATAATCGCGATGATCCACCAATCATAATCATCGAGATATTAGTTTTACGGTTTGAATTCTGTGGTGTGGAATCATCCCAAACAGCTCTACCATAGTTCCCCCGTTGCGGATTACCACCAACTCAAGGTTGCATAGACTCGCTCGGTTGAGACTTGTTCCTCGGGAAGATCAGACAAAATACAAATCAGTGCTGTGGTTTGCCCGGAGCACAGAGCGCCTCGTATTTCGATTTCCATTGTGATTGGATTGGTAGAACGTTACTTTTGGAACGAAATTTTATCACGTTACAAAGCTTTTTCAAATTCGCATGGGCAGCATTCGTAGCATTCACTCGGGAATTCTCAACAGATCATCCTATGAAGAATAATCCTCGTGATGAATCTATGTATACTTAGTGAACACAACTTGTAACATCAATATCACCGAAGAACCTCATTGAACCGATTGATTTTTATTGATTTCGGTGCGGCAAACCGATTCAAACCCATTAAAAGTTGATTCTCAATGGGTTTGAATCAGGTTTCTGCATCAGAATCAATGAGAATCAATCGGTTCGATGAGATTCTTTAGGCAGCGATATTGATGTTACATCTTGTGTTCATTGGGAAGTAAACAATAAAGTATTGGGTAGGGATGCACGATATTACGATATCTTTATGCGATAAACCTATACGATATTCTAGATCGAGGTTTCGATATTCGAGAATATCGCCGATATTTTACAAGCATGTTGTATTCAAAATAACCGTGGGCACTGTTTTTACTTTTCACGGTCTGTATGTTACGGTCACACGGAGAAAAATGCCGCTCGAAAATATAAAATATTCTTTTTTTCTCTAGTAAACCAAAAACAGGAAGGTTCGTAAAATGAATTTTTACATGAAAATACGAAAAATTACAAATGCTGCAGAAAAAGTCACGATTGGGATTCAAATTTTCAACACTGAATAACTAAATTTTACCATACGCTTTATAAAATTTGAATCTACAGTATTCTTAATCTTTCGTATTTTTTTTGATATGTAAAAATTAATTCCACAAACTTTCCTGTTTTTGGTTTACTCAGAAAAATAAGAAAAAAGCTTATATTTTCGAGCGGCACTTTTCTCCGTGTATTCTTCTTCGTGCACACGGAGAAAAAATGGTGTGCTGCTATAGCGCCTACAAAGAAATTTGTTGTCCTTGCAAAAATATTCACTCCAGCAGCTAAGACGTTAGTTCTGTTAACAAATTTCTGTATGTCAGCACAAAAGTGTAGTTGTGTCAATCATTTTTTTGCTCTTTCAGCTAATTTTTTTTGTAGGCGCTATAGTAACAGACCTGTTTGTTGTGCCAGCAATACTTTTTTCTCCGTGCAGAGCGCAGACATTGAAGAAAAATCAATACCTATACTGAAAAGTACTATATATTCAATGGTAAAATAAAAATGGGTTTCAATCCATATTGAGATCCCATGCAGCACCAATGTTCTGGCAGACAAAGCATTCTAAGGGATATCTTATGCAAAACAATCAGTACAATTTGACAATTCTGTTATTTTTGACAAATAACGGAGTTCATAAATTTTTCTGATTGAGTTGCAGAAGACATTTCTTTGAATATTATAGGATATCTTTGAGAATGCCTATTTGCAGGATATCTTCTAGAAGTCTTTGTGCTATGTGGGATGTTGAAATTGCGTTATACACGGTAATCACACACAACGTAACTTTCTCGAGGAGGGAAACTCCTAACGGGGAAAAAAATTTAGCTGTAGCAGCTAAGTGTTTAGCACGGATAGCCATTTAATTAGCTCCTGCAGCTAATCCAATCACTGTCCGTGTCCGCGCTAAGCACTTAGCTGCTACAGGTAACATTTTTTTCCGTGGTGATAGAAATACAGGATGTTCTTTCTTCCGGCATTTTTTTATTTGAAGTTTTCCCGCAGAGTTATGAACAGTTTTCATTTCCAGTAATTACACTGAAAGAAATTCCAGTAACGAGAGGACAAGTGAATAATCTCCAAAAAATTACTGTACAGTCGGTAAAATTCATAGGAAAATTGTTTCCCTTTCAATTGTTTAGAAAATCGTTGAAGTTTACAGAATGTACATTAAGTTTTTGGAGAATTTCTCCTCGTCCACCCATTACTGGAATTGCACGGTAATTTTTCAAATAAAGTTCTCTCAGTGTATTAGTATATATATTCAAAATGAATCAGTTTTGAAGAACGAGATTATAGGAATTAAATTCTCTCAGAAAGAACCAATCTTTTAATTATAAATCAGAATTGAAAAATTCGGAATCAATGTAGGATATTTATGATACGATAATGATCGATATCGATACGATATTGGGCCAAATATCGTATCGTATCGTATCGTGTGCAACCCTAGTATTGGATAATACCTCGGTGAGTCAATTTTTAAAATAGCACACAGATCATGTTTTTACAAGAGTTTCAAATCTGATCAACCAATCAATAATACTTCATGAACTCCAAAGATGAAACTCCAGTTCCATATCAAACTTTGGAAAAAGATTCACTTCAATTTGTATGTTATAGAGTATTTGATTTGTGACGAAATTTATCGTCTTTTTGAGAAAGTTCAATCTACTTACCTTTCTAAAACACTTCAGGAGTCTACTTTCTTTAAATTCGAGTTTGTTTTCGTTACATTATGTCATGTTGTTAGTTTTTTTCTTCGACTAGTCTCTTCTTGGAAACACTTGTGAGATTCTCACCAGCTTAAAACTCGTTGGGTTTGAGGGATCATTCATTCTCTGCCAACTCTAATTTCCCTCAATTTGTGCCTCATGAATAATTGGAAAAACTCGTGATATTCTTCCTAGAATTCTTCTTGAGACAGAAACGAAATCGAAAACACAGAGGTAACCGCGTTTCCTTCTGAAGTTAAGGAAGAAAACGCGGTTAACTAGGACTAAAAGCTTTGTTCTCATCATATAGCATCATGGAAGTGCCTAAATCGATGGGATGTGCACGTAACTCAGCTTAACTAATAAAAGAGTAATCAAATGTGAAAAATCATCTTGGAATGGGAAAGATTATTATCAATCTTCTACAAATACGAGAAAAAAAGGAGATTGTAAAATTCATGGTAGTGTTGAATTCAATTGTAGATTTCGCGCATGCACAGAACAAAAGACAGCGTTGTCGTATTATGCTATGTAGGGGAGAGTTGCCTTGGTTGGACCATCGCCTTGGATGGACCACCACCTTTTATTGCCAAAGGAAAAAACTTAGATTTCTTCTAATCATACAGCGATAATGTCACATTAATGAACATTATCACTTTATGATTAGAAGAAAACTAAGTTTTTTCCTTTGGCAATAAAAGGTGGTGATCCATCCAAGGCGAGAGTCCAATCAAGGCAACTCTCCTCTACTTTTACAGTTTTCCCATTCCCGTATATTGCATTTGACATTCTGGAATGAATATATTCAGAACTTGGAATGTTCTATGATAGGTCCTTACTGGATTAGACCGATCATGGCTCATCATTTTCACTGATATTGTTCGACCTCATTCGAAGTCTCTTTTTCTTCGACCACCAACTCTCACTCTCACATTGAGGAAATAGAGAGAATGAATGTAGGATTTCCCACGGACAAACATATACGAAGTTTCCAGAGAAATTGTGGGGCTTCTTGATTCAACTCCACAGTTTGACATAAGAAGAAAGTATCTTTTGTCAGAAAATCCCGACAATAAATCAAAGTTTCCTTACATCAGGTGCATCTGAGCGAAGCTAGAGAGATCATACTTGTTAAATCATTCAGATAACATCCTTCCATCAAACGTGGAAAATCAGCACCTGTACTTTGGTACGACGAACTTTAATGTCAATAACTTCCACGACATGGAAGATCAATCGCTTTTGAAACTGTCAAGTGATGGATTGAAGTGTTCAGTTCCTTCAGGATTGATTTTTAAGGAAATTCTTCACGAATTTTATGGTTTCGCCAATGCTAATGATAGAATATATAGTTGGGCGCAATCCACGTAGGGGAAATTTTCTCGCAGTCAATAATACGTTAACTGTGTTATTCATCTTTCGAGTAATTTTGATTTGATACAAAATTCTTTTCTTCAGTTTTGATTTAAGTTATGCTGTATAATTGAGTTGGGAAATTTCTCGAACATATAAAACACCTTCATTCTTCACCTCAATTAATCTACGCTGTAAAAAGTTTGACTGAATGTGGCTGCATCTTACTTGGACACACGGCTAAAACTCAGCCTCTTGTATTGTATCGGCATTTGTTTACGGTGCTTACTTTCAGTTGGATCAGAAATAGTTTTGGCTGCATCTTCAAATCAACTAATATTCATGATGAAAGTAAGTTTTACCCCCCACAGTGTATGTGACATATATTTTTATTTGAATGCCAACTTGAAGATAGAAGAGAATAAGAATTATTCAAAAGAATCAATAATATTCATTTGGCGTCTTCCAAATTCATGATTCCCTACCATTTTCCCGAATTGAGTTTCCCGATTGGACAGTTCTCGAATTAAAATTTTCACGACACCTCTTTTCCCGAATATCTTTTGCTCGAATGCATTTTTCCGAATAATTTTCCTTTTTTCTTCTTATCGAGTTTAAAAATTTTGCCAAAACTTCGTACGCACCCCCTGTAATACCCCTAGCTTCATTCACGAAGAAAAAACACTATCGCTGGCAATATTCATCGGCACAACAGATTCTGCATTGTGGTAGGCAAACACCATCCGGATTTATACTCTTGCCTTACAGAATTTCAAAAGGAACAGGTAGATACTGAGATAAAACTTGCAGAAAGAAACGGCTGACATCACAAGATCGAATAAAAAATATAACCGAAAATTATGAAGACTATGGATGCCATGATCGAGTACTTGATTTTTTACGTGCAATAGCCTACAATATTGTTCTATAAGAATATTGTAAGGAAAATAAAAGATTACTGTGAAATTAAAATAAAAAATGCACTGTAAAAAAATTTCTCCGGAAAATTCCAGTACATGTACTGGAAGTCATTAACCTGTACATGTACCGGAAAATTTCAGCACATTTGTACTGCAAAAATTCAGTGCAAACGTTATGGAATTCCCGCATCAAAACTGGAAATTTTCTGAGCCTCGGTACTGGAATTTTTCAGTACACGAGCTGGACTTTTCCAGGACATGTACTGGAAAATTAATGCTGAAAATATCCATGAAAATTGAAAAAAAATTGCTCACGCAAAGTGATTTTGCAGGGTCCTTGTGTTCCAAGATGATTGAGAAACTTTTGATCGTTCATTTGGATGGACAGAAACTCATGTCTACCTAACAGGATTTGAACCCACACTTTTCTACCTGCCTACCAACTGAAACCTAAGACCTAACCGATGAGCTATAGCGCGACATGTTGGAAGGCCAGCTTGGGTTACTACATATGCTTCATATCTAGAACACAAGAGGATAAGTCTCGGAAAAACCTCATATATCAATTTCATTGGCTACAATTACAATTATTATTCAAAATCTCAATCAGGAAATTTTTAATATAAAGACTTGAAATTTTTCCTGCCAGAAATGACGAAGTCCAATAGAAGTGGAAAATTTCAGTGCAACAGTGATTAAATTCCGTTGCATAGCAACTGGAAAATTCCATCACACGACCTGAAAATTGCAGTTCAAAACCTGTATAATTCAATTGCATAGTAACTGGAAAATTCCATCACAAAACCTGAGAATTGCAGTTAAAAACCTGTATAATTCCAGTATACCAACGATTAGGTTTTTTTTTCTAGATTCCAAATTTTTCTCAAGTCCTTTTGAGGAATATTTTTTTGGTGCACAAGAACTATAAAATTGTAGTACGAGCCGGTAAAATTTTCGCGAAATCATGGCAAAATTTCAGTACATCATCTCAAACTTGAAAATTCCAGTACAATGACTGAATTTTCAGTTATGCTTGGTAAATTTTCAGTAACGTAACAACAAAATCTCTGTACATGTACTGGAATATCCATATTCCAGTACTAGCACTGGAAATTTCCAGTCCAGTTGCACAGTAAATTTCCAGTTTTTTTTTACAGTGTGGATGCCTTTTCGGAAACATTAGCATTCATGAAAATTGTTATTCGGGAATTATCCGATCGGGAAAATGTCCGGGTACCCAAATTCATATCTCAGAGACTTATTTCAACACCCATATGCCAAGCGCCTGGGGTAAAATTGCGTTACCACAGAAATTTCTTGTTTCACTTCTAGAATACGCCTTTGCAATCTTTGTCGCCAATTTTAAGACCCCTGGTGTGAAAGTACATGATTCATACTCATACCTACGTTGGATAACATATTCATCAGACTATGTAGATGCTGTGTACACATATATATGCACATCATTTTTCAGTTAGGATACTCTACGTGATTGTGATACATATCACAATGCAAATTGATGCTCCATCTTCATTATACACAGAATCCATATACCGAGTTTCAAACTGAATATTTTCATAAATATCATAAATATTCCAAGTATCATGATGTAGAATATTAGTGCTCTTCTGTTTAGCCAACATTTTTTCTCAATAGAAAAATTCAGAGATTTGAATTCTTCATTCTTCAACATTATCGATACTTGTTGTGGGAATTAGTTTTACCAGAAGTTTTAGAAATTTTTTTATCGCGTGGACTGGAATTTTATCTTCGAAGTACCATCAGGTCGGAAGTAGACTGCTTCCTATGCAAGAAGAACTCTTAATTTGCATGATTCAAATTGATTGTAACGAGTTGGTTGCACTTGGAGAGCACTGCACATCACCCAACTTGCTCTCCTTAGTGAACGGTATATAGGTATCACATTACAGTGCAGATATTTCCTTTTTTTTCATTCGTTTTGCATAATGAAATTAAAGCGGTTTCCATTTTGACATGTGTTACTTCAATATTGTGGTTTATTTCATCATAAAGCTTTCCGTCTATGCAAAATACTCTTCACCGCTTATATATTTTTGCCCGCTGATTAAATACAATGTGAAAATTCGTATCTGCATAAATGGAGATAATATTACAAATGGGGGATATTATAAATTCTTATTTGAGTAAACTGCATTTTCAAGATAATTTCCTTCCCGGATTATGTACAACATTTCTTGAATGAGTGAAACAGATAAGAAACATCCTGATTTATGTGACCCAGAATATTCTTAACGAAGGTCTGAGAAGTGGTTCTTGAAGTATTCATCAATGCGAATCGTTAATCGCTCTATCGTATTATAGATTGCAATTGAAATAATTTTGTTGATTGTTGATGGAACGGGAGGAAGCTGGTCACTGATGAATCTTATGTTATGCTAGAGTCTTCAATTAAATCCAAGGAAACAAACTTAGGAGTCGCTTATAACAGAGCAGAACTTCATTTACTCAAAGAAGATCTAAAGATTGTAATTGAATTTTCATATTTCTCTCAAGTGAACCAGGTTTGATATATTAATTTATGTTGTAGATGACTGAGAAAGTGCGTCATCTCACCCCACTTTACCCTTTTTTTTGAATTATTTGATACTTCCTTTTTAGCATAAAGTCTTTTCTTTCAGAATGAATATCACTACTAAACTCAATATACCCCTTGATATGAGGCGGAGGTTTTTACGTTTTAGAACTGATCGTTTTGTTTTAGAACTAACTTTTTGGTAAAAACTGACCCTTATCATATGCTCTGGCTTATAAGGAAATTTCTATCCATTTTTAATTTATTGTTCTGGTACTTTCAGAGGTGTTTACTTTTATATCTGCAATTCGTAGTATGTTATTTTTTGTATTCTTGATTTTCTCTCCACAACGTTGAATTTTCCGCTCATGACACGGCTCATTTATATCCCGTTTAGATATCAAGTTATGAAATTTTGCTATTAACAAAGAACAATCCCCTGTTCACTGGTCTTTATTGAAAAAAATGCATACCTTCATATGAGTTCTAGTCTAATACCAAATGATCCTCGGAACAACAGCTGGATAGGTTGTATATTGGAATAATAATTCTTCCGTTCAAGTCTCATCAGGGTCTCGAAGTCAATTTAACATGTTGTTCAAATATATTCTACCCGCATCTCTCGCCACATTTTGCCAACACCTGTTAAACAAAATCAACTGTGTATTCTATCGACAAAATTTATAGAAAGATAAATTCCTCTCGCATACCTTGTTCTTCCTCTTTGTTTGAATACGTATATATACATATATATATATTGAAGAAGAATCGGAATTCTCAAGACTTGAAAGAGAATCAGCACCATTTTCCCTTTTCACGAGGTTCATTTCAAATTCTACTTCTCGCTTCATACGTAAGAATACGTAATTTGATACAGAAAAAAAATTTGCCGTTGTTAATAACATACGATCCCTCTGAGACACTTCAATCAATTTCAGGATTCGATAAAACCAAGCATAAGAAAAGAAGAGTCCAAAGAATTTCCTGACGCTTGAACTTGCAAGAATCGTACATCGACTTTGTCAAGCACTGCACGACGTGACACTATGTACCTCATCCTTGAGTTTTTATCGTCGTGTGAATATCACACATCACTCCGAGCATGTACTAGGAAAGATTTTGTAGCTTCTAGAGTATACTGGATATGTGAGAGAATTTTCTTCTTCCAACATTGTATATCTCTTCACGTTGTCCTAATTGAATGAAAATACGTACAGGATGATTCAGAAATTGTGAAAAGAAGATGGAAAGTTTTCTATGGAACGAAATCGTATCCAAACGATGATTATCTGGATATTGATGGATCTTTCTTCATCTTCGCTTCTCAACAGAAATTCGATTGTACAGCATCCCCATTTGGCGGAGAAACTTTCTTATAGGTATAGGGTAGATCGAGGCGAATCGGATCACTTTTTTTTCAATGAATAAAAATCATCAGGAGGAGAGTTTTTTCAGTCGGTCTGTGGATAAATTCTAATTGTATACATCTTTGATTTGAGATCTATGCAAAAAAATAATATTCAAATACACAGTTCTTTGTTTTACAATTAAATAAACATAAAATGGCAAATATCCGATTCGCCCCGGAATCGAGGGCGAAGAGAATTGTAGCGGTACCGTGCAATACAAAATTATGGACGAATGATTTTGCGTGGTACTTGCAGGCTCGTAAATACAAATAATTTTGAATACGAAAAACACTTCGATCCGAAGATGCCACAATCAAGAACGTTGTCAACTTCGATGATTCACACCGGTCGCCAGTTTGTTTCATGGAGAAAACAAACAAACCTCTTCACAATTTTCTCGTTCAATTACCAACGAAAAAGAGTTTAACGATGAATATCGAAGTTCTATTTTGAACGATCGAAAGAAATGAACTTTGAAGAAAATTCAATAATTCACACAAACAATTTTTTAATAATAAAAATGTTTATTTCAAAAGTAACACTCTTGGCACTTTTTCGATTACAAACACTTATTTGCTTTTCAAAACTTTTGATTCAGTCACTGCTTCGGAGCTCTGCTCCGTTCCGCGAGAAGACAATGAATGAAATTGAGCGTTCACCGCGCTCCTTATATACACGTTATCGCAACCATGGCTTATCTCAATTTCATTGAAAATATCCGACGTATGATTAAACTTTTTTATTCAAAAATCTGGTTTCTGAGTCTAATCGTACTTTTGCTAATGAATTCGTACAGTCGCATATACGAGAAATACGCAATAAGTTAAATCTTTGATTCAAATCAAGCAATAGGGTTATTCACAACACTTTTGTGAGCATCCCCATTAACTTTTTTGTATTTAAACAATTTAAGAAATACTGATTCTAAAATTGGGCATTATATTACCTATCGTATTTCTTCTTTCTGACATTGTGTGTCCGTGTACAGAATTATCAATAAAAAATAGAATGTATATTGATGCGAAACGCATTCTGAAACTCTTCTTTGAATCCTAAATACGTTGATTAAATGAAAGAATTTCATTCCACGCACTTGCGACAAATCAACGGTTCTGTGTGACTTTTCTTGCCGGCACATTTTTCACAAGACCATTCTTTACATCCACTGCCCTGAATCCAGTATTCGTTGGGTGGATGTATGGATTTTTCAGAGCAAGATATACCATTACCAGTCTGTTGATGCACAATTGTTGCCACTGAGTCTCATACGACTCAAAAACACTCATAATTCAAATCGTGATCCAAATCACCTCCCTAGTAAGAATGAATCGTATAAGAACATACATAAAGCATATAGAAACCATACATGGTCATATATGACCATATATAATTCATACGTAATCCATATTCCCTAGTAAAAAGGGATTATATATGGTCTGTATATAAGTATTGAAGTTCATATAAGTATTATTAAGATTTATATAAGAACATATATAGTTATGTATGGAGCTATATATAAAAACTTGAATTGTTATATATAGTGAAAAATCTGAATAATTCTTTTCATATACATATAATTATTTCAAATTCCATATATACCACTATATATAACTATATATGTGCATATATAAATTTCAATAATACTTATATAAACTTCAATAACTACACATGGACCATATACAATCCTTTTTTACTAGGGTTGAATCCGTATATGATCATATATGGCCCATACAGAATCCATATATGACCTTTCGATGCAGGACTTTCCCATACATGTGAAAAAATTCTGTCACATATGAAATATTTTTCGTATATGGATTTTATATGGATTATATATGAGTCATATATGATCATACATGGATCACATATGGATTAAATATGGATTTTATATTATTCTATGCATTTTCATATATGAATCATATATGAATTTTATATGTATTATGTATGGATTATGTATGGGTCATATATGTTCGTTTTTTACTAGGGCTCATACACGGAAAAAAAAGTATGGCTATTATAACGATCTGAAGTATGGTTAAGAAGAGATAGCTGTAGTGACAATACTGTATCGCTATGGTGACGATACAGATGGCTATGCTGGCGATCTATATCGTTCCTCGGATGATTTGTATGATCATAGCAACGATACTGATACCACTAAACTTTGGATAGTCATCACAACTATCCAGTATTGGGAGAAAACATTCATCTGCTCATGAAGGATGTGATAATATTGTCTGAACAATTGACTCATCTAATTCAGTACATCACAAACTATACATATGAATCGGATCAGCGTGATTTTCAACATATCTTGTCAATGAAAATTTCAAGAATCGCGATAGCGTTTTTACATCAGCAATAAAACTCTCCTCTATGCACACGATGCTACAACTTGAATTATTACCCGGAACTAACTGATGTGCGTTATAGTCATGTCATCCTGTTTTTCCAGTAGTGGGTGAGATTATGTGAGCACTTACACGTTAAAAGAGTGCGATTGATAACAAAAATAATCGACAACAGCGAATTAGCTTACTTCGATCCGATTCGCCTCGATCTACCCTAGAGAGGAAAATCCGTCATTTCTCAAATTCTTTTTATTCTTTTTGTTACCGAAAATCCATTTGTTGCTCGCATAGGGTCCCTACCATGGAACGGAAACAATTTCATCCGTATGAAATTTCATCGAGAAGACTTTTATGCAGGATTTACGAATTGTCTGAAGTTGTGTGTTATACATACACTGTTAGAAAAATCTGTTTGGAATTTAATGTAAAAAGTTTGGGAGCAATTAACACATACAATTGTGTACTAATTTTCAAACATTTTTGTATCCCTAAAGTAATAGACAGAATTTTGGAATTCAAGCCACAACGTTATAAAAATCGATGTAAAAAATGCGTGAATTTTCAACACTATATTACTTAATTTCCAAAATTCCTCCCAAATGTTTCATCATGTTATGGTGTGGAATTAATACAAAAAATTCTGAAAATCAGAATACATATATGAATGAATTATTAGACTCGCGTGATTTGATTTTACGATGAATTTTCAACACCACATTATTTGATTTTAAAAATCCCTCCTGAATACTTCATCATGTTTCGTTACAAAATTAATACAAAAAATTCTGAAAATGAAAATACATATATGAGCGAATTATTAGAACTGTGTGATTTGATTTCACAATTAGTGATGTTGATTTTACAACACAGGCACGTATCCAGGGGGGGGGGGGCTGAGGTGCTGCAGCACCCCCCGAAATTTTAGAAATCAAAATTTCTATATATATATATATATATATATATATATATATATATATACAGCGACAGCACCCCCCGAACGAAAATTCTGGATACGTGCCTGTTACAACAAGTAATTTTCCCTACAAAAATTCACATCGAAAGGGTAGACCACGATTGTCTCGAAATTTCCTGATTTATTGAAAACTAGTACTTTCTAGTCATTTTTCTACTGTTATGAATTTCAAAACTTTCGTTTGAAGTTCATGAAATATGTAATTGATTTTTCAACATTCAAATGTGGAATACAATTCATATAGCGCCCTCGAAAATTAATGTACTTTTTTCTATGAACGTATATTGAATTCACAAACATTTTTAACAGTGTGGAGGAAAAAGGAATTTGTTATGACAGCGGAATCTAATTTTGCTGGGTCCCTTTTACTGAGGCAGTAAATTTTCCACTGTGACAGCAATCTATTCGTTATCACAGCAATCTTGTTAGCTACAACCAGCGTTGTCAGCCTCCTGCTTTTTTCCGATGGAGCAGCGTACCACGTACAGCTATTGAATGGAACGGCCAATGACGGCAGTAAAAAAAAGCAGGAGCTGGCATCCCTGGCTACAACAGAGATTTTTGAACTGTGGCAGCAAAAAATATTTGTTCTTTCAGCAAATTTTGGTATTATTATTAGAAGAGCAAACAAATTTCGTTGAAGAAGTCAACATGTTCTACTGCCACAGCTAAGAAATCCCTACCATAGCCAACAAGATTGTTGTGACAGCAAATAGATTGCTGTCATAGTGAAAAATTTGCCATTCCAGCAAAATCAGATTTTGCTGTTAAAGCATATTTTTTTCTCCGTTTAATGATCACGTAGAATGTTCGTGAACTTCCTACACGGAGAGAAGTATATGGTAACCATTACTAGGAAGAATAGGAATTCGGTGACAGATATTCCAAAATTATAAGTACTATTCAAAATCGAAATGAGTGCGATAAAATGTTTACGTTACCATGAGAACGATAGGTTAACATCGTAATGATCACCAAATCGCGAGTCAGCACTCAATTCCTATCCTAAAGTCGCGATGAGGACTAGAGCGAATGGTGATCAATCCCATACACTTTTCTCAGTGTATGCGACTTTTATACATTGCATTCAAATTCATTATCTTCGAAACTCTATATCATGCAATTTTTCATGGATTTACTCACGCATATTGGTGCTTTTCTAAAAGAGAAGTATACAAATTGTAGAACTTATACACCTCTCATATGATCGAATAATTATATACAATCTCTCTGCGAACTATTCATGCACAAAAACAAACTATCACACACGTTATTTGTATCTGTACCCGGGTCTGAAAATTTGGACGGTTTCTGTCCTCTTTATTTCATTTTTAGACTGATTTTGTCCTGTTGGTTGATTAATGCGGACAAGACAGTACTTTTTCAAGATTTTAGTCTGAATTCCTCGTCAATCACTTTTATTCGTTGGAGGAAAGATTCAGACTAGAATTTTGAAAAAGTACTGTCTTGTCCGCATTAATCAACCATCAGGACAAAATCAGTCTAAAAATGAAATAAAGAGGACAAAAACCGTCCAAATTTTTCGACTCGGGTAGTATATATAAACTAACATGTTTTTCTCACATGCGTTCTGATGAAACAAACAATAATCCATTCAATTAAGATAGGATTAAAGCAGTAAAGGTTACTTTGATAAGATTAACGGTAGTGAAACTAGAGATAATCTTGGTTGCGTGAAACAGTAATGAGTATTTTCGCAGCTTAATGTACTACGTTTTTCCTTCCCTCATTCTCTTTTGCAATCACCGTTACTATTCTCTTCTCCCTGTGTAGTCGCTGTATGTAAAATTAAGAATATGCTGCGTTTGGTGAAAAATATATCTGCAAGAACCCATTGGAAAAAGAAATATGACTGAGTAATGCATGGATCGTATATAAGAGAATGCGTATGTTCATGCATACACAGTATCCACACATATGTAATTGAATTTATGAAGAAATGTTACATGAGTTGCATTAATTCATGCTCAGTTATAAATGTTCCTCCAAACTACATTGTAACTTAAGATCACACGCAATATCACCTGTTCGTTGCATGCAATGGACTGGTAACGTGTAATTTCACACTGATCACAAGTTGTTTACAATGTAACCACAATATGACATGTTTCATTTCAACAACATCGTGGTTTCATCCATCTGTTATAAGTGATACTATTAAACCTGATAAAATTTGTCAACTTCAGTTTTGAGGTTGAACACACACTTATACATGAATTTATATGCGTAAGATCTTGAATTTAAGTTCAAAATAAAAAGGTCATAACAATTGTATGCAACCACCATGTAACCAACGCAAAAAATGTTATGTCATAGTGACGTTGCAACTACTTTCCATGAGTGTGAAATTACACGTTACCTGTCCATCACGGAGAAAATTTGGATAGTTTCGATTGAGTCGTTTAGTTATTTTCATTGCGCAGTTTGGTCCGTCCATATTTTACTATTTCGCTCAGTGATTATTACTATTCCTTTTTCTCCGTGATTGTATCTAACAAGCGGGTTTCATTGCATGTGATTTTGAAGTTAAATTATAATTATGATATAATGAGAAACTGTGTTCAATGGATTTTTGTTTGCAGAGAAATTAAAATTTGTCCAAGTCTAAAAGTTTGGACGGTTTTGTCCACATACTTGATTTTTAGACTATTTTGTCCTGATTGTTGGGTAATGAATACAAAAACAGGACTTTTTCAAGATTTTAATCTAAACTTTTCCTCAACTAATTTCATTTTTTGAAGGAAAAATTCAAACTAAAATCTTGAAAGAGTCCTGTTTTCATCCGCATTATCCAACAATCGGGACAAAACCCGTCCAAATCGCTTGAACTGGATAATATGAGTGAAATTATTAATTTTTATAATATTCATCGAATCCTTGATTTTAGTTTTAACGATCAGTGAAATAATTGATTTCACAGTTGTAATACTAAAATTTTCAGTTCCAGAATTTCCAGTTTTCGCACCTGACAATATCATTTCAATCGATCTAACACTAGATGAATGATCAGTAATCGACAATAATCGTACTTGCAGAAGTTGAATCTAGTATTTTATACGACAAATAACATTTTTGCGAGTAAGAATTGATTCTTCCTCTCACTGGGAAGGATTTACATGTAATACAATTGGAAAGGTTCAGTTAGTGATGACTTTTTCATACGAGGATGTGATGAAATCGAATTCAATTACAGAACTACTCCCAACATACAAGGCTTTTATTACAATTCCTCTTGTAATCTGCTAAAAGGGGTATCAGTGCTGAGAAACATTCACGGAGAAGCTCTCAACCATGATTTCCTGTAGAGAAGCATCGAACATCTTGTTCTCTATGAGAAAATCAACTAATTGAAGGGATTGATCGAGGCTCTGTTAGAATGTAACAAAATGTTAAAGAATGCGCTCAATGGTAAAATTTCGATTGATCATCACTCACGTGTTTGATGCGATACTCTTTTGCCAAAAATAGTGAAAAGCGAGATTTAAATGATCACATTCTATGCGTGTATTCATGTGTAGCTCACGTTCAATGAAGCGCAAATTTCAACTCCATACCAACGCTTTCATTCGTTCATAATGGAACATGGAATCAATGGTTTTGACTAATTGTATTTTGGATAAAATATCCTATCAATTGAAATGATGGAATTATAGGTATGGAATGAGTTTCTTCCCCGAGTCTAAAAATTTAGACAGTTCTGTTGAATAATACGAACAAAATCAGCGCTTTTTCAAGATTTTGTTTGAACCAGAACAAAATCAATCTAAAAATGAAATAAGAGGCCAAAAACCGTTTTACATTTTTCGACCCGGGTCCATACGCGAGGATGATCTAGTCCAAATACGATGTATGTATAATTCATGCGTAATATACGCAACCTACGTGATAAAATCTTCATGGAGGCATTTATATGCAACTCATACACTTCTTTTTCATAAGGAAAGTCAAGAAAAAGTTCAAGAAGGAGTAACGAGACTCGTAGAGGAACGCAAGTACTATTTTGGTGAAAAGAGCTTGTCATCAATGTCCACGTTTTATACAATGCATGACTCTACAGGGAGTCCACAGAGCATGCAGGCTGGTGGTTAAGCGGGAAGAACGAGCGACGTGACCCTTGACTGGTTAGTACATGAACGCGGAGCTCGTGCAACATGTTAGTTCCTATGCTGATGACTCATTAAATGTCTTTCTCTTTAATTCAAGTATGTATTATACATTCAAAACTTTTTATCTTCTACGTCAGCATTCGTACTTTTTCGTACGGTGAGTTCTCTTTCACTTGTGTTTTGAACCATTTTGGCAAATGACTGGCTTTAGGATTGTAATCATGAGGTTTAAAAACCGCGCAATCAACATCAAACAATATGTTTGTGGATATTCTACATCATACGCTGTTTCGCATGTTGCAATTTCATTATTTTGCTAAATGATTCCAGTAGAATGCCCTTGGAGATGTACTTATCATAACATAGGTGTTGTCACACGATTAAACGAAAAATGGGTACAAAAATGGAATACATTAGTTCTTTGTGTAATCAACAACAAGTCGACCTGATATGATCTAATCAAGTGACTCAAAGAGACCTTTACTCTTCTTTTCTGGTCATTTTAATGACCACACATGTTCCTCTCAGTTAGAAATAAATCTCAGAACTGTTTCAGATTTTTGCAAAACATATTTAAAAGTCGATTACATCGCTTCTATGTCAGAAATGGCGTTCTCGTCAGTTTTGCTTTGAAGGATGAAAATAGAATAGTGAATACAACAGAAACATTCATACACATTAGATAGCAAAGATAGCAGCAACTCAATAGTGGGAGAGTTGAACACTCTGAATAGGTTCTCGGACTTCATTCAACAAGTTAACAAATTTTGGTTGCTCTTCTCTGTTATCGAACATTCATCCTAGTCAATTCAAAACTTTCTCATAACTTCAATTTTTTTCGAAATGAAAAAGTTCACTGGGTGCTCAGTGACAAACAGTAATTCCTTCAAACCACATAAGTATTCATAAGAGAAGAGAAATAAATATCCCTTAATGTACTAACGTAATGCTCTTTTGAGAGTTATCAACAATTTTTCTCCATTTCAACTCTTTTGAGAGTTAATTGAGATTGTTCGCATTTATTTTCTCGGCACGTTGAAGTGCATTCTGGTTGAGATTCAAAGTAATCTGTTTACAAAGCCTTATTGCGTGCTGATATTTCAAAGAAAAATGTACGGAAATTATTAATTAGAGCATTCATAACGGAGTGTAAATGGAACGGTGACTACGGCTACAAAACGTCAGTTCCTTTCCACTTTCTGACATCAAGCGCGTATGATCAAAACAGACGTGCAGAAAACTACAATTACATATGAAAACAAACGTCTACACGTTGCAAAGATAAAAACACGAGAGCATGAATTAAGCCACTTGAAAGCGGTCGAAATCATAAGAAGAGAACAATTTGTATGTGAAATTAATTCAAAATTAAGTCATGGAATTATTTCTATTGAATTAAACATCAGAGGGATGAAAATGGAATCCTTGCGTTGTCTGTCCAAGGAAACATGCGTGAATGATATATACAGATTTGATTGCACGCAGAAAATAATTCACTAGACTAGCCAAGAACTGATGATTTATTATCACGAATCAATTCGTAAACACAGCGAATTGTGATCGGTAGGTTATTAAATCCACTTAGCGTATATAGACGGATTCGGATTTAATCGAAATAGCGAAATCGTTTGTCTCTATGTGCATATAATCTCTATGTTCATGTCTTTGGATGATCGAATCTTTGCGCAGACTATCATACACTCCTCTCATATCATATCATATCCGACACAGATGACGGAGAATTGATAAGGAAAGTTGGAGATGGAGAGAGAAACCCGTTTAGTCGAGTATATGATCAGTTCACTCTGGAATCAAAATTTTTGTACTTCCATATTATTCGTTGATCTAGTTCCAAAAAATTCCCTCGGATGAAGAAAGTTTGTTCAATGTAAACAAAAACAAGGACTCGGTTCTGCTTCATTCAGGGAATTCATTTCTGAGTAGAAAATCATAAAAAAACACCATAGTTATCTGGGAAGACATAAAAAGGGGAAGAACTGGAATGAAAGGTGAATATCTCGAGAATTTCTTGAAATATCTGGATATGAGGTCAATGAGATTTTATGAATATCTCTAAGATATATTAAAAAGCGCTCATACAATACTTCAAAGTGTTAATGCAATAATTCAAGTCTTCCTAAATAATATGGTTTACTTAATTTCGTAATGATTCAATTAATTGAAAAATGATTTCTCTCCAGAATCATTTTTATGTATTCATTAAAAGAAATCACATGCAATTCATATCTTCTATGGTGGTGAAGTTTGAATTGTTTATTCAAACGAATTAATACTGGAATAACGACATATTGAACTATCGAACACCCGAAATCTTATATTACAGTAATTTCTTTCGGTGATGTTTTCAGCTTAAAAGAGTTGATTTGAGAAGTTGAATAACGATTTTTCATCAGATTTTATGGATTTGAATTTCCGTTCCGTTTCTATAAACGATTCAAACCTTAGCAACATCATCTCCTGATCAATTCAACATGCGTCACTATCATGACGAATCATTACACATCATACTTGCCCATGGGTGATTTTTAAATCCCTCATTTCGAGTTGATGCACGTGAATATGAAGGGAACGCCGAAGGAAATTGAATGTAAAAATCACCACTATTTCGTATATTTTTCGCCCGTAAAATGATGAAAAATAAATCCAGCTTTGCAGAGGTGAAAAATACACTGAGAGAAATAATTACTATCACGAATAACATTTCAAGAGATCCATTTCTTAAAAAAATCTGCACTCTTGATACAAGAAAATTTTCTTAGAACTGAGGATGTATTCCTTGAATTGAAAAAATATATTCTTGATCGGAGGGAATTCCACTTGAGCTCGTAACATATCAGCTGTAATCAAGAATATGTATTCTCAAAAATATTCAAGAATATGTTTTCTTGGTATTGGTAATTATTTCTCTCAGTGTATTTTTCCATACAGTAAAAATTTTATTCCAGATATTAGCATATTTATATTGTACTCTTGGGATACATTTGATTATGTCGCTATGAACCACGAGTATACGAGCATTCACCATACCCTCTCGTGAGGATGAAGATAAATATGTTAGAATTTGAAATAAATATAATTTTGAGCCTCATAATGAAGTACATCCCACGAGTACCATAAAGGTATAGTAATCTTTAATATAAACTTTTCTCTGTGCATACGACGAGGGCTAGCATATTAAACTATGGTTAACCTATTTTTAACCTCTCCTTTGGTTTCAGTGAACAATCGAATTACATTTATTCCCTTGGTTACCATGACAACTATGAAAATAACGTATTATATTCCACTGTGAAATGCGTTACTATGTTGAAAGGTAATTTCCGCGACACTGATTTTTCTTAGTCAACTATTCCAACGACTCGTTCTTTAGTTCAATATCAGTAGAAGGAAAAAAAACTTGTAGAATTTTTTTCCACAAAACGGTGACAGTAAAGTTTCTCCATGAACGAAGAATTCTTTACCACGATTTGGTGTATTTTTCCCTTCACTTTTGAGAGGATTGAACATTGAAAAGATAGGATAATCGAAGTGAGAGTAAACGCTACAGAGTTCAATGAGAATCAATTCCCCTACAATCGGAGAACGGATCAAAATAATCACCACCGACTCCAATACATAACAATCTGTGATCGGGTGATCAAAATCACAGTGAGCGTAGCTCATAAAAACCTCTACAAATGACAGAAATAATCCCAAGTCCATGAAAACATTCGAATGTCTCACAATAAAACCTGAAAAGAAATCCTTAGAAAATAAACCTCTCTTTCCACAGGATTTAACTTTATACGTATACCATTCCAGAGAAAAAAGATGTAGAACAATCGATATGAGTTACCCAGTACATTTGATGATCCAAACGCACGCAGAAAAG
The DNA here is from genome assembly GCA_018340375.1 of Gonatopus flavifemur. Classification (NCBI taxonomy): domain Eukaryota; kingdom Metazoa; phylum Arthropoda; class Insecta; order Hymenoptera; family Dryinidae; genus Gonatopus; species Gonatopus flavifemur. The sequence continues at coordinate 27,066,626 of JAFFJZ010000002.1, forward strand.
TGGCTCTTTGACAAATAGCGGAGTTCACTATTTAATATAGCGATAAATGTTTTTAATATTCTTTCAGTAGATTGAGGAATTTCCATTACTGAATTTGAATTTTATGTGCCCACAAATCGGAATGCGACGTGATATAATTTAATCTTCCACATATCGGGAGAGGCTGTGCTACGTATGTCAGCGAACTTTACTATTCTTTGAAGATCTCTTTCCTCGGTTCCTTGTATATTGCGACTCGAATTTCTCCGTTTCGAAAATATAAAGCGAAGAAGAATCAAAATTAGATTCATCCGTGTCATATAATAGAAACAATTTTGAGTTATTCTAAACCAAACGCTTTGGACGATGTTTTGATGTTTTTTTTAAAATCCACGTCAATTTAGAACACTTACCGTGACCTATACACGAAAAAAAAATAATTATCCATCATTTGAATAGCTGAAAATTAGCTACATGAGCTATTTTTTAGCTGTCACAGTTACTTACTTAGCGGTAGCAGCAAGAAATGTAACTGCCGCAGGGAAGCTTCAACAGCTCAATTATTTGGCCATCCAAATATCAATCACAAAACCTGTGCAGTCACAGCTACGATTCCCTACTGCGGTAGCTGAAGAATAGCTACAGCTGCAAGTATTTTAGCTACAGCGGTGAGAAAGAGGTGCGAAAAATAGTGAGTAGCTGCCACAGCTATTTCCTTTTGTTCCCGTGTAAGGATGGACAGTACTTAGAGTACCGACATTTTTGTATACGAGATGCATCGAATTTCAATCGATATTTTATGAAAAATTCATATCAACTATATGTTTTGACTATAGGAAAATATCGATACTGTCGATTTTCACTCGATGTTGTGAGTTTTCAGCTTTACGCATATTCGAATAAAATTTCTGAAAGCATCAAAACAGGGACTTGGATGATCTGAATTCATGAAATCTCCATGTTTTCTCCACAACTACACATCGCTTTTTCTCCAAATTGGACTCGGATCGCCTCAATTTCGCCCGAGGCAGGACCTGAGATGCCAAAGAGTTATATTTTCAGCAAGGTCCAAACACTAGGTGAAAGATTCTTGTTTGTATAAAAAACATCTAGTTCTTATAAAAATCGATACAATATTTCAAAAACAAAATATTATTTTCTTGGGAATACAAAGTGTTCAAGGAAGTACTTCATCTCTTCCAAAAGGCGATTCTTTGGGTGGAAATAAAATACTTCTGCCATTAGTAAAATATTTGAAGAATGCTTAATTCTCTAGTTATGAAACAACATAAAATAAGTCAATTTGGGCGCATCAACTTGACTGGTTAGAATCAGTGCTGAAGCTGAACATCTCGCAACTTTCTCCCGAAAGGAAACGTGTCATGTATTTGCCTCAGGAATCATTCCTTGAAAGAAGCGGAGTATTTCCCAAGTACAAGGAGGAAAAAGTATTGCTGGCATAACGAGCAGGTCTGTTGCTATAGCGGCTACGAAAAAAAATTAGCTGAAGGAGCAAGTAAAATGATTGACACAACTACATTTTTTTGCTGAAATAAACAAATTTGTTACACGGAGAAAAAATAGTTTGCTACTATAGCGCCTACAAAGAAATTTGTTGTCCTTGCAAAAATATTCACTACAGCAGCTAAGACGTTAGTTCTATTAACAAATATGTTTATGTCAGCAAAAAAATTCAGTTGTGTCAATCATTTTTCTTGCTCTTACAGCTAATTTCTTTTGTAAGCTCTATAGTAACAGACCTGCTTGTTATGCCAGCAATACTTTTCTCTCCTAGAACCCTAGGAGGTACTTGCAAGCGTCTAGTTTTTGGCTAATTAAGCGTTACAAAACTTGTCAATCACTAGAGCATTTCTCCTAGGGTTATACAGAATTCTAAGAATATTATTATTATACTTTCAAATTACTATACACGAAACATTAAACGGTATCTCAATGCGATTATCCCTTCAACTGGAATGACATTAGAATTCTCAACCCTCATTGAAAGAAGAAATTACTGTTCCTGAGAACATACTTTTTTGTTTTGAGAAAATATTTGTTCTCTCATGCGGGGGAGAGTGTACTTGGTGTAAGAAAACTTTCTCCACACCATGGAGGACAACTTTGAACAGAGAAAAAATTTTCTTTCTTCAAATGAACTTTGTTGGTGAAAGGAAAACATCAGATCACACGCGTTCGATCCAATATTTTCTTGCTTTGAGAATATTTTCCTTTCGGTGCGAAACTTGAAAAAGTCTCCACATAAAGAATACAACTTTACTCGAATTGGAGGTCAGAATTAATCATTCGATATTCAATTTGATCAAGACTCACTCAGTTTGAATATTGCAATAATATCGCTGTCATATTATTTTCAGGCATATTGAAAAAGAGAAGGAGTTCTTAATAATTAAATTTGTGACTCAAGAACTAGGATTGATTTGTTCCTATCTTCTCCGATTCCTTACACTGAAAGAATTACTTTTTAAAAATCACTGTGAAATTCCAGTACTCGAAGGACAAGTAAAAATTCTTCAAAAAATTACTGTGCAGTCTGTACAAATGAGCGAGTTTTCAAACAGTTGGGAGTGATATTTTCGATAAGTTTTACAAAATTCACAGTAATATTTTCAGAAAATTCCTAGTTGTCGCTTGATCACTGAAATTTCACAGTAATTTTTCAAATAAAATTCTATCAGTGTACAATTCCAAACTTCCCGCAGGAATGATTGGATTATTCATTTGTTTTTTTTATCGTAATGGGGAAAATATGATTAATTCTAAAAATATAGAAGTTCATTGTGAAAATATCATACACATGTCATTAGCAGAAATCGTATGTAAATATGAAAATTCCGCGCTAAAATATGAGGAAACACACATGGAAAAAATAATTTAGCTGCAGCAGCTAAGTAGCTAGCACGGACACGGACAGCCATTAAATTAGCTCCTGACTACAAATGCAAATTTTTTTGCTGTAACAGCTAAAATTTAGCTGCAGGAGCTAATTTAATGGCCGCCGTGTCCGTGCTAGCTACTTAGCTGCTGCAGCTAAATTATTTTTTCCGTGCAAAATGAGAGGAAAATTGATGGTGAAAATGTAATAAATTTTTCAATAAAAGAAGTGTCGTGAATGACACGATTGCACGAAGAAAAAATAGTTTGTCACCATAGCACCTATGAAGAAATTTGTTGTCCTCGCGAAAATATTCACTCCATCAGCTAAGACGTTAGTTCTGTTAACAAATTTGTTTATGCCAGCAAAAAAATTCAGTTGTGTGAATCATTTTTCTTGCTTTTTCAGCTAATTTTTGGTAGGCGCTATAATAACAGACCTGCTCGTTATGCCAGCAATACTGCTTCCTCCGTGTGTCAACCATAAAAATGAAAATCAGACAATCTGGATTTGCAATGATCTGACATTGAATGTGAATTTATTTCTTTCCATTTTTGTTGTTCGTGTAAAAAAAGTTTCGGGCGTTTTTTGTGTAATATTCGTGCTCTTTAATCTCATTCACCCAGTTCTCGAATTGACATTAGCGTTTTTTAAGCATCCATGTGACCGTTGTGTTCTTGGACACGCAGATTCAGTCGAGTTTGAACTCTCCACAGTGCTGTGAGAAGTGTATTTGATACGGTTATACGAATAACGTCGGAACTAATTCAGTGTTTGTGATACATGCTGTCCGGACATTGAGAGTCGTTCCACGGTCTTATTCACGCAATTAAGGTTATTCATCGATACTTCAATTGCATCGTCTTACAGTTGTGAATCTTTTATTGTATGATGATCAGTGGTTATTTTCCAATATTCTAAAGTTGACTCCATTCAAGGTAAGAATGATTAATGATGTTGATAAATTGATATTCATCCCCATGCCCGACTTCGGCGATTCTGCTCGAATCTGGTAGTATTGGGGTTCTTTTCTTTTTCAATTTCCTCGTGATGGAACATGAGAGTGAAAAAGAAAATTTTATTATATCAGCAAAAAACTTATACTAGAAAGTATGAAAAAATCTCGAATACAAAGTATTATTAATCATTCTGTGATATTTATTTATTGAATCTCAATTCTCACATCGTACTCGCGATTTTTCATACTTTTGAATGAGAATTCATTTTCTCAATCTTATCGTTTCAGGTTCATTGTAAACGATTTCTGATTGAGAATGCAGGAAAGTGTCTATATAATGTTTCACGACGATTTTTTTCTTCATTCCCAGAAAAATTCTACTGAGTTTATTTCATTGAATTTTCAACTATGATGTAATTGAAACATATTAGATACTCAAATCGATTATCTCATGGCATTAGCGGGACTTGCTTCATCAATTGCACACTGTAAAAAGAAAGTCTTGAATTCAGCTCATTTCTTGACTGAATCTATGATACAAACAAATGAAACCGAAAAAAACAATCGCCAACACAATGGAAAAAACATTGTCTGAAATTAAGATACAAACAGATAAAAACTTTCTTTTCACAGTTTGCATAATGTTCCAACAGAATTCTCCAAAAATTCGAACCATCCCCCGAACAATTGATTCGAAGGTATATAAGTTTCCATCAAAACTGAATCACTCAATCAAATCAAGTGAACGATCGCAAAATCAAATTTGTTACGCTCTGATCAACCAACGTGAATGATATAGATTGGATGGGAATTGATTAATTCTAACATATTGCATAATAGCATCGAATCATCGGAATCCGAAAGGAAATTGAACTTCTCATTCAATAAAGAATTTAACCTGAAGAAAAAATAATTTGCATCCGAATCTAATTTTGTGAATCTCATCGAATATTTGTCTGAATACTTATTGTTCTTGGAGAAAACTAGCTTGCGGTTGGATTTTTAAAAGTTCCCCGAATAAAAATTGAACCGAAAGTCTTGCGACTAAAGTGCTGAGCCTCTATCACATCAGCAAATCTCCGACCTAACGACGGACCACTTGAATTGTCATTTCATTGTTGTAATCATTCTAAAGAAACCTCGACTTTCTCCAAAATTTACGACGCAGATAGATCGAGATGAATGATATCAAATTTTGTACATGAGATGAATTTCGATTGAATGAATGGAATTGAATTTTGATTGATAATGATCGAATGTAAGTAAGCTTGCTGATGGACGAGCTATAGAAAAATCACATAAATTTAAATCTACTCAGCCATCAATTTCAATGAAATGTGTACTGAGAAAAAAGAGTTGTAAAATTTACCTTTCGTTAAGTAAATTTAAAAATGTAGTGCGAGCTACTACAATTATAGTTGATTTTACCGCAGGGAATGTAATATGCACATCAGTTATGGTAAATTTCACATCAGCAGTGGTATATTTCACATGCGTTGTTGTAAAATCAACTAAAATTGTGGTCGCTTGCACTAAATTCTAAATTATCCATATATTTCCTCCATAAGATGTAAATTTTACAAGTTCTTTTTTCTCAGAATAACTTCCGATATACATCTAATTTTCCTGTGTCCCTTTTGCTGGGGCAACAAGTTTTTGCAATGACAACAAAGATTTCCTAGCTGTGGCAGGAAGTATGTTTGTTCCACCAGCAAAATTTGTTACCTATTTTATATATAATACTGGAATATTGGTCACTTTATTAGCCAATCCCTTTACTTTCTCAGTAATCCAGTGAGCTATGGTAGCGAATTTTTAGCTAGGTTAGCAACAAGATTTGCCATTCTATAAATAATACCTCGATTCGCTACCTCAGCAAATTTTTTTCTCCGTGCATTCGTTTTTCGATTGCCACCTCACCACTCAATTGCATTCTCGATACTCTATTTTCATCAAGACAATCACAAATTTCTGGATAAATCTTCCATTGAATTAAACGGAAACGATTTTGAGTCACTCAACTAAAAAATTCGCTCCCATTCTCTGTGAATGAATAACATAGTGAGAATTTAAACTTCAGTCACGTGTAAATGACTCCTCGATTAATTGAGTTACCAAAACTTGGAAATTTCATTGACAAGTACGCTTGAAAAATGCATGGAACTTTGAAAATTTCATAACCGCGTAGTGTTTTTTATAGCCACTCTGATGTTTATTTTTATTTTGATACGGTATGGTCCTTGGTTACAACATTTTTATAGCAATTCTCGACATATGTTTCCCCCTGTGTGTGCTAAAAGCTATCTTCCACTTGAACGCAGTGAAAACAATAAAATTTGAATAAATTTCTTCACGAGCTTTTTTGTCACTTCTAAAATTAACGTGTCGATCAGTTGTAGTTGTGTTATAGGAGATTGAGAGATGAGAGAAAGCTGTGAAATAATGAAAAAGCTGTGATGTATCCGAAACTTATCAATTTATGTTCGATATCCTTTCAAGAAGGAATTGTAATGTTTTCGATTATAAACTCTCAACTGGCAACAAGGTTTTATAGAAACTTCATATCCCACAATTTCTCACGACTTTTTCATATTATAATATAGTGACTTCAATGATGGAAGTCTGCTCCTGGGATCTCCTCAAAGACATCTAATGCAGGAATATCTTCACCAGTGATAAACCCTCCCTGCTTTCTCTATTCCACAGATAAGATAGATGAATCAAACTGCTTCGAAGTGGAAGAGGATGAATGTACTCAATATCATTATCAATTCAAATCACAAAATTTGAAGAGACTTTCTAACTGACGAATGCAAAAGTAAGTACAGAATGTATTCACTCTTTTACATCAAATATTTTTTCGAAGTTTTGATTTCAAAATCTACTAAAAATCAGTGATGCAGGGAGACTCGACACAAAATAAACAAATATTTTTCAACCACTTCAGAATTGACTGTAGATTACTACGTTTGTCAACTACACTGGTTGTATGCATAAGAAACATTGTTAACTGTTCTATTGAATTGAAATCAAATCGAAGCAATCATTTAACAATCATATCCATAACTTCACTTCAAAGACATTCAAAATTGCATCCATGCACTCAGAGAAAAAAAGTCGCTGAAACAGCAAACCTCGAAAATTTGCTTTGCTGATATGGCAAAACATTGGCTATCACAGCGAAACTCTCGCTCTCTTAACAACCCGGATAGCACAGGAGTTCTAGAAGAGTTCGTGAAGAACTCTTTGAGAACTTCTGTGCTATCTGGGAAGCGCTTTTCATTCAGCAATGCGGAATCGTAGATATACAGACGACTGGAAAATTCTGCAGAATTAGCAAATATCTTGCTAAAATAGCAATATTTTTGCAGTAACAGCAACCGTTTTGCTAATTCAGCAGAGCAGATTTTTCGGAATCGCTTTTTCAGCAAGAATTTTTGTCTGCATGTGATTTCTTTGTTTTATCGAATGAAAAGTTGTGTATAAATGTTTTAAAATCGATAAAATGTCTTCCGCGATTTCCCTACCAGTGCCGTCAGCGATAAGACACGTCCCCTCCTCCTCGCGCTATGTGAATTTGAAGGGGATGAGCGAGATCGGTGGAAAAAATGCAGTCAAAGATGAGCTAGACATTTTTTCAATATTTTCACATGGTTAGTAGTGATCTCTACGTTTGATCCGCTGATCTCACTCTTCCAATTCAAGTCCACTTATTGCGACATGAAAGTGACGTGTCTCATCGTCGATGAAGACCTCGCCTGAAATCTAAACAAGAATATCATATACAGAATCCCCTAATTTTTTTATAAGTTCCCTGCCTCTTCATGCTTGCTTGTCCACAAAGATGAAATTTTTAATGAATAAATGACACCCCACTGAACTTCAGTAATCGATGATACATCGTTTTTTTGTCGCGTGAATGATCAATTTCCGTTGTCTAACTACTGAATAAAAAGTAACGAAGCTGTTTTTTCTTGATTCAGAATCACAAAAACTCTCTTGATAAATTATCAAAATTTAAATGTCGTCGATAGCGAATGATGATTAATTTCTTGTACAATGTCTCCAATTCTGTATACCCTGAATCATTTTGTGCCCCTGCGTGAATAATTTCAGGCATCTGTGAATCGATTCTCCTTCGAGAATATTCCAAATCAAATCGAATTAAAGCAAAGTTTGAGTATCCTTGTTGTAGTTATTTTAGTACCGCTAGAAAAGAAAGAAATAGAATCGATTGAAAAGATCCTCGAACAAACCATTAAAATTTTCCGATAGCGTTGCCGTGACTTTCCACTTTTTTCTTTTCAGTTACGTTCGAACTCTCCAAACTATCGTACTTGAAATTCGTTTTCCGCAAAAATCGATCACATGCGAGTCGTTTCAAATGGATTTCCCATTCTCTTCTACCATCCGGTTATCAAATCGCTAATGTTTTGTGTGCCCCTATATACGGTGTATGAGCAGGGACAGACCATAAAACATTTGGTTTCGCAACGTTACTTTGATTTGAGGATTGAATTGGTAATGGCAGTTGTTCGAATACGAGGTAAATGTCTGTAGGTTTCGTCCTTTGAAAACAAAACACGCTGAAAGCTTCTCTTATTGGGAAGAAATACAGCATTGCAGCGAGAGCTGAAATCAATTACGTTGTAAAAATTTCAATCGCAATTACTAAATATTCGTTCTCAGAATGATTATGAAGTTAAACTTCAATTTTAATACCTTTAATCTGAACATTTTTTTTAATGTCATCATTTTTTGTGGAAAGCAAATGGTCTATCAATTTTTGTTTGCTCATTACCCTGTCTCTGTCTCCGACTATATTTCTTTTTTTCTCTTCACTTATCTCAATAAACATTTCGTGGCTAAAAGATATCTTTTAGACACGAAATATTTATTGGGATGGGATCCTTTTTTGAACGAATTTTAGGAATTCGTTACAACTTCTCAATGAGAACAATTGTTTTTCAATCATTTACGTGACACGAATATAATTATTTGTGTAAAAAATGGAATCACAATGGGACACACAGTTTAAGATTATTTGTACATTGTATATCAACAATTAGAAATGGTCTTTGAATTTATTGTCCTCTGATTGATTGATTTGAAATCATGGGAATTTCTATGCAACACGAGATTGTCGCGTTGAGATATAATGAATAGTTTGAATACTGTGAAAAATGAAACTCACATTCATCCTGAATATTGACTGTATTTAAGATGCAGCCAAAACTAGCTACGTTTTAATTGGAAGTGAGCAACGAAAATAAATGCCGAAACAATGGACAAGACTGAATTTCAATCAGGTTTCTAAATACACCGAGAAAATTTTATACTTGGATTTATTTGGATTGACTAAATTTCTATTCAAATATGAACCTACGAGAGTTTTAGTTGGATGAAATAAAAGATTTATTCCATCCAAATAAACTTTCAGTCATTTCAAATAAAATTTACTTGCATTAAGTAAAAATTCACCGAATGTAATGAAATGAATATTTTAGTAGGTTCATATTCAAGTAAATCACTTTTCTGGGTGCAAGATGCAGACACAGTGAGTCCGACTTTTTACTGTGGAGAATATAAAACTATCTCCCTTAGGAAATTCACAAAAATTATCAAGAAAGAAAATCAATACGACATGATATGACATACTTCAAGGAAAGTTGATCACTGAAGAAAGATCAGACGTGAAGACCAAGCGAATGTCACATAAAGAGAACGGACAATATGGAGAGATGCGACGTATTCTTGACCATTGAACAAGAGTACGATATGAAGGGGTCTTGCAACATTGGAGATACCGAAGCTATGACAGGAAGTGGAAGACACAATTTCACAGTGAAGAAGCGAGAACTTGTTTCGACGTGACTAGAGGAAGCTGAATCACCGTGCCGACACGGATAGAAACTCGAAGTATTTTATCTGAAATTCCAAAAAGTATGGATCCCTGGTTATCTTTAAATATAAAGTTCTCAAGTATATCCAGAATTCAAAATACGGAAATGATCCTTAATATTCGAGTTTTTTAAGGTCCTAATGAAGATAATTAATGTATAATTTTATATAAACCATGTATGATTCGTCACCATGAATCAATCTAAAACGCTTTGTGTATAGAAGATGGCTACCATCCGTCCCCGTAAATTGATCAATCACCAACCAAAATATGGTGCATTTTTTGCCCTCGAAAGCTGGTCGATAAATTGCTAATCGAACTATCACTATCGTCCAATTTTGGGACAAGTACGACAAAAAATGGTTGGTTCTTGGCTGATAATTATAATTGTTTACATTTTTCACCAGGACTTTCGAAGAACAAATAATCAAATAAATAGTTATGATTCTTTAAGAAGAATTGTGCTAATATTTTCCATGAAGCAAAATTTGTGTTTCATGATCCATTGTAAAACAAACTCCCAATTCTTATCAATTAATAAACATTTCTTGGGAAGTCATGAAAATTGTTTGAAAATCAAAAAAAGAATGGATTTCCAAATAATTTGAAAATTCATAAATCCATAAATTTTTCACCATCCTCTTCTTTTTGGAAATCCACAAATATTTTTCATAGCGTCCATTCAGGGTGACATGAAACGACAAAACCAATGTATCCGTATGAAGCAGAGTAAAAAGTTGCGTTCATTTTCCAACCAATAGTTTAAAAAACGATATGTCGGTCGACCACCGATCGTCGTACGAACCCTGCAAACCTAGATTAACGTAGAATTTGATTATATCCTAAACCTTTACCTGGGCACAATAAAGTGTATATATATTGAACTTCCAGTACAGTATTTTAATCCCTCTGCTATGGATGACGCGTATTTGTGTCATGAACAGAAGATTCGAAAATAGAGAATGTGTTTTTCACCACGAAAGGGTTAATGAATTCATACTGTGTCAGCAGGAAAATATATCTGCAGAGAATTCTCCTGCGCATATATAGCATGAATGCATTATTCATCATGAGAATTGAAAAGACAAAACAGATTCCGAGGTGACAATTGTTCATAGAAACTAAGAACTGAGAAGGCCAAATCACATTGTTTAAGAATTGAAATAACTGTGATGGAAGTGGAATTATCCAGTTTTGCGACGAATATTTTATGTAGAAAAGATGATTTTCGATGTGTGCATTGAATTGAACCTGAATTCAGAATCTCAGTCAAAGATATGTAATGCAAAATTAATCTGTCATCGAAAACGCAGTATTCTGCATGATTTCCAAGGAGTACACGGAGAGAAATGTATGGTAATATTTACCATGCTAACATAGTATTCGTTCTTATTTTATTGAAAATCGTGAATGTTACTATGTGAGAATAGAATCCTTCGCCATTTTTCTGGTAATGATTACTATACTACATAGAAATCAGACAAATAGAACTCAAAGCAATGTAAAATGGTACTGATTACCATGTTACAATAGTTGTCATTCCAGTTAATGAAAATATGCACGCTGTGGGCATTATCCACACGACGTGTATAGACATACATATATTATACGTATTATTACGGTAGTCAGCCCACTATTAATAATCAAGTAAAAACACAGTTATTATTTAGAAGACTGATATAATTTGTTTCTGACTGTGTACTCCCTTTTCTTTCTATTAACCATTTCATAGCCTAATTTATTTATTGATAACCTCATTCACTGAAAAGCCTGGTGTGTATATACATGTCAATAGTTTAATTTAGGTTATAATCAATGAAAAAATCATGGTCAATATTACTTTATAGCATTGGATTCATGTTTAGTTGCATAGTACTGTCTCCAATGTAACATGGTAATCATTACTATGTTAACAGGGCTAATGTTACCACATAAAATCGGGAGCATCACTATGTAAACTGACTCGCACCATCTAATAATTCTCGTCACCATGTAACATAGTAATCATTCCAATGCTACATTGAGAATATAACTATTCTCTTCTCTCCGTGTAGGATCTCTCGAATGGCCATGGAAATAACTTTATAATAACAAAATTCATGAACGCTGCAGTGAGTTTTCACAAGATATGAGAGCTTTGCGCTTTTGCGATACAAGTTTCTCCTTCCGACCTTTTTCCGTCGCTTGAACAGTCGCAACTTCCGATCTGACAACTTTATTTTTTTGATCACCGATAATCGAATATCATTCTCTTACAGAAACAATGCTTGAATACAACGATGAGAAAAAAAGCATCCGTGCTTTCAACTGCTGGTTGAATGTTATTGAATACCGTTCAATAAAAACTCTCACATGTAGAACAAATATAAATTGCATGTATCTGTAACATCTTCCTGAAAAGAATATCGATTTCTTCCTACATACAACATTCGTCACTTTTCTGCTTACAAAAATTCAACTATACCTTCTACCTATACCGATGACAATATAATGGTCTGCTAGGTGTACATCCTACGCTCGATGTTTATAAAATTTCGAATATCTTCGTTTTTCAATATTTCTCATGACATGTCACTGTTCTGGATTGATTCTTTCAATTTTGCAATGGGGATTCTCTAAGTCGAGTGATCGCTCCTACCTTTGAATATTTTCTCTCAAATCCATTCCATGTGGAAGTATTACATTCAGTAAGTTTTGAATTAAAACCGACTCGCTCTTTTTTTAATGATTGTACATTTGATTAAAAATCAATAATCCACGTTGAGTTCGAAGGATTTCTTAATATAAAAACTCTATATATCACTCTAAAAGTGATGCTGATTCTTGATTTTTTTCCTAGAGGATGTCACAAATTCTCATCTATGAAAAGTACATATTCTTTCTTTGAGAAAAAGCATTGATTATTTTCAAAAAATCGAAATCCCTGCCTGGCAGAGCAGAAGCTTGATCGTAGTTTCAAGAATCCTGACAATATATGTATTTCAGAGTTTTTTATACAGTCTATCATAACTGTGGAGAAGTTTGACATAAATAATACAGTTGAAAGTTTCGTATTGGAAACGGTTCATGGAGAATTTGTATTGGAAATCAATATAAGGATATCAAGTTTCAGAATTGATACTGTGGTGCTGGGGTTTTCATATATTTTGAAACAATATACAACTTCAATTCTGAACAGACCGTTTCTGGTGGAAACTTTTCAAACGCATAGGAATGAATTCTTTCGAACGCTTGAATGATGGATGGATTGGAAACTGATTTCATATAGCTTGAATTCAACTTCACGTGGAATGAGTTCAAAATGTAAAAAGAATCGTACAAATAAGTTCTGTCCCAATCAGAATTTAACAACTGGCGCAGTACTGCGCCAGTACCGGCTGTCACTGGCGGTCTGCACTGCAGCAGTACTGGCATTTGTCCGAAATGATAACGCTTTTCCGTACTGAGTACTTGGTACTGGCACAGTACCGGTAATCGGTAATGGTCTTCAGTACCGGCGCAATACGCCCAATCAGAATTTCACAACTAGCGTTGTGCTGCGCCAGTACCGGCTAAGACTGGCGGGGTACTGGTGGTCTGTATTGCAGCGGTACTGGCATTTGTTCGAAATGATAACGCTTTTCCATACTGGGTACGTGCTAGCCGACACTTGGGGGCCCAATACTGGCACTGTACTCCGCCTGTTGTCAACATTGGCATACTTCGGTTTTTTCTGATTGGGATGGATATCGTATGGAATTACTCAACGTTTCAAACGTTGAATTTGCGTAGAGAATGTGAAAAAAATCCCATGAAACAATGTCTTCGCTGTAACGTTGAGGACTCACTTGGATGTTGGTTTTGAAAAACACTGAATGAAAATGCTTACTCATTTTTTAAATGATTCATTCATTCAAGGCTGTGCATTTATGATATTTTGAGAGTGAATCATAAATTTTATGAATTCTTTGAGAATCAGTCATAGAGTAATTCAGGGTTGGCTTGAAAAAATCCGACCCGGTTTAACCCACTGGGTTTTTTCAGATAAAACCCACTTGAAAAAGCCCACTGAAGAAAAATATGGATGGGTGGGTTGAAGAAAAATGAAATCAAATTTCATGAATACAATTGAAATTTTTTATTCGATGTTTCCACAATCTACGTGAATGAATGTTTTGGAACATACACGTCCTGATATTCAATGTTGCTGAAATTTTAATCGTTTATTGAAACGAATTAATAGTCGCATAACGAAATACTCAGATCCAACCTCAGTTCAAGAGCCAAATTCTCGCAGCACATTCTTTGAGATGATGAATAACGATAGCTCATCATATCCAATTAAAAATAACAATACAAAATTGAAAGAATCCGAGAAAATCCAAAAAAAACCCAAGTAGGTCTGGTTTTTTCCACCCCTGGAGTGATTTGGTTAGGATGCGTTCATTTAACCCGAGGGGCCGTTCACTCTCGAGTCATGAAGAGTCAAATTAACGTTGAAGAATACTCGTTTCCCGATTGCACGATTCAAACGACTCCATTTGATTTTCTTACGTTAAATACATTAAATAAGAAAGAGCCTGACTCGCATGATTCCCAGTGATCAGTTACTATGTGTAAAGTTGCATTCAATAATTTAGGATGGTTCGCTCTGACTCGCATTGACTGGTTCCTTATTTGCACTAACTACCTCGACTCATTTTTTATTTCTATCAGTGGAATGATTCATTTCATTATCGCTCTCATTTTGTACTATTTTAAATGCACACTGCAAAAAATAATCAGAATCTTCCTGTACGAAGCAACCAGAAAATTCCGATCATGGGATAGAAAAGTAATTTCCGGTACATGTATATAAATTCACCTTCAATTCAACTGAAAATTCCGAACTGTATAGGATTTTTATTATCATTTTCCAGTAAGTTTCTGGTGAAATACGGAAAATTCCTAACGTACGTATGTGTTAATTACCTCCAAACGTTTATGCCAAGTTTTTCATTAAAATCTTTTATAGTGTACGCTTCATTCACCTCATGATACTTTGTCAATTTTGTTATTGCAAGTGCTTAATGAAATCTCATAGAAGATTCCACGCAACATCCCAGTTCTTGAGGAATTCTTAAAGAGCTCTTTTCAAAGAGTTCATTATAGATTCTGTCATGAGAGTTCTCGAAGAATTCATCAAGAATACAATCAGATCCCAAAAAATTCTTAAAGCATTCTCAAAGACCTGGTACAAGAGTTCATAAAGCACTTTTCATGAATTCGCAATGTATTTGTAAAGAACCCCCCGTTCAGAATGAATCCCTGGAAGGATTTTTTTTCGTCCAAAAGAACTCGAAGAATTCAGTAAACAATTCCGAAAAAAGTCTTCAAGCATCAAAAAAGAGTTCTTGAAAGATTCTATAAGAGTTTCCAAACGATTCCAACAGATTTCTTGAAGAACTCCACAAAAGTTCTCGAAGAATTCGAAAAAAGTTCTTGAAAAATTCTTGGAGAACTCTGGGAATATTTTGCCATATAACAATATAATCTAACCAAGAGTTTGCCTACAAATCCTGAAACAAGGTTGAATTGCTATGAAAACTGAAGTAATTCTTCATATCTTGGGAAATAATCTCAAGATCATAGAAAATTCCAGAATCATTCTTGGAAAATTATTTTAAAATCCTTTGCAAAAACTTCAAAAGATCTTGAGGAGCCTGATCTTGAGGTGCGCAGTCGTTCATGTCTACGTTCACGCAGTTAGTGTAGATAATCCTCTCCCTGATTCGTTTTCATTGACCTCCGATTCGATATGATTCATTCGGACTCACACAGATTCTACTCGACTCACTCTTTAAACGGATGATTCGCTTTTTCCACGAGTAATTCACTCTTGTACGTGATTCTTTTCATAATAAAAACATTCTGAATAGTACCTGCAGATTTCAGTTATTGAATCAACGCATTATTTATTTCGAATCTCTGTTGAGCGTTAAGATCGTCTGACTCGAGAGTGAACGGCTCCTCGATTTAACCTGTAACGTAGGTAACTGTTCATATCCATGCGGGGTAAGTTGACACATCACGTGATAAAGAAAGAAGAGGGAATATATAATTGTTGTCCTTAAAATAAATTATCCTCCATTTACCAGTCATTAGGTCGCTAAATTGAACTGAAACATCATTTATAACAAAACTTAAATTCTGATCTAATCCTCAATCGACATCAGTTGTATTGAGGATCATTGAAACGATCAAAATTTGTACCTTTTCAACTTCAACAATGTGATGAACTTTGGCGAAAATCACATATAAAAACCCTTTTCTCATAAACAAAGCACTGGATCTACACTTCAATCAGCGATTCAACGTCCTTCCTTTTGCAAGAAGGACAAAAACCATTCAATCTTCCTTGCTCGATTTGTGAGAGATGATACTCCTACAGCATCTCGAAGTCCTACAGTATTTTGTGAGTTCAAGTTCTCATGAAATTGAATTCAATGAATTCATATTCCAAACAAATATCGGATTGAATGTCAGTAATTATTGAAGACGTTGACAATCCACTCTCTTGATCCGCTGGGGGACTCATTCTATCCTTTGAATATTCAAATAACTTCATTCACGAGACTAAAATCCAGTTTAGTTGCTCATTTCAATTGATTCATACTGTTGTTCATGCAACGGATATTTTGTCGATTCGATACTTCAGTACAAGAAAATGACCAAGGTATGTTGTAACTAGGTTCTCCTCGCTGGGGATCTGTTCTCCTTTCAGTTATGAAATGACTTTCCACAGTACACGCGTGTTGGATGATAATTGTTTGCCCGCTCTTCGCGTGGTCCCATGTGTTTTATTGCTCCCACATATTATATCCAGTAGTGATCCTTGGATAAACATCATCATGAAATTACTTGCCATAAGTGAACTGCAAGGAATTGATTAAATTCCATTAACTCAACTCCGGGGTACCTTATTCGATTTATAATCCATCTCATTCCCAACATAAACATGCTTTTTTGTATTTACGATAAGACGCTTTTAAAAGAAATCGAAACATAACGGTTGATCAGATTCACGTGGTGATTGACTGTTCCTACGTATTTTTCCTTTCTAATACAAATAGTGAACATCGATGTCTCAGTCTGGCATAGCACTTTAAACATCGACGTTTGCTGGGAAGAAAGGGATTGGAAGAGATTACATTCTTATTTCCTCACATTTATACTAAACTCCCCTGAGAAAGAAAGAAATGGAAATCACATGTTTCTCATTACAGTGAAGACATCGTGGAGAAATGCGAAGTCAATTATCAAACATCACTCGAGAAAATTGTGATCCATGATAATACTTTGAATTTAACCCAATTCATGTTTGTTGATACTCCCTTTTTTTATTTATCGTTATCGTCAATCGTTGTTTATTTTTTTTAACCGCGTAACGAAGTGAAT
This sequence comes from Gonatopus flavifemur, assembly GCA_018340375.1. Lineage (NCBI taxonomy): Eukaryota > Metazoa > Arthropoda > Insecta > Hymenoptera > Dryinidae > Gonatopus > Gonatopus flavifemur. The sequence continues at coordinate 27,083,777 of JAFFJZ010000002.1, forward strand.
TCAAGCGACAAGTGTGAAGATAGATGAGCATAGAGAAAAACAAGTATCTTGATAAATCTTAAAACTCATTAGCAAGCTGTTACCAACTCAAACAGATCGATATATCTTCAACATCAAATTCTTGCCTATCTGAACTTTAATCACTTCAATGGGAATTTCTCAGTTCGAAACCTGATTTAAGTAGCCTTTCCGAAGAAGAGCAGAATTCTTTCACATCATTAATTTGCTTGTCACCCGTCTCAACTTTGACTGTTATCAAATAGTTGGCTATCAATTCATGTGAACTTCAAGAGAATTGAATTTATTTAACATCGACTATCCAAGCATGCGAAACGAATACAATCTGTTCCAGAAGGTTTCACTCAACTGATCATTTGGATCAAGTTTTTGATTCACGTCGATTCAAATGAAGAAGATGTTTCACGTTGATGGATTTGTTTATTGTTTTCATTGATTTTCTTTCATTTGAATACAGATGAAAGTTCATTTAATTGTCTTTTGATTATACTCGACTGGTGAGCATAATGAAAATATCTTAATGAATTTTTGTTTGTGGGAAAGTAAAATGAAGTCAAGCGGATTTCAAAACCTACTAAACTGATTCTACGTCCCTGTTTCACTCAACTTTGGGCGATCTGTCATCAATCCATTTTCTCCATGCATTTTTCCGATTGTGACCCATTTGTCCATTTCATGCATAAATTATGTCATACTCCATCACCTGAGCTGATACTTTTAGTGAAAATCCCAGTCGCTGGAAATTTAATTCAAGGTTGAATAGGATTAATTTGCCAGGGATCTGTGCACCCTCAACTCCGTTTATCGGATCAAAAGGGTAACTGGGAAAGTATTGTGCTCAATGGCCTTGACTATCAGTTCCAATCAAAAAATTCAGAAGTATACCAATTGACAGACCAATCTAAGTGAAGAAGATAAAGACGAATAAAATGATGACAAATGCGTATTTGGAAGTATCTTCACCCACAAGTTCCTTTGTTATGGTTTCTATGGCATTGTGGGGAATTTATTGCGGAGGGTGAGCTTAGCTACGGACTTCAAGTGCACTTTAGTAAATTGGACGTATATCTAACTCGTGTAATATATTAAACTGTTGTTGCACAACAAATTCACACGTCTGACTATATTTGTTTCATTCTACTGATTTCCCATCCAACTTCTGTTGATTTCTCTGTTGTCAGCTTATTGTGATTTACATTTCATCTAGATGAGTTCAATCCTTCAAGAACCAAATGTGAATTTTGTTATTTTCACATTTCTGAAACGAATTATTCTATTCCATTGGCAGCGATTTTTATTCTACTTGATGCATAGACATGTCGAAGTTCGTTCTCTTCGAACATGAGATCAGATCTCCTTTTATGACTGAAAATAAGGGAGATATGGATGATTCTGTAAAAGAGAATTAATCATCAAAGTCGAACATATTTCCACGTTTGTACTTCGAAAATCTAGAAGACTTCAGATCTGTGACACAATAAAGAATATAGTGTCGACAATATTTGCTCTTCGACACGAAGAAGAATTTTCCAAAACTGAACAGAGGAAATTCATACAATTTCCAGTTCAAACACTGAAAAATCAACGAAAAAGAATCATAAAAACAATAAAAAAATAACTATGAATACAATTACATGGATGAAGTGATACGTGAATGAATAATGAATGAAAGGCGGATGATGAATAATAGTGAATTACATCTCGTACCGAACTGAAAAAGACAGGTACAATGATGGAAATCTGTAGGGAAGCAAAAAGATCTTTGCCCATTCTTTTGCCTGCGTTGAACCTCATTCATTCTGTGATCCATCGATACTTTAGTATGAGTAATCTGTGTTCATTTTAATCGAATATTGATTTGCAATCTTTCATCCTTAGTTCATTTCTTCCCAGATCGATGTATAAACCAAATTCCATGTAAACCATTCAGCAGACAGGAGTAACTTGTCTTGAAAAGAGGATTTGAGCAGTTGTCAAATTACCATTTACATTCAAACTCGATCATTTGTGATCACAACCTCCCAAATACGTTGACAACAAAATTTTTTGAATCTCAAATATTGCTTTTTATCCCATTGAAGGTCTTGTTTTTCATTGACCTGAATTGTTTCCGTTTCTCGATTACATTTTGACGAATTGATAGCACTTTCTTGCACATGATTTTCTCTGCTTTTGAAATAATAATGCAATTCAAGACGAAAAGTCGAGATATTACCATTGCATCGAATAGAGGACATCAAATGAATCATTTTTGTGCCCGGTGTGATTTTTTTGTTGTCGATTGAAAATCCTGGTGAAAAGATTTTGCTGAAGATCACTGGAATTTCCAGAGATTTTCAGAGGATTTAAGAAGTGTTCATAGTTTCTCAGAGAGTCTCAGTGATTTTCAGGAAAATTCAGAGTTCTTCAAAGATATTCATAAATATTCAGAAGGATTTTCAGAGGAAAAACATGCCCAATGAGTGAGAGTTTTTCAGATGTTTTTAGATTTTTCCAGTATTTTTCGGAGTTTTTCAGTGAGATTTGCCCAGACAGCACAAATGATCATTTTGAATTCACAAAAACTTCTGAAAGAACTTCTTGAACAGTCTCCGAATTGAATTCTTTCTGAAGATCAAGTGATTCATGAAGAGTTTATTTTGAATTCAAACTATTCCTAATGAATTCATGTTTACTGTCATGACAAGAGCTCTTTGCGAGGACTTTTGTGCTGTATGGGTAGAGTTTTGCAGTGAAATTCAGCAGAATTTTCAGAGAAACTTTCTTCACCAGGGATGTCCTTTCTTCAAAATGGATGTTATTGTTGCAACATCGTGTCAATAAGGAGGTTATGCAATTCATATCGGTTAATTATCGATTGATTATTCTGTTTGATAAATAAAGGATCGAATTTCCACATTTCACATTATTTGGTCAGAGGGATGAATTAGATCGCAACAGATTCGAACATTCTTATTCTGAGTGAGCGAGGCATGCGATATATTCCATCGAACGTGCGATTGAAATATGCATGATAAACCAGCACATCGTGTTGAATATTGCAGAGTACTCTTTTGCTCAAACAGAGACAGCGGCGTTTCTAAATCCCGAATGAATAAAGCTGAGGAAGAAATTGGTGTAGAAAATGACATAAAATCGTTGAATTGAACATCCAGCTGGACTGGTGGCTTGTCTATGGAATTTTCAACAAAAATCGATCTACTGTGTTTGGAATTCAAGATCACCATGAAATTCGATCATACTGATAGGTTTCGAGTGGAGTCCGATCTAACTCATCAAGACATGATGCAAATGAATGATAATCAATATGGGGAATCTTATATCTCTCCACATTCTTACTTCTTTCACTCGGAGAATCGAAATGTTGGCCAATTTAGGCATGAATTCTGAATAATGTTCTCGTTTGAGAATAATCTTCCACAAACTGTGTAATTTATGTATCAGATTACACATAAATTTCACCTGACTTGGGTGGAAATCATTTCATATTTCATTTCTTCCACATGAAGTTGAAAACAGACATTGACTGTAATAGCGAAATCTGATTTTGCCAGATCTCTTTTGTTGTGACAGCAAATCATTTGCTATCACAGCAATTTTATTGGCTGCGACAGCGAGTTTTTTGCTACTCTGTATGTAATATCGAGAATTTTGCTAGTCCAGCGAAAACTTTGCTGCTCTAGTGAATCATGTTGCTCTCTCAGCAATCCAGTTCTGTATGTAATATCTCGATTTGCTAAGGAGGACAATTTTTTTTCTTCGTGTTCACACCCCATCCAATGCATCAAACACAATTCTCATGGAACTATTTTCAGGAAGAATTGTGGATACTCGATAACATAGAAGAACTTGATGAGTTCCACGGAGAGGAAAAGAATTTGCTGTAACAGCGAACTATTTGTTATCACAGCAATCTGGCTGGCCACGATAGCAATTTTCCAGCTGTGATAGCAAAAAATGTTCGCTATTTTATATGTAAATGCCAAAAGTTGCTAGAGGAGCAAACATTTTTTTGCTGCCACAGTTGGAAGAATTGCTGTCATAGCCAACATTATTGCTGTTATGACAAATAGTTCGCTGTCACAGCGAATTTTTTTTTTGGTGTTGCTACAAATTTGTCACTTCACACGATGATCAAGGAAAAATACATAAAATTTCTGTGTCATCATAATATCAGAATATTCCAGAAATCCTTTGAATACCGGTAAATGGTTTTGAAACATGGCAAATTGATGAATTAATACATACAGTTTTCCAAGTTTCCATCATCTCTTACTCCCAAAGGATGATCGACTGTATAAAAGCTCAGGGATTGGACTGCGTCCAAGTTCGGCGTTACGCAGTGTTGCCGTGATCTACAAGACGAGCTATCACGATCTTTAGATTCCAGCCTCGTTCAACTGAAAGTACATTCTTCCATAGTAACAACAATTGGGTGAAAATACAATCTTGAGAACAGTCAACTTCTCTTGGGAATTCAAATTGAAATATGAGTCTATGAAATCAAGTCTTGAATTAATCTGTATTCGATCTGGACACGATCTGAATTTCGAACCGCTTGGAGTGTTAATTGAATGAAAATTAAGATTAACGGGATTGCAGCTCGATGTAAACTGACTCATAAGCCAATTTCAGTTCTAATCTACATTTTAACCAATTTTCACTTCCCATAATTTTAATTGAAGAACATTGGAATGTAAAGATCGTTATAGCTCGTCTTCTGGATCCCGGCAACACCAGCTTTACGTACATCGACTGAATCATACACCGCGACGTATACATACAGTATATGTTGTTGAGATATGTGAAAGATTCACTTCATTTTATCTGCAAATTGTATATGATGAAATCTCGTTCACGTTACTATCACACGGAAAAAAATGAATTCGCAATGACAGCAAAAACTCGTATGCTCAGTGCATTGCGCTACTGCAGCTATCATTGAAGCCATAGGTGCTAACATAGCTCTTGTGCATCGACAAAAATGATCGCAGAAGAAATGTTGCTAGTGGAGCAATTTTTGTAGCTTTTAGTATACAGACCTGAAGAGAACAAGATGGCCGCAATAAATTCAATGTGAATTCAATGAACATTCAACAAATGCATAAACATTCTGAGGTTCAAAAAATGTTCAACAACCCTGATAATAAAATATTCAACCTCTAGAATAATTTTGCAAATTTGGAAGTTTTGCAAAATTATATTGGAAGCATTCTGTTGAAGCTATATGTGTTATTGAAACAAGACAAATTCAAGCGATAACAGCTTGAGTTAGTGACCGAAAGATTGCGGAATCGATCCTCCCTTATCCAATGAGTTTTTTTTTCTACTCGGTCGGTCATTCTTTCAGCGATTCTTCCATCCTAGTACAGCGAAACACTGGATGCAAAAAGAAAAATCGCTATCATAGCTATTATTTTCGCTATCAACCACGAAGATTAGCTATGATCGCAAATTTTTAGCTGCCACAGCGAAGTATTTTTTTGCATGCATGAAATCATGACAGAATTCGATGAAATTCATTCCAAATTTGTATAAAATTTGTTACTTCCAAATGTTCTCATGTGGAAATTCCAACCGGGCCCGTACTGCCCCTGACTTGAAGAATCTAGGCCAGTAATGGTCCGGTTTTGAATTTCCACGTGGGTTGGTATTACACTCACACTGAGAACTCAATTTTTTAGATTTGAAGAGCATTTTCTTTGCCCTTATTCTGATAAATCTTTTGCTCAATGGACGAAAATTCAGTTCAATGGAGAAAAGTTTCATCAAACTAAAACCAAAAATTTTCAAATTGAAACAAAAATATATTCTTTCCTAAATTCGAAGAATATGATTTCAATCCAATGGAAAATTTTTCTATTCTAATGAATAATGTTTTTCATTGAAAACAAGATTTATCAGAATGAGGGCAAAGGAATTTCCTTTGAATCTAAGAAATTGGGTCTTCAGTGCAGACTATCAGATTATCCATAAATTAGATATATATTTTATATAATTCCGTGTACAGAAGAAATGTGTGGAATGTAAATGACAGCTCTTATCATTATCTCATTACACAGTTCAGCATACATCGAATGTGCTAGATTTTTCAGATATATGGGAGATAAATAATTCATACTCTGAGATTACATCACAATTAATATACGATTGAAATCACATGCAAGCTCAATTGCCATACAGTTCCATGAGGAAGATAAACAGTTTATATGAAGTCATTTTTGGAAATGGATTGTATACAATTTATATTCAAATTGGCCAATGTATTTCCCAGGTAGCATAGATATTATAATTCGATCTAGTTTGAATTTATTGAACGGTCCGGGAATGAAAATCACTATGAATAACTATTGCAATAATTTCAAACTGCTTGAAATCTGAATATATTTGAGAAATTAGTACAGATTGAATCCATTCCACAGAGTATTTTCAAAAGGAATTCAAAGTGAAGTTCTCAGCTCTGCCTTCCTTATGAAGCTTACGTTTTCAAAGACACTCCCTCATGTTCTTTGATATTCATGACAGTACACGGAGAAAAATGCGAATGGAAAATAAAGTAACTTTCCAGAGAATCTGAGTACGTTTCGTGGTTTAGATTTTTGTGAAATGTCACCCTTAAGAGATGAAAAATTATTAATGCACAAAAGAAGATTCGAAAAAAAAATTTCTCAAGAGTCGAATAAAAGATCCTGCTATTCATCAATTTTTCAAAAATCCCACTTTTCTTCAGGAGAATTTAAACCATTTTTTTCTCCGTGTATTTCTTGTCGTACGTAGCTTATTGGTGATTCCTGGAATTCCTATAATCTTAAATCAGATCGCTAAACTGTTATTCCTTCGATGCTACGTACTTCGACGAACGTATCCAGGATTATTCGATCGAAGAATTTTATTCAAAGTATACTTGGACGATATTTCAAATTCCATTCAAGGATCAGTTCATTAAAGTGAACGTAAAAATTGTTGATCGCCTTATTCACGCTGGAACACATAATTCTCTATTAAATACCGTTCCATATTATTCTAAATGTACAAAGACAGTGGAATGATATATCTATGTATAGTACATGTAGAGCACGTATACACGACCACGCGATGAAACCGATGTTTCCGTGTGTACGTGGAAATGCATATACGTATGTCCGTGCGTAGAGGATGAATAAGACATGCATACAGGACGATGGATCCTGTGTGTGTTCAAGGGATAATCTCGGGACCACATCTGTCATCCTCATAAAGTATTCCTTGTCACACAGACTTGGTTCCCAAGAGGGTTGGTAAGACCCTCGCACATACAAGAATCGACCTCGGTGGTTAGTCACGCGTATTAAACGGATAACCTAAACAGATTACACGCTGATTGGCCGATTCGATGTTTCTACTCTTCGTCCCTGTCGTCATTATGTTGGTTCGAGGGGGAGCGAAAGATACCATCAAGAAGATCTCATGAATATTCCCTCGATATTCATGAATTTTCAACGCATTGTGAACAAACAATGGTTTTTATTTTTCACGTCATGTTACGATATTTCTGGTACTCATTGACAGTATTATGACATGCAGGGATTGAAAGAGATAAGGGTTGTGAATGTGACAAATTTTTCTGTATCATTTTGTGAGAGAACCCACGTAGAAATTGATGGATGGTCCAGTACGGGCTCGATACAGGCTGCCGGGGTGTGACCGTTGGCGGCCGGTGTCGGTTGGACTACGGAATGATAACGCCAAATAACTCTGATCCGGCACCAGTTACCAACATCAATGCGCTGTTGTAACTTTGGAAGGTTTTGAATGCATTATCGAAATTTCTGCACTGGGGGGAATTTAGAGTGAAATTTACTATTGGATCAAGCCAGTACTGGACCATTCGTCAATTTCTACGTGGCCAATCAAGTCTCCTCTCAAGGTATACGAGATATTTATTCACATTGGTTTGATATCGAATCAACGTTGGAGGCTAACGCTTGCGTACCAGAATCGTGCCGTTGTTGATCCAACATTGGTGGAAAAGTGGTCAATAACGGTTGGTTCAAATATCGAACCAGTACCGACACGAACTTAAATTGAAGTCGGTTGAATACAGATCCGCAATCGGCAGACAACCGTTGGTGGCCCATACCTTTTCAGTACCGATCCGTTCGTCACCATTGGCTCAGTACCGGAATTTCTACGTGGGAATTGATAATTATCTATTACATACCATGAAATGTTTCCTTCACTGCACCCAGCGTTGAATATAACCATGTGTTGAAGCCCATATAAAATATTCATCAATCCAAACAGAGAATTTGATGCCGGGGGGAATAGTTAAAGAAATATGAATTCTCGACCACTGACGAGTAATATTCAGTCAAAGTATTCGTGTATATTTCCGAACGAAGTATTCGAAACATCGGATGGCAAGTGGAGTGGGCGTTATCAAGGGTATGAAAATGAGAGCGAACCGAGTACTATGGAGGTCATAAAAACGGTGAGCGTAGCGGTGTAGCGAGTGGCGATTAGTTTAAAAAGATGCGAGTGAAGCAAGCTCCTTTCCTCACAGTAGAATGCAACCCTCCTTGATGGTTAATAATTATAATTTCTGATATCAAATTTTATGGCAATATCCAATGAGTTTGTGTCATGCTCAACGTGCGATTTATTTTATCGACATCAATGGGGGTGCAAAATTTGCAGAGCTCCCGTTGGAATTTGAGAACAAAACCAATAAAAATCTAATCAAAATATATATCCCTCCTTGGAAATCCTAGCTCAGTTTGTATAAGTTTATTCTTACTAAAAGTCATCTACATCCAATTTCAGTTGATGTTTTGATTTCGTATTGCAAAATTACGGTTGAACTTGATAATAATTTCCAATCAGATTAATATGTAATATTCATGGTTACCTTCTTTCTCCTTATCACCCACACGGAGAAAAAAATATTCACTGTGACAGTGAAATTTGATTGTGCTGGAGTAGCAAATTTCTTGCTGTGACAGCCATCTATTTGTCATCACAGCAATTTTCTTACCTTTGACAGCGAGTTTTATACTGCCACAGATGAAAAATTTCAGATTGCTGTGCTTTTCAATAGTTTGATGTCACAGCAAAAAATTTGCTGCTCCGGTAAAAGGGAATCAGCGAAATTAAACTCCGTTGTCACAGCAAATTTCTCTTTTCTCCATGCACAAAATGTAATTTGATATTTTTCTAATTGAAATTGTTTTGTTGTTTCAACAGAAGGTTTTCCGTCCAAATGTGATCAGCGAAATTCTTGGGTCAAAACAATCATAATTTTGTTCAGTCTACAAAAATTTAATCATCATAAGAGAGTATTTTAATGATAGTAACGAAACTATATAATTGATGACATTTTCTGAAAGTTAGATACAGTATCTGAAATTCCATCCGATATAAACCAATAATTTCCGGTCCATTTCCACAGTTCATCTAAGCATAACACTGAATCATCACGTAAAACATGCCCTGTGTGCCATAGTCACTTCTATCATCAGCAATTGGAGAGATCTGTATTTGATACAGTATTTTTTGTTATCTGAAGAATTTTGTGTGGATCCGTCTTGTGTTCATGGTCTATGATAAATTGAGCAGTGGAATTTTAATGAATTTTGAAATCTCTTGAAGGAATACTAGATCGTAATCCTACATTAATGTGACGAGTCATCGTGAGATTGGTGGGCGAGGACATCAATAATTCCTTCAACATGCTGACCAAAACTCAATGTTGAACTAAGTACACATGGTGCTACAGATGAGCGTGGTGTATCAAGCATACGTAAGTTTCCCTCCTACTACGTGAACATCCTGTACGTTTTGAGAACTTTCGAATTCTCCTGTTGAATCGATTCCCCTTGGGTACACGGATGATGGAGGAAATCTCAAAATGCACCCTATGGGCGTTACTAATGAGATAGCATAGTTCTTTCTTTAAAGGGGTGCATAGTTAATAGGTGATGAATATACCAAGATGTGGCAGTATTCCAGAACACAATTTATTTTCACGTTCATGTGTCTTCTGAGCTAGACACCATTTTTCAGTAAGCTTTCGTAGTTCAATCTACTTTTGCAAGAGCTATTTTGGTTGCACCGAGAGGAGAGTTTATTTGTATTTGATAAACACTTTTCTCAGGGTGTTTCAAAACAAATATTTCTCGCATTCATTCATTAATTGAATTCCTAACGAGGGATGGTATAAATCTTCTTACCTTCCAAGATATTCAATATGATTTGAAACTAACGAGAATAGGAGAGATAATCCTAGGATCTATATAGGATTTATGTCAGTCTCTTTCGGTACACTGAGAGAAATGGAATGCAATGATTACCATGTACAAATAGTAATTGGAGGACACCTTCGCGATCTTGGTTTCGGATACTATGGAGAATCGTAGCAATGTTCATGCACATGGGAATAGTTACCATTCACATGGAGATGGATACCAAATAACGTAGCCGCTATCGTCAACTTGGAGATTCTGTCATTCAACTAACATTCTCGCATGGTAATGGTTACAGTTCACTTTTCTCAGTGTATATGAAGGTGCGGAAGAAGCTGTTGTATCTATTCAGATTCCAGTTGAGTTCTTCTATTCCGTCATTATTAGGGAACAGTATGGGAGTGTTTTATTGAAACAATGAAATAATCTGGTTGATGTGAACACCACGCCATAAAAAAAACTCCGGCGAAATTCCAGTATCGTACTGGATGCAATTAACTTATATCATTTGTGTTAAGAAATCACAATGAAATCATGAAAATCCCAGTGAAGGTGTCGGGGAATTCTTGTATTTATGCTGGAAAATTGAGGTAAGAAACATAAAATTTCATGTAAAATACGGAAAAATTGCGTTCCCACAATTGGGAGCGAGATAAAAAAGCGGGCTTACAACCGTTGTCGTAGGGAGATCGCAGAGAATATGACCTAGCTACCACAAAATCTGATGATGCTAGAAAAATATCAATAGCAAACTAAACTATACCTCTAGAATTTTCAGGTCGAAATCGTAATAAAAATGCAAATCCTTCCACATATCGCACAGAAAATTTTCTCCGATGCATCCTCACAAACTCGCAGAACTTTAACATTTGTTCCCACGCGTTGAGGAAATCGGTAATCGAATAACAAAATACTCAACTGTTGAAGACCCAAAATTTTGTGGTACGTTTTTAAGCCATGTTTTCAGTTCCAAAGAGTTGATCGAGGAACGGATTGTGTGGGTTTGAATTTCCGTTCCGTTTCTTTAAACGATTCAAACTTTGGCATCATACAAAAATAAGAAAATTTTGCAAAGACAAGGGAAACTTTTTCTCAGGGATATCTGTACCTGAATTTCGATAAAAATCTCCTCAGTTTCAAAATTGTTGATAAAAGTATGTATCTTGATGAAAATTGAAGTGGAAAATATGAATTTTCATATGAAATACGGGAAAATTCCGGTACACGGAGAAAAATGCGGCTCGAAAGGATAGTAATCTTCACTGTAAAAAATATACTTCCTAAACTGCCAAAGAAGTTTGACAGTTTTTTACACAAACTTTTTTTGTAAATTACCAAACAAAAGTTTGTAAACATTCAAAAAATTTTGTGATTTCACGAAGATTTTTGAAAATTCACAAACTTTTGTTTGGCAATTTACAAAAAAGGTTCGGAAATTATTTTTCCAAACCAAGTTTGTAAATTTCCAAGCATTTTTGTTTGGAATTCAACAAATTTTTTTTACAGTGTTTAATAGAAAGTTGGAGAATATTCCTTAAAATCTGAGAATTTTTCTCAAGTTCGTAATAAACATAAAACGGTTCAGATTTCTCTTGAATATTGCTCGAAAAACAATGAAAAATTATCAATACTTAATAAATCATAAAAACAAATATGAAGTTTCCAAAAGTCGCGCATGACATTTTACAAAGTAAATAACAAAATATTGGAATCTTATTTTCAAATTACATAATTTTGTTATTCACTTTGTAAAATTGATTTCGCAGTTTTTGGAAACTTCATATTTGTTCTTATGATTTGTTAAGTATTGATAATTTTTCATTATTTTTCGAGCAATATTCAAGAGAAATCTGAACCGTTTTATGTTTATTACGAACTTGAGAAACATTCTCCAATTTTCTATTGAAGATTACTATCCTTTCGAGCTGCATTTTTCTCAGTGTACAGCAGGAATTTTCTTACACGTGAGCTGAAAAATTCGTCATGAATAGAAATTTCCTAGTCCCTGGGTACCGGAAAATTCCGGGTTTGTTTTTAACATTGCAACGTCTTTCATTACTCCAACTAAGTTTTTGTTTTTTTAACAGAATTATTTTGCTACTGAATCTTGGAGAAAAATATTTTGAAGAAGCATCGTGTACAAAATGTCTTTGTTGAAAATTGGGTATCGAAATAATTCCTGGTTGAAGTACGGAAGGTTTCGATTATTCACATATGAACCGAAATATCTTGTTGTTCCAATAGGACATGGAAATCGAGATGCTGTTCTCTGATGATGTGAATAATACAATGGCCGAATACTGAAAACATTAGTATGTTATACGTGAATTGTGGATGTTTGATTTCGTTGAAATATTCAAGGATCATCAAAATCGACCATAAATCATACTTGTGATCAAAAGATGATTAACTGACATCTCTCTTACATATTGTCTTCAAGTCACGTATCGCGTCGATTCTGAGAAATTTGAATTTGAAGGACAAAAAACTAATGTCTCACTGATGTCTTGAAATCTACATCTCGAATCAAATTCTTCTACGCGACAAGATTTGTTTTCTGACCCCAAAAATTCGTTCATTTCATATCGCACACAATGTTGCCAGTCTCCTACTTTTTTCAACTCCCATCATCAGACGTTCCGTTCAACAGCTGTGCGTGATATGCAGATCTATGTGGGAAAAAAGTAGGAATCTTGTAACGCTGCTCGCACAATTCCTGCGTGTAAGGGACTCAAATTATTCCACGATGTCTCTGTGCAGCAAATTGCATAAGATAGAAAAGAATGTGGAAAATGTAATAAATCATTATTATATTGAAAACTGCGTGTAGTTCATTCGAGTACTCGACCGCTGTATGATAAGCTTTGTTATATATCAGGATCTTGATTGGAAAAATCCGTTCATGCCGATTAAACATGCAGAACTCAATGCTGATTATTCGATGTTACTCGACAATACCTCAGTTCATATGCAGTACGGTTCAACAGCCCCAAAACACCTTTTATAATTCAAGGAAGTCTGAAAACAAGTATACACATGAATTTGTTCTTCTCATAGACTTTGAGGTACCAAAACTTTAAAACAATTGCAAAATCTTGATAATAAAATGACGATAAAGAAAAAAAAACACCAACAACAATAACAACTAGGAAAAAAAAGGAAATTCTTCCAAATAGGTTTTTTGTGCTTTTCCCATCCTAAGATTTTCCATCGAGGTGAATGTCAATGCATTGAAATTCCCCTGAATTGAATTCGTTGAAAATTGATGATAGATGAAAAAAAGTCTAATTCGATTTTGAAAGCGGCCGCTTCCACGCAGCTGTTTTCGTTCCCTTTCAATGATGATTTCTCACGGGTCTTCGGGAATTCAAATGGACGATGAACAATTCGAAGGATGAACTTTTATGCATATCGTGATCCTCTTTGGGAATTCATTTAATTGCTGAAACTCACGTTTGATAGAGATACAATTTTGACGTTTATTCTAATTTGTTCAAGGAACAATGATGTTATGATTTCATCATCGAGGATGATTTATTTCAGAATCGAACGAATGAGTGAGCCTACGTTAGTTTTTCACGAGGAGAAAAATAATTCACCCCTATTTAGATAGCTGAAAATTAGCTGCCACGGCTACTCCTTTACCAATAGTAGCGAGAAATGTAGTTGTCACAAGTTTGAATTTCAATAAATCAGATAATATCAGGTTGGAGAGGCGGAATCATTAAATCGATCAATTGCATAACATATAATTGTTTCTCCAAATGTTTCCCAGGATCAGTCAATCTCGACAACAATGTGGGACATCATATTAACAGACTCGCTACATTTAGTACATACAATGAAGTGACAATGCCTCGTTCGTGCAGATTTATCGACAATGCCAATGTGTGAATCTGAGGTTAAAATTGTCCTCCTCTTTGGCCCGCAATGCAAGGGAGGAAGAATTTCTATTCGTCACTGCCACGTACGTTGGAAACTAGATTGACGAGGAACGAGAAATCTCGTCCGGTTTATTGAACGTGAATTAAGCTGGAAGCTATTTATTGGTTTATCAACATATGTTACAGATGTCGAAATTCATTGACACTTGTATTTGTTTGATATTATCACGATGGAGGTAATAGTTTGAACCTTGCGAAAATTACCTAAAATAAAGTTCATCGATTGTTCATAATCATGCATTGAGATCGTGTATTAATGACAGGCGATATTTCGTAGTTCCGATTGATATTTCAGGAAAGTTTCAATATAAATTCCACAATTTTGTGATTGAAAATATCGATATTGACGAATATCACCTATCACTAGCGGTTATTACAAGGATGAGTGGTATTTCTAGTATCGATACGGTGGTATAAAATATGTACTAAGTTCCGATAGATTTTCCATGAAAATTTATATGAATTATAGTACATCAAGTATTATCACCTTTTTTCAATTCACTCTTAGAATCCGAAGGCAACAAAGCTGTGCTTGTGAAAGAATTGAACGAATTCATTCTGTTATCTTAGAGATTATTACATTGAATAAGAAATATCATGTGTTTGAGAAAACACAGCCTGTTCTATGTGGAGGATTCAATTGAAAATTTGATAACATCTCCTCCGTGATTATTTCATCGCGATAGAATTTTTATCAAGTTCTCAACAATCGTGAAGATGTATTCAAGACTACACAGAAGTTTTCTCAAATTCCTATAGAGTTCCTATAAAAGATTCATGAAAATTTCATCTCCTTATCAATTTTTCCACAATTGCTTAAACTCCGGAGAGATTCCATGATTCTGCGGTTTCATTCGAACAATTGTATCGGGTTTTTTTTTTTCAAATTTTTCCACATTGAAATGCGCCAATGTTGACCACGGGTAATGACTTGGGCCAGGCGTGACAGCCAAGCGTAAGGCATTTATATTGGACCAACGTTGATTGACCGTAGAGATGATATCGTGCCTGTGTCGGCAATATAAAAATGAAAAGTGTTAAAACAGTGTGTGCCAGCATTGAGTCACGATTGAACCAACATCGATCTCATAGCAAACTCTTTGTATGGGCCAATCATGGCAGGAACATTGAATCAAGCCTACGCCAACATTGGCGACTTTTTAACATCGCTGTCCTAGGCGTCAAAATCAAGGGTCGTCATTTCAATCTCTAGTCAGGCTTTTTCCCAAGGCTCCGCCAATGCTCGTGAGGGCTGGGTCAGCCTTGCGTCACTGGTGAATTTTTGAATGGACAGATATACTCCGCAAAAATTATGGAGAGTTTTTCCTCACTTCAGTGGTGAATTCTGTCATTTGATCTTAAAGATGTTACTGAAGTTTGAATCCTTTATTGAAACGAATTAAAAAACGAATGACGAAATACTCCACTGTCGAAGATCCAAAATTCGGCAGTACTCCTTTATAACCGATGTTTTCAGTTCCAAAGAGTTCATTTTGAAAGTTGAATAACGATTATTCATTAGATTTTGTGGGTTTGAAGTATCTTTTCGTTTCTATGAACGATTCAAATTTCCGCAACATATCTTCAAGGAGTTATTTTTTCATCAGGAATAGGGAGCTTTTCCGTCACTTTGAGGAATGATGCTGTCTTTCAGGTGTTAAATTCTCCAAAAAAGGAGGGAAGAGTCCACCAGATCAGGATAACAAGTTCCCTATGCATGGTGGAACTTTGCTGCCCCACCATTTTAGTAGAATATTGTACAATTGTTTTTCATAGTGCATGATCCCTGCTAGAAATAGAACTCCTTGAATTTGAAGCCCTCCCTTCGCCTAAGTTGAGGTGGTTTTGGCCGAAATGAAGCCTATGGTCCAATTTTCGAGGGAGGAAATTTCTATCTGAAATGTTTGTTCTGTAATGTTTGTTTAAAATAAACATTCTACACTGATATCCTTGATACAAGAAAATTTTTCTGGAGCCAAGAATATAATTCTTGAATTGGAACAATGTTTTCTTGATCCAAGAAAATTTTTCTTGGGTCTACAACGTGCCAACTGTTCATCAAGAATGTGTATTCTTGAAAGAATCAAAGAATACATCTTCTTGGTATTAGTAATTATTTCTCTCGGTGTAGCAGCAATCTTGAGGCCCGCTTCGGTTGAATCAAATGAAACTTCCATACCATCTGAAGGAGTTGAAAATGGTTCACAGGTACCTTTCGAACTATTAATTGAAATAAAATGGCAAATATCGATTGTTGCATCTCTCACTTCACTCCACTTCTCGATACTGCGATAAAAAGTGCTCTTATCATGATCGAAAACTCAATCAATTCATTTGATAAAAATTGATATGAAAAGCTACTCGTTTGATTCACCGAACGGAAATTATTCCTCATGGTAAAATTCCTGAATTTCCATTTGCGTAATGAAAATAATTTTCTATGGAACGTATTCCGTACGACTCGAAGCGTCTCCAGAAATATAAAACTCATTCCGCTGATATAAAATGATCAAGCATACATATATCAGTGGTAATTGGATAAAATCAAAAAATTCCAACAGTCGATCTCATTGATACTCGGTTGACGACGTATCCCTCTGCATCTTGACAGACGGGGACATCGGTCAATTATAAAGATTTCCGTGCACTCTGGTAATTTCATCTCATAACAGCATTTACTCGCTCGCCAGTGAACTGGATAGCTTCTGAGAGAACATTTTCTTTCAACGAGAGAGCCTTTATCTTTACCTTGATTCTTCTCCTCATTTTTCATTTGATTATCTCTACCTTTCATATATCTTTCGCCTCCTCCGTTTCATTTCATTTCAAATTAAAGATAAAATGAAAAGACATTCTTCTTACGAAGGGAATTTTGAAAAATATAATATTGATTGGAGTTCTAAGGATTTCTGACGTGGGGGGTCATCGAACGGATGTACACCCATGTAAGAATATTATATCTAAAACTGAGCTGGACTGAAGCATATTTGATTGATGAATCGATGTGATCCGCGTACCCTGAATCTATCACATGTACGTTGAAATGAAATTGAAATTTAGTACAGCGAAGGTGGAAATAATTCCCACATGTAGAAATATTGAAATATACATTCGCGTGAGTGAAAGTAGATCAAGAATACTTAACAGAATTAAGATGCACAGGGACGCAAATTTCAGCCTCGAGCTTTGAAAAGTACTGCTGTGCGAAAAATTTGGATTTTGAGAATCAAGAATCGAAAATCTCTCTAGGGTTTATAAGGGTAAACAGATTAGGTGAAATGACCCTTGTAGAAATTTGGTCGGGCATTCCCTATGTTCAAAAGGGTCCTGATCAGGTCAGAATTCGGACACAATAAATAAGGAAAATCTTATGAGGCCTTTATAAGAGCCTTACCCGATTTCCCTGATACACAGTGAAAAATTTTGTGTATTTTTACCACATGTGTATGTCCCAGGAGGTCGACTTGCAATTTACGTGAAATATTAACACGAAAAATGTTCAATTTACCCTGAAAATCTGTGAATTTCAGAATTTGATATGTTATTTTCAACACAAACTATGAGTGGAACTCCTGAGAGACAAAATTTTTCACTGTTTAGGATTCAAATAGGGTTGTAACGCGAGGGTACAACAGGGTTCGGATAAGATTTCCATAAAATCGAGGAACAAAGGAAAAACCCTAATGGAACTTGATGAGGACATGATAGGAAATCAAGCATGCCTCATCAGGCCCTCGCATTTTCTCATTCAAAATTTCTATTAGGGAAGGATTCCTACTTTGGCCCTAACTATCACTAAGAATTGATTCTCACACTGGATCAGGTGTAACTTTGGGACTCAGATTCACGTGACTCATCGCTTGAATCGAACTTCCCAACAATACACGGTCTCTCTTGCTTTCGAAAACATACTTTCATATAAATGGAAATAGATGATTCGTTTGCTCGCAGCACATCAGTATAAAGATCAAAATCATCATGATGAGTGATTTCCCATAACCCATACGTGTAATATATTTGGAATGAATCGTATTGCGTGACGGTAAATCAAACACTCCCTGTGGACGAGGACGATTTTGATGAAATCCCGCCATTTGATCATTGTGGAACAGTGCACAATTGAACGAAAAATATGACAATCGTCCAGATGAGGTCAGATGATTCGTCTGTATTGCAAATTTTCCCCAGTAGAAATGATCTGGTAATTGGCTAGTAATGTAACGCTGCGCTAGTCAAAAACTAGCATCCTCACCGCAGGCTTCGCAAGTACCCCGTCGACAGTCTAGTTTTTAGCTAGACCCTTTCAATTGGGGTGATCATTTGGGAAACAATTATTCTCTGCATCAAAAGAACTTGATAAATCCAACTCAATACTGTGCTGGTCGATGTTATCGATTTTTCCATAGACTCAATGTGAAACTTCAATAAAAGAACCAATGGTTCATGATAAAATATCGCTCTTTTCAGGAAATTTAGTGCAGCGTTTCCTATTGCTGAGTGGAGAATATAATTAAAAAACATCAAAGAATACGAACTGATTGAAGTATCTAAAACCAATAAAAAAACATTCGGATTCACTTTGAACTGATGTGAATGATGATGATGATTGATTGTATTTTTTTAGGTCAGAATTCTCCTTCAAAACATTCAACTTCGATCACTAGTTGTGATAAAACTTGTAAGAAAATAAGAGAGATCAAATCGCACGATGAAATATTCGAATTGACCAATTTAATTCCTCTCAATCCGAGAAACGTTCCGATGCATAATCATAGTTAAGGAAGATTTCATTCGATACCGCTTATACGATTATGATAATAATGGCACCGCACGTTGGTACGTACTTACCATATGAGAAAATCCTGCTGGTAATCCGATCGGATTATTACGGAAAGTCGGTGGTCGAATTAGCATTTTCGATTTCAACGTCCACAGGGAATTCAACGGCTACACTGATGAAATTTTACACGACGAGCCGGAGCATGGAATCGAGTTGAATGTTCGTGTGTTCGAAAATCATTTTTAAAAGAAGGGTCTATGGATGTTGCATGTAGATCGTGTGAATTTGGCAACGGTTGAAAGTATTACATTCTTCTCGAAAGATGAATGTTTCATCCTTTGAGAACTACGGATACGGACATGTGTCATGACTTTAAGTAGTTTTCTTTTTCAATTTAACCCCATTTCACGCATAAAAAGATTAATTTTTCAGATTGATAGAGATCGAACTGACTTCAAAGGTGGTGTGAAGTTCATTCTTGAAGTGTTGAACTTCGAAATTAACATTGGCATTCTTGTATGGTGAGTCTATACTAGTGAAGGGTGAACCTCGATAGTACACCTATTGATGGTTATCGATACTATCGCAGAAACTATCGATAACTATCGGTAGTTCAAAATACAATTTTTTGAATATGAAGGTTGGTTAGAGTGGAAAGTATAACCCCTGCTCAAAATTCCCAATAAAGAACGATTCAAAACGATAAGAATTCTCTATAGTTTTGAATGAGGTTTTTGAATACGGAATTTACAATGTTATACCGTTCTTCAACGATAGAACTCTATCGTCCCTTATAGTATTCTATAGAATTCAACGTAAAACTTATGTAATTTTATCGGAAAATTCTTATAGAAAAAGGACCACCTATTTTGAAACACATGACTATTTTTTTTCGAATAACTGGTACTTTTTCCATACGAATTTCACTATAAAACCACATACATCCTGTTACATTTCATACGATACGATAAGGAACGATAGAGTTCTATCGTTTAAGAACGATATAACATTGTAAATTCCGTATTCAAAAACCTCGTTCAAAACTATAGAGAAATCTTATCGTTTTGAATCGTTCTTTATTGGGGATTTTTAGCAGGGACTATATTACTGGAAAGACACGCAATTAGTAGTCAAATACTCGAGTGACGAATGATTTAACTTAAACTTTCAGTTGGAATCAACCCGTTGGTGTCATTTTCCCGATAGAACCAACGGTTTGGATTCATTTTTCCAGTAGAATCACCCTCGCGTCGCATAGGATTCATTGAGAAAATTCTAAAACATCATTCTCAAGAAAGATGCTCTTCCCACAAAGACAAAATTTTGTATATGATCTTTTAGTGAAATTCATACCAGCGTACGAGCACGTGCTGATAAAAATTCATAACCTTTTTACACGTGTAATGAATACAAATGTAGAAGAGGATGATTCTAAGAACTCAACGTTCAAGTGTTCTTTAACAAATCAATGAAATTTGGATTTGATACAAATCAACAAAAACTCGCCAATCGTTTCGTAGAAAAGAATTGAGAACTCCACTGGAAATTTCGCGTGGAATTGTTCATTGAAAGGATACCAATGATCTCTCGAATATTTCGGTCATGAAAATTAAGGATTAGAAAGTATTTTGGTTCTTTCTACAAAATCTATAATAATCTCAATTTCATGAGATTCCGAGTGTTGTGAATGGAAGTTGAAAATTTTATTGAAACCATGTGGCTTTTGAAACCAGTTAGTTTTAACATAACAGTTGGTGAAAATTGAAGTTGAATCAAGGAAATTGATACTGGCTATTCCCATCCTCTTGTTAGATCGTTTAAAGAATTCTTCTTGCGCGGGACTTGGCTTTACTCCCGTCATTTCAAAGCATTAACCGTTTCGAACATGTGAGCCGGCTGTCTTGCTTGTCTTCTTTTACATTTAGAGACAATTTCCGTTGCACTTCTTTCCCTGAAGATTTTTAGATGATGAAATTGACCACTAACGCTTCACTCCAATTACAGATTAGGTTAGATGAACCTTCATGTTCCATCCCACTCAGCACAAATATCACAGAAATATTGCTGCAATATTATTGTAATATTTTAATATTCCTTTAATATTACTGTGATACGCTCAGGGGAGGACTTGGAGGAGACAATCGAATTCTATTGATAAATTCGAGCGGGCTAAATACTTTGTTAACGTCTGAAAATAATACGAATACAACATCTAAATAAAAAATTCATCCATATGATTCAGTTCCACCAAGAAAATAATTTTTAAGTGATAATAACATTTTTGATGATTCTTCAAATTGTTCTGTTTATTCATTCAAAAGCAAGCAACCAAATATTTATTATTCATAGCCCTGGTGGAAATATTTTTTTGAGAATTTCTGAAAACCTCTCAAAATTCGAACATTTTCTGTGAATTTTCGTGAACTTCAGAATAAATTTGGAAATTTCTGAAAAGCTCTCAGAATTGGAGTTTCCACCGGGGAGTCGCTGATTTTTTCTTCAGGAATATATATCATGTGCTGGATGGAACTGAACTTCAGTTTCTTCACGTTTTAAATCGAACATACCACAAGTAAATTTTTCATAATTAAGAGCACTTAAGTACCAACAAAAGCGAGCCAAATTTTTTCATAAATGATGCGTTCAATGGAAATTTTCGATGGACAATAATAAAATCCACGACTACACTGACAAAAAAACGACTTGGTTGAGACATTCGTAGTCGCGATAAGTTGAAATCTGGTTCGATTCACCAGGAAATGTGATTGTGATGTCCAGAAAAAGTGGTTGAAGCCAAAATTAACTACATTTTTCAGGTTATCACACCAAGGAAAGAATCTGGTTTTTCTAACCTGAAAAATGGAGTGAATTTTTGCTTGAACCATTTATTATGGACATCACAATTACATTTCTTGGTGGATCGAACCAGATTCCAAGTTATTGCGACCACGAATACTTCAACAAGGTCGCTTTTTTGTCTCTGTCGGATTAGACTCTAAAGTTGAGTTTCAGTCTTTTTCTGAATTTCTGGTGAATATAAGAGGATTTTAAAAGTAATACCCTCCAACTGTAAAAAATTTTGTGTAATTTAGTTTTCTAATACTTACAAACTATGCAGAAACCTGAATTGATATTCAGAGTCCAATCTCAAGGATGTACTTAATTATTATCGATTGTAAATCCAATTTTATCAAGTAATTTATCCAAAAAGTAGGCGCAAAATTCTACGCGCTCCTCCTGATGCTTCCTAATTTCAAGTGAGTGTTCTTAATTTGATATTTCAAGTTGGTACATGTACTATATTGTTTCATATGCCCCCATGTTTCTTACAAGTTGTCATTCTTTGACGTGAGACTTTAGAATGCTTCCTTCACCTCAGTAAATCGATTATTTAATTGACTAGCGTTGACTAGAACCTTCCTTTGTTGAGAAATCATATTGATGTGTGCAATGACTTGTTTTACGCACAATTATACTAGGTTTGATATAAATGCTTCTTCTCATTCTTTCTTTTGTATTCAGATCAAGAGTTATTATTGATACATCAAAATTGTTACAGAAGATACATATTTTGGAGAAGAATCGATTGAAAAATCGAAACGTAGTTGAATTCTATGTCCTTTATAATGAATAAAATTTTCTTACATTCAATTTAACCATTCAAAATTCAATGAATGCAATAGGTTTAGAGTAATTATGTGATTTTATATGTAACTTGTATTAGGTTTCAATCCATATTTCTCATGGAGAAGAAATGGTTTGCTACTATAGTCTCTGCAAAAATATTCACTCCAGCAGCTGAGTTGTTAGTTCTGTTAACGAATTAGCCTATGTCAGTAAAAACATGTAGTTGTGTCAATCATTTTTCCTGCTCTTTCAGCTAATTCTTTTTGTAGGTGCTATAGTAACAGACCTGCTTGTTATGCCAGCAATACTTTTCCCTGCGTGCATACAAATTTACAGAAACTTCATACGAATTTGAATTTTTAGTTATGCTAACGAGGAAAGTTTGATTTAGCATATATCAAACAAATTTGTTCCTTCAGTGTAATGTTCTTTGTATGAAATGATAATTATCCGTTGCCAATTGTTAGTCAATGTCTTTGAAATTCGAATCGTGTACAGAAACGTATCTGAAATAGAAAATAACAAAATGTCATTCGAAATAGTTAACAAGGTTTGAAATTTCAATTTAAAGTGATGCGTATTTCATTTACTTTTTTTATATTCAATTGCAAATTCAATTCAATAAACGATTCAAAATTTATCGACACGATACTATTGTGAAAAAAACATCATAACCGTTATGTTGATACTTTTGAAAATTACGATCAACGAAAAAGTCGAATTCAATTGTAAAAGGCATATTTCAACCTCTGAATCGCTTTTGATGTCTTTTTTTCCTTTCACCGTGGTATAAAATTTTGAATACTTTGCTTTTTTAGGAGAGGTAGTCGTCAAGATAAACCTTTGAGCGCTAGCGTATAAACGCACAGACACATAGACTTCTCGTGGAAAACCACATTTTGTAGGTACCAGAAGTTATACAATCAGAATCTGACCTCATTCCAAGCTCGATTTTTCGACTGTATCACCATACCTTTATTCTCTCGATTAGAATGGTAGGAGATTCATTTGTATCCCGAAAACGTTCAATTGAATATCCCCGGAAGAAACAGTCTTTGTGGAAACGTGTATTATCTCTTTCAAATACGCGGAAAGAATATACATTTTTATACACATGGTTTTTTGTGCTTCGTAGTACACGCCACGGAATACAAGAATGATAAGAACATAGATTCGACCGGCGTCATTGGTATCATACATCTCTTATTCTGCGAATTCGAGATCATTTGTCTACTTTAGAGATTATTCATAACATGAGAGAATATTCAGGACTTGGATTAAGGCATTCAAGATCTCCCATACATTGAAAAACGATTTGAAAAAATAATTATAGGGAATGTTGGAAGAGTTTGAAACACGTCATGATGCGAAGAAGGGATGTCCAATATTCACAGTATCGAAACTTTTGCGTGGAATATGATGTTGTTGAAGTTTTATTTATTTATAGGAACTAAACGGAAATTCTAACTAACAAAATCTGCTGAATCATTGTTATTTATTTTCTCGAATTAATTCCTTGAAAATGGAAACATCGTTAGCAGAATGTAGTCAAGATTTTGGATCCTTCCCTGATAACACATACAGAATTCTTTTTCAAAAACAAGAATAGAATTCTTCAAGAGCTCTTTTCGAATTAATGAATTCATAAAGAGCTCTAGGGGAGTTCAATGTTTGGGACATTGACGAGTTCTTTGAGAGTACCAAAACAATACTTTCAGAATTCTCAAAGAACTTGTTAATGTCCGAAACATTGAACTCCTCCAGAGGTCTTTATGAATTCATTAGTTCGAAAAAAATGTTTGAAGAATTCTTATTTTCTGTCTTTGAAAAAGACTCAGGTTAACAACTGAGTATTTATTGAAACTTCAGCAACATAAAATATGTATCAAATTCCAATCAAATTGTTATATAAATATATAAACAGTAAACATACATTTTATACAAAAGCACCCGATGGAATAACTATCACAACTTTGAATTTTCATGATCAATATTATTTTTGGTTGAATAAAAAAATATCAAGTTTGATGAAAAATTGGATTCAAGACAAACATAAATTCATTTGCAACAGTCGTGTTTATAACACAATATATTTTCCGGTATCAAGTTCAGGTTTTCTTCAATGCACAATTCCAACGATGCAACTTCAACGATTTTATGATTACACCCTCGTGACAGATGTGCGCATAAGGACAGCGTACGTCGAAAATTTCTCACGTTGGAGTATTGGAAAATTCCAGTTCTTGTCTAAGGATTAAGTTTCCCAATGCATGTAACGGAATTTTTCAGACTTTGCATTGAAAACATTATTTCTTCTTGCGATATTTTCCGTCGTGAACATGTATTTTTATGCACGGAATGAAATATGTTAAATACATGTAAAGGTTTGAAACTTTTGATCAATGGACTGAAATTTTGGAGAGTTGAGAATTTTCTTATACTCGAAGATGGCAGAAATTCAAAGATTTTTTACGATGCTGCTTTTCTAGATTACATTTGGTTTACAATTGAAGTATTAGCATTCAAATTGAGAATTGTTATAAAGAATTGAGGTAAAATAAAATATTATGTGTTGATAATCACATGATTTATTTGAATCCATATGGACATCTTCAGTGAAAATTAGATACTTCATTTGAATTAAAATGCCGCAATTTATTGGAAAAAAAAGACCTTAAAAATTTGCCACATCGCAATTTATATCCCATTATATGTTTTAATCAAGTTTGAAATATGGGAGTGTAAACAAGTCCAAGAACAAGTATGTGAGTCAGGAATTTTTATTGAACTTCCTTCCGCGACGTTTCGCTTAGATACTGAGCATTATCAAGGGTATTAATCGTAGTGAAGAAAATGTAGTGTTGTCGTTGAGTTCGTTCGGACCCATTGAACCGGAGTGGGTAAAAAACCAATCTGTCTGGGAAACACTATATTTTCTCTACTACGATTAATACCCTTGATAATGCTTAGTATTTAAGCGAAACGTCGGGAAGAAAGGTTCAATAAAAATTCCTGACTTACATACTTGTTTTTGGACTTGTTTACAAAACTTGTTCTCCCAGGGTTCGAAACGTTACCCTAAAAAAGTAACTCGTTACAGTTACCGTTGCATTATCAAGAAATTAACGAATTTACCGTTACCGTTACCATTTTAAAAATGTAACGAATTACCGTTACCGTTACTTTCATCGCCCTAGTAGAAACGCCTAGGCATTCACGGTCCATACAGCACAAGAGTTCCCACAAAGAGCCCCCGTTATGCTAATCAATATGTATTCATTATGACTATTTTGAATTGAAAATGAATTCTCAATGAACAACTTAATGTTCAGAAAGAACTCATATCGGAACTCCATGATGAATTCTTCAAGCATTCAATATGTTTTCATTTGGAATCCATTGAATTCATATGGAGTTCATTGTAAGTCGCATAACGAGAACTGTTCAAGAGGTCTTTGGGAAGTCTTTATAAATTCAAATTGATCATTTGTGCTGGCTGGGGAGTCTCGTAATGCTCGCAATAGCGAAATACTAGACACTTGCGAGTGCCTCACCAAATACTTGCAAGTATTACGAGCGTTTTACAAGTATATAATGAAGCCCTCGTAAGTGTCTAGTATTTCGCTAGCGCGAGCGTTAAAAAACTCGTGAATGCCTAGAGCATTTCTACTAGGGTGGTTCGAAAATTTGTTCGAAAATTCACCCCAATGTTGTATAAAAACATGGATATTTATTCAACAGTTCTGCGCGAAGAATGTCGCGACTTTTAAACCGTGTTATAACATTGAGTTATCGACAGCAACAGTTGAGAGCGAAATTATAGTTTTCGGAAGAGAATCTCGGTAAATTTTATACATATCAGAACGCGCCTAGACTCGTCAAACTCGGTTAGAGAATTGGAAGAATATACCCAAAAGACAATCATTTGTGAATCCGAGGAAAATGACTACACGGAAAGAAAAAAGTTATCAATACTTGAATAACGTTTATTAACATTTAGAAAAATGGCTGTCAGTTTAGGGAAAAAGAGCACCGCTGAAAAATCTTTGCAGTAAGGTTATCCAAAATTCGTAGTGAAAATACTAAACGTTGATAGTTTTATTGTTATTGTTTACAGTGAATTTATCAACTTTTGATGAATTTACTACGAAAATTCTTCAGCGATACTCTTTTTTTCCCTAAATTGTCAGTCATTTTTCTAAATAATCATAACCTCTGTCTTTCCGTGTAGAAGGTTCTAGCCCTCCTCAAATAGCCACAGACTTTACTGCTTTCGGGTAAATAGCCTGCCGGGCAGTTGCTACCTTACCATTACAAATCGCCATCAATTAACTATCAACCTATCATAGGTATGATCTGAATCATATAAATTGAAAAAAAACCATACCTAAAAGTAACGGAGAAAGTAACGAAAATCCTTATTAGTTACCAAAAATTAATAATCGTTATGGTTACTCGCTGAAAAATTCAACGCGTTACCAAGTAATGAATAACGTAACGAGTAACTTCTTTACATTTTATGCGTTACTTCTGAACCCTGTCAGTTCCCAAACTACAAGTACTACCCAGACAGATTGGTCAAGTTTAAAATACTCATGGAACATGTTTAGATATATTCTACATATCTATCACTAATGTGAAATATGTGTTCTAGATTTTTTAAAAGCATAAATATTCAAAATACATGTTCAAATGTTCCGACGATATAAATCCCCTTTCTCCATGTCAAGTGGTGTTTTCTCATCATCTTTTCAACCAGGAATTCACTGATAAATTTATGTGAAAATACAGAGATATGCGATACTTCAAAGTATCGACATTTTTTGTTAGTCGGAACGTTCATATGAAATTCCATGAAATATTAATTGGAACTTGTTACATATTTCATAGGATAAAATAAGGAAACTGTAAATATCACCCATTTCTTTATACACGCATGTCAGGGCATATTATAAGGGTCAGTTCTTACCAAAAGGTTAGTTCTGAAAGAAAACGATCAATTCTAAAACGTAGAAACGGTTAGTTCTTAAAAAATAACCTGATTTTTAGTGACATTTTTTCCTCTTTCTTTTTTTTTTTCAATCGAGTATCCAATATTGCCCTTTCTGGTTAATTCCGTCAGATTCTATGGATTTTGTCAACAAGGGCTGTCACAGAATGAGCCTTTCGCCTCATATCAAGGGGTATAGTGAGTTCAGAAGCGACATTAATTCTAAAAAAAATAAGACTTCATGCCAAAAGTGAAAGTAAGGAAGTACTTGTTACACAAATGTTCTCCTTTTTTTTTTTAGAAATCGAGTATCCAGCGTTTCGGTTAGTTCTTAGATTTTCTTAGAATATGCCCTGACGCATGTATTGTGAAACATCACATTGGTGTATAAGACACTTCATGGAGTCGATATATAGAACTTCTCCACCTAAGAGAGCGTTTTTTTCAGAAGCTCAATTTTCTCCATTATTGCTCATCCCAACCTATTAGTAATGAAGAAAATTGAACTACTAAGCAGACATTGAAGTTTCTTACAGAAGCAGTGTTGGAGTGGGAAAGTGAATTCCGATTACAATGAAGGCGATGTATTCTATTCTTTAAGCTTTCGCTTCTGTAATGTCATAAAACGAGGAATTTTTCATAGCATTGAAAGGTTAAGGATGGTATGTGGAGCTGTTTATGAGATTGCATTCAATCTTGGCTCATGAACATAAAATCATTCATAACATAAAACTGAGGTCAGTCTCACACTATATATGACGATGTCCTGCTGGGTATCGAAGATTTATTATGAATATTTGATGGAGTGTTGTTTCCGAAGTTCCAATTTGTAAGGGAAAATATACTAAGACACAATATGGAATATCTAATAATGAGCTTTGGAAATTGTTCAGAATTCAATTTTCTCGATTGTACTAACATTTGTTTGCTCTGGCTTAGATTCCTTATAGTCATGTTCAGAAATAATGCTGATATCCAAAGCACAGAGGAGTGTTTTTGTTCATATTGGAACATAAATTTGAGGAGTACTTACGATTATTTATGACAAAGCTACCCACAATTCTGCAGTATATTTCTTATTTATTTGCAATTGTCTACAATTTAATATAATAAAATAATTCTTGATATAAACCTCCCCTTAGGCAGAGATCAAGCATACGCATGGACATTAATTCTCCAATGACTTCTCAAAATTAGATTGATTATTTTCAATGAATTCGACAGACAGAAATTTGGCAGAACAAGAACGCTATTTTTTATTCCTCTATTCTCACAAATCTTCATTCTTTTATATATAAAACAACCAACATCTTTGTATGAAAGAATAGAGATTTGTAAAAATAGACTGCCTTGAACTGAAGTAAAAATTTCTATTTCGTCTGTTGCGGACGTGATGTGCCCGCACTGGATCTGCAACAGTACCGCACAAAAATGCAACACGTCTGCACCAGTCCCGTTTGGCGAACCGAAATTAACATTTTTACTCGGGAAGCTAAAAAATAAATCGACATTCAAAAAATACATTGACATCAAAATTGATGAAAGGTAGTAACTCGATTTAATTGCATTTAACCTAAGCACGGCAGCAGTAGAGATATTTAGAAGTAGTCATATTTGGGGATAGATCTATCTGAGAATAGAGAAATGGAGAATAGAGGTCTTGTTCTGCCAGATATTTCCATCGCGCTGATGATTTCAAATACATTTTGCATAAAAACGAAACGATCATGTAAAAATTGAGTTTCCCTAATTCTATTCGCTTCTCTAACTTGACGTGTCCCTGATACAAATTAAAAAGACTTGAATGTCAATTGGTAATTCCATTAGATATTATCTTATAATACAGCGGTTTGAAGATGGAAATTTGATACGAATCGTTTGACAGCTCATTCCTCAACGACATATAGAGAATAAATAGCAATATATACATATAAACCTATACACAGAGAGATATGAGTGAATAGAATCCACAATTGTTATTAATTGAGAGAGAGAGAGAGAGGGAGAGAGAAAGAGGATCAATATATTCGAATTATCACGTTTGAGTTGAGAAACGATAGCTCTCCATTTTCTCTGATCTATACCCAGATAATAAAAGATGATCACTTTTAGAGTACCGTATATATCCATCAGATAAATACGTATGTGACGATTTCATGATAACAATAATGGAAAAGTCATCATAGGAGGAAAAAGATAATAAAGGCATTCAAAAAGACCTATAGAACATATATACGAATGAATATATGGGTTTAAATGTATGTGCGCAAGGACCGTTAGTTCCAGCGATAAGGTCAATCTTTACGAGCAGTCAACAAAATATATTGTTTAAAAGCGTATGGAATTTTTAATACATTCAAGATGACAATGGGACATTCCACCGATAAAATTGACTTCTCTTCGATATAACCTAGAAGGTCTTACGTTTTTCGAACATAACATTTTATCATTCATTTTCATGCGAACAGTTTTTCTTCGGTGACATGAATGTATTTTTTTTGTTGACGTGAGGTATGAAATTTCCATATATCACTCCAATTGCTTTCGGTTTTCTAAACTGAATATAAATGAACAATCGATCTCAATTCACCATAAGTTACTTCGATTATTTTTTCTTCTTCAATATTGAAATATTAATGAACATTTCCCCCCCCCCCCCCGCCTTTGAGTCGAAGATATCATTCTTTCCGTTTTGAGTTCATAAATTTGATGAAGAAAAAAATTTCTTCTACCTTCTCTCGTGTTGAACATTATTTGAACAAACTCGCAGAGACCGTTTCCAGAATTTGCTTGAGAAATTCTCATTTCACCACTCCAATTTTCGTTCTGAATGAATAATAATTTGACTCAAATCAATTTCAAACAACAAAAGAAACGGTAACCGTGGGAGAGGATGATGAAGTTTTCGAAAAAAACATCCCATGAGAGAAGAATGTATGAAGCGTATGTGAATGTGTGCATTCGGTATGTTGTCTGCACACAGTTCCGATCGTCTGCAATCTCCATGTAGAAATTACGTATGTTTTATGCTGGAAAGATCCAACGCGTGTGTGATATCAAGATCCATTATCCCAACTCTTGTGACATGTTCTTGATTGAAGAAAAAAAAGGAAAATTTTCTTAGGTTGAATTTATTCCAAGACTCTGTTTTCAAACTTGGACGATTTTGATGTTTCCTCAACCTTTGATGTGCATTTTCATCGATATTTTTATGAAATTTTCAAATACGCGTTGATGCAGAAGAATTAGAAATAAACGTCATTATAATTGGAGTAATTTTCAGTCCAGCTTCTGGTGGATTCATGGATGATATTATCAGTGAGTAGGGGAACTAGGAGTCAAAACGGCAACTGCGGATGTAACAGAACCCTCATCACTTTTGGAATACACTGAGAGAACAGCATTTTGCAAGTTCGGTGGATAGTAATTTACTACTGAACTTTCGGCGAAGTTTCATGAAGTGTCAAGAAATATTCCTGAATATTACTCAGCGTAGTGAGTTTGCCTAAGAATATTGTATTATATATAATAACGATTGAAGATTACTGAGCAATGTATGTTAACACAAAATTTCAGTAATGTTCCTTGAAACGTCATGAAACATCACTGAAAGTTCAATTCTGATTTACAGATCACTATTTACCAAACCTTCGAATTGCTTTCCTCTCAGTCACATTTGATCGGGTTAGCCCAGCGTTCGATGAGGACCCGATCAGGACCTGGTCGGTTCCTAATCTTGTGACGTTTTGTAATAGAATACTGAGCACGTTAATGATTTATGATCATTTCTAATTGAATAAATTAATTAGGCCCTGGTGAATGCCTCTGGCTCATCGGTTCCAAGATTCTTTTTTGATGTTTCTAGGGAACGCGTGTCACAGATTATTAAATAAGACATTCAATTCTTAAGATTATTGCAATTTTATTCAGATTCAAATCAATATAAAGAGCGTGATCGAAGAAGCTGTTTTAGACATATGCATTGTACAAATGAAATTATTAAAGATAACATCTTTTGTTACAATATTACGCAAAGACCTTAAATTTACTTATTCAGTCCAGGCCATAAAAATAAAATAAACGTGTGCACACGCAACCGATTTTTAACGCAATGTCGATTTAGCGAATGAAACCCGGATTTGAGTAGTACTGACGAATGCGATCGCGGTCCTAACGGAAAAGTTCAATCGGATCAGCGTGAAAGTATGAAATGCAAAATTCCGGAATGAGAAACTGTTAGGGTGATCCTAATGTATAATTCAGATTCGAATTTCAGCCGTGAGAGAGTGGCTCTATCTATATTGACTGGATGTGGCCGCTAATAATAGACAAGGTGGAGTGTATCCGTCCTTGTTTCCCTAGCCAGCGTTTACTCTACGGTGACGAAGTGTTTTTAGAGACCACCTTCATCCCTAGCCAAAACCATAGCTATCAAGTCACGTAATACGTACACCGACTTGTGTCAGTGATGCCAAATTCGAGGCCGAGACCGCCCTTGCCATCGACCACTTCCCCTTTCTCCCACCATGCGGATTAAATTGGGCGAGCGAGAGAGTGATACTCTTTCTCTCTCGCTCGCTCAATTTAATCCGCATGGTGTGAGAAAGGGGAAGCGGTCGATGGAGAGGGTAAGAGCGGTCTCGGTCTCGAATCTGGCATCACTGGTCAGTGTCCTCAGATTTGACTCGCAAACGTCAAACACACAGATGCGACTGTACATCCGTGTGAAAAAAGAGAGGGTATGGTTGCGCGCGCATCCTAGCATGCTTTCTCCGCTCTCCCATCAAATATTCTATGAGCAATAGAGGAAGCATGCTAGGTTGCGCGCGCAACCGTACCCTCCCTTTTTTCACACGGACGCACAGTCGCATCTGTGTGTGTAACGTTTGCGAGTCCAATCTGAGGACACTGGACTTGTGTCTCGCTTTATGCAAAGGAATGCTTACCGTAAGAAGTGGAGCGGTCTAAGCGGAGACGAGTGTGTCGAATACTGTTCGGTTTCCCTCTTATAATCCGGTACAACTTATTTCCAGCAACGCGTGCGACGGTAGACCTCTATCGGACTACGATGGTTCTCACAATTTGTGGTTCCCCCTTTGCCTTCAACAGAGGCTAGCCCGTGTTATTTTCGCGCTTGCTGCCCAGGTTTGATCTTTGCCAATATCGCCGTCGGATTTATTCACGATCTGTCCAAACTCGTTTTGACTTCGTGAATACGTGATAATTTGACTATCAATTGATAGACCGGGTGAAATCGCCTTCGCGTGTGATTTGAAAAGAGTTCCTGGTGTTAATGAAGTGTGATCTATGGGGATGCTACGTTGTCTGCCTCGCCTTGTTATCTATCTTCAGGCAGAACAGGTAATCCTTTTTTTTCTTTTCGAATACTTATAAACTAATTATGCTTTAACTTCTTCTCTAATCGTATTTTATTTTCTTACGGGAATGAATTTCTCCAAAATTCTCATCGATCTGACCCAACACTTCGTAAAATTTACAAGTCGAGGTCGAAAAAAAACCTTTCTTCACGCCTTATCCATTTTTCATTTCAGGAGATTCTAAACCGATTGGCCTATATCTCACAGAAACGAATCAAACTCCCATCACGATGATTACAATAAACGGCACTGTGAGAAAATTGACGTCATCTCGGAGATTCGTTGATGTGATAGAAGTTTCGACTCTCACTCGCAGGACCCGGGTTCAATTCCCACTGGGGAGACTTTCTCATAATCGACTTTCAATGTAGGTTTTCTCCTACAAACAGTCGTCCTGGT
Organism: Gonatopus flavifemur; assembly: GCA_018340375.1. NCBI lineage: Eukaryota > Metazoa > Arthropoda > Insecta > Hymenoptera > Dryinidae > Gonatopus > Gonatopus flavifemur. Next base: position 27,117,133 of record JAFFJZ010000002.1, read on the forward strand.
CAAGCTCACTCAACATTTGGAGAGATGAACTCTGAAGAAATTTTTTTTCCGACTAAAAGTATTATTTTGTGAATTTATTAATATACGTAATTTTTGAATTTCTTCGGTACAGAATATCGCTGACATGATCTCAGCAATATTTCAGAATGTCTCCAGAATGTTACCACAATAATCTCAGCAATATTTTAGAATATTTCCAGAATATTGCAGAGTAGGTGACATGATACCAAAATATTGCAAATGCCAAATGTAATATTCTAGAGATATTGCTAAAATATTTTGTGCTGTGTGGGTACGTATGCTTCTTTCATATCCCAGGATCACAAGGATTTGATATTCCACAACCTCTAGGTGAGTATCATATTACATTTTTGGTATCTTTTATATTTTCTTATATTAACATCTAAACTTTCCCAGATGTTGACAATAAGTGCAGCAAGGGTTTCTCCAGAGGACGAGACTAAGATATGTCATCCGTATATACCTGTGTCCTGTTCGTCAAGTTACCAAGGTGAGAGGTATTGTTCCTTGTATTGATATTCAACATTTGTTTACCATTTCAGGTGACGCTAGAAGTAGTCTGAGCTATCTTAGGTAGTAATGTATCGCAGGTAAAGAAGGTATCGTCACTTATTATGTATTTTATTTTTTATCAAATTATCTTATTTTGTTACAGGTATTAATTTTACGACGACCTCGTCGCAATCTAGCGCCGAGTTAACACGATTGAATTTCTAGTACGGGCAGTACACTGTAATAAATTCCTGATTGAACTCCCAATTACATGTAATGGGAACAAAAGTTATCAACGTAACTGAAAAATTTCTTGAAATTTCAATTACATTTGAATGTAATTTCAGTTACGGAAATATATATTAACGTATGATACAATATAGCAAAAATTCAAAATTCAGTTGCGTGTAAATGAATTCTCATTTCAATAATCAAAAATTGGGAATTTCACTTGAAAATGTACATGAAAAATATATTAAATTTAAAGACATTTCTAACAGCGTAGTTGAAATAGATACACAAAGGAAACGAAGGTTTCAGAAGTCACTACGTTACTACTTAATCAGCAGGATAAGTGAAAATACCACTGTTACTATCAGACAGTGTAGTGGAACCATATGATCCATTAGAGAATATTCGAAGTCGGTGTGATCGATCGTAAATTTTAACCGTCTGACAATAACAGCAAGATTTCCACTTATACTCCCAATTTAGTAGAAATCTAGTGATTCTTGAAACATCACAAATTGTCGTGCATTGACATAGGGTCTGAATAACACGACTGTATTTTTTCTCTGTATCTGGATGTAAAAGTTCTTGATTGCCTTACAGAATGACGTAATATAATATTGTAATGTTACTGAAGTTTGAATCGTTTATTGAAACTAATTAACAATCGAATTAACTATCAAAGCCCAAAAAGCTCGCAGTACATTATTTAAACGATGTTTCCAGTGGCAAAAAGTTCATTCCAGAAGATACGTAACGATCATTTATCAGATTTTGTGAGTTTTAAGCTTCGTTTTGTTTTTATAAACGATTCAAACTTCGAGAACATATATTATGATAATTTATTTATCATATTGGAACATTCACTTGATAACTCATTTTGTAGCATCGAAAACTCCAAGAGTTACTGAAACCTCGCTTTCCTAATCCTGCTTTGAGCTACTCCCATTGACTCTCTCCCCTTGCATTCTACTTCCCTAAAATCGAATTTACCATGTTCATCCCGATACTTTCTTAGGCTATCGAATGATCCAACTTCATTGATTTCATTTAGCAGCGCCCTGAAAACTACTCTTCCTTCTCTCATTCATGTTACGCAGTTTCTCAACCATAATCAACTTCACATTATTTCAACTACACTAACACAAAGGGTCTCTTCAAATATTCGACCGCTAGAAAATTTAATCACTGCAAATAAACATTTAGTTGTCCCAGCTAAATTTTATTTGTCACAACTAAATTCTTTATCCCTATTGAATAAACCATTTGATTCATATTCCAGACAGCTAGACTTTCATTTACCCCAACTAGAGTCTAGCTAGCGTAAATAAAAATCTAGCTGCGGCAACTAACATTTAGTTGTTCCAACTAGGTACCTTTTTCACAGTGGATATCCGGGCTCAAACGATAAATAATCTCACAGATGTATTTTAATAGTTATAAATCAACTGAATATTCTTCTTGTTTCATTCGACAGCCATAAATTCCTTCCTCCTTTCTATTCATGAAATCATGTTTGACATCTGTAAAGCAACCACTGATATTGAAAATTTGGTTTCACGCGTTGTAATTTTCAGATAATGTGATACACCGCATAAATTACAAGGAAATTATTTTGATACCATTCATACGAAGAGTCGTTTAGGTGTATTACAGTGCTGATTGCCACAAAAAAACAAATGTCGAGAATACACGGAAAAGAATGAATCAGTTGCCTTGATTGACCCATCGTCTTGGATAGACCACCACTTTTGATGGCAAGAGGGAGAAATTTAGATTTCTCCAAATGATCAACGATAATATCACATCAATGAACATTATGCAATAAGATACAATGTATCTTGCAATACACGCGGAAGCGAATTCTTACTGAAATGGCGATTTTGAAAAAACTACTCTGCTAAATGAGCAAGAATTTTGCTGTAATAGCAAAATATTTGCTAATTCAGCAAATTTTCTAGCAGTGTCGAATTGCTGGATCAAAAAGCGCTTGCTAAAAGAGCAAGATTTTCACTGCGACATCAAACTTTCTACTAATTCACCGAAGGGATTAGTCATATTAGCGAAGCAAATTTTTGAGATTTGCTGTTTCAGCAAATTTTTTTCTCACTGGTGCACTGAGAAAACTCTTTAGTTGTAGTAACTCAAAACGATATAAGTAGCAAGTTGAGGGTGCCTGATCTAAAATATGGTTTGTTGCAACAAAAATTCCCGGTTGAAGAGACTATAATCATAGTAATATGTAGTTGAGGCAACGAAATCTTTAGTTGAGATTATATTTTACTAAAATTTTTGGTCACGAAAACTTAACAGATTTCTCAGTGTGATGGTCCATCCAAGGCGATTGTTCAATCAAGGCTCAACTCTCCCATAATTTTCATGAAAATCCAAGACTTTTTTTCACTTTTCCAATTGAACAGAACCGATAAGGTTTCTACGGAAAAAAAAATCAATCACCATTATTTGGATAGTTGAAAATTAGCTGCGGCATCTATTTTTCAACTGTCACAGCTACTCATTTAGTGATAGGAGCAAGTAATGTAGCTGTCGTAGCGAAAATTCAACAGCTAAATCATTTGGCTATCCAAAAACTAACCTCAAGACCTGGGCAGTTACAGCTACGATTTCCTACTGTGGCAGCTAAAAAATAGCTACAGCTTCAATTATTTTAGGTACAGTAGGCCAAAAAAGGTGCTAATAAAGTGAGTTGCCGCCAGAAGCGATTCCCTCTCTTCCAGCGTAGAAAATGGATTGCTATATGAAAATATGAAGTGAAATTAACGAATACGGTTGAAATCCAAAATGTTGAAAAGCCAAATTTTGCTCTATGCGCGTTATAAAATTCAATATTCAGCGTTTTCAAATTGAATCGTATCTGTCGATTTTCGTACACTATTCGTCATCTTTAGCATTATCATGCGAAAATTCATATTCTCAACCTTATCGTTTCTGGTTGATTGAAAAACTACCCTAGTAGAAATCACTCTAGCCAATCTTCAAGCCATTACGAAGCCTCACCAGGCCCTTATGAGGGACTTGCAAAGCCGAATAATGGCCTAGAGAATAACTGAAGTGGATTCTACCAAGGTAAGAAATAGTTAGAGATCGACAGAAAATTTCCAACAAAAATGACTAAAATTGAAATTGTGACTATTGATTTAGAAGAAAACTTGGAATTGGCGATTAGCAGTGTCAACAAACTCCTTAATAACGCAATCGTTATACTTATGATCACATATCAACGTATTTAACAAAATAATTTTGATTTACGGCCTAAAATTTCAGCTGACAAGCATCAGCCTAAAATCCAAATTATTTTGTCAATTACATTAATATGTAATCGTGAGTATGATAATTCCAAATTTCCTTCGAAATTAATAGTCACAATTCCAATTTTTGTCATTCTCGGTAAAAATTTTCGCTCAATCTCTAGAAATTTTTCCCGATTTTTATGAAAATTGTTATATTTTCAAGTTCCATTTCTCTCCGTTTATCAGCTCAATTGCTTGTAACACCAACCCAATCAGTACTGTGTACAAACCTCGATGAGGATGCTGAATTCAATTGTTTCCAATAATCAAACAAAATCTCAATCATTTATTAACCAAGTAATAGTACACATTTTCCGAACAAGATACTTTTTCAGTTCTCCTTCATTTCAAAATTCTTTTCCATCCCTCAATCATGATTCTCTGTGAGAAAGAATAGTCGGGTGGTTGTCAAGGTTCGTCCGTAACACCAATTGACTAATTCGATCAGGATTTTTATGCAAGGACAATAACTACTTCTATGATTGGAGTTATAATTCAAATATGTTTTGCAAGATCTCATCTGTATTCATTCAGAGATGAATCGCAGAGATTGCTAACACAATTATGAATCCGTGGTCCGTATCACGTTCATTTCCTCCGAACAAAATGATGGAACTGACTGAATTATTTTATAGGGTAATTTGAAAGAAAGCACAAATGCGGAATGTGATACAATCAGAAGCAATATCTGCAACTCATCTCTTGTCTAGTTTACTAAACAAAATTCTCTATCGAATAATAAATATCCTGCCACAAGGAAAAACATTTTGTATTCAAAGGGGATATGTTTGCTGGAAAACTCAATGATGAAACAGATCTGTTCGAGGAAAAAGAAGGTTTGATAGGATTCCCCAACAAAGGTGGTGAAATACGGCACTCTTGGAATTTCTGGTAATATTTACTGGAACTCCAATCAAATCTACTACTGCGATCAGGGTTTGAACAAAATAACCCAGCTCAGTTTTACCCGTTGGAAAGTCGTTTTGGAAAAAGTCCTCGTGAAATGAACCCAAAAAACTGAAAAAGGTATCGGAGAAGCTGTTATTTACAGTTACAATGAATTATTTGAAATTCACCTCACTAATTATAGACATAAGAAATTACTTAAGAAAGAAATAATGGAATAGAACGCATTTCCAATCAATCTTATAGTTCATAAATAGAATATCATTAATTTTTAGTATCAAAAGATCATTTGGAGACCAATATCGAATTGAAATGTAAAGTATAATTGTAGAATTTCAATTACGTATTCCACTTGTCATATCAAATGCACGTGATAAAAAATCACAATGTATCCCATCTGACACACAAGAAGTTCTTTTTCAAGAATGTGAATAGAATTCTTGTTGAACTCTTTTCAAACTGATGAATTCATCAAGAAGTGTGAACTCTATTTTACTGACATCAGCAAGTTCTTTGAGAGCGATAAAACGATCTAAACAGCATTTCAGAAGAACTCGTTAATGTGAGTGAAATCCCTAGCGAAAATGGGAGCGTAAGAAGGGTATGAAGCAACCTGGGAGAGTGAATGAAACAGTATCTAAGCGCGAAAGAAGCGGGAGTTGAAACATTTCACGCTTCATTTGTTTTAAAGTCCGCTTCCGGCGAGCGGAAATTTTCACCAGGGATAGAAAATTTTCAGAAGTCTTCATGAATCCATAAGTTCGAAAAGGGTTCCACAAAAATTCTATTCATATTCTGGAGAGAGGATTCTTCGTGTGTTATATGGGATATGAGACCGTGATATGAACGAACAATCAATTCGGATTTCAAATCAACAGAGCTATAAAATTAATCAAAACTATTTTTTTTTTTTTCAATAGAGGGGGAAATGCTTTATGCACCGTCAGGGAGCTTACTGCTCCCCGGTGTGTGGGACTCTTGCTGTGGCTGAAGATGTTATGCGCCGATTGCAGTGTACCCACTAAAACCCCATCTCAACAGGCATCTAATTCCCCCCCCCCCCGCAACTGTTGGACACACTACTTCGGGGGGAGGGGGGTTGCCCTGGCTTCCACGTGACCCTTCCGCCCTTTCTACTGGCTCTCGCGTCAAGAGCCCTCTTCTTCCGTCGCAGGACCGACTCCGCGAAGTGAGCAGGGTCGCCAGATTGGGCGGTTTCCCGCAAATTGGGCGGATATGGAGAGAAGGTTTGCGGGAGGAAATTAAAAAATGCGGTTTCCCGCGGAATGGGCGGTTTAAGAAGGAAGGTTCATATTTGAAAAGTTAGAAATATGTTTTTCCGGTTTTTGGGTTATTTCACATCCAAGAAATTAGTGTAATGCGTGATTGAATGACGCGCGCGTAGCACTCAGTGAATAAGCGCCAGTCTTGCCCTACTGCTGTTGTGTCATAGTGAAGACTTTATTGAGAACCTTGTACCAGAGAGGAGATGAAAATGCGCATGGACACGTTCGACAAGCATGCTTGCGTTGCGCCATCGAGCGGTCAATCGTCAAAACGTCTCTACAACATGGATGCACCAATGTATGTTGGACCCTTCTTTTCGATGGGACGTTGTGATTGGTGCATCCATGTTGTATAGATCTCGATGAAGATGATTACATAACTCTACACAGTCTCTTCGAAAATAACCAAGATGATTGTCCTATATCTGCATCAAATCAAAATTAAAGTATCCAAAGTCGAGCAAGGAACCTATTTCAAATGATTTATTTTTGAGAATTGAGTGATTTATTGTAATATATTCTAAGTTGAACAGGCGCCTAGTCATGTTTCAGATGCTTCCAAATCATTTTTTTCGTTATGAAAATTACATTATTTATTTGATATAACCCAAGTTGCGCAAAGAGCTTTACAAATATTGTCAAATTATTTTAACTGTTGTTAAAAATTAAATACATCTATTACCATTCTAATCAAAACGCTTCATTTGTGTATATGAAGGATTTCAGAATTGTTCGAATTTTCGAAAAACTATTACATTTTTGCTTGCATTATAATCCAACCCTTTTTCTGCAAAATTATTTCTTATCCGGTTGAGGGATTTTTTTATTGATTACAGAGAGCAAGGTTATATGAAGGAGAAAGAACTTGGGCTGAAAGCTCTTGTCTGCGTTAAATCAACTTTTTATTTGAATTATTTGAGTTTGGTTTTGAACGTACGGTTTTTTGGGCGGGAAACTTTTTAATTTTCGCGGTTTTGGGCGGTTTTTGCAGCTTCTAGCGGCGGGTACCGCTACAAATAATCTGGCAACCCTGGAAGCGAGCGACAATAGTCCATGCGTCCTGGCCTAGCAGCATCACCCCAACCATGTTCTCTGGGGTCACGCTGCCATAGATCTCTCCGATACGACTTCTCTCTGCCCTCCACTCCTCACACTCAAAGAACGTGTGGAGGGCGTCGTCTCGTTGGGAGTCGCAGAAAACACAGTCTGGTTCCTGCACCTTGCCCATTTTACCATTTCACAGAGGTAAGTTTGGAACAGAACGAGCCCCGTCAGCAGTTGGGTGAGGAAGTAATCGATTTCCCCATGCTTACGGTTAAAAGCCAGACGTCGAGACGAGGAATGAGCCTCGCTGTCCTCCTGGCCCGCGACTCTCCTCCCCATCTAATCAAAACTATTAAAAAACATGAATCTAATAATAATAACCAAAATTCCAAATCATAAAAAATACATAAAACCCAAAAAAAAAACCCAGAAAATCCGGAAAAACCCTTAAAATCCACTTGATTGAGAAAAAAACCGGCCTGGGTCGGATTTTTATAGGTTCTACTTGACACGAGAAATTTTAATAGTCCCGTATTTTATTGAACGCATCAATGAATTTTATAAAACATTTTTTTCCGTGTTGAAATAACAAGAATCAAATTTCATAGTAGGAATAAGAACTTTTTGTTATCCGTATTTCAACTAAATATTCTGTTTCCTAAACACAGCATTTTCCCCAAAGTAATATTCTGACAATAATCTCTAATCTAAATCATGTATGATCTCAGATAAATTAATCGATGATAAGAAAAGGATCGTTCGAATCAAAATTTCATCTTTCATTTGAATAACGCGCGAGATACGGTGATATTACTTCATCATCATTTTCGTATCATTCCCCTCCGTGTAGTTAGATATTCTGATGCTCCACTATAACGATGTACATAATTGTCCCAAGATAATGTTCTTACATGATTTTTCATAATGAGATAATTCAACACGATCAGATCAGACAAAATCAGATCATCCCAAGCTCAGAAGTAACATGTGGAAGAATTCAAATTCAATCTAAATCTTATCTGATTACTCCAAACAGATACTCCATTTCCTTCCATTTTCAAGCTGGAAATAAGTTTTACAGAACACTTTGTGTCACCTCGCAAGTGACAGAGAACGGAAAGCAGGTCAGTTTGAATCCAAGTTCGAAATTCACCCTGCGAGAATTCGATTTAATCAAATGTAATACATGTCTTGTATAAATCCACGTCTAATGACATTATCTTGCATTGTATTGGATATGATCTTAGAATTTGTGAGATCAAATCAAGATTCCGTGGTGGATCTGATTTGATTACGTACTCCAAAGGAATAGGTTACACTTCGGTGAAAATGGAAATTGAGAATGAAAGAAACCCTAAAATATACAAATTTCCACCACTTAGCTGGAATTGAACTCATAACTTCGACTATTATTATTCAGCGTTCAATTTGTTTTAAACCAATGAATGTTGTGACTCCCGATTTTTCGGAATGTTGAAATACTTGGAGATGTGTCTTTAAGATTATTTCTGAAATTTAGTTACACTAACTAACCTTACACCAAAATATTCAAACGTGTGTTTCATTATTCACCTCACCTCCTCTTCTCTTTGTACCATTATTTTATGAATTTTTCGTTTGGCTTCTCTTCAGTATGGTACTTATTCATTATTTCCTTTGTCTTGTGTTGACCAATTTGCTTCACTGTTATATCTCGGATGCTCAAATTCTTTCTCTCTTCTTACGACCTCAATTAAATATTCCTCACATCTATACCTCATTGCGCTTCTTGCATAAGTTTTGAGGATCGTTCTTCTTTTACGGGAAGGTAATTCTGAAGCAAAGGATGCTTTTTCTTTTATTCCCCTATTCTTCAGTCCTTTCGTATTTTGATGGATGTAAAAAAAATCGTGAAATACAATCTCTTTAAATGGAGTGCATATATATATATATTATAGTCGAATAAAGACAGTTATTTACAGAAACCTACGGATAATGAAACGAAATTAGAGCCGCGAATCGTAATATTTTGTGACGATATTTAATTATCATCTCCATTTCGTTGCAATTTTCTTCTCTTTTATAATAGAGAACATAATTTTTATTATGAAATCTCCGTCCATGATCGCAATTTCATTTTTTCAGTCTCATCATAGTATCCGATGCTTAATATGTCATATTATTCTCGATCAACCTCCTCTCTATCTTGAATCTGTTCTCTTCATGAGTCTCACTCAAAACCATTTCATTATAAATTCCAGTGGTTCCATTTAAATTCAAATACCTTGCGCGCTGAAGGTTTCGTAATATTCCTACAAGGAGTAAGTTGTGGTTTATATCTCGAAGAGCGGGAAATGAAAGAACATGGAGAAAAATATAGACAAGAGACGAGGAGATGAAATGAGGTGAAATTTGAATGAAGGTTCTTGCATTTCATTTTTTCCTTTTTTTCTAATCATTGATACCTGTTGCTTCTGTGTATCTTCGCATTTTTCTCTTCTTTATCATCAACGAATAGTAGCTCCGCAGGGTCAACAGGCTTTCGTGATGATAATAAAATAGTAAACAACGTCAAATCAAGTTTGCACTTCGATGCCGCGTGAGGTCGGGTAATGATGTTCATCCAATCGTGCCGCTCGTGAAAAATTAGTTGAGACATTGGTTTGAAACCTCTATATACAAGTTCAGCTAATTTAATTGGGTAATGGACTAGAGTGGAGTATGCTTCCACTCAAGTTGGAGGAACGCAAGAGTACCGGAGAAGAATGAACAACCAAGCTTCTCCGATTAGAATAAGAGAACTGGATAGACAGATTTCTCTTGTGTTCCGAACTATACCAATGCTCCATATTCTCTATCTTTCCTTTGTTCAAGAACTGCCCTGTGTGGATGATTCAACACAAGAAATCATTTGAATTCTCTCGAATTCTTATAGAATTATCTTCATGAATGGTGAAATTATTGAATGTTTGTATTGTGGGTTTTGAGCCTACAAAACATACGGATGTGCATTATTATTATCATCGGTATTATTTTGAAATTCGAAAATCCAAGGAATACATGAAGCTGAAGTTGGCACTCAAAAACTAGCAGTCAATCACTGTCACTTATTTCGATTCAGCTTTGTTTCAGCAGTTGGCAAATAATTTCCAGTTTTGAGAAATCGATTGAATACTTTTCAACTGTTACTATAAAAATGTTGTAATGAAAAAGTCACCAAGTTTTATTGCCTGCTAGTTTTAATTTCATACAAACACAACTCTTGAGAGGAAGTTCAAAATGGATTTATAATTTGAATAATCAGGACTCGTATACCAACTGAATCTTGAATTAATAACACTTCCATGACTGTACAACTCCTTTGGAATGGATTACAATGAAAATGAAAAGTTTCGATGCTTCTTCTCCCAGCCTTTATCTCAAATCGAGGATTTGTAGATTTGGAAAGAGACCAAGAGCATTCCTGGGCATAGATACGAGTCAACGAGACAAACAAGAACCTACTTGCTTCAACAAGAATTGCTCATCATTTCAATTTGAAAGAAATCCCGCATGGATTCGTGATATATAGGAAAACGAGGAAACATTGACGTGTATTCATTTCAAACCCCACAGGAAACAAGAAGACAGACACGAATTACGATTGCATTAAAACTGTGATTGTAACGGCTTGTTTAAGTTTGGGAACATGTATATCGAACTGAATATTTATGGACTTCTGATGTCAGTGGAATTCAAATATAGAACATAAACTCATATTGGTATAGAAAACGAAAAACAGCACATTTCGTTTGTCTTACGCAAGGCAACATATTTCAATATCTTTCGCAAACAAGCACATTTCGATTCACCTGTCGGATATTGTCATGTTTTCATATTTGCCGCAAGAGCTGAAGCGTTGATCTATTTTCGTTTCAAAAACAACGTCTTTTCATTGGTATAATATCATCGGTTGTGAAATATTTGACAGCGCGAACCGGGGGAAAAAAACAAATGAAGTTTACACTAAAAGGAGCGAATTTATTTAAAACTCCTAGCTCGAGAGAACGGTAAACGATTTCATTGAATTCCACAATCTTGAAGTGAAAGAAACGAAGAATATTCATATAAAATATATAAAACTTTTGTACCCATTGTTCTTATTTCAGTCCTAATAGATTCAATAAATTCAATCTAGACGTGACAGTATTATTGGCTCGTTACAACTCCGTTAAGGTGGATATTATTCGAATTGATTTTACCAGTTTATTCACGATTAGGCATATTGATTATACATTGAATGGGAGGGGAAGTATTTAATTTGAGGTGTCATTTAATCTTACGAAATGGCCAATTCTTGATGTTGGAAGTGGTTGCGGCAAGATGTAGACAATCGACTTTCCCCTCCAGGGTGTGCAACTTCAAACCCTCGAAACTGAGTAGACGTGAGTTCACTTGGGCGTTCTAAAGGGCTTTCAAGCAGAGTTACCAGACTGGCAACTTTCCCTTCAGTCAGTGTTCCTCTGCTACTATTCAATAAAGATTGCACACCAGAGCTATTGAAATTCATGTTGGCGGTAAAACGAGGAACGACAAGAACCTTTTAGTTCCATATGGGATAGAAATTTATCATCGTGAGAAAATGAGAGAAGATTGATTGAGTGAACTGTTAAGAATCTGAATCGATCGGAAGTGCAATAAAATTTGCGATTTTTAACTTTGCCGTGAAAAGTTTTCGAATGCTATGAAAGAAAATTACACGCTTCGAAATCATGTTCATCTCAAACTCGGAGGTTTTTGCATCCCTGAGAATACCTCAATGTCGATTGAAGCTGTTCTTGGAACTTTGTCATTTTGTGCAGCTGATTGAGTTTATATGAAATGATTTTTCTCCTCTTTATTTCGTTTCTTCCTTCTCTCGCTCTTTGATGTCATCATGCAGCCTATTCTACACATTATATGTGCAAAGTCTGCACGAGATTAGATCTATAAACTTCTACCTCTATTACATCGTACCTGTGAATTCCATTTTCTCAGGTACCATTTTTTTATGCATTCATGACCTCATTCATTTGTTATTATCCATTTCTCACTTTTATCTTCATTTGCTTTATTTGTTGATATATCGCTGTATCTTATACCCAGCTTTCTGCGAGAAGGGTGGAATGTTGTTCCTTATTCACTGGCGTAGGTATGCTTTATTTATGTACGTGATTTATGATTATTGAGTTTGTGATGAGAATGATTCGTGTGCATATCTATTCATTTGTTAATCAATCCTTTCTGTTGGTTTTCATTCGTCTGTTTGAAGTAATTACATTTATTGAACGGGAAAAGCAAATTGTTCACAATACCTTGGATGAATGAATCAATGAGAAGATACACTGAAAAAAGAATTTCTTCCAACCAAATAAATAGTTAATTTGTCCTCTCTTCATACAATATTTCTTAGGATTGATGAAATATTCAATCGGAACGAATAATGGAATGCTTGCCACAAATAAATTAGGTTCCTAAATAAATAATTTATTCGCCACAAGTGATCAATTTTTTGCATCTCATTGAATATTTAATTTCTGCAAATGAATATTTTATAGAAAGAGGGCAAATTAATATTCTTTTCAGTGTAGTTTTCGTCAAAAATAAAGTAATCACATTCAATGACATTCGGAATAAATGTAAGCAAAATCTACGCGTATCAAGTAAGAATTGGAGAAAAAAAAATTATAGATCATCAGTCTTCGAATTGTGGAACCTAATTTAATTGGCTTGATTCATTATGCAATGATAATAATGGAATATTTGATAATCTTCAACTAAGAATTCAATTCTTTCTCATATATTTCATAATAAGACCCCAATATTCAAAATTCACGATGCATATTCGATTGATGGGGTCGAAATTTTGCCCCTACTTTGTCGATTCAGTTACTGAAATTGCTCCTCTTTCCATGCTACAGAAACTACTTGGTCCTACTTTCCCGCTCCGAATATTTTTGTATTCCACTTCCCTACTCCACAATCTACTGCTCCTACATAGAACCTGATTATTCTACAGTGGGAGAAAAAATTCTTGTAAATATTGGAATCTTCACTTGAATACTCATAATGAAATGATTAGTTAATTTGAATGGAATTTCGTTGAATCGATCAAGTATCCATTTTCATTGACAAAATATTTTGTAAAATATTAAATATTGAATGAAAATTCTGTTGATTCAATAAAACTTCATTCAAAATAATATTTTGTTGCGACTATTCAATTAAATGTTTGATTTTTTTCGAAAATTGTTTCTCTCAGCGTATATGTTGGATTTTTTGAATGATAATATTATTACATAAAACGCATTTTCTATCAATTCGGAAATGTAATTGGAAAAAAAATTTCAATTCAATTCAATTCAAATTATGTCGGTCAAACCAATAAATTTTCCATTCAAATACGAATCTAATAATTTCACTCGATTGAAATGAAATATGCATTTCATTCAAATCAACACTCATTCATTTGATTTCATGGAATATTTTTGGAATCGAATGAGATTTTTTCAGCCAAGCGAATATCTATGAGGTTTCTTTTTTGGATGAATGATTTATTTGAATGTATAAAAAATAGGGCACTCAACTAAGATTATAAGAGCAAATTCACAACAAAATTATCAAATTACTCAAGTTCTTTTTTATTGACTGGCACTGACACATAAGCTTGATTATCAAAATATGACTTCTTAAACATTTTTTTGCTAACCAGGAATAGGATGATTTGTCAAATGAATTCGTACATGAAAATACGGAATCTTACGATTGCTTTAAACAAACTGTAAACTCAAGAAATTTCAATCCTACCCATCACATTTTCTACAACATTCGTAATCTTTCGTATTCTCATGTGAAAATTTGTTTTATAAATCTTTCTATTCCTAGTTTACTGGAAGAATAAAAAAAAGTCATAATTTCGGACTGCATTATTCTCCGTGTAGAGGTGGTAAGGTCAAAGTATAGGATGTACACGTTGCACCTGCTTTGCCCCTACAAGTGGTGAAATAGGAAATTTCTACCACTTTCAGGGGCAAAGTAGGAGATGATATCTCATTGAAACAGCTCCTACTTTCCTATCTAATGCTTCTACTGAGAAGGGGATTATTAGCAGCAAAATAGAGGCAATATTTCCACTCGGGATACCTGTAGAAAGTTATTTATCATCCCTAGCGATTCCAAAATGACCAATTTTCATGGTTAACTTCCGGTTATTTTTTGCTGCAGTGGAAACTTGATCAGAAAATGGTAACACAGATGGTTTTTACCATATAATGCCTGATTTGTTATCGAGAAATAATGGTTCGTTAAAAAAAATTTGCTGACAGCAGGTAACCAAAAAATGTGGTCCGCTTTTCGGATCTTGTTAGTATTTTTGAGGTAAAAAATCAATAAGACTCCAAAAAATTATTACAAAATAATGAAAAGAATCACCAAATTGAGGTTGGTTCGATTTTAGTCAATTTTCATTACAAAACACTTTCCTAAACGACTATATCAAGTTACCAAACCGAACTTTTTTCACCAAAATGTAATTGGAATTTTTAGTCGCTTTTCGGTTAACCCATTAACGCCCAAACGCGTGAATTTTTTAGCGACTTTTTGACGCGATTATTTTGTATGTTATTGGAGTTGAAGAAATTTTGTTTCCACATATTTCTACTATAAAAAATTCTACCACGTCCACGTCGTTTTCTCTGGGTTGCGCAAGGAGTAGATACTGGAATTCTCAAATTCAGTTTCCTATATGTGTACATAAACATGCACGAAAATGTGTGTGTGTGTATGTGTGTGTGTGCGTGGGTGCCTATGTATGATTTTGGATGACGTGCGTTGTGATCGGTAATGAGAAAGACCTGAAATATATGAAAATTTACAGCTTTCAACCATTTCTTGTACGTTAACGATCGGAAAATTGCTCCTGTCATAGAGGCAAGAATACCTCATTCGTTTCAATTATTCATAGTCATTTATTCGATGAATTCACAGAAATATGGAAAAAACGTGTACTATACGATTTCCAAAATTTTGTTTCGTAAAAATCACCATATCTTTCATGAACAAAATTTTTCTCGCCAAAACAAAAAATATTGGCTGAAAGTACAACTATTCCCTGCACCCTTCTGCATATTTTGTGTATAAATTAATATGCGATAACATTCTGAAAAAAAATTTTCCGAAATTTTGGAACATTTTTGTGTTAAAATTGGTCATATCATTTTTCCTATTAAGCTAATTGAAATTTTGATGACTGGTTCTGAAAGAGCATTGAATTCTACGTCGAAATATGTGGAAACAAAATTTCTTCAACTTCAATAACATAAAAAATAATCGCGTCAAAAAGTCGCTAAAAAATTCACGCGTTTGGGCGTTAATGGGTTAATCGAGATTCGCTACTTCAAAAGTGACTTTTGCTATCACCCCAATTGATGAATCCTATCAATCTCGATCCAAATCTAACCTATATCAATCGGTTTCAATAAGAATTCTATACGTTTAATCGAATCGGATGGGATTTTTGAATCAAGGTATCCTGTTTATTACGTCATTGCACTTCCATGAACACATCTCAACACATCACTTTGCATTTTGATCTGTATAAATATTTTTCGTGTAAAAACTCATGACAATAAGTGATATTTCAATACTCACAGATTTCGAATTTCCTCGCAATTCGACGAAATTAACATCATCTCATTCATCCGAATTATCATATTTCATTACCTCATCAACACAATTGAAGTTCCACGATAAATTACACCGTACAATGAGCATGTGCTCTATGAGTTTCCAATTATCTTCAATTGTGAATTGCCAAATAGAATTGCAAGAGAAAATTCAATCTTCCTGGTTACGACCTTGCATATCCGAAGAATGACATCGTATTGAAGTTACACAGTGCTGAATGCCTCGAGAATAATAGAAACTCACATGAGAAGGAATTGTTTGAGACGATCAATAGCAATTAGCAGTATATTACATCTTGATTATCAGTTTTATTTCCTCTGTGCACTCGAAAATTTTTCATGCTTAGATTCAATCAGTTCTCGTCGTCTGAAATCCAGCAGAAACGTGTTAGGAATTTTATTATCGTTCTTTTTAATCTTTTGAAAATTAGATCGCCATTGAAGAACGGGAGAAAATTACGTTTTTGTTTCAAATTCTTTCATTGAATTTAATCAAGACTGGATGGATACATTTTGTAACGCGATTTATTCGAAATTATGAGTGGAAATTTTGAATAATCTCTACAAAATTTATATAAAGAATTTTATTCAAGTACATTTATTATTATCCAACAAGTCTTACGCTTTACTGTTGTTGGAGATGTAAAGCATTCTTACCCTGAAGATGAACGTTTGAACAATTGTGAATCATTTCATTTACCATTGTGAGTTTGTATCACATTTCATTGATCAATGAGATTCGATAAACTTTCTAAACTAGGGCTCGCAAACGGTTATAATGTGTATTGTAGAACACGATATTATTTCTCAAATCTAATTGTCTATATTCCGTATTCCATACTTCGTTCTAATACAACTGAAATTTTTCTGTTGCAGGTACTTTAGAAAATTGTGATCACAATCAAGAAGTCGTCATGAGTTCTCCTTGATCCATCATATAAAGTGTAAGCCATATCACAATGAAATATTTTCCTCCTCCATATTGATTAAAAACCTTGTGATCGATGAATTTTTGATTAAATTGCAATACTTTTGCATGGTCTTTTTACACTGACAAAAAAACAACCTTGTTGAAACACTCGTGGTCGCAATAACTCAAAATTTGGTTCGATTCACCAGTCAATGTGATCATGATGTCCAGAAGAAGTGGTTGAAGCAAAAATCAACTACATTTTCCAGATTAGGAAAACCAGATTCTTTTCTTGGTGTGATAACCAGAATATGTAGTTAATTTTAGTGAATGGAATGTTTCAACCAGGTTGTTTTTCTGTCAGTGTATAAGAAGAAAATTCACACCTCGAAATATACACAGAACAATGATTAGAATCGAATAGATATGTTCTGATACTTCATGATTAGGTCGGATAAAAATCTTGAATGTTGATGTTATGATATTTTTCCTTGTCCAAATATTGAGCATTTTGATGTAACAAATACAAGTGACAAACACTTCCAATGTATTCATGCTGTGAAAATTCAACTCGAGGAATATTCTTGAAGTTTGAATCGGTTGTTGAAACGAAACGAAAATTCAAACTCACAAAATCCGATGAATCGTCGTTATTTATCTTCTCGGATGTATTATTCGTAACTTTGTGCCTCTGAAAACGTCCATCGAAGAATGTACTGTAAGATTTTGGGTCTTGCACCCAACTGAGTATTTCGTCATTTGATTATCAATTCGTTCTAGTAAACGATTCAAACTTCAGTAACATCTCGAGGATTTATACAGGATGAGGTAGAGCTGCTGTACTAACTACTAATAATACTTCCAGCCATCCGCATAAACGCGAAAATATCCCTGGTAGAAATTTCACAAGTTTTTCCCTATGACCGATGAGGCACTAGCAAGGAAAAACTAATTAGGAGAAACTAGCAAGGCGCTGGTAAGTAACTGGTAAGTTGGATCCAACTAGCATTGGTTGAGCAAAACTAATGAGCTACTCATCAGTATTTAATGAATCGAACTAGTGAATAATAATAAGTTAAAACCGTCTCTAATAATTACAAGTACTCATTCCTAATATAAATTAAATGGAGACAAATGCACTTTTCAATCTTGAAATTACAGTATTGTCGATGATTTGACGTTAAAAATAACTGCAAATCGAGCAACAATACTGACATATTTGATAACAACCCATGTAGCACTTTCACTCCAAAAGCTGAAGATCTCTTGCGAAACCTTTTCGAATGTTTTTGGAGTCTTAGTGCCATATGGGAAGCGCGAATAACATTTGATTCATTTCCAGACTTGAAAGGCAAATTCTGTTCATTTCAACTATACTCTAAGTGAAGAATTGTAGTTATTACTATGATATAGTATATCCCATGACAGGTCTATTCTTCTTTCAAAGCATGACGAAGGTACAAAGTTATTGGATTTTATGAAAGAATGTACTATCACTCCCACTTTTGTACACCACTAATAATTTTTCATGTTATCAAGTGAAATATAATTATGGTACTTTGCCAATCAACAATCTCTATAAAGTGAAATGACCAGCCACTTTGTTGGAATAAATTCTTTGCGAATAAGAAGTAGGTATCCACAAAACTTGAGTCGATAGAGAAATTGACTTATATATTGGGAGCGCAGTCAGTTTTCTTCCTTTGATTACCATGAACTATTGACACGATAGATACTTATAAGAGATTGATTGTCCAAAATTACTTAAAAATAACTTCATTGAACCATATATGTAGTTATAAATAATAATAATTAGACATGAACAAATTATTCGGTCAATTTGTAAAAATCAAAATCAATTGAACATTTATCATGTTGCATGTGAGTTATGTATTTCTGCATAACTTTATTGAACAATACATATGTGTGGTTATAAATGAAGCGTATATAAGATTTTTACAAATAGAAAAACCATCCCTTAAATTACGAGCGCAGGGAATTTCTTTCATTACGATAACTTACATGCAACATGATAAATATTCAATTGATTTTGATTCTTACAAATTGACTGAATAATTTGTTCATATCTAATTGTTTATAACTAAATGTATAGTTCAATGAAGTTATTCTTAAGTAATTTTTGACAATGGATCTCTTATAAGTATCTATCGTGTCAATAGTTCATAGTAATCAAAGGGAAGAAAACTGACTGCGCTCCCAATATATATAAGTCAATTTCTCTATCGACTCAAGTTTTGTGGATACTTACTACTTACTCACAAAGAATTTATTCCAACAAAGTAACTGGCAATTCAATTTTATACAGATTGTTGATTGGAAAAATAACATCACTTCATTTCACTTGATAACATGAAAAATCACTAGTGGTGTACAAAAGTGGTAGTGATAGCACATTCTTTCAGAAAATTGGCATGATAGGTACTCAAATGTGATTTTCTTCCAAACTGTATTTCTGCATAACTTCATTGAACAATACATATGTGTGGTTATAAATGAAGCGTATATAAGGTTTTTACAAATAGAAAAACCATCTCTCAAATTACAAGTGCATTATAATGGAGGAAATTCCTGCGCTTCTAATTTAAGAGATGATTTTTCTAGTGGTAAGAATCTTACGCTCCATTTATAATTACATATATGTATCATTCAATGAATTTATGTACAAATATTTTGGAATCAAATCACAATCGAGTATCTATCATGCCAGTTGTCTGAAAGAATGTACTACCACTACCACTTTTGTACACCTCTACTGATTTTCCATGTGATCAGGTGAAATAAAGTGATGTTATTTTTCCAATCCACAATCTGTATAAAGTGAAATTGCCAGTCACTTTGTTGGAATAAATTCTTTGCAAATAAGTAGTAAGTATCCACAAAACTTGAGTCGATAGAGAAATTTATTTATATATATTTGGAGCGCAGTCAGTTTTCTTCCTTTGATTACCATGAACTATTGGCACGATAGATACTTATAATAGATTGATTGTCAAAAATTACTTAAGCATAATTTCATTGAACTATACATTTATAAACAATTAGATATGAACAAATTATTCAGTCAATTTGTAAGAAACAAAATGAATTGAATATTTTCCATGTTGCACGTAAGTTATGGTAATGAAAGAAATTCCTGCGCTTGTAATTTAAGAGATGGTTTTTCTATTTGTAAAACCTTATATGTGCTTCATTTATAACCACATATATGTATTGTTCAATAAAATTATGCAGAAATACTCTTTTGGAAGCAAATCAGAGCTAAATATCTATCGTGCCAGTAGTTCATCCTAATCAGAGTAAGAAAACTCAATGCGCTTCCAATATACGTATAAGTCAATATCTCCAACGATGAAAATCATACTTATTCGCTGAAAATTTATTCCAACAAACTGGCAGGTCACTTTACATTATGTACATGGTTTGAGCGAGGAAGTCATTTCACGTCACTTGTGCAAAATCACGCCACTTCACTTCAATTGATAAGTGTAACTTGATGATCTGTTGAAAAATAATCAGAAGCTCAGATAAGTAGTCCCAATGATACGAACTTCACATTGCTTTTTTTGTTGATTATTCAGAATGAAATAAATCTATGGGACTCTTACATACCATAAACATGATTTCATGTTTTATTACATACAAAACAAAAACAAATTCCAAAAGTGAGGTTATGATTATGATTATGAATGGCTGAGTCTGCATAATAGCCTATACGCCAATTTTTGAAAAATGAGGTTATATCTTGTAGATGTTATGTTTATTAAGATCATTTTCGTGATTACTGTCAATTTTATTATTTATCTCTTACAGAAATGAATTTTTGAAAATTTTCCAATGTGATGATTTCCATAAGTAGTATTTTAAGATCATTTTCATCATCTCGGAGATCCGCTGATGTGATAGAGGCTTTGTCTCTCACTCGCAGGACCCGGGTTCAATCCTCACTGGAGAAACAACTTTCTAAAACTCCACACTTCATTCAGAAGTTTCCTTTCATAAGAACAATCAGACCCCACATTCCTACTAACCTTGGCAGAAACAAACTCTGAAGAAATACTTTTTTCTCAACTAAAAGTAACATTTTATAAATTTGTTGATAGAATAATCAAATGTTAAATTTTTTTTTCTGTGCGGAAAAACCCGCATGGGTATTTGTCATGAAAAATTCTTGATCAGTTACTGCTAAGTGCCTCATTAGTTACTCGCTAGTGCCTAATCAGTTACTCGCTAGTGCGTGCTTAGTTTTCCTGATTAGTCCCTCTTTAGGGAGAGCGTTACATCCCACACCAATTACTGGTAAGTTTTCCCCATTAGTGCCTCACCAGTAAAGAGGATGAACTGATGAGTGCCTCATGATTTACTAGTCGGAATTTCTACCAGGGATGACTTCAAATGCTAGAAAATGTAGTACAGTATGAAAACTCAAGCGGCACCCGGATATCTCAAATCTGACATGAATATTCACATAGAAATGATTCTTAGCGTTTTTTAGTTTTTTTCAGGGCCTAACGAGGACCTGACGAGACCCGCAAAGATCTTATTCCTTTATTGTTTTATCCCAATCGGTTGAAGTCTATACAGTACACTTTACAAATCTGAGAAAAAGATTTCCCATTTCAACTGTAAGAAACTCACTCTTAGTCTCAATTTTCATTATTAGCATATTCTTTGACGCAACATATATTTTTTATATCCAAGAACATGAAAAACTAAAGAAGAATTCAACAGTTTTCACAATGTCACAGGAGCGATTCATCGATAATTCCAATTAACGAGCCCCATTTTCCAGCTCCGATAGCGAAATTTCAGCTACTGCAACAATATCTTTGCCATCTCACTCGTGCCATTCGTGGTTTCACAAACGAATCATCAAATTCTAGAAATATTCTCCTGATCGACTCAAGAACACAATCTCATCACCGTATTCCATTCGTCGTAAATTTGAATATGATTAGGTTATTATCTAGATTCGTTTTAATATGAAGCCATTATTACGGAAAGTGTGCCTGAATCGGTATTCTACGACCAATTACACGTTCACTAACAGCTCGTACTGTGACCACATGATCCAATCATCTGGTGCACGTGCCTTTTCCCGATATGGACAATTATTAGACCGCATTGTTACACACCTCAATTACAGGAACTAATAATGGTACTTGAATGTTCTCCAACTCTTTCGTACAGTGATGAACATTGTGTAGTTAGATTCGATGGTGTATAAGTGGGAATAATTTCAATCAACGGCGATTGGACCTCGAATTTCCTTCTCTCGGTAGAGCATGATTGAACTTTGTAAACTGCGGAATACATACATATATGTACATCATGGAATTTTTTATAAAGATTCTCCAAAATTACAATTTTTGGAGAATGCATGGCGCGTGTGTGCAAATTCTATTCCTATAATTTATATACAATTTATGCACAGATTTTGGAACATTTCGAATAAACATGAGTAATGCAAAATTGATAGTGCTTTAATAATTGATGAGACCTGTCACTAAGATACTACTATATACTCAGTTATATCAGTTAGTTTAGGATCAAAGATCAACATCGCTATAGTAGCTGAGCTATAAAATCTAACCTGATATTCCACTATCAAATTAATTCCACGTATATAGGAAATCGTTACACATATATTCTCACCTAATACCACGATCGCCAATGAATGTCCACGTGAATGAGCATGAGAACTGTAGAGTCTAGGGAAACATGACGTAGACATCGGTAGATAGTTATGGTAGTTGAAAATTGTTGTTGGATGTTATTCGTTGAAGTTTGAATCGTTCGTGATTAAAGATAAACAAACTAGGTATTCCAATGATATGAATACTAGCAAACTAATTTGTTCGGATGAATTATTGTATTTTGAAACAATATTGAACCAATGAAATCACATTTGACGTGGAGTTTTCAATATTTAGTTACAAACTTATTCCGATCAGCGATCCACACATTTCCAAGGAATAATTCCACGAAATCTGATTGAATTTCAATTCAATTTTGATTGAGTCAATTGTGAGTGAGAATTGGGCTGAGGAAACCGATGAGAAAACTTCTTTGCTGGAAGAAGAATTCCCATACCATTGATCTAAACCACTCAACAATCAAATCTAACTTCACTTCCAATTAGTTTCCATGTTGTGTGCAGTTGAGGGATAACGATTTGTTCTTTGCCAACATTGACTGTTCATCTCTATTGTTCATTTCGTTTGATGTGACGAGGGATTGATTCTGATTCTTTTCGTGAGTCGTTTATGAGAAATTGAACTTATTTTCTGTCACATCTATCAGCATTCTTATAAATATATTCTCATAAGATATTTTTGTTTTTTACCTGTTTTTGGTTCAAAGTGGACTAAATCTCTGTTGGGTAATCTGAATCAATTTTTCAATTTCATCTAAGTAGGTATCTAATTTTTGATACTCGATCCATCGAAGGATTTAAGAAATTTATCAAAAAAAGGAGTCAAGAAAAATTCTGTGTCCATGCGCGCAATCATTTCTTGTCTGTTGGTTGTCGATACCTGAATGTTTGTCTATCATACAATCAATATTGTTTCGGATGAAATATTTCCAGTTGATAAGGGGAACAAGGTGATGATTTTTATAGACACAAATAAACAATCAATATTCATCAAAGTTATTCTGAAAACTATGTCTGAAAAAAATCAGCATTGATTTCATTGTTTTCAAACAACTATGTTTAAGAAATATGAATAGAATTAGACCTCGGTATATGCAAAGTACATGGAGAAAAATAAAGGAATACACTGAGAAAAAGGTTTTAGTTGAATATTAGACAATCAAGAAATTTAGTCACTCTAAATGAAAATTTAGTTGAACCAAATAAATTTTATTTGTCACAGCCTAATTTTTTATTTACCTTGAATAAATTAATTTATTTATATTCCAGATAACTAAACTTTCATTTACGCGAGATAAAATTTAGCTGGAACAATTAAAGCTAGATACCTTTCTCTCAGTGTATATTTCATTCCATACAATTAGTCAACATTTTTTGGTAGCTCCCACGGTATTTTGAATTACAAAGTAAAGCTTCCTTGAAAATTAATAAAAAGTATTCCAATGGAGAATCCATATCTTGTCTGGACGCTGGAGTAAGAGCTACCACGATTGGAACAGTAGTGACTCCTCATTTTCCTGCATGTAGTCAATTAAATTGAATTTTCTTCTCATTCCAATGCCCAATCAGTTTGTATTCGAATTGTAAAATATAAAATCATGCGGATCATTGGACGTAGGAAACAATTTGATCTGATGTTTCATGTCCATAATAATGTCGATCATTTTTTGTGACATCCTTCATTACCTACCGTCCAAGTTTTTGACAACCTATGGAACTTTTGTGTTGTTTATTTCTTTTGATCATCAATTTTATTAGAGTCTTTCGACGTGGTGCGTGCTTTGTCAACTCACTCTGCTGCTCAATTACGGTTTCTCACGAACTTTTTCCGCTATATGACATCTCGAGTGTTCAAATAAAATGTTGATAATATCACACCCTTCATACATGAAATAATTCATGAAAAGATGTCTCATAACAATTTATGACAATTAAAACAACATTTTTCGGATGAAAATAAAAAATTTGGCAAGTTTTAATTTGACTGTTTGTACAGCACTGCCACCGATGGAATCTGTCATCATTGTCACGTGAAATGTGGGTGAGAAATCAGGCGTGTATGGATTTTTCAAGTCTTCGGAGATATTGTTTCCAATTTCTTTCTCATTCCTTATTTCAACTTTAATCCACGAGCTTACCATAATTATATCTTGATGCTTCTTTCTATAGATTCTCCATTCATCACTATCTTCAAAAACCTGTTGGTTGCATATTTTCTTGTTTGATTAGAATCTGATACAAGAATATTTGAATTTCAAAGTCCACCAGGTCTGTGGGTTGAAGTTTGGCAGCGAGAAGAATAGATTGAATGTGAAGTACAACGTAGATTTTGTTGTGAATTGATGCAAGAGCATGTTGTTGCTGATATATCAGTGAAATATACACACACGGTATCAGATCCTCTGGTGATGTATCAAAAAAGCATCCGTAAAATCGATCCACGAACATTTAATGTCAGAGTCCATGAAATTTGAATTTGTGAAATTTTCAAACAATAATTTTTCTCAAATATTTATGTAGATTGCTGAAAATATTGCACGATACTAAAGAAGATCGAATTCAATGATGAGAGATTGAAATTAAATGTTTTTCGAAGTTGAAACTGAGAAATCAATACTTCTTCTTCAAACGTTCTTCGTTCTTGCTTCTTTATTTGGTTCATCGTTCGGAGAAAAATCATTTGTTCAACATTGCTGGTTCCTTTATTTTCCTTCCCAAGTAAGAAATAAGGATGGAGAGGAAAGTAATGGTACAATGAAAAAGAACAGTGGGAGAAAATCAAAGCAATTTTTCGTACGAGAACAATGATTACGTGGAGTTGTTCATGCTTTCTTTTTTGCTATCACTGAAGTTAAGCGCCCGGTATCATCTGATGGAGAATCAAAATAAAATGATTCGAAGTTACATGGTTCGTAAAATATACTCCACAGGGAATTGAATACTCTGCCAATTGGCACACGGCTTTCTCGTTCCTAATCAACCAATTATGATGAAACTTTTGAGAATGCCGTCAAACAATGCACGGAGAGAAATGTGGTTACAAATATTGGTACATTTTGTATTAAAGTAGCAGCATGAATGACATAGTATAATTTCTACAACACAGTGTAGTCGTTTAATTTGGCACAACTTCACATGACATAGCATGGATTTTTACTACACTGTGTTGTAAAAATTATATTATCCCAGTAAACACACGCGGGTTTTAAAAACGTCAAACACAGTCAATAACCACACGTTGTAGTTATTGTATTAGTAATATTCTTACGTTGATTCAACGTGAAAATGTCGCGGCAGATCACGTGTTTTTCAACCATAAAATAACGTCATATCAACGGTTTGAACATCGTTTAAAAGACGTTAAATATTGACGTGTCCTGATGATGGTTCTAAAACGTGAATTGAATCCAACAAATTTTTTTTTGAAAACTTTTCATTCAATATCGAGAACAATAGTATTTCTGAGTACCACAGAATTTGGAAAGTGTGCCACACTATTTACTATCTTGCTCTTTGTTGGAATTTTAACCATTGTTCGGTTTCGGTCGACATTTTCAGCAGAATATCTTCAATTGAAGTTCAAACACAAGGTGTTATAAACACATTTTAAACGCGTGATTCAAACCCGTTCAAAACACGTTTTTTGAGGACGTTACTTTTGAAGATTAGTTTAAATTACACGTCATCAAAAGGTAATTCCTGGTCGTCTATTTCCCTATCAAATTTCAACTAAAAATCAACGTTATGAAACCAACGACTAACGTCCGTTTGACAGTCTAACGTTCTTTCAACGTTGAAATAACGCGTGTGTGTTTATTGGGATGTCACTTATGCTGCTACTTTAGTACAAAATGTAGTGATATTCAGCACGTTTTTTTTTCTCCGTGTGCAGATTGCTAGAAGGTTTCTGAAGTTTGGATCGTTTATTGAAACGAATCAATGAACGAATAATGAAATACTCAGACCCAACTTCAGTTGAAGATCCAAAAGCCTGCAAGAAGTTGAGAAGTCAATTTGAGGAGATAAACACCGCTGATTTATCATATTCTACGAGTTTGAGTTTTCGTTTCTATTCTTCCACGATGTGGAATAGTCTATCGACTATTTTTCCACATTTCTCAACCGATTGTGATGAATGTTATATGGGATCATAACTGAAACATGGTATCAATTTCATTGCAATCGGATAACAGGTTTCCTGTCTGTCTCCCGTTGTCTTGTGAGGACCAGGTTCAAACTCATATGGGGCCACTATCGGCACCGCATGAAACTGTGGTGAGCATTTCATAACGATCGGATGATAGGAACGGGAAATATTCCCAGTCGTAAAATGTGCACACACGCACACACAGATAAACAGACACGGAACCAAAAATTTTCCTCGAGTTTGAACGAACATTTTGGCCTGAGAGATTTTGAGTTTGGGGACAACGAAATTTCCGGTCTCCGAAACGATTACAAAGCTTCCCTCTAACGAGGAAGCCAAATTTTTACCTTCAGTGAAAAATTGTATGCATTTCTTATGTTCTTTATTTGAGGAACTCTTTATTTTTCTTCATTCGATTATCTGCAACTGTTACATATTATTATGAAGATATTTTTGCATGAAGACAAAGTGGATTAATTTTGAGGTGGCAACTGACGAAAATCTTAGGTTTTTTGTGATTAATGCAACCGGTTGGATGAACATAAGGATTTCTGTTATCACAACCGAAATTCTTATAAGTGCCAGTAGTTGGTTCTCGTTATTTAAAGTCATACGAATGAAATGAGTGAGCAGGTGAGAACGAATTGATTTGGCAGGAATTTGTTCTAAAAGGACAACTAATGGGATAATCCGATACCTCAACCAGACATGAACAAATTCAGATTCTAGAATTCAAAATGTACAAGTGGCAGGGACTGAAGATTTGTTCCTGTCTAGGCAATTGATGGGATTAGTCTATGGGTTTTATCTGGAAAATCTATCAATCGGTAATCCTGTTAGATTGATTTGTTATCAGTGAACGGTATTTTCAGTATGGCTTACTCCTTAGGAAGTAAAATTTTCTTCAACATTAGTGAAAAGTACTCCAATGGAGTAACTTCTACTCTGCAAACAGTCATTCATATACCGACTGGGCGATGAAGTAAGAGCTGTCGCGATTGGAATAGCAGTTACTCCTGATTTTTCTCCGTGTAGATTAATCCGAAATGTAAGAATCTCATTTTTCAAACATTCACTAATTCGGCTTACATGAAAAAATTATATAAATCACGCCTCATCTGGATATGGAAATCTGCTAAGACAGGTAATATTCAGATTGTACATGATTCATGCAAAGTTAATGTACAATATATCTCAGTGAATCTCCCAAAATCTGGATAATTCTTTGAAGCTTTTTAGGTAATCCTGGAAATTTCTAGAAACTCCTGGGAAATTGAGTATTTTCATCACAATCATCATGAAAAACAGAAAATACCGTACAAATGTTGCATAAGTTATTGCTAATTTCGAATGAGATTCATATTTCAATCGTAATTTCATTTATAGAATTCTTTCATGACCATTTTCTCCAACGAGAATCGTCTCAGGGTGGCATTTTGTGGATTACGTAAGAAATACTACCTATACATTATTTTATTCATAAAATATGCATGAGATATTCATACTTTTCTCCTGGCGATTTCTACACTCAGATCAGGAATGATTTATGTAATATTTTTCCATACACGGGTTTGAACGTAGAATACTGACATCTCACCCTCCTCTTTAAGTAATTCGAAGCTAATCCTGGAAGTCTACGTCTTAATGAAATTCAATATATAGTCGTGTATGCTAAGAAGAAGAATCGATGATTTTATCTCAGTAGAAAATGTATATTCAAAGTCGTAATCGAATAGGAGGGTTAAAAGGTGATTGTTTAACTTCCCCATGTCTAAAGTTCTATTTCAAATGAATAGAGTAGTTATATAGTAATCTGAATCAACTTGCGTTCCATCCGCGGTTGTAGAAGATACAAAGATCTCATCAGAAGGATACAGAAATCCTTACGTTCGAATCTGGTTTCTATATCCCATGGCTTATGTTGTGACAAATGGCAAGTTTGCAAGATAACAGAATAGACTGATGGAAACGAAGAAGGCAGGAGAGAATGAGAGGATATCCTGGATTTGTATCTTGGATACGATCAATGAGTTTCAATTCTCTGAGTACTATGTGAATAGAATCCCTTTCTCGTGTACCCTTCCTGACAAATTCCCATAACCGTGAGGATCTGACAAGAATCATATCTTATTAACATTATGTAGATCGTTCAAAATTTTATGCAGGAGGATATTGCTCGTCGTTCAATCTCATCGATTTTTGATGATGTCAAATTCCACAAATGAACCTGGGTATGTGTTGAGGAGAAGTGAATTAGCAAATTTACACTGAGAGAAGAGTTTAGTTGTATTTAATAAAGCTGCTTTTGGATACGGCGGAATGAATATTTTTTCCACATAAACTTGGCTTATGACCTATAAATAAAGTTTATTAACTGTTAAAAAACCTTATATAACGTTTTTAAACTGTTAATGAACCCCGAGTGTGGGTAAGAAGCCATATTTGTGTATAATAATTATTTATTCCGCTGTATCGAAAAAGCGTTTTCATATAGCATTAACATTATTCTTGTGACAAATCCATTATGATATTAATTCAATTCATCGTGATATGTGTAATCATGTATATTGAATTGAAGAAGCAGGTTAGACTCACGAATCTCCTACTTTTTTCATCTTGCAAGTCGCACACGCGAAATTGTATTCCAAAGTGAAGTAAGAGACAGTTCGAACGTGTTTTCGAATCAGTAGTTTTTATTCAAGGGAAATTATCACGCCAGTGGAATTGGAATAAAATCTACCATCTCAAAGGGGTGAGGATACATGGCGATGGAGAACAATCACATTCTCTTCGGCAAATATATTCCTGAATCAATTTTGGAACGATTCTTATCTCGAACGGAGGATTGTAGTTGAAGTTAGTCAATCGACTGGTGACGGATACAACAGTATGCTTTTTAGGTGATTGCTATGTTTTCATACTCTATTTGGAGTCAAATTTATTGAAGCGATCTCCTGTAAGTAGGGGATTGTCATACACAATATATTTTACAAGATGATTATTTTCATGAAGTATTTTGTGGATCAATTTCAAAATAGGAGCAGATGAAATACCTTGTCCCTGTGCTCAGATATTCTGTTGTAGCGACTAATATTCTTATCTTGATAATAAAGGGACGGAATTGAGGAAACCCTAGCAAGTATGTACCATGGGGCCCACTCCGGTCTAGCATGGGCCCCATTCTACCAATATGGGCCCAAAGCTGGGCTGGAGTTCATACACGCTGAGGAAGTAGCCGTTGAGCACACATTTAGTTCCGATTTTCATAATGAGTACATCAATCATTTTCATACAAATCAAATAGTTTGGCTGTAACGAAGAAAACACAAACACACCATACAGCATGAATCGGGTATCAATATCTTTTACTATACAGAAGAAGAAAAAACAATAAAACTATGTAAAAAATGGGGGGAGTTTTCCTTCACACTATTGATGCACGGAAAAAAATACTCCGGTTAATACATGGACAGCAAGAATTACTGCTATTTTAACCGGAATTCTAGTTAAATGAATCAAGTCTCCGGCAAATTTAACAAGGGCTCCGGTAAATTTAACAAGAATTCCAGTAAAAATCACAGATATTCCTTGCTGTCCATATAGTAACCGGAATTCTGGTAAAATTAACAGTTCATTTTTTTCCGTGTGGATTTCGTCCCCTCATTGCGAGGGAATTGCTTTTCCATAAAAAAAATGAGGGAATCTTCCACCAACTTGGAGAATTATTTTGTTTTTTGGGTGCACCACAAAATCATGTTCTAAAAATTAGAATATACTCTATAATATGAGCCCACACGGAAAAAAATGAACTGTTGATTTTACCAGAATTCCGGTTACTATATGGACAGCAAGGAATATCTGTGACTTTTACTGGAATTCTTGTTAAATTTACCGGAGCCCTTGTTAAATTTGCCGGAGACTTGATTCATTTAACTAGAATTCCGGTTAAAATAGCAGTAATTCTTGCTGTCCATATATTTTTTTCCGTGTAGTACATCTTCCTCTCAATATCGGTGATAATTCATCTAATGTTTCTTTCTAAGGAACTTCCACATCAATCCTCTACAACTCAGAGGAATTGTACTAGCCTCATAGTTTAGAGGGATATTCCTAATTCTAGTATACGATTTTTTCAGTGTGTTAAATCCTCTATACAAATGGAAGAGACGTTCACTAAATTATGGTGAGCAATTCCCCATCTATGGAGGAAGTTTGCTGATACAATTTTTTTGGAGGAAAATTCCACACTCATCTTCTACATTGCACATCTTTTACTCTTTTTGTTTCCTTCTGTTATTCATCGAATGTTCCTACTTACGTGGTGCCTATAGCTCACCACCTCTAATTACAGTATCTTTGCGCCGAAAAAAGAACAGTTTGCTGTTTGGACGCTATGGGAAATGAGCAATATTCTCTCACTCTTGGTGCTGCTGAAGCATTTATTACAAGTGTGCAGCTGCCACATGCGACATCACTGGATAAAAGAAAAGGTATTGAATTCTTCCTTCGGGGTTTTTCTTCCTCCTCGTAATGTCGCATAAGGCAGCTGTACTATATGTGTGTAGTGGATCATTTATTGTCGCCAATGGCATGACTCCGCTTGGAGGTGCTACTTTTTTTCGTAAGAATCGAGATTGTCGAAAAAGTTATCGCGTACAATGATAATTGATCGATTCTTTCAAATCAATCACTCATATCTCCAATTCTATGAGAAATAATCAATGAATGATGAACTGAACGATATAATTCAGTTGCCAAACCTGATGGGAACCATAAAATATAGGAGACGGGCGGGCAAGAAAGATATGTCAATTTAAAAATTAAATAACAAATATACATCTCATTCATATTCATTCGAAACTTTGGTTAATAATTCTTCGGATAATTATACTTCGTACTTGAACTCAAATAATAATAAAAAATAACAAACTTCTTATAGGTAATAAGAATAAAAAAAAATGTCAGCATTATCTGTTTAGCCGGCTCTGATAGGGCAAAACGAATACTGATTAGAACACGCATGTTAATCGAAACAATCATCGTAAAAATACCCAAGTGTGTATTGACGGTGGGCCCCATCTACGCCCAGAGTGCGTGCCCATGCTACCCAACCCTGGGATGATAACATCGTTCCCAGCTTGGCCGTATTGCTTTGCCCGAGAATTGGTAGCACCACGGGCCCAGCATGAACCCAGACTAGGCAATCAATACTGCCCCTTCCCTTTTGTTTTGAAAATGGGAAATCCCTAGCATGTATATACCATGGGGCCCACCCCGGGCCAGCATGGGCCCATCCTGCCAATATGGGCCCAAGACTGGGCCAGAGTGGGGCCAAAATTCTTACACGCTGAGGCTTGTGCACACATGCTCGGAATATAAATTCACCCCAATCTTGGCCTAACGCTGGTTCAAATTGGGGCCAAGTTCAAATGTGCCCGCACTAAGATTCATTATTTCCATTTTTTTCAACTATAATTGTATGGGAAAGCACAACAGGGCCAAGATTGAGCCAACATGGGCCCCATCGTCATTCCCCAATACTGGGTTGAAGAGGAT
This sequence comes from Gonatopus flavifemur, assembly GCA_018340375.1. Lineage (NCBI taxonomy): Eukaryota > Metazoa > Arthropoda > Insecta > Hymenoptera > Dryinidae > Gonatopus > Gonatopus flavifemur. The sequence continues at coordinate 27,149,389 of JAFFJZ010000002.1, forward strand.
GGACCCAGCCTGGGGCCCATTGTCATTATGGGCAATACACGCTTGGGCATGCTGTTCGGATGTCAAAACCTCACAAAATACAGAAAGAAAATCATTCGAACCGTTTTATAGCGCAAATCTCTGACTGAAAATGATTTCAAGTGATCAAGTATTGTTTAATTTTCTTTCTTTTTTGCCGATGAAGTCATTATTGATTCTCGTGCTTCACCCGTGACTCTAAATACATACACCTCACATGACGCTATCACCCGTGTCAAGGTTTCCAAGGTATTTTCATAAAGATCAGGCGAAATTAAATTTTCCCCTAATTTGATTGCGATCAAAAATTTGACACAATGTTCATAAAAATGTAGACTCAAATTTAGCTGACTTTTCTTGCTATTGGCGTGGTTCCAGAAGTCACGATACGTTGATTTTCAAATGCGCATTTTCAAATTTCAATTGGATTTAGTTTGTCCAAGATACTCTGTAGAACATAATCTATTTTCCTTTAACAACATAAAATATCTTCGTACGTCTCACAAAGCAATCATGAATTTTTGTCAACCTCTCTTCATCCGACTGAAAATGAAAAAAGTGAAACCCGATTCAAAAAGAGATAAAATCATTTCACCATCCGAAAATTTGATTTTCTTTGCCTTATAGTTGTCTTAGAAAATTCTTATACAGTCAATTTGAAGATCATATATCATCGTCATGAGAGTTCTTCCTCCTCGAGGCGAGGAAACTCATTCGTCCTGAATAATCAAACGTACAATTGTCTGTTGAATAATTAATCCCGTTGAACACGTATCCGATATTTCAATGTTTTAATGAACAATAAAGTAATCATGAATAAATTTCAAAGAATGTAGAAATTACTGAGTTGACATTCCGCTATGATATTACTGCGAAAAAGTATTGTATGAATTGTATTATCTAATGATAACTCTCATGAAATTGATTTTTAATGTCGAATCAATTATTCTCTCGTTCTTCAGAAATTGCCATGAAATCCCTGAAAATTCCTCGATAAAGTTTCTACAACTTCGAACCCCTAAACCTACCCTCGTCCTTCACGTTTGAATATAAATAATAGCTTCTGAAATTTTGCTGATGCCGTTGCATCATACTCTTCACGCAGCCTTTCACGTGAGATTTAGTACACCAGCAAATGCATTGATTTCCCATTCACAAAACTCTTGGCAATATTTCATATGAAACATGTTTTATGAATAATTCATATTCTTCTTCTATAATACTAAGGTAGGTGGACGATAATACAGGCGCCAAATCAATCTGTTGTGGATAGTATAAGACTACACTGTAAAAAATTTCTATGGGGAACTTCACAAGAATGTTCGGAAGAAATTAACACGTACATGCGTTAGGAAATTTCTATATTTTACCGGAGATTTACTGGAGATTGATAGTAAAAATCCCACCAAGTTTGTAATTTTCAGTTAAATTTATGGGAAATTTCATATACGTGTATGGGAAATTGATTTCCTATTCTATGATCGGAATTTTCTGGTTGCTGCGTATAGAAAAATTCCAAATATTTTTCACAGTGTATCTTATCTCCTTCAATTACTTGACAAAGACTGTTGCTTGAAGGGATACCAGCGGTCCCTGACTTCCCCAAATCTTTTCTGGCAAATTATTCGAAAATAAAGCAGTAGAAGCAAAATACCGGTCCGTACAGACCATCTTAATTGATCGAAGAAGGATTTTGGTTGTGGCCTTTTCTAACCAATGTGTCTGGTTACATCGTTAGGGGTCGCTGGTATCATCTTAAATTCACCTGGAAAATTTACCATGATAGCAATCTTTGACAAGAAGGATTCAGGATTGCCAAATTATCAGGAACCTGTAAAAATGTCTTATACAAAACATCAATCAAATTGGAAAAATTCGAATTATGCTGATGTTGACAATACACGTAGTGCAGTGCCACTATTGGGCCCCTGACACTTGGTAGCATGTACGGGTTTGGTACTAGGTACGTAGAAATACAGTACTACGCCTGTACTGATAAACCACTACTTGAGAGCTTGATTTTGGCCAAGTAAACTCAGAGAGAAATCTGGTTCGCATAACCAGGCGATTTAGTTATTTGTGGCTGTAACAATTCCATCTAGTTGCCCCAACCAGATTCACGTAACTCTATCTTGTTTTCCAAGTGATCGTAATCAGATTTCAGGTCACCGCAACCATGAATCCTCAACCATGCAAGGATGGTTGCAGTGAATGGGAAGTGAAAATGTACTTTGCAATTAGACTTCACATAAATACACCTCGTGTGAATGAATACTTTGTACACTAAATTTTCATACATTTTCTCATAATTTTCGATTCAATGAAAAACCATATCAAATCAATCAGAAATAACGAGAAAATTGATCCGTCGGATTTTCAATGGTATTATTCGATAACGCATTTAGTATTGCAAACTGCAGTAGATTGTTCAAACCCAAATACTTGTTGAAAATGACGCAATTATGATTCGGACTGTGATAAAAGATCGATTCAAGTTACATGTTTTATGTATTTAACGATTCCGTTGATTGTCGACGTGATTCGATTATCCCCCGTATCTATTATTCAGTGCTAAACTGGGATGAGATAAATGAATTTCATGAAATTTTCATGAATTCACAAGGTATAGGTTCGTTCATCGAGGTTTGAATAGTATAATCATTTTATTTCTTCTCTCTCCGGGTGTGATGAGAATGAGCGAAAATCACAATATCTTGCGATATTCTGAATCATGAAACAGATTCATTCCTGGTAGAGATAGGAAGTATCAACTGTTTCTTCTACTTCAAGTGCTCTTCCATAACAAGTGCTTTCATATTGTGTTATTTAATTCTTGTACCTGGATAATGAATAGAACATTCATCAACGCGAAGTAATCGAAGTGAAAAATCCGTTTCTTCTTTGATCATCAGAAAACGGATTAATTGATCATGAAGTTCAATATTCCATGATTTATAGAAGAAGAATTGATTTTCAAAATCTAACAAAATTTTACAAAATTACTTGTGAATGATTTCATGACATATTAGTGGAAATTGAAGTTTATTCACCAAAATTATACCGCTTGTTATGACGTGTGCTATGATTCGTAATATATGAAAATTACATCACAATTAGAAGGGAGAATCATGAGAGATTATATTCATTCAGATTCTCACAATGATTTGCAAGAAAACGTATTCTAATCCGAATAGTAACAAATGTTCACATGTTCTGAGGCAGATATTGACAAGACTGGAAGAAACCCAAGCTCGTCTCAGGGTTAGCATAGAACTAATCACAACCCCTGATTGAAAAGGATTAGGCCAATGGCTACTAATTGACACAAGCGTAATGACAAGCGTTGATCGTGAGCAATTGTGTCAAAATTGTACACATGAAAGCACAAGCTATTTTAAATTTAAAATTTGTAATGGCTGAAAACTTGTAGGTAGCAATAAGCCCAGGCTTGAGTCAATAGTTGTTCACTAGTCTAAGAGCCCGTGACCGCCAGACTTTCGTCATTTTATAAAAGCTGAAAATTTCTCAGTGCATGCTCTTAATATTGATAGGAACGATGGCCTGCTATGAAGTTTGGATTATGGTGCCTTCGGCAGATACCAGATCAGAAAGGTGTCTAAAGAAAGCAACTTGAGTTTTTCAAAGTGTAGGACGTAATTTTCTTATCTTCACTTCCGAATAATATTAGAAACCATGTCATCCATCGCCAGACACTCAGGATCACACGGTTACAATTTATTCAAGTTTAAGTATATCTTCATACTTTGAAAAATTCAAGTTGCTCTTCAAGGCGCCTTCTTAACCTTTTATTTGCCAAAGTCACCGTGATCCAAACTTCATAGTAAATGGTTATGTCGTGAGAAATTTGAGACGAGACGAGAAGGCCATGGCGAGCAACGAGACGAAATGAGAAAGACCCGACCTGAGAAATTCACGAGACGAAATGAAAATGAGTTGACGAGGAATGAAACTTAGTTTGAAGGAAAGAAAAACGATACACGCAGAGAAAAGTTACAGATTTCCATCACTGCTTACTAGAAAGTATAGTAATTTGAATGACAACGTATAATACATAACCCCAAAATGTGATTTTGTCCTTAGTTTACTATGAAGTGTAGTAACCCAGCGAACACGAATGCAGGTCCTTCAAATGACCACTGAAGGCCCTTCTTCGGCATTGCAGGACCATCAGCGGCTCATTGAACCGCCAGTAATGATTGTTTGTAGGGAATTTTTTAGGTAACTTTTCTCTGCGTGTCCCAGGTGGAAAGCGTTACATGGTTTCTGGTCAGTTTCTGGCTAGTAGCCAGAAACTGGGTGTTTCTGGTCGGTCACTAGCTACTTACCGACTAGTAGCTGCCAGTGGCCAGCTAAACTGGGCAAATTCCTACCAAGGGTATTGTCAAGAAAAAATGTCGAGATTTCGAGACGAGACGAGAACAAGCTCATTTTTCGTCTCCTCTCGCGGCATCACTAACAGTAGGCCATCGTTCCTATCTATGTTGAGAGCATGCGCTAAGAAATTTTCAGCTTTTATAAAATCACGAATATCTGGCCGTCACGAGCTCTTGCTCTAAACGATTCCATAGTTGGTAGATTCAAGGTAGATTTTATAGTTGGTCCAAACAGGTGAAGAACTTGGCTCAATGGTGATACTGTAGTGTATAATGTAATGATACAAAGATCAACTAATTTTTGAGAGCACTGTGGAGGATTCCAAGATATCTTGACTAATTTTCGAAACCATCGTGGCAATCAACCTCGCACCAACCTATATTTTACCATGCACGTTGGTATGTATGAAAATGTTCTCATTGAAAACAATTTTCATTCTTCAAATGAAGTTGAAATTCACCCTCACTCAAAGAGAGAGAGAGAGAGATAACGTAGTTCGATTAATATAATTTTGTGAAAAAAATAATTCTCTCAAAAATGACCTTGTTGAAAACATCCTTTTCTTCCTTCCAATTCATAATGAACCATGTACCTGTCGAACACACGAAAATATACGTCAATTATGTCAAGTTGGAAAAAAATCTTCGTAACTTTTCTTTCCCTTCAATTGTGTAATGTCGAATTCTCAATAGACTATCAACGTTTCGACCGACACAAAGAGAAAAGATTTCTTCCAGCAGGAATATAGTAGATTGGAAGAGTTCTCGAACAAGGAAACTGCTTTCTTAGTTCGGAGGTTTATTCTCTTCTCTGAACCAAATTACTCCACGCCGAGGAAATATCTTTTTGGGACGGAAAAATATGTCATTAAGAAAACTGCTCTCTTACCCTCAATCCGATGCAAACAATCAGAATTGTCAGCACATCCTGGTACGAACTGAGGACATTCAAAATCTATTAATAACCTCGTACCGGATTAACTGGTCAAAATAGATACATATATCACACCAACTCTATGCGATATGAATAGAGTTCCATCGAAGGAATGGGACAAAACCCAATATTTATGTAAGAGCTTCGAATTGTGAAGATGATGGTTCTTTTTATGTTCATACTTCCGCGAAATGTTATTGCGATAAATGAGACTTCTTGTTAATATACAGAATTTATTGAAAAATAAATTCTGAATCTGCTCCTCAATCTTGTGCAAAATGATTGAATCATTGTTTATGGAAATTCGGCTGAGTGAATTGAAAAATTCACATTTTGTGGAGCAAAAACATGATCACTTATAGAAATTTGTTAAAAATTTCACTGATTCCGCTGGACGTGTATATTGAACTTCGCGAGAAGTTTCCAGGAAAAGGAACTGAAAAAACAAAAGGAACGAAAGATCAATTTGCAGCGATGAACAAACAGCTTGGCAGTTCTTGTCCAACACCTTGATGCAGTTTTTATCACAAGAGTGAAATAGAATCAAGCATTTTGGTGCATACTGAGAGAAGGGTTTATTTGTACTTGATAAATCTTGTTTTGAATACGGCAAAATAAATATTTATTGCATACAAACATGACTCATTACCAGAGATGGGTAGCCTCAATTACTTTTTGTACTGAAAATACAGTTGAGAGAGCAAGTACCCGAAATTGCAGTTGCTCCAAAAGCAATAATTATCACTAGCAGTTTCTAGCCCTCCTCGAATAGCCACAAACTTCCCTGTGTTCGGAAGAATGGCATTTCGGGCACTTGCTACCTCACCAAAGTACTTTTTCTTGTCAAGTAGTTTCCAATTTGGCTTTGAAAATCTATTTTGTATGAATAAAACAGTTAACACCATTAACTCGTGTGATTGTCTCTCTCGCCTTCGGCTCGGGAAGACAAACTTCACACTCGTCGGAAATTTCCCACTTTCCCCCCTTGATGAACAATATACTATTCTCCCACACCTGCACGGAAAGTTGATGTTTTCTGACCTACTTTTAGGGGAGGAAGTGCTGAATTCCAAGCGAATGTGTCACAGCGGGAGGAAAATATGTTCCGCTCGCTCGCAGCGGGAGGAAAGTACTTTCTGCCCGCTCGCAACGGGAGGAGAGTACTTTCTGCCCGCTTGCAGCGGGAGGAAAATACAAACTTTCGTTCTATCTTTTCGTTTTGAAATGTGCATATGAATATTTTATATGCAATTCAACAGATGATTTTCACTTTCCTTGCAGTTGTGGGAAAAAATATTATATATTTTCAAGAAATTTTATGATTAAACTGCTCGGGGGGTTATTGTGAGCTATTTGATCATAAAATTATGTGTCAAAATCCAATCATGTAGAAATAAAAGGTAATAAGTCAAGAGCATGCAGGGTATATAAGGAGCATTCTCAGCGTCATTAGTCACTTGATGTTCACACGCAAAAGAGAGCGGAGCTTGACTGCGATCGTGATATCTGAAAGTCACATTTAAATAAAGCATCGCTGCATAAATAAGTAATCAAATGTATCAAATATAATAAATAAATTCCAACATTCAAAAGTGTGGAATTCAATAATTTGCCCAATTATGTGATTTTCATTATTTTATTTGAATAAACGAGGATATTCGTTCTAAATTATTACTTCAAAGAGAAGTTCATCATTCTGGTGTGTATTTTAGGAATATTCTTGGGAGAGGTTCGTTTGCTTAATCCATACAAACAAACTGGCGATCGTAAAGAAGATACATCGTGAATGATCAATGTTTACTAAATCCATTGTCATATCATTAAAAAATACGTTGAGGTGACGTTTGAAACTTCAAACAAATGTACGAATCTGCAGATACCTGGTAGAATCGCTTGTATTCCATTTTATCGTTTGAGGTACCATTTCAAGTCAACATATATCAGTCTGAAATCTCACCTAATTTAGCATAACTTCAGTAATAGTTAACTGATGATCCATTGTACATAAATATGATCAGTAATTAATCAAAATATGGTGACATTCATAATCTATTATATCAAAGGATGATAGATCATCAGATAACTATCAATATAATATATTATGTGTGAATAAAATAGATTAACCTAAATGTCATGCTATGTTCAGTTGGATTTCAAACTAATAGTTGTTAACTATTAACGTAACCTTTTCACACTGTCTGTACTGATTGCTTTCAGTTCTCATGGAATATTATCATAAAAATATAATGGGTGAAAAAATATTACTATTTATTATATGAAAATGTAGTAATAAAAGAATGCCGTCAACCAAAACCTCACTTTTCATATCTCATTGTGACTTTTCATGTCTCTCCTCCACTGTACGAAGAGCATTATAGCGCGCCAACTTTCCGTAAAAACGTAAAAATTGAAATGAATGAACTTGGAATACGATGCATCCTTTGAAAGAGAAGTTGAGAGGTAATGGAATTAAATCGAGTTCTAATTATCTTTTCGAGAACAGAAGAACAAAGTGATATAATTTATGTTGAAAGAACTTCTATGAAAATTTTCAAGGTTCTCTATAACGCATTGTTGTTATCAAAGATGTGTATCGTTGTCCTGCAATATTTAAGATAATTTAAATCCAAACTACAAGAGAAATCTTGGAACTCAATGGGTAATTTGTTGTAGAATTTTATTGACCCACATTGATCTTTCAAGCGGTATTATGAAAGTATGTTTAATGGTTCATAACATTTATGAGACTTGTGCCACTGGGATCGGGTTGGAAAATCCTCCAAATCTTTAAGTTGAATACGAGCTGCATTTAAGACCGCGAAGGTCATCAAATTCAATGCGTCAACGATATCCATAGAAATACTCCCTAAATTGCTCTCCTTGTTATTGTACTTCATAAATGTATATTTTATCAAGAGTGGCCATTTTTCTTGGAAACAGCACAACACATTGGAATGGCTCCATAAAATCGTCTCATATACGATCATCGTAAACTGATAACATTATATATTCAATTGAAAGAACTATGGATTATTTTTATTGATCTTTGAATCACATCATGGATTCACATGATTCGGGTAAAATCCCGATTCTGAATACGTATAGAAATATTCACACTACTAATCATTTTGCTTTGTAAAGATGTGTTTGGTACGTGTTACAGAGCTCTTATTATTCTCGTAAAAAACATTACTTGAAAGAGCTCACGTGTTTCAATTAGCTTCAAGACGTGCCATAAAGAGACCCACAGTGGTGAGATCAGGGGAGTCCACACAAAGAACGTTCTGAAATTTTGGAAGCACAGGAGACCATCGCACTCAGACTTCCTCCATCGTGAATGCATACTCAACAAACACGACTGCGGGCGTTTGAAAGAGCCCCTCTCATCGACACTGCACGGCTCTCACTGGTGCATCAAAATTCCAATAGAATTGTAGGGATAGTGAAAGAGAGTAGCATGAAAATCCATAATTTGAATTTTCACGTGTGTTTGTGGACTAAACCTGAACCCAGAAACAATCTGTTAACAATCTGTTGGTGGTAGGTTTCTAGAAAAATATTACTGTATTCTCTGGAGCTGCTTATAGTGGGAAAAAAGAAATCCAAAAAGATTGACATAAATTCTGTTTCCTTCGTTGCACCAAGAATTTTACGAACAAACCTCCTATCTTCATCAGGATTGATAAGAGTTTTTTATGCAAAATTAAAATCATTGACATCTCTATGATAATATAGTACATTTTGAACACTATTGTACATTCTTCAGAAATTTTCATGTATCCTGTAACTACATTTTCACATTATTTATGCATCATTTATGTTCATAGGTTAATCGATTTTATGTCTATGTTCTTACTCCGTACAATTGATACGTCAGATTCATTCTATCACTTCAGTAAGACAAGATCTCAAAGAGCTGCACGTGGGTTACATTCATTTGATGCAGCATTCAAGGTTCACTGAAGATTCATCACATACCTATCTCAGTTCAACGAGAATTTAATCAAAAGTACATTGAATATCAATCACTCCATGAAATGGATCCACTGTGAATATTCTGCACAGATTGGTACTTGCATCCTTTGAGAGAGTTATATTATTCTGAGAAATACCCGTAGTATTTTGAGTTTCGCGCTTTTACATCGAACACTAAAGATACATATATAGATTAGGATTATAGTTACAACCCTCATAACACAGAGAATTTCTGATAGGGAAATGTGTTGAATCTGGCGTACTAATTATCTCACTCTGATTCTCATTCAAATCCTAACAATAATCATGTATACATAATTATGTTTCCGCTAGAAACATTTTTCTTGTAACAAAAAAAAACAGGGAGAAAACCCTGTAATGAAAGTTTTTGGGAAAATTCATTCCATTTTGACCCAAAGGTACTGTGTTTTCTTCGAATAATATTAGAATAAACGCATGTTGGGTGTTGTTCAGAATGAGGTAAATTGTCCTGAAAAAGTGATATGGTTACCAGGAATTGTTTCACAAACAAAAAACAGTGGATTTCATTAAATCCTTTGGTCATCATTTTGGGATAGAATAATCAGATGAAATTAAATTTCATCCTCAATGAAATTACATTCTACTTTATGAAGAAACTTCTCCATGAAACAGAATTCAATTTGATATGTGATTAAATCTATTCTTGAAACTTCTGTCAATTGATTCTAGGGGTGTATATACGCGAAATAAAGTTAGCCACACACCTGACGACCACATTTGATTTCCAGTCCTGTGACGAGGTGAATATTTTCCTCCATTGGAACCTGACATTGTTGGGAATCGATCACCGAGGAATTTACGTTATATCGGTATAGATATTCCATGAGAATGTAATTTATCAGTATGTTCCGCGTTGGTAATAAACTTTTTGTTCATATCGTACTTGGAATTCTTTCGATTTTCCATTAACTTTTTTTTATGTTTATATTTGCGGGATTGTATTGTGTTGTAATCATATTCCTCATGTATGAAACTTAAAAAGGAATTCATAAAACTGGCAGACAACATCATATGCCCTTTTTGCAAACATTAATTCCGTTCTCGTTTTAGACTGCTTTTCTGATAGAAGATTCAATAATATTCTTTTGAATATTGGGGGTATAACTGAGGAATCGATTCTCATATAAAAAAAAAAATTTCAGCAGCTTCTCCTTGCCGGCCACATTTATTTTAGACATTTACAAATTGAATTTACGAAACGACAATAGAATGTCGGAAGAATTTGATGTGTACTTCATACTCCTCGCTTTTATGTCGATTTATCTTTTTCAGACATTGAAATAGGAGCTGAATTGAAAAAGTATCCAAAAGTGATAAGTCGAATGAAATGGAATCAACTTCTAGAAAAGCTTCTTAAACTCAATCAACGATGATGTCAGAGTTAATCGTTGTTGCGTTGAAATCAAAATTGATTCCTGATTCGAAGTTGGAACAAATTGGTTATGGTGAATGGTAATTATCCATTATCTTGGTTCCACTCTAATCAACATTTCGTCACCACCTATTCGCGATGAAACTCATGTTTTTTTCTCATTTGATAGATACAAAAATCAATTTAATCTTGCACAAAGTATTTCCTAACATAAAAAAATTTCTTAGACATCCTTGAAACATTTCGAGGATATTTTCAACACACTCTCTAAATTTCTTGGAGTGAAATTCCACTCTTGAAGAGTGAAATTCTACTTTATCAACCAGCCAGAAGGGAACCTGTCCAATTGGAGTGGAATTTCACTATTTCAAAGAGTGATGGTACATGACTCCTCATTGGAGCTATCTATCACTCTGGGTGGAGTCAACGAATTTTCCTGAATTTAAAATGCTCCACACAGAAGAGTGAAGAATTTCACTCCAAAAGAGTTATTATTCTTACTTATATAGAGTGGAATATTGAATACAATTCTTATTATTTTTGTATTCATCATAACATCGCGATTGAAGAAGTTTGATCTCGGTATTCAGCAAAATCATACTGAATGTTCATAAAAAAAAATATTTTATATCACACTATTAGAACTGAACAACTTCATATAAAGCAATTAGGACTTTAGATCCACATTATTCTGAGTGATGGTATTTCCGGTGGGGGTTGTTGGATTCGAACCTACGTCTGCTTGTTTTAACCTCCCTAACCTATACGGCTAACCTACCTGAGCTATGTCGAGATGTTAGATTCACAGAACAAAATACTCCAGATAAACAGTATCTTATGATGACATGAACTTGTAAATTATTCTCCTATATTATCTTAAATGAAAAGGAGAAAATACTTAAAAAAAACTGTGCAGAAATGTTATATTGTACGTGGAAGCGGAATTTTCATAAATATATATTCAAATTTGTGTATTCTGAGAGGGATTCAGAAATATGACGATATGTATCTTCGAAAATATATAATGGAAGAGATTTGAAGTTTTAGGCAAGGCTGAACTTACTTGAAATATATGAAAACGTACAAAATGTTCATTTGTCTTCTCATTTTTCTCATTTTTGTTGGCCCTTAAAATAGTAGATTCTTTCAGAAAAAATAAGAAAACAAATGTAGAAATTTTGTTCACTCAGAAAAAACCAAACAAATATTTTAAAACAGATAGGACATTAATTTCACTTGTTAAAAAGATGAGAGACCAAATAAATTGTTATCGTCTAACTTAAGTACAAAACAAGGAAACATAAAATTGTTTCTGATGGATTGTCATATTTCATCCAATGTGCATCTTTATGTTTCAAAAACTTTCAATTGTAGTTTATATGTGCGGAATTGAAAAATCATAGGTAATGAATTTGATATCAAAATTATATCCTTTATTACTGGAATATCTTTACAATATATCCCAATGAACATTATGAGGACGAGGACTTGGAGACAACTGGAGGAGCTCTCAAAGAGATCTTAATGTCATCCAATGCGTCGATTTAGGAGATCTTACAGAACTCTTGTTTAAGACCACTTCATGTTATCTTTATGTTATAAATGTTCTCTTTAAGATAACATAAAGTGATCTAAAACAAGACCTCCACAGGATCTCCTAAGCCGACGCATTGGATGACATAAAGATCTCTTTAAGAGCTCCTCCAGTTGTATTCAAGTCCTCGTCCTCATAATGATCATTGGGATCTAATCAGATTTTCAGTCGGTCGATTGATATTCCTAAAATATGTGTACTGTAACTGTGGTACCCATTTAAAAATGAAAACATTTTTCTTGTGTTAAAAACACATACATCAGTCAGTGCGCGGAATAGGGTATTATCTTTCCGATGTTTATTACATCAACTTGAACACAACGTTATTGACGCTTATGATTCTTTCCTGAGCACTGTGATGAGTAAATAAAATATTATTAGGTGTACAAATAAGTTTCCGCGGTTTGTCAAAAGATGGCCCCACCAGAAGGTTATGGAGAAATTGTCGGATGTAAAACGTAATATCCCAAGTTTAGTCATCTGGCAACACCATAACCTTAAAGTACTAGTGATTCCGTATCAGCATCACGTAATTTTTTTCGTGCAAAAATGTCAAGTTTTATTCCGAATAAGCATCATTTGCGGGAACTTTTGATTTACTTCTTTAATGTGAAAAAATCTGCAGCTGAGGCGCATCGATTGCTTCTAGAAGCATATGGTGAAGCTGCTTTGAGTGAGAGAAGTTGTCAGGAATGGTTTCAAAAGTTTAAGAACGGTGAGTTTGACGTTAAAGACAAAGAACGCAGTGGGAGGCCGAAAGTGTACGAAGACATGGAATTAGAAGTCCTATTGGAGGAAGATTCGTCCCAAACGCAAAAAGAACTTGCACTTACTCTACAAGTGACTCAACAAGCAATTTCACATCGTTTAAAATCGTTAGGAATGATTCAAAAACAAGGAAATTGGGTTCCATATGAACTAAAGCCGAGAGACGTTGAACGCCGATTATGCATGAGTGAAATGCTGCTTGCCAGGAATAAAAAAAAGAGTTTTTTGCATCGTATAGTCACTGGTGACGAAAAATGGATTCACTACGATAATCCAAAGAAGAGAAAGTCATGGGTTAAGCCCGGCGAACCATCAACATCGACAGCTAAGCCGAATATTCATGGAAAAAAACTCATGCTGTGTATTTGGTGGGATCAGCTTGGTGTCGTGTATTATGAATTGCTGAAACCAAGCGAAACCATTACTGGAGCTCTCTACCGAACACAATTGATGAGATTGAGTCGGGCACTTAAGGAAAAACGCGCCCATTACTACTCCAGACACGACAAAATTATTCTTTTACACGATAATGCTCGTCCACATGTTGCGGCGCCGGTAAAAACATACTTGGAAACACTCAACTGGGAAGTTTTACCCCACCCGCCGTATTCACCAGACTTAGCCCCTTCTGACTATCACCTGTTCCGGTTGATGGCACATGGTCTGTCTGAGTAGCGCTTCACATCATATGAAGACACCAAAAATTGGGTAAATTTGTGGATAGCGTCAAAAGATGAAGAGTTTTTTCGACGGGGTATCCGAATGTTGCCAGAAAGATGGGGAAAAGTAGTGGCAAATGATGGAAAATACTTTGAATAAAACGTAATGTACTTTTCCTTTACAATAAATTCCTAATTTTTTATAAAAAACCGCGGAAACTTATTTGTACACCTAATACATCAAAATTTCGACTTACTTCTCAGAATTGTCATTGCATCCTCATTTATTCCCTGACTTTGGAGAAAACTCATTAAAGCCGCTGTATCGTTTAGCGTTTCCTATGAAAAACTCATGATGCACAAGTAATTAATCATTTATTGAAAACGATATAAATTTTTGGAAAAGCATACAGGCAAGAATGTACTGTACACATCAAATCATCACATGTTTTCACGAAATTCATTTTATGAAGTCGAATCATATATCACGAAACATATAAGATATAATAAAAGTATGGTTATAAATTTGAAATCAACAGAGGAAGTGAGGTTATAAAATCTTTTAATCTACAAAAGACAGAGAGATTTGAATGTCATGGCGTTCTAATGAATGAATATGAAATTTTGATCTCAGAATTGAAGAATAGAGTATAGTAGCAAATATTATTGTACCTACGTGAGGCAAAGAATTCATTTTAACGTGATGGTAAACATACAGCGCGTCCGTGGTTTGTTGATACACGTTACAGTTCACACCAGTGATGCCAGAACATTCAAGAATCGCCAACTTTTACCCCCTCCATACCCACCACACAATCAAATTTCTTTTGTCGGGAGCTTTATTGTGTGTGTGAGATTTCTATATAGATGGGGCTTGATGGAGGGGACAAAACTTGGCGTCTGGCATCACTGGTTCACACATAACGCGCGGTAGTTTGAGCGATTTCTTAATACAGTGAGGAGTGGAAAAAAATTCGCTCTCAAGTTTGGAGTGATATTTTTCACTCTTGTTCATTAAGTGAAAATCTTCACTCGATTCGAGTGAATATATGACTCTTGAGGAGTGAAATGGTACTTCGCTCTAGATTACGAGTCGAAATTCCACTCCAAGGAATTTACAGAGTATCCAGACGTTTTTGAGAGGTCTCCCTGATTCAGATTGTCGGAAAAAAATTGTTTGAACAGTTTTTTTCATAGAATAAATGGAGATATAGTTCCGAAAATTTGTAGGTATGATTATCAAAGATGCCATATTTTGAACAAATTGTTTTTCGATGTCCCTATTTAGAAAACAACACTGAAAATTGATGACGAGCGTGGTTCTGGGCGACTGGATGATCTGAAATAAAACCCGGGAATTATTCCTCGTTGAAGTGGCTATGGTATAAACTAGAATGGTTTTTTCGTCAAAAAATAACAAAATGGCGGCCATTTTTAGAAAAAAAAAAAACAATTTTTGAAGATGGAAAACCAGGTGAAGATTAGAAAATTGTTGTCCAATCAAAACGATTCTGATTCATACGATACGATAAACCGGGGTAAAGCGGATCAAAATTCAACGTTTTTTGATAAATGAATGTTTTAACTGTGAATTAAAAATTTTCAAATAAATCATATACGTTTGTGTGACTTCTATGATCAATATTATCGATTCAAAAAAGAATTATTCTGTCACTCACAGGTTCAAACATATATCAAAGAGCGATCCATTTGACCCTGTAGGTTGGGGTAAAGTGCACGGAAAAAAAGATGATGTTGGATTTACAACATTTCGTTCGATCACCATAGAAACCCCTAATGTTTCTATGGTGATCGAACGAAACATTGTAAATCCAACATCATCTTTTTTTCCGTGTGGATCATTTGTTTATTATATCTATTTATCCAAGGACTTTCCCATTTAGGCATTATTGGACCACTAATAATGATTGTTTGTTTCACTCATGGTACTAGAATAATTAGTGGTTGATGAAAAATTGCTGCTCTTCTAGTAGGAACATATGAACTTTTTATTCATAATAATTCGTTGAGAACAAAGTGAGAATTCAATAAAACTTCAAAATTCAATAATTCAGAGATCAATGTAGCAGATGCAATTACTGCAAAACGACTTATCTCACATTTCTTGCCTGAATCCAGTAGATAAACTGTAATCCGATTTACCCCGTAAAATTATAAATATGTCTATTACAGCCTCTAAGACAATGCAAGAGTGAGCTATGAAACTGAAATTTGTGTATGATGTTGTTAATCCTTTTATCACTAAATATGCATATTTACTTTCTCGTCGAATACACTGGTTTTCTTCTAGTAATAGAAACTTCCTACCAATTCATGAAGATTAGACAAATCAGATTGAGAGGAATCAATAACACAGGTCTACAATGATTTTGGTGCCGCTAAAACTAAAGCAGATTTTGAGTATATTCGATACCCTGACTCTGGAAATATACTTATTTTTTTAATGCTACGTGTAGTTTTCAAGAAATCGCAGGTGTAAAATAAAATGAAAATGCACGATTTTGAAACGTTTTATTCAATTATTCCACACTTTAAGAACATTTTATCAAATTATTCTTCAAATTATCTCAAAATATGAGTCATTCTCTTCCAAATGCGATTAGGTTTGTTCAAATATCTTTTTTTTTCTCTGAGATACGACAGTTTGAAAATTGTGTTATTTCACCTATTCACTAAATCCATGAACACACAAATTTCAAATTGTCGTGTCACAGTAAAAAAAAAGATATTCGAGCAAACTCAACGGCATTCGGAAGGGGATGGATTATATTTTGAGGTGCATATACTAGTTTCATGAGAAAAAATTACATTCTGACGTCACGTAATCTCAAATATGTCGAAAAACGGTGTTTTTCACACTTTGACGTTAAAATATCTCAAAAACCACACGTAATAATGCAATTTTGAAGCCAGATTCGGATTCAGCGCGCCAAAATACTTCGGAAAAGTATGATACAGTTGTTGCACCAAACAAAAAGTTCAATTTTGTAGGCCTGTGTAATTGATAATACTCAACTGAAACATTTTTTTCCTTTAAGTATCGTACATGTCACAGTTGATGTCATTGATTGCGTTATTAAATTTTGTTCCAATATTTCAATGTATCCTATAAACGACAGGTATTTTCTCATGAAAGAATCGAGCGGTGATTCGCTTTACCCCAGCTGATTCTCTTTACTCCGGTTTACGGTAGTCACTTCAAGAAGAAATAATTCGCCATTCTTTTTATTTTTTTTCCCAAATCAACCAGTCGTCCAAAATGATGCCCTCCGTCATTTTTTGATTTTTTCTTTGGACAAATCAGTATGCCAAGAAGAAAATTTGTCTAAATCTAAAAGAAATTTTTTTGTATTATAATATTCGACCTTCAATAAACATATCTACAAATTGTTAAAACAATATCTCTATTCCTTCTATGAAAACGAATGTCGAGAAAAAAAAATTCAACTAGAAAGACCCATTAAAACATTTTTGAATCCTCTGATGATCAACAAATTACTGAACTACAATAAATGAGTTTTGACTACTGCAAACGCTGAAAACTGATTCCTCCAATCAATGTAATTACAATTCCTTAATACTAATCCGACGTTATTATTCCAAAATTATCATTCAATTTGAAATCAACTGAAATCAGATTCAGTGGAAATTTTCAAGAATTTTCTCATTTGTTAATAAAATTTCAAAGACACGTTCAATTAGGTCAGTGTGGTCTTAATTCGCTCAATGGTGCCGTTTCATTGAGTTCATCGTAAAGCGCTCTGAAAATCGTTTCATTTTTCCTCCGACGGTTGGCACGCCCTACCTGGTGCAGTTCACGACTTTTAATCATTTCAGTTGTATCAAGCCTCGAATTCAATTAATTTCATACGTGATTGTAATTCGTTCCTCCCATTCTTCTGCTCCTACTTTTTATACAATTTGATACAGCCATTATATTTCTTTACATACTCGAAATATATACGCACGAGAAAAGGTTCTTAAAATAATCCAATTATTAGACTTGAATATATTTGAATGAGAGAAACGGGAAAGTGAGGAGGAAAGCAATATAATCCTTTGACCTCCGAGCTTTAAACTAGGTGTAAACTTGAAAAAAATTCTATGAGTTGAAAAATTGATTGTGGATCAACAAAAAATGGAAGACAGAAACAGCCAAAATACAAAAATCGATTATTGTTTCGGAATACTGGTTGAGTCGGAACGTTGGATACTGAATCAATTATTTTCATCTGAGTAATGACTGCTCCTGTTTCTAATTATTCTGGTTCCAGTAAACAACTATCTTGAACATTGGACATAAAATAGATGGCGAGACAGGAGATTTTACTGTAATTACATACCGAAAGGGATTTTGGAATATGTCAAAAATAATCACACTGAAAAAAAAGTATTGTTTTAATAACAATACTATTTAGCTATTATAGCCATCTGAAGTATAGGAATGTCGGTATTGCTATCACAAACCGAATGGATCGTTTCCAGAGGGCTGCAACTTCATAAAAAATACTGGTGTCATGGATTTAGTTCCAATCAAACAATTTTTTACTGCGAGGGCGCAGAGTTCGTCGAATGAAAATGATCATTGTACAATGATGAATTTTTATCCGACGAACTTTGCGCCCCCGCAGTAAAAAATCGTTCAATTGGAACTAAATCCACGACAACGGTATTTCTTATAAAGTTGCAGCCCCCTGATCGTTTCAGGAAGAATCCAGATTAGTATGAAACAATCTAGAACGTTATCAGAACGATCTACGTATCACTACTGCAGCTATCTGTGATAACCATACTTCAGATCGTTACCATGACCTCACATTTTTTTCAGTGTAACGTTCTGAGTTCGAGACAACTTCAACCTATTTTTGGAATTTCAAATGGACAAATCATCATGTTCACGGACAAGAAGAATGTAAGACTTTCTCATATTTTTCTTGCTAAATCAGAAACAGGAAGGTTTGTAAAATGAATTTTCACATGAAAATACGGAAGATTACGGATGAACAGACAAATTTTCCCATACGCTTCATGAAATGTAACGTTCGGTGTTCAAAATTTCAATCCTACCTCTTACTTTCTCTACAGTATTCGTAATCTCCCGTATTTTCATGTGAAAATTCATCTTACAAACCTTCCTGCTCCTGGTTTAGCAAGAAAAATAAAAAAAAGCCTTATATTTTCAAGCGGTTCTTTTCTCCGTGTACTTTTTCAGGACCTCTTCTGTTTATTCCTCTTGTTTCATTATTATACTTTATCCAAATAAGTAAAATTTCGATGATTCATCTCCAATGACTTGCAACGTAAAATGATACTGAAAATCCTTTGGCGAATACATCACATTTAATTCAACAAATTAGTGACAAGTCCGACTCCCTTGATCGTTGGAAACTTCTCCTCGTAGGAGTCTGTAATCAACTTTACTCAAATGCACGTACTCTCGAACACATCTCCTCCACGTACGATTGCTAACTTTTCGAAGCAAACGAAACACTCCATACACGTATTGAATTCAACAAAACTCACAATAGTACGGTAGCATCTTTCCCTTAATTAGTCAATGTATTTGTTACCATTTCATTTATAATTTTGGTAATCTTTGGAAGAATTAAAAGTGATATCTCTTTAAAAAAATTTAAGCAAAAAACCTTTGCATGGGAAATTCAACAGTGAAGAATGAATTCAAGATTAAAAAGGAGAGAACACTTTGTTTCCCCAAACAGCACTGTATTTATTCACATTTACATATTTGATACATATAACATACACGTGCATAATATAGTAAACATATTTTTATGATATATCAAATATTTTATCCTTTGTTGGTTCGCAAATGTACGAGTGAGCTGATTCAATCAAAAGGATATGTATAATAATTTGCTCCATCGTAGATTTATGAATGATTGCAAAGATGAGAAAAGCTTAACCTTTGAACATATATTTATGATTATTTCAGCTACACTGAGAAAAAAAATCACTGTAAAAAAATTCCTTCTGAAAATTCACAAAATGTGACATTCATTTTTTACAGCCACTTTTTTCTGAATTTTAAGAAACTGAATTTCGGAGCGTATTCTAAAACTTTCAGTCGAGTGTCTTAAAATTCAGCGAAATTTTTTTGAAAATTCAAAAGAAAGTGGCTGTGACAAATTACAACCACATTGTCTGAATTCTCAAACAGAATTCTTTCACAGTGAAGCTTGAAAATTACAATCTTTATTAACAGATCGAATATAATCACTCAACATTGGTGTAATTAGTTACTAGTTGAAATGAAGAAATTACTATTTAAACAGCAATTTATTGAATTAGTATTGAGCGATTACCTTCTATTGCCCGCGATATCTTCAATCTGTTGATAAAGATTGTAATTTTTGCGCTGAATTTTCCCTCAGTTTACAACTTATTAATTCAAAATGAATTTCCTCCCAACAAGTCTTCCTCAACATTTGGGAATGAATAATGAAAGAAAAAGTTGAAAGGGGTCAAAAAGGGGAAGACAGGGAAGGAAATATGGGAGAAGTTCATCGTCTTGGAGAGGAAAAAACCTCTCTTTTTTTTGGACAATCATTCGCGGAATTCGTTGAATATTTTTGAACGATTTTTCCATCACTGAAATAAAATATAATTCTTCTCCTCAAGTGTCTTCAAAATAGAATTTAGAGATTTTTCAATATTTCATGAGCGAAGAACAAGATGAATATTTATTTGTTTGAGAGACATCCCCTTCCCAGCGGATATCAACAGTGATTTACAATCAGATTGATTCGAATTTGCGGCACTTAAGGAATTCAATCATATTTATATATTGCAATACAGTATGAATAACAACAGAAATGCAATTGTTTTGAGCAATCACGCTTTCTATCAAATTCACTCAGTCTGATTGGAAAACTCAATATAGATTTATATATTATCAAGTCGAAACGAAAACGAACTTCACATATCATCATCAATTCCATCCATATAATTCCGAGACACGAATGTCTACGTTCCTCGTATCAATCAATCAAATAAACAATGTACACTTTCACTAATGGTTAGTTTATTTGGAATCTGCTGTATCGCTCTTGTACGACAAGACGACGATAAGATAATCAAATAGTGAAACTGAATCCATATAACACGAAAGTGCATTCATCAATCTTTTGATACAACACTCCGGTATGAGATTGATGACAAATATTTGTAACGGGTGAGAAATTTCCTATGACAGGATCATATAAAATATAACAGTTTTCCTCTTCATTTCATCGAAGGATAAGTTGACTGCATAGGAATGAGATTCCTCGTTTGCTATATGGAAACTTCAGGAGATATTTTTAGAATAGGCTTTCGCAGTTTTTATTGAAGAATTTCTAACAAAAAATTCAATGTTCGCGTGTAGAATAGGGGAAAGTAAACTGAGATCGGACTGGCAGACATGATCGATCACGTACGACCGCTATGCTACCAGAGTTTTTACTGACCAACCAATCATGGAAGCACGTACGGAGGTGATGTATGATGTTTTTCTTACACATTTTTTCGAAAATGCATGTTTGTTGATTATTTCACAAAACGAAGCAACCTTCGAATAGAACAAATTCATCGATTACCCATATAGAAATTTAGAAATTGGCGCTAGCATGGTGCAACGTAGATAAAGTATGGCCGAGGCTTGGCAACCAAGCATGGCGTAAACCTGGAATTATAACATCATTTTATCATTTACCTATGTGTTTTTCCAATGAAGTCCCATCATCGATGAAACAATGGCAATGAAATATACCATCATTGGCAAACAATTGAAAATTTTGTTTGTCAAAGCTGCGCCAATGATCAAAGTGAAAAATATTTAACCCAAAAATATATAAAAAGTATGCGCATTTCGCAATTTCTGACATATATTGTTCGAAGTCTTATTGTTTTCCCCTCATTTGTTTGTGAACAACTCGGCGTCTTTTGTCCATAAATTTTGCCATGAGAAGTAGACACAATCCCAAGTAAAAATGTCTTGCTTCCGCCAACGCTGACAATAGATTATAGCTTGACACAAGGCTGACTGCCAAGCCTTGGAAATCTATGTAGAGTCAATGTTGGTTAAAACATGATAAAATGATGTACCCTGATTGGTAATTAGGGAATTGGTTTCGTTGATCTATGATTGTCTCAGCATTCATTTAGGCCTGGGGCAAGCTATCGCCAATCCTGGTCCAATATAGATGGAATGGAATATATAAGTGTCGCGCCAAGCATTGTCAATAGATAAGCGCAATCTTGACCACGATCGTCAATCTTGGCCCAAGCTTGGTCCGTCATTGTGCCAATGTTGGTTCTATGTTGGGAAATTGGATTGGCAGAGCGAACAATGATGTTATCATTTCACAGTTGCACCTTCCTAATGTCGAAGATTGGCCAATCTTGAGCTACGTTGCACCACCCTAGAACCAATGGTCAATTTTCATGTGGGATGTAGCTCAGCGGTAGAAGCCCTCTAGTGTGACTCATAATAAGGAGCGATTGACTGTTCTTCTAAAGACTCACTTAAGCCTTATATATTTTTCGTATACGTGTTTCACCACTCGCGAGAAACACTTGATCAGTAACGTAGCAAAAATATCATATAGGTTGCCAATATTGAGCCATGCTATTACCAATGATCGGCGCTACATTGCAAGCTAATTTCTACCGAAACTAGGCCAAAGTTCCGGGCGATATTAAATCACATTTTGAATGATCCTGGCGTTGAATGGAATCTATCGTTCAGTCAATGTTGGGCCAAGGATGAGCCAAGCAAGAGCCCAGCTTAGCGCAATTGTGCCACAATAATAAGCTGACAAACGAAATCCGTCGCTATATTTTATTGTCAGCATTGGCGAAGTCCAAAAATTTCTGTATGGGTATTTGTGACTTCTATAGAATTCAAATACAAATTAAACACATTCCCACCAGTGACGTACCAGAGATTCTAGGGGCCCTCCCGCAAATGCTGAAGATGGGGCCTTTGCGGTCTAAAGAAAAACTACCTGGGGGCTCCCAGTGATCCGGAGTTTCCCCGCCGTTTTGAGGCTGCGGGGGCTCTCAAACCTACTCTCTAAATCTGGAAGAGTGAAAAATCACTCGTTTCACTCCACTAAGTCTCAAAAGTGAGCCAGTCCGCTTCGAGTGGGATTTTCACTCGTTTCGAGTGGACTCCCACTTTTTTGGACTGAAATATTCACTCTAGAATTGGAGTGGCTGTGAGTTTACAACATCAAACCTTAGATTATCACTCTAAAAGTGTGGAAATTTCACTCGAAATTCTGACAGGCTCACTTTTGGCTGGCTAAAGAGTGAAATATAACACTCTAACAATTTCAGAGAGCATGTACTTATGGGGGAAAAAAACTATATAAAAATGAAAAGTACCAGTGAGTCCTTGGAAAAAGATTTTACCCTTCCTTAATTTTTATCGAATGTAAAATCAATATCAACTGCCAAGGACGTTTTGTAATCCAGAAGTTACTCAAACGTTTCCTATTGCATCATAACTTTGGAAATGCGTTCCGAATGATTTATGACTTTTAGAAAACCATCTTCGTCTTGGCAATATAAGAGAATGTGAAACAACAAGCAGGTTTGTCCACTTTACCCACTAATAACAGTGAATTATTCTGAACTGAATGCACTGAGGGAATAAAGTCATTGAGACAAGAGAATATTTCATCCAATGGTATCCATAAAATATTTCTTCGAACCCATTAAATATTATTCCAATGAATGGAATGATTTCCCACCGCCTGAAATATACCATCAATTGAAAAACCATTTCATCCATTACAGTAAAATTTCAGTGATCTAAAGAAATTTTTTATAGATACCATTGGATGCAATATTTTTTTGGATCAATGACTTCTTTCCCTCAGTGTGCGTTATTCAATGTTTATATGTTCTAAAATCCAAGAAAATCGACTGGATTTTGTGAAATCATACCATTCAAGTGCCTTTTTTTTTATACTTTTATGATTCTCTTCAAATTTGAATACAAAATTAAATCAGAGAATTTATACCATCAGTCACTTGAAGCGTTCCTCACTTATGTGAATTTGGAAAACATTAGAAATTATTGAAAAGTTTTATTTAGAACAATTCAGAGCTTCCCTAGAGAGTTTCCCTAGCATCTCCGTGATCGGTTTTTGTCCCAGGGAATCCACTCGAAAACTGATAAAATGTCTACCTGGTTTTGTCCAGAATCACCAAATTGTACACTGAGAGAAATAATGATTAATATCAAGAATTTTAATTCATGAATACTTCCAAGAATAAAAATTTTTGATTACAGTTAATATGTTATTGGCCCAAAAGAAATTTTCTTAAATCAAGGAAATATTTCTCGATTCAAGGAAATTTCTTTTGGGCCAATAACATATTAGCTATAATCAAGAATTTGTATTCTTGGCAGTATTCATGAATTGAAATTCTTGATATTAATCATTATTTCTCTCAGTGTAACATCCCGTCAAAGCCTGGCAGGAAAAGTTTCGTCAGTTTTCGATTGGATATCACAGTCTGTGAATTCCAAACAGAACCATCTCAAAAAATTTCTATCAGTTTCTGACTGGATATTCCAATTTGGTGATTCCGGACAAAACCATGAGAAATTTTGTCAGTTTTTGACCGGAAAATCCTGAGACAAAAACCGATCAAATCCTGGCAAATATTTTTCGTCTGGATTTGCCTATAGCATTTTCAGCAGGGTGAACAACACTCGGTCTGCTTATATGTTCATAACTTTGAAAGAGAAGTTTGCCCCGGTGACAATCCGATATTTTGAAACGTGTTTGCTTCGTTTGTTGCTCGACCCACTTTCATTGATATAACCTCCATGCGGCTCATTCCATTTGCATCTAATATTCTGAATCAACAAATCGCGCGTTTTCCTCGCATACAACGATGAATCGTTCATTAATTTAATGCACAGCAATCACAGGAATCAAGCACCTTCTTGGTAAACATAACATCTTAGACTTGTCTGGAAGTGGCGCGTAAGACATCTTTCAGACAATGCTCTATAACCTGTCTACCAGATATCCAAAATACATCTTACGCGATACTTTCAGATGAGTTCCAGATATTCCATTATTGGGGTGTTGTGTATAAAAAAGGTTTAGTCAGTTAATGCAGAAAGTAAACAGTCTATCATTGCTTTGTTCTCGTCAAGGTCTAAAATATTGGATGACAAGCGAAACGAGTACCGTTTAGATGTTTGAAATGCACAAATGAAGCAAGCACCTTTTATAACTTCCTGATAGCAAATGAGAATACCGCAGTCTATAAACTTGGAAGGTACATGAGAATCATAACTCAAATGAATTCATTCTTACTGAATGCGTTCACATTCAATTCTATCCAAATCCTTCGAAGATACTTCCGATTCAGTATACTAGTACTCTTCTCGATTGAGACAGTATGAAATATCAAGTCAAACTGATGTTAAGGGAGTATTCTACACTGTAAAAAAAATTTGTTGAATTCCAAACAAAAATGCTTGGAAATTTACAAACTTGGTTTGGAAAAATAATTTCCGAACCTTTTTTGTAAATTGCCGAACAAAGGTTTGTGAATTCTCAAAAATCTTCGTGAAATCACAAAATTTTTTGAATGTTTACAAACTTTTGTTTGGTAATTTACAAAAAAAGTTTGTGTAAAAAACTGCCAAACTTCTTTGGCAGTTTAGGAAGTATATTTTTTACAGTGTAGTGTATACACTGAGAACCTAATTTCTTAGATTGGAAGAAAATTTCTTTGCCCTCATTCTGGTAAATCTTGTTTTCAATAGGGAAAATAATTCATTTCAATGAAAACATTTTTCATTGGATTGAAGTAATTCTTTTCAAATTTAAGAAGGAATATATTCTTGTGCCAATTTTACAATTCTTTGTTTCAGTTTGATGAAAACTTTTTCCTTCCAACTGAAGTTTTTTTGATCAAGCAAAATATTTATTGGAATGAGGACCAAGAGAAATTTCTTCCGATCTAAAAAATTGGGCTCTCAGTGTGGGAGCACGAATTTCGAACGTTTTTTCGGGCTCTTTACAAATGAAATAAAGAATATTTTTACCATCCATCATTTCAACATTTGTTTATTGATCTTCTAAGAATACAAATGAAATTACTGGAAAAAAAATATATAAAATTAACAAAGTTATGAGTTGGTGAAGTGAGGGTTTCAAAAAAACAGACTGCCCTGGCGTGCGGAATTTCAACGCTTCTCGTGATCTGGAACGAAGAAATCCAATGGGATCTTGATCAGTAAAGATGCCGCTATGGTATCAACCTCGGATAAGTCGAAAAAATTTTCAGACAAAATGGCAGCCATTTGAAATGAAAAAAATTTTTCTTCATGTTTTTATGAGCATTTCAGATTTTTGAAAAATAGTAATTTCGAAGAATGTTCAATTTTTGTTGGTTCATACGATAGAGACATGTACAAAGAATGTTCATACCAAATTTGAAATAAATCGGGACAGTAGAACTTGAGATATCGTGCACGCCAGCTCGAAAAAAGTAGTTTCGAGGAAAACATGTTTGAAGTTTTTTGATTCAAGATTCCGGAAATTCTACTCATTGAATAGTGCGGTATACTTACATATTGTTAATCGGCGATTCCTGCTCCATATAATGTACCTTCCTCAACTTGAAAATGCTCATTCTCCGAAGTTCGTTCGACAGTATGTCAAACCGAAAAAAATAATTAGTTACCCTCCCTCCAAATTAGTTCCAGCAACTAGGTAGAGTTGTTGATATTTGGATAACTAAAACGGGTGTTGGCTTAACTAAATTCAAATTTAATTTCTCTGAAACTAGCTGTTGCTGTTACTAATTTGAAGTTGCCTTTGCTACAACTTTTATCACCGGCTTTTATTCTTTTATTACTCGGAACTAATTTTCAAAACTAACTTCAGTTCATTCGGTCAAATAAATTATTTTCTTCGGGGCAGATCCCGACTAAATCTCCGGATTTTGGAACAATATGTGATATTATTTTTCCGGTAGCAGCAGATTAGATGCTGCGTCACTAAAAAGGCTATAACTCTGTGAATAATTAGAATTTCAAAAAATCCTTCCAAGGGCATATTCTGTCTGAACTTCAAAAATATGAAAAAAAAATTTCGATTTTTTCGAATTTATAGACTAGAATCCACTATACATGACCCTCAATATTACTTTAACTCATTGGCCCAGGAATATATCAAAACCAACGATGCTCATCAAAACCTTCCATTCTTCCTCGTAAAACACCTAGAATATCAGTCAAATTGATTTTCAATTCGTATTCATACTCCAATAGAATGAGGAAAGACCCGAATTTCGGTTCTTTACGATATAATTGCGGACATTAGAGAATAAATGCTGATTGACGGCATTTCTGATAGAATATTATTTATTATGCTTCATTTTCACGACGATGACGTTCTATATGCGAACCATATCAATTCTTGACCATCTAGCAGCAGTTTGTACCATATCAGACCGGTGCAATGAATAATGTGTTTTGCACGCAAGAACGCGTACGTCAAAACGAGAAAACCCATCAAATGATGACGAACGAATGAGGCCACGGCATGACATATTCCGACGCGTACAATCGTTGGGGAATCTGACAGCGTAAGTTGAATGTATGGTGATTTACAAAAGTTTCAAATTTTTTTTTCTGCCATTTTCCCTTTTGATGCGGATACAACCGCCGAAGAGATGGAATAATGTCGTAAATTTGATGAGTGAAAGAACAGATCGAATCGCATAATGACGTGTCACCGTGAATGCAATTGGATTTTGAATTTGGGTACAAATTTCAGGACTTGTTTGTTCCCCACTGTGAGACATCTCTTCGTGAATTGAACAACGAGTTTGTGGAGAAGGTGGTGTATATAATATCCCTCGAATGAATTTTCAAAAAATCATTTTCTGCAAATTTTGTTTGACAACTCATTACAGAAAATGACAGAAAATGCCTGACCGTTTTGTTCCATACACTTTTTACATTCTAATGTCCTCAATTCAATTTTTCTTTATAATTTCACATTGAAATTCACGATTTCAGCATGTAAGCAGACTGTACAGAGTATACAGAACTGCTACATACATGATAACGATAAAAATTCAAGCATTCAATATTGATCTCGATGAATCTTTTCATTTTGATGTCAGAAAACTAGCGCAGAGACCCTCTCAGAATTCGAACAATCGTGCAATGGACGTATCACGTCCTCAGCACTTGAAAAAACTCTTTTAGGAGAGGTAGAAATGTGGCAGGTAACGCAAGATACGTTTCAGCAAGTTTCGCTTCAACTTTGATAAATCATTTCGTGATTCTTCCACGAAGTATCGATTTTGGGATTATGACGTATCTTCTTCTCCGTTGTATATCGCTAGAAGTCATTGTCAACATTTCCATCACTTCCTGAGTTATCATGTCATATCTGTTGGGGTTACACACAGAAAAAAAATTTGGTTCATTTATCCCCATCCAAAGTTTTTTCATTGGCGTAATTAAAAATTTAGTGGTTTCAAACGAAATTTGATTATGCAAATCAAAAGAATTGTACAAAATCACTTTTTGTTCAGAAAATCAAACATCATTTGGTAAAATTATTTATTCATCATAGTCCAATTTTGGTAAGAGCTAACAAAAAAGAAAGATAACAAAACAGTTTTCTCAGTGTAGATTAATGTTTAATTCAACATTAAATAGTTGAATCATCTGACTCATCATTATAACGAGTATCAGGATCTGTATTACCTATTTTATCACTCATTCTTTCAATTTTTCCATGTACATGGACAAAAGAAAATGAAGAAATTCGGCGTGTAGGATAATAACGCGTCGCTTCGAGTATTGCCAAGACTGAAAAAACACCCAAGCTTGTCCCAAGGTTGGCACATGTGTCAAAAACAAACCTCCGTGAAGAACAATTGGCCCAACATTGTTCCATGATTGTCCCGTTGTTCCCAATGGATAGTCAGTACATTTGTTAATATTTTTGAAATGGTTACTACATTTCGTACAATCTTGGAACAAGTGTAAGAATCGAGCATTCGTTGAGAACAATTGTGCCAATATTGCCCACATGAGTGGCACAATGTTTATAAATATTGATTGAATTTTTAATTCATAATGGCTGGAGACTTGGGAATAACCATTGAGCCAGGGCTGGCTCGATCTCCCTGCCATAATCAATCGTATACACTAGTTTTACACACCAAGCTAGATTTTATTGATCTACGTAAGGATGGAACTTCACTTAATTGTGATAGGGTGCTTATAAGATAGGACAGGATCATTATAAGATTTATGTTATGGTATTCCAGTGGAATCTTATTAGTTTAGTTTGAGCATAATTCAATAATAGAATCAAAATTGATTGAAATATCAAAGAACGCAAATTTCCCAATGATTATACAAGCTTGTCCCAGTCTTGTCACATTTTTTCTATCGTTTTAAGATGATTCATGTACGGTATTCTGAGGGAAAAAGTCATGAATTGGAATATGAATCACTTACTTTTTTCATCCATATCTACGATCAAAGAAGCATTGGTTGATGCTTGGTGAATGAATTGGACCCGGCTTGGCAAAACCACTGGCCCAAGCTTGTCCTGATCTTATCATTCCCAAGCCTGGGCCAAGTTTGGTAAATTTTTCAAGACAAATCTCGGCAGATCTTGTGCCAGGCTTGGTCCATACACACATGGGTTATCAAATAATTCGGTTACCTAATGGAATATCCTTGGTCAAAATATCCACGCACAAAAATATCCACGGACAAAATATTCGCAAACAAAAATATCCTCAGACTAAACATTCTGAACAGAAATTTTTGCCATTCCGCACCTCATAAAATATTGGAAAACTCAATTCATACATTTCTTCAACAGATAATGTTTTCATATCGCTTCCATCACCACTTCATATGATTACGTACTTGTTTTATTTTTTATTATCTGAGAAATTCTGTCACTCACACGTGATAGAAAATATATGAACTAAGTTTTCTAATCGCTTATATATAATCGCGATATAATTCATTCAAATAACACAATCTGAAAATTACTTCAAACAATCAATTATTTTGCTCATTATCACACATACATCACCAATATTGAGGCAGATTTTACTAACCATTTTACTAATCCACGAATATTTCGGTTTTCGGATATTTTGCCCACCGATATTCAAGCCCACGAATATTTTGGTCTCCAGATGTTGTGTCCGTTGACATTCTGGTACGGAAATTTTGTCTCGGATATTTTGACCAAGGACATTTCGTCGTGTTACCAATAATTCACTTTATAAGACAAAAATGGATTTTTCTCTCATGTTGTGAATTTTTTGACAATATATTTTGTGAAAATTTCCATTCAAAGACTCGAAGAGACGCATTGTCATCCTGCACGGTGGATTTCTCCATTTTCTTTTTTCCGTGTAAACTACGGGAACCTTCAGTATAACAGAAATTTTTCAATTCCTTGGTACCCGAGAGTTCCAGTTTCTTTTTCTAACAGTGCAATACTGTGACATCTTGTCAGTATGTTCCATTGTTTGTTTAAGACAAAACACCCCTCCAAGGAAGTAGAGACTATGCTATTGATTTACTGTCATGAATACACTTCCCGAGTCCGCGAAGATATGTTTCATTTTGAGGCTGACTAAATGTTTATCTCTTTGATCGTTCAGTACTTAGATTCACAATGAGAACTAAGGATACGGCATACCATGCATACTTCCTGCACTTTCCACACTGTCAACCGGGAAGTTTCAATCACTGGATGAGAGATCAATTTCCGATGTATATGTATGAAATTTCCTATAAATTGAACTGAAAATTCCAACCTTCATGAGATTTTTACTACAATTTTACAGTAAATCTCCGGACAAGTGTGGAAAACTCTCAACGTATGTACATGTCAATTACTTCACATAAATTCATAAGAATTTCCTCATATAAATTCTTTACAGTGTAAAATTGAAGAATGTAAAAAATGTTATTTCAAAGCCGAATGCAACGTAAACCCATTGTTTTGTAACCTCACATTTCCAATGACAATTTCCTTCTACATCACAAGCCCAGCGAAATATTATGCAATGTAACGGAATATATATTGCGAGAAATTCAATTCGAATGTATCGAATCTATCCATTATTGAATTCATTTGAGTATCCATTATGGTATATTCCGCACAAACTTATAAGATGTTCTCAAGCACCCCGAGTTACGTCTGTTTGGAATAGAGATCTCAAAAATGAACCAGCAAGCAATTTCCTCGTTCTTCGGCAGAGGATTCTTACATTTTTTACTACACTTCTCATCGAGGATGAGAGGAAGAATGAGAGATGAATGAAGAACAGACAGGTTAATAAACTTCCGATAATAAAAAGACAGACATTGCCATAAAATATCCTCACCTTATTGTGCACATGCAGTATATTATCTTCGTTTTATCGAAAATCCTTGAATCAATGTGGAAGGCACTTCCCTCGTGAAAGAGGAGATGGCAATAGTCCAATTCTTGATGAATACAAAGTGCAAACTGGAATTTCATCATGTTGAATTCTTTACTTTGACTTCCTGTTGAATAAAAAAAGTAACAAGAAGCATGTAACCTTCATACTCACTGATTATGAGTACATGAAATGTCGAGGAATTCTATTTTTTTCTCAGATTGAAATCAGTGCTTCGTCATTTTATACAAATTTTTTATGGAGTGAATTGTGAAGTCTCTCGCAAAACGTCGGTTTAAGAACCATTATACGGACATTTATAACTCCCTCCAATTTCATTCCCACATAAAATGCAGCAGGATCTTATTCACGGCTTTATACGATTATTTGGGTTTCTCGCCTCCGTCTTTTGGTAGGAGAAAGACTCAAATAGAAATTAGGAAAAGCGGCTTTAGTGGAACAAGCTTAATTCCCAACTCATACTATCATTACAGCTATCTTCTTAATTGTTCCTTCAAAATTCGCTATGAGGGTCTTGTTTTGGAATATGTAGCTGGTAGCAATATGTTCCAATAGATTCCCAAAGATCTTGTGACAAAACAATATGTTTTCCAGGAAACATTCCCATGTAAATGTCGGGGAAAAAGCATATTTTCCAGAATTTTTTTCTCGGGAACTATTGAACATGATTGGGAAAAAATTTTTCTTGGCCATGAAAAAAATATTGAACCATGTATACTGATACACTGAGAAAAATTGTACTGTGAAAAGTCTCATCATTATCAGCAAGTTCGGAATACTCTTGAGATCTAATTGAATGTAGATTCAATTTTATGAAAACAAAGAAGCCATCACGGGCACATATACTATAATAACATAATAATTTACTATCAGACAGTAAACTTCCATGAAATTAAACCTTCATTCGGTTAAATTTCGAGAGTACTCCTGAAATTGCTGACAATCATGCTGACAAACTTTTCACAGTACAATTTTTCTCACCCTGGTGAAAATATACGCTCGTAGTAAGCGTTTTTTCGGGAATTTTCCCAACATATTTTTCTCCAAGAAAAATATCAAAAAATGAAAATTTTCTATCTATTTTCAGGACATGGCAAAATATTATCTTTATTTTACAAGAATCACGTACACGGAAAAAAGTCACATGTAAATTCTACATTGGTTGTTGTTAATTTGAGACAACTGCCCGCATAAATACAATTGGAGTAAAATTTACATTGGAACCCGTAGAAAAGTTTTCCCTGTGCATTACCATAAACTTGCAAAATTTCCATAGTTTTTTCCATGTTTTGAGGAAAATATGGGAATTTGGCAAGAATGAAGAAAATTGTCCTAAGGGAACCAATGTTATATTTACATTGTTACCGAAATAAATGGGAGTAGTGTTGCTGTGAAGTAACTATGATAACAATGTAAACCCAACAGGACTGTGTAATATATAATAAATACATCCTTATGAATCAAAATAAGATACAATCTACTTATTTTTTGAGTATTTTCTTAGCATCCCTACACGGGGAAAAAAGTATTGCTGGCATAACAAGCAGGTCTGTTACTATATCGCCTACAAGAAAAACTAGTTGAAAGAGCAAGAAAAATGGTTGATACAACTACATTTTTTTGCTGATATGAACAAGTTTGTTAACAGAACCAACGTCTTAGCTGCTAGAGTGAATATTTTTGTAAGGACAAAAAATTCCTTTGTAACTGCTATAGTAACAAACCATTTTTTCTCCGTGTAATGGAATAGTCTAGTCATTCACGAGTTTGTAACGCTTGAACTAACGAAAAACTGGCCAACTCGCTAAATACTTACAAGGCACTCACCAGTCTCTAGTTTTCCGGTAGTGCAGATGTTACAAACTCGTGAATGACGAGACCATTTCTACTAGGGATTAGTGCAAATAGTTCTATAGGGTTCTATTAAGTTTATAGCCTCTGATATACGCCAAGGTATCACATGTAACGATAATACACGAATCCACATAGCGACATATATAGAGGGGAAGAAGAGAAGGGATGAGAGCGGGCCAGATGGGAGCTCGGAGAGAAGGGTCGCTGATAAGTAGCCAAATGAGACCGAGCGAAATATCTTGAATTATAAAATCCCAATCGACATATATGTCTCTAGACACCAGCCTCAAATTAGCTGTAAAACAAAAAAGAAAAAGGGATATTGGACGACGTCAAGGACCAAGTACTTATAATTTGGATAAAAGCAACCGTCTCTGAAAAGTGGACTACGTGGCGACTTCTGGGCCCCTCTCTCCCTCTGGATGTGCTGGCTTCATTATATTCGCCGGACAATTGACAGAAATCAAAGATAAGTGTGCAAACAAATAAATAAAAGAAAGGAAATTTAGAATATACTATTCACTTTGCACGCGCGGGAGCAATTTTCCAGAGTACTAGAAACAAGCTACGTATTATCGTTTTAGTATAAATGATTTGAAGTCGTTTATCTCTTGGATATTCACAATGACAAAATGGAGATGTCTACGATATGTTGCGATCATTGTACGTATCTATTTCTGTACTGCGTTTCCGGGTTTTTTTCTCTGGTGAATTCTGATTTGATATAATTTTGATGAATGTGAACTAACTCGTGACTATTGGAATATTGTTGATACCAAGTTGGTATCACGATTCTCCCTTAATGTTTTTTCAAACCGTTATTATCCTTTTGATCTAATGATTATGTATGAGACAATAACGGTACACCAACTACATAGAAATTCACGTATGTCATTGAGATTTGAATCGTTTATTGAAACAAATTGATAATCGAATGTTGAAAAACCTGAAAATATAAACAATTATGATTTTTCAATATCATTTCTACATAACATGTTTCATCTGGAAACTTGGAGTCTGCGAAGTGTTCTTCATGATGCATCACGTTGTCCTATCCTCAATTAACATTCTATTTCGATAAACGATCCAAAATTCAGCGATATAATGCACTCGAAGTGTTTGCAACCCCACCACAACACTGTAAAAAATATACTTCCTAAACTGCCAAAGAAGTTTGGCAGTTTTTTACACAAACTTGTTTTGTAAATTATCAAACAAAAGTTTGTAAACATTCAAAAAATTTTGTGATTTCACGAAGATTTTTGAGAATTCACAAACTTTTGTTCGGCAATTTACAAAAAAGGTTCGGATATTATTTTTCCAAACCGAGTTTGTAAATTTCCAAGCATTTTTCTTTGGAATTCAACAAATTTTTTTTACAGTGAAGTATGAATGGAGAATCCAGAATCAAATTTCTAAAATCGGCTACAACAAAAAATTTGACAACATAATTGATTTAAAACCATTTTTCCCGTTTCTTTTGAGAGAAAGTCGTTTTGTTTTCTCTGGGGGTTTTTTTCAAAAATTTATTTTTCTTGAAAATTCAGAATCCTAAGTAACACAAGAACATTTCAAACATTCTGCGTTAATTCTGAGATCATGCATAGAATGTCCAGGTGAGACTGTTATTGATAAATTCGAAAAATACATTCTAAGAATATGCATAGAATATACTTATCCGCAACAGTCCCATTCGAAGATTCTATGAATGTTCATAAAATATACTCAGAACTTCAGAGAACCTTCTTAGCATTTCTAACCTGTTGTGCTACTGGGGATCCTAGTACGGATGATAGCCATGATGGTGCTGAATATGGTGTTAAAATTCGAAGTTGATACGCCCGCTTGTTTTTTAGAAACTACCTGCACCATTTAATCCCAATGAACATTATGAGGACGAGGACTTGGAGACAACTGGAGGAGCTCTTAAAGAGATCTTAATGTCATCCAATGCGTCGATTTAGGAGATCTTACAGAGCTCTTGTTTAAGATCACTTTATGTTATCTTTATGTTATAAATGTTCTCTTTAAGATAACATAAAGTGATCTAAAACAAGACCTCCACAGGATCTCCTAAACCGACGCATTGGATGACATAAAGATCTCTTTAAGAGCTCCTCCAGTTGTCTTCAAGTCCTCGTCCTCATAATGTTCATTGGGATGTACAACCTTGTTCCCACACTCGAGCGCGCGCAGTTTGAGCCTCTCTTTTGAAGCGTTACAAAGCAGAGAATACCTCAACCGACTGAAAGATATCAATTTTGCAAATGAGTCAAAAAAATTCGAATTCCCCAACCCCTCACATTAGAATGTCCCCTTCAATTGACATTTTTGTGGCTATGTAGATTTAGGAATGAGATAAGGTCATACATAGTTGTTATATAGATATATATCAGTTACGTATGGTGTCAGATACGGTTCCCACATCCTCTGCTTGTGGAGTCTTCCAATCAGTATGCCAGGAACCACCTATTCCAAAAGTTTTACTCAATTCAACCGAATCTTCTTTCTTTTGTACGGGGTCTTTTCACGCGTACATGCGATGGGATGGAAGTTGGTACTCAGAAAAAGTTGTCGTTCTGATGATTGCTATAGTCACTCTGCCCTCTCCCCGCACACTTTTTCCTTACCAGAACTCTCCTCTCGTTTCGTTCATGTTTGGAATCCTACCGCACTCGCCTTCAATGAACCCTTCACCTAGCGAATATACCGACAATATCCTACAATACAGATTGGGTCACATATCACTTCAGTGTATGATTGATGTTTGTTTCATATTCTCAATATTTCGAAAAGATTGAAGTATTTTTGATAAATCCTACTCCGAAGATTTTGTTAGAGTATGCTGGCATTAGTACCCATGTATGGAAATTCCTGTCAACTGCCGACACCTGGGTCGGTGGAACAATTAGGTTAGTACTACTGGTTCGAAAGCTGCGCGGAGGTTGTTAGTGTTCGCGGACACCGACGGACGGTGATTCTACAGGTCCAACATTGGACAGGTCGTGTATATTTACACGGAAAGACCGGGTCTATTGATATTTAGAAAAATGACTGTCAATTTAGGGGAAACGAGGATTGCTGACGAATATTCGTAGTCGATGTATTAACAATTGATAATTTCACTGTAAAAAATACCAATGAAATTATCAACTGTCAATAGTTTGACTACGAAGTTTTGGTAGATTTACTACGAATATTTTTCAGCAATCCTCTTTTCCCCTAAATTGACAGTCATTTTTCTAAACATTGATAAATTCTTTCTAAATATTAATAGACCCGATCTTTCCGTGTATAAAGAATATACAGATTTTCAATGTCGATCGATACACGAAGAGAATGTATTGGCGAAAAACTACCCAAGGTTGAGTAAAACGGGAATATACACAGTAAAAAGTGAAACTTGAAGTGATCCCGAATATCAGCTTAAAAATGCAGCCAAAAGTAGCCGCTATTCCAACTGAAAGTAAGCAATGAAAAAGACTGAATTTCAGTTAATTCCATCTTACTTTGGAATTAAGATAGAATTCCATCTTAATTTCCAAAGTAAGATGGAATTGACTCAGATTCAGTCTTTTTCATTGCTTACTTTCAGTTGGAATTGGCGCTACTTTTGGCTGCATTTTTAAGCTGATATTCGGGATCACTTTAAGTTTTACTTTTTACTGTGTAGGGCCATTCCCGCGAAGTTTAACCCTCTGGGGATAAACTTATACTTTCCTCACACTTGGGATACACTGGGTCAGTTTGACCCAAGTGTTTTTTGATCGCTCATATCTCGACTCCAAAACATCGTAGAGCAATGTTTTTTTTTCTTGAAATTGATCGCCGAAGTCTGCAGAATACGAATCTGGAACCCGCTTTGCTCTACAGTTGATAGTTTTTTCAATATCCGAAAAAATGTGAAGGTACTTTTCCAGAGATATACAACTATTCAAAATGAAGGATGGGTCATTTTGACCTAGATTTTACTGGGCTGCAGATGAGAATAAATTCGAATGTTTTGATTATCTTCGCAAGTTGAATACCTATCGTTGAAAAACTTCTGAATGGATTTTCATCTGTAGTCGTCGAGTAAAATGTAATCAACTGGATTCTAAACTTCGCGGAGATGCCACTATGTCCACGTTTTGATCAACTTTGTATAATCTTTCGTCAAAACATTTTCTCCGTGTACATTAAACTCGAAAGATCCAATTAACTTTTTGCATTTTTATTTTCTATTTTTTCCTTTTATGAATGAATATGCATTCGTTAAAAATCCTAAGCAGCACAACCACGTACATAAAAGAATCATAAAAAAATATTCTTATTACATGCATTTGGTACAGCTAAGTACGTTTAATGTATCTTCATAGTACGTTTACAAAAATTAATGTTCTTAGCTGTACCAAATGAGCATAACCAAATGGCATTTTTACAGTACTTTACGAGCACTTTTGAGTTATTTGGAATGACAATAACCGACACCGAGTTGACAACGAGATTATCAGAATCAAACTGGAGTCAATTGGCGTTACACAGTAAAAAGTAAAACTTACTTCCAACCTTAATATCGGCTTATTTCAAGATGCAGCCAAAACTAGCCCTATTTCAGCTGAAAGTAAGCATCGAAAACAAATGCCGACACAATGGAAAAGACTGAATTTCAGTCAAGTTTTCAAGTAAGATGCAGCCACTTTCAGTCGGACTTTTTACAGTGTATCATTCACTGTGAAAAGGAAGTCTTGAATTCAGATTGTGTCATGACTGGATTTAAGACGCAGCCGGAGGAAGGTCAGTTTGACCCAAGTGTTTTTTGACCCTAGTAAAAATAATTATAACGGTTGTCTAGCAGTTTTCGAGGCGCTAGCAGTGAAGCTGGTCACTAGAAAGAGCCTTGACATTAACTATGAGTTCGCTAGAGTTATTTCTGCTAGGGTATCTCGGCTTTAAAACATCGTAGAGCAATGTTTTTTTTTAATTCATCGCCGAAGTCTGCAGAATACGAATCCGGAACCCGCTTTGCTCTACAGTTGATAGTTTCTTCAATATTCAAAAAAATGTGAAGGTACTTTTTCAGAGTACAACTTTTCGAAATGAAGGATGGGTCATTTTAACCCAGTGTATCCCCAGAGGGTTAAGACGCAGCAAATTTAAGCCACACTTTTCTTTCCGGTCATCAATTTCTACATGGGTACTCTTTTAATCGATCACTGTTCAAGATGAATAAATCACGAGAAGATGATTGTCGTGTTTTAGGGTCGACCGGTTGTGTTATCTAAAAATCATCTAACCATCCTGTAACGATGGAATGAATAAATTCGCCCTCAGAGGGCTTCAGTTGATTTTTTTTGCAGCATAAGTTGCTGTTCGTGGACATAATAAATTTTCCAAACCAGGAAGCCGTATTCACGGAGATAGTGGAATTGAAAATAAATCCCTAATTATGGAAAATTATTTTCGCTGTAAGTGGTGATTAATGCGCTTAAGAAGAAACTTGAATAATGAAAGCTTGTGATTATGTATACGTAAATGAAATGTCTTGACGTAGAGACTCTATTGGAATTGTTATCATACCAAACAACTCCCCTTGGTCATCACGAACCTCCGGGGAGATCCGTTGAACGTACCTGAACATTCGAGTACCTCCATTAGGATGTTCTTGAGGACGTGAGCAAATATGAACTCTTCTCCCGATGTTAAAAATTACGAAAAAATCCACTTAATTATCGAAACAACTTCCTAACATGAAATTATTTATCCTCCAACTTTGATTCTGATTTTATCAAATAATTATCCACGGGGAGAATGTTTT
This sequence comes from Gonatopus flavifemur, assembly GCA_018340375.1. Taxonomy (NCBI): domain Eukaryota; kingdom Metazoa; phylum Arthropoda; class Insecta; order Hymenoptera; family Dryinidae; genus Gonatopus; species Gonatopus flavifemur. Next base: position 27,188,298 of record JAFFJZ010000002.1, read on the forward strand.
GTATTGAAGAGATATGAATTATCCGGGGATGCAAAGCTGGAATACTTTTTCCATCAAATGTGTGATTGGAAATGATTGCAACTAATTCCATTATCTCGTTTCATTTATAATTCCTATGTTTTGTTTCAAAATTCGATCGTTTTTCATTGATAGTTTGTAGACTAATATATCCGTAGAATAGGTATAAACAGGAATTATCGAGGCATTTCATTTGATTCATATTTCTATTTCATCCATACGTGTATCGTCCGTACCGTTGAATAAGAAAATTCCACATGCCGATCACATCGCCCAGAGGTTCAGTTAAATATTGTAGTTACATGAAAATTACACGTTCTACAATAACCTTATATTTTGAGAAATTTGATCATGAGCGAGGAATATCAATGGATACATACACGTAAAGACACACGAACGTACCCACACAAAGAAAATAACTATTTCACACTAACTCTATTACAACGCGTTTAAAAACATTCTCACGTAATTCTCATACGAAGTCACCGAAGCATGGATAAGAACTATCTAACTCTTTGAATGTGTTTATGTGTCTCATCCCCACATCATCAAAGGGATGAGATTGGAAAATCGTTCACGTCGACTGCATCCTATCAAGTTATGTTATAATAATGTAATTACGCAGAAGTGATATAAGAACATAACACGTTCCTCAAATGACTTCTTTGAGATTCTTTGCGAGGAGAGAAGAATAGTAATTAACTCTCACGCAGAGGCTAATATTTTCCTGCAATAAGGCCATTACAACTCATCTTGGAACTCCTAATGTTATTTTTCATAAAATACAACATTAATGCGAACATTCTCCTTTCGTGCTATTTCTTCTCCTTCTGCTTCTCTCTTTTCCTCGTTTACTCTCATAATGTGTGTTTTGTGAATTTAAATGAACCACGGTTAAAAGGACATAAAACAGTTTATTGATTTCCATTAAAGAAATTACGATTGATTTTTATCAATAAAAGAAATGAAAAGAGTCAACAAGTGAACGTAAGTAAAAATACAATGAAACGACAATTCGCTTTTGAGAGGTAATTGGAAAAGATTGAATATCGTAAATAGGTTCTTTCGGTGGAAAAATTCATGAAAGCGAATAACGAGTTTTATCACGTGGATTTCATTTCCAGACCTTCTGATATTTCCTTCTCACGCTTGAATGGACTCGTGAAATATTTTACATCATATTCAAATCCATCAATATTTAAAAGACACCTTGATATCCCTTGAAACCTGACGATTTTTTTCTGTGTGATACTTATAATATGTGCTGGAGATATGTCAATCGATACTGCCGCAGACTCCTTCGAAATGTCTTCAAACATCTTGAAGATTTCAAAAAATCCATCTTTAGAAATTTTTGAGGAGAAAAAACTAGGTTTGTCGGTGATATACTCCCTGGGTGCACTTTTTATTCATCAAACGATGTCTTATTCGAATCGAATTCAATCCTCAACGCACTTCCTTCTGCGCTCATTCTGCTTTTTCTGTCTGAAAAACATAAAATCCTGGCTTTTTTTACTGTTGCATAAGAAGAGTGTGGTTTGTTAGTTATTTCTGAACCAAATATACGTAAAAATACTGGTAATTATTCGTCCTATCCATCATTTCGTTCATTTGAAAAGCCGAGAAAGAAATTGGGGTTGAATCCAATTCCCCTGTATCATTGAGGGTCGATCTTTACTCCTTTTCGCAGACTGATTCTCCATACCAAATCAATTACAAAAAGGAGTTATTCGGTCAAGATGTAATACCGAGTCAAAGAGGATAGACAAAAATGCTCATTGGAAGCAAACTTTTTTTAAATAACAAAATTTTGAAACGAGTTCGGGGTTGTTGAGTAAATTGTAGAGATTCGATTTCAATCGAATAGGTCTCATACTTTTGGGATTGCATGTGGAACTGCGAAAAAACTGTAGATTAAAAGGAGCTCGAATACGTTTTTGTAGTTACAGTGGCCATATTTTCCGTTGAAGTAGCTATGAGAATCGCTGTGATGGTAAAAATATGGCTACTGTGACTGTAAACTGTACTTGGGCTCATTTTCAGCTACAGTTTTTTCTCTTAGTGTAGAGCGTCTATATTTAGAGTGTGGAGTGTCTACACTGTTAAAAATTGCTTGAAATTTCATGTACTTTTCATGTACATATGTGAATGAAAATTCAATTTTTGTGAAGTGAAATAGGAGTCCAAATACATGTTATTGAATTTTCAAGTTATCGTGCATGAAAATTGAAATTAATGTACAGGTGATTGAAAAAACTTAGAAAAATTTAATCCAGTATAATAACATAATAATATCATTATAATTATAATCAAATCATGGCTCTAATGGCATCCAACTGAAAATAACAAAAATGATCCAAGTGTGTTTGGATTTGAAAAAAAATCTAAAAATGCTCATATCTCAAAAACTAACCTTCAAAAAAACGAGAAATTCTTGCATTATGGCTGCAGAATACGCCCTTGAAATACAATTTTTCTCACTATGGGTCACCCTGTATACTAACGCTTTGACGAAGTCATCCGCGTATCCACTTCAACTATGTACTAGTTAGATCACACGGTTTGTTCAGTGTTTCTACATTACAAGTACATCTTGATTCACAAGTTTGAAGAATGAATGCAAGGTCATATGAGCAGAAAAATACTCCCTTCCACATAAATGGCAGTGGCTTGAGTGACAGAGCTTTGGCGTCCGACTTCGACGTCCCGCGTTCACATCTTGTGGAGGTGATTTTTTTTTTCAACGATCATGAACATGTGCATGAAATTTAAAGAACTTGTTATTGAATTTTCAATCATGATTTCTCTCAACAATCAAGAACATGTGCATGAAATTTAAAGAACTGGTTATTGGATTTTCAATACTACTGTACATTATTTTTCATTTACGTGAGTGGAAATTGCTTCCATTACATGTAATTGAAAATTCAATCAGAAATTTCTAACAGTGTAGTGAAGCTTTGACGATTTCTATTCAAGGACTAAAAAGAATATTGAAAAATGCTGAACAAACTGTTTTGTTGCGCCTGGCAAAACATTATGTGATCGAAAGTTTGGTCATCAAAATTTGGCTACTTGTTAGATCGCTTGATGATATTTTTTGCTAGCACAACCTTCTTCAAAATTAAGCTACTAAACCTTCCAGTTATGCTGACAAGAACCCAATCAGAAAAATCCGAATAATGCAGTACAGTGCCAGTATTAGTTCTTCAACACTTGGCCAATACGTAGGGGATCAGTACTGATAAACCAATACTCAGAGCTTGATGCCGGCCAGGTACTGATCCAGTACAGACACTGCACAGATTGCGAATAATAGTATCAGTACTCAATCCCTAGTACAGAAAAGCGTTATCATCCTAGACAAATGCCACACGCAGAGAAAAATTCTTGCTGAAAAAGCGATTTCGAAAAATCTGCTTTGCTAAATTAGCAAAACGATTGCTGTTACAGCAAAAATTCTGCTATTTTAGCAAGATATTTGCTGATTCAGCAACAAGTTTTGCCATATCAGCAAAGCAAATCTTCGAGGTTTGCTGTTTCAGCAACTTTTGTTCTCTGAGTGCATTAGCCTGCCAGTCTGGCAAAGTCCTGGTGCAGTACTGCGCCTGTTGTGAATTTCTAGTTGGCAAATTTGGTTAGGTGCATATAATTTTTGTTACTCCATGAAAAGTTTTAGATATTCTCTGAAAGTCTCTAAACTCTTTGAAAGACAAAGGATCTATTCGAATATCTTCTTTGAGAATATAAAAATTCCCATCTTCGTGGTTTCTTGTCAAACTATATCATAGATATTATTTTTATTTGCTAATCAATTCCATTTGAACGCCTCTGTTCTTTCGAGAAAGATGTCCTGCATTTTTGTTGAATTTGAGTTTAATGAAGAATGCGACAGAGATTCTAATTACCATTCATATTTTCAATTATCATATTAATGTCCTGAAGTGAAGTGTGATATCCCCACGCATTAAAAAACGTAACGAGAGATGTCCGATTCTCCTCCCTCAAACAATCAACAAGATTCATAAAAACTGCCAGTTCAACTTTCTCCTACCTGCATGTTTGTGAGGGTCCTTTTTATTTGTATTCCAACGTGTATTATGTTTCAAGTTCGAAACAATGATAATCAGTTTCCATCATCTCAAAAGCATCAACGATAGCGCAAGGGTTTCGGGTTGTTGAGATAATGGGGGTGATTCGGCATACAACGTGAAAAAACTACCCTCCTGTTCTTTCGTCACTTATTCGTACAGTGAATCTGTTCATTTATGTCATCCATTATAGTATCCCGCAGTCACAACGAGAGAAAAGAAAAAACTTGCTGTAAACAAAGATTTGAATTCAACGTTAATGATAGCTGAGCTAACGATACGTGAAATCAAATCCAACTGAATCTGCAAAAAAGCGAGGCGCAAAATCAACAATTTTAGTCACCAAAAATGAACTTATCCATTCACTTTTCTCATATGTTTGATTGGTCACTTTGCTACCAGCAGAAGATGATGACATTGAATTAAAATTTTTTAAATGTATAAATTTTTGATCGATATTTCATAAAAATCTCTCCGCTGTGCAGGATTATACAACAATTAGGGTAAGATCTGCGTACGATGTGATGGGAGAATGGAGGAGACCCTTCTACACCTCATATTTACCTTCTCTACTTTTGATATCGACAGACAGTCACTCATACACTGGGAGAAAAGTTTGATTGTGACATAGAAGGCTTGTTAATTCCCAACAAACCAGTCTTTGGACCAAATAAGATTTATTCACAGTTAAAAAACCTTATTTGATTATAATAAATTCGGAATACTTTTTTCTCAGTGTACGGTTCCCTCATCTACAAATATTTTACCTGATAGCGACTCATAAAACCTTCTTTTCGACAATCCTAATGCTGAGATAATTAGGAAAACATTTATATATGTAAATAAAATATTATCACAACACTCAGAACCATGAACATTAACCAGGAAATTATTTGCTACTTTTTTTTGTCACTTTCTTTTAACTATCCACAGAACATGTAATCAGCATGATTTGGCACCATGAGGATACTCAATGGTACTGTTATAATAGTTTATAGGGGTAAGATTGTATAAATATCACTAAGAAGGCTAGAAATTACAATACTGTATGAATCTCACTAGTGAACTCGATTGTATGAACTTTGTTGTCCGAAACAATAAAATAAATGAATATATAAATACATATATACATACAATAAACAAACATAAAGTCAAAACCCCAATGAACATTTCAAACTCTAGGAAATCTTCCAAACAACTTCAGAGAGCAATATTTTCCGAAAAATACTTTTCAAAGAAACTTTTCGACACCAGTGTGATGATACACTGGAAGAAAAAATGTCTTTCAGTCAAATAAATATTTATTTCTCCTGTAACAAAGCAATATTTATTGAAATTAACAAAATATTCTCCGCAATCGAAACAATTTATTCGAATCAAATGAATTATTATAACCAGTTATTTGATTCAAATAAATTATCTTGGTTTCAAAGAGTATTTTGTTAATTTGAATGAATGAATCGATGGTACAGGACGAATGAATATTCATTTAACTGGAAGAAATTTTGTTTTCAGTGTAGGAGAGTTTGAAGGACTTCAAAAACATCTATAAATTGAATATATTTTGAATTTGTTTGGAAGGCATTACATGTACTTTTACATGTAGTCACTCTTCTCGGGACAATAATTCATTTATTTCAATATTCAATTAAAAGCTCTAATCAAAAGGATTTCACTGACAGCTGGGTACACGAGATGAAGAGATCCTCACTGCAAAAGGATGGAGAGATAAGAACGAACTGAGAGTACAAAAAGCTTTCATGTTAAGCTTTCGTAGGGAAGGTTTAGAATCACAGCACTATAGAGTTTCAGTACTGAATGCACTTCAATACGTATTCGATAGATTAGCCAGTTTAGGAAATTTCGAAACAAAGCTTCTCATGGTGATAAAAGAATACTACATCCACAACGAATTGTATTTATGAATGCGAAATTAGATATGATCGAATAAAATAAATGTTCCCTGTCACGAGAGTGGCTTTTTCCCAATTCTACGTTCATCATGAAGTAACTAGTTTCATTTCAAGTGAATACTTTTTACAATTAAATCATTGGATTTTTATGGAACTGTCGAATAAAACAAGAAAATTGTCTTTTCGGTGCATAGAGAGTAGGTTTAATTGGAATTACATTCTATTGTATAATCAGGGATGAATTTTTCATTGAACTATCATCGCGGTATTTGCTAATTTTTCACAACGATTTGGTCTAATTTTCTACGAATCATTAGTCATTGAGATAACGATCCAGTTCAGAATTGATGATCGGAAATAGGAGCCCCTCGTGTACACTGAGGACCCAATTTCTTAGATTCAACGAAAATTTCTTTGCCCTCATTCTGATAAATCTTGTTTTCAATTTTCCATTGAATTGAAACCATATTCTTCGAATTTAGGAAAGAATATATTTTTGTTTCAATTTGAAAATTCTTGGTTTTGGTTTGATGAATTTTCGTCCATTGAAAACAAGATTCATTAGAATAGGGGGCAAAGAAAATTTTCTTTCAATCTAAGAAATTGGGTTCCCAGTGTACGGTTTGAATTTGAAAAAGAAGTGCTGATTTTTTCTAATGAAGACTCAGTTTTCCAATCCACTGCTCACTCCTGAAATTTATTCTCCTGCTATAATTGCCTCACTAAACTTCCAATTCAGAATAAAGTAATAAATATATTCACAATAAGTTATTCTGTGCAATAATCAGTCGAAAAATATGTTTTCTATAACAGTAGCGAAAATGAGGTACAAAAATTTGAAGATATAGTTTCAATGATAATTGATTAGTCAAAGATCAGAAAAAACAGATTCGAGTAGTTTTGAGAATAACAAGTTATTCCTCTCAATCTCATTCGGGAAGCAGGTAACCAATTTGTAGTGATAGATGCTCAGAGAATACATCGCTGTGATTGACGTTAAATTCTGGAAACTCTAAAGGGATTTGACCTAACTATCTTGTACCTAACCACATTTAAATCCACCCCTTCAATCGTGCAAGCTACATCAACGTGTTTGCGTTAGCCGTTATAAAGTCATTATTGAATACTATAGACGTCTTCTCTCAAATACGTCACATTATTTTCGACATTATTGGATACTACAAATCACCACACAGCGGATAATCTCATGCTTTTCCCTAAATGACTTAATTGTCGAGTATTATGACGGTGAATTGGGTTAACGATGTGAAAGGGTAACAAAAATCCCTATTTCTGAAAAGTTGAGTTTTATAGAAATTGATAAGATGAATAAGAAGCTGATGCCTGAACATGTAATTTTTGTTTCAATTCATGAAGTCATATATTTCAAAAACAAATGTCAGTTGCTCGTATATTAAAAAGTAGCTTCAGAGTTCCTCTTGTTTCTGATGGATTATAAAAAACTTCAGTATTTTCTCAGGGTATCTACCAACCTGAAATGCCACAACATCGTGTTAAATAGAATAGCCAACAGCACAAATGAAAAATTCTAGGTGTAGAGATCCTGTTTTTGGGACACTTCAAGTTCCCAGTAAAAAGCTTTAAGAATTGACGAGTTTTGTAATTCTTGACTAGTCAAAAACCAGACACTTGCAAGTGCTTCGTAAAGCTTTTGTGAGAGACTGGCGAGTGTTTAGTTCTTGGTTAGTCCACCGTTGAAGAACTCGTGTGAATCCCTAGAGCATTTTTACTAGAGATACACTCTGATAGAAATTTGCACTGAATCTCGAAGGAACACGATACGCCCGATAAAACGTCGTGAAAAATAGATAGGAGTTCCATAATTCAGTTACGATAGAGAATGGGAAATTGACGGTGGTTCAGCAACCACATTTCAAACGATATAAGACATTTTTAGCAAGGATTTAATTTCAAATTCAGAAGTAATCCCATAAAACTTGCAAAGTGTTTACATACAAACTGCATAGCTTATCAAAGGATCTCGTAGAATTTGAAAAATAGTTCATAAAAAAAAAAAGTGGGAAATATTTAAACGAAAAACTGCAGCAATAATTGCTGAACAGTTTCAAATCATCCTCGATATCATCCTTCATAAAATGAATTTATTTGAAATGTTCTTATAAACATTAAGAATATACATTATGATTGGAAAATTTTCCGAATCAGCGGGAACTAGATTTATGAAAATGAGTGTTCGATATTGTTCCCATACGGAAAACTCTCCGCCAAAGTGATTGAATATTTGAAATTGCTGCGTGAAGAAGTTAGCGGAATGTCAGATTAATATGAAATCTGTAGAACCGAGTGAGAATGAGGGAGAGGTTTATGTACGTAAATGATTTACGCGTCACCTAATACGTGAAAATACACGTACCACATGTGTTACAAACGAGGGAACAAAGGAATACGTTATATTTTTTCTTCCAATAATCGCATACACACGATCCCTTCATTCCTTCCAATATATGAGAGCATCCCTTTTGTTGTGAACGTATCTCCCCATAAAATTGCCTTATGAGTTCATAAAACGTTGAGAGATGACGTTGTGTGATTTTTTTACTCGACTGCCAAGGGAGTTTCCTCAACGCGTAACCGACCAGAAGGCGTTTTTCCACGACAGATTCCGAAGCAAGTGATATTAGGCCAAGTTTTTTTGATTTGTGTGATTTATTCATTGACAAAATCCATGCGGAAGCGAAGAATATTTATGCGAAGGTCTCGATAGGAATCTGGAAACTGATTCTATTCCTTGAAATAACAAAAAACGGTCGTACAACGTGTGTTCAAGGGCGTTTGATCCAGAAATTATCATCAATATTATCATACCGTTCTGGATACGTACGGAGAAGAAACTCTCTATTGTATTGGTAATAAATACCGCATGTCTTGAATATTTTGAGCTGATATTAAAGAAAATGAGGAGATGTAAGTAATCGATGGTGCTTATTTTGTCATTTTTGGAAGCGAGTTTCATTTGAAGTTATGTCTAAGATATAAAGTAATGATTTGTTCCATCACCCAAATCAACGTTCACGCAATTGTAAAATTTTGATATTATTTCAAGTTTGCTCCCATGTGGATAATAATAGTCTGGTGTCAGTCTTGCAGCAGAAGTCTCGCAAGACCATTGCAACATGTATAAAAGAATAGGGTAGAGATATAGGAAAGATCTCGGCTAAAGTATGGGATTTGACACTCTCCCATATTCCTGCGAGACTATTATAAGACCCAATCAATCTGGTGAAAATATTAAGGAAGTATGGAAGAATCTCAATTCCCAATTCCCCTTCCGAAATCATCCCTGTGTGCCCTATTCTTTTATGCGTGTTGCAATAGTCTTGCGAAACTTTTTTCCTAGACTGACGTCAAAGGATTCTTTTCCATGCGGGCTCAACCCTTCTTTCCGATATCAAATCAACATTGGCAGAATAATGGACTCCGCTTGAAATTGATTAATCGAATAGCGATATTGGTACAGCATTTTAACATTGGTTTTACATAGATTGCCAAGACGTTGACAAAAGCCAGGACTTTGTACAATTTAGTATCTAGAATTGATCCTCAATAAACAACATTACATGCGATACCACAAAATTTACTGAAAACAGGATGTAGCTTGGTGCAAAGCTAACTGCCAAATCTGGGAGATCGGTATAGAATCGATCTTGATGGGATATTGGTGATTAACAAATTGGTTTCGTCAATCTACGATTGTATCAGTTTTCATTCAAGCTTGGGTTCAATATAGACAGAATGGAAAAGGTAAGTGTGATGCCAAGAATTAGCAATATCCAGGCTCGATCTTGGCTGTGACCGTCAGTCTTGGCCTAAACTTAGTCCACTGTTTCACAAATTTTGGTTCTATGTTTTGAAGAAATGTTGGCGAAGCGTAAGATGATAAGATGATTTCACAGTTACGCCATTCCAATGTTGAGGATTGCCCAATCTTGGACTAAATTGCGCCACCCTAGAATCAGGGATCAAATTTTATTTGGGTTGCTGATTAAACAAATGACCTTCACATTCATAAATAATGTCCCGAATTTCCATGACATATCAAAATATTCGATAGACCTGTTCGATTATTTACAGCCCGGGACGGTAGAAAATCATAAAATCTTCCTTAATTCCAGGAAAATGATTTATAGTGTGTGAGAAAGCCACCTCACAGAGATTTCATTCTGGAATGACGGAATCGAATTCATTTTACAGAACGTTTCACTCTCGTCATACACACTTCATGACGGTGGTTTATCAATTTATGAACTTTCACCATGATTTCATTGAAGAGGAACATAGGGAAGAAAGATAGAACTAAAGATGAAGAGGAAAAGAGAATGTATGTGTGAGTATGTTTTATAGCGTACCATGGTAGAGTGTAAGTAATGGCTGGTTACGTATATGCATATTATAGACTCACGGTAAACCTTTGCAATTAGGAGAGTTAGCAACCCTGATATGGAGTTGATGGTCTGTGAATGACGAAGTTTCAGCGAGTTGATTTAATAGGTTGATTAAATATATAAACTTATGCCAAACACGTTATTTTAGGCTAAAAGACCGTATAATTCGTTGAGGTAGAAATATAGCCATATTCAGTCCGTTATTCATAGACTGAGCGGGATAAATTGGATGTGGAATGAAAATGATGGAACCCAGTAAAATATGATCAATCCTTTTGGAATTATCAACGGATTTCATTCCCCAAATTTAATTTCCTCGAAACTTCTTCATGAAGGTATTTCATTCGAATGTTACTCGTATAACACGAATCATTGTTTCCAACAAAAATCCACAGAGGTCAATTCAATTAACCGAATAAATAATCAATATGATCGCATTTGGCTTCTCATTTATCGTTGAGTGGGATTTCGTTTCTGATTCTCCCGTTGATACTTCAACGCGAACATCGTTTGTGGAAAGAAAAAAGAATATGTGTGACAGTTACTCGAACACACGATTCCCGACCATTCGACCAAAGTAGTTTTATAACTACTTAGTAGTTGCTGCAGCTACTCGTACTCTTCATCAAACTAGTCGCACTTTTCGGTCAATTACGAGAGTAGCTGCGGAAATGACTAAATAGCTACGGCTACTGCTTTCGTTGGATGGTCGGAAATTCAGCGGTCACGGTTTCTCCTTTTCTTTCCGTATGCATGAAATTCCTTCCCAGGAATTTTCATGTTCTGATGATGTCAAATTTTTTTGTTCACCGTTGAATTCTGAAGAGCTTCTTCTCGTTCCGTGATATGTCACCTCGAAATGGATTATTTCCTGATTTTTTACTTTTGTTTTCACTACAAATATGTGGGTGGAATGAAACTTTGATGTAAACAGGCATCAAAATAATACGAAAACACTGTGAATAATCTCTAGTATGGGTTCTGGGGACTCATTTCTTGTAAAACATCCACAATGAAAGCAGTTGGAAACAAGTAGATAGTGATTAGAAGAGTGAACATTCATCTGCCATGAATCATGTTCGATGATTATAATGACCAAGGATTCTCCTAATATAGACAGAAATTGCGTGAATAATAAGTCCATACTGTAAATAAGGGGTCGTATTAGCCAAATCAACACTGACCAAAAATGACTGTTAATTTAGGGGAAACGAGGATTGCTGACAAACATTCGTAGTCGATGTGTTAACAATTGATAGTCTCACTGTGAAAAATGCCAATGAACCTATCAACTGTTAATATTTTGACTACGAATTTTTGGTAGAATCACTACGAATATTCTTCAGCGATCCTTTTTTTTCCTGAATTGACAGTCATTTTTCCAAACGTTGATAAATTCTTTCTAAATATCAATAGATCCGGTCTTTTCGTGTAAAACCTATTCGGTATCAACAAGAAACTCTTCCATATTGTTGACAATCCTTCACCCCTCTAATGATTGTATGATTTTTGTTCAATCTCAAAAATGATGTCCAATGCCATTAGGGTTCTCCAGATCGTGTCAATTTCGATCTGAGTGTCTAATACCGCGATAGGCATACAATTTAAACTACAAATCAAAAGCTATACTAAAGATCATCAACATGAGGGAAATTTCACAACGACTACGTAATGGAGTACATTATGTTGATGTCAGTTGAATTTAGTATAATTACATTGGAGAGAAGTAGAATTGCCAAATTAACTAATAGGTTTTAGCTGCGGTTTTCGCAGTTAGAATAACTAAAGAGATAGTTGTAAACATTTGTAATGAGCCGGTACTGTCTCAATTAGGTCAGATTATATATACTCTCCTGTGTTTTCAATCCATTTCAGCTCATTAACTATCAATGAACTATGCAGAATCTTGATATAACATCTATGCGTCGTTGAATGATCATTTCCCACGTGCGATAATCACGCGCGATGAAATGTTTAGAATATTCTACAGTTTTCTATGAAACTTCTGTTCACTGAAAGAACTTTTTGATACATGTATCCTGCACTTTCGATATGAATTACAATTAATAATAATTAAAAACTCTTCCTCCCTACTTCTTCGTGATTCTTGTGGTCGGTTATATTCACTTGATTGTTCCTTCCAATTTTCTCAAGAGCTTTCAATTATTTTTCGGGGGCATTGGAACAAACAACTTTGCACAGCGCGAACATCCGATTTGCTCGAGAACCACCATCAGTCCGTATATTCAACTTTAGAATGAATATCCGGCATTTATGAACATACTTAACCAGTCCTTACATTGGAACGAATTTCATGTCCGTTGTCGAGTTCCGTTTCTCCTGATTACCAATTCTTCTTCTCTTGCGATTTGGGGCAATAACCTTCGAATTTCATAAAAATTCAGTCAGCTAAATGCTGGTCATTCAAGGATTCTATTATTGCTCATCGTTTACTCTACTTTCGATAAGGAGAATAATTCAGCAATCAATTTCAGCTTATCCTGGGATCAACAAACCGAAGAGTTTCCTTCTTTCATTCATTTTAAGACGGGTCTTCCACGGTGCTTACTTTTTAGTGCTTCTTATGTAAGAATCATCCAACACATGACCATCGGAATTCTTTGGAGTTTTTGTGTTTTCCATTAAAAATGATCTTTCTGATTTGTTATCGTGGAATTCATTATTGAAATCAGTAACTTATTTAGGAAAAACGCTCACTCTGTTTCTTGAACAGATAGTAAGAACCGTTTGAATGATGGAAAAGATGAGCATTTTTATCAGGAGATGCGTATACATTCGAAAAAATTCCATACTCTTCCAAAGCCTGATTCATTCCATGATATGCAACGAATTAGAGTGAAATTAGGTTCCACTTTTTGACTCGAAGTTTTTGAAAAATATTTTTACTATTCCACCCATCCTCATCAACTTCAATTAAATTGCCAAATAGAATCCTTCAGAAAAATTCTGCTGGGATCGCAGCAATTTTCTTGCCATTAAATGCAGCTTAAAACTATCAATCTCAAATTGATATCAATTTTCTAATAGAATTTATCTGTAATCGAGATGATGTTAGAAATCCAGGTAGAGTCCATTGAAAAATTCTTATCAGATACAGGTTGAATTTGAAGATTCGGAATATCAAACAGAAACCGTTTCGAAACCATAGATTAATTTTATACTGTAATTTACAGAAAAGAAACCGCATAGATTGAAAGAGAAGTTTTTTGATACCGATAATTTTTTGAATCACAGCTCGATTGCATTTGATGCATGCAATACGGGATGTTTGAGAATTCATCATTCGCATTTCTGTGACGTATTCGGCAGCCAAAATGCAACAATTTTTGTGAGGCTTAGTTTTGAATTCTTTTTTGAAATTCAAATTACTCAAGAGCATTATATGCTACATACTTGAATTTGATGTCAAACGCTAAGTTGGAAGAAGGTGGATCTCTGAGACAAAAATTGAACTATCCTGTAAGTGTTTGTTTCGGAGCTATCATGATTCAAAGTTCTTGAATGCTGATTGACTAGAAGCTTAAAAATTTCAAACCACTATAACTTGTAACTGAAAAATGATGGGATATGTCAATTTTTTGCCAGAAATCCGCGGTTTTCCCACTGAGTGAATGGCATCGAGCTCAAATGTATAGTACACAATGCTCTTGATAGATTTGGATGTGTAATAAAATTTTTAAATCCTCATATCTGAAAAACTACGCGTTGAAAAAATTTCTCACATACGGGAAATTATTGCATTCAGGCTGCAAAATATGCCACAGAAATGCGAATGATGAATTCTGAAATACTTGGTATGGAATCCGGAAAATGGAAATAACTTTAATATTATCACTCAAAACTCATTCCAAAGTCGATTTTTCATTGAAAATATCAAGTTATAATACAAACAATGAGTTCCAACGTGTAAGAATTATGAGCGATCCTCCAGTGTTGAATGATGCGATAAGAAATTATTTCCCACAACACATGTGGACACATTAAATACAACAATCTTCCACAATTGATAAAAAATCACTATAAAATCTCATGAACAAGGTACAACTGTCCTAAAATTTTATTGAATCTTCTGCAGAAGTTGAACTTTATCGAAAAAATTCCACATGGCAATAAGGAAACAATGATTATCCGTTATTTTCCAGTCTCAGAACGGAATTTTTGAATCTTCCCCATTCTCATTTCCATATCCATGAAAACTGCATTGAAAATGATGTTTTTCTTCATTCTCAATTCAATGTAAACGTGTCGAAATCCACTAGAATTCTCTCGAGAGCTTTTATAATACGATTCGTCGAATTCTTTGGCTGTCGCACAACTTTATACGCTCGTTTTAGGTGACCATTGTAGCATTCGGCGCCTTGATAACATATCAGGAAACAAAAATCAATGCAGTTTAGGTGATTATTTTCATCGAAATATCGTTCTGTACAGCACTTTTTGGATTAAATTTAAACGTTTGCCCGTATTTTGTCATAAATGATCTGGCTGCTGCCACATCGCTAGCATTGCATCCCCTCAATACATCGAGCAGCAGGTATATCACCTTACAGGTGATCAGACCAGTCACGTGGCAAATTGGATGCTTTTCTATGTCACGCGATTCTGATTAAGAATCCAAAGAACGTCGATGGGTTTGTGTAGAACTATTTATGATCAATTTTTATTGAAATTCGATTACTCTAATTTGATTCAACGGCGGAAGTTTTTCATTAGCAATTATAGGTGGAACTTGTGATGTTTTGTGGAACTACTTCATTTACTACTATTTTACTCTACTACTTCATTTACCTTCCCAAAACACAATGAAAATTTGTTAGAGTGATGTGATATTGACACTGCAAGTTCAAGTGTTTCATTTCAATAATCAACTGAGAGTGTTTGAATCATGTAGTCAGTTTTTGAACCCTCAAAAGTGTGCGTGAATGGGTCAAGGATTCAGATTGAGGGTTTTATAATGAATCATTTTCTCCATGATTCGATGGGTACACGGAGGAAAAGGTATCTTAAAAAGTACCATAATTTATGGATTTTCTGCGCTGGTCTGACCGAGTCTAAATATTTACCTGAAAAAACCTCTAAAAGTACCATAATGTCTTGGACTTTTATAGGGAAGGTACCATACTTATTTCAAAAAGTCCAAGAAATTATGGTATTTTTCAAGATATCTGTTTTCTCAGTGTACATTTACACGCTTGCGAGCGTTCGAATAGTGACTATACGATTTAAACTCTTAATTTATCAAAACAAAACACTTGAATTCTCAGTGAAATCCTGCACAAACTGTGAAGAATATTTATATTAGATTTGATCAGAGAATTTGGGGGCAATTATAACATACGTTTGTGTACAATATTTTAATTGGAATTCAAATATTATTCTATGCCGAAACAATTCAAATAGGACAACCTCATTTAAATTCTAACATGAATCGCTATGAATTCTTTTTACAAAGAACGTATGTGTTGAGCGCTTTCATAATTTTTGAATAAAATTCCCATATTTTTTTTCAACTGTTCCATGAAATGAGGGAGATAGGAACATCCTCAGAAAAAACATTTTTTCACTCGTTTTCATTTTCTAAGGATGCTTCTATTCGCCCTATTGTACGGTTTGTAATGCACTTCTCCTGTTAAAATATTCTATAAAAATTCATTAACGAATACACCGAGAGGGAAGTGAATTTTCAGACAAGAAAATATTGCATTAACAGAATATAATCCGATACAGACAGAAAGAAAAGGTTGTTGTTGTTGATGTTGTCCGATGTTATTTCTTATTTCAAATGAAGTTTCTTGAGAATTGAATTTTCTGTATGTCGTCGGATCGATCTGAGTGACGGATGAAAGTTGAAAAAACATGTCAAAGTTAAACTTCTTTCTTGTTCAATAGGAAATGGATTTGGTTTTTCGAATTACAAATTGATATCTGACAGGTAAACAACTTTGTTGGTTTGCTGATAATATATTTTCTTCATGATAAATTATTTTTACGCATTCTTCCATAATTCTTACAGATGTATATATTTTCCCAAAAAAATCAGACCAATTTCAATGAAGAATGACTCATGGGACTCACTCTGTATCATCGGTTCTTGAATGTATACTTATTTCCAATGCATGAACGACATTTATGAATCATGTATTTCGTCAGTCGATTTCCTTTCAGACTCTCTATTTCCGATACTACTTTCACAGTCATCCGTATTTAATATTGATTAGGAAGAAAAATTGAAGATTTGAAATATCTACGAATACAAAAGCATGGGTACATATTATCCACGACTCTAGAATTGTCAAGAACAAACTGATATTGAAAATTCAAATTAGGTGGCTCCAAGTCACTCAAATAATTTACATAAAAAAATTGTGTTGAACAACATTCAACTCCAATTGTCTACAAAAATTGATACAGGGAATTAACTTCAAAGAATCAAATAATCAAATGCGATTCATTCCGAAATGGGAAATTGAATGTAAATGCAACAAATGTTTGTCTTTCCAAAAGGATCTTCATTTGAATAATTCAATGGTATCCGAATGAATGAAATGAACGCGAGTTTCGATATCGTGAAAGTTAAAATCAAAATAATTTGAATTATCTAAAGCAAATAAATGGAATGATAGGGAGTTTTGTGTCAAACATGACGATTCCCAAACATTTCATTTTATGGAAAGTCATTAATATACGAAGAGGTACAAATACTCGAAGAAGTAATGAAATCAATGTTCATGAAAAGTCAATATCAAATCATTTTACATTCGGAATAATGGATTTTTGAGAAACGAAATTTAATCATCCAATACGTACAACCAAAAAAAAGATTTTTCCAATAATTACGCGTATTTCGAATAAACCTGTTGCTGTGAAAAACAAATAATCCATATATTGCATCTCTCCAGTATCGTTGATAACATTTCCAGGGCATATTTTCAGTGATATTTGATTCCATGAAGTTTCAGTTGATTTGATTCTCGATATGTGAGAGAATTTCATTTCAATTCGAATCATTTGATAAATTTTTATCACACACTTCCACAAACTATTATTGAATGACTGAACAAAAAATGAAACTATTGAATATTCTCGAGTGATTCCGAGATTTTGAATTGAAACGCTTCGCAGCTGCTGCATATCTCGCAAACCCGAACGTTCGTGGTCTCGAACGCTTTGTCACAAAATGTGGTAAGAACTATTGAAGGTTGAACTGTTTCCTTTCATATTTGAGGAGTACAAAAGTTTGAAAGTTTTTTACTGAACATTTTTGAGTAAATTCACAAACAATTTTCGTCAGTTGACAAACATTCTTTGGGAAGTCACGAAAACTGTTTGGAAAATTCCAGAAAATATGTGGATTTCCAAATAATCTGGAAATGTACAAATCCGTAGGTGTTTCATCGTAATTTCTTTCTTGGAAATTCACGATTCCTGATTCTAGAACAATGTTTTTTCGGTGCAACTTGAAAAGTATTCATCAAAAACTCGTTATAAACGGTCAAATTGTATGAAGATTCCTGATCTTTTATGGACAGTGAATCGAATATATCTTCAGTTTCACATATAATAGGTAGTGCCTTCTGAAATGTAAAAGACATATCTGTGATACGAAATCAGAGATTTGGCAATTGACCTCGTACCCTGCTTGAAGTCCTCGAAGCGCAGTACATCAGATTAAAGGAAGCTCTATGAAATGTCTCACTTGGAGAATTATTCATGGATTCCATTCAGTAGTTGACTCACATTGAAAATATCAAATGACTGCTGCACGTCATGAAAAATCCTTACAAAACCGACTTCATTATCAAAACACGTACAATTTTCGCTCCGATAGAAATATTGAAATATATCTCCTGAAAACGACGAAGCTAAATCTCTTTGAATTTCCACAGCTTAAATTATTTCGTTGATTTTTACAAAAAAAGTCAGCGGTCCAATTTAGTCGAATTTTTTCTTTCCTCACGATAAATGATTAACGCCAAGATCATAGGTCTCCACACACTTCTCAATTCAAAACAGATATAACTCTGTAATTTCAAGAAATTCATTTCTCCAAAAATATTCACTCTTGATCTAAGAAAATTTTCCTGGAACTAAATATAGATTTTTCGAATTGAGCAAATTTCTCTTGGCTCTACAACATATTAGCTGCACTCAAGAATACGTATTCTTAAAAATATTCAAGAATATATTTGCCTGGGATCGGTAATTATTTAATTCTCTCAGTGCATGATTGATCCGATTGTGACTATCACATTAATAATTGAAAATTAATTGATGCTGCGTAACGTTAAAGTGTTCTCAAATGAGCATGGAATGTCAGAAAAAAACCAACAGGTGACAAAAAATAGGAAGAATGAGTGGAAAAGTACAAAGAAACGAACAGATGGCAGGATATAAGAGAATAAGGTCAGAAAGAGAGAAGCAAGCTGAGAGAATGGATAGTGGATGGAAGCAGGAGAGTGAGAGAATTGAATTGAATTTATTTAAATATCTTAGAGACAAGCCCTACGGAACCCAGTGAACAGAATATATTGAGTATACATGAAGGACATACAGAATACATACGGAGTGCATGCAGAATGTAGAGTATAAAAAAGCACAGATTGAATCATGTGTTTGACGCGAAGAATAGAAGAGTAATTAACATTACTGATGAAGTCGTTTGAGAACGATGAAATGCATACGTGCGATATACGATCGAAGAATTGTGGAACATAAAAGTACGAAGATTATGACAAAGACTAATACAAATCATAACTTTGATTGATAGAATAATCTCAACCCTCCATCTATAAACCAGGGTCATCTGTGTCCAGCCGTTGTTCAACCAATTTCAAATAATTCAAAAAATTCATGCTGCTCTTTACAAACCTTCAACCTAACATATCAATTATATTATTATCCAAAATTGAATATTTGCTTATATTTTTGTTTCAAAGAAATCAAGCGAGAATTGACCAAAATCGTCTGAGACGGGGCTTGAAATACCCTGTTTTCCAGATGAAGAGTCAAATGATGCACTGTGTTACCACTCACTGGAGAGAGTGGATTATTTTATATCAAAGTCTAAATCTTTTTTGAAAATATCCAAATTATGAAAGAGTTCAAAACCATATTATAAACCCAAAGCCCAAAATCAGACCTGAATTCCCAAACCAAGGCCTGCTGAAAGTGTCGGATAAAATTCACTACGAAATATTTGGAATAAAAAAGAAGCAAGACAAGAATTATCAATTCAAAGTATGTTCTAGAAATTCAATTTAGCTTTATCGTCAAGGCATTTACTGTACAATGGGCTCAAGGCTAACTATACAAAAAAATTGAATACATAACAGGGAAAACAAATCATCGCACATAATGTAAAGGTCAATGGGTCTATATCAACATTCAGAATCACAAAGTGACTAACTATTTTTCCCATGATTTTAACTGATTTTAACTGATTTTTTCCCATCAAGAAGCAGTGTAA
Organism: Gonatopus flavifemur; assembly: GCA_018340375.1. NCBI lineage: Eukaryota > Metazoa > Arthropoda > Insecta > Hymenoptera > Dryinidae > Gonatopus > Gonatopus flavifemur. Next base: position 27,208,231 of record JAFFJZ010000002.1, read on the forward strand.
AACTAAAACACGGAATTGTTTTCCATCCATTGTTTTAAAAATAACAAAGGTAGCGTCACTCTTAGTACAATAACTCGCAAACTAATGAATAGAATATCATGAAATTTTGACAGCTGTCTTTTGAAGGTTAGTAATCACTAAAAAAAACAGGTGAATGCAGTAAAATTCGCGCCATTTATGTGCCAGGCCCGGGACTTTTCAGCCCATGTGTTATTTTCCAAACAGATTTAAAATAATTATTACTGAAATTATTGCGAAGAACAATGAAGTTTTCACATAATTCCACTTCTTCAACCACATTTGTAACGGATTTCAAACAAATCGATTTCTTTTCATTAAATAACAATTACATAGTTTATACCACCGTTCATTCAAGACCAGTTATTTTCATGTCTTCTTTCATCCAAGTATCAATCGACTGCGAATCATTTTCAGTAAGAATGTAAGAAAATTCGTGGAATGCGCTTGCACAAAGCTTTATAAGCATTAAAGGCTTCCAGTATTCATCTTTGAAGTTCATACGATCCTTTAGCGAATGCAATCTCCACCGATTGTTAGCCATTCTTCTTCTGCAGTGAAAAAAAACAACGGTGAAAGACTAATCGTTCCGGATATTTCTTTGGAGAATGAGTAAAGTTTTTAATGGATAAACTTTGAAACCAATTCAAGCAAGTTTCTTTTGGATAAAATTAAAACCTTTCAAACGATTCCTTTGGGTGGAAGGAAACAAGGTTACTCAAGACGAATTTTCTTGATAAATATTTTGTTGAATTAGAAACGATGAATTTCAATACTCATTTGTCTGAATCCATTGACTTGTAGCAATCAAAGTTACGAAAAAAACAACTTCATTCTAGCAATTTCTTCAAGTTCATAATTGTGAAAGTATATGTTTCTCTCACTAATTAGATATTCAGATAAATTTTCTATAAAATATACATATCAATCGATTGTATTTGTGACAAATTTACAAAGTTTAGTAACTTATGAAGATATGGTATTGAGAAGCATAACTTCCATCACCGTAGTTGCTGTAACTATTGTGTTACAGTAGTTGATTTTCATCAAACCATAGCACTCATTCATCCATCAAAGATCGCTGGTTTGCATGAGGCCAAAGTTTTCAAGTGCGAGGTAGCTACGTGTATAAGCAATAAGTCTTTCAGCCAGGAAGGTTGTTACACGGAGAAAACAGTATCGTAAAAAGGTTTCATAAGTTACGTCGGATGCTCTCATAATTCATGAGGATCGTGCACTATACTTCAAATCTTCAAGAAAATACAATAGAATATTGGAGGGAGGATTTATATTGGTACATCATATAATTTCTATCACGTGTTTCAATCTTCCGTGGTCAATTCTTCTTTAGAGAGTATAAGACTTTTTGTGGAGATGATTGAGAAGAAAAATTTGTCTTGTGATCGGACCATATGTATTTGTACTGTGGTATCAAAAAATGAAAAACAATGGGAGATTTTTTGAAACTCTGTGACTATGCAAACTCTATAAAAATTGACCAATTAATGAATACGATAAACTTGTTAGCAATTTTGCCACACACGATCTTTTTGAAGAAATCCTATAGAAGCTCATGAGATTTTATAAAATTTCTGAAAAGGAATGATTCAACTGAAGTATCTCAATAGGGATTTGCAAAATTTCTTCACCAGGGAATGAATGTTTTATGAGTATTTTTTATTAAACCGTACTAGAAAAAAAAGGGAATTGTAATAATTGATTGCTTAGCGCGACCACGGAGCGCTTCGGGCCCTTAAATCAAAAATTGATCATGCTATATAATGTAATATTGTTGAAAAGGTAATATGATTCATGAATTTACGTTGAAGAATTGCAATGTTTCTCATTCACTGTACTTTCGGTGTGATATATGCTGTGATAGAGATAATGAATTTGTAAGATTCATAATTTAAAGCCTCGAATCGCACCATTGTTGTGCTATGTGGATGAATTTATATATTTTGTTTCCGGTTCATTGTATTTGACTCAGCTTGAACGTTTCAGGATACACGGAGAAAAATGCAGATCGAGGATATAGTTATCTTCAATAAAAAATTGGAGAATATTTCTAAAATTCGTGATAAAGATAAATCGGTCCACACTTCTGTTGAATATTACTTAAAAAAGAATGGAAAATTATCAATAATCAACAAACAATAGGAAGGAATATGCATTTTCCAGAAGTGACAAAGTTTTTAAATTTTATTATTCACTTTGTAAAATTGCATACGCGAATTTTGGAGAGTTGATATTTTTTGCTATTGTTTGTTAAATATTGATGATTTTCCATTCTTCTCCAAGTAAAATTCAACAGAGATGTGAATCGTTTCATCCTTATTACAAATTTTCTATCAAGAATTTACTATATTCTCGATCTGCATTTGTCTCCGTGTAGTATAGTATTGTAGATAGAGTATAATGAGTTCTGCTCCCAATGAGTACGTCAGCTGTCCGTTAGTTTTGCACCAAGCCACCATTCTTTCATCGATCTGCCTCTCATCCAGTGAACACATTTCCCCTCAACATTTGAAACATTCATCATGTTGAAGGGAAATTTATATTTTATATCTATATTATAGCTAAATATTTTGGCGTTGGAGCTAAAATTCAGCTGATACAGCTCAACATTCTTTTCTGTGTGGGTCCCAACCTGAAAAAAAAGGTAAATAAACTGTACTCACTTTAGATAATACATTATCAAAAAAATCTGAAAATTCCTCCCAATCATATACTCAATTCCAGTTTCATATATATGAACATTCATTACATGAAATGTACTTATATGAAACTCGATTCATGTACACGCAGAAAACAGATGTGTTGAAGAGTCCCATAATTTATTGAGGGTCAGCGCGAGTCTCTGACAGATAGGGTTTTCACTTGAATTTACTTTTAAAAAGTCCGATAATTACACGTATTTCTACAAGAAATTATGGTACTTTTGAAGCTATATTCAGGTAAATAATTTCATTCATCACAGACTGACGCTGATCCTCAATATATTATGGGAATTTTTAAAATATGGTTTTTTGCCTGTACACTTCTTAGCCGAAACATTAAAATTCGTGTAGAAATTTCTAACCGTATATAGCTCATACAAAGATTTCATCTTATACAGACTGTGTATATTATTTGCGAAGTGTGCACAACGTATAACAAATGTCGTAACAAAAAATACATTCCTCAGTTACCGAGTTCTTAGCACGTACTAAAGTATTTTCCAATACCGAAAGAATACTATAAAGTCTTATGATATTCATATAATGTTGTATTTTACCACCGTTGTTCCAAAGACTTGTACAAGAATGAATCCAGTTGATTTTGGAGGAGGATGAACAGTATTTCCCACCTCATGGAGCCACGCACAGAGATAGTGGAGAGAGGAAAAACTGGCGATATCTGCCTTTCCTGCCCCAGGCGTTTCCCCGGTTTGTTCCTCCCTCGTAGATTGAACTCAACTACCGTATAACTTTTTTCCACGTTTCGTGACTTCATGCGCTTCATACGTGTATGTGTGGGCACATATATGTGTTTGTACATCGACTTTTGGTAATAATAGTTCAAATAAAAATGTATTTAATGACATCTATCATCAGATGCACGAGACAATATTGGGGACAATAAATTATATCTATTTTTAGATCAATTAATTTGATTGATTCTGAATTTTCTGAAAATTATATTCACGTAATATTTAGGATACATAACAATCTTCTGCGTATTTACGTACGGTATATTGCAAATTTTTTCGCCTCAAGAGGTACACGAAGAAAAAAGGACTGTTTATTTGATTGAGGATCCGGTCGCTATATGGACATTCAGAAATATCTGTCGTCCAAATCGTAATTATTGGTAAATCGGAATTGACCTAGTTTCTGGTAAATTCAACAAAAATTCCAATAAAGGTAACAGACAGGTAAAGGGAAGATATCTTTGCTGTCCATATAGTAACAAGAGCTCCAGTCAAATTGACAGCTCATTTTCTCTATTTAGCTTCTGAATTTCTTGAAATTGTTGTATCCCATTCAAAGCATACGTAATTTAGCTAAACACTACAACTAGGAGGGGCTAAATCAGCTGAGCTGAATACTGCCCGGTTTTCGTCACTAGATCTGCAGGAACCCATACAGGAAGCCCAGTTATGAAACAAAGCCAATAACCAGCAAATATATAGCCATAATTCGCTAACAAGGTACCCAACAATGGTACGGAATAGTTGTAGCAACTACTTAAATATTCGATTTTCGACCATCTACTTAAATAATTGCTGCAACTACTCAGTGGTTAGGACGAGTATCACGTTAGCCGCCCCAACTATACCCAAGCGTGTATTCACTACGGGGACCCAAAGTGGGTGCCCATGCTACCTAACGTGGGACCAACTCTGGGATGATAACATCGTTTCCAGCCTGGCTTTATTGCTTTGCCCGAGGACTAGGTGATACAATGGGCCCTGACCTAAGCCGATCTTGGCTCAACTTAGGGTCGGGCCCGCACCGAAGTTCAATATTTCCATTTTCTACGAACTATAATTGTATGCGAACAAACAATAGGACCAAGATTAGTCCAAGATGGGTCACATTGTCATTTCTCAATACTGGATTCAAGCAAATGGACCCTGCTTGGGCCCATTTTCAATATCGGCGATACACACTTGGTTAATAACTCAAATATCTCGTAAGTTGCCAAGTATTTACGTTAGTCAGTGCAACTATCGAGTTAGTTGAAGTAGCTAACGCGATACTTGTCCTGACTACTAAGTAGTTGCAGCAGCTATTCAAGTAGATAGTCGAAAATCGACTGTTCAAGTACACGGAAAGAACTCTGGAGCTACCGTAGTATGTGAGCCCGTCGCACTATAGTAGCTTGGCTGCCCACATACGAGCACAGTGTCGCTGTGTACAAAAGTTGATTCGGCAGTCAGCCAATGTGGTATGACGAAGCGCCGAACTGAATTTGCTCCCGTGTCATACCACGGTGGTATGGCTCAGGAGCAAACAGGCCTCGACGCGCAAACTCGCGCTGCTCCCCACTCCGCCGTACTACCTTTGTGTTTTTGATTCGCGCTGTTATTGTATGTTGCGGGGAAAACTAGATGCTTGCAATGTGACGAAAACGCGTACATTTGCCTGCGCAACGTACTATAACAGCACGAGTCGAAACAAACGAAGTACGGCGGAGTGGGGAGCAGCGCGAGTACGCGCGTCGAGGCCTGTTTGCTCCTGAGCCATACCATCGTGGTATTACACGGGAGCAAATTCAGTTCGGCGCTTCGTCATACCACATTTGCTGACTGTCGAATCAACTTTGGTACACAGCGGCACTACGCTCGTATGTGGGCAGCCAAGCTATTATAGTGCGACGGGCTCACATACTACGGTAGCTCCAGAGTTCTTTCCGTGTAGTTACTTCAAATATTCCTTTTTTTCCGTGAAATAACTGATAATCCACCCATAACTGGATGAATTAACCATAAACTCTATAATTGACCGATTACTCTTCATCATTGCGGGATGCAAGTTATCACCCAGTCGTCACCCACACTGAGAATAATAACATACACTGAGAGAAAGGTATCTAGTTGGGCCAACTAAATGTTAGCTTTATAGCCAACTAAATGTTATTTACGCTAGCTAGACTCCAGTTGGGGTAAATAAAAGGCTAGCTGTCTGAAATATGAATAAAATGATTTATTCAATGGGAATAAAAAATATAGTTGTGACAAACAAAATTTAGCTAGTACAACTAAATTCTTATTTACAGTTACTAAATTTTCTAGCTGTCGAATATTTGAATAGACCCTTTCTCTCGGTGCAGTTGCTGTAAGTCAATGCTAGCCACAGCGGTAAAGTAATTTATTCATATATCAGACAGCTAGATTTTTATTCAAACCAACGCATTTTGTTCAGTTAATTGAATTCAGTTGGAGTGAGTAAAACTTTCACTTCTCACAAAAAAATATTTTGAGGTTGTGACAACCAAATATTCCAATTAAATCAAAATGTTATTTCTGCTGAATAAAATATGATTGTAATGAAATGTTCTTAGTTATTAAAAATCAAATCAAATTTCCTAACAGGAATTTCTAAACAACCTTACTAGAAATGACTCTTGATTCTCTAGGTTATTACAAAGCCTTGTTAGGCCTTTAAAGGCCCTCACAGAGGCATCGTAAGGTCTTGCAAGACCTAGAGAATGACTAGAGTGATTTCTCCTAAGGATATTTCAGTCAGGAAAGATTCTGAAAAATTTTTCGCATTCCCACTTGCTACACACCGGAAAAAATAAGTTAGTTGTGAAAATTTGTTCCGAGTAGTAAAAGAATAGAAGCCGGTAATAAAAGTTGTAGTAAAGGCCACTTCAAATGAGTGACAACAACTAAAGTCAGAGGAATTAAATTTGAATTTAGTCGAGTCAACGCCCATTTTAGTTATCCAAATATCAACAACTGTTTTTAGTTGCTGGAACTAATTTAGAGTGAGGGTGACTAATTATTTCTTTCGGTGCATATTTTAGCACAATTTCACTACATAATACAAAATTTTGTACGAATATTCTTCAGACAAAGCGATCACAAAACCGGTAAAACCAATGGAATTGAAAACTTTGGCTATGAAGTAATCTATTCTTCCAAAAATAAAATCTAAAATTCCGTGTCGCCGTTGCACGTGGTTCCAGACGTGTCGTTGAAAAGTGGACATAGGTGGAAATACCGGTGAAATAATTGAAAATGATCGAATGGTAGTCAGCGCAAGCGTAATCAGATTATATTTATTGAGAAACTCATTTGAATAAATATTTGAACTTGCCTTGAATCAACATTTTCGAAATGAAACAATTTATTCAACGCACATAAATTGTCAGTTTTCAGAAATGAATTACTTATGCCACTATTATCTCAATTAATTCTTCTATTTAAAATGAATAGGTGTCAAATTATTGTTTCTGCCAACACAAACAAATTTTGATTTGTATCAAATAAAGATTTATTCAAACGAACTAAAGTATTTTTGCTGACGCAACTAAGCGATGTCTCTCAGTGCATTGATGGCCTTTTAATGGATGACATATTATCGTGTGATTAATTCCGGCTTTAGCCCAGTCATGGGACATTATCAGACTTGTCGTGGAACCCTGTTAGAGAATATAATGACCTCACAAATGGGATATCAAAATTAAGATTAATAACAAACGAAACATAGCGCCAATGATAACTCTTGAAGTATTATTACTGAATGACAATTGAACTCTTGATTTGAATTTTCAATGTGGACTCACGGAAATTTGTATAAAATCAGTGTGACCTCTCACGTGAATGAAAATCAGTTGGAATCTGCATGAAAAGACGTGTTAATTCTATAATTCTACCACTTATCTTCAAATGAATCACGTTGCGATAACGCACGACCAGCGACGATTTTATCACCCTAGGGGAGATGGACAGCCATTTGCCTGGTTTTCCTGCACTCGCGACGAATGATACATCTATATTCGCGGATAAATATACATATGTACATTTATATTGTTCACTTATTCCCAAACTGTGGAGCCACTATTGCAAATGATATTCACATGGATATTCATCAAGATTCGTGAATAATGCCTTTTGAAAGAGATTCACTTATACGCACATTCTTGTCGGAATAGAATTGTTGATTACAAAAATTCGTTGACTCCACATCTTCATATTTTTTTCACAACGCAACAAAGGATTTGGTATGGAAAACATACTGCTCCTTCCTTTTTTTTTCAAATTGGAAAATTGCTTTGAATTCTACCTCAGCAGGCATGAATTCCAGCCCCACTCTGGTCCAGTCTTGGGCCTAGTGTTGAGCCCCATCGCGCTCATATGAGCCCAAGACTGGACCAAAGTGGGACCAAAATTCATCCATACTGAGGATTGTACACACATGCTCGGGATATAAATTCACCTCAATCTTGGCCTAACGCTGTTCCAAATTAGGGCCAAGTTCAATGAGATTCATTATTTCCATTTTCTACCAACAATAATTGTATGGGAGAGCACAACAAGTTCAAAATTGAGCCAACATGGGTCTCATCGTCATTCCCCAATACTGGGTCAAAAAGGATGAACCCAGCCTGGGCCCCATTGTCATTATAGGTAATACACGCTTGGTTACTTCATTATTTTCTGGAGAAGATATTATTATGGTTCGATAATCATTGCTTGTTGCTGTTATGATTGGAGAAATCTTTGAACATTAATCACGTAACGAGTTTCTGCTCTGAACTATATCTTCTCTTGTGGATTTCGCATTTCCTAAACTGATTTTCATATGTCTTAATTGCATTGGATACAAAGAGTTTGATTGTTCAATTAAAATATCAATATTCTTGTGGAGGATTGATCAAATACTAATTTATAAGTTTGTAGAGTTATAAAACCAAAGGTAAAACTCCAGAAGAACAAGAAAATTTCATAAACTTCTGTTCAACTTCTTAAATGAATCTACTCATAGCCCGTGCATATTGAGAGATGTGGTAGATTGGATAATTAACACGCTTTCAACATTCCTCGCCGTGTCTGTCTATCAAAGTTGTCTGAAGCAATGATGAAAGGAATCAGTCATACCAAAACAATCGGTACTCCTACAACTATTAATTTAAACGTTTGTAATTCTGTTTAAACACTCAAAAATCTAGGCAAGTGTGTTAGGAAGTGATAACCATAACCATATCACTAGTAATACATTCAGGATGTTCAAAATCACGTATGCTACGTATTTAGAATTGAGTTGTTTTCGATAAGACATCTTGAGAAGCATCGCACAATTGTAATAACACTTTCTTCAATCTTCTTCTTCTACTCCTTCCAATTTCAGGTGTTGCTCCCTCCGTCATTTCTTCACAATCCGTTTTCCGAACGTGTTATCGATCACCGTCGGATTTTCTATCATCGCGCCCTTCCAATTTTTGCATAATTCATTTGTCGACAACTATTCCTTCCCATCGGAATCTCTGAACTGTATGATGCAAACACGTATTTATTCTATTTCCTCCACGGAAAACCACTCAAAAGGGAGCAGTTACACATCGATCCACGTCATCCTTATTTGACTTTATATAGGCACACGACTACGCTTTTTCTGTGTTCTGTTTGCGCTTTTTTTCTTTTTCATCTGGCTTTCTCCTTTTTTCCTATATTCCATCCATTTTCACGCATGAAAGAGCACTTCCGTTTGAATTCTCTCCTGGATAATTCAACGACTCACTTCACATCCCATTTGTGAAAAGAGAAATAACTTCTGTGTATCATGGAAATCACACGAATTCCAGATTTTCATTTTCATCGTGATTATTTTCTTCGTCGTATAGGGTGATTCAGAATAATCATGCTGCATTCCATAAAAGTAATACTGAGCTAATTAACGCTGGAAGCTAACAACGCTTCCTACAGAAACATTCTGGTTGGGTCTTGAGTTGCAATTTATAGTTTGTTCGATCGATTAGCATGTTGCATGGATATTTTCATACGTGATTGCAGGAATATATATGTATATATAATACGAGGCAACGGTATGGAATTATTCATTGGAAACATTGACGCACTTTGAAAAATTCTACTTCGTTGTGTAATTATTGCAAGCAATTAAACGACGAGCGATTCCGTTAGAGAATCATTATATCAATTTTCTCACTGTCTTTCAACATTCTTCGTATGTTTGAAATTATTATTGATCAACTCGGACATCTTTTCGTTTTCTTTTTTTTGAAATTGTGAATGAAATTAGGAATCTTGCGATAAATTTTCATTCGGACTTGCTAGGAATGGAATTAGAAACAGTAATTACTATTTCAATGGTTCTAAATTTTATATGAATCGTGAGTTTATGAATAATAATGAAACTTCCGTGTTATCAATCCTTGCAAATGGATGAATAATAATCCACGGTCTCGAATCTGATTTCTTCTTCTATGTTTAGTGTGATTGAAACTTCTCCCCATGCTATATTCATTTGTGAATTGATCCATCTCATCAATGTGGCTTTTCCTTCGAAATCACTATTCCAGTGCTCTATGAAATATTAGTTGCGAATGTGAGAATTTGCCTTCTATACCAGCGTTAGGATACTTGTCTACTCCGCTAACTTTTCTCACACATCACTATCACCGGTGGATGCTTTGGCGTCATTAACGCTACGATAGTAATCAGTCAGAAGAATGATAACTAGAGCACCTCGAAAGCGTAATATCGTTCAAAGTATTGACATGGGACATCACCTCTAATAAGCGGAAACAATGTACTGCCACGTCATAATCACATTTATGAATGTGTGAAATCTGTAGATGCGAAGTAAAGAAATCGATGAAATAAACACCTCAATATTCTGAACGGAAGCGGTATGCGCAAGAGGAAAAAACGATAATTATAATCCAAGATTGAAGCGAAATTTGTTTAGAGTACAATCTCCAAACATTGATCATCACAACACTGTGAGTATATAACCCACGTTCAATAGATTAATGAATTCATAAGAACTCAAGGTCTTTTGGGAATTAATCGTGAGATAATTGGACTAGCACCAGTTAACGATATTCACTAAAATTTTGTGCAGTGTCGTATGTGACAATGAATGTTCATCTCATCTGCATTTTTTCATATCTTACAGTATTGTACTGGAAAAAATATTTATTTGTCCTCTTTCCATAAAATATTTATTTGTAGAAATTAAATATTCAATTAGATGCAAAATCTGATTACTTACTGGCGAATAAATTATTTATTAATAAGAAGGCGAACCCGAGTCGAAAACGATCCAGAGTTTAATCGGGTCGAAAAGAAGGTTAAGATCAGGTTGAATGAAAATGTCAAAAGCAAGATCAGGTTGAGAACAGGGTGGGACCAGGGTGAAGAGTGAAATGAAATCTGATTCATTTCGTAATACGCTGTAAAAAAAAACTGGAAATTTACTGTGCAACTGGACTGGAAATTTCCAGTGCTAGTACTGGAATATGGATATTCCAGTACATGTACAGATATTTTGTTAGTACGGTACTGAAAATTTACCAAGCATAACTGAAAATTCAGTCCTTGTACTGGAATTTTCAAGTTTGGGATTGTGTACTGAAATTTTGCCATGATTCCGCGAAAATTTTACTGGCTCGTACTACAATTTTACAGTTCTTGTGCGCCAGAAAAAGGTATCTCCTCAATAAAGACTTGTAAAAAATTTCGCATTTAGAAAAAAAACCTAATCGTGGGTATACTGGAATTCTACAGGTTTTGAACTGCAATTTTCGGATTGTGTGATGGACTTTTCCAGTTGCTATGCAAAGGAATTTCCCAGTTATGCTGGGATTTTAATCACTGTTGCACAGAAATTTTCCACTTCTGTTGGACTTCGTCATTTCTGGCAGGAAAACTTTTAAGTCTTTATATTCAAAATTTCCTGATTGAGATTTTGAATAAGAATTGTGATTGTAGCAAATAAAATTGATATGAAGCATATGTAGTAACCCAAGCTGACCTTCCAACATCTCGCGCTATAGCTTGTCAGTTAGGTCTTGGGTCTCAGTTGGTAGGCAGATAGAAAAGTGTAGGTTCAAATCCCGTTAGGTAGACATGACTTTCTGTCCGTCCACATGAACGATCAAGTTTCTCAGTCATCTTGAAACACAAGGACCGTGCAAAATCACTTTGTGTGAGCAATTTTTTTTCAATTTTCATGAATATTTCCAGCATTGATTTGCCAGTACATGTCCTGGAAAAGTCCAGTTCGTGTACTGAAAAATTCCAGTACTGAGGCTCAGCAAATTTCCAATTCTGAAGCTGAAATTCCATAACATTTGTACTGAATTTTTGCAGTACAAATGTGCTCAAATTTTCCGGTACATGCACAGGTTAATAACTTCCAGTACATCTACTGAAATTTTCCGGTGAACCTTTTTTACAGCGTTCGCTTTTTGACTCGGGAATTTATTTGAGGCAAGCATTTCATGATTTGATTCGATTCAATTGATTCTAAGAAATATTTTATGAAGGGAGGACAAATAAACTATTTATTTCGTTGGAAGACATTTGTTTTCAGTTTGTGGGCGATCATTCACGGGAAAAAATGAACTATCAATTTATAGTTACAGTTACTATACACAGTAAAAAGTAAAATTTAAAGTGATCCCGAATATCAGCTTAAAAATGCAGCCAAAAGTAGCGCCTATTCCAACTGAAAGCAAGCAATGAAAAAGATGAAATTAACTGAAATTCAGTCTTTTTCATTGCTTACTTTCAGTTGGAATAGGTGCTACTTTTGGCTACATTTTTGAGGATCACTTTAAGTTCCATTTTTTACTGTGTATAGATACCAAGGGATATTTGTCACTTCTACCGGGATTCTTGTAAAATTTATCGAAAACTTGCCTAATGTAACAAGAATTCCGTTGAGAATGACCAATATAGTAATTGGACCTCCCCACTGTTAAAAATTTCTTGGAATTTCATGCACATATGTGAGTGAAAATTCCATTTTTGTGAACTGAAATGGAAATCCAAATACATGGTATTGAATTGCATGAAAATTGAAATTGATGTACAGGTGATTGAAAAAACTTAGAAAAATTTAATCCAGTAAAATAACATAATAATATCATTATAATATCATTATAATTATAATCAAATCATGGTTCTAATGGCATCCGACTGAAAATAACAAAAATGATCCAAGTTGGGTTGAATTTGAAAAAAAATCTAAAAATGCTCATATCTCAAAAACTAACCTTCAAAAAATGGGAAATTCTTGCATTATGGCTGCAGAATACGCCCTTGAAATACACTCACATCTCACTTGGGTCACCCCGTATACTAACGTTTTGACGAAATCATCCACGTATCCACTTCAACCATGCATTAGTTAGATCAGTTTAGTGTTTCTACATCACAAGTACATCTTGATTCACAAGTTTGAAGAATGAGTGCGAGGTCATATAGACAGAAAAATGCTCCCATCCAGTGGCGTTGGCTTGAGTGATAGAGCTTTGGCGTCCAGTTTCAACGCCCCGCGTTCAAACCTTGTAAAGGTGATTTTTTCTTTCGACAATCATAAACATGTGCATGAAATTTAAAGAACTTGTTATTGAATTTTCAATCATGATTTCTCTCAACAATCAAGAATATGTGCATGAAATTTGAAGAACTGGTTCTTGAATTTCTAAGGACAGTGCGAATTATTTTTCCATTACGTGAGTGGAAGTTGCTTCCATTACATGTAATTGAAAATTCAATCAGAAGTTTCTAACAGTGCGGTATGTTGAACAGTTCATTTTTCCGTGTCATACCTTATGAATATAAAAAGAAGGGAGGATGACATTAAAAAAGATCCTACACTGTAAAACATAGTCTGAAATTTCCTTGTCAGGTGAACATGAAAATTCTGAAACCTGTCATTAAAATCCAATTCGATCACGAATTTTTGAAATTTACTGCAAAATTTATTTAAAATTCATGTAGAAACTCCTACATCACAATAGTTCCCGTTATGCTAATCAATATGTATTCATTATGAATATTTGGAATTCAAAATGAAGTCTTAATGAACAACTAGATGTTCAGAAAGAACTCATATCGCAAGTTCATAATGAATTGTCCGGGCATTCAACACGTTTTCATTTTGGATTCATTGAATTCTTATTGAGTTCATTATTGGTCGCATAACGGGAACTATTCAAAAAGTCTTTGAGAAGGCTTTATAAATTCAGATTGATATTTTGTGTTGGCTCGGAATGCATAAAAAATGATAGTTTTGTATGAAATGTCAGGAGAAATTTAGAAGATTGATACAAAATTTATGTTTTGAATTTATATGAAATTTGGGTAGCAAGTTTTCATAGTGTAGGGAAACAGCAAGAGTTATAGTTGCGCATAAATAACGTCTGGGTAGCGTCTTGACTACATGAAACAAAATCTTGTGATTGATATCTGGATAGCAATATTTTATATTGGTTTGTAATTAGCTACTTTTTGGGTGTGACACCACAATTTATTGCTATAGAAGCTAGAATTCAGCTTCTGCAGCTATTTCTTTCCCTATCCGAATATCAAATCCACGAAATAGCAGCTACAGCTGATTCTTAACTACCATGGCGAATCATTTTTGTGTGTGTACTTTTCATCTTCCAATTAGGTAACTTCAACGTCATCTCAGTGGTATCCTAGCAGGACCATAGATGACTAATTTTTAGACTACCAATGGTGGTTCAACAGATATTCGCTTTTTTTTAATGAAACATCTAGGTATTCAAAAATTGATTCCAGTACTTTTTCGTGTATTCATCCTACTTTCTGAATATTTCAATTATAATATAATCCAAAGATCTGAGAGATATTGACATAAATATTCAGTCATGTGTACCTTCAGTCAACTACATTTCCGATATTTCCTCCTCAACATGTTCAATTAGCGACACGTTACATAGTAAGAGGGTATCCAGCAGCAGATCAAGAGAATCCTTAATTGAGTGTTTGAATGAAAAAGAGATGTGCGATGCGAATTAAAATATTGATTTTGTCGTAATTCGGCATATACTACTGCGGTGTTTTTTCATATTCTGATCTCCGGTAACGTGTAATTAGTACGTGTAATTGGAGCGCAATAGCCCTAGTATGCTGTACATGGAAAGGAGCGTTGGAAGCACATAATCAATTAATCCACTTTTTATACCTTCGCATTCGGAAATATGTCAGAAATTATGATTTTTTTTTTTCATATCTCAGGTTATTATGAAACAAAAAATGTACTCGATATAATGTATTCGGTAGAATATGATTTTTTGATATTTTTTGTTTTTATCGTTTATTCATGCATCTCATTCGCTGAATTCACTCATTCGATTGGAATTTTTTTTCGCCATTGGCATTGAAAATCATACGAATAATTTGAGCCCCGACGCTGTGAAAATTGTGGGGACTTTTTCTCCGTTTGAATATGAATTGCACCTTTAGAGCGTAGGGGAATTGAGTTTTTACGTGAAAATGAGGACTTTTTGACAACGATGTCAATTGAAATGCTGGTTCCGTTCAGATGCAAGTCAATAAATGAGTCACATCAGATTCTACTTTTTATTTCAATATGAAACTTCTACTTTTTAATGAACAACGCTTTTTTCGATGGAAGGTTTCCCTCAATTCCTAAAATGTATTTTAATATCAACTAGTCGACTCGTTTCATGATTTATCGTCAAAAATCGATCCAATACAATATATGAATTCAATGCAGAAAGAATTTTTCTTATTAATGTGGTTCAACCTTTGACACATATTCCGGTACACACTCAGCTCATCGTGCTTTTCACTCTTCACTCATTTTCACTCTTAATCTATCAATCAAACAGCAATTATGACTTTCCACATCTCTTTACGTAACCGTTTGATGTGGTTATTTGGCAAACTGTGCCATGAAACGTGCATCCACGAATGTTACGGATTGGCCTCCACCTGGAAATTTCATCAGACACTTTTAAGTTCATCAATTGCATGATTAACTTTTCTTGAAATCCACAGCCAGAATAGATCGAGATTGATAACACATGGTTCGATTTTGATTCGACGAATAAAATCTAAATTATATCTAAAACTGCTGTGACGGCAGGAAATCTCTCTGCCGTTGCAGTAATTTTGAAAAATAATCTTACTATTCACGAGCAGGACGATAATCAATGAATAAAATCGAATTTCAAGTCAATGAATCTCTTTAGAATAAATAAGAAAATTTGATCGAGATTTTTTTATCCCATTGAATTCCTGAAAAAAGGATTTATAGAAAGATTGATTAATTGAAATTCTAGCGAAGTTCATTTGAACAATATTCGTTAATTTGATGTAATAAAATATTTAAAATATTTGTTTTGCATTTCATATTGGATATTTATAATATCCATCTGTTTTTGGTTTTTTTATTCGATTTCAATACTTCATGTTTAATTCCTCCCATTTTTAATATTGAATATTTATATTTATTTCATATTTCAATATCCAATATTCATAGTACTTGGAATATTTAAATTAATTCTACATAATATTGGAAAAAGAATATCATTCAAGTTCGAAATTAGTATCTCCAGCTGATTATTGAGGCAATCTTGTTTTCTCAAAAGCACGTTTCTGCCACAAAGTTTCACTCACAATTCCGTAGTGAGACATAGTTGTATCATCGCTGATACGGTATCGTCTTCATATAATATCCTAAAATATCACCAACTTCGGTCCCCCGTACAGCACAACCATCGATCCTCCGCCTAGGACTTTCTTGGAGAATTGGTGGAGGAATGGAAGCCGTGGAAATAAGGGAGAAATAAGGGAGTCTCCGTGGAGGCAACGGAGAAATGTCCGCACCCTGTATTTTCGATTTAACTCATATTGGTGCATTCACATAACCAAATCTGAATGTATGAATTCACGAGTTTAAGTTTATTTGGAAATACAAGGCGTGGATATTTCTCCGTCACCTCTCCGTTGCCTCGACGGAGACTCTCCTTCATTTCTTTCTTATTCCCACGGCTCCCATTCTCCACCAATTCTCCATCTCCAGTCCACCGAAGTCCTAGATGGAGGATCGTTGGTTGTGCAGTACTGGTCAACATTGACGCAGTAAAGCAGTAAGGGTAGTTCCCAAAAAGCCATCATCCAAAATTAAATAATTGGTCCAAAACTTTCTGTCTGCGTAGAGCAATATTTTTTAGACTTCGTCGAACAATTTTGACTGAATGAGCAACAGTAATGATCCTGAATAGAAATTATTGTTTGTAACGAACTATAAAAAATATCACCTTGTCAGTACTACAATTTTTAAGACCCATATAAAGTCACTTGCGTTTACGAACAAATACCATTCAAAACACGAAAAAAAAAAGAGAATTCGTCTATATTAAAATTCGAAACCAGGACTTCTTTGCAGCTGAAAAAACCTCTCTTAAATAAGTCACACAGTTTTTTTACATTTCCTTCATTTTTATTCGGAGCGGTAAAACGTAGAAACCTGTATCTTATGTCGTCATTCACGTTTCCCTCAACCCAACGCAATGAATTCGAATAAAGAAAGAAAAGTAGTTATTCGTACGTGAGAACCGAATAAAACCAGTTACTTTGCTTCAAGAATAAGTGTAATTGATGGAAATTCTGCGGCTCGCATCTCAGTGGAGATCGATCCACGCTTTTTCCTCATCCTCTAAATTTTATTTGTCCGTCAATCCAAACGATAAACTTTATTCGTTCCATCTGGGAGTCTATTATTCTCGTACATCTATTCACTTGAGGTGCATTTTGTTCGGGAAGTCAAAAACACCTGAATTGATGACCTCGACATTCATCACGGCTTTACAAGAGAAGAGAAGAAGGAAAACCTTCGTGTACTGTCGGAAATTCCAAATAAAAATATCTTACGGTAACTCTCCTGACTACAATTCTGCCAACGGATACACTCCAGGAGTTCTTGTGAGTTGCTTATTACACCGAATACAAAGCTCATATTGGATATGAAAAAACGATCAATCTCTACCGTCGAATCATACATTTTGTCTCAAAAGCCTGAAAAGTTGACTCCAATTATTGCTGGCATAACAAATTGGTCTGCTTCCATAGCTCCCACAATTAAAATTGCCAAAGGGGTGAGAAAAATGATTCACACAACCAAATTTCTGTGCTAACAAAAATAAATTCGTTAACAGAACTAGCGTCTCAGTTGATGGGGTGAATACTCTTGGAAAGACAGTGAGCAACTGTTTTTGTAGGCGCTACAGTAACAAACCATTCTTCTCCGTGTATTGTAGTGATTTTCTATACTCAAAGTCACTGTCAGTTTGTTACAGCAGAATTGTTGTATCTTCGTACACTCCTGTCATTTTCCTACACAAATATAAAATCTAGTATCTAAAATAGAAATATGTCCACTCTTTTCGACTGATCGGGTTGATTGAAAAACACGACAATCATTTTTCATAGGTAACTCAACCATTTGTTTTTCAATTGAAAGAACCGATTTTTCGGTTATTTCAACTAAAATGATACAGTTGTCTTCATTTTGGTAATTCAACTGATGTGAATTTTCCAGAATTCAACATGAAGTGTCTGATAGAATAATCACGAGGTATTGTTACAGAAACAATCAATAATTCAGCCCAAAAAACTCCCGAGCATAGTTCTGAATAGAGTTTATGCTTAAAAAATGTGAAAATGAAAAAAAGAATGTGAAAGCGCCAACTTCGTTAAAGTGGTCGTTTTCTTTCATGTCGTTTCGTATCGTGTTGTATTGTGCTGTATTGTATTGTAATGTATTATATTGTACTGGATTGCATTGTATTGAAATTCATCATTCCAGAGACAATACGATAGGTTACTATGTATTCAACTCTTGTATATATTATACTTTTGTAATCATTTTAATTCGAGGAACCAATCATTTCTGTTTGGAAACCAATTCCAACACGAACTCCCATTCATTTATAGTCTCAAAGGGATCACATATGCGTGACTGATCTCATGCATTTCAAATCTCAGAAATTGAATTATTGATAGTGATTTTCAGTGGATACAGAATGATGTCTAAACGTGAGGAGTTATTCTAGCGGGCATTATTCCAAACCTCTCATCTTATGAAAACATCAGTCTATTGTCGACTCATCTTGGTTGTTACAATAAACTTCGTATCTCGAATAATTGAGGATGAACTAAACCTTACTATGACCGGGATTCACCAGTTTCAGTTCAATCGATGTTACCGAATGAATTCAAATTCAAAAGTCTGACTATATTTATTTTATTCCACTAGTTTTCAATTAATGTTCCTTCATTTTCTTGAGAATTGCTTTCATTTCTGTTTTGACCAAGTAGGACGGATAATCATATCCAAATGAGATTCCAACGAGGGTTGAATGCGTGATATCGTGAAAGTTTGAAGTTTTTATTTGACAAACAGGGAAATGAGAAAAAACGTTCTCTGTGAATGCTCATGTGAAAAAACAGCTGGATGGAGCATGTGTGAATTCATATAACCTGGATGTAGTTTCTATACAGATTCGATCGTCCATCAGACAGTGCTACATTAATGTTACAATTTTAAAGTATTCTAGTATAGGTTGTAAAGTCTGGTTGAATAAAACACAAAACCGAGGTTGGAGAATTTTTCACACCTTCGAATTTCCAGTTCATGATTGAAAAGTGGTTTTTTGGTAACTTCATACGCTTGAAAATTTCCACCTCTGCTATTTTCCAACAGATTAAAAAATTCCGAACGATTTTCGAGAAGAAAATAAAATAGGTACTTTTGGAATATATAGGATGTTTTGAAAATTTGTACAGACTTTTCCGAGCTCATCTAAAATTCACTTGTTTTCCTTTTTATTTCAAGGACCCCTTTTTGAAATTGTGTTAAAAAAGTGGTCACGGTCAGAGAAAGTTTTATTCACTTGTTATCCAAAAAAGAGGAAAAATGTACCCAACAAATTCTAAGTGAAATTTACTAAATTTTTAAATCCGCAATTATGACCATGCGTGTATAGTTTTTTGTCATCATGTCGCGTTCTTCAGTACAGAGAAGGAAATTCCGTTCTTACGGAACAGCGAAAGAGGACTTGTCCTTTTGAAAATTCAGAAAATTTGACGATAATTTTTTTATAGCCACTTTCTTCTGAATCCAACTGAATCCCCAGAATACGCTCCGAGAATCAGTTGATTTTTTTTCAAATTCTGTAAAATTCAGCTTAAAGCTCAGAAGAAAGTGGCTGTAAAAAATTATGGTCACATTTTCTGGATTTTCAGGAGGAATTTTTTTACAGTGAACAAATATCGAGGTAAATTATAATTATTCCATGCACTGAAAAAAATGATGGTCCTTACAACTGTACTTCAAGTTTATCACAAATTTTTTAAGAAAAGAATGCGGATAACACTCTGACAACTGCAGCATAGTTGATAAAATAATCTATACCCAATAAACACATGCACGTTATTTCAACGTTGAAAAAACGTTGCACTATCGAACGGACGTTATTCGTCGAATTCATAACGTTCATTTTTGGTTAACGTCTGACGAGGGAATAGACGTCCAAAAATGACGTTTCGATAACGTATCACCAAAACTAATAGTAAAAAATGACCATTAAAAAACGTCTTCAAAAAACGTTTTTGAAATGTACTTCAATCACGCGTTGAGGACGTATTGTTTATGACCTTCTCAATGCTCGAACATCAATCGAAGATATCGTGTTGAGAATGTCGAACAAAACACAGCAACATTGAACAAAAATCTAAACGAGAAGTGAAATAATGAATAGCGTGACTTCATTTATGAATATTTTTCTTCTTAAATTTTTGTGTTATCAAAAATCCCTTCTTTTCGCATTAATAGAAAATTTTTCAAATAATATGTCTGGTTTGATTCTCATTTTGGAACCATCATTATAACACGTCATTATTTGACGTCTTATAAACGACTTTTGAACCGTTGTTGTGACGTTATTTTATAGTTGAAAAACACGTGATCTGCCGCGACATTTTTACGTCGAATCAACGGAAGAATATTACTAAATGTCAACGTGTGGTTATTGGGCGTTTTTCACGTTTTTTAGACGTATGTGTGTTTATTGGGTATGAATGTAAGGAGAATTCAGATACCAAATTTTAATAAGAATGCTTTTGATATTTCTTTCAAATAGTTTTTACAAACATACAGTATTTTCATAGAAACTGTAATTCCTTTTGCAATGTATACTATACACTCTGGAAAATAATTGTGAAATTTCCCCCGAAAAAATGGTGGCTGCAAAGTTTCTTCATGGATAGAGAATTTTGCGCCATGATTTAGTGGACTTTTCCCTTACTTTTTAGAGGATTCAACACCCAAGAGACAGAATAGTTCCTCAGAGTAGGGGTCTCTTTTTCTCTTTTTCTCATGTTTCCCATCTATCTACATCGCTTGGAAGTGAATCTTTGCTAGGAACGGATCTTACTTCATCCGATAAGTTTTGTTCGATATACATTATTCTTAGAAAATTATTAACCATTCATGATGATGAACTCGGAAGTACATGATTTCGTGGAAGCATATCAATCAATAAATCATATGACATCAAGAGATCACCTCAACATTTTATTTTTCGAATTCCCCCGAACGTGTCAGTACGAAATGTCACACATCATGAGTGTTATGAAGAACTTCGATTGATCCTTCATAAGTTTTGAACCCATGGCGAAGTTATGTAATGGAGGAGAATCTTATCAACTGTCAAGAAGAACTCTGATCAAAATAACATGATTTCTTCGTTACGTTTGAACACAGATTTTATGTGAAATATTAGAAACTAGCATGAACTGAATGTTGGATAGAGAATGGGTTTGTTTTGGATCATTCAATATCTTTTCAATATATCATAAACAACGTAATTATAATTACCAGGATTTTTTAATAATAATTAACGTTTGGTAACTATAATTAAGTATAATTAAATTTTCCTTCCAGTGCATACCCACACAGCACTCTTTGTCTGAAAGATATCTTCAGAAATAATCAAGAATAATACAAGAAGTCCTATGCAAAATGAATAAACATCTTTTAGAAGTCTTAAACTGTTCTTACTTCTAAAAAATATCTTCAAGAACGTTTTCAGAAACTTTTTAGAAATGTCTGAAAGATTTGTTTTAGAAAATTCTAAAAGGTTCCTGAAAACATTCTTGAAGATATCTTTTAGGAATAAGAACAGTTCAAGACTTCTAGAAGATGTCTATTCATGTTGCATAAGACTTCTTGCATTGTTCTTAATTATTTCTGAAGATATGTTTTAGATAACGAGTGCTGTGTGGGTAATAATGAACACATTCATCCCAGACAGCACAAATGATCATTTTGAATTCACAAAAACTCCTGAAAGAACTTCTTGAACAGTTCCCGTTATGACAGTAAAAATGAATTCAAAATGCATACATGTTGAATGCCTGAATTCTTTCTGAAGATTGAGTTATTCATCAAGAATTCATTCTCAATTCAAAGTATTCATAATGAATTCATGTTTACTGTCATAACGGGAGCTCTTTGTGGGGACTTTTTTGCTGTATGGAATGACTTTAGTCCACCGAAGTTTTCACCTCCAAGAATACTCAACTTTGACAAATTGAAACACAAATAACTCTCAAATTTATTCGATTTTTCTTCCTCTTCAAATAGTTCTATAACATATAATATATTTGAGATAAATTGAGATCCCTTGTGAATACATTTACCAATTGTCAGAATTCAAAAGCCGTGAAGACATCTTTCTCTCCAATTCTCATTACTGAAATACAAACAATCTTATTCATCATGCATTCTCTTCATAAAAAGTATAGTTAAATTCCCCGAATCTTTGTTCCACCATCTCTCAAACCAATACTTTTTCACCTAGTTTAACAGTCTTCCAATTAATTCGGGAGAATACTATATGTATCAAACACAGTACACTAAGACTGTGTATTAAAACTTTGGTTTTATCCATAAGGATCTTTATGCCCCAGTTTCTAGCCTGAGTTTTTTTCGCTTATTCTTTCATTACATTGTCCGAATCTTTCTCATTTTCTGCACGCAACGTTAAACTATCAGCGAATTTCAATATATTGATCTTCGTTACTTGCATTCTTACAGCAATTTCAATATTTTTTTCTTCGTCAATTCTATGGGTACCAATTATGTATTGGGTGTTCCAAAATTCATGATGAAAATTTTTATGAGATTTTTTACGTCAAATGGAAAATGTGGATTTCATTATCCATGGGAGGGAGTGTAACTAAATTTTCAGTGATGTACTCTGGAAATATGATACCAGTTATCATAGACGTGGTCAAGGTCCAGGTACCGTAGGGAATCTAAGGAATTGTTATTTGAATAGGTCCAAATGAATATTTCTTCAACAAAAATGAATATTTGTTTGATATAAACAAAGTTGTGATTTGAATGATGGGCCAAATAAGAAATTCTTTTGAACGAACAAAATATCCATTCCTGTCAAAGAAATATGTATTTGGATCTATTCAAATAACAATTTCTTAGATTCAAAGAAATACTTTTTGCTGTGTAGTAATCAAGTGCGGCGTATTCACATATTTACCCTTAGAATTGATGAATTGATTATTAATTAATTCATTTATTCATTTATTATGTTTCCTTGAATTTCATCCGATTGTTCTTCATTCATGGCCTCATTGATTCATCCGTTTCTTTATTTGTTTACTGGTGAATAATTCATTTATATCTATTTTTCATGTGATTTATTTCTTCATCTGCATATTTTGTCCGTTTATTCTTTACTCAATAATTTCTCCCTTTGTGGGAGATAAATCTTTACTCTTGTGTTTCTCAGGTGGACGATTCTTGAGAGGAATAAAGAGGGAAATTTTCAGTAGAAAACAACAAGAAGGTGTATTTGCCCGTGCTCTTCCTGCGTGGTCTTGATTTTACTTGGTGTCGCGATTCTTTTGAATACATTCCCTACCCTAATTATGCTTGGTGACGTAATTCTCCGAAGGTGACATAAGGGCTTCATTATTTCTTCATGTAGATCTATATGGAGTATTTCTTTTGTAATGAGATATATGAATAGGAAGTCCAAATTGTTTTCCTCCTCTCCCTTCACAGAAAAAATAATTCAGCTGCAGCAGCTAAGTAGCTAGCACGGACACGGACAGCCATTAATTTAGCTCCTGCAGCTAAATTTTAGCTGTCACCGCAAATAAATTAACTACAAATGGAAATTTTTGTGCTGTAACAGCGAAAATTTAGCTACAGGAGCTAATTTAATGGCCGTCCGTGTCCGTGCTAGCTACTTAGCTGCTGCAGCTGAATTATTTTTTCCGTGTTGATAATTATTCTCCTGGAACTATCTTGTGGAATATTTAGATACGTTTCACAAAGAGTGGGAGGGAAGATCCTTTATCGAGGAAATAGGTGATTATTCAAAATTGATTAGACTCGGATTATTTTTTCGCTACCTACTAGTGATTCTGAAATTGATCCAAGAACGGGATAAAGAATCCTAAAATGTTTTTGATAAAATTTGAGCTCTTCAGATGGATAATCAATCAAGTTTTGTTGCACAATCAGTGAATACTTCCTGGTTTGTTGTATCGAAAACTTCACGGTGATGATTCGTATTTGCTCATTTATACAGTACTTCCACCAATAACGTCCCAATTCTTAACATGGGCAGTTGTATTTTTTCCTTACAAACAAAGATTACTGGCATTCCAACGGTGTGCTATTGGTTCTACGATACCGGTGCACTGAAAAAAAATGTCTTCCAGTCAAATAAACATTTATTTGTCTGAAAAAAAGGTTTTTCTTCAGTGTAAAGAGTCATTGAAGCTCCCTCAAAACGTCTTCAGTTGTTTTTGTTGGGTAATTTTCAAAAACAGGATGATAGAAATTATACCTCATTACAACGTGAATAAAATTCAAATCGTTAATGGAAACAATATCAGAATCGAAAATGGAAATGTTATATTCATATTACATTCCTGACCAGGAATCTCAGTTCAAACATATGAGATTGAACAAGAAACTCGTGTGATTGGTATCTCCAAGAAAACACAAACCTTTAGAAACCTCCAGGCACATTCAATCAACGTTCCTCAAAGTCTATGTCCTGTTGAGGTAATTCTCGTAGCTCCAACGTGAAATTATCATTATTATTATCCAGATAATTTTGTTATTAAGCTTTATGTATTACGTTGAAATTAATCAAACAATACAGAAGTCATTAGCTATGAATGATTCAGTATAATTTATGTACTAACCTATGTATCTTTTGCATAATACTCAAAGGATCGTCATCAAAGAGCCATCAGAATCTGGATATAAACCTTCTATTTCCGGTTGTGGTGGGATATCGTTACATGCACAAATACAAAGATATCCAACTCTCGATGCTGGACCAACTAGTAGAGAACTTTCATCGTTAGCGAACGGAGCATACCAAACGTTCGACCGCAATATCTTCCGGCTAACATAGCCATTCGGTGTTAACTTGTAAGAGAATAGTGGATTCCCTACTATTATCATAAAGGATAGAACAGATGGGTATGGTCAAAGTGTCTTCAATCTGTATCACGTTCTCAACAATTCAGGGATTTTTCTACACTTGAGCTCGATCAACTGCAATTTTAAAAGAAATTCTCGATTTCTTTTGCTCTACGTGAATTCACTGTTAATGTAATGAAACTACTCCAATCATTACACGGAGAAAAATAAAGTTTCACAAATTACTACATTCCTACTGAATTGGCAGGATAAGAGAAAATATCACTGTTATTGATATAGAAGTGTAGTAACAATGTGTAATTTATCATGTAGAAGTTTGCACGCTCGTACTAAAGAAGATTTTGTTAATCATTCATTTTTACTAAACTGTTGATCAATAACAGTGATATTTTCTTATATCCTGCCAATTTGGTAGAAATGTAGTAATTTTCAAAGATTTATTTTTAAGCTAGTTTGATCAATACGTAATACGTGCAATTCGTGTAGTGATTTTTACCGAAGCAGTTCTTCCGTGTTGGGGCAGATTTGAATGATGTAAATAAAAATCGTTAATATCATTGAAGTTTATCATTTTTTTGCTTCATGCAACTACTAATCAATTCGTTACTTCAGTACACGGAGAAAATCCTACACCAGTGATTACTGTACCCCACACGACTGGCTCGTGTCGTGCAAGAAAATCATTTCAATACTAACTAGTTACTGCAGTAACACGAATCAGTAGTGTCTCCGCAGTAGAGAGTTGTTCTTCTACACTATTCTCTACTGTGGAGACACGACTGATTCGTGTTACCACAGTAACCGGTAGTGTTAAACTGATTTCATTGCATAACACGAGCCAGTCGTGTAGGCTACAGTAACCATTAGTGTAGGATTTTCCAACCAATCGGTTGGGAATTATGTCTTCAGAGGGTCAAAGATGGGCGTTTTCGGAGTTAAAGTAACTTCGGAAAGTTCTAATGCATATAATGAATGGAATAATTAGATGCGGCTTGGTAAGAATGGCGAATTCGGGTCCATATGTTGTGCATTCTTTCTATCTCGCAAGCAACGAATGGGGAGTAGGTGACAACCCTCGCGTGCGTTTGTGACATACCACGTGAAATTATATGAGAAAATTTTAATGTGGCTTGTGGTGTTTGTATTTCCGTGATTGAAATTGTATTTATAATAAAAGATAGATTGTGAAAATCTTCATCTTCTGTCCAGAAGAAGAATCTCTAAAATACGTCGTCGATAAAAACATGAAAATTTCAATGGAAATTGTAACAAGCAAATCGATAAAAGCACCGGAAGATTTTTAAATGATTTTCAGTTGAATACCATAACATCACTTACCTCCAGATACTTTTATTTCAAGCGATCAAAAAGGTTTCAAGAAAAATTCTTGATAATTACATTTATTTTCCTCGCTTTTTTCTATCAAAGTTCGAATAATATCCTCAATATCATTTCTCTGTTCTCAAAAATATTACTAGTTCCGTGATTAATTACATATTCTTTGAGTTCTAAACGAGGAGATATCAATCACTCACTCGTTCCACAATATATTCCAAATATTTTTCCTCTCAATCTCGTTATCAGTGCATAATATCAGGGAGCAGAAATGAGTTTTAGACAGATCAATTATACGAAAGACATAAATTGATTCCTTGAATGATAAATTCAAAGTTATACATTTCAACACCACAACTGATGTGGTGGTTAAATCAAGCACCATCTCGCTGTTTCAAAATTCGTGTTCTTTTATTAATTTAGGAAAGAGTAGAGGAGAATCACATGTGAAACGTACGAACAAGAGAGATAGAAAATGGGTTGACGAACCGCAACGTCATCACCAATGCAGGTGACGCTTGCTAGATAGCGGAAGCGGTATACTGAAATCCATATAAAAAAAAAGTCTTCAAAAAAGGAGGAAAATTCAATGCATGAGACCTCTGCATGACAAAAAAATATGACCTCAAGGAAATCCATTTCGTAGAACACATCGAATCAAAATTATCAACCAAGTACATTTACTCTGTAAATTTACCGAAGTGATACATGGAATACCTTTAGGTCAGCAATTTTATTCATACTCGTGTGTGCTGCGGTGAACGTATTGAACTGTACATAGCGTAAAACTTGGCGTTGTCACCAGAGGATTTTATTAAATTCAACGTAATATTTGAATTTGATTTCTTCTCGACACGTAGAATCATCTTCATCGATATTAATTAAAATTCAACTTGGATACGATGAGTGATCGAAAGTAACATGGAATTTGTACGCGTATGAGAACTTTCGTTCCATGATAATTGATGTGATTGAATTTATCCATTTGTGTTCACAATATTGACAAATATCGTAAAATTCACGCATCGAAAAAAAGACTTATGCATCGTGCATGCATGTTTTTTCAATTATAGTGGAATTAATATAAAGTATTGGATGTACATATACGGTAACATAGCATTTAACAACAAGAAAGTTTAATATGTACTGGGAAAAGAATAATATATTCGTGAGAATTTTAATGAATTCCCATATAAGAGTGGAAGTATGGGTCAATACTGGCTTTGTACTGTTACCAGAGTTGTTAATACTTGCAAATTCAACCACACTATGACAGGATCAGTTGAGTTGACGTACTAGCAACCCAGTCGAGAAAATTCACTTCCCCTTCTGGTTCCACATCAGAGAAATTCAATTGAGATAAAAAAAAAACTCTACTATATTCACAAACTCTTCATTATATACAAAATCCCTAGTAACAAAGATTCATATAAGACCACATATGAACCATATACGACCATATATGGATAGAGGTTTCATATATGATCACGTATAATGCAGCACTAGTGTTGCCGCGATCTACAAAACGAGCTATCATGATCTTTAGATTCCAGCCTCGTTCAACTGAAAGGACATTCTCTTCCATAGTAACAACAATTGGGTGAAAATACAATCTTGAGAACAGTCAACTTCGTTTGGGAATCCAAATTGAAATATGAGTCTATGAAATCAAGTTTTGAATTTATCTGTATTCGATCTGGACACGATCTGAATTCCGATCTGGCTCGAACCGCTTGCAGTGTTAATTGAATAAAAATTGAGATTAACGGGATTGCAGCTCGATGTAAACTGACTCATAGTCGAATTTCAGTTCTAATCTACATTTTAACCAATTTTTACTTCCCATAATTTTAATTGAAGAACATTGGAATGTAAAGATCGTGATAGCTCGTTTTCTGGATCGCGGCAACACTAGTAAATCCATGAAGGTTGACATACACGGACCGTATATGCGCCGTATATGCATTGGATATGGATTACATATGGATCATATGTGGTCATATATGAAACCTCTAGGCATATATGATTGTATATGGTTTATATATGGTCCTATATGAATCATTGTTACTAGGGATATGAAAAGCGTTTATTGAAAATCACAAATTTTTGTTTGGTTTCCTGAAAATAATTTCCTCTTACAACTACATTCTTAACAACTATTGTTCAACTTTCTCGTTTTGATTCCTGATTCCTCTTCATTGTGTGATTGTATCTTTCTCCTTGACCGGGATATTAGAGAGTTAACGTTCACCAAACTTTTTCTGCAGGATTATTCAAAGATGTTTGAATACAATTGAAATATTGTTATATGTCGTTAGCTTTCAATGTACAGAGAATTGTAATGTAAAGAGATATTGTAATTGCATTGAAATGTCTCAAGATAATCCACCACAATACGTTTGACTCCCATCACCGCACTGGTATCTCCTTATTAACCGACTTTTTTTCCTCTTCATTCAGGATTTTTCTTTTGGATGATTTTAATTATTGGCCTCTTAAGAGCAATCATTTGACGTTTCAGTCCTCGTTCAATAATTCTAGTTCATTACGAACACTGTGTTGGAAGAAGATCAGGCATTCCCTATTTTTAATAAGGTTCTGATCAGGTTAGAATCCGGCAACCGTGGATAAGGGAATCCTTATGAGGTCCTTACAAGGGACTTATCTGATCCCCCCAATATGATTCAAATAGGGTTGTAACGCAGGGGTACAATAGGGTTCGGATGAGATTCCCATAAAATCGAGCGAAATAGGGAAAACAGTAACGAAACCTGACGAGGACCTGATAGGAAATCAGGCATGCCTGATATTTTCCCATCCAAAATTTCGACCACCCATGGGGAAAGGGAAACACGGGCTGAAACTGACTCATTACTGCTGTCAGAGTTTCCAACTAACATTCAGACATCTTAAAAATATCTTTAAGAAGTCCCAATGCGTTTGTAAGAAGTCTTGAAAAACGTTCTGAAAGATACCGAAACGAATCCTAAAAGATGTCTTATGAAACACGTATAGAATTCGAAGAGATATCTTGAAGAGTTCTTAAAAATTTCTTGGAGAACTCATGAAAATGTCTTGGAAAACTCTTGAATTCGTTTACAAAAAACATGTTCAACCTTTTCTTTCTCTTTCTCCTCCTGTTTCTTCAACTGCTGTGGCGTTCTGATAAAGTCTACCTGATTTTGACCCTTGTTGTTACGGAAATCGAACCCATTCATTTGACGATATATTTACGCCTCAGTCACTTGAGCTATACGTACAATATGGTGGAGACGCCCGTAATTGTCAATATGACATGATCAGGGGCGTGTTTACGTTTTCGCCGCCCAGGGGCTAATAATATTTCGCCGCCCCCAACCTGAGCTGAATTAATATTTTCAATCATTCCCTCAGGTGTATTCATCTTATTTGGAAACTATGTACACTGAAAAAAAAATTTATTCCAGTCAAATAAATATTTATTTGTCCTGTACCAAAGAAATATTTATTAGAATCAACGAAATATTCTTCGGAACCAAAATAATTTATTGGAGGCAAATAAACGATTAAAACCATCTATTTAATTCAAATAAATTATTTTGGTTCCAAAGAATGTTGTGTTGATTCTAATAAATATTTCTTTGGTACAGGACAAATAAATATTCATTTGACTGGAATAAATTTTTTTTTCAGTGTAATATAACTCGAAGAAATATATTATTCAATAAAACTTTGACACACTCAACAGGATTAAACATTTATCATTATAAACTATTGGTCACCTACATTTTCTTAATTGAAAGCAATATTGGAATTATTGAATAATCTTCTCCATCTGACCAGAAACATTTATATAAGTGTATAGGATCAACGAGGTACCGGAATTAAAGCTCTAGAGGGGTCAAGATCAATGAAGAAAAATAGATAATGAATGTAAATCATGCAAAATAAACGTAGATTAATCGATCAAGTTCTCGCATACAACGCCAGCATTCAGTGAAATGTCGCTGAAACAATAATGTCACACATTAGAAGCCTACGAAAATTTCTCTACCGTTTTCAGAGAAAAAATATCTCTTACATTTCAGTTTATTTTCCATTGACTCAGAAAAATTTCCTCTTTGAATGTCATTCGGCAAATGAGTCGATCAAATCATCATAATTGACTTGTTTTGTTAAGTCGGATTCAATTTCCAGAATGACAGTTTGATTCAAACGATTCTTAGACATTTGTGACCGAAGAAAACTTTTAATTCATCGTCATACTGAAAAAGATCTTTTTCCCACACCTGCACGGAAAGTTGATGTTTTCTGACCTATTTTTAGGGGAGAAAGTGCTGAATTCCAAGCGAATGTGTCACAGCGGGAGGAAAATATTTTCTGCCCGCTCGCAGCGGGAGGAAAGTACTTTCTGCCCGCTCGCAACGGGAGGAAAGTACTTTCTGCTCGCTTGCAGCAGGAGGAAAATACAAACTATCTTTTCGTTCTGAAATATGCATATGAATATTTTATATGCAATTAAACAGATGATCTTCACTTTCCTTGCAGTTGTGGGAATATACTATTCTACAGAACAATTAGATGTCGGTATGATCAAAAATATTCTCAATGCAATGTTGACGTATGAATACAGATCTTGTAGATTGTTATCATGAATTAATCTACAAAGGGCGAAAATCGGATGTGGAGGTTCTTCCATGCTTTTCACAAAACCAAACGAATGAAGACATTCATTTTCAAACACTTCTGCTTCTGGCAAGTCCTCTTTGTATATACTACTCAAAATTGCCGCATGTTTTGCAATCATTTCACGCTCCAAATCAATTCCAATCCGAATCCATAGTGTTTCATAATAAGAACATTTTCTTATGAATTGCTATCACACTTGAACCAGGGTAAGGAATAGAACAGTTCAAACAACCATGCACGGCAGTTTGATGAGTTCATGCACAAATCGTGTTTGAATGTATCCAACTTCCGTACATACACTTCAAATTCGAATGTTTTATTTTGATACACTCAGAGTTTGAAACCTGTAGTCGCTTTTGAAACGCTTCAAAGCATGTAAATATATCCATAAAATGGATAAAATGTTCAATTATAAAATACCTAATCTGAGTTATTGACACATTTGTATATTTTTAAGTGTTTAAAAAGTGAGTCAATGATTTAAATACTGTGAGTATATCGACATAAAACACTTGAATTCACATTCTCCGCTCCCTTTGTGCTTGATCGCATTTGGTAACTGGAAAAAAACTTCTATAATTTTGCCGCCCTGGGCTATTGACCCTTGAGCCCCTCCTTAAAGACGTCCCTGGACATGATGAAATATGTCAGCGATGTACAGCCCGTACAGCACCGGACATTTCTACGTCGCCTCCACGTTGCCTGCACGTGGAATCTTCGTTCATCCACGTTCTATCCACGTGGAGTCCACGGAGATGCGATATGGAAATCGGTGGATGTGCTGTTAAGGAGTTTCAAAGTGAAAATGATCTTTTGAACAGACTGTTATCACACACTACTGTAAAAAATGCGGAGTGAAAACGACACCGAAAATGTTCCCAAGAAGTCCAACCGGGGCTGTGGTGTTAAAATAACTCCACTTAGAGTCGAATTGACACAATTCGGTGTTGAATTCGACACCATTTGGGTTGGGCTCCATTTCACACCGCTGATTTTCTCCAGTGCGTGAATAAATATCAAAAGAGTTGAATGTACTTACAAATAGAGAAGATGAATAAATTTAATGAAACATATTTAGAAATCAATTCTGTGTTCTGGTGGTCGTTAATATTTCGTGAATACCACAGATTCTTTCTGCAGTATTTCTGAAAAATTGTTGTGAAGGGGATATTCGGTAATTTTATTGTGCACATCATGAGGCGACAAAATCGTACTTTTTACAAACTTTCAAATTCCTTGGTATCTCAAGCTTTCAATTTATGGATGAATTAATTCACCTCATTTGCAATACGATTGTAATAACAGATACATTCGAAGTTTTATTCTGTGTTATTCATGATCATGTGCTCATATAACCTCAAAGCTGTTGAAAAATTTATCAAATTTAACACTGGGCCAAAACTATCTGTACACCGAAATCAATACCGTTTGAAATTCGTCGAATAGTTCGGGCCAATGGAAAAATAATAATGACCCTGGATGGGAACAATTGTTCCCGCCAAAGTTTGGCAAATATAACCTTGCCAGTACCAGGCCATTTGTCGACTTTGGCAATTCCCACATGGGTAGGGTTGTTGTGCATTCATTTTGCATTTCTCCACTTCATGATCAAGGAATGATCTTTGTATACAGATTGTTCTGTTTTATTCTCCTATTCATGATCAATATTACTTCTTATTAAAAATTTTTTTCTCCTTTTTGGTTTTTTTATCAATGTACGCACTTTATTCAATGGAATGTAATTGATATATGATCGAAACCGATAGTATGGATATAAAAAAAGGACAGAAATATAGAATTGATACTGTCAAATAAAAATTTAAGGTTCCTGTCTCTATGGACCAAGTTAACCAATAAGGAACAATTCTGACAAAGAAATCAGGGCTGTAACTTTCCTCTGTCTTTTTATATTATTGTTCCCTCAAGATTGAAAACTTTCTGCTCCACAATTCATTGCGAACTATACGTTCCGATGAATTTTCAAGTTTTTCGTTGATTTATAAAATACTGTATTTGAATGTGATGAAAACTAAAATGACTGTAAGTTCTTGATGTCACATCAATAAAGATATTTCTTCCAATGAAATTAGGACGAACAGTTGGTTGATCCAAGTAATATTCCACATGAAAATATGGTTCAAAAGCTGATAATAAATTATTGTTACACTCAAAAAACTACCTTCTAATGATAAGATGAAGCTGCATAATCACAAGACGATCCCGTTTCAAAATACTTTCAGAAGAAGATCTGTCTTATAATAAGATGGGAACTGTCTCAAACGATTCCATTTCACTAATAGATGACTCCTTCTGTTAGTAAAACGGAACTGACCTGATGAAAAGACGGTGTCCCTTCTGGTGGTAAGACGGGAAATAATACTCAAACTTATTTGATTGGGAGCAAATTAGGGACATTTTTCTTGTCGTGAGACAAATACCATCTTGCGAGAAGACGGGATTCCTCCCAAGATTAGACAATTTTTGTCTGTTTATAAAACTGCACTGTTATTGTATTAAGACGGCTGCTGTTTTATGATAAGAAAATCATTCTCATAAGTGTACCAAACGAATCATCTAGAATGTTATTGAAGAGGAAACATTTGAGAGATCCTTTTCAAACTTGAGAACCTACAAGAATTAACATAATGTATCAGGATAACTGTATGCAGCGATACGAATACGTCTTGCAACACATGTATATATATATATATAGAAAAGTTGAGCGGTAAGAAATTTTACTTCCATTCAATCCAATCAAACTAATTGAAAATATCTCTGTGAGAAACAGTAATTCAAGTTCGGTAGCAAGGACTGAGAGGCAAGGAAAATAAACTCGAGCGTACTTCTGCTAACACGAATTCACGTGAATTATCGGTTCACGCGTATTTAGATCCTCGCTAATGCAACGACGGAGAATCTTACCGTTTCAAAACTTCGTTGTCGTCCATGCAGAATGAAGGTTCAGGTCCATGAAGAGTTTTCCTTCTACATAGAATGTTTTCCACTGTTGTTGGTTGAGAGCTTGGAGTAAACTAGGACATTTCACTCGCCAATTCATTTTTTTCCGTTTAGTGCGGTTTTCTTGCATTCGATGCAAGTTTCTAGAAGACCGTCGAGTAGATATTGTTACGCGACCAAGTTCCAGAACAGCATTTCAAAATCCTGAGAAAAGTTTTGCGCTCACATTTTTTTCTCTTCTTCGTTTTCTTCTCGCGTCGGTGTCCTCTACCCTCCCTCCCCGCCGTCTGTAAATCTAAATTCCCCAGGCGGAATTTTCAGCTATGATGAAGTGACGTAATTTGAGATGATGAAAAATAAGACGATGCGAGGAGATATAATTTTATCCTCGAAGCAGTGGATTGTTAATGAAGATTCATTACGTTGCGAGTGTAGGATTTCGAAAATAAGATGGAGAGAAAAAAAATATTCGAGACTCGAGGAAGAACAAAAGGTTCCATTCGATCATAAGTAATTGTCGTGAAAAGATTTTTAATGCGCTCAGTGATGAAGAATCAACTTCGATATCTTCATTGTTTCGAGTTTTTGTGGAAAATAACAATACCGGTAGAAAATTAAGGGTGACTTTTGAATTGATAATGGAGTATCATTAGGCATGGAATTCAAAATAACGATCTTTAAAATCCCATTGCTCTGGTATTATGGATCTCATATTGAAATAAATGCACGAGAGAGTTGAAGTGAGTATTGAGATTCTCGTATATCAGAATGAACCATCGGATCTAGATACTTCAGGTATTGATAATTGATGTTTTTTCACAAAGAACTTTATTTTCTGTTGATATTGAAATATTCATCATTCACCAATGAAATTCCTATCATTTAGAATGCTTTCATATAAAAATTTCACATTCATATTTATCACGTGAATAATTCATGTCAAATGGTGAAGGTTTGAATATACTTTTTCTCCGTCGAACCTTTTAAGGCCATGGATACGTGTATTCGTTATGAATTTCAAGATCTTCTATAAACAAACCGTTCATCGATTCAACCTAGAGACAGAGAATTTGATTATTCCACTTCAACGTTTATCATCCTTCTGCCCATCAGCGAGAACGAATCATTTTTTCCTTAATGGAAAGCCACACACAGACAACAAAGAAGAGTAAAAATAATCGCCAACTTGAAAATGTAGTTCGAGTAACCGCAATTTTAGTAGATTTCTACGGCGGTGAGTGTAAGATGTACGTCAGCCGATGTATATCATACATTCGCCGCTACAAAATCAACTCAAATTGTGGTAACTCAAACTACATTTTGACAGTTGAGGATGTTTTTATTCTCGTGCAATTAAACTGAACAACTTTTTATTTCTCCATGATACATGTTCCATGTGAAAAGTTACTTAACCCTAGAACACAGCACTGGGGTATTTTCGTACCCCAAGGCGGTTTGAAAGTTGTAGGTGAAATAGGTTTTGCTACATATCGATTCAGGATTCTGACCATAATTCCGTTTAGAGTTCCAAAAGAAGGAAGAGTTGATTAAAAGCGTCAATTTCTCTTTCGATTACGACTGATAATAACGCGGAGTGAGCGTGGGGTACGAAATTACCCCAGTGTTGTGGTAACGTCCCAATCAGAAAAATCCGTAATATGCCTGTACTGATAAACCAGTACTGAGAACTTAACCCTAGAAGTCAGGACTGGGTATCAAATGTACCCCAGCTTGTCTTTAAAGTTATGTAGCTTTTGAACGGGTGATGTTATGGACCCTTAACTTGATCCATAATTCAATTTGAACTTTTAAGAGTGGGAAGCAACACCTAAACCTGCCTGTTTGTGATAAACAGCGTTGTTGTGCAATCGTGAATGTGCTGTGGGGTGCATTTGATACCCAGTCCTGACTTTCCGTTTGGTTTTTAGGGGAGTGAGCAATTTTTTTCTCTGAATTGTACGTATAATTTGAGATGTATAGTGGCAAAATGAAAAGAATTCTCATTGTTGAATTCTGGTTTGTATTGTTTTTTCCTTTTCTCGCGTGGAATTAAATATTTTTGAATTTTCGTTTATATCATAGCATTACATTGCGATTTCAATTTGAAGTACTGTTGTCACATGGAAATGTACTATGTGTACTAGGTGTTATGCGAAAAATGTGTACTAGAGGACTGAGTACATTCGAAAGATTTGTATCAAAGTCAATATTTGAACCGAATACACTATGTTTCATTCATAAAAGATGAGAGTACCATGTTTTTCCTACTGATTTCATCCTCTTGCACATCTCCTAATTTTCTCATGTTCATATGTTGAAATAAATATACTTTTTGCAGAATCGGCTAAAATGGTCATAAGTATCTTGAAGATCAATCTTTTCCACGCAAAATTCACATATAGACAATCCAAATTGATTGGTTTTTAACAAAGTTATTCAACAATGAACGAAAAATTCATTTTTTAACGTTTTCGTGTGCTTTTTTCCAATAAAGTCAATTTTCCATGACAATACGTTTATAAGAACGAAATTTGAATTATTTATTCGTATTCCTCATTAAAAAACGAAGAAATTTCACTATTATACAATGCTTTTTCATGCAAAAATAAGTGTGAAATCATCACTTGAAAAATGGGGTACAATTGATACCCAGTCCTGACTGTGTGGTGACAAAAATATAGTCCTGACTTCTAGGGTTAATACCGGCCAGTTACTAACCCAGTCCTGGCCCTGCACTGATTGCGAATAATGGCATCAGTACTCAATCTCCAGTACTGAAAAGCTTTATCATTCCAGACAAATGCCAGTACCCTGCCAGTCTTGGCTAGTACTGGTGCAATACTGCGCCTGTTGTCAATTTCTGGTTGGGGTCGGTATACTTTGTGCGATTGTGTGAAAATTCATACTTCAGAATTTGAAGGAAAATTTTTGGTCTCGCAGCAGTTTTTGCAGAATTTAAGTTCTCTGTCATTATTCAAAATGTCTCCATGTTAAAAAGAAAAATTATAAATCAATTTTGTTACCAATGTAACTGATTTTTCCTATTTATGCGAAGGAAGAAATTGAAAAATGTTTTCTCTACATTACTTAGTATTATTCTATACCAATGACAAACGTGAAAAATTATAAACATTTTTTTTTAATTAAATATACAAAAATTATATATGAAAAAGTTGTGGAAAATTTGAATTGAACATTTTGCCCTCCCTTAAGTTTTGAGCGGGCTACGCCCATGTTCTCAATTAAATGTACCTTTGAAGAAAAAAGTGAAAATTTTGTTTCATCCGTATCCTAGATAATTTTTTCAAGTTTCCAAATGTTCTTGGATATTCAAAATCGGATGGAAATTCGAAAAGTTATGGCCATCTTTTGGAAAAAAATCAAAATGCCATTGTTTGAGATTTATTTTCGCTTTCAACTAATGTTTTGCAATTTTTTCATAAGATTTTTGCATTGAAATTCATGCTATTGTCTTTGTCTTGAAAAAACGAAGAAAATGGTGTATTTCAAAATTCATTCTTCATGACGAATATTCACGTAAATCGCGTTCAAAGGTGTGGGGTATAAAAATACCCCTGTGTTGTGTTCAATAGCAAAGAGAAGAAGTGTTGTGTTCTAGGATTAATATAGGGCCAAAAGGGACGAAATTTGCTTCCTAACAAAATGAAGATGCTGTACAGAGGAAAAAATGTTATCAATGAAACTTTACTATCGCGTTAACTCAGCTCAACGCTTTCAAGTACACGTCGTTGAGCTGCATGAACTCTCCGTATTAGGTATTATAGGTATCTTCTTGTTGGCTTATAATTATTGATCACATCATTATCAATGATAATTACATGTCGTTTATTGTTACTAGAGGTATTACCTGGAATAATCATGTGAACAGAATTTTTCACACTTTTGGAAATGCTCTTTTGGATAATAAAATTCTCTACGCGAAGATCAACATTTCTTATCCCTACAATGAACTTTTTTTGCCCAAACAACTGAATTGAATATTCATTCTTGTGCAGCAACTCAATATTTCTTAAAAGTTAAATGACTTCTCAGGAGTTGATATTCTGGAAGTTATATCATTCGGGAATGCTTTTCCCCAATGGCCAAGCAGTCGAATGAAAATGATTTGAAATTTGTAGAAGTTCTCGTTGGACCACTTTCCCTTTACTGTAATTGAGTGTTTGATTTCGTTAATTGCATCATTTCGGGTTTAATTACATCAATTTGTTCTGAATTCACTATCCACCTTTTCAATCAGCTTGTGGAACTGGACAGAATATATATTAATAATGTATTGGGTTTGTGAATATGACTCCACCCTTTTTTGTTGAAATAAAACACGTTTGCTTGTTTAGAAAATTGAAGAACAGTTTATTCAAAGTATGCTCTATCTGCAGCTACAACCTTTGCCCATCTTTCAGGTAATTTATGTATTCCTTGCCTGAAGAAATCCTGATCTTTTGAGCTGATCCAATTATTGAGCCAAATTTTGATACTTCCGTATTTAGCGAACCGTTCTCCTGTAAGATCTGAATGCATTGTCCGAAATAAGTGGTGATGCGACGGAGCTATGTCTGGCGAATATAGCGGGTGGAAAAGTACTCCCCAGTTCTGTCCATCTAAATATTTTTTCATGACTTGTGCGGTGTGCGGTTTGGCATTGTCATGTTGCAGAATTAATTGACTGTGCCTATTCACCCATTCTGGTCGTTTTTCTTCTATGGCTCGCTTCGAATGCATTAGTTTTCGTCAGTAAAGTTTTCTATTAATAGTTTGAGAAGGTTCGAGCAACTCATAATATACAACATCTCTCTGATCCCACCGAATGCAGAGCATAACCTTGGCACAGTGAATATTTCTCTTTGGCTGTGATGGGCCCGGTTTACCTGGCTTCACCCAAAATTTTTGGCGTTAAAGATTCTCATAGTATATCTATTTTTCATCTCCTGTGACTATTCGATGCAAAAATCTTTTTCGTTGCTGTATTTGAAGTACTATTTCACAAATTGTTTTTCAACGTTCCATGTCTCTTTCTCTCAATTCATGTGGGACCCAGTTATTGAGTTTTTGAACCATTCCCATTGCTTTTAAACGCTTCGCAACAGTTGATCGTTCAACATTCAATGCTGCAGCCAGTTCTGCTTGAGTCTGGCAAGAATCCTCTGTCAATGATGCTTCCAAATCAGCATCTTCAAATTTTTTTGGTGGTTTTCTGTATTCTTTGTGCTCAGTGCCAAAATCATTATTTTGAAATCGTCGAAACCATTCCTTGCAAGTTGTATTAGATGGAGCATGCTCACCGTAAATCTCCACAAGCAAACGATACGTTTTCGCTTCACTTTTCTTTGCAATAAAATAGTGTAACAACATTTCCCGCAAATGATGTTTACTTGGAACGAAAACCGACATGTTCAAGGAGGTAAAAACTTGTTGTTCACAAACCAAACCAAATGTCGCGTAATCCGTTTAGCAGCTGACAAAAGTACTATCGAATACAAGTGTTGCTATCTATTAGTACACGTAAGCAATATCAACAACGACATGTGTTAGGATAGGGCGGAGTCATATTCACACACCCAATATTTAACAATAAAAAGTGTCTATACATGAAATATCTGTATGAATTTCAATGTTTTCATTCAATAATAATAATTGAATTTCTGTGTATATTGAACCCAATTTTGATACACGTATGAGAAATACGGAATTTCTTGGATTGTTCTAAAAACAAAGATTTTTTGGTCCCGTAAAGGTGAACTATCCAGTACTATATGTGAAATTATAAATTCTAAAAATATCCACAATACAGATTCCCGAATAATCCTCACTCTCCCGATATATACAAAATGTAAATAGGAGATCAAAACATATATTGATGTTCGAGAGATCTTCACAGGATATGAACGCTCGTTTCAGTTCCATTCGCGGATTCTGTGGAGATATGGATATTCATAAAACATTCAAGTACAACCGGGCAGTTTCGGTTTGTGATTCCGTTGCTCCTGGTAAGTTTTTCGTACATTGTTCTCTCGAACTCCTGACAACTTCACCTGTACTTTTGAAGGCTGATAGGAAAACTTTACAAGTAGTGATACCATAGAGCTCAGTGACGCTTTTATTATGTTCTCCAATGAAACGTCCTCTCTCTCTCTCTGCTCCTTCATTTCCAACCAAGTTTTAATTTCGATCTTATGATTTTCAACAGAACCGAAGTTATTGTTTTGTTGTTCATGTCAGTATTCCTAACGGAAGGAGATTCACAAATCTGTTCCTATGAAAATTTCATTCAAGTAGTTTTGATATAGCGTTGATGTCTTCACGATTCGGTAAATGGATTTGATTATATTTTTTTGCATTCCAATATAAAGTCGTCGATTCATAGAAATCCAAATAATTGAAAATTGTTGAAAAGAAGAGCGAGTCAGTGAAACATTACTGAGGTTGTTTGTCACGACATATGCATGGGAAAAAGGATAGTTGAAACAACTAATTTGAGGAATGCAGATCCGCTCACAAGTTGAATAGTGATTTCGACTAATTGATCAATTGTTTCAACTAACCAGTTAATTGTTTCACCTATCATGATAGTTGTTTCAATTAACTGATTAGTTGAATCAACTGACTAATTACCCTCGTGAAAACTCAAAAGTGAAGGAAGTGGGTATCGAAACAAATGAAACGTGGAAATGTTTCAATTCTCTTCTGAAATACACTTAGATAACTCTCAGTTTACGCTTTCGTTGCGCTTCAACGCTGCATTCTGATCAGGGTATTTGCAATAACTATTGAACTTGCAAGCACATATGCACCCATTCAATCAGTTGTGTCAACTACCCTTGTTCCCGTGTGTGTGTGTGTGTGTGTGTGTTTGTGTGCGCATGTTGCTATGTAACTTTGGATTATGAATTGAAATACTCTGCTCACAGTTTCTCTATACGTGGAAAATATATAATAGGTCTCTTGGTAGAGTCATGTAACCCCAAGGAACAATCATTTGACGCTAACTTACAAAAAATTGAATTAAAAATCAGTATAGTTTATTCGGGGGAAAAAATGAAACATCTCAGGATCTCTTTTATGAATCTATCACAATAATATAATCTCAACGTTCATTCAGATAAGACAATCGAGATTCTTGCTACAGACCTTGTACGCAACACTGTTGGTTATAACGTTCAAGTTCAAAGATTATCGAAATTAACTAATCGCTGGAACGTGCTATTGAGAAGAACCCCTAGAAGTCCCTTAACCTGCTCCACAATGTAATAAGATAAATTTAATAGAATGAGGAGTTTTTTGACGGAAAATTCAGGAAGATGATTTTTAGTTTTATGCAAGGTATTACAATTGTCACAAGAATCTTCGAAAATGTTCTATGTTGAAAAATTGAGCTTGAATATTTCTTGAAATTCAAATGATTTTTGTGAAATTGGAGGTAGCCCAAGACGTGTAACACAATTTTTACCAACAATATTTTCGGTATATTCACATTTCGTACATTCCGTTACGGTAGTTATACATTAACTGAAGTGAATGCTATTGGATATTGGAAGAAAGGAAAAAGGACAGAATATTGGATGTCCCAAGAAGGAAAGAGACAGAATATCTCCATGCCAATGGAAGAAACCCTCCCGAATTCCGACGACGAAGAACTATCGTCGCTATCGTGATTAAAATAAATCGAAAGTGGCGATGATGATGAAGAAAAATCCTGATGTTTTGATCGCATGATCGCATGATCAACTTCGTAGTGTGCTTAATCGAAAGTGTGTATTCGAATTATATCATAGAAGTGTAATTATTTTTCGTGAAATTCAATGTGTGATGAGTTATTGTGGGTTAAAGATTTTTTGACTATAGAAAATCTTGGTTTTCGTGTAAAGATACACGGTAGCGCACGACTTATGCTTCTTCATTTTTTTTCTCTTTCAGAGTTTTCATGTACTTGGCGTCAAGATGCTACCGCGTCTCTTGATATTACGATAATGTTGTATTGTATTCGAATCTAATCAGAAAATGGTTGTTGATTGTCTTCAAACTGTTGTTTCAAAATCAATATCAATAAGTTTTATAGCAAAATGTTCGGTGAGTTGGTTAGATTTTCTTCAGCGAAAGCCTGAAGAGCTCGTGAATGCTTCAAGTATTCTTCCAGATTCTCCGACTTTTGAAGTCATAGTTGCGGAAAATCCACACCGTGAAAATCCCCCCTGAATGTAGCTGCATCTTACTTTAAAACTAGATTGAAATTAAGGGGAGGTCCACCTTTTGATTGACCAAAACAACGGTTTTTTCTTGATTTTTTTTTTTTATAGAAGGAAATGAGTAATCAACTCAAAATTTTGGCTACTCGTTTAATACATCAAAGACGACAAAAGAACATTTTTTTTTTATTCAAAAACCGCGTGACTGTATCCGATGACGCGTTCCGTAAAGTGACCGTCTCAGAAAAAGGTGGTCTACTGTTGGCCACTCTAGCACCTGCAAAAATGATCGGAAATTGAAAAATGAAGAATTTTCATCAAATACATGAGTGCAGTTGGAGCCTGAATTACAATCATCGCTGAAAATCAAAATTTAAGAAAATGGCGGGCATTCGTTTTTCTTGCTTTTTTTCGCTCTTTAAAGTTCTGTAAAAAAAAAAGTTATGCATATATCATTTTGATTGTGGTTCAGGCTCCAATAAATCTAGTAAACTTTGAAACAAAGGAAAAAAAGGTGATTCGTCGAGTAGTTTTTGAGTAATCGTAGCCAACAGTTCAAAAAACATGGTTTCGAGAAAAACGCATTTAAAAATTTAAAGCACATTTTAATTTTTAGGAATCACGGCCCATGTATCGACATTTGGTGGTCCATATGGTGCCTCTGCTTACTATGGTACGAATATATGGGCGCCCAATTCAAAAATATTTATGTAAAATACACTTCGCTCGAATTACCATTCGATTTCAATTTTCGAGACCGAAGATAAGTCTCGTTTTTGTTCCATAACTTTGAAAAAAAAAATACATTCGACCAAACCGTTTTGGTGATGTATTCTACATATAATTTACTACGAGGAAATGCAAAAAAAATTGTTTTTTCGGTCGAGACCTCCCCTTAAGCCTTTTTTTCATTGCATCAGCATTTTTTTGGTGCTCACTTTCAGTGATATAGGACCAGGTATGGGCAGCCTCAATGACTTTTTCTTGTCAAGTACTTTCTCATTTGCCGTTCAAAATTTCTATTTTATGGGAATAGAGAAGTGTTTGACAAGAAAAAGTACTTCAAGTAGAAAAAATAATTGAGGCAGCCCATCCCTGAATAGGGCTAATTTTGGCTACATCTCAAAATCAACCAATATTCAGGATGAAAGTAAATTTACTGTTTGCTATACTTGTACTCACTAGTACATTTTACTTTGCAAATGAGGAATGATATGACGAACATATGACACTTCACAGAGGAAGAGCTCCCTCTTTCCTATATATGACATAGGAAACTGAATCTAACCATATTCTTATTTATCGCACATGAAATTGATACCCAATAATGAAAATTCAAAAACTGTCCCATTCTCATACATTGAGAGAAGAAATTTCCAGGAAAAATGAAATATTGAGTCGAATAGTCGCCATAAAATACATAATTGATTCGAATAAACTTTCATTGACTCAATTGAATAACTGTTTCCATTGATGAAATATTTCATAGCTTATTAAATATTTGTTTTTTGGAATAAATGTTTAATCGAATCAATGAAAGTTTTTTCAAATCAATCAAGTATTTTATGGCGAGTATTCAACTGAATATTTTATTGTTCCCGGACATTTTTTTCTCTCAGTGTAGTGAATTGCAAGGATACTCCGTGGCGTTACACTTTATATCTCACATTACCAGATCAATTGATGACATAGTTCATTCTACTGAGAATCCTTTATATATTAAAAACATTGATTGTTACAATCAATAATGTACCCAGACAGCACTGTAAGTCCTCGGAATGTTTTAGAAACGTGCCCGTGGTTTCGCGATCTCTGATTCCATCAATTACGTTTCCAAAGCATTTTTAAAACTTACATTGTCAAAACATTTTTATGGTTCATGAAGATTCCCCATTTCGTCGCTAACCTACGCCAACCTACAAATCATTCATATTCAAAGTTTAATACATGACTAATACATCAAGAAATAGTAACACCATATTGTTTGGCACATAATCAACTGATTGCCACTGCACAACAAAGAAATAATGAAAATCCACATATTGTAGAGGGTAAAACAAAGATATTAACAAGCGCTTTAGAGTCGAACCATTTTCCACTCAATCTAGCACTTCATAAGCTTGGACGTGTAATTTCTTCCACACAAGATTATGTTACTTGAATATAATTGATTTAGGATTCCTTTTAAGTGAAAATATCTGCAGAGGTGTTATCAATTTGATAATTTATAAAGACAAATTCAACATGTGCTAATCACGTTTTGTGAGAATGTAAATAAAAGAAACCAGGACATTTTCATGTTTTAAAAACATCCATGCGACCTTCTTGAAACGTCACAAAACGTTTCTGCAACATTTCGTTTGTAACGAGGTACATTTTGTGAATGTTTAC
Organism: Gonatopus flavifemur; assembly: GCA_018340375.1. Lineage (NCBI taxonomy): Eukaryota > Metazoa > Arthropoda > Insecta > Hymenoptera > Dryinidae > Gonatopus > Gonatopus flavifemur. The sequence continues at coordinate 27,252,812 of JAFFJZ010000002.1, forward strand.
AAAACGTCTCAGTACTGTCTGGGTAGGCTCCATGTTTGAAGATCCCAATAAAAAATATCCCCGACAAGAGATCCCAAAGGAATTGAATTCGCGTGAAAACACCCCCGGATGAGAATTGTCCGGACAAAATATCCCGTCACGCAAATTGTCCAAACAAAACATTCATTTCGCGACAAGTACATGACTTCTACAATCTACCCGCCTGAGAACTATCTGTATCTGGTGAATAGGATCATGGATTGTTATGTATGTATGTTCGTTAATTCAGTTGTGCTTTGTTCTGATTTCAAGGTGTTTATGAATTGGCCAATCGAAGCATGATGTATTGTTACAACTCTGTTCTTGAAAATAGTCTTCGTACAAACAACGCATTGGATAAGCAACATGCTGCAACAAACTCCCGCCAGGACAATTCGTAATCCTGAAAGAAAAAAATACAGAGATTATGACCAGAGGTTATTGAATACAGTTTCCACTTTCGAAAACGCGGACACTCTAGAATACCTACAAGGAATTGCTCTTAACATTGTATTGTGAAGTAATGATACTTGAATAAAACTTAGTTTACTTCGGCAAACGTTGCTTCTGTGAATTAACGAACATATATACTACATAGTACATAGCAATCCGTTATCCTATTCACCAGATACAGTCCGTTCTCAGGCGGGTAGACCGTGGAAGTCATGTACTTGTCGCAAAATGAATGTTTTGTTAGGACAATCTGCGTGACGGGATATTTTGTCCGGGGGTGTTTTCACGCGGATTCAATTTTTTTGGGATCTGTCGTCGGGAATATTTTTGATTGGGATATTTAAACGTGTTACGCGAATTTCTACTAGGGGAATGAATTTTTAACGCATTCCACGTTCACACTGAGAAAACATTTGTTTCGGCGAAACAAAATTTTGATTGAAATGAACGCAAAGAAACTTTTTGGTTAGCTGAAATAAAATTTATTTAGGATAAACAAAATTTATTTGTCTGTATGAAAACTTTAATTATTGTGAACCAAATTTTGTTTACCCCGAATAAATTTCATTTCAATCGACCAAAAAGTTTCTTCGCGTTCATTTCAACCAAAATTTTGTTTGGCTGGAACAAACTGTGTTTTCAGTGCAGCATCGTTTTTCAAATTCCCGGGAAGAATGAGATATCTCTGCATGATGGAGCATAGAATCTGATATATATTTTTCTAAAAGAATCAAATTCTCATTCGATGCCACAAAATTGTGGAGTAGTCAGGATGTTTTTTTCCTTCTTTTATTTTTGGACAACAAAGGTCAGTTGGAAAATAATAAGTCCAATTTTCGAGGTATAAATTTGACCGATGAATTACAAACACACCCTTAGAGACGAAAAGAGACATGTTGTACATGACTGATTGATTACGAAACCCCTCCCTCTGAGAGAATTGAGATAATGCAGTTTTTTTCATTATCCTCAAAGACTGAAAGCTACGCAATTATTTTTCTCGATTTTATATGGTTTGGTACAACATTTGAAATCGAGTTTGAAGAACTATGATTTATCTGAAATCATTATAAATATTCCACCACACATTTTATTCACATATGACACATTGGATCAATTCTACTCGTTCTCTTGAGAAAAAAGCAATAATTGGTTGACCTGAAATGGAATTGAATAATGCGATTAAATGCCGATGATAACGAGAATCTCTCTTCTAGGCAAAATTGTTCTGGGAGCTTTGTACTAATAAATAACTTTTGTATTCTCATTGAGAGTGAATGAATGGAAATGATATCTTCAAGATCGTGTTCAAATCAAACGATTCTGGTACGGAAGATTCCCAGGAGAGAAATATTGTTTTATTACGTGAATTTCCTTTTTTTCCACCTCGTTCAATTAAGAGACATCAGTTTATCTAAATGACTTCTCCTTTATCATATCTGGATCTGACGGATGAACTGGAGTGACATATTATTATCATTATTGTTGAGAAGTTTATTGTGAATGTTCCACAAAAAAAAATTCATTAATGAATCAAATAATCTGGAAATTTCAAAACAGTTCGCTACTGTGCAGTACTGTTATCACAGGGAAGCAAGAAGACATTTTTCTCAACAAGCATTAATGGAAAACTTTTGAATACTCCACAGGAAGTGAAGAAAAGAAGTTCAGTGATACATATCCAAATTTCATTGAAGAAATTGAATTCCCTTTCTTCAAAAAAAATATACCTTACATCCAGAAGACAAGAATAAATTTTGTATTCCAAGTTTTTCTCAATTAAAAGTAGAGGAACTAAATTTTTATTGCTAAAAAAAATGAATCAGGTAATTAAAGGGAGCAAAAGAAATATTCCAGAGTTCAGAATCATTCCTTTTCACATACTTGCTTTATCTCAAACATAGAACGACGGTGCAAATCGTCTAGTCCCTTTTTTCTATTTTTATTCTCCTTTTTGTTCTCTTCCTCTCTTCTCCACTCTCTTCCTTCACCATCATTCATGTTGATTACAATTTTCCTTTCCTGAGAGAACACATCTGCTTTTTTACCTACTTTATCCAATCGGAATAATTCAAATGCTCAAGTTTTGATGTATTCACTTTTTTTTTTAAATCAGATGGAACAGAAAAATTCGAATCTCCTTCTACCATCCCCAAGGAACGAACAAAAATCATAAAATTGATGATTCGTTCATGGAAACTTCTACCACATTGACATTTGAATTTCAATCTTCAAAGTATACTTTGTCTCGAAGAAGAAAATCGTTGGAACATTATTTTCATTTCCATTCTCCTACCTTATTTTATTCTTCCTTCTATGTTGAAGGACGAATGTTTTGTTATTGAATATATAAAAAAAAGAATAATTAGTTTCTCACTGATCTTAAATCAATTCCGACAACTATAGATACAGTTATTGACAAATGGATAACTGAAATCGTTATTGGGTCAACTACATTCAAAGTTTGAAGTGGTTTCGATTAAAATTTGTATCCCCGGTTTCTATTTTTCTTCGCCACTCTAATCTAACATCCACAAGTGACTTCAGTTCATTAATTTGAATAAATTATGCTTCTCGGTGCGAGTAAACCGGAAATAATCATTCTCACACTAATTATCCCAATGATATAAATCATGAAAATGTCTGAAATCAAACAATTGCTGCTAGGCAAGTGCAAATAGACCTGAATTCCATGTCCATGGCGATCTTGTTCGGAATAATCACATGACCGCAAAAAAATTCAATTCTGTTATCTTCATGTCAGAGTCGTATGTCACCGTTCTGGTTTGTGGATTATTTCAGCCACGTTTGTAGATTGAACCAACTCCATTTGAGAAATACAAATACTAATTTCCGACTGTCGTTATCACATTCCATGGACTCGCGTGATTGCAATTTATAGAATATCTTCCGGACGAAAATCCATTATCTATCTTTTATCTTTTCAACATTTTTATTCATGTACTGGGAGAATTTCATTTGAAAAATTACCGGGGAAAATTCCAGTAATCGAGGGACAAGCAAGAATTCTTCAAGAAAATGTTGTGCAATCTGAAAGATTTGTTGTTCGAAAATTCGTCCCTCGGTTACTGGAGTCACATGGTAATTTTTACATGAGAATGCTATCAGTGTACTTGTCGAAGATATTTCTCCATAAATACGCGAACATTGTGTAAATGAGAGATTCTAAGTATGATAAAATCACTCATACAATATGATCAACGCGGATTGCATGTAAACACAAGTTAAAGAGAGTCATTATAATTACTAGTGTAATTCTCAGCATAAATTTCCCTATCCTTCTTATATATTTTCCCCTTTTCACTTCGTCTTTCTGTTCTTATCTTTCCTCACTTACTTGAGTGGATTTATCTACCGACCTGTTCGTTCATCAAGAATTTCGATGCACGCAAACTGACCTCAACTAATGACTTCATTGACCTGATAATTATAATTTACGTATATCTCAATGTATTATACACAAGGATAACAAGTTCATAACATCATTATTCACGAAGACTGATATTTCGCCTTCGAATGAAAATAAAAAATGTATGGTGAGGAATATTCGTTCCCGAAGAATCATGAATGCTGCTGGTGTCAAATTGATAGCGAGTGCACGTCGGAATGAACACATATCTCCTTACTTCAATGCTCTACGTTGGCTCAAATTGGCTGACCGTAGAAGATATTTTCTTGAACTTCCTCTCTTCCTTCCTTTCCATGACTCCCAACATTGTAACTCTATTCCACCAAAGTCCTAGACGATCGTTGTGCGGGTGGATAGCTAGTCATTTGATGATCTGAATTTCGTGCATTGACCTGTAAAACGCAATGTTTCTCAATGCAATACGTATCGTTGTAATTTCGTGTAGTGTCATAATTTGTTTATGAAATACATTATACTCCTCCCACTTACAATTCTTATTCCACAAAGGTGTGACGAAGTCACAATTTCATTGTTCTGTTCACCGTGTTAGATTCAACTTGAGAGTCCAATCCCGGAGTGAATGATTCCTCAACAATCTGGAAACGTGATCAACTTTCGATTACTTTGATCCTTTGGAGTCTGGAATCAAGTTTTTATTTCTCTTCTCTACCTATTGATACATATAATTTTACATGCATGTATAAGTGACGCTAAATAGAATATTATCCACAATAATTGGTATGCAAAAGTGTTCAGAAGAATAGTTATTTTCCTTCTGTTTTTCTCTCACAAATGGTTCCAACGGTGGTTCCCTGTATTTGATTGCTTCTTATGCACTAGATTTCGAGAAGTCATAGCTCAAAAGTTCTCTAAAATTGGATGGGATGGAAGTTCAACAGAACGTTGTCGAATTTCCAATGTCATCCAGCAAGATTCAATAGATATTTCACTGAGAAAAAAACATTCGATTGAGTTCAACTGAATCTATTTGATTCAGCAATACTGAAGCTGATGGTCAGGTTCTCTAAACATGGAATCACTGCTCAAAGCTTGATGCAATACAAACTTACAATAATCCATATTTCCCGATTTTGAATCGGAAACAAGGCTTTCAAGTGGCAAATTTTAGTTCAATCGTCATTCGATTCTTATTAATTCATCAGTTGGAAATAATTACAAACGAACTTGACTTCTCCTTGACGAAAGATAAATTATTCTCTTAGGAGACTCTAAGCGAGCTTCTTTAAAGAATTCAAGAAGACTTGAAAAAGTTTTTGAAGGATAAATCCTTTACAAGCTGATTTGTCAAGAAAGCGGAAGTGCTCAAGGAAGATTTAGGGAATGAAGCCTCTTTGTCGAAAAAAATGGGAGCTCTGTGAGATCGTGAATATTTTCACAACAGTAAAATGGAGTTCGAAGAAAAACATTCGCTGGAACGTTTTGATTTTATTGAACACACTGAATTCGATCAATGTTCCTGATTTCATAGAAATATGTGCTGAGTCCTTACTTCTCCAAATGTTCGAAATACACACACAGAAAATTGATCGACGAAATATCATTCAAACTTAAGTAAAATTGGGATATAATAGTATTTTCGCGGATTCCAGAATTCTGTGGATTTCGTTTCCCTCGACTACAAACAAAAATTCATCCAACCGTATTTTCATTGTACTCAACTAGTGAACCTGATGGAAATATTTGAATGAATTTTCATCTGTAGTGGAGTAAAGTGGAGTCAAGTAGGTTATAACATTCGCTGAAATCCTATTATACCTTGGTTTTACTCAGTTCCGAATAATTTATCATCAATCCATTTTTTCAATGCAGAAAAATCACTCTAGTCATTCCTCAAGTTTGGGAAGGCCTTGTCAGGTTCTTATGAAAGACTTGCGAAGTCAAGTAATGCTTCGTGAGAGCACATATTAGAAACAATGGACCTAATCCTTCAATAAATCTTCTGATTGAAAAATTTCAATACGAATGAATTGATCCAGAATACACTGAAAACACAGTTTGTTCCAGCCGAACAAAATTTCGGTTGAAATGAACGCAAAGGAACTTTTTGGTTGACTGAAATAAAATTTATTTGGGGTGAACAAAATTTGGTTCACAATAATTAAGGATTTCATACAGACAAATAAATTTTATTTCAGCCAACCAAAAAGTTTCTTTGCGTTCATTGCGACCAGAATTTTGTTTCGCCAAAACAAACTTTTTTTCAGTGTAGATATTATACGATATAAAGGACAAGGGATGCCCAGTGCATGTTATTTGTTATTTCATCCCAGCCAGCACAAAAGATCAATTCGAATTCATAAAGCCTTCTCAAAGATTTCTCGAATAGTCCCCATTATGCGACCAATAAGCATTCAATGAATTCAAAATTGAAGCGTATTGATAATTCCCGGACAATTCATTATGAAATCTCGATGTGAGTTCTTTCTGTAACATTAACTTGTTCATTAGGAGTTAATTTTGAATTCAAAATATTGATGAGCATAATAGGAACTCTCTGTGGGAACTCGTGTGCTGTATGAGATGCATCCCCTGTGGAAAAACTCCAATAGAAACCTAAAGATACGATTTTATCGATATTACTTAATGCTTATTGATTTCTATTGTCATTCCGTCACAATCTCCAAAGCGCTTGTATCGGATACTACATGGAAGTTGATGTTTTATTGGTTTTTGTCAGCCTCATCGGTAAACCTTGTCACTACCCACAAAACAAATTTTCATGAAGGAACGATGTTGTTCTGTTTGAAACAATAGAATATATTGGACTTTTCTTAATGGGTCAGTAGAAATCACACTATCGAAAGAACTGGAATCTTCCGGAATTTCGTGTCTTTCACCCTAATTTTTCAGCATAAATATAAAAATTCACTAAAACGTGTACTGGAGTTTTCATGATTTTAATGTAATTTTCCTGCAAAAATGTACAAGTTAATTGCTTCCAGTATGGTAGCGAAAGCTTTCGGTAGAGTTTATTTTCAACAGCGTATGTTTTTCGTATCATGCGCTAGACTCTCATTTTCGAAGCACGTGTATTGATACACGGGAACGGTTTGGAAATGGTTCATGAAATCAAGTTTATTGTTTCCGTATCTTTGGAACGATATTGAAAACTGTAGAAAATGTATCACTGATTGATCAGTTTTCGATTGAAACCATCGACTAAGTTTTGGAAAGTTTATTCAATCGTATTACAATCCTTACTACACTCAGAAGAATAGTTTACTTGGATATGAACCTACTAGACATTTCATTGCATCCAATAAAATTTTACTCGATTTGAGTAAATTTCATTTGAAATGAATGAAAGTTTATTTAAATTGAATAAATCTTTCATTTGATTCAACTAAAATTCTAGTAGATTCATATTCAAATAGAAAATTGAGTTGATTCAAACGAAGTTGAGTCAATCAAAATGAATACAAATATAAATTTCTTTCGGTGTACATACTCAAACTTTTTGTTACAATTCAAGTTGGAGAATGTGGTACAAGTAATAAATGTTGAATATTATATTCATGCAGGTGCTGACTGAAGGTGTTCAAACTGTCAATGATGACCTGCTATGGAGTTTGAGTGATGAGGGAGTGGATGTATAGATATTCGTTAAGCTGGTAAGTTGATCTAATCGCTTATTTCATGATGAAAAATGTGAAAAATACAAATGTTCTCACTTTTTAGATACGGTAATTGCTTAGATTTTCATTCAATTGTTAAAATTATACCTTCAGTATAATTATAATTGAAAATTACTCATTATTGCTCAAATCTAATGGAATTTCATTCCAATTGAACAATTTTACATGAAACGTCTCCTAAATGAAAATTTATGCTGTTGAGAAATCATCCTAAATTTTCTCGTCTCCTAAAAAGATATATAAGAAACAATGAAGAGTCATTCTCTGAATCAGTTGAACTATGATTTTTATTAAACTTGAAGTAAAACTAAGATGAAGACACATTTATATATTCCACATTCCACTATAAAGACATCGCTTCTGTTTTCTTATCAATAATAATTATGTGATACGGTGGTTCAAACCCAAGTCATATCATTCTCAAGCGATTTCTCAATAATCAAATAATACACTGAGAAAAAAAATGAAGTAAGCTCAACTTAAGCGTGTATTTGGACTGTATATATTAGGTGTACAAATAAGTTTCCGCGGTTTTTTATAAAAAATGAGGAATTTATTGTAAAGGAAAAGTACATTACGTTTTATTCAAAGTATTTTCCATCATTTGCCATTACTTTTCCCCATCTTTCTGGCAACATTCGGATACCCCGTCGAAAAAACTCTTCATCTTTTGACGCTATCCACAAATCTAGCCAATTTTTGGTGTCTTCATATGATGTGAAGCGCTGCTCAGACAGACCATGTGCCATCGACCGGAACAGGTGATAATCAGAAGGGGCTAAGTCTGGTGAATACGGCGGGTGGGGTAAAACTTCCCAGTTGAGTGTTTCCAAGTATGTTTTTACCGGCGCCGCAACATGTGGACGAGCATTATCGTGTAAAAGAATAATTTTGTCGTGTCTGGAGTAGTAATGGGCGCGTTTTTCCTTAAGTGCCCGACTCAATCTCATCAATTGTGTTCGGTAGAGAGCTCCAGTAATGGTTTCGCTTGGTTTCAGCAATTCATAATACACGACACCAAGCTGATCCCACCAAATACACAGCATGAGTTTTTTTCCATGAATATTCGGCTTAGCTGTCGATGTTGATGGTTCGCCGGGCTTAACCCATGACTTTCTCTTCTTTGGATTATCGTAGTGAATCCATTTTTCGTCACCAGTGACTATACGATGCAAAAACTCTTTTTTATTCCTGGCAAGCAGCATTTCACTCATGCATAATCGGCGTTCAACGTCTCTCGGCTTTAGTTCATATGGAACCCAATTTCCTTGTTTTTCAATCATTCCTAAGGATTTTAAACGATGTGAAATTGCTTGTTGAGTCACTTGTAGAGTAAGTGCAAGTTCTTTTTGCGTTTGGGACGAATCTTCCTCCAATAGTACTTCTAATTCCATGTCTTCGTACACTTTCGGCCTTCCACTGCGTTCTTTGTCTTTAACGTCAAACTCACCGTTCTTAAACTTTTGAAACCATTCCTGACAACTTCTATCACTTAAAGCAGCTTCACCATATGCTTCTAGAAGCAATCGATGCGCCTCAGCTGCAGATTTTTTCACATTAAAGAAGTAAATCAAAAGTTCCCGCAAATGATGCTTATTCGGAATAAAACTTGACATTTTTGCACGAAAAAAATTACGTGATGCTGATACGGAATCACTAGTACTTTAAGGTTATGGTGTTGCCAGATGACTAAACTTGGGATATTACGTTTTACATCTGACAATTTCTCCATAACCTTCTGGTGGGGCCATCTTTTGACAAACCGCGGAAACTTATTTGTACACCTAATAGTTACCACGAAGGAATTGTATTTGAACTAAACATAATTTCGTTGAGGCAATCACACAAAATTACGCTGATGTCGTGCAGCCAACTACATCACACTTTTATAGTATCATCAACGTTCATTTTGTTCAAACATCAATGTCATTCACTGGAGTTATCGTTGTAGTTGAATCAATTCATTTCGTTAGTTTGAACAATTGTGGGAGAAATGTAATTGAACGCATTTTTAGTTCTAATAAAGAAATAATTATTTGAAAATTACCTGATTAGAGATGGTAGAATACAGGGTATGTAGTACATTAACAACTTTTGCAAGAGCAAAATGCGAAGCGCGCTGTAGAGAAACGGTTAGGACATTAGTGTCTCAGATAGGTAGGTAAACTCAAGATAGGTAGGTTCGATTCCCCTCAAATGAGATTTGATATATACACTTACCGGTATCATCATGGTGAGATATCGAAGCATTTCACAGATTGAACAGTAAACAAATGAAGATTAACTTTTTTATTTACACATTTTTTTTACATAAATATATTTATGATTTGAAATGAAATAGTCTTGCATTAAACATCTTGTAACCTTGAACGGATTCTTCTATTGAGTTGATTGGAATAATTATTGAATCTAATGAAATACGGTACAATTGATTGTAATAAGTATCATTTTTATGTTAAAAGAATGATGTATTTGATCAAATTACCATTTAGTTCTGTCAACTACATCTGTAGTTGATGGGAATCAATCTTTACAAACATACGATGTAGTTGAAAGAACTAAACCGTCTTTGAGTTCACAATCTTTTTTTCTCAGTTTAGTTTTCCAATTCCTCTCGAAATATCGAACAACATAATTTATTACAAGATGTGACCCAATATTCACATGTTTCAAATGAAAATAATTAAAGAAAGAAGGTGGAATAACGGAAATCGAAACTTCACGGTTCACAGTTTATGTCACATCAACAGAAGCAAAGAAATCGTTGTGTAAAATCAAAAATATGAAACAACACTTTCGAAGAGATAATTGCATGGGAATAGATATATATATATATATATATATATGTATATATATGCATCGCATATCGGAGCACCACGGAAAAATGAAAGCAGCCAAATGCGTCATTCACGTATATAATTCTGAATAAGGACAGGAATAATTTGAATTATGATTTCAATTTGACGTAGTTCTCGTTGAAAAGCATTTTCATGAAAATATTCGATATTTCCATGAAAATAACCGCGTCAAAGGCATAAAAAGTGTCAATTTCCCCACGTATCGCATACATCAAATTCGGATTTATTTTACATCCTGTGATTTTTATTTCCATTCATTTTATTCGTGTCCTTCATTTCATTCGTCATGTGATTGTTTGTGGAAACAGTTTACTATCGTTTATCTTTTAATTTTCCCAAATGTACACAATGTTAATGGAAAAGAATTTTATAATGAATTCAGACGAGACATACAAGTGTTCGAAAACAAGTTTGAAATTGATGAACAAAATTCATGGATAAATCAGGACTGGAAATGGGGAAAACATCAACTTCAATATCCAACATTTCGAACTGTTTATTATAGATGTTTACCTTCAGGAGAGCTTCGTGCAAAACTCCACGTTGATGAATACTGAATTTCGCAGAAATGGAAAATTAAATTACACCCAGCTTAACGGAAAAAACAATGTTATACACAGACTTCGAACAAGACAAAAAGAGTCTTCATTAAAATATGAATAATTATTAAAAAAATGTAATAAGTCGACAATTGATTTGTCGATAAACTCATTAGCACGATGAAAAATCAGAATCTGATAAAACTTATGTTAAGAAAAATTTGAAATTTCAATCACATTCCAGTTATATGTCTGCTAACGTGAAAAAGTTTATTAGTAGAACTAACATCCTAACACAACCCAAGTGTGTATTAATAGCGGGCCCAATCTAAGCCCAGGGTGGGTGCCCATGCTGCCCCACATGGGGCCAAGCTGGGCAGACAAATGGGACCAACCCTGAGAAGATAACATCGTTCCCAGCTTGGCCGTATTGCTTTGCCCGAGGATTGGTAACACCATGGGCCCAGCATGAACCCAGACTAGGCAATCAATACTTTGGAATTGGAAAATTGTTTTGTACTAGTGTTGCCGCGATCTTCGATCCGGATCGAAGATCGTCTCGGATCGGCTCGAAATTCCGAGCCGATCTTCGAGCAGAGCTGAAAAAATTTCAGTCGATCCGAGTTTCGAGCTAAGCCAGAACTATGAGATCGACGAGCCAGATCGTTACTGAGAAAATTTCCTATCAGACGAAGGACCCTGGTTAAGAAAAACCATTGAATCTCGCCAAATCTCATTGAATCTTGGATTATGAAACAATATTGTGTTGAATGTTTAATTAGCAGCAGAGTCGATATTAAGAAAATATGTTTATAAAGTGGATTTTTCTTCATCGCCAATCCTCTGAAGATAAATTCAATGATATATTTATCTACTTATTCATTGGAAAATGCATTCATGGAGTTTTTATAACTAACATTTATGGAATTTGATTTGCCGAGTCATAAAAATTTTGAGAAAACGTTGTTTTATACTTTAACTTCAAGAGCTTTAGAAATACAGTCCAGGCCAAAAGTTTGAATACACCCAAAGGAAAAACAATTTTTTCAGTTGATGTGTTTGTTTCAGGAAATCAACTTACTTTATTTACATAAGTTCATTGTGTTTTATATTGTTTAGACATTTTTTGATTATTATTTATGTAGTTTATATGAATTAAATCAATTTCGAACAGCGAAGATGTAAAAATGTTAAATGTCTTTAGGTTAATTCAAACTTATGGCCTGTACCGTATGCTCTATTCCAAGGAGCCTCTGGATGCAAGAATTTTTTATTCGCGTTTGTTTCGAACGAAGTAGGATCGTGAGATCTTCGATCTAGCTCGACGATCTTCGAGCCAATCCGAGCTTTGATCCGATCTGCGAGCCGAGCCTATTTGTCAAAAACAAGAGCCAAGCCGAGCTCATGCTCAAAACTCGGATTAGCTCGGATTGCGGCAACACTATTTTGTACTCTACCCCAGTCTTGGGCCTAGTGTTGAGCCCCATCGTACCTGTATGGGCCCAAGACTGGACCAAAATTCATACACGCTGAGGATTGTACAGACATGCTCGGGATATAAATTCACCTCAATCTTGACCTAACGCTGGTTCAAGTTGGGGCCAAGTTCAAATGTACCTGTATTAAGATTCATTGTTTCCATTTTTTCCCATCCATAATTGTATGGGAGAGCACAACAGAACCAAAATTGAACCAACATGGGTCCCATCGTCATTCCCTAATACTGGGTTAAAGATGATGGACCCAGCCTGGGGCCCATTGTTATTATAGGCAATACACGCTCAGGAAGAACAAACCATTTTTTTCCGTGGAATTCAGTCTGATAATTTGAATTGGGTTTCCAATTTATTGGAAGAAATTTAAAATTGATGTGTATTTGGCTTGGCTAGAAGCCTTGGAAATATGAATCAATTTAGAAATTGAATTACTAGCCCTTCAAGTACACACAGGTGCAAATTCACACCAACCATTTTCATACTTTGCGTTTTTCGTAAATAATTGATTTTATTCTCGTATTTTTCTCACCAATCGAATGAGATATTTATGAATTTTCTTCCATACCACGTTAATCTGCACAATTTTCCCTTCAAATTGTGAAAAAGTGAGATCAAATTGGTCGAACAGGAACCGAGTTATTATTCGGTAAAGTTGCGTGGTGCGAATTTGCACCTGTGTGTGCTCCGTAGGTGTGAAAGGATGTGTGTACTTGAAAAGCCAGGAATACAAGAAAATCCAAACTTTCAAACTGAATGAAAACCCCCTTGAATGGAAACTTAAGAAACTCATTGCGACTCAAATTTCATTTCATTTGAAGAATTGACTGGAATTCAGTTTTCCCTACTGTATCAGCATTTTTTTGATGCATATGTATTTCCAGATGAAGCAGTATGAGATGGGGATAATTTTGGCTGCATCCTTTGAAATAATCCCACATTCGAAATGCATCCTAGTAAATATTTGTCTAGAAATTCTCTAGTTGTAACACCCACCCCACTGAAGAACTAAAGACCCAAATAGGTTACTTTAGAATTGCCAGTCCAATTTTCAACTCATAAGGAAGCTATGTGGGTCCAGTTTTTCGTTGGGGTAGTTGTTACAACTTCAAAATTTCTACTTTTTACTGTGCACTAGTTTCGCCTACCTTCCTCTAGTTGATATATTTTCTTTAATAAAGTGGATTTGATCTGATTTCCCGACTGCAGGTTAAAAGTCAAAACGAGTTCCACATGATAAATATTTACAATATTGTCTCAAATGAACCTCAATTTTGATTTTTCAATTACAATTCCACCTACCTGTAGTTAATTCATTCCTGATTATCATGTTTTGAATTTTACCAATTTCCATTTCCCCTATCATTTTCGAACCCTCAAGAGCAGATCTAGATTACCTGTGAAAATACTCATGAAAAAGAAAGGGTAAAGAGTTGATACAAATCTCATACCGAAATGAAAACGTATAACAGACATTTGAGATAATGAACAGTTTTCTCTCGAAATGACTTTTCGTTGAGAAAAGGGTGCAATCAAGAGTTATTTAGGGAGAATTGAGGACCGAAAAGGGTTGATGCTAAAAAACATACACCGCGCACGATTGATCACTTGGAAAAGTTTATTTTGTTGGCGTAAGCACAAGGAAGGAGTAAAACAAGTGTAAAAGGCTATCAATCTCAAGTCGATGATGAACCCTTGCGTGAATGAGAAAACGGTAGAAACTTGAACTCTATAATTTATTCACGATCGTGAATCACTTGTGATCAAGGCACAACGTTGAGTTATTATCTTTGGAACCAAAGCAAAAGGAGAGCAAATCATTAACGAACTGAAAGCTTATTTTGTTTCCCACAGATGGAGGGAACATATTCTCAATCACAATTGTCTCTGTTCATGATTACATTTGGGATAACTGTTGAATATGTTTTATCGATAAGGATATATTTTCGTAAGTGGTATAAACTTTCGTTTACATGAAAACTGGAGTAGAAGTTTTTGTTCTCATTAAAAAAATAATCATTATCAGTTCAAATATTAAATGAATTCTATGTAACTTGCAGAAAATCCTGCTCAAATTACTAAAGAATATTGCTTCACTGCTGTACATGAAAAATTATACTTGAATCGTACAATTCATATTCTTCAACGTAGTTTTTTTCAAACGAATGTACAATGGGTCAAAAAAGACTCACATTCACCTCCCGTGAACTTTTGTGTAATTGCATCAAAATTGCAACAGTTATTCCTCTTAGCTGGGTTCAATTAACTTTTACAACTGCTGTGTTCTTTTCCGAGTGAAGTAAAGTACTTCCATGAAAATGACTCGTTCGAGAAGCCACCAGATTTGTGTTGTTTTGATCGACTTTTAGTTAAAATAATATCATTTCATTATCATTTTTACAATTCGTTCGCATAGGTCGGTGGATAGATGCAAAATAGAAAATATTGATAAATTATTCTTTCCCGTGTTCCTGTGAAACAATTCACTCCCGCAGGGAAATGAGAAATGATTTGAAAATTGTGAAAAAAAATTCATTTATCGAATGCTCAGTGCATTTTTCGCATGTGTTGATGTTCCAGCGAATTCACATTCGTATTTACCATCTGTTTACTCATAAGCGGAAGAATATTGAAAAAAAGGAGAGCAGAAAACATGTATCCAGCATTGCCCTGTTTTCAGACTACAAATACCGATACTGGTAAAATGATCAAAATCAACGAGAATGTCAAATGCGCATTACAATAAAAATGAGTAATGAAGTTCCAATACCTGTAATAATTTTCCAATAAATACGTTGATTCCTTATTATTAATAATAAGTTCGAATTGATATGTCAATTGTGATATTCAAATTCCATTAACCGACTAACCAAAATGTGCATAAGAATTGTAATGTGATGATTTGGAATACGCTCATAATAATGTTTCCTACAATGATGTGAAATATGGAGAAGTTTGGATGAATTGATGCAAAGGGACTGTAGAATTCCTAAGCAGGTGATGTTATTCATTTATAGAATGAATCCCGAAACACTTAAAACTAACATTTCTGAATTCCTTATGCTTCAGGTTCCCAAGTGCGTATCGCCGATATTGACAATGGGCCCAAGCAGGGTCCATTCGCTTAAATCCAGTATTGGGAAATGACAATGGGACCCATCTTGGACTAATCTTGGCCCTATTCTTTATTCCCATACAATTATAGTTCGTAGAAAATGGGAATATTGAACTTTGGTGCGTGCCTGGCCCTAAGTTGAGCCAAGATCGGCTTAGGTCAGGGCCTATTGTATCACCTAGTCCTCGGGCAAAGCAATACAGCCAGGCTGGAAACGATGTTATCATCCCAGAGTTGGTCCCACGTTAGGTAGCATGGGCACCCACTTTGGGCCCTCATTGGAACCGTAGTAAATACACGCTTGGGTTAATGAATGCAGAACGTTCAATTCGTTGAAAATGTTCAAGACCTATTTTACCACGAAATTCCTTATGAGATATCATATTTCCATACTGAATTTAATAACCCTACAAACAATGATTACTGGCGTTTCAATGGGCCGCTGATGGTTCGGCAATGCCATTGAAGAGCCGTCACTGGCCCTTTGAAACGCCAGCAATTGTGTTTGCCGGGAATAGTTCTCGAATTTAATATCAATTATTTGTTAAATTCTGCCAATATTATAAATGTTATTAAAATTAGGAAAAAAGTTTGTAACATTCAGAATTATATTATTGAATTCAATATTTTATTATGAAATTCAATCAACTGTTCATGTAAAGAACTTCATACTACTCTTATGAACTTACAGGCAGAGGTTTCTAATAGTGTATTGAAACGAGTGTTACAAAAGAAGTAACAAGTAGCAAGTTTATTACATATTCGGAGTTGAGATAATGTCAGTTTTTCTTGCTCGCAAGCTCTTTCGCGTCTACGTACGTATATGAAAAAATCAATAAATGAACGACTGAACGACCGTAGCTGAAATTAATGAATTGATGTGAAGCATGTAATTGTATCAATGACATAATTTCATACGTATTCCAAAGAAGTTACCAGAGAATTTATACCATCAAAAACATTGATATTCCATGTGCAATAACGCAAGCGTATTCAAAAAGAGTTTCACAGAAATAGTACCATTACTCAGTGGAATATATGAATTTCATATATTCAGGTCAAATTTGAAAAGAGATGTGGCAATAAAACATGCGTTTTCATCGTTTTTTTTCCAAGATTCGTTTCCTACGTCAAGATTTTATAAAAAGAAAGAATTCAATAGAAGTGAATTTTACTGAAAAATTATTTTCATTTATCATTTCAGTTGTCGAGAGTAGAGTTTGAGAATCGCAATGATTATTGCTTCAATGCAAAATTATGTTAAGCACGTGAAACTTCGTGATTTTTTAGGAAACTTCTGTCACTCTTGATCGGACAGCAAATGATTTCAAATCATGAGTTCATTGGTTTCGTGATTTTTTTTAATCAACCTTAATAACGGATCAAGTTCTAATGCAAGAATTATTCTAAATGTATGGTACGGACAAAAGCAGCAACGTTGATACATTCCTAAACAGTTTACTGTGTAAGCAACACATAGTGATCTTGATCCCATACAGCATAGAATACCTCAGTATATGTATTAGAAACGTGTCCGTTACAAAAGCGGACATAGAAACATGTCAGAAGGTCTTCAAATACCTTCCAAACACGTCTCTATGTCCGCTTTTGTAACAGAGACGTTTCTGATACATTACTGGAGTATTCGATGCTCTATGGGATACTTTAATATGATCTCTCTCAGTAACCTGAAACAAAATTTCAATAACATTTTTCAAAGTCCCAGCGTTGTTATCTTCTTGAGAGTTAATGAAAATCTGTCAACTCCTAGATGAACCTACTCACTGAACCTCTAAAATGCACTTCAAATACCTGGACAAAAACAAATCAGTCTAAAGAATCCCACTGAGCGATTCTTCAAGTAAAATAGCAAACCTATACAGTTGGCAGACAAAATATTCGACACAACTCCTACAGAAAAGTGAGTGTATTTGCAATTCGATAGAACCTTTTTAAAGCCAATCTTCATACTAAAGGCTGCTTTGAATATTTTCACATAAGTTGAAACTTGTATGATACGTCTTCGTAATGTTTCCTTTATTTCACTGATATTTCACGTGAAATTATAGATTTGTGAGGTGTGAATGTTCTACGAGTTCTGAATACTTCGCTCATATTTCAAGTTAAAACGAGCACTGGAGTAGATTTATAACAGTTGTATTAATTGCTTCATTTCACTATACGAAGATCTATGTTCATTAACTATGGATTCATTGCTGTTATGAAAGTTTTATTCAAACACTAGCAATTATAAATTCTTCTGAATACTTGATCCCTATAAATAGGAATTCTTGAAGTCATTGAAAAATATCCCATTTCAGGGATAGAGAAATTATAATTCTATTTTCAAACTAAAAGGTATTTTATTGAAGGCAACTGTGGTTTTTTGTGTCACCTGTATCTAACTGGTACATGATCCACTCCATGAGATGAGAATGTTTGTTTTTACTTTCTTCTACATAGAACTATACAAAAATGTATACTTTTAGGAAAATTGCACTTTATTGTTCATTTATGGATAGAAGAGGGAGCGAAGAAAGTGGGTCACCATGGGAATTTGAGGAATAATTTTAACAGGTTACATTTTCTGGAAAGATGTGTATAAAATGAAATTTGTAATTGATTATTTTTGTTGTATTGACTCACTTTTTATTCTAAAATAATTTATACATCCATTAGAGTGGAAATTTACTTCCAGCAAAGGGATTTTTTCCTTCCAAATGGCATTCTCCCTTCAGAAATTGGATCTATGATTCAGAGTGAGAGAAGATTTTTCATTGCAGAAGGTTCAAAGAAATAATTCATCACCAACCGACGGATTTTCCAAACTAGTTTGCTAGGTAGATAGAAAATTTCAGGAAAAGACGTTCAAGAAATCTTTTGATTTGTAAATACAGAGTACCTCGTTCATACACGCAACAGCTGTACCGGTTATTTCATTTGCTAAAGACTGTAACTCAGATGATAAGCAATATTATTTATTTCTAATATGAATAAGGTGAACAAAAGGTGAGAGTATGTCATTTTAATTCGGTTCTCCATGTAAAAATGGTATAAATTTGTCTATTATACGTATTGATTTCATTTTCAAATTCATATAATAACCAAGTTTAACACTAAATATTTTGCATTTGGCGAGGATATCGATATCAGTAGTTTCGCTGAATTATTCCAGCACTAATTTCAAACTAAATTCCAATGAAATCATCAAACCTCATAGCGATAGAGAACAATATAAAACGAATATAATAGTTTCATGAAGTCTTCTTCGTCAAACTTCGAAATTCTGATGGAATAATGTATCCATGTGCAGCGGTTACTTGCATTACACGATACTTTCAAGGGTAAAAGCCAAACGCGAATATACATAAATCCACCGTTACGTAAGTTTATCAGGTGTGAAACGGCCCATTTTTCAATACAGTCTCTTCTAAGCGAAACGAGAAATTCGAATGGCATTCCAGTTGAATGTTCGCAATCGATACTGTATCATATTTATTCATTGGAACCCTATTTCGATACAGCGATAGTGCAGTTCACAAGGATATGCTATACCTCGGCAAAAGAGGTGTTAATTTTACTAATTTTTCACAGCACATCGTTCATGGAAACGGTACTGCAACGGTGATGAGAAACGCAAATAGAAAAGTGTTCCACGGTATTGATATTTCTTAAATATAGGTCATTCCTGCACAATATCACTCAGTGCTCATTTTTGTCAATGAGCGGTGCTCCCTGTTGAATGATCAACTGTGGAATATGAAATACTGTTCACAACAATGTGCAATGTTACAGTCAATGCTGGGTGTTTCATTGACCCATTGATTTGAGCTAAATATCATCAGATTCGTATTCCAGGTTGGGAAGAAGTATAATGAGATAATGAAATATCAAAGAGAGAAATCAGCTGAAATTTTTGGTTGACATAATTGAAATGTGAGTTACGAGGCTGTGTAATTTCGTATTCAACGTAAAACATATACTGTAAAAACTATGGGAAGTTTTTCTTCACACCGATGGTGGATTTCGTCCTCTCATCACAGGGAAGGGGGGGATTGTTTTTCCATCAAAAATGATGATTTTTTTCCGACACTTTGAGGAACCATTGTGTTTTTTGAGTGTTGAATCCTTTACAAATCAAGAAAAATTCACCATCTATGGAGGAACTTTGGTGTCACCATTTTTTGGGGAAGAATTCCCTAATTATTTTTCATAGTGTACCCTTAGTAGAAACCATCCCAGGCCCTCCTTCGCCTCTCCCTGACTAGAAATTTACCCCATGGACCAGATCAGGTCTACTTAGATCCAGCCCAGGTCCTGATAAGGCAACCTCGTCAGGACCTGACAATTCATGACAGGACCTTATGAGGCAAGACTAATGAGGATTTGATGCGGAATCCCATACCAAAACCTCTAGAATGAATTGAAATTAGGATATTAACAGGAAATCCACAACCCAGAAATGTTTTATTCGGCATGGAGAGATCTAACTTGAAAGATATGCACAGTGGACATTCGATCAGAAATATTCTCCTGATTTACAGGAAATTTATTTCACCGAGAAGTATACAATATTCAGGATAACCTAACGAGGTCTTGATGAGATCACAGCGAGTACAACCTATTTCAGCCTTCTGGGATAATTTAAGGGATACCTAATTAGGATCAAATGGGTTCATCCCTACGTGGGGCATCCACATCTAATCCTGATTAGGATTCCAGCAGGTATACCGTATTTTGGATGACCTTGTTAGGTCCTCGCCATATGGCATGTTAACCCTATGATAATTTCCAGTCGGGTCATCTGGCACTATCGCGACAGACTAGACGTATTCCTGGCCCTACTATGGGCCAGTAAACTGCCTTATATCATTTCTATCAGGGACCACACTCCAGTTCAGGAATACTTCAAAAAAAATTCAACTGGAGCTCAACGAATTCCCTATTAACTCTTGAGGGGATACCAGCGATCCCTGACGATGCAACCCGAGCCAAAGCTTTTCTGACAAATTATTCGAAAATAAAGCAATAAAATCAAAGTATTGTTCTATACAGACTGTCTTTATTGATTGGACAAGGTCTGTATAGAGCGATATTTTGATTCTATTGCTTCATTTTCGAATAATCTGATGGTTCTGATTAAATCTTCAGGGGTCGCTGGTATCATCTCAAGGATTTTTCCGAATATGGTACCCAAGGTCCTAATGGAGAAATTAGTTTGCAGTTGAAACCGCCCGAGATGTAGATGGCGATAGTTCGCTCTTACTAGCACAAACATGCAGTGATATCCATATACACGGATACTTATATGTGTGATCCTCAGTTCCACCTAACTTCCAGATGACGCTAGTGAATGTAGAATTTTTTTAGTGTATGGGACCTTGGATACCCCGAGTCAAAAAGTGAAACCTGATTTAGCTCTGATTCGTTGCGTATTACGAAGTGAATCAGGTTTAATTTTATTTTTTGCCCTGATCTTGCCCTGTTCTTAAACTGATCTTGCTTTTAACATTCTCATTCAACCTGATCTTAACCTTTTTTCGACCCGATTGAACTCTGGATCGTTGCGTATTACGGAGTTGATCAGGCTTTAAAAAGTATTATAATTTTTCGACTCGGGACCCTACTTTCGAAACTTCTGCGCTATGTGAGGGAGTTTTCGCATTCATGAACGACAATTTTGTACACTGTGAAAAATTCTGGTAGTGGTTTCACCAAGACATCAATGGCAACAGGTTCACTCGCCAAATTTACACACACACGTTGATAGTAATTTCACATTGAGATATCCATTCAATTCCATTTCATCGGTACTGAGAATTCAGCGAATGACCATCAAGATTCACCAAGGTAAATCAGAAATAATTTGAATGTTGGCGGAAATGAAGTTCACAGGAACTGTTGAGATAAAGGATTCTAAACAATTTTACATTCTTTTTCCACCGTATTTGATTTTAGTTCTCATCAGTTCTCTTCAATTAACTGATGAAGCTACACTGAGATTAGAATCTATATAAATTCCTCTAGGCATTGCATGAGAAATTATTTCTCATATGAATTTTGGACCAGACCGTTTTCATATGAGAATCCATGTAAATTCACGCGACAATACATGCGAAATCAGTCACATTCCATGTCAAACGCACAGAACAATATAATTCATGTAATACATGGACCGCGTGGAGTTTATATGGGTTTACTGGCAATATTTTCCATACGACACCATTGGGAATTCACACCAAAGGGAGGAGAAATCAGGTAGACTACGACAAAGTGATCACTAATTGTGTTTCATTATTCATAAATGGTATCTATTAAATATCAGTTTTCAATAAGAACCATTCCAGATCAAATCGAGGTTTCCATTTCTCTTCGAAACAGATTTCAAAAAGCTTATAGTAAAACGCATTCAAAGTTTTTGGTACATGGAATTTAACAAGGAGAAAAATCTCTACCACTACTTTCTTTTCTCGTAGTTCCTCATCTCTGCACGAGATGATGAACTTTCTGCTTCCTCATACAATTCCTAATCATGAACTTGCCTCCTCTCGCGATGAGCGGTACGAACTTATTTGGTACGATTTCAGCTACGATATTCCTCTTGGGTCAATTTTCATGTTATTGAGCTACGAAACCTTAACTTCACATGAAGATTCTTAAGTTCAATCTTTCTGTGATTTTGAGGATGGAAAAGTATCCTGCGTGTAAAATTCTAGCAAAAATTGTGACTGCAGAAATTGCAATCTTCGCATGAGAATGTATAGAACTTCTTGAGTGGAGGGTGAACTAACCACCGCCTCTCAGTTTTGTCTCTTTCATCACAATGAGATTCCACGATACCCAAATTCGCGTGATTGATAAAAAGTGATTCTTGGGACGATTTCAGTTCAAATTATCAACAACATTAATGAAAAGAATCAAGAATAAACAATAAAACTCTGTATCCAATCGAAAATAATTTGAGATACGATAATTGTTTCACCGGAATATTATTCATTAATGAGCATCGTTGTTAAATTAATGATGTATAATATGCTCGCTGATTCCATCGATATACTGCAATTGAACCAATAATAAATTTCCAATAAATTATTGAAATTGAATTGTGAGATTTTGAATTTTCTCGATAATGAGAAATTAAAAATCTTCAATTTCGTTGAATAAGTACAGAAATTCATTTTGAATTCACAACCTTCTTCGAAATTTCATGTCACGGTGAGTGAAAGGAATTTATGAATTTTTATGTAATGAAGCGAAAAATGTGTTCACTTCATACCATTTTCTTTCACAGCGCCCGGGATGATACATCACAATGATTATTTATTTTAAACATGAGAACATATTTTCAATTAGGTACTCAGATTTGGAATGTGTGAATTTGAAATTCAGTCTCATGGAAGTTCATTGTGTTGAATATGAAAAAAAGAGGGAGATCACTAACGTGCTGCTCTCTGGTGAAGTTATGTAATTGACTCCCTCGCTAAAGGTGCTTCAAAGCTCATCGTCAAGTAATGCTCTTCGAGTTTTTCATTGGCATGTGTGTTTCCCCAAATAAGGGTTTCAAGTATTGTGGAGCAGTTGCTGGGTCGAGGGGCTTATATGGAATAAACCGTTACAGCTGAAGTAATTTGTCGAGAACAGTTTATGTAGTATGTACACCACTTACGCACTCCATATGCATATAGGACATTCAAAATTACACGCCTTTCAATTTCAATTTCGAATAACTTTACTTGGCGATATTACCTGTCTTTTTTCACTAATGTCATCTCCCGTACAAAAATGGTGGAAAATGAACAAATAGCGCAATCCTGATGGAAATTCATTTGTCAAATCCTGGCAAAAATGATCGGGCAGTTAATTGCACCTTTTCCGTTCCTCGTCTAGCTGACTAAAAAATTAAATTTCACTGTACTTGATTCTTACTTTCATCTCTATGTGCAATGTCACTTTTCTATTGGATTAAAAAAAAAAAGTATACATCAAGCAGGATATTTATGATCGAAGGTTTTACTCAGAAAAGAGTTCATCAAAGAATTGTTGAAGAACTTTTTCCGAGTTTCTAAATTCTCAAAGAGTTCTCAAATAATCCTTTGACAAACTTTTTATCATCGAAGTATTCTCATATCAAATTTCTTTCACTGTATTATATTTTGTGAAGATGAAGAGACAGTGATATTGATTATTTTCTAATACCTAGATGATTTTTCAAGCGTTAATTTAGACGATATTGTCATCCACTGTTAGAAAAATCCTGAAATTTAATCAAATAAAGTCCTTAAATTTGATATGAGATGAAATTTTTTCATTTTTTCACTGGAATTTGGAGAAAGAATAAGATATAAAGAATTCTTCAATTCAAAGAATTAATTATTAAATTACTAAATTTATTATTATTTATTATCAAATTTACTCATTCAAGTTAAGAAGAAAATTCTCAAAATCAAGAATTCTATTATTGGAATTAATATATTCTGAAATTTAATTTGGAAAATTTTTTTCACAGTGGATCTTTATCCTACTTAGAGAAAAGTTTTTACCCGCATTTTGTATTTCTATTTGAAAAAAAACATTACCAACAATTCAAAACTATATGAATAAGTAGCAACAAAAATAAAAATGACTTCAATTTCGATTTTATTCAGATTTGAGGAACAAGAAACATAAAAAAAAATTTAAAGTTACTGGAATAAAATACTAGATAAATATAATTTACGTATAATACATATACGTACAAGTACAAGACTTTAAACTCTTGTGGGATGAGTCGAATCACGTTCAGTCGATGCATTCCAGTATGCCAATATCTATCACGACACTGATGCAATTTTAATTAAAGTTTAAGATCGCTTGTAACGATCAACACCTTGTAGTAGAATGTGTCATACAAATGCTGTATCATGTAGTTTTCCAACGTACAGGAGAAAATCAAATGAAGATACGTTTATTGCAGTATCGACCAACTCTAATTATAATGACATTCATTAACAAACATTTTTACATTCGGCTTGTAACTTTTGTATGAAAATAGAATCATAATTATTAAAAGTTGAAACTTCAAATGTAGTACATAAACTGAAAATTCTTGTTATTTATCTTTTACGACTTTTATATTTAAGAACAAATTTTGAAATTGATCATAAGGGTTCATCAAGTGATTATAAGCTCCACAAAATTGGAAAAGTGACAATATTTCGTCTTCCATTCACTTCTTTTCTTATTTCACCACGATAATTGATCGCTGGGCTATCGATAATTGAAATTGATCAATATTTTTGATAAATGATTTGATATATTTGGCCAGTAGACATGGGATGAATCATGCACATAATAATTGTGCACTTATTTATTATGCACATAAAAAAATTGAATTAAATTTGTTCACATATTAATTTGAATTGTTCCTAATACGTTTGATAAATGTGCACTGATAGTCGTGCACAGTGAATTGTACACATGAAAAAAAATGAAAAATATAAAATGTAAGATTGTGCACCTTACATTTTGCACCTTTGGGAATATTCAATATTGTTTTTTATGCGCAAGTAATCATGCACAACATTTTTATTCACAAAAACTTGCGCATAAAAAACAATATTGAATATTCCCAAAGGTGCAAAATGTAAGGTGCACAATCTTACATTTTATATTTTTCATTTTTTTTCATGTGTACAATTCACTGTGCACGACTATCAGTGCACATTTATCAAACGTATTAGGAACAATTCAAATTAATATGTGAACAAATTTAATTCAACTTTTTTATGTGCATAATAAATAAGTGCACAATTATTATGTGCATGATCCATCCCATGTCGGCCAGTATTGTGAACAGTAAAATGTTACTCACTAAATCGTGATATGAGTCATTAAATCGTATAGTGCAAGTAGTACTTGAGACCGCGTTTGTCTTAGCAAGGTTATTATAATATTATTGATATATAGTTCCTCTAGTGCATGGAATAAATTTGGAGAAAATCAAAACTTCCGATCAACGAACAAACTGTTTGATTTTCTCCAAATTTTGTTCGAAAATCCACTAAAGGAAATTTTTTTTATAAGAAGCTGCTGAATTTGTTTCTGAGTCCACGAAGAAATTTTCTGCAATGTATATTTTAAGAGTATTGCTCAATGATCTGCAGTACATTGTACGTATTTTAATATTGTATCGAGGTTGAAGAATTTGATGATAGTCTCCAGAATGTTAGGGAGCTTTGGGTATAGAAATCTTTTGATACTCTAGTTCTTGACCTATCTGCTGTTTGAATAGCGTTGTGTGTATTGAATTGTGTTCTCTTTCAAAGGATGTTTAGATGAAAGTATGTCATGATCAAAGCGCTTCTTCCCTTATCAAAATACCTTAAATCATCATGACAGTATCAGTGAGAGGGTATAATATATTTAGGGCATTCTTACGATTGAAAATATCCTGATTCGATATTTTTTCTTCACGTCCTTTGATACCATTATATCTATTATTTTACAAATTACTCATGTTCTGTTTCCACAATTTAAATTTTGTCTAATTTGTGATATGAAATCTGAATTATCCCTGGTTAAAAAGTCTCATTGAATAGGAATCAATCGGTTCAATGGGAATCCAATGAGATGTTTCAACCAGGGATACATCGATATCTTCCCTACAAAATATAAGGTATGATATATGAACTATGATATGATCAGGGATCGGCAGAAAAGAAATTTCGGTTCTGCACTTTTTTTATTTTTTGGTAATGCATAATAATTAACATACATATATTATTCATTTTCCGAATGATCGTATTCATCTATCAGTTCATTATTTATTTCTCAAAATATCGGTAATATACAGAATTTGGTTACTCGTTAGTTGAATAATGGACAATGAATTTAGAAAAATTATCCACTACTTGAATAATGGATAATGTATTTTGAAAAATTATTTAACGTGTGTTGCTCAATTTTTGAGAATCGAATAATGAACTGTTAGATGAATAAGATTATTCAAAAAATAGATAATATATGTATATTAATTACGTATCGACAAAAAATTTTTTAAATGAAAAATCAAAATTTCTTTCTCCGATCTTTGGTTGAAACTAATCTCAAATTGTTATTTTATACATACAAAACTTGTATGAAAGTATCGCCAGACATAAAGTGTTTACTGAATCACTTGGTAAGCAATAAAAAAATATATTCTGAACTCGTTCATTATTGGAGTAATGGCAAATTCTTTTACCTCCATTATTCATCATTGAAGTAATGCAAAATATTCATGGACTATATTAAAATTTTTTTTCTCAATGGAAACTGCAGAAAATAAAAATTCTCAATCCAGAGAAAATGAGTAACAGATTTCGAAATCACTCATGAAAAAATCATTATTGCCGATGTGGATATGATTTCTATATGTATTTTTTACTGCTATCATGACGATATTCCTCCAAGATACAGGATGGAAAATTCCAAGAACTCACTTTCTTGTCCTTTGTTTGTATTTCATTCCGTAAAGTTCAACAACAAGTCCAAATAAATTGTGCATGAAGAACCGTCAGGAACATACAATTTTATCTCAGCTATGGAAAACGTTATTGTTCTTATATTTATTATGTGCGCTTTATCCACACTTTTCTCTCAAAAACTATTGAGATTCCTCTTGGAATAATATTATTGTTCCTGATAGAAATCTGAATGAAAAATAAAATACTGAGAAATTTGCTAAAAAATAAGGTATATTATTTTTCATTGGAATTTCTATCAGAAATAATAATCATTGCGAGTAATTTCACTTCTGAAATCCACCAATACAATGCTATATTCATCAAGATCTTTATATTGTCATGAAAGACTATGTTCCAAGCTTATGATAACACATCATACGACAAAATGATCATACAAAATTAAAAATTTTCTATTTAAAATTCAAAATGAGTTTGGGAAATTAAATTCTTGCTCAGAAATATTTACTCATTCATCTTTTTTTCTTTCATCCTTCATCCCTATTTTACGAATTGTTCACGCTATTTTGAATTCTGACACGTTCTTTCCCTCATTTGATTCATTTTCCATCGTACATGGGATTCGGCGAATTGAAAAAATATAATTCCCTTTATTTCGTTGACATCCGTATTCTGCAAGAAAATGCATATTTCTAATATTATCATCGTGTACGATAGGTCCTTTCTTTTTGAAATATCCACATTCTACAGGCGTGGATCCTCAAACGTGAATTTAAAGCCAAAACTTTGCGTATTCGTCCAAATCAAGAGAATTCCTCTTAAATATCTTTGCAATCACGGGTCAAATCGTGACCATTTAAATCCGGTCTAGATTAAATCTGAATTTGAAATTATATTACATTTCAAATTCGATTCGCCTCAAATTCATGTTTTTGCTGTGAGATTAACGTGATTAAACTCACCCTAAGGCAAGATTATAGAGAACGTACAGAATGTAGATACTTACAGCCATACTTCATTCTACAGCCCAGAAAACATTATCATCGTTTTTCATTCCAAACATTATCATCCATCCCTATGTATTCACGAATGCTATAGGGGAAGAATTCTGGTGATAAAAAATTCCACGTGATAGCGTCATATTTGTGCGGGAGAGAAAATTTTCCATTTTGCGTCAAGTTGGAAATTTGTTGTGGTTGGAATATCGTACACAATTATATAAATTTATTGTTTGTTTGGTAAAAAAAGAAAAGTAAAATGTTCATCATCGCAAATCGTCAATTCTCATTTTTTGAAAATGGTATTCGATCCTAAGAGGAGCCTAACAATATCATTATCACCTACTTCAGAGTCGTTTTCTCTCCGTATTTAATTTTTAATAGAAAATTGCACGAAATGTTCAATGAATCATTGAATAATCTCCATCATTTCGTTTATGACTTGTCTTATAACATTGCTATAAATTCTTCTGGAAGTTTGCACACTTCCTTTTTTTTGTGAAAAAAAGGGATTTGAGGAGGAATTATGTATGAAATACTTCAGTTCCGTAAATCAAACTCATTACAAGAATGAAATCAACATTGATGGAAACGATGAAAAGTTTTCTTTGATCGATACAGTGTTGCAGTCAACTTTGCAAATTATTTTTTGTGTTTGAATTAAAACATAGAATGAAGTGTAACTCAATACTTCTTCTCTTAGTGGGTTATTCATACCGTAATTACTGAACTACGTGTTTTTAAACAGGTCTTGACAAAAACCAAGAATGAAACAACCCCAACTCGGTCTCTATGATTCGGCAGTGAAAGGAGGAGGAAATATGAATGAATGAATATAAATCTTTGTAAAAAAGCTAGAGATCTGAAACTACGAGATTCAAATACGGTATGTAATTATAGCCAGCAGTACTTGAAGAGTGTGTACATAGATGTAATTTCATCACCCTGTACTTTTGTTTTACAGTTTTCTGTTTGATCATCTGGATTGCATTGCTATGTCATGATTGCAATGAAAAAAGATTGTAACTTTTATACTCTTTCTCCCTCATGTAGAAGCTTAATTGAATCATAGGAGCTATGATTTAACATGAAAAAGTCTTTCGACAGACCTTTGAAAGAAGTATCCTGTACAGAGTCAAAGTAAATTGTGAACTATAGTCACTTTATGCAGAGAGATTCGCAAATTGACCCCAGCATAGGGTATTAAAGAGAATTTTTTATTCCAAAAGGCAGGATGATGATAATCGTAGTTATATCAGAGATAAATTGTCCAGAATTCTTTGAGAGACTGCAATTTTCGCGTGTATATGGATTTTCAATGTTAAGATTCTATTGAGCAATTATGACTCTGTGATACAAATCCCTACTTCATTTAAATTCTTTCACCATTTATTCTTCCTACTTTGTTTTCATCTCCTCTCCTTCGAGTACACATATATCTTAATATCGATCCACTGAAAGCTTATAATGACTGTACCGTTAGTTAGTCGCACCTTATCATTTTGCATTGTGGAACATCCCAAGCGTGATCTCGAATTCTCCAAATAGTAATGATTCGAGAGAATAAGAGCAGAGAAAATTACTTTTAGAGAAAAATTCTTCCTCTCCTAGCACAAGGTTATTCAAAATGAATTGATCAGGAACTCTCTTTGAGTAATGGAAGCTTTTAAAGAACTTTCCGGAATTGTCGTAACGGGAGTTCTTCGGAAACATCACAATGAATTTTTATAGAATTCTGGAAAGTTTATCTGCAACTAATTTTCATATGCACGATGTTAAGTTCAAAATCGAGTGTGAATTATTGAGGAACTCAATCCTTATTGGCATATGTACTAAACGAGGGAATACAAAATGCATTCTAATCTAATTGAATAGTTAAAGGCTACCTATAACTAGACGTTCTGTGAGATAAGAAACATCGAATATCGACCGATACTGAATTAATTACGAAATCAACCAGACGTTGGTTGACTTACATTGATCAATCTTTACATTGTGTGGTATTGAATTCAGTTCGACATATCGATCTGGATAAATAATATCAACGTGGTCATACTTGACTCTGTTCTAGAGAACTCACTGTATTGTTTCGGCAGAAAATAGAACGCTATTGAAACGCAGAACATAAAATCCGTAATCCAAGGGTCTTTTACGTTTCCCTCTAGGGTCAGATTAATGTAAAGTTACTCTAAATCACGTTCCCAAAATGAATCAAACTTCGGCTTGCTTTCTAATAAATATTCCCAGGTGCTTATGAGTATGGTCATATTCCATATAATGAGGAAAATTCAGAGGTGTATTAAATTTTACAATGAAATTTATGATATTAAATTTTGATTTCAGATTTTTATGATGAATTCCATGGGAGAGTTGGCATGTTCTCTCAAAGTCTGAATTCCTCTCCGTGTAAAACTAGCCTCAAACGCGCACGGAGAAAAATGCAGTTCGAGAGGATAGTAATCTTTAGTAAAAAATTTGAAAGTATTTCTTAAGATTTGAGAATATATCTTAAAATCTAATAATTGTTCTCAAGTTCGGTGATAAAAAGAAAACGGTCCATATTTCTGTTGAATATTGCTTGAAAATCAATGGAAAATTATTAATACCAAACAAATCATAGAAATAAATATAACAACATTTCGAAATATAATATTCGACTTTCGGAATTTTGTTATTCACTTTGTAAAATTTCATGCGCGACTTTTGGAAAGTTCATATTTGTTTCTATGATTTATCAAGTATTAATAATTTTTCATTGTTTTTCAAGCAATATTCAACAGAAATATGAACCGTTTTCTTTTTATTACCGAACTTGAGAAGAATTATTAGATTTTAAGAAATGCTCTCAAATTTTCTATTAAAGATTACTATCCTCTCCAGCTGAATTTTCCTTCGTGTGGTGACAAGAAAAACTAATATAAAATCATTCTGACCAATGTTAAAACTCCATTCCGCAACTTTGCCGGGATGAATGGTCACGCAATCGAAACAAAAAAGTATTGTTCTATATTCAACGGAAGCAACTGTGATGTTATCGGAAAATGTTCCTGATATCATAACACAAGGCAGGGTTTTTGGATGGAGGTAATACTTCTTTCAAGCTAGACGGCTTTTTACGTTCATGCAGACAATTTTCATTCTTTTTGTAGAGAGCATACACTCAGATGCTGTGTAAAAAGATTCTTGTCTCGCCCACTCATAATCTTTTCAATCAAATGATATTTGCTTCCGTCGTTTATTCTTTTTCATTCATTTGTAAGTGGCAAACGTCACGTTACGGAGGATGAAAAAAATTTTTCTTGGAAGAAGAAAATATGTTCTTGGGAAAAAGCAGCTTTCTCCTCAGTGTGGATTACATGAACGGCAAGAAAAATTGTCACGCCAGAAGATAGTTTGACCTTTAGGCTCACAATGGTGAGTTGCTCTTGTCAGAACGATTTTTCGAATTAATGTTCATTTTGCTGCTGATTTCTTATATTAATTCTTATGATATTTGTATTTTTTTCATATTGAATCGCAATGTTTCTAGAATCAACAATAAGCATTAGTTTCGCAAACTCCGAATTATGGTAATGGTTTTCAGTAGTTGTTTTAAACCACTTGGAATATATATATATATAAACACGATTGAATAAAAAAGACCAATGAATAGCTTTACACGGTATCCAATTTTTACTGGAAAATTCCAGTATTTCATATATTCTTGAATTCGTCTTCTCGAATGAATGATTTGTAATTTTTTACAACTGAAAGCATCGATCAAAGAATGTACTGCAAGATTTTGTGTCTTCAACTGCAGAGTATTTTGTTATTTGATCACTAATTCTTTTCAATGAATTATTGAAACTCCAGCAACACACGGAAAGAAGAGGAATAGTTGTAGCCACTAGTTAGATAGTCGATTTTCGACTATCCACTCAAGTAGTTGCTGCAGCTACTTAGCAGTTGGAACAAGTAACACATTAGCTGCCTTGACTGACTCCAAATACCTCAGGAATTCACGTTAGTTAGTGCAACTTTCGAGTTAGTTGAGGCAGCTAACGTGTTACTTGTCCTGACTACTAAGTAGCTGCAGCAACTACTCAAATAAATGGTCGAAAATCGACTATTCAAGTAGTTGCTGCGACTATTTATTCTTTTCGGTCCATTATTTCATTGGAAGGTATCAATGATTACGTTGGGATCGAAAATTCCAAAAAAACTGGTGAAGATATCTCACCACCTTCACTGGAATTTTACTGCAAAAATTGTAAGTTACAACATCCAACTCGTTGGAGAACGTTACTATCCACTTTCCAATCAATTCTACACAAAGAAAAAATTGCTGTAATTATAGGGACAGCAATTATAAAAATCAGCGTTTACAAAAAAAATTGCTAAAGGAGTAAGAAAAATGATTGACAGAAATAAATTTCTTTGCTGAGAACGATAAATTTGTCAACAAAACTGACGTCATGGTTGAAAAAGATGGCCCCACCAGAAGGTTATGGAGAAATTGTCAGATGTAAAACGTAATATCCCAAGTTTAGTCATCTGGCAACACCATAACCTTAAAGTACTAGTGATTCCGTATCAGCATCACGTAATTTTTTTCGTGCAAAAATGTCAAGTTTTATTCCGAATAAGCATCATTTGCGGGAACTTTTGATTTACTTCTTTAATGTGAAAAAATCTGCAGCTGAGGCGCATCGATTGCTTCTAGAAGCATATGGTGAAGCTGCTTTAAGTGAGAGAAGTTGTCAGGAATGGTTTCAAAAGTTTAAGAACGGTGAGTTTGACGTTAAAGACCAAGAACGCAGTGGAAGGCCGAAAGTGTACGAAGACATGGAATTAGAAGTACTATTGGAGGAAGATTCGTCCCAAACGCAAAAAGAACTTGCACTTACTCTACAAGTGACTCAACAAGCAATTTCACATCGTTTAAAATCGTTAGGAATGATTGAAAAACAAGGAAATTGGGTTCCATATGAACTAAAGCCGAGAGACGTTGAACGCCGATTATGCATGAGTGAAATGCTGCTTGCCAGGAATAAAAAAGAGTTTTTGCATCGTATAGTCACTGGTGACGAAAAATGGATTCACTACGATAATCCAAAGAAGAGAAAGTCATGGGTTAAGCCCGGCGAACCATCAACATCGACAGCTAAGCCGAATATTCATGGAAAAAAACTCATGCTGTGTATTTGGTGGGATCAGCTTGGTGTCGTGTATTATGAATTGCTGAAACCAAGCGAAACCATTACTGGAGCTCTCTACCGAACACAATTGATGAGATTGAGTCGGGCACTTAAGGAAAAACGCGCCCATTACTACTCCAGACACGACAAAATTATTCTTTTACACGATAATGCTCGTCCACATGTTGCGGCGCCGGTAAAAACATACTTGGAAACACTCAACTGGGAAGTTTTACCCCACCCACCGTATTCACCAGACTTAGCCCCTTCTGATTATCACCTGTTCCGGTCGATGGCACATGGTCTGTCTGAGCAGCGCTTCACATCATATGAAGATACCAAAAATTGGGTAGATTTGTGGATAGCGTCAAAAGATGAAGAGTTTTTTCGACGGGGTATCCGAATGTTGCCAGAAAGATGGGGAAAAGTAGTGGCAAATGATGGAAAATACTTTGAATAAAACGTAATGTACTTTTCCTTTACAATAAATTCCTAATTTTTTATAAAAAACCGCGGAAACTTATTTGTACACCTAATATTATTGTTGAATAAATGATATTTTGAATCAAGGGAATCGGAAACATATTATGTGGACTTCGAAGTGGATATATTTTCACCTTGAGTTAGGTAAATATTTGTTTGGATGATTTTAAGAACTATTGACTTCAAATAATTATAAGTTGAATCGAAAATCACTTACTATCACTGGGTATCGCGCTATGGTTTCCGTCAGTTACATATTTGTACTGCATTGACCCAGAGAAAAGTACATCGTTGTCAATGTTCATCCGTTATTCCAGATTTCCGATTACTAAATGACCATGATTTTCAAAGAAGCAATTATATCGACTGGAACTGCATGAATTCAATTCTAACTTGATAGCCAAAAATTTTAGAACAGTTTATGGATGATGAAATTGATAGTCTCTTTCCTATCTATTTGTATGATGTAAATATACATATGTCAAAAATTTTCAAGTATTCAGTTTTGAAACATGTTTTGGATTATTTGTATTTCGGCAATCATGCCTCAAATAAAATTTTGTGAGTAGAAACGTCGAAAGCCGAGAATATATTCTAACCAAAACAAGCAGTGTCAGAAGTGTCGATTTTTGCCTATTGATGCAAAAGTAAATAGAGTGTGAATTTTCATAGTTTCTGAGGTCCTGAATTGGATAATTAGTGGCAACAAAAAGTCAGAAAATTTATAGTAATTTCCCTCAGTGTATCGAAATTCCTGTTCAATCAACCAAGGTCTTTGATAAAAATGAAAATTAGCTGCAATGGGTACAGAAAGTACAATGAATCTATAATGGATATTTCAGTATAAATCACAACAATTCAAAGTGATGTCTATATTTATCGGAGATATAGTAGATTTTACAGCAAATTTTTCTTCGTGAACTTTTCTGTGGTTTGACGCATGTGTGAATTCAATTCACCTGTGTCCGAGTTAAAAAGTGAGACCTAATTTAGCTCTGATTCGTTGCGTATTACGGAGTGGATCAGGGTGGATCTTATTTTTCGCCTTGATCTCGCTCTGTTCTCAATCTGATCTTGCTTTCAAAATTCTCATTGAACCTGATGTTGACTTTTTTATGACCTGGTTCAACTCTGGATCCTTGCGTATCACGGAGTTAATCAGGTTTCAAAAGGTATTACAATTTTTCGACTCGGATGGTCTTACAACGATTTCGTAATCAATATTTGAAAGGTATGTTTCTTCTGTTTCGCACAAATACGCCTGAGTGTAACCATGTACATGATCAATGCCTGGCCCAAATTAGACACAAATGGAGAGTTTATGCATGAATGCAAGGATTTCTGCATTCAAGACCATAACTCATAGAAACGAGATTTGCGTGAATTGTTGTTCCATCGGTCGATATGATGAAAATGTCTGGAATTGTCAACAATCAACCACTCGTATGTATTGTGCGGTATAATCTCCTTGAAAATTTTCCCGGAATCTTCAGTAAGACAGACCGAAAACCACTGATATAGGGAGGTGTTGAACACTTGAAACAGGTGTAATATGTAAGCACTTCCATGCATCAGGGAAAATTTAATCCATTATTCCATTAAGAGATGAATTAAAGATATTCAAACACATAGGGATGTACTAGCAGTGCGAAAACAGGAAGAGGAAGAACGGAATGGAGAAGAGGAAATCATGCCACAAGATAGAGCCAATAACCTCATTCATCCACACACGGAGAAATAAACATTCCTCTCTCACAAAACATATACATTAATTATCAGAAAATGTAATTTCCTAACTGTTTTGACGAGAAGAAAGCCTTTGAAGAAGACATAGAAGTTCAGAATGCTCACATGAATTATTTCAATTAATTTACATTCACTGATATTCATATGAATAATTTACCCCACATGGAAGAATGAACAAACATTTGTGTCACCCACGTACGTGTACTTGTATGAAATACAGTAAAACTTTGATTTTCTGAATTAATGGAGAGACGAGAGGGCTCGTGTGATGGAAATTTTGGATAATAGAACCTTTTATCTTGTCAAACTTTATATACTGCATACAAAACAGTATAAATGAGTGTAACTTGACACGTTTCCTCCTCTCCTCTTCTTCTCAATTTTTGATTATAAACTTTTCTCATCACATTCAATTCAAAATCAAACAATTTTATGTAAAACGATGGATAGAAAATCTTAGATCATGCTGTATGAATTACTGCTACGAAAATCAACTTTTCTTTTCTTTTTGAGCCACCGCTGTACATACAGTACTTGTGTCGAGGAAATCAGGTTATTTCTCACGAAGAGCGCAACAATTTTGTAGTTGTAGATCAAGATTTTATATATATCTCATCAAATTATTGGTTTTTCACAAACGTGTATAATAATTCAAGGAGCGCAGATTTAAATGGCGAAATTACAAACTAATCAGAATTTTCCTCACCTACAGATGGATCTCAACTTTTTTATGTATATTATTGAAGTTTGAATCAATCATTGAAACGAACTGATAATAATCGACAGTTGAGTTACCTCAAGATATAAAGATTTGTAAATTCTGAATATCGTTCCAGAATGTCAATTTCAACCCATTTTTGGCAAATGCTGGCCAATTTTGTGCCAGGAAGGGACTGAAGTTGGCTCAATGTTTATGCACACATGGGTACTTCTAGGGCAATAAATATTTGAATTTGACTGCACATTAGAAACAGCCCTCTGGCTAAGGGACAACTCACCCGCTGTCTTTGATCAGATCATAATTCAGTGAGATTTGAATGACAAATGCGTTGATTCGACGTACGCTTGGATTCGCATGATCAAATTACGTGGGAATATATTGTTTCATAACATATATATATAAATGCACCGAACCCAACTTTAAGCGAGGTCAATACAAGTCGCATGGATTTCTTCTGCAAACTGGGATAAGAGTTGTTACGTAGTCACTCTGAAGCAAATCAAAAGTTCTCAGTATTTCTGATACAACTTCAGTCCAAAATAACGACCTAAGTAGGTCAACCGACATACCAACCACCTCGACAAGAAAGAAATACATTATGTAGCTTTCGTTCATGCGATTTAACAAGGAAGACGAAGAACACTGTTCAAAGTGTGATAAAAAGATTCGTAAAAATCAGTAAAAGGCATTTGAGTTGATCATTTCAGTGTTTACAAAATCAAATATACGATGATATTTGTGTTACCAAAGATTTGATCTAAATGTATCTATTCGAGTACCTGATTAGAAATTCATCTTCTGGAGTTATTTAGATTTACCTCAATCTTGCTTGGTTCTTGACTAAGATTGTCATGCTCCACTATTATCGGAACCTTGTCAGCAATACAAGGATCAGATCTTGGCTACATTAAGAATGAATCAAAGATTCCTAATCAAAGAATCGAGTTTTCGGGGAATAAAATTGAATTTATCAGGTGATGGAGAAGGTTCCATAAATTCGTCAGATACACGGATGAAAGTGTTTCTTTGAATCTAAGGTATTGTTATTTGGATAGGTCGAAATAAATATTGTTGAAAAAAAATGTATGCTTTGCAACAAGGAGGAAATAATACATTTGTTCAAACTAACAAAATATTGATTTCACTCGAAGACATATTTATTTTGACCTATCACAATAACAATGTATTAAATTCAAAGAAACACTTTTACCTGTGGAGAGTATGGAAACCCCGATCGGTTGAGGATCGGGCATTCTAAATGACACATTCACACTTACAATATTGCATATTTTTATTTTGGTTTGGAGAATGCTTGATACGGGAAAGGAATCGTTGAATGTAGGGGTTATTTAGATCCTTATTAAACCAAGCAATCGTTATGCAGAGCGATATAACGATCCCCACATAGCACACAATGTCTCAGTAATATTCTCAGAATATCACAAATATCTCACTCGAAACATCCTATGTTCAATATTTCTACGAGATTCCATAGATATTGCAGATAGAATATAATATTTCAACACTACACGGAAAAAATAATTTAGCTGCAGCAGCTAAGTAGCTAGCACAAACACGGACAGCCATTAAATTGGCTCCTGCAGCTAAATTTTAGCTGTGACGGCAAAAAAATTTGCATTTGTAGTTAATTTATTTGCGGTAACAGCTGACATTTAGCTGCAGGAGCTAATTTAATGGCTGTCCGTGTCCGTGCTAGCTACTTAGCTGCTGCAGCTAAATTATTTTTTCCGTGTAATATTTTGAGAATCTTGCAATTGAAATATTGCAGATATGATATTCTGCAATGTTCTGGGAATCTATGACGAGGGATATTTCATGTTTGTCGCAAATGGAATATTCTGAGAATATTTCAGTAGCAATATTTTATGTGGCAGTGAGGATTTTTATCCATCAGCCCCGGTACTTGGTGAAATTTATAAGTCGAGGGAGTGAGAAACCTCTTTCCCACGACCTATTCAATTTCAGTTTCAGAGGATTCTGAATTGATTGTTCTACATCCCACGGAAACGAATTTATCAGAAACGCATCATTATATGATAACGAAGAGTGGCACTTTGAGGGTTTTCAAGTCATCTCAGTGATTAGCTGAGGTGATAGAGGCTTTGGCTATAACTCAGAGAACTAGGGTTCGATCCTCACTGAGGGAACTTTCCTAATAATCGACTTTCAATGTATATTTCTCTCACAAAGCCATCCAAATCATATTCTATACAACATTTGT
This sequence comes from Gonatopus flavifemur, assembly GCA_018340375.1. Taxonomy (NCBI): domain Eukaryota; kingdom Metazoa; phylum Arthropoda; class Insecta; order Hymenoptera; family Dryinidae; genus Gonatopus; species Gonatopus flavifemur. The sequence continues at coordinate 27,291,182 of JAFFJZ010000002.1, forward strand.
AGAACAATTCATTCTGAAGAAAATTTTGTTTTTCACTAAAAGCAGTATTTTGTACCTTTGTTAATAAACGTAATTATGAGATGTTTTCCTGTATTTTCAATATTTCAGAATGTCTCTAGAATATTACAACAATCATCTCAGTGATATTGCAGAATATCTCCAGGATATCACAAAGATGGTGAAATCAGACATTCTGGCAATATTCTTGAGATGTTTGCCAGAATATTGCATGTTTCAAATATAATATTCTGGCAATGTCGTTGAGACATTCTATGCTATGTGGGGATTGTTTGGTTCAATAAGGATCTACACAACCCCTACATCCGACGATTCGTTTCCTGTTCCAAGCATTTTCTAAACCAAAATAAAAAACTACCTACATCCGCATCGTTGGGTCAGATGGATCATTCAAATTTCATGTAACTGTTCTTGATAACGGCCCGAATTGGTCCGAAACGTCGAATGACAAGAAGCTCTAAATAAATATCGCTGGACATAACAATTGCTTGGTTTAATAAGGATCTACGTAACCCCTACACTCAATATTGCATATCCAGAATCTGGATAATTCTTCCATACGCTCGCATTTTTAGAATGTCTCCAGTCCTCACTTAGCACCAGGGGGCTTCAACTCTATGAGAAATACTGTTATGATTATTTTAGTTTAGTTCCAATCCTTTAGTGTGGCGGCGCCTGTGTTCTCCAATCGAGACGACTGTGCTGCCCTCACTCTCAAAAGATATGAATTAACGCAATATGGCGGTTATATTGCGTTAGTTTATACATTTTGAGAGTAAGGGCAGCACAGTCGTCTCGATTGGGGAACACTGGCACCGCCACACTAAAGGATTGGAACTCAACTAAAATAATCATAACAGTATTTCTTATGGAGTTGAAGCCCCCTGCTTAGCACCAATTTTGAATATCTCAACAGTTCCTGCTATGCTCTTGTTTTGAAAATCTGGAAGATGCTCATTTTGCTCGCCATCCAATATTACAACATGCACAGTAAAAACTTTGGTGTATTTTTAACACATTTGCATGTCCCAAACGGTCCACACAAAATTTTTGTTAAATATTGACACCAAGAATGTGTAAAATTAACACACTAAAGTGTTAAGGTTACATTGAAAATCTGTCAATTTGACACTCATCTGTGTTGATTTCCAACACGAATTTTGTGCAGACCGTTTCCAACATAAAATTTTTTACTGTGTGCGTTTGTTTTGTACAGATTCTGCGTATCTGAACAGTGCGCGCTTCACTTGTATCCTTATCACCTTCATAATGCTCTTTCCGTGGACCGTCTGATGTTTTGAATGGCACACAATGATGATTCATTCGTAATCTTATGCATATCGTTGCGTATAATAAACATCTATTCAGCTCTAATGCGTATTTCTCTTTGTAAACGCCGTTGATTTTCAGTGAGTAAACAATGATTTGATCTTGAATGATGTGTCTGTTGCGTGAAAGGGACACGATTACTTTCCTGAATCATAGATTTCATATATTCAATGATCCATTCATATATCAACATTTACAGCTGTTGGGCATACACATATAAACAGAAATAATCCATAGCTTTCACACCTCGTTCACGCAACCTCAACCTCCATAGGAGTGCATGTTTGACCTTTGGATTTTCACTCTCCGTAATTTTGAGCGAACAATTTTGAATGAAATTGAAAATTACATGAATTACAGGGTGAAAATTACCGAGAAATCTATTGATGATATTCAGTAAGAGGAAAAAACGTGCATCTCATCTGAAAATTCAATGTAAAACCAAAACGCCACTCGCAGGAAGAAAATGAGATATTCTGATCTCACTTTTAACTCACTCAGGGAATAAAATGATAGATTTTGTAGGTAAAAGGTTTCAATGCAAGTTGTAAAACACGAAACGGTGAGGAAGAATCCGTTTTTATTCTTTGTTAATGTCAGAACATAGTGTATTTTTATTGCAAAAAGATCGAAAAATAAAAATTACTTCTCCACACGAGTTCAAATTCACTCGGAATGTGTGTCTATCAATAAATATTCAATGGAATTGTAGTATGAGACCACGTGACTGTAGGAATGAGAGAGAGAGATACATAGTTCTCGTAAAGGGGATGTGCCAATACAGCACCACGTTCACCAACTACAGCTAGTTGAGATTTTCAATGAGGCAGATTCGCATTCAGGTACCGACTGAGAGTGACTTATGAATAGATGTTGGAAATAAAATCGACGTTTATAAAAATGAGTAAGTATTATCTGGTCAAGTTTTCTTTCTGCACAACGAAATGCTTCATTTCTTTGGTAACTTCTCGTAAATGAGGAGCAATTCCTTGTTTTCAGGACCTGAAGAAAACGTTTAAACATTCTATTTCATAATGTGGTTAAAACGTTAGCGAGCGAGCTTTAATACCATCCAATGATTCTTTTCAAACCCTTTCAATACCTCTGCCTCATTTCTCCAACTTTTACTCTGTTTTTAGACGAAGGGAAACAAATGCACTGAGACAGGCAAAGATACCCAGCGGAATCTGTCTCACACTGTAAAAAAATTCCTGCTGAAAATTCAAGAAATTTGACTTGGATTTTTCACAGCCACTTTCTTCTGAATTTTCAGAATACGGTCCGAAATTCAGTTTGAATTGCTTGAAATTCAGTCAAATTTATCTGAAAATTCAGAAAAAATTGAATATGAAAATTTACAGTCACATTTTCAAAATTTTCCGGGAGAATTTTTTCACAGTGCAGTAAAATTTGTTTCTCCAGGTCCGAAGTCGACAAATTTGGACGGTTTTTGTCCTCATATTTCATTTTTAGATTGATTTTGTTCTGATTGTTAAATAATGCGCATGAAAACCGTACTTTTTCATGATTTCAGTCTCAATTCCTCCTCACTTTCATTCGTTGGAGGAGAAATTCGGAATCATGGAAATCTACTGTTCTTATCCGCATTAATCAACAATCAGGACAAAATTAGTCTAAAAATGAAATATGAGGACAAAAACCGCTCAAATTTTTCGACCCACTTTTCGAGGCACTTTTTTAGATTTTTTCAAGAAATCTTCATGGGTGGTTTTATTTTCATCAGGACGTACGTTTACATATATTCAATTCATCGAGAATATGTACGAACTTCGAACCATCAAATCTTTATGCAGATTATCATGTCCCAGTCTCCACTGAGTAAACGTTTGTTCCAGCCAAACAAAATTATTGTTGAAATGAACGCAAAGAAACTTTTCGGTTGGCTAAAATAAATTTTGTTTGGGATAAACGACATTTGGCTTACAATAATTTACAGTTTCTTTACAGACAAATGCACCTCATTTTTCCTATACAAATTTTATTTCAGTCAACCAATGAGTTTCTTTGTGTTCATCTCAACCAAAATTTCGTCCCGCTGGAACAAACTGTGTTTTCAGTATTGCACCTCCTTTTCACGTGGATGTGAATAAGCGAACATCTCCCTATTAAAAAACATGTTTTGCGGATAAAACCTTTCATATGCATTCACCGTTTTCTACATTAATATTATTCCTCAAATGTGCTTTTATGAATTTTTTCACTCGATTCAAATTCTAATACCGCAAAATGAAAGAAGAATGACTCTGTCTCATTTGGGTGGTAGTTTGAAGGAAACTTTTTTTCCACTGCAAAGAGATCCATCTCACATTCGTTGAAAATAAATTTTTATCAGAACTCATCTAAAGTTCATGTGACCTGAAATCAAATCAGTTCCGTAGAATACATTCAAGCAGAGTTCCAATAAGGTGGAATATTAATTTCCCGATGACACGTGATAGATTTTTGGAAGATGTATGATGTTGCATCAAATATATCTGATCGAAATGTTCAATGGAGCTCTTGATATTTTCAAAGGATTGTATATCAACCGCAATCCAATACAAAATCGATTAAAAAATCCCTGCCGTGTAACTCACAAATATCATAATTCCCTTCATCTTCCAACTTTGTTGATTCGTCGTTCACGAATTATTATTGAACAATATTGAATAGGGGATTTTGGTTATGAATGAAAGTTGAGACCGAATTGGATGGATGTATGTGTATCGATATTGATTTTCGGAATTAATTAGTGGAATAATTCAAACCAGTTGAATGATATGAATCGCGAATGAGCGATATTTATAATAACGACATATTTGTGAAGAATATGTATCAAGTTTCAATCGATATTTTGTAAAAATCTGTATGTATTTTCACGATACACAAGCATCGATACTATGAAGTATCGGTCATCTCTGATACAAATTCAATTTTTTTAATCGATGAAATAATCTTGATTTTCTTCCCAAGGTATTGATACAGTATTTCTACACTTTTTGACATTTTATGGAACTGCAATGTGATAAAAATAAGACATAATTGGATGTTAGGTCCATGTACATTAGGTGATACGGTATTCAAATTGGGTGAGTCCGAAATGCTACAGGGATGTAAAATAAACCATGAATAGAGGATACAGATGGAGCTTTAATTCGCTAAATTGAATCTGTACAGAATTGCGAAGTGGAACAAAACCTCAAGAGTGTATCATGGTGTAATTTATTTACATACGAAAGTTACATTTTCAAGTCCAGGGAAAATAGTTAAAGTTGCAATCATAATTGTAATTGGTATAAAAGTTTTTGGAATGAATGTTGAATACAAAATGATTCTAGAAAATTATGAATTTGATTCATTATATGGTCAAAGGATCATTTTCTAAATTTTGTTAATTTGCACTAGAAATGTATGGGGTGATGAGATAGTTTCTTTTTACTCGATTATATGAAATATAGGTGCAGTATTATTACAAAGCCATTCTTATAGAACTTAACATTTGATTCAAATATATTCCTCAACTCCATCCTGAATTTCATTAACAAGACCTACGAAATATACCTTCGAATTTTTCCTACAAATAATAATACTTTTCTTTTAGGTATTGAGGTATTTTCAACTCATTTATAACGCTACACTATGGAAGAAAAATCTCGTTAAAATTTCATAAGAATATAATGAAGTTCATTAATGTTAACCCTCAGTTACCCCACGTATTTTTGTATGGTCCCGTGAACCTCTTGTTGTGCGTTGTAATCAACTAAATGGAGCTGTTTTCATCATCAAAAAAATACAATGGTTCTTAAACTTCATCCTTGTTTTGGTTTCAAGTCATCCCTCTTCACCCTTATAAACAGAACATCAGATTTTCTAAAACCTCTTGTTCCCTTTAGACCCCCGTGGGGTAACTGAGGGTTAAGAATTCCCTTCTTAATCTTAATAACATATTTGTGGAATTCAATGAATCATTTTTACATTTCAGTGAGGAATTTCGAAAGATCATCATTGATATTGGATTGAAAAATTATTACTTAATTTAAGGAGTTATATACAGTTCAAATTTTCAAAAAGTTGATTTTTTGTTTATTTCATTTTCGTAATTTACATACATTCAAGTATACACACAAAAAATTTCAAGTCAATTCGGCGATTATTGTCCAAGTTACACGCATATTTGTAAAATTTTTTTACTCTATGTCAAGTGCTTTTGAAACTTTGAATGCGTTTTTCTCCAAACTGTGTTTTCAAAGTCGATGACCAAGATTTCTCGAAAACGGCTGGACCGATCAGTCACAAATTTCAACACGAGCTTGTTGACTATATTTTTCAGTAATTAATCGAAGCTTTCTCCCCACCGATGAATATTTTTATTTTTATGAACAATTTAAGGCCAAAATTTTGGCGCAAAATCGATTTTTTTTTTTTAGAAGTCGCCATTTTGTCAAAAAATTTTGTTTTCCTTGTTCCTTCGATTAATTACTAGATTATGCATTACTTTAACGAAATCCATTTGGTTTTTTCATTTTAAAAGACTTAGTCCCGAGATATCGTGGTCACCGCAAAGCGCTTTCTTTTTAGAGGAGCTCCTGAAGATCAGCTATAACAGCTCTCAAAATCATTATTTTTACAAATAAAAAATATAAAAATACAGGTCAAAGTTATCTCATTATGTGTACAAATTTTTACAATAATCAATTCAACTGTCTTGTCAGGAAAAATTCTTGAAAAATCGTTTTTTGTGCGCCCCTTAACTGTATATAACCCCTTAATATGGGAATACGATATTTCATGAAGAATTTCGTATTGATTCCAAGAATTTTTCCAACAGCCACTGTTAGAAGGATTATAAAGTTTTTTCATAAACAATTTGTTAAACAGAATTCATAATCAAATATAGAATTCAATAATATAATTCTTGAAGCTAAGAATTTTATCCCTAATGTGCAGAATTTCCTTCTTAATTTTAATGACATATTTGTGAAATTTAATCAATAATTATCACATTTCAGTGAGAAATTCCGAAATATCATCGCTGATATCGAATTGAAAAACAATTACTAAATTTAATATGGAAATACGATATTTCATGAAGAATTTCGTATTTAATTAAAAAATTTTTTCCAACAGCCCCTGTTAGAAAGGTTATGAATTTTTTTTCATAAACAATTAATCAATAGAATTCATAATCAAATATTGAATTCAATAATTTAATTCTCAATGCCAAGAATTTTATTCTTGATGTTGAGTATTTCCTTCTGAATTTTAATAATATATTTGTGAAATTTAATAAATAATTATTACATTCCAGTACACTGAGAACCCAATTTCTTAGATTAGAAGAAATCCTTCTTTGCCCTCGTTCAGATAAATATATTTTCCAATGAAAAAATTTTTCATCAGATTGAAACAAAAAATTTTTTAATTGAAACAGGAATATATTCATTCTTGAATTCGAAGAATTTAATTTCAAATCAAAGGAAAATTTTCCCATTGGAATGAACTATTTTTTCTATTGAAAACAAGATTTGTCAGAACCAAGGCAAAGAAATTTTTTTTAAATCTAAGAAATTGGGTTCTCAGTGTAAGGAATTGCGAAATTTCATCACCAATATTGAATTTAAGAATCAGTATCAAATCTAATATGAAAAAAGGATATTTCATAAAGAATTTCGCATTAAATTTGAGAACTTTTCTAATAGTAAGCGTAGTTTTTCATAGCAGATTGAGATTTTTTTATACATATTTTGTAGCTTTCAATGAAATACCGATAACTATATATTTTCTAAAAGAAGTTTGACGTTACGTGATAAAACTTCTCAAATATTTTTTCTGGTAGATTAGTATCTAACATTTACCGAAATTACTACTCACTTTAATCAGGCGAAAACCATCGCAGGCCCGTGTTATTCATTTTTTTTCTGTTATCTTTTGTAATAATTTCATATTGCGTGCAGAAATTCCAATGAAGCTCAGCTGTTACACAACTAGAGTCAAAATGCACTAACGACATACTAAAACCAAATCCATTTACAGCAAACGAATATTCCATGCAGTATAACTATCATATTTTCTTGTCGAGAAAATATTTTCCAATATTCAACTTCCATGTGGATGCATGTAATGGTATTGTAGGTAGAAAAAAATCTTCCTCGCTTGGAATTTGATGCAAAAAATTCATGTATAGATGTATGTTTTTGAAGTTTGAATCGTTTATAGAAACGAAACTGAAATTCAAACTCACAGAATTTGATAAATTATTGATGTTCATCTTCTTGAATTAATTCCTGAGAATTGAAAATATCGTATTTTATTAATCAATTGATCATAAAAATTATACGAAATCCTGTCTTGAAAGATGATGTTATGAAATTTTTACACATTTTCCATATGAGTTCTTCACAAAAATGTATAAAAATTTATACACAATCCTCTACGCAAATTCTGTGAGATTATTTTTCGAAATAACATGACTTATGAATCATGTAACACTCATCTCATAAAACAATAAACTAACAACACATTAGCACGAGATTTTCCGCCTAAAAAGGGATCTTCTGAGGATCGATGTTGATCAAAGATGAACATCAATGAATAATGTATATTAATAAGGAATACCGAGAAACAATCCATGCATTTCTTGCGTGTAAATTGAATGAATACGAAAAATAAAGTGAGATTAATCTGACGTTCATAACATAAATGCACGATATTTTTCACAATTTCAAATCACTAAGTGCATGCTCTAATAGCATGGACTTTGAGCTCAAATGGCATGAGGATCGTTCACGATTTGGCATTAGACGCCTGGTACGTTTCTAGCTTGTAACGTTTGAGAGGCATGCTTTCTGTCTATATGAGAGCTAGGCGTCGACTTTATACCACTTCGCCCACACAGAGGTTCAGAGGAACTGATTTTAACCCGAATAGAAGATTCACATACTCGACATGCATATGTCTCAAGTGTTTGAGCTATAAACCGCACTGTGCTTCACTGTTGCGAATTTCTACATCGAAATTAAATCATATGTAATGGAAACAATTTCTAATTGAAGGATTTCTTAAAATTTCAGAGTGAAAGAACAAATGAGTTACTTCTTTCAAAATACATCATCTTCCACGCTCTTCTCTCAGTCTTGGGCCCTATTTTCAAAGGGAAGAGGGATGAGGAAATGTTAAAATGCATCGCAGTTGAACTGTTTTCTTTTATGTGGAATTGTTAGTTTGGAAATATGTGGGAAGAAAGTTCATTTTTGCATTATATTCCTTTTTACTGAATTCTATTGAAATATATATTCTCATTCGGTTTGATCGTTTGACAGCTACCGCTCGAAAACTACGACAGCCCTTCGATCCGGTTGTATATGAGATATCCTCTCTCAGAATTCCCGAAAACGCTCGATAGCAGTGACTAATCCACAAAGGCACTGATGTAGAATAAAAATCATGACACACCCACAAACCGAACTCTCGTCCAGGGAAAAAATCAGTAGATCTGATTTTTGAGCAGATCTGGTTCAAAAGATCGGATTAAATCTGCTCAATCTCAGTAGATATAATCAGATCTTGACACATCTGGTTAGATCTGAATTGAATATTACATTCAATCTTAATGAGCAATTGGTGGTTCAATTGTCCGAAATTTTGTGATATCTGTCGAGACCGAGTGTTTCAGAATTCATCATTCGCATTTCTGTGGCATATTCTGCAGCCGCAATGCAATAATTTCCCGTATGAAAAAAGTTTTTTCAAGGTGTAGTTTTTGAGATATGAACATTTTTTAATTTTTATTTCAAATTTGAATCATTCAAAAGCAGTATGCGCTATACAGATCTATATATATCTGACAAAGAATTAGATCTGATCAGATCAAATCATTTTTTTACTGCCTATTCATGAACGTTCCACCACTGCGGTCCACAGTTCTGCAGAGTAAACGGTATTGATTCACAAGGAATAAAATTCATCAAAAGCTAACGTTTGAACATCATTATGTGACGTTCGAGGGAATACGAAAGCGAAAACAGCACTAGCTGTTCTTAAACACATTAATTGTCAACAAGTAATTCATTGGCATACGTGGTTGATCATTCAACCGGAGCGACACGTCGGTTGATTATCGGTTTTGTTTATATTGTCAAACTTTGTGTATGAGTTATAGACATAACTGGTAAAAGGTACTGTCACTAAACAGCGAATACTTTCATCGAATGAAAATTACTACTCACGCGGAGAAAATGAATTCGTTGGAATAGCCAATATTTCGCTGTTCTAGTGAAATTTCTTTGTTATTACATGGTCAGCAAGCGAATTCGCTGAAATAAACGGAAATTCATTGTTTTAGCTGATCAAACTTCGCAAAACTAGCGAAGGATTGGTAACTGTGATGAATCGGTTCGTAAACACTGCGAGTTAGTTCGTTACCCTAACAAAAATGATTCCAACTACCTCATAGTCAATGTCAAGGCCCTTATTAATGACTAGCTCTACTGCTAGTGCCTTAAACGGTGCTAAACAACTGCTATAATTATTTTTACTGGCATAACACATTGAATTCGAATTGTCATTGATATTCAATCCATTTAGCGAAGACGGATTCGTTAGAATAGCGAAATCTATTATCTCCTTGCGTTAATAGCAAATAATAGCATGACCCATCGTTCAAATCAAATCACGAAAGGTAGAAATTCCCCAAAATTTGTGAATATGTCGCCTTCTTCGATAGAATTACTAAAAATTTATTATATTACCCATACAAAATTCTAATAATTTTCCCAAGCTTTTCGTCTAGTTGAATACTGCCTGAATAATTACACTGGAGAAAATATTTATTTATCCTCTCTCCACAAAATGTTTATTTGTAGAAATTGAATATTCAATTAGATGCAAAAACTGATAACTTATGGTGAATGAATTATTCATTTAGAAGACTAATTTATTCGAGGCATGCATTCCATCATTTGATTCGGTTAAATATTTCATTGATCCTAAGAAATATTTTATGGAGAGAAGACAAATAAACTATTTATTTGGTTGGAAGAAATTATTTTTTCAGTGTACCGAAGAATTCTTCGATTCTTTTCTTCAGTGTGAAATCAAGGGTCAAAATACAACGTGAGATTCATTTGAGTGTGCACGAAGCATTATTTCGTGCCATGAAGAGCATTGTAACTCTGCATAAAATGCAATCCATGCGGCCAATCCGGACTTCACAAAATGAATGTCGATATACATTCGTTTAAAATTCGCGCAACACTTTGTAGCTTTCGGACTCTTCAGGTTTGTAAGAGTTTAACCAGGGGACCTTTGAGAATTATATTAACATTCCTGCAAAAAAGTTCACAATCTTTATTATTCGTATTAAATTTCCAGACTTGTTATAACAAATTTTAAGTTGTGATATCTCAAAAAATTATTCTATGAAGTTTTTAGTGAGTTAAGTGAGTTATAAAGAGCTTTTAAAAACAGTTTAATTCCATTTAATGATATGTACATTCATTTTCACTTTACGATTACGTAGAAATGATGTTCAAACATTCCACGGGAAGCGCTGAAAGGAATGAATAAAATATAGATACCGTACATAGGTGAGAACTAATATTGATCATATTTGATGAATTCACTTTTCAAAATGGTGTTGATTCGAATGCAGATCCGAACGTATGCTACGTTCTTCAAGCCCATTAATTCAAGCGGAAAACAAGCCTCCAATAAAAATAACCAAATATAATAAAGATATCATTCATTCAAATAACTGAATTGATAACATCTATTTAATCGTTATATCGAAACAAATTTGGAATGTCCATAAAACATGCTGACAACTAAATCGAAGACGAATGTATAGAACCTCCTTCATAAATTTTAACGATTGGCGTAATAACAGGCCGAGAATAACAATAGACATCTGACATGTTTTCAAGTTTATGGCTGTAACATATGATCTTCTCCGTAATCCAACTGCCAGGCAAATGACAAGATTACAATACCAGTGGAACCTTATTCGTCCCATATTCTCATCATCTTCTGATTATACCTGTTGTTGAACCATAGCGTGTAGTACCATAGAGTACCATAGGTTCAGCGGCAAACGTTATTGCGCACTGACGATGGTACGTTTTACAGTGGTACTAAAATCACAACAACATTGCGGTGAGTTTCATATAATTGTTTTTTCGTGCATCAAAATGCTGGAAATCTTCCGTAAGATACATGAGAATAATATGCGAGAGATAACGTAGAAAAGTATGAAATCGCTTTTAAAGATCGTTGCGAAATAACGGTGATTGTTGGTGGGAGGTTATTTCAATTACATGTATGCAATGTTTATATCCTCACTATCCATCAAAACATTCGACATTTATACGGAGAACATTTCACGTTTGAATTCGTCGAATGAAGTAGTGATAATAAATTATATTTATTTATATAAGGGTTTTGTCCACGTTTTCTCCAATTCTGATGATCCCGATTGCTAACTTTCTTAGCAGTTCCGGAATGTTTGATCTAAGATTTCACCAAAAAAATCATTGAGGAATGATATGGCCACTGTAAAAGGCTCAAAATGAGGTGCATATTTATCAACTTTTTGAGTCCTTGAAAAGGGAAAAAAATTTCAAGTACCCAGGTAAAAATTGAACATGGGCGCTAGGTTGCCGCAAGGCTCACCAAGATGGGCCGAGCCTAGGCTACCAGGCATGGCGCAACTCTGAAATGATAACACCATTTCAGCCTCAGCCCATTTGTTTCCACAATCAAGACCCAACACTGGAAACAGGGTTGTGATAGCATATGCCGTCAATGGCAGACCATACAAAAATTTGTTCGCCAAGGATGAGCCAACGCTGTAGCAATCTTGCGGCAGGGTTGCGCCCATCTCATGCCAATGGTCACTTTCATTTTTTATTGTAATTGAAAATAAAATAAAAAATCCATTCTATCATTTCGATTGAACGAAATGAATGTCGGAGAATTTCAACATGTAATTTTTCTGATTAGTTTAAACTGATGAATGACTCAAATCCGGTGGTCCTGGCGTAGAAGTAGGCGGGTCTGGAAACAGATGAAGAATTATTTCTGTCATGGAATCTTCAAAGGAGACTTATATATTGATTGAATGCTTGGTTCGCCACTCGCAGGAAACAAGCATCACTCTGGTGAGAGTTATTGTAATTTGCTGTTTAAGAAGGAAGTTTCACTCTTAGCCAAGCTATTACTCAAGTCGAGTCAAGCTAACGCCTAAACTGAGCGAGGCCATCGCCCAAGCTGAGCCAAGCTGTTGTCCAAGCTGGACCAAGCTACGACCCATGCTTGGTGCAACATGAGAATCCATTGTCATTCAGAGTTGCCTAATGCTTGGAGCAGTGTCCCGCCAAGCCCTAGAGAGCCTCTGTTGAAAGCATGCTTTTTCCTTCAAGCAATATTGGTTAAAGGATGGGCCAAGCGTGGCGCAGCCAATGATCAATGATGGATCAACGAAGTCGATTTATGACTTCCCATATTGGTACAATGTTTAGACCATTGTCAACCATCCTTGTCCCTACATAGATTGCCCAGCTTTGACTGGCAGCCTTGCGTCTAGCTATATTCCGTCGTCAGCATTGGCGGAGCCTGAAGATTTTTATATGGGTAGCTTTCCAGGATTCTCAAGGAGCGTACGAACCATGAATTCTATAAAATCTCAACCTTTCTTTTTCCTAGTTCCTCACGGACTTCAATTAATAATTTTTTTCCACATTCTCTGAAAACTTCCGAAATAAAACACTCCTGATTCAATAATTAATTTTCTGAAGGTACGATATCTTTAATAAACATTCTACAGATATTCAGAGCGTCTTGTGTATTCAAGTACTTGATGCACATTCCCAAAATATTCCAAATACCCTTGTGTCACTAGAATATAATCCGATATGTGTAATTTGTTAAGTTTACTCGTATCATTCACCGTGCATTGAAATCCAACAACACATTTCAAAAGAGATCAAAGGAATGGAATGTCACTCACATACGTCGCCAACTCCGTCCACTTGAAACACGATTTCGTGTTCTAGGACTACACACAAATGTAGGAAAAGGAAAGGGAATGTAATCCAATCACCTGCCAAAAGGGACAAGTATGTTTGCAACGAACTGATGAGGGAGCTAATTGCGTTTGCGCCGAGTTTCATCGTTCTAATACTATCTCGACATAAGATATGTGATATACATTGGTACGCCTCTGTGTATTTAGTTTGGTGGGTGTACAGTTACAAATGAAAGCTCGAAAGAACCACAAGACCCAGTCATTTGCCGCTATTTGTTTTGATTTATTGTTCGCGTTTCTTCCGTGATTCTATTTCAGGTAATGAGACCAACGATATATACGAATGATGATTATGTTCATGATGTGAAAATCAGATTATTCTCGTATGAAACTCCCGCAAACTAGGTGACAGGAGAATTTCGTATTTAGATGCATTCGTGAGAACGCTAAGAACCTTCTCGTCACCAAAATTTATATTGTTTGGTGAATTTTTGCTCCGAATTTGAAGATTGTATGAGCGACCCTTTCTTTATGAGAATAAATTCCCAAAGATAGGGAGGGAAAGGTGAATAAAGGGAGACGCAAGTTGGAGTGTGAGAATAAAAGGTAAAGATGAATAAATACTGGATGGATAGATGAATGATCGATAAGAACTGATGGATTAATTGAACGAGTAATTGATTTTTGTGCGCCCTGTGGGCAGTTTAATTACAGACGGAAATGAAAGAATAAACAAATGATTGAAGTTCATGATATACTTGAATTCAATCGTCGATCATTTATAACCAAATGTGGAGCAGGAATTTGGAATAATCATTTTTTCATATTCTTTTATATTTACCATTATATAGGATTTATGGGTCTCATGCTGATTTTCCGTCCAAATGATATCAAACTAATGCATTATAATATTCCTGGGTCTAAAAATATCCCGAGTCAAAAAGTGAAATCTGATTTAGCTCTAATTCGTTGCGTATTACGGAGTGAATCAGGTTTGATTTCATTTCTCGCCCTGATCTCGCCCTGTTCTCAACCTGATCTTGTTTTTAATATTCTCATTCAACCTGATGCCAATCTGTTTTCGACCCGATTAAACTCTGGATCGTTGCGTATTACGGAATTGATAAGGCTTTCAAAAGTATTACAACTTCTTGACTCGGGTTGACTGTCATAAGATCCTAAGATGTCGTATGGTGTAATAATGTTGATTTCTAATGTTTCGGACGAAACCGAGACTGGTCTGAGTATCGAGACGAGACGAACAATTACTTTTCGAGATCGAGACGATACCTGCCAAGTCGAGAATTTCGACGCTACCGAAACGTATAGAATGCATTGTCGAACCCGAGAATAGCGAGAATTCTGACTCGAGACCGAGACGACACTGATTTTGTCGAGACAAAAGCGAGACCAAATCGAGATCGAGATCGAGACCTGGTCAATCTCGGCGAGACGAGACAAGAACAAAACACTATTATTGATTCCATATAGTGTTGTAAAACAATGTCTTGCAAATTCAAGATTTCTCTTTGTTAGATTCCTCCCTAATCTCGCAATGCTTCATAATCTCAAACTCTGCAATTATGGTAATCAACAATGTCAATTCACATTCAAAGGACCATAAATGTCTATTAAATAAACTTCCACATTCAATTTTCTTAAACATGGCTCATATTTGAAGATTTTTATAAATCAATGTAAAAGGATGATGGTTGGTTGATCCAATGGTTACACAAAGGATAAACAAAATACTTTGGTAGAATATCATTGAAGTTTGTATCGTTCATCGAAATGAACTAACCATCAAATATGACAACTTCGCATAGCCACAAATGTGGCATAAAATTTGGAAAAAATATATTTCTTCCAGGAATGCTTAATGAAAATATTTCAAAACAATTTTGTAATACGCATTTTAGTTTCAATTTGAAATTCTGATTCCGAAAAGAAGAAAGTGGAAAAAATAGGTGATAATACTAGCGCCAAGAAATGAACTTATTATTCACACACAACCATGTAGAGTTACAAATCAAATATAAATAAATCTTTCTGCAAAAAGAAGTGATTAAATATCATCCCAAGCAGCAGTTCAGTCATCCTTTAAGTTGGAAGAAAAATATCTTCAAAAATGAGAAATTCCATGCTATTTACATTTGGTTGAACACGTATACTAACAAAAGTAGAGACACATTTCTGTTCACTTGGTTTAATGAAGTGAATACACGATTTCCGTCGTGGAGAAAGGAACTTTGAAGCTTGCTCAAACTTCGTCACGCTTGTGTGTTTGTTTGCGTTGAGTAAATTATACATGAACACCATTCACATTTATTTAATCTAGTATTTGTATAGCAATGAGAGCAGAAAATTTTCATTGTAACAATCGTTTTTAATATTTATGAGCGCAAAAGTTTTCCAGGGAATTAAATGTCATTCACTGTTAGAAATTTTTTGAAATTCTTCTAGTCACATTTTTAACTGAAATTTCAAATGCTTGGTGTTTGAATCGATAATTCATTTACAAGTGATTGAATTTTCATCATTTTACTATATATCATATCACACATTTATGTATATTTTCGTAACTGAAATTGCATACACATGTACCTTAGATTTTCGGTTACGCACGGAGAAAAAGGAATTCGCTGTGGCAGCGAAATCTACTTTTGCTGGGTTCCTTTTGCCAGAGTAGCGAAATTTTAGCTGTGGCAGCAAAAAATGTTTGCTATCCCAGCAAAATTTGTTTGCCATTCTATATATAATACTGAAAATTTGCTGACGGGGCAAACATTTTTTGCTGCCACAGCTAAAAAATTGCTGTCGTAGCTAACACGATTGCTGTTATAGCAAATTTTTAGCTAGGTCAGCAAAAAATTTTGCTATTCTATATATAATACCTCGATTTGCTGCGTCAGCAAATTTTTTCTCTCCGTGCGTGATTTAAAATTGCTTCCGTGGAAATTTTGAACAGTGATCGCTTTCCTTGAATTGATAAGAATAATCTGTAAATAAAATGTTTATCGCGAACAATGGAAGTATTCCTTGACGATAGGATTACAAAAATTAAATGAAATCGGGATCGAATTTCAATAACTCATTAAAGTTCAGTCCCTCCCTCCCCCTAATAGAAATTATAGTTAGGAATTGGATGGGCCTCTGTTTGTTTCCTCAGATGGTTAGCTAGTTTCTACACCGAGAGAAGAAGCATGCTCTAAACGCAAGGGCACCCTTCACGCTCCTAACGCTGTGGTTACAACGTGCTTTTAATGCATGGCAACATGCTTAGAAGGCATGGTGGGATACATACTCAAAAAGCATGGGCTCATGCGTTCAACGCACGATATAACAAATGCGTTAGAAGCGTTGTCTCTCGGTGTAGCTACTTTTGTAATGTCTGTGCTGACACCAGTAGTCCCATAATCTGGAACCCGGTGATGCTCACTATGCGACCTTTTCTGTGATTAGTATAGTCTTACTGTGTGCTTGGAAAAAGGAGAACAATTATACTGTAGTACATTGTACATTGTCACTGACTAGATTGCAGTTTTCCTTTCTTACACCAACGCATGATAAAACTTGGTAGTCCCCAAAGGTTGGATGGTGGGGACCGCGATATTTTGTATTATGAGATCAGTCAGCCACACAGATGACCCAGCAAACTGCTAGATTTATATGTGGGAATTGCCGAAGTTGACAAATGGTACACTACTGCACCGGGAGAAAAAGCATGCTCTAAACGCAAGGGAGTAGTTCAGGCTTTTAACGCGTTTGTTATAACGTGCGTTAAACGCATGAACCCATGCTCTTTGAGTATGCGTCCCATGACTTCCAAGCATGTTGCCATGCGTTAAAAGCACGTTAAAACAACAGTGTTGGAAGCGTGAAGGGCTCCCTTGCGTTTGGAGCATACTTTTCTTCTCGGTGTAGCAAGGTTGCTTTTGCAAGACTTTAACAAAAACACTTGTTGCTATTCAGGGGCAATACCGTTTTTCAACTGACGCAATCTCTTCAAAGGATACCAAACAGTATTGATTCGCGTGGACAGACAGTTTTAAGCCGATATTAAATCGATATTGTTTAGGCAAGGTTGGAATGTCAAAGTTCTACCATAGTGAGTGCACATAACGGAACAGTACTGACACAATTGTGAATATTTGTTGGTCTTTATGTAAGATGATATTATCGTGCCGACTGCTTGTCAGTTTTGGTAACTTTGGTAACTTTGAATTTGCTAGTAATCGCAACCCTGGCAGCAATACTAAGCCAGTATCAGCCCATGTTGCCTTTCTCCGATGGATTATTGTTCGAATTGCTGATTAAGATGATAGAACCACTGGATTACAGTTGGAAACTGCAATTTTCTTTATTTCATTCACTCTCGGTGTGATATATGCTGTAACAAGTACAATGAACTTGTAAAATTCGAAATTCAAAGCATGAAAGCGCATCGTCGTTGTGCTATATAGAGAAATTTATCATTCACTTTTTCCCGTGTGTGACAAGTAATATCGATATTCATTCACAACGTTTGGGTGGAAAAAACCGTTATCTTGTGTCATAAATATTCGATCAGTTTTGTGTATAATTAATTGTTTTGTATTTGAGGATAAATTGTAATGCACGTTTCTGAAAATATAGTTGCTAGCCGACTCGCGTGTTTGAATCCACCAGTATGCATGATACCACCTATGATATAAGCTAGTATCATTCGTTCCTCAATCACGCAAAGTGATACAATCATTCGCTCTTTATTTATATTGTTGCATTTACATCTACTTAAATGAAGTTGATTTTTCTACTCATTCTGAAACCTTTTAGTTCCCGAGTAGAAATTGAATTAGCCTATCTGAGATATGTACTAGTGACTATTTTTTCACAGCTAGCTCAATTATTCTTTCTAATCAATGATTCATCACTAGCTAGTATTCCTGCACAGTATTTGTCATATAGCCACTATTCAACCACTGGAATGCCCATCGTAGTTATAGATGTCGCTGTATCACGAGAAAGACATTGCCTAGTCATCATCTCATCATGGGCCAGTTGCTATTATACGTCCATGAAAAAGTGAGGTTATGTGTTTTCATGGTACGTCATCTAACCATTGGCTCATGACTGTTTATATTATTCTAGTTACCGATGGCATTGTCAAATGATGAAAATATATCGAATTTCTTCATCATCACTAGGCAATCGATTAAGATTTTAAATGTGAGGTTATGTTCCTTCTCCCAATCAGGCCCCTCTGACTCGAGCTTCTAAGTGTTCACCTAATCTCCAAAAAGTTGTAGATGGCTCCAAACGACTGTTGGCCGACACTTCGATTCGATTCAAGTTACCGTAATCAAATAATTCGCGGAATGAAAGAAAATAAGTTTATTGGCTCATAAATACACAAATTTACAAAAATCACAACACCAATTTGTCTTGAAAATGTGCAAAATTGAACTCTTTGGTTATGTTTATCAATTGTTTCGGACCACTAGATCGTTCGCCACCTGGATTTTGATGGACATTATGTGAAAACAAGGAGTATTGAAAAATGTGTCAGTCGGAGGGGCCTGCTCCCAATTATTCGGTTGCAAAGGTGATTTTGGAGACAGAGGAGGTTGTAAAACATTAAAATCGTGACAAGTAACCACTTTCGTTGACTAGTTAGCGTTTATGATTAATTACTTCTTTCGATGTATTTAGCTCTGGTGATAAATAACATCGTGTTGCATTGATGAAGTGTTCCTGTATCTCATGTTGAAAATTGTTGCTGTTTCTGAATGATGCAGAATATTTTTTATCATTTATATGCACCACTACTATCATGTCAGATTTTGAAGATACTCAGTTTCATATTACAATTTTGAATGATCGACAGAAAAAACAATAAAATCATCAATTCTGTATAATTTTAATAACTTTCACAAATAAATTTGGAATCGCATATTAACACTGATTAATTTCACCAGATGAAAAAGAATGAAAAAATTGTACTGCAGAAAAACTGCGAGATATCGAATAAACTGCTAGTTTTATATAAAATCTATGCCATGAGAAATAATTGCAGATATTCACAGACGATTGATTTCAATTCTTTCGTTCAGTTGATTTGCTTCTAAATGAAAGAATTCTCCATCCCTTTAGGAAGAAGAGACATTACTTCCTGACTAAGCAGAAGGTTGATATCAAATTCAATTATTCATGCCAGCATTGGTGAGAATTGATGTCTCCAATATTCTTTCTTATTGAATAAATTGGAAGGATTCCGCGGTTCGTGAGATCCTGTCTGTTCCAAGTTTCATTGTGAAACGAATGTGTAGAAATATCTAAATCCGCAGGAACGACTGAGAGACCTATAACTATTTTTAGATAATTCATCAAGTCATAACTTCTCTGTACTTCCGTGGTCCATGCATTTTTTATCATGAATTGAGGAATACGGGAAATGAAGTTCGAGTTCAGTGAAGCTCAAAATTACAAACCGTCTGTAATATTTTAATTCATATCATTCATTCGGTGTTATGTTAACTTGAGTATCGTTGAACGTGGAATGAAACGTCAATGATCATCGGAGGTTCGTGTCAGAAATTTGACATCTGAGATATCGGAGAATTCATAATCCACTTCCAGAATGAATGTGTCATGTTGCAGTTATTAATCATACCTATGCAAATCCCGATGTATTCTATTATACTTATAACGATACACTGCTTGTCAGATCTTTCATCTCATGCGAGGAGCCACAGAAATAGATATAACAGATGTTTTTTCATTTATGTGATGAAATCAAAAAACTAAAAAGTTTTTCTTATGAAGAATCATTAGATTCTTGGTGGATTTTTTATATATTCCTGAAGTTTGAATCGTTTTTTGCAGGGCCATCCGCGGCCCATTGAGACGCCGTTAATTATTGTTTGTAGGGGAGCCAGTCGTGTGGGCTACAGTAATCACTTGGGTAGAATTTTTCTCCGTGTAGTTGCTGCAACTATTTCTTTTCTTCCGTGCGGCTGTGGGGATGATTCCGGCCCTCCTGGTGATCTGGGACAGAAAATCCAAGAAGTATTTTTATCTATGTTGTCGCCCCTATCGTTCGTATACCTCAACTATTTTATTTTACCAAAAATTAACAAAATCGCGGCGGTTCTTGCAAACGTGTAAGAAAAACACACCTTTTTTGCGTCATAAATCAGGTAGAATTATAAGTTGAAATCAAGATCAACAAGTTTGAGTCAATCATCTGCGCAAGGTGATCCATGAAACGGTTCCAAAACTCGAACGTCCCTGGTAGAAATTCCCGCTAGTCAATCATGAGGCACTAATCGGGAAAACTTACAAGTAACTGGTGAGGGATGTAACACTCGTACCAACAAGGGACTAATCAGGGAAACTAAGCACGCACTGGCGAGTAACTGATCAAGCGCTCACCAGTACCTCCTATGGCGTTTATCAGTAACTGATGAGGCACTGACCAGTACCTCATATGGCGTTTATTAGTAACTGATGAGACGCTCAGCAGTGGCTTTGTTACAACGAGAGAAAAATTTCCAGGAACAATGAAATATTTTGTGGGAAGGTGGGAACAAATTTTTCTTCTAATCATAAGCATTCCTTATGAATTTTTTTTATCCATATTGAATCATACATCAAATCAGCACTGATATCTTTAGATAGAAACACGATACACGAGTATTTCTTGACAAAAACTTCTATATTTGATCTAAGAAAAAGATTAGGGAAAATAATAAGAAAAAGTCTAGAAAAACTTGTCTAAGAAAACTTCTTGGAAAATGGAAAAATTTTTCAAACGGGCTAGTATATTCGATAACAAGCGTGAATAATATTTTATTCATTTGAAGGTTAAGGAATTCATCTCTCTGCATTCCATGTATACCCACAGTGAAGAAGTTGTAATTATTGAAGACAGTTTTACCCTATCATGATTAATTAGTTCAACTTATCAAATATTGATAAGTAACTCACCAGTTTTGCACAACCAACACTAATTAGTTTAAGTTATTGAATAATGATGAGTCACTCATCAGTTTTACCCAACCAACGCAAATTGGATCAAACTTATCAGTTACTAACTGGCGCCTCGTCTGGTTTTTCTGATTAGTTTTTCCTCTTTAGTGCCTCATCGGTCATAGGGAAAAACTTGTAACATTTCTACCAGGGGTGCACCGTTTGGGCCTCTTTTTTGAAGCGTTACAAGACAGAAAATACCTCAACCAAGTTTAGGATATCAATTTTATGGGTAACAACTATCGAAAAATACTCTAAAAAAAAATCCGAATTTTCCAACCCATTACATCGGAATGTCTTCTCAACTCAAGATAAAAGAATAGTTTTCGTCATGAAAAATCAATCAATTTACAACAATCATACTAGACTTCTCAAAATTATACTACATAACATAAACCATTGGATGAAAAAAATGTATTGCTAATTGCACTTGTATTCTAATTGATTCCTCTTGAATCAGTGTATTCCAAGTCGTTAAAGCTTCGTCCAACAACAAAGGGTTGAATCAACCCTTGGAGACCTTGATAGAGAAACTTTTGTTGAATCTAATTCTCAATTCGGACAACCTCTCATTGAAAATTGACAAAAATCCACGAATTTTCCCAAAATTAAAGAAAATTGGCAAGCTTTACTGAATTTGATTTAATTCCATCGAAATTTGTTGGAGTTCATCTTTTCTTGTTGATTTTCCGTGAAAAGACCGTCCAATTTGTGAGGGGAATTCAATGGCATTCAGCAACATTGAACAAAATTCAATAAAACTCAAAAATTTTCATTCCACCAGGGGACTTCCACAGTCTCACTGCGCGATCATGTGAAGAATCATTTCGTAAAAAAACACCATACTGTAGCTTATCACAGTAGTCACTTATTACATTGTAATTCTCCTTTTTTCACGGTTTTTTCCCCTAGCAACGCCATTCAGGGAACTGTCTAGGCAGGGCCGGGATTAGGCCAGGTGCCGTTCCTAACCTTTCAAACGAATATTTGAAAGAAAGTCATCAAATCGGGCGAGGAAAATCTCGAGTAGGAAAATTCTCAAAATTACATATAATTCAATATGAGTTATATATAAATTGAATATAATTGTATATAAATATTTAATTTGCCCCGGCAGCCTGGGCGTAAATATGGCCCTCACGAGAATCTAGCCCAGGGCTAGCAAGAGTCTAGTGACTAGCAGAAAGATTGTAAGGGCCCAGTGAGTGCTGATATAACGCTTGCTCGGGATGAGGACCGAACTTTGGGGATCCCCAGCTTCAAACTTGAAATATTCTCCGTGAATGCGAGAATGATTTTCCGTGCTACAAATCGATATTTGAAGTGAAAGAGCAATTTTTGAAGCATGGAAGGCCTGCACCATATGTCACCGTTTTAGCGCGATGACTTTGAAAATCCAAATAAATGACAAATATTCGGACAAATAATCACCTCAATAACCTCTTACGGCGTATGCACGCAGATCTACACTGATCAAATCCAATTCAGTGAGTTTTTGATGAAATATCGATTGACAATAATCAGAGAAAATACATTGAATGCGTCTTGGTATCACTGAAGAGAAATCATCTAGAACAACAGTCTCCCTTCTGATTTATTTTTCTATGCATAATAGAAGTTATGAATTTCACAATCTACTGATGTTATACCATGTTACAAAAGAGCGATAATATTAAGATGAGAACAAATCGCATTTAGAACAGCATGGATGAGAGAAAATATCAAAAGACAATGACAATTACCAACGGAAATGAGCATTCGCTCTTATTGAGTCTATGTTAGTTGGAAGTGTAAAACCGTTCAACACTCGACAAGAAGGATGTACATCAATCCAAGTGAGTTTGAGGAACAACGCTTGCGTAAGTGAAGTGCACGAATATAATGAACTAAACAGTCACGCATACATAATGCAAGAACATAAGGGTAGTTTCGGGAAGCTTAAATTGGATTAGTAATTATATACACAGTTGTCAGATATCAACGTGTTACGATATTGATAAAATATCTCCGTGGGACATAATCTTCGTGATAAATAACTTCGTGGTTCTACCAAAAATCATGTTCCGATAAAAATCTTCAGTTTATTACAAACTGATACAACAAAGAATACGGAATAATGACAATTCAAATTGAATTCGGATGAAGATTTTGAATACGCTTTCCACATCAACACGGAAAAAAATGATGTGATTGATATTTGAGTAACCAAAAATTATTTGTACACGGAGAAAATTTTGTAGTAAGAATTGATATATTTATATCGTAACGGTGGGATATACTTAATTATGGCGGAAAGGACCATGAGTATACCACAGATTACCAGAACGTACTCTTTTTGAATTCAATATGCGCAGCAATAAGAAAATACGAAATTATAGTTCTTATCGTCATAATCGAGTATATCCCACGGTTACGATACTGTGTGGCAGCTATGTTTTGGTCGTAGCAACAAAAATTATTGCTACAGTAGCTGAGATTTAGCAATATTTTTGGCTCTTTTAATATCAAATACACGGAATAGCTCCCACAGCCAGTTTCCTATTTTTTCCCGTAAACTGTGCTTGATAAAACACTTAGCGGATAGATAGGCACATTGTTTAATCGATTCATAGTTCTATTCAATAGAAAGAATGATTTCGAAAGGAACTTCAGAAAAGAAAATTTTCTTTTCCAATCACAATCTCTTTGTTATCGCAACAATCTTGTTGGTCATAACAGATATTTTCTAGCTGTTACAATGAAAATGATAATTCCCTTCACTTAAATTTATTTTCTGTTCTTCATATAATACTAAAAATTTAACTATCTCTCGGCAAATAATTCGAATATTTGGTTGAATAACTAGCTGATATAGCAAATTATTTGCTACGCTAGCAAAAAATTCCCTGTCCAAATGAATTATGTCGAATTTGAAAAGAATTTTTTCCTGTGCGTGTGGGGAGAGGATTGCATTGTCACAGCGACTACTATAGTCAATGCGGAGGATTTTGAATTATAACAGTCAGATTATCTTTATATAGACAAATACATTGCAAATTTGTTAAAAAATGTGTATTTACGCTATTTCGAATTTGCTGTGAGTGACAGAAAGAAGTCATGGGAATCGTGTCGAATCAAAACAGCACAAACAATCCATGAGAGATCGAATTTATTTCCCATTTCCATCGCCAATGCTTTGGAGAAAACCGCAAAACCACATCGACAATTTCTATTTTCGCTGAACGTAGAGCAGAGCCGGTATAAGTTTCAAGAATTCTAAAACCGTGATATATCCCAAAGTTTCAACGGTATCGAAGCCAGCACCGCGTCGCAAAGATGATCGATTGCCTATTGTTCTTGGTACAAGCACGCATACAAGAGAAAATTCTGATCTAAATATGAACAGTGGGAGCGGAATCTTGAGGAACCAGAAACATTTAGTTACGCAAGCCGAACTGGGTGATTTGATCCGAGATATGCATTTATTCAAACAAAACGCAGGATCGCTAGAAATGTCTTGACAAAATAACGAGAGTCACGTTTCACAAAAATAGGAATAAAGTGCTTCAGCCATTTTTCACGAGAGTAAATAAAATGTCTTATTGCAGTACCGTCCGAGGTTTATTCGAAGCAATGCAACAACCATACGGGAAAAATAAGAGGAGGGGGGGTTTATTGATGGCTTAAAATGCAGTTTGAAAGTTGGCTCTCTTGCAAGACGAAAATAAGAAACTATCTATCTCGCTCGCTCGTGCAGTCGGCGACAAAGAAAATTATTTGACAATGGCGATAATTTTGAAATATATTCGTATCTAATATCACGAACAAAACTGAGAAATCTGTGGGAATGGAATTGAGAAGAAGATTCATAAATAATGGAATTGAATCGATTATGTTTCAACGAATGCATACCCAGCAAACTCAACGTCTAAAACTTCAAGAAAAATGTTGCATAAGATGTTTTTTAGATATTTAAAATACCTCAAAAGTGATTGAATTATAAAATGGCATGTTTTCCGACTTCATAAAATAATGCTGCTTCCCCTGCTTATGAACTCCGCCAATGAATTTGCTTCAAACTCGTTAAAGCACATTATAATTGTTTAAACGCAAATTTTTATCAGTCCCTCGAAGTAATATTAACCCTCTGGGGGTACACTTATAGTTTCCTCACACATGGGATACACTGGGCCAGTTTGTTTTTTGATCGCTCCTATCTCGGCTTCAGAACATCGTAGAGCAATATTTTTTTTTTCGAAATTCATCACAGAAGTCTGCAGAATACGAATCCCAACCCCGCTTTGTTCTACAGTTGACAGTTTTTTCAATATTTGAAGAAATTTACAGGTACTTTTCATAGATACACAACTCTTCGAAATGAAGGATGGGTCATTTTGACCCAGTGTATCCTCAGAGGGTTAGAAGAATCTATCTGAAACTCCATAAGAATATTATGAAGTTTTTTACATACCAGTTCATTCAATTTTTTGTTAAATATTCAACTCAATAATGTAATTCTTAATGTGAAGAATTTTTGTCCTCATATTGAGAATTTTCTTCTTAATTTGAATAGAATATTTGTGGGATTCAATAAAAAATTGTTATATTTCAGAAAAAACTTTTGACATTTCATCATTAACATTGAAATTAGAAACTATTATTGAATTCAATACGTAAATATGATATTTCATAAGGAATTTCGTATTGAATTGGAAAATTTCTCAAACAGTGAATTATATTCCTCCTGTTATTCACCTTTGTATCAAATTCACCGTAACGACAATTGCTTCTAAGGGTCAGCATCTTCTCGAAAAACTTAGAAGAGAACAAGACTCTACTATTTGGTTCAGTCATTTGGGCCCATTTGGAAGTTATAATATAATTTATCCCAGAAGCAGTAGTCAAATCTGATCATTCCACTTTATAAAATTGTCAAAACCCTTGTGCCTGTAAGTGATATGTTCCAGATTCTCATTCAGGTTTGAATTGTTTAATCAATAATCATTTGGAATACCACGCTTCTAGAAAACCTACAAAGAATGAATCCATAAATTTTCACTATTTGATCAAATCTTCTCCCTGCACTGAGGGAAATAAAATTGGTCAATTCTACCCAACTACACTTTTATAGTCATGGTTACTGAAAAAATAGTTAAATAGTATTAAAAACATAGTTGGGTTCTTTTGTACTATTTTTTTTGGGGAACAGTGACTAATATTCCCTCTCAGTGTGTGCCTTATTTCTCATTGAATAAAAATGTTACTATTATCTTGTTCTTATGATTCGATTGTTATCACAATCACAAGCACTTGGATCACAATTTTTACAGGAACGAAAACATGGTAGAGGAAATCATGCAAGTCGATGCAATCTTTTAGGGGAGTCATTTTGAGAAAATCGTAGAATTTTCATCAACATGCGCATAAATATTCAAAAGAATTCTCTTGTCTCGGACTCACGATTTTCCCCATCAAAATGCTTTCACTCCCTCAAAAGGAAAACACGAGAAATCAGTTCTTCGAATTTGAATGAACCTGTGACAGGAGCAGATACAGAAGAAAGGGCAAACGAGAAAGAATAAGTTGGTAGTTTCAAACAGAGAAAATGTCGAAGAAAGAAGAAAATAGAAGTAATAAAAATCTTTTCTGATAGAATAATTTCAGAACAGAAGCAGGAAAACTGAAAGAATGAATTGAGATATCAGTAAGGATGATTTTCTTGAGGAATCTATTTACAAAAACATGGAGGATTGATAGAAGACAATCGATTTGTGTTTCATTGATGTTGAAATTCCATCAACTCCGTTTAGAGATTCCTTCTCTATGTGGAACGACTGTTGAAAATAAATTAGATTAGATTGATATTCATTCATGTCCAAGGGTGGACTCTATAGGACAATTCCGAAAATGTACATTAAAAGCCATAATACCATAATATATAAAGAAAAATATAAAATATAAAACATAGAAATACAAAATATACAAAATATAATATCATATTGGATGTAAAAAATATATGAGTTATCACCTCAAAGCACTCATTCAATGAACAAACGGCTTAAGGGAGTGCTCTGGTCAATTTTTGCACTAGAAAACTACTAGTTCGTTTCAATCGTTTTACATCATTAATATGCAAATAATTACATCGATCTTTCGGATAAAAAATTCAGAATTAATCAGAGAATCCGGCTCTGGTCTGTTTGTTGTTCAGAAAAGTCTTGATAATTAATTAGAACGAATTTTCGTTATCAACCAATGAGAATTCTCTATTTCGTTTTTTGAATATTACAACGAATATAATACATCTTTTAGTATTTTGAGACCAGAGCCAGGTTCTCTGATTACTTCTGAATTTTTCGATCCAAAGATCAATGTAATTAATTGCATATTAATGATGTGAAACGGTTGAAACGATCTAGTAGTTTTCTAGGAAAAAAATCGAACCGGGCACACTCTTAATTGTAATACTTATATCTAGTTATTAATTCACCTTGTTATTTGATCAGATGTTGAAGATAGAGTGATTAGAAGAAGGAGAAAAATTACTATAATATTAAAAACATTCAATTGTAGTTTAATAATATGTTATAAAATTATTTACATAACCATGATTCTTGAATTTAAAAAATCTATATTATTGTTCAACAGAAAATTTCTCAATTTGAATAATAAATTCCCAAAGCTCATAATCATTCCTCAAATTTTCAAGTATTCTCAAATTTAATAACCACTTATAAAATTTCATACCCGATTTTCTCTCAAATTTAAGAATTTTTCCCACAGTATATATTTGCTAGCATGCTCAGGAAAGATTTGATTCATGATTTTAATTGATCAAATACCTCATTAAAAATTGATTACATCAGGTACTATAATATCGGAAAATTATATTATTCGTAAATTCGTTGTAACTGCGAAGGGGAATGATTTCATGCACCAAATTGGTTCTCAACGCACTAATAAAAGTAGTCATTCATGATATGCATCCACTGGAAAAAATAGTTATTTGTAGAAATTAAATATTCAATTGGATGTGAAAATTGATTACTTGTGACGAACAAACTATTCATTCAGAGAAAATGGAGAAATTTACCTTGTAGCATGACAACGCTCCGAGTTTTTAAATGCAAATTTTTATACAATATTTTGTCAAATAATTCACACGATGAGAGAAAAATCTTTATTTGTCTCAAATGTGAATTGATTTGACAGTTTAATTTGTAAAAATTCCCATTCACCCAAGTCACATGTGAACTTCTGAAATATGCTTTGATGGTCCAGTGAATGTGAAAGGAATGTGCAAATGAGATTATTTTGGATAAATTCGTCAAGATATTCTATGGAGGTGCATAGTATTAGGTGTACAAATAAGTTTCCGCGGTTTGTCAAAAGATGGCCCCACCAGAAGGTTATGGAGAAATTGTCAGATGTAAAACGTAATATCCCAAGTTTAGTCATCTGGCAACACCATAACCTTAAAGTACTAGTGATTCCGTATCAGCATCACGTAATTTTTTTCGTGCAAAAATGTCAAGTTTTATTCCGAATAAGCATCATTTGCGGGAACTTTTGATTTACTTCTTTAATGTGAAAAAATCTGCAGCTGAGGCGCATCGATTGCTTCTAGAAGCATATGGTGAAGCTGCTTTAAGTGAGAGAAGTTGTCAGGATTGGTTTCAAAAGTTTAAGAACGGTGAGTTTGACGTTAAAGACAAAGAACGCAGTGGAAGGCCGAAAGTGTACGAAGACATGGAATTAGAAGTACTATTGGAGGAAGATTCGTCCCAAACGCAAAAAGAACTTGCACTTACTCTACAAGTGACTCAACAAGCAATTTCACATCGTTTAAAATCGTTAGGAATGATTCAAAAACAAGGAAATTGGGTTCCATATGAACTAAAGCCGAGAGACGTTGAACGCCGATTATGCATGAGTGAAATGCTGCTTGCCAGGAATAAAAAAAAGAGTTTTTTGCATCGTGTAGTCACTGGTGACGAAAAATGGATTCACTACGATAATCCAAAGAAAAGAAAGTCATGGGTTAAGCCCGGCGAACCATCAACATCGACAGCTAAGCCGAATATTCATGGAAAAAAACTTATGCTGTGTATTTGGTGGGATCAGCTTGGTGTCGTGTATTATGAATTGCTGAAACCAAGCGAAACCATTACTGGAGCTCTCTACCGAACACAATTGATGAGATTGAGTCGGGCACTTAAGGAAAAACGCGCCCATTACTACTCCAGACACGACAAAATTATTCTTTTACACGATAATGCTCGTCCACATGTTGCGGCGCCGGTAAAAACATACTTGGAAACACTCAACTGGGAAGTTTTACCCACCCGCCGTATTCACCAGACTTAGCCCCTTCTGATTATCACCTGTTCCGGTCGATGGCACATGGTCTGTCTGAGCAGCGCTTCACATCATATGAAGACACCAAAAATTGGGTAAATTTGTGGATAGCGTCAAAAGATGAAGAGTTTTTTCGACGGGGTATCCGAATGTTGCCAGAAAGATGGGGAAAAGTAGTGGCAAATGATGGAAAATACTTTGAATAAAACGTAATGTACTTTTCCTTTACAATAAATTCCTAATTTTTTATAAAAAACCGCGGAAACTTATTTGTACACCTAATACATAATTATTCGTAACAGTCTCATTTGAAGGTTCTAAGCATGTTCGTAGGATTTTCCAAACACGTTCTTAGCATTTTTAACTTCTTGTGTTGTTTGGGTTAAAGCCTCAAAGCGACGCATTGTCATCCTACAAAGTGAATTTATTTTCTTTATATGTTATGGAATATGTTATGGAGAGAGGACAAATATATGTTAGAATGAAGACAATTGAGATAGGTTTCTCGAATAAATAGTCAACGAATTAACTGATATTCTGATTTATTAATTAACACCGGTCTTGATATCACAGGTTTCTATAAAAGAGAGGTCGCATTCCTCTGTCTCGACTTGTGTCGCCTCGTAAACTTTCTAAAAACGACTGCCTGCCTCCGCGAGCTCCTCGTAGCACCTCGTTCGGATCGTCCTCTACCTTTCTACTAAGGGTGCGTTCTTAAAAATCACATTGGTTGGCGTCAACCAATGCCCTCTTCATCATGGTGGACCGAAATTTCTAACATATACTACTTCTCAAATAGACAATCCGATTTCTATTAGATATCTGAAAGTTTTGTAAGATATCTCAAAATTTTTTCTGGAAGAGATCTCTAAGATATCTCAAAAATATCGGACGCAACACTATTATATATCTTTAAGATATCTGAAAAGAGATCTTTCAGAAGCTTCTTCAAGATATCTTAATGAGGTCTTATGGGAGAGCAAAATTAGAAATCCGAAAAATGATATATTTCAGAAGTCATACACGGAGAAAAAGGAATAGTTGCAGCAACTACTTAAATAGTAGATTTTCGACCATCTACTTAAACAGTTGCTGCAACTACTTAGTTAGTCAGGACAAGTATCACGTTAGCTGCCTCAACTAACTCGATAGTTGCACTAACTAACGTAAATACTTGGCAACTTACGGAGTATTGCAGTTAGTTGAGGCAGCTAACGTGATACTTGTCCTGACTACTAAGTACTTGCAGCAACTATTTAAGTAGATGGTCGAAAATCGACTATTTAAGTAGTTGCTACAACTATTCCTTTTTCTCCGTGTACAAAAACCCTGGTGGTAATGAATATCATAATTTTCCTTTATATTTCCTCATTTTTTACGAATTCAAGGAGAAAATATTAGATTTTTCTTACCGAATTTGTAATTTATGACGAAATATGAAAAATTGTCACTTTTATGAGAAATTATGAAAAATCATGAGATCTACCTTCGCCAGGGAATCGATACATGAATTCGATGAAAATGTTTCGATAAGAAGACAGCATGGTGCGAATTCATGTATTCAGGTTCATGGATTCATTATTGTAATAGTTCAAGATATTCAAGAAGTGCAATTACGCCTACAAATAGGATAAAATCTCATCGAGTAAGTGCATGATATTTTATTTGTATATACTGGGTGATTTAAAATTACCGTACACTCTTCTGAGAGCGGATTCTTGATGAAATTCTGAAAAGATTATGGTTTCCAAATTATTCAGATCTGATCCTTAGATCAGGAGATATCAGCATTCTTCAGTTTTTTGGGAAATCCTAACACCTTGGAAGTACCATATTTCTGACTTTTGAATCCAACACCATGTCCTGAGTCAGATCACGGGGTATCCCTGGAAAAAAATTTATCTAATTCAGCTTTCTCCGTTGTGGAGTTACAGCGGTTCGAAATTTTTGGCATCCCAGCCCGACAAAATTCAACAACTTCAAATCACTATAACTCCACAACGGAGGAAGCTGAATTAGATTTATTTTTTTCCAGGGATACCCCGTGATCTGACTTGGGAAATGGTGTTGGATTCAAAAGTCAGAAATATGGTACTTCCGAGGTATTTGGATTCTTCAAAAAATTAAAAAATGCTC
Organism: Gonatopus flavifemur; assembly: GCA_018340375.1. Lineage (NCBI taxonomy): Eukaryota > Metazoa > Arthropoda > Insecta > Hymenoptera > Dryinidae > Gonatopus > Gonatopus flavifemur. The sequence goes on from JAFFJZ010000002.1 coordinate 27,323,031, forward strand.
ATATCTCCGGATCTAAGGATCAGATCTGAACATTCCGAACCAAAATCTTTTCAGAATTTCATCAAAAATCTACTCTCAGAAAAGTGTGAGGCAATTTCGAATCATCCAGTATATGTAAACGACGGTAAAGAGCAAGGTTAGGAATGCCGGTAATGTTTACTAATGCTGATTTTGAAAAAGTATACAATGACCTCCAACGAATATACGAATAAAATATCATACACTTATATACTTGGTGAGTTTTTATCCCATAAACAGGTCAATTGCACCTTTGAATCCCTTGAACGCTAATATACATACAACATTTTTATATATAAGATTTAACATTTCACACGTACTGCACGCGAGAGAATGAGGCAGAAAAGTGATGTGAAAGGCAAACTCGGTAGACGCCATCTTTCCAGAAAATGAAATTCTGAAAGATGTCTTAAGAACTCCGATGCAATAGATTTTTCAGGTATATTTCAGATATCTTATAAAAGCATTTATAAGATATCTTTCTGAAGATTCCTGATACACATCTATGAGACATCTTTCAGAAACATCTTCAAAGTTTCTTTCATCGGATATTTGATATTCATCTTTAAGAACTCAGGATTTACTGGGTTATTTGGTTAGAAGTTCTTTTTCCAGTGTCGTCTTCTTTACATCCACAGAATTCAATACAAGTAGATAATTTTTCCACAAATGTTTGTATCGCACACTTTGGAATGTGCTCGCTATATTTCGAAGACATACCCCAAATGTAATTTCTATACAACTGTACGTAGGACGTGTTAGGAAGTTTTTAAAACATTTCCACATAACTCAATACCAGGAACGTAAATCTGACATTATAAGACATTTGCACGTCCGTAGTACGTGCATGCAATGTTTGCACGCATTTTAAAATATCTTGAAATGTTTTTCATCCATTGTACTCGTGACAATCTTTCTGAACAACATTTTTCTAAACGTTTAGAAAACGTCCCAGTACCATCTGAGTATTGAGTCGTATTCCTTGGTGTTCACGTTCCGAAGAAGCGATCTCAAACTTTCCTAACGTCGTTATTTGATATTGCGAACCGTACAGATTTGGCTTCTCATGCTGCAATCTCAGATAAGCCTTTTATGTTCTTTGCCAAGTTGCATTGTTCACCTCTCGATTTGTGAGGCAGTTCGCATGCATTACTCGATGCGATCTTGTCTTCGTGTCACTTGTCAGGTTATTCAATTGTGTTCTGTACTTTACAAAGCGATGAATTTTCATAGATATACAAATGGTATTCCAATTCAAATATATCCTGATGAACGATGTGGAGTAAGAGAATTTATGGGGAGATTTGATGAATCTTTCATCACATACGTTACGTGCTTGCATAGTTTAAGGATTTTTTCATTCATTGTTTAGATTCCGTAGACAGTGTTTTATCGCCGGAAGATTTCTTATTGGATTTTATTCATTTCCGTTGATTTAAAGGTATGTTCTCATGAAGGAGATAATCAAGATCTAAATTTACATGAACACAGTTTTCACTTCCATTTATATCCAAATAATTGTTAATGCATAAATTTCCTCGACAAAGTCAAAGCTGGGTAAAATACTATCTTCCAATTTAAATAGTGAATGAATATTTTATTTAACACTATGCATAGATTTATCAAGATAAAATATTTTATTCGGTTGAAAAACTATAATTTTCAAAAGAAAATAATTTACCCTAGTCAAAATGAATCATATGTGATCCATATAAAATTCATATATGGTCATATATAATCCGTACATAATCCACATTGAATCCATGTATGGCCCATACCTGTATGACCCATATATAATTCATATATAATCCATATGTGGCAAGATTTTTTCACATATGTAAAGAATTCTGTCATATATGAAATATTCTCCATACATGGATTATATATGCATTATATATGGATCATATATGGTCATATATGGATTGTATATGGATTATATATGATTCCACACCTTTTCCTGTATACACCATATATGGATTATATTTATATTATGTACGAATTATATTTGTATGGATTTTGCCATATATGGATTATATTCATATTATGTATGGCAGGGCATATTATAAGGGTCCGTTCTTACCAAAAAGTTAGTTCTAAAAGAAACCGATTAGTTGTAAAACGTAAAAACGGTTAGTTCTTAAAAAATTACCTAATTTTTGATGGAATGTTTTCCTCTTGTTTTTTTTCTTTTAATTCGAGTGTCCCATATTGACCTGTTACAAAATGAGCTTTTCGCCTCATATCAAGGGGCATAGTGACCCAGATAACACAAAGAATTCTTTTTCAAAAACAAGAGCTCTTTCTCAAAAACATGTCCTCCAGAGCTCTTTATGAATTCATTAGTTCGAAAAGAGTTCTTGAAGAATTCTATTTTTGTTTTTGAAAAAGAATTCTTCGTGTGTTATCAAGGTGAGTTCAGTAGTGATATTCATACTGAAAAAATAAGGCTTCATGCCAAAACTAAAAGTAAGGAAGTATCCAATAATTCAAGAAACACTTGTCATACAAACGTTTTCCCTTTTTTCTTTTATTTTCAAGAAATCAAGTGTCCATCGTTTCGATTAGTTCTCAAATTTCCTTAGAATATGCCCTGATGTATGGATCATATATGTTCACTTTTTACTAGGGTATCCATTGTGAAAATGATTCAAAATAATATTTCAGATAGTGTTGTATCTAAAATAAACATGTCTGGATTGAAGGTTGGAATATTCAGCAAAGTATTTCTTCCTTTTCACCACAAATATACAGTCCATATAGTTCTTCATAAAGTCGTTCATCGGAAGAGATCATTTTCGATCATCAGAACTCATATGATATAATATTTATGAGAAATACCTTCTCAATTCATTTATGTTTATCAACACAGTGGAATAGACATGGGCAAGAAATAAAATATTCATCTCATTCTTTAGCTTGAAATTATAATAAAAACGAAATATTCCACCTGCTGAAATTCCGTTGCTTACACTAAATACTATTTTATTCCAATTCTGAGGAACGGTTCATTCAAGATAGTATTGGAAATGGAATTTTCATGGATATTACCCAGCTCTGGTTGATGCATAGCAATGAATATTCATTGAATTTTGTCTCAATCAATTGAAATGTTGTGTGTTATGAATTAAAAACTTCTTCGCATTCATTTCGGATACTCTTGAATCGTATATGATGATTCGAATGATTCATTACCGGTGATTATATTTATCGATTAGCTGACATATGATTCTTGATATCAAATGCGATTCGATATGACCTGCATAGCACAAGTACAAAAGTCTCTCGATGACATCATCTCATTGAAACCACACAAAAACCAGAGACTCCATTCCTACTTACCATCACAATACTTTGCAGCGAGCAGGGGAGATACGGAACGCGGTTCAGATTAAGGTAATCCAACCACACTGATGACGGTCGTTTCAAAGGTTTCAACAGATTAATCGTTCAAGATATCGATCCATGCTATTTCACACATACAAATATACGTACACAATTGTGCCTTAAAACCAACAAGCGGATGAAGCATTTACATAGTAAAAGCAAGACTGATCATCGATGTACGTACGTGTAGAATCATCCACCACTGTTACTACAACTTGCTTCATGTCATTCCGTTATTACGTATCACCTCTAATTCAGCAGTAATTCCACAACGAATAGACGGACACCATCAATACAAGCTTCGTTCCGACCAGCCTCTATGTATCTGTCTGCACGGCTATCCGTCTCTTCCTTTTCTTTCCCACTTCATTCCTTCTCGCTCTCTTGATACTCTGATTTTGGTGATGACGAGGTGATCGATTCATAAAGTGAATTTCAATTATCATGCATGGCTTGCAATAGTGGAAAACTGATACACTTAACATTGTGGTGTTAAATTCCCCTGTTCAAATATTGATTTTGGTATTTGATCCTTGCATTTAATCTGAACAATTCCTCTCTATGTATCCATATGAGAGGATTATTTAGGAATATCCACATAAGATGTCTAAAATTACCAATAATTGTGTTTCATTCCACGAATAAGGAACATTATTCATTTGGGAATGGCAAGATATTTGAGAAACAGCACAAACTCACGAATATACAGGGTGCCCCATTTTAAATAGCCAGGGCTTATATCTCCCAAAGTAATGGGGCTGGAAAAAAAATCCTCGGGAAAAAGTTGCAGGATTCAAAGGGGGACATTTGATGATAACCTCGATTTCGACCTAAGACTCCATCTTCAAGGTCATTTTGAGGTCAACTTGTGTTCTTCAAACGGGACCTTCTATTTTTGACTGCATCCTTGGAATGTACGTTGAAAACCAAAAAACTTTTGTCTGAACTAGTTTCCTGAAATTTGCGAAGATGGCACTCTAATCGATAAAGAAAGAAAGGAGATTCAAGAAACAATCTTGTTGCTTTCTGTGCGGAACAATACTTACCTCTTCAATTTTTTCTCCTCAACAGGGCTGTGTATGTATCGCAAACGAAGGTCACGTATTTGAGCATTTAGTCCCTAACAGCGCATCCACCGATTTCTACGTCGCATCTCCGTGGACTCCACGTCGATCAATGGTGGACGTGGATAGAACGTGGACGAACGGAGATCCCAGATGAAGGTAACATGGAGGCAACGTAGAAATATCCGGTGTTGTACGGGTGTATTCACGAGATGATTGGATCAGGGAATTATCACTCAATTACGGAACCCAACTATTCCCAAAACTCACAGACACATACCTCTCTAGTTGAAATAATCGGCTCTTTTCAGGGCCACAGTGATGCACAAAGTCCGATTGCGCAACCTCCTCGTGGTGCACATTAGGTAACGCTAATGCCGACGGCAGTTCCCCGAAGATTGGGAACCAGGACCGAATTAAGGCAGGTGGGGGCCAATGGCGCCATTGGCCCTTAATCCGGCCCTGTTGGGAAGAAATAACTGAAGAGGTAAGTGTCGTTTCGCACAGAAAGCGGTAAGAGTGTTTCTTGAATCTCCTTTCTTTCTTTATCGATTAGATCGCCACCTTCGCAAATTTCAGGAAACTAGTTCAGACAAAAGTTTCTTGGTTTTCAACGCACATTCCAAGGATGTAGTCAAAAATGAGAGGTCTCATTTGAAAAACACAAGTTAACCTCAAAATGACTTTGAAAATGGAGTCTGAGGTCGAAGTCAAGGCTACCATCAAATGTCCCCCTCAGAACTCTGAAACTTTCTCCCGAAACTTTTCTTCCAATCCCATTACTTTGGGAGATATAAGCCCTGGCTATTCAAAATAGGACACCCTGTATAGAACTAGATTAGATTAGCAAATGAGTTCAATTTCAGCCTAAATATTGATGGAAATTATTACAAATTCCATCCTGGATAAAGCTGCCCTGTATGTAATTCTGGGAAACTGGACACAATCGAACACTTACTATTAGAGTGTATTCACTTCAAACCATTCAGAAATCATTATGTATAACTCGGATGAGAATAGACGCAAACCAGATATCAATCAACAGCATATTTAGTGAGGAAGATACTAGAACAGCGACAGCAATATGGCACTCCGTACAAAATTGCTGCGGAACGAGAGCATTTCTGTTAAACCAATGGCAATTCACATGCAAAACTATACTTATTGTTTTTATTTTTTGTATGCATTTCACTTTTACTTCCTAGTCTTATTTATTTGAGTTTCAATTATGTATATACTTATCTTTTTGTTCATTTATATTTCCATTTGATAATTATTACTCTATTATGTAAAACATTCCAGAGCCATGTTACTATTTTTATAGATTTGTATAACCGTAACCCCCTTGCTATGGGAACCTATGCGCCCACAAGCAATAAATACTACTACTATTACGACAAAAACGGAAATAAACGTAGTCCGAAACTCGAGTAGAGAGAGTTTTAATTCACTCCAACGTTTCGCCTGGTTTCCAGGCTTTTTCAAGGAATATTAATACATCGCGAAGGCGAGGAGTTTTCCTGCTCCATCGCCCAGCGAAACATTGGAGCAAATTAAAACTCTTTCTACTCAAATTTCGGACTACGTTCACTTCCGTTTTTGATGGCGCAACCTCGAATACTATCATCACCTAAAAAAAGAAAATATTCCATTCAATAGTATTTATGATATGTTTTTTTCGAATGAATGAGATTTTATTCCAATTTCATTTTGAATATTCCATGAATACTATTGATTGATATTTTTTTCCTCCCACGAGCACAGAAAGTTTCTGCTTTCAAACCTAGCGATGGGAAAGGGAGGAATGGATTCCAAGTAAATGTATCAGAGCCGGACGATAATACTCAATTACCTACTTTTCCCCTTTGGTGAACAAAATACTATTGTCGCAATCGCTTCTTTCTCTCAGCGTGAATGAACACAATCACGCTCAATATCAATATCAAAACACAATTTGTGAAAATTTCCAAAAAAGTAAACACGTCACATATTTTCAAATGTTTAACAATTAAATATGTAGAATTGGCTGTTAAGGGCATCCCGTAGACCTTAGAGTTACTAGATCTCTCTACCAAAAATACTTGAAGAGGACTAAATAAAATAGAATAAAACAACCAGCCAGACCTTGTTCCATACAAATAGAAAGTCTGGTTGGGTGTTTTATTTTATTCTATTTAGTCCTCTTCAAGTATTTGGGTACCCTGGTTAAAAAATCCGATAAGATCCGATAGAAACCGATTCAGAATTAGTCAGACTGCATAGGATCAATGGAACAGTTCAATCCCCGATTCAAAATCAATAAGAGTTTATCGGAATCTCTTTTCTATAGGTTTCAATCCGGGATTCACCAATGAAAAAATCTGCATTTTATAGGAATCAATCAAACTTCACATAATCTATCGGTCTGTATAAGAGATATCTGATTGGATGATTGAAATTTTCTCCATTCCATCAGGCAAACGGTTTTTATCGGAAGTTTCCACAATTTCAATCTATTGGAACTAATGGGAAAATTTGTGAAATTGAATGATGAATGGGTTTCTTATCGGAGATTTCTGACTGCATTTAAGGATGTATCGATTTCATTGATCAATGGGTTTCAATTGGATTATTCCAACATTCAAATTTATTGAAAATAATAGGCGAGTTTACAGATTCTAAAGTCCTATAGGTATGTACCGGCAATAACCGATTCAGTTCTGAAATTTCTTTCATTGCATCAAATCATTGGTTTTTATCGGAATCCCTGGTGACCTCGATGTATTGGAACTAATGGGAAAGTTGCTGGAATAGGGAACTATAATCATAGAATACCAAGAGAATCCAATTAGAAAATATTTCATTGGTATCAATCGGAATTTTTATCAGTGATGGAATATCCATTGGATCCCACTGAAGAATATGTTACTGGTACCAATTATAATTGTAATGATTAATAAAATGCCGATTAAATCAAGTTAAAAAATATTGTGTTCGTACGAATTGGAATTTTTATTATTGATAAAATACCTATTGGATGCCATTGAAAAATATTTGACTGGTATCAATTAGAATCTTCATGATTAATAACATACCGATTGAATCCAATTGGAAAATATTGTATTGGCATCAATCGGAATTTTCATTGGTCATAAAATACCAAGTGAATGCAAGTACACAATATTTCATTGATATCAATCGGAATAATTATTATTGATAAAATATCAATTGGATCCCATTGAAAAATATTTGACTGGTATCAATTGAAATTTTCATGATTGATGAAATACCGATTCAATCCAATTAAAAAATATTTTATTGGTATCCATCGGAATTTTTTATCAATCATAAAATACCCATTGAATCTAATGAAAAAATATTTTCTTGGTATCAATTGTAATTTTTATGATTAATGACATACCCATTGAATTCTATTGAAAAATATTTCACTGATATCAATTAGAATTTTAATGATCAATAAAATACCTCTTTAATCAAATGAAAAATATTTTCTTGGTATCAATAGGAATTCTTATTATCGATAAAATACCCATTGGTTTTTTTTTATCGGATTCAATCGGATTGTTTAACCAGGGTAGAGCAGGGTTGCCAACTGGTCGATTTCGGCCCGGCCTGGCCGATACTTTCACCCTCAAGCCGGATGCCGATCAAAAATGCCTTCCAATACAATTTATGATGGATCCTTGTTCGCGCAAAATTCATGCGATACAAAGTAGAAGTAGAATCAGAGCTGGATTTCGAAATTTTGTTTCCCTTTCCAACGCACGTATAACAAAGGATAAGTGATAGGCGGCAGCCTACTGTTTATCTTTTGTTACACGTTGATTGAAGAGGGAAACAAAATTTCTGAATCCGGCGCTGAGTAGGATATTAAGATAGATCACCTGAACTTGCTGAGTTGGAAATGAAACGAAAACAAGTGGTCATTTTTTATACTTTCCTCTTCGAAAGAAAATCGTCTTCTTATAGGCTCTGTGTTGATAATGTTGGAATGATTTGAAAAGAAGTGAGACAAAAACCGCCAATGAACGGAGAAAATATTCATTTTTTCCATTTTGTAGTGGTATTTGTCCCGGTTTTTTCCGAACGTCCCTAACATTTTCAATAGAGCCAGTCAAAGCCGGTCGATTTTCATGAATCGGTAATGAATAGCCGGCAACTTCAAGCCTGAGAGTTGGCAACTCCGAGGTAGAGAGATCTAGCAACATAAACACGAGCCGGTCAAATATTTTGTTAACGTGTTGAAATAATACGAATACAACACCTAAAAAAATTCATTCATGTGATTTAGTTCCTCCAACAAAATAATTTGTATGCAACAATAAAATTTTTGATAATCCATTGAATTGTTTTGTTTATTCATTCAGAAGCAGGCAACCAAATATTTAACCGGATCATAGTCGCTGATTTTTCTTTGAGTGTTAGGTAGAAAAAGTTTTCATCTTCTTCAATAGCCCCTTCTTTCTTTATTTTCAAGCAAATTTCACTAGGTCTGCATAGAAAATGAATCCGAAGCTTCTAAAAATTTGTTTGTCTGCAAACTGATAAAAAACTTTTTCTCAATGTTCAATCAACAATTTTCCACGGGGAATGATGAAAATATAATTTTAAGTAAAACACTATCAATTTATTTCCAATAGTAGTATAAATTTCGAACTCCTTATGATCATCACATAGTGAATTTTTTCACACATCAGACATTAATTGCGTGCTGAGCAATCATCTTTAATTACAGCAAGAGACCGTCATTAGCAATGGTGAATGATCTAACATCTGTATCTTATGTCCTTATTATCTGATCAGCACTGATTTTGGAACTCCAATAAAAGCATGGGATAAATTCGAAAAATTCAAATTATTCAATTATTCCCAAATATTAATCAGACTTTTCGATCAACGAATGATCCTCAATGATAGATAGTTAGAGTTTTGTAGAAGTCAAAGCTCCCGGCTAATTATCCTAACCCAGACAGCACTGAAACGTTTTGAGAACATTCACAAAACATGGTTGGTAATATACGAAACATGCAAAAAACGTCCCAGGATATTTTAAAAACGTTAGATGTATGTTTTGGAAACGTGAAAATGTCCTAGGAAGTTTTATTCACGTTTTCGAGGGAGGTTATGGAAACATTTCACCGAACATGATTTAAAAACGTCGCATAAATGTTTTCCTTATTTCTTTCAATTATTGAAATGTTCCAAAAATATTTCAAGAACATGAAAATAATGTTTTCAAAATCTAACCGGATGCATGAAAAAAAAAAAACGTTTTTAAAACATCCAGGATATGATGTTTTCAGAATCAAATCTAGGAAACCAGAAACAAGTTTCTAAAATGTTCCGAGAATTTTCGGTGCTGTCTGGGAATATTATCATTAACTCAAATGACTATTTCAGTTTGAGAAGATATCAGAGTTTGCTTCGGACCTATATTTGTCTTTTTTTAACCAACGTACTCGGATAGCGAACACTGATATCCTCTTAACCAAACAGCATATCTTTTGATACAACGTTCAGAAATTATACAGAGATTTTGAAATTCCTCGACAAATTTTCGAATATCGAAAATTCATAATGTTCTTTAATCTGAATTCATGGAACGCAAAAGGTCTTCAACTTTTATATTTTCCTCAAGGAAATATTGTACTGCCTGGTTTGGATCCGCTCCTTCATCTGATAATCTTTTTATTATAATGTGTTTTCCTTCTGAGATTGCTCCCTTCATTCCCTTCTCGGAGAATACTGTTATTTGATCTGGTAGATCGCTTCTTCTCCCTTCGAATTTCTTTTTTCTTTCATCTCGACCCCTTCCCATCACAATATTTAATTTGTGAGGAAGATCCTCAAACGCACGAGTTTACCAAATACGAAAATTCATATCAGTTTCATTAGGATAATTATTATTCATCACGCTGTTTTATGCTGCTCCCGTGTTTCATTTCTCCAATAATGTATAAAAAGTTCCTTGTTAGATTTTGACGTGGGATTCCTCGTTAATTTAATCTTCATATTAATTGGACTCTTACTTCTTTTTTTGTATTTTATCTCGATTATCGATACTAGTTTCTATAATTGAAGAGTAATAATAAAGTCTCTCACTGTCAAATGTCTGAAAATGTTTTCACGCTTGTCATGTATGTGAAATAATTAATTTTATTGATTTCTATATTCACTCAGAAATTTGTATTTCTTTGTGTTTCAGGTGAGTTCCATTCGGTTTTTAGGTCTCTTCTGCGGGTGAGTGTTTATCACCTGGACATACATTCGGAAAAATTGTCAGTGATTTCAACTGATCAGGTTAATTGAAAAACACGATAATCTCTTTTTTTGTAATTGATTTAACCATTTTCTCCAATTGCAATAACTACCCTGAGAGAAATAATGACTAATACCAAGAGAATGTATTCTTGAATTTTTTTAAAAATACACATTCTTGATAAACAGTTGACATGTTTGAGACCCAAGAAAAATTTTCTTGAATCAAGGAAATATTTATCCAATTCAAAAATTATATTCTCAGCTTCAGAAGAATTCTGTCCGTTATTTCTCAAGAAACGGATTTCTCCAAACATGAAAATATGTTCTTGGTGATGGTGATTATTTCTCTCAGTGTACAATAGGGATCCTCTAGTGAGGGATAAGACAACGGTCGCTATTGATGGGATAACCGAAAAATAAGTACCTAATTTATGCATCATCCAATGAGTAAAATCGAATAATCCATCGAAAATATAATATAAATCCCACTTTGCCGTCATGTTTTTAATGAATTATTAAATTTTATTCATTGACTGAGGTGCAGACTAACCCCTATCCCATTAATGGCGGCAAGTAAAAAGCCGATTGTTTCATCCCTCATTGAAGGGTCCCTAAACTACACTATGAAAAAATAATCGAAATTTTCCTGTGTATGTCAACTTGAAATTTAAATTACTGTTTGGGAAATCAATTCCCCATGAATTTATCTGAAAATTCCAAACTCTATGGCATTTCTCTCAACATTTGACACTAAATTTCCGGAAAATTCCTAACGCATGTATGTGTTAATTACTTCACATAAACATACAGGCATTTTCCCATACAAATTTTTTACAGTATAATTTAGCGGTTATTGCAACTGAAATGATACAGTTGGTTTGATTTTGTCAATTCCACCGATGCGAATTTTCCTCAGTGTGTTCTTCAAAAAGATATATGTATATTCAAATGAAATTTGATCAATCAGATTTGATTAAATATACAACTGACACCTTTTAGGAGATTACATGAGGCAGTGAATATTAATTCGTACACGCAGATTTGAATCAATAAATTCTCAATTAATAGAACGATTCTAAATCATTACATTGAAGTTTGAATCGTTTATTGAAATGAATTCTCATTCATAAGAATTGATTTTTGAAGACTTTCATCAATTCCAACCAATGTTCGTTTATGTTCAATGTTATGGAATTCATTCTTGAATCATCGTACTACACGAATTTGGCAGGGAAGAAATTGTCAAATCAAAATCAAATATTCACCCCTGCTAAAATAGCCACCGTCCATTGATAATTGGAATTCATAAATTTTATAGTTCTCATGGGCAAAAATGTGTGTTCACATTTTCATTGAAAATTCATGATTTTCATCTTTCGAAGATCAATTTTTTGTATCATCAATTTTTCTCGCAAGCTTTGACAAAAAGACAACGGGTAGATTCATTGTTGTATGTTGATTGAATTCGATTCTTCGGTCTGAAGTTTATTAATATAATATATATTCAAAGAACGAGAAAATGCGCGGAAGAATGTTAAAATCAGGAATTGAATTCTTTGAATAACTTTGTCAGATGAAAATATGAAATCTCTAATTAAATGGATAACTTGGAAAATCAGGTCAAGTCTGTGGAAGAATTATTGTACAAAATTTTCGAATAACTTTCACAAAATCAGCGAAAATGTTCATTCCCAGAAAGATAAGTTACATATACATACCGTTTAAAGGGAAGTGGGATTCAAACTCGTTGAGAGAGTCGGAGCGAAGTTATCTTAGACCCCACGATTGTGTGAAATGGCGTGGGTATTAAAAATTCACAATTTTCTCTTCTTTTACCATTGTTTTCCATACACTTCTCCTCTTGCGCAATGTATTCTAACAAAACAGATTTCACTGTTCGTGTTCTCATTGCGAATGGGCTATATCAAAGGAACAGTTTTTCTCTTCATTCTCGTTCTTTATTGATCTTATTTTTCTTTCTCGTACTTTACAATTAACTAAATATCATAAATCCGTTAAATAGGTTTCATCTTAAGAATATTAAACAAAAAATTCTTAATTCAAAATTCGTGCATTCTGTAAAACTTGTAGAAAATATCACTCTCAATTGTTTAGAAATTCACTCATTTTTTCCAAGCTGCACGGTAATTTTTGCAATAGAATTCTTTCAGTGTAACTCAACGATTTATTTTGGGTTCCATAACAAATTTGTGTTTGAATAATAAAAATATTTGGGAAACGAATTTCCGTGCAATATCTCCTTGGAATCCAAGATGAAGAATCTATGATGCGATTAACGATCATGATTTTGAAATAGAACATCTCTATCCGTGAGGAAAATACGTTCAGGAATTTAAGTTGAATTCCCAAGAATCACGCAACCTCTTTTTCCCTTTTCATTATATTGTATTGAATTCAATCCATAGCGATGATATTAAATGTTCTGAATAGTTGATGCACATGAGAAACTTATAACAGCATATTTTACAGAATTATATCACCACGTGATTCGATTTAGATTCGAGAGTTTGAGAATGCATTTCGCATAATATAACTACCCGAAACAACCGTGTTAATTTGTGGTTGGAATTCAAATCAAATGAATCTCCAAGCGACACTTCACAATATTATTCTCATGAGTTTTATCTATTGTCCCCCTATTTTCCATGATGCTGGTAAAATGAGATCTATCTCTTCCAACCTTCCCAAAATTTTCAACATTGGACAAGAACGGATTACATCCGCTTTCATTCTTCGCGCATTTCCGATAGTTCTCTTCATTTACATCCATTTCTATCTATCAGTTTCCCTTTGATTGTCCCAAATGGGTAGTATCCGTTTCCTATCGTTACGAATTTATGACAGTGATCTTCCCCGTTATCTAATTCCATTGTTTGACAACGATATACGTTTTCAACTCTATCAATTTCCATCTGTTTACAAATATCCACAGAACAATCGGATAAAAATAGCAAGAATGGTGAACACAGAGTTCCAATAGGAGAGGATAATTCATGAGATGATATAAGCATGAATGAGTTCGAGAACACGATTACAGGGGTTAAGACCACTTTCATTCTTTATTCAGAAAAACTTGTGAAAATAAACTCACAATTTTATTTACAGTATACGAATCGATGATCGATAGTAAATTCAGTGGATCATAACTTTCTTATATTTGGAGGAAATATGCGTAGATCAAGTTTTGAATGATCTCAGTCTTGTATGTACCTTGTTCCTTCGCATAAATGTACTTTGAAACTCTTCAAATCTTGATTTTTGGGTAAGTTGTACCCGCATATCATATATTCCGAAGATCCGCGCTGCTTTTTCGGAGAACTCAAGTGGATAAACGGGGTCAATGGATTGAAGGTGGATGAAAAGTAAATCGCCGCAGGAGTATCGGGGATGCGCAAGACAAATGTCCGCTCGAAGAAATTCAGCCCGAACGTTTCGCCAGTATTCCTCCATTGCTTTTGTTTTGAGATCCACCTTTCATTCACTGATCTGATAATAATCACTTAAATCTTCCAGAGAAGCAACGGATTCAATCACCAAACTGTTTTATGCGATACATGGTTCCCAGGAATCCATCTTTATATTTGAATTGCTATGAAGCTGAAACTGGCCATCGATTGATGTCTTTTTTTTCATAACAGAAAAAATTTCAACGATTCAATGAATAATTCATTATAAACTATTCAATTATAATTCCTTATATCAAAATTGCTTACAAAATTTCGACCAGAAGTTGTCTATAAATTTTTGAACCTCTTGAAAATTCTCCACTTTTATTTCTATGATTCTCTCAACTCCCTGCTTACCAATTTTTTCCGCCATGTAATTTATGAAACGCTTGCACTTTGAATGCTCATCGTTCTTTTTGATCTCTCTGGATTTTTCTTAATTTCCAGTATGATTAAAAAAAAACCTCCCCTTTCATAGCGTTTTTGCTTTATAATAATTAGGTTGTATAAGATATGTCAGCCAAAACCGTTCAAGTCGAATGTTCAACAAAAATGCCATGCATCAGAAATATCTAATATGGATTAATGAAATATTAAGAACTTTGATACATACAAACCAAATGAATTTGAATTGCTTACGTTCCAAAGGCTCATGTACGCTTTAGATATCTCAATGACATTAATCGTTTATGCGAGTACTTTTTACAGAATGCACCAATCGATTACCAAGATAATCTCTATTTACTTTATTTTCTATCCAGAGATAGGGAACTTCTGTTGCTTTCTTATGCATACGTAACAGTTCACTTGCATACTTCTCATGTTTCCTACTCTACCATGACTACACCAAAAACTCGTGAAACATCTTTTGGAATGTTGGCGTACTTCGGACGATTGCATACTTTACCGACCTGTAGGAATACTCAATGAATACTTGCTACCGCATGGATAATCATAATGAAACAATCTAGTTCAATGATCAATATACATCAGAACTTATAACTCCGAAACAATTTCACCATCAGAGATTTGGATGTATGGTATGGAAGTATTTAAACAGACACGATATTTGTAGAAAATTGAAGAATAAAATTATTGAAAATTATTTCTCTCCGTTTCCACTACACCAACAAAAAATTATGCCTAGGAAGTCAATAGTGATGTCACAATTGTGGACTACCTGTTAAATTCATCTAAAAACATAGCACAAAACATCTGAAACTTGTCTTAAAGATATCGCGAAATATCAATTGTTTCTTCTCTTCACTCTGGATGCATTGAAAAAAATGATTTATTGTGGCAACAAAATTTTTGTTGTTTCAATAAACAGTTTTTGTTGGGATTAGTTGCTTCAGCGAAGATTCACCGTGCGGTCTTCCGCGGCTTGCAAAATTAAATGAATTTTGAGCTTCCGGAGTGGAGCCGCGTCATGATGCCAACTGGAATGATGGCGAAACGTCGGCAACCAACCGATACAAGACGCGGCTCCACTCCGGAAGCTCAGAATTTATTTAGTTTTTGTTGGGACGTAATCAACAAAATTCTTTGATTAAAACAACATTTTGATCAGTTTACAACATTTTCTACATTTTCTAAAATTTTTTTCAGTGAGATATGATTTTGAATCAACATGTTTCAACCTTCCATGCTTGAATTGTGTATTCTTTTGGTTTCACTTTTTTTTCATTGAATATAAATGTATATCCCCATAAAATAAAAAAATGCTTCTGAAATGCATTTTTCAGCATAAAAAGTATTTTAAATGCTTTTTTAAAAAGCTTGAATGTTTTTGGAATACATTTTTCATATTTCGGATGTATTTGTAATGCATAAAATATAAATTTCCATCACATTTTGAATAACTTTGTTTTAATGTATTTGAAAAGTTTATTTTGTTTTATGGGTCAACATACGATTGTTATAAATTCTCCAGATATTTTATGATGTTGGGACAACATACAACTTCTTCAGTTGTATCAATAAAGTTGGTTCTCATGAATTTAATATTATCAAATCTTTTCTCTTCGAATATACTGATATAAGTGGATAAGACTCAGGGTTAGAATCTCTCAGAATGAGAGTGATATAAGTGATTATATAGAAAGTAACGTTTGTTTACAAACCTGCTTATTGTTCTCCAAACTCAGTAAGATGTTTTCACTTTAGTTGAAATTGTAGAACATGATTGTGTGTTTGTCGTTTTGGTACCATGAGAACATCCATCAAGCACAGTATTATTTCTCAACTGATCATTTGTCTTTGTTTCTCAACAGAAACATTGAGAATGTTTTTGCAATTCTCTTTTTCTTTTGTTGATAATTCTCTAGAACTGTTTTTTGTTTTTTCAATAATTTTATATTAAAGTTGAATTTGTAAGTTTCCTGTTGTATAAAAGTATATAATGTTAGAAATTCACCTGGTGGATGGAAAAGATCGCGATGACAATTTATCACTTTCATGTTTAGTTATGCCTTTCTTGGACTCCCCGGAAAACATTTGATGTTTTTTCAAAATGCCTTAACATGAATGCGCTTTCCTTGTGTTTCTCTTTTTCCGTCACGTTATGACGGAGAACAGGATCTAGATACGTTGATGTATGGTTTGTATGTGATAATCTTGCCTGCACGTATTATACATGTGGTAGTTTGTGTCATTTTCTTTATATAGCGTACTGGAAGAAAAATGGATGCCCTGTTTCGAACGTTGTTTTTGATCACATGAGATTTGCACTGATAGCAAATTGAGTTATGATCTTCATGGCTTCAATTTTGAGTTATTTTCAAGTTCATTTCGCAGAGAATAATGAAAACAATATTGTATTTCATTCATCAATTTTTGTTGATTTATTTATTTTCCGTGATGAAAATATTTTTTTTTCAAACTGTTTTTCAAGTAATTACGAGTATTACAGTTTCTCGGAATCGGTGCATTCGCCTTTGAACGATATTCAGAACTGAACTTCTGCGTTTTATTAAATTGGTAGTATATTTGTTCCACTTTATCTTCCTACTCTACTTGCGATTCCCCGTATTATTACAATTCCACCAGATATTAAGTTTTCCGTTACACGCTGTTGAGAATTTCCTGGAGTTTTATATACTTTTCAAATGAATTCTTGCGTTGGATTTTTAATTTTTCATTATTCAGATTAGAGCTAGTTCACATGTTGATGGAATATGAATCTGTGGTGGGTTGAGATTCTGTTTTGATACATTTTTCTTCAATTCAAAATCCAATATTTATAACTGTCAATGAAGCATTCGAATCGACCTACTCGAGTGAAAATTTCTCTGATTCAGAAGAACAATTTTTCTCTGATTACAAGTAGTGAGGAAGAAGGGATGGAAGCTAAACTGCAAATGAAAATTTTTGGGTTTCATGAACGCTATTGTATTACGTAGATATCTTCCATCGGGATTAGATGATTGAGATAAAATTTTCGCCACAGTTGTAGATTAAGGCGATAGTGGTCCTATATGAATTTTAACCTCGCTTCTTCAGGAAAGTTGGTTAGAAGAAGAACCAAATGTGAGTGGAAATTATAATTTCGCGAACGCGTACATCTCATCTCCTAATCATCCGATTATAATGAAACTTAAAGCATACTTCAACAGGGTGTCCAGTCCCAGAAGTTTTCGTTTGTTTCATTGGTCATCCTGTTCAACCTGAATTTTTGATTGACTGATTTCCTTGAAATTCCCGACTCCTAGTCATTCCGTTCAATGATGGTTTTTTAATGGCTGTATGAATTTCAATTGAATTGAAGATGAGGCGAAATATTGGTGGAAAACTCTTCGTGTTCTGAAATCGGTACCAAATCTTCCTGGATTGATGCATACATTAATGGGATTTACATAAGTCATTTGTGATTCTGATGTGGATATATGAGATATCATCACCCTCAATAGAGAACTATCAATAAAAAAGCATACTTGTCACCAATTTTCTAACAGTCAGAATACATGTATTAAGGGGTGATATCACCTTGTGTCCACGAAACTTTTCCCATTTTCTTAGACTTACCCCACACAGCACCGAAGATTTCATTAAGATTGCAGGAATCCAACATCTGAAATATTGAAATATTTCTATGACATTGGTGTATGTCACACAGAGGTTCAAAGTCTCTTCAGGAATATTGCAATGTCCGCTAATCTTACATTTCAAAGCAATATTTCTGAATTATTTCTGCAATATTCCAAGAATATTTATGAAATATTTCAGTGTAATGTTTGTCTCGTAATATATCTGAGACATTGCAAATAGGTAACATTTCAATTGGCAGATTTTTGACATATTTCTGTGAAAGTATACTGAAATGTAATGAAGGTAAAAGATCAAAATGTAATTGAGACATTACTGAGATCTGTGGTGCTTCATGGGACCACAAACGATAGAAACATTTTTGAAATATAGGGTTTCGTGCATATGAAAGTACTAGTGTTTGAGTACCGGAAACACATTTTATCATATTTGTACATTACCAAATGACTGCATATCAGCACATTCAAAATGAGTCTGTTAATTTACATGGGCGCACCGCTACAGGTCACAATTACAAATGTAGAGCACAAAACCAAAAAATTTCTCAACATATAGTTCAAAATTTAACGAGCATCGTAGGATTTTTTCGATAAATTGAATACGACAGATTTTATGAGGGATTTTCGATCGGTTTAACAAAGAAAAAATCAAAAACAAGATTCAAATCAATACCATTTTTTTTATTAGGTGTACAAATAAGTTTCCGCGGTTTTTTATAAAAAATTAGGAATTTATTGTAAAGGAAAAGTACATTACGTTTTATTCAAAGTATTTTCCATCATTTGCCACTACTTTTCCCCATCTTTCTGGCAACATTCGGATACCCCGTCGAAAAAACTCTTCATCTTTTGACGCTATCCACAAATCTAGCCAATTTTTGGTGTCTTCATATGATGTGAAGCGCTGCTCAGACAGACCATGTGCCATCGACCGGAACAGGTGATAATCAGAAGGGGCTAAGTCTGGTGAATACGGCGGGTGGGGTAAAACTTCCCAGTTGAGTGTTTCCAAGTATGTTTTTACCGGCGCCGCAACATGTGGACGAGCATTATCGTGTAAAAGAATAATTTTGTCGTGTCTGGAGTAGTAATGGGCGCGTTTTTCCTTAAGTGCCCGACTCAATCTCATCAATTGTGTTCGGTAGAGAGCTCCAGTAATGGTTTCGCTTGGTTTCAGCAATTCATAATACACGACACCAAGCTGATCCCACCAAATACACAGCATGAGTTTTTTTCCATGAATATTCGGCTTAGCTGTCGATGTTGATGGTTCGCCGGGCTTAACCCATGACTTTCTCTTCTTTGGATTATCGTAGTGAATCCATTTTTCGTCACCAGTGACTATACGATGCAAAAAACTCTTTTTTTTATTCCTGGCAAGCAGCATTTCACTCATGCATAATCGGCGTTCAACGTCTCTCGGCTTTAGTTCATATGGAACCCAATTTCCTTGTTTTTGAATCATTCCTAACGATTTTAAACGATGTGAAATTGCTTGTTGAGTCACTTGTAGAGTAAGTGCAAGTTCTTTTTGCGTTTGGGACGAATCTTCCTCCAATAGTACTTCTAATTCCATGTCTTCGTACACTTTCGGCCTTCCACTGCGTTCTTTGTCTTTAACGTCAAACTCACCGTTCTTAAACTTTTGAAACCATTCCTGACAACTTCTCTCACTTAAAGCAGCTTCACCATATGCTTCTAGAAGCAATCGATGCGCCTCAGCTGCAGATTTTTTCACATTAAAGAAGTAAATCAAAAGTTCCCGCAAATGATGCTTATTCGGAATAAAACTTGACATTTTTGCACGAAAAAAATTACGTGATGCTGATACGGAATCACTAGTACTTTAAGGTTATGGTGTTGCCAGATGACTAAACTTGGGATATTACGTTTTACATCTGACAATTTCTCCATAACCTTCTGGTGGGGCCATCTTTTGACAAACCGCGGAAACTTATTTGTACACCTAATACAATCAGTTTTTTGGAAAAACCCTATGATGTTCGGTAGATTTGGGACTATACTTTGAGGAACTCTTCAGTTTTTTGTCCTACATTCATAATAATTGTGACCTGTAGCGGTACGCCCATGTAAATTAACATGCTTCACTGTAAAAAAAATTTGTTGAATTCCAAACAAAAATGCTTGGGAAATTTACAAACTTGGTTTGGAAAAATAATTTCCGAACCTTTTTTGTAAATTGCCGAACAAAAGTTTGTGAATTCTCAAAAATCTTCGTGAAATCACAAAATTTTTTGAATGTTTATAAACTTTTGTTTGGTAATCTACAAAAAAAGTTTGTGTAAAAAACTGCCAAACTTCTTTGGCAGTTTAGGACGTATATTTTTCACAGTGTTATTTTGAAAGTCCTAATATACTGCCATTTTGTATTGTAAAGATATGATGAAATGTGTTTCTGGTACTCAAAGACTAGTACTTTCATATGCACAAAACCCCATATTTCAAAAATGTTTCTATCGTTTGTGGTAAGTCTTTGAAAATGGCAAAAAATTTCGTGGACACAAGGTGATATTACCCCTGAAGAAACGCTGCACGGAAAGAATAATCCATTAATTTTCCATGCAGATAAAATACAATATTTTTTATTGTGCTCCATATCAACGCCAGACCAAGTTTTGATTTTCATGGACATTTATATTTCCACACAGTAAAATAGATCCCCATAAGGATTATATGTACGTTTTCGATTCACACAGTAAAAATTCCTGTAATGATATTCAGAAATTCATGGATTATCAAGAAAATTCCTTATCCAGTAAATATTCTACTGGACATCATTATAAATCACTGGGGAGTTTTCTAGAATTAGATGAAAATACCAGAATTTTTCTTGTTAATTCCACTCTGGTCCGTGGATAGTGATTAACCACAATAATTTCAACTGTATTTTTCTTCCCGTGTGGTTCGTCCTTTTCAATTCCAACTGCGGATATGGTTTTTTTGATCAATTATAATTTCATTATTGATAAATCATAACTCTAATTACAACTGTATGAGTGTTATTTTTGACTGTCACTTCGGATATTTACCAACGCGTTGTTCCCACAGAACTTTCCCTCCATCGAGGAAAGAAAAGTTATAAAATTTACATCTTGCAAAAATATTTGGAAAATTTCAAAAATAGTTTGAGCCGCCACAATTGGAGTTGATTTCACAACAGCGCATGTGAGATAAACTACAGCTGATCTCACATTCCCTGCTATGAAATGAACTAAAAATTGTGGTCGATCGAACTATTTCTTTGAATCGTCCAAACATTGACTTCACAGGATGTAAATTTTGCAAATTTTACTCTCGGTTTAGCAATGATCTCTATTTCATTCATGTATGTATATTCGGTATGAATAAAGTGACGTCGATCACAATTCGATGTATTTACATTTCAAAACGAAAAGAGAGTTGGTATTTTCCTCTCACTCTGATACATTTGCTTCTAGTTGAGCACTTTCTCCCCCACAGGCAGGTCTGGAAACAGAAACTTCCCTTACAGGCGCGGAAAAAGTTTACCATCCAGTTTTTTTTCCTTGTATTTTCAGGACATTGAGAGGTTTCAATAAAAGCATTCCATCCTCTTAATATAATTATGACAGAAAAATAAGGGAATTTTCAGGTCGGGGAATTTTTTTCCCAGTCGACACGAAAAAATTCTCCTTCCGTTATGAAATAAGTAAATTCTGTAAATTACTGTGATTCAATTTAATTCAAGAATCAACGTAATTTACTCCTCATCGATTCATATCATGCTGCACAGGAGAATGAGAACTCATGAAAAAAAAAACATGTTTTGTTTTGCATAAAATCTTCTTTTGTGATGATCATTGAGTAATCATTACATTGTTGCTTGCATTACAACATACGAGAGAATCAGCTGAGAGATAAAACACGACTACATGATGTTTATCTACAGATGAAGAGGTAGACTGTAAAAAATTCAATAGGAAATTCGCTGTAGTAAATCTGAGGGAAAATCCCGGAAAATTCGGAATTCTCAGTTAAATGTATGATGAATTTCATATAAATGTACCGAAAATTGATTTCCTATCCCATGATGGGAACTTTCCAGTTGCTGCGTATAGGAAAACAGTGGAGGTTTTTCATTATTTCATTTATGTATTGAATCTGAGTATTTTATTTTATAATCCATGTTATTTAATAGGTATACTTCATACCTCAATGTATAACCACGGATCTCAGAATTAATTTTGTTTCCTTCTAAACCGTAAAGGTAGAGAATTTGAACATCTTATCATTTAGTACGTTTATACTCTGTTTTTCTATGTGTATTCATAACAAATGTAATTTGCCCGCACAATGAAATCAACGTAGTATCAAAACATTAGTCTAATACATTTCTATTCTTGAACTCATAATACAGAGCTGCGAAAATCATTAGAATAATTGTGATTTCCAAAACTGTTTCAACTTTCCTCTAAGGGAATGCAATCATTTATGGAGTGCTGGTTTTATTTCTTGATATAAATAGTTTTTAAGCCCTCCATTTTTGAACGAAGGCGTATTCCATAATTACTATATAACAATCTCATTTGTACAAAGTTCTTTTTCATTGCACTGTTAAAAATTTCCGCATGAATTTTAATGTAAATCTACTGGAAGTTTTTTTTCAAGTATACGTAACTGAAAATTCATGTACAGGTTCCACAAATTTCAAGTCTACATACATTAAATTTAATGTACATGGATTTGAAATTTAATGTATGAATACATGGAATTTGTATATGAATTTTCATTCGCGTTCCAGAAAAAAAACTTCCAGTAAATTTTCTTTGAAACTCATTAAGGACCTAAAAATTAAGGACCTTCAAGCGACAGACGAAACATATGATATTTTTCGCATCCTTCTTTTATAAAATATGTAAGAATTACAAATTTCAAATATGTGATAATAAAATACATGCATGGGATTGCGCACTGTAAATGCAAATTCTCATTCCATATTGGTTCTGAAATATAGGAAGCCAAATTTTCTGAATTATAACCTTCAATCGTAGGAATGTTCCATCGATCCCATAATGTTTCAGAACCACTATGAAATTAAAATCCTCAATCCCAAGCATGTATTTTATCATCGTATTCATAAAATTTTGATTTCTCACGTGGTTCACGAAAATATTTCGCGCAAAATTTCGTACCCTTCCTCAACGGAACCTAAAATTTGTGTACGTCCAAGAATTGTCCAAATACGTTTCTCAGACGTTCTTCGGAGGTTTCCTGGACGTACACAAATTTTAGGTTCTGTTGGGTTCAGTGTTATTCAAGCACTCTCAACGACAAGACTCGCAGAGTGTAACTTAATGCGATTGAGAATAAGAATTTCAAAATTTATAATCACAAAAAGATTATAATTATTCAATTTATTCACTCAATTTCAAACATTATTGATGGTTATGTTATTTTCTCAAATCTCTATCGATTTGGTCTAAGTTAATTTTTAATGTACCGATACTTGAAATTGTAATTCAATTCCACATGATTTGAAAATTAATGTAATAGTACTTGGATATCATTTCATGTACCTTCAAGTTGAAATTTCATCTACACTGGTACATTAAGAGTGCATTAAAATTCAAGAAATTTTTAACAGTGTAGGAGCATCTTTATATGTCTCTGAATAACTAACAATGTACAATATTTTGATATTAAGAACTGGTGTTTCATTGTATAAAATTCATATACACGACAAGGAACGATAGTTGAGTTACGATGAAACCAATAAAAATCCCGGTCGGAATTTGTTGTTAACTATTCTAAATTCCCAGCGGGTATCTATCTATGTCACATACTGTTTAGTTTGAGATCGAGGTGTTGAGATCACTGGAGTGAAGAAAGATTGGAAAGAAAAATTGTTATAATAATTAACCCAGAAATGCAAGGATGAAAAACTATTATATCAACAAGACAAAATAG
This sequence comes from Gonatopus flavifemur, assembly GCA_018340375.1. Lineage (NCBI taxonomy): Eukaryota > Metazoa > Arthropoda > Insecta > Hymenoptera > Dryinidae > Gonatopus > Gonatopus flavifemur. The sequence continues at coordinate 27,347,214 of JAFFJZ010000002.1, forward strand.
TATTCCACAAATGAATGCACAATCTGAGGCAAAAGTTGGAGTTATTTTGGAAATAACAATTACTCTAATAATTTTCACACCTCTGTACATATCATGCCTTTTTGAAATACAATCTGTATCAACCCATTCTTTGCCTTGACTCTACAGTTCATCCTCTAGTTTTTCTCATGAAAATATGGATTCAAATCAAATTTTACAGATTCTATAGAATTGAATTTGGTTTCCTCCAAGTCGATAATTTCCTCCACAAGTCTAACTAATGATACATTTTTAATGGTGGAGGTCAGGATGTCCATAGACACTATTTTCTAAATTTCTTGGACTGAAAATTCATTCTCGAAGAGTAAAAATACCACAACTCCGATAAAGTTAGAATTCTGCTCTAAATCAGAGAGTTCCTACCATTATTCCCATGAACATTTCCTCCAGTATTCAATGAAACATAAGTTTTCAAGGAATTGTAGATGTGTCATTTTTAAATTTAGTGCAGATAAATTTATCCCTGTGCTTAGATATTCCAATGTAGCGACTAGTATTCGAACAGCGATGGTAAAGTGACAAATTTAAGACAAAGACTGAGGAATTTATTCAACTCTACACCAACCCTCGAAATAGTGTTAATTGTTTTGAAACGATAGAGTCATGAATCTTGGTAACAGAGTGGTTTCTCATATAAGTCAATCATGTTCCATGTATTGTATGAATTACATTAGGATGGAATTTCAATTTGTGATTGTTGAAATTACAGTCACAATATTCTCCACCTAATTTCGAATTGATCCACATCCATGGAATATGATTAACTTACCTTGATATTATAAAAATATGGTGATGAATCGAAACTAGATTATACTAATGACAAAATTCTGTGGTTTGTTGAAGAATTGAATATATTCTTCATCACTTGTTTCAAACTTGCCACAATATTATCAATATTTGAATATCAGTCGGGACAATAGGACATTTGAAAACAGAGACAAATTTGTCTACACTGAATTTTGAAATGACCCAAATATTGTAGTATTCGATCATTTTGTCTGTATTTCATTTCAAATCAATTTTAAAAGACTGTTTCAAAACATGAGCATTCCAATGAATCAAAAATACTGAAAACCGCGCATGTGGAAATCTTGTGGATTTGTGATTGTAGAGTCAATTTACAAAGTCCTGGCTCACTGTACCCGAGTTGAACCACAGTAAGAAAATGAAGCAGCACTCAGGATACTTCAAATATCTTTGAAACTCCAGAATTATTTCGAGCAGTATCCAGCAGGAAATCAATCTTGCTCATACAACCGCAACTTGTGATATATATATAAGATGGTTACTCCACTGAGTTTAATTTATCTCATCACCCGGTGCAAAGCAAAACTACTGAATCGCAACAGTACATATGTAGGTATGACATACTCGTAGTTGAGTTTTATCCACATTTTGGAGTTTCAGATTGTACAATTTGGACAATCTTGCATTCAACTACGAGTTGTTGAAAATTTGAAATTATGAATTACGAATGTACTACATATGCATTTGCATGAATTTGTTGGCTTGTGCTGAAGACGCAAGATAAATGAAGCCAAAATTAGCATCCTGTGGCTTTTGAGCCACATATTGCGGACTTCACGTGTTACGGATATCCGGAGAATACGGGAATAAGCATGTCACAAGTATTTGCATCTCAACAATATCCGCAAATTATAATTATCTAATGTGTGAAATTGAGTGAATATTATTAACTAACAGAGCAGCTAGCGAAATTTAAAATACCCTAAAATGAGAATAGATTATTGTGAAATTTGAAGATTTTTTTGTGAAATTCCATCGTTAATATTAAATTTAAGAACCATCGATGAATACAATATGGAGTTCTGATATTTCAGAAAGAATTTCTTATTAAATTTTAGAATTTTTCTAACAATGTATCGTTCTGAGAAAAGAGATTGAAGGGTCCAATAAAAATATCATCTCTGCATAAATATTTTTTATCAATGAAATATTTCCCTCAACATCAAATTAATATTACTGCTGTACATTCAGTTTTTGAAGTATTCATTCGAAATCAGATTTGTTATTGTTCCAAGTATCTCTCACCTAATGCTCCACTCATGCAAATTAATTGAAACAAATAATCCAAATGGGTCCAAGTCCGCCAGTCCATTTCATAGTTATTTTCATATTGCAGTGACATTTTCAGAATATCCGTACAATAATTTTGACAGATGATAACGTATTGGAGATTGTGGAACATGAACAAAAAAGCGCTATTTATTTCTCTCATCCTCGCAAAATCCTAGATGATGAATTCCCATTTCCCGGTCTGTCAGTTGGTGAAACGATTCTTTAATTTACATTTTTCATGTATGGAAATTTCCTGTGATGCAGTTTTGCGAGCTTTCACATTCATTTTTGAAGCATCAAATTCAGATGATTGTAGCCAAATATATCAATTGAAGTATTGCCGAAAATATATTCAACAGTTTCATTCAAAGAGTTTTGAGATGAAGATTTCTGATGAATCTTTTTCGTTGATAAAAAAATACATAAGTTCCGCATAGTGATTACACATGATCAACTAGAATATGTAAACCAAACTCCTATGAGAAAAACGCATTTGAAAAAAAATAATACCGAAAACTAGAAATTTAAGGAAGTGATGAATACACAAGACAACAAAAGAAATGTTTCTTCTTGTATCCTTCGATTTGTGAACTGAATCAAAGTGATTTTGGTGTTCTGAATACGAAAACCATGTCAGATCACTTCGAATCAGTATCCACAAACTTGAAGATATAAAATGGATGTTGACAAGTATTATATGACAACATTGACAAAATATGACCTGAATTTTGAACTTTCACGTCGTGGGGTGAGAATCATTTTCTCATGCCAATTTTTCCTCAAAAATATGATTCGAATGTTGATGATGTATGATCAATGGACGAACGCACATAAATCCAAGGCATTTCCCGATCAATGCAGCATCATGGTTAGATTAACGATTTTACATCAGCAGTTGCCGAAAAACCCTCCAGATATCACGAAGCGTTTGAACACGAGCAGATAGCTATAATATACGAATCGTTACCATCAAGCCAATGGTCTATTCGCACGCCACACAGAATCGTGTTCAAAGGACGTTTTCGTCATTCCCACGAAAACTTTGTTGTCGTCCCTTCATCGCCGTTTGTCGTTATCGCTATAGTTGTCATCCTTGTAGCCGTTACTGTTTGTCTTCCGTTGTTTGTCACAATGATTGTTTATAGCTAGTTAGAGAATCGATTCATTTCATGCGATTCCATTACATGCAAATTTCTTCGGAACACCTTGTCCGATCTTGTATGCATTCTAGACAACGACGAAGAAGATCTGCACATGCTTGGAACGGACGATTGCTTTCGGACATCCTGTTGAATATTTAAGCGGTTTCTGACCGGATGAATGTATCGAAAATTTTTCCCTCTCGTATCGTGAAATTTGATCAAAAATTTATAAAAGCCCCACATCACGAGTTGCGTGACCTTTTCTCGTAGGAACTTGGAGGATGAGCCGCATAAACGCTTTTCTTGGATAGCATTCGAAATTCCAAAACAGGGTTTCTAAATAGTAACTGCAATATTATGCGGGGAAGGGTTTCCTCTCCGAGATATCGCAGTGCTGCTTTCCGAAGGTCATTCAATTTTTCAGAATAACCTTTGTATACGCCAATAATTTTCATTTGGAAGCCAGTAGAATTATTTTCATCTCGAATTAGTTGAATAATTATTCGGAAGACTGAATGAATACAAGAAATGGGATATCAGTTTATCGAACATTACCTGAAAGATACTTCTATTTTAGGGGAATGAATTCCATTGGAATCCATCAAAACCTTCCTCCTCTGTTTAAGAATTTCAAATGCACATTCCAATCAAATGGGATACAATTTTACCGTAGATCGTCTCACTCGTAACCAATGGAATTTTTCCTTCGTGTATAGGCTGTCTCTGACCCCAGTTTTGGAACCTTGTGTACGATTATTGGATGAACACATACGACATTCCTGTAGTTTGAAGGTGTCAATAACTCTACCTCGTGTACCTGAAAGACCCCATACGTTAATTTACGTTTCAGGGACGTCAGAAGAAAACGAAATTAAAAACAGTGAGTGATTTATCATGAAAGTGACACTAAGGGAATTTCACAATCAATGTATTTGAAAGGGTTCCGTTGTGCACTGTAAAAAAATTCCTTCTAAAGATTCAGAAATTGTGATTGTAATTATCCACAGCCACTCCGTTCCGAATGTTCGAATAAATTTTCAAAATACTTTCCAAAATTCGGAATAAAATGATGGTAAAACATTACAATCACGTTTACTGAATTTTCAGGAGAAATTCTTGTACAGTGTGATATGAGAATCTCCAATGATGGAGCGCAAATACAATTGAAATAATATTTCGATTATCTATTCCATATCGTTACCATGTATCACATTGTAAAAATTATATATCAATAACTAATTATTAATCAATATTCATTGATAATCAATTGGTTAAAATTTTGTGAAAAATGAACACGAATCAATAGTGTAATACACATAGTGAAATCCGCATTGATGGATAATTCAATTTTAATCTTAGTATATGAGTATCGATCCAGAAACCACGAATGAACCTTCTCAACCATAATTGTTGATAAAAGTTTCTCAATACTCCAAAACTCAGTATATGGAGAATATAACCTTCATTCTACTCGATGAAACCTTCATCCATTCATTTTCACTCTTACCTTTCTATCTTTGGCCCAGGTGTTCGTCGTAAATCTAAATCTATATACATGTTGTATGTAGATACGCCAATTATGAAAGCACACAAAACCTACTACCTCCAGTTTGTACTACCACGATGATCTCCCACAGGATTACCAGCTAGAGGATTTGTAATATGCGACCAAGAATACGGGACATCTATATTCATTCTAACTTTTGAAATATTTATGAAACCACCAGGTTTCTCCCTTTTTCGCGCGTACTTTTCCTCTTTACCTGGAGTAAGTTTTTACCGTCGATAAGATATGATTATTTCCTATTGCTCCATCTTTTATGCTGGTCGTTTCCCAATTTATTTTTACTGTACATTTTTCCACCTTTGAAACACCCATCATCCTCATATCGAGGAGAAAGTATGTCTCATGAATTTCTTGTTTGCGACTGAGACATTAATAATTTCTATAACAGCCCGGGTTCTTCAACTTCACATGATTTTTCGAAGCAGAAGTGATGAAAGTTGGAGAAACGAATGTTCTAGTTATTCTCATTGGTTTGAAAGAATGTACAGGATAGACGAATCGAATGATGATCTTGGCTCAACAGCAAACATGTGACTTGTATCAAAAAATTCTGCCGGTGTAGAGATCTTTATTGCTCCCATTTACCCTGATTGCATTTGAAACCAGAAATGAGATTTGATTTTTCCCTTCACTTTTTATCGTAACTTTGATTTTCTTGATACCGTTATGAACAATCGTTTATAAATGTAATAAAAATGGGAGACCTGCTTTCTTCGATATGAAAAAGCAAAAATACAGAGATTCGAGAAGACAATCTTTTCTCATTTATAATTTCAGCACGCAGACATTGATGCTGGAGATGAAATTGATTGAGTATGAGTCGATTGTAGCAAATGAAATTCAAAATTATTACTTCCAATCTGATTGTTCTTACACGGAAAAAAAAGATCAGTTGAAATAACTATTGTATTTCACTTATAAGCGCGTATGAACCCAGTTTTCTTCGTTGGATTAATAAATTCGTTCATTGGTTCAATCAATTTAAAATAATTTCGTGAAAAAATTAGTTGAATGAAAAACAAAAAACATTGTAATTCTAACAAAAAAAAATGAGTCCATATGCGCTTACAAGTTGAATAGTTTTTGCATCATTCCTGTGTCAATTTTGTTTCCAGTTGGACTTGCTTATTAAATTCAAAGTGTTCTGATCTGAATTTTTGATTTTCTTATTTTCATTAATTTATTAATTCATTTTGTTTACTTATTCCTTTCAATTCAGTATTCTCACTATTCTATCCCTGTTGAAAAAGTCCCATAAATTCTCATACATAATTCTTATTAGTTTATATGAACTTTAACAAGTTTTTATCAGTCTATATGCGGTTTCTGTCCTAGAACTTATGGGTTTTATATGATTCCATGTAGGAATACAAAAACTATATGAGAACTTTATGAGATTCAATTAAAACCATTTGCAAAATCTCATAAAACCGTACAAAATCAAGTGTGTGTACTAGATCTCATGTGGTTTCTGTCCTAGAAATAACTAGAATTCATTAGAATTCATGAGATCTTTTCAACAGGGATAATATTTGTATAGATGTTGAATCCTTTCGTTTTATCTCACTGGAATCTTCTTTCTCTCATGACGATGGTCAAACAAGAATGGAATGATTATGAAGATCGTTATTGCATCTTACAAAGGAAGAACACGGTACGAAGTTCCATAATTTCTTGAGTACTGGAATCACTCGTTGAATAATATCTTCATCCCCTTAGGAAAATCTTGCTGCTCTTGTAGTGTCTGATATTGGATTGCAGAAATTCATTATTCGGAAGCAACTGAAAGTTTTATGAGGAAAACACGCGATGTTTTTTTACAATCAATCTTTAATTCTCAAAAACTTATAAATATTCATATTCATTCGCATTATATTTTGTTGCTTCCTCAATGTAGTGGATGTTTCTAAAAGAAATTTCCAAGACGTGGTGTTTATGAACTCATATCTGGCATCCCCACTGTACGAAACTACCTCCAATCGTTTGAAGTATAGAAATAGGAACTAGTCAAAATTCATGTCTCATATTATAAATTTTATCTGAATAAGTTGTACATCAATTCTGCTTGGACTTTTTGTTTCGATATCTCATAAAAATTTGGAAATTTTGCTCTCAACCCATCGAATTATTGTAGAATAATAAACACGAATCCAAATTGAAACCACAAAAAGATACAATGCTGTAGCTGCAGGGTATGGAAGTTGCATATTGGAGAGCAATCATGTTGTTTTATCAATCCCACATCAAGCCCACGTGGTGGATGATAGACACGCCTGGGGCGCTCCATAAACTAGTAACGTTATTGCGAAGAGTATTATCATATTCAAATATATTCATCAGTTGAATATGAATGTAAAAATCGCACATGAAACATGATGACTAACCTTCCATCAGTTTTTAATACCATTTTTGCGAAAATATTTAACCCTTGTTTACCACACTTTATAGGAATCACATACTTGTCACGATGGGGTGATTTCTACCCCAATGACAAAAATTATTATAACAAATGAACTATTGAATATTGTTACTTGTCAATTTTTCTAAAATTTATTCAAAGTTCACTTTGAACAATCTTATAGATTATACAGTCAAAAATCGGATTCAAGTGTACTAAAAAAAAAATGGAGTGTGAAAAGAAAAATGGATCAGCGATTGTTTTCACAATAAAATTCATAATTTCATTATATTTCAATATTTTGAGCTGAAAATTGAACATCACACTTTTGGAATGTTACCCATGCAGAAATTTACCATTGGCGCTAGCATGGCGCAATGTAGATAAAGTATGGCCGAGGCTTGGCAACCAAGCATGGCGCAACACTGAAATGATAACATCATTTTATGATTTATCAATGTGTTTTTCCAATATAGCCCCATCATTGGTGCAGAAGTGGCAATGAAATAGATCATCATTGGCAAACAATGAAAAAATTTGTTTATCAATGTTGCGCCGATGATAAAACTTTAAAAAATAATCAACCCCAAAATATGTAAAAAGTATGCGCATTTCACAATTTCCAATATATATTATTTGGGATCTTATTATGTTTTCCTTATTTATCTGTAAACAACCCGGTGTTTTTTGTCGTCAAAGTTTGTCATGAGAAGTATACACAGTATGGATCAGCAGTAGGAGCCCTCTGGTGTAACCTGTAACAAAGAACGATTGACTATTCTTCCAGAGAATTATTTGAGTCTTATATATTCCTCGTACACATCTCTCACTACTCGCGAGAAACACTTGATCAGTAACTTGTAGTTAGCAAGTCAGCCATCAAATGTTGAAATTAAGGAGCATGCCAATATTGAGCCATGTTATTACCAATGATCGGCGCTACATTGAAAACTCATTTTTACCCAGACTAGATCAATCTTTGTGGCAATATTCGACCACGTTTCAAATGATCCTAATTTTCAATAGAATCTATCGTTCAGTCAATATTGGGCCAAGGATGAGCCTAGCAAGCGCAAAGCATGGCGGAATTGTGGATCAATGGTAGGCTGACAACCGAAATTCGTTGAACACCGATATCGGCGCAACATTTTATTTGTTTTTAATCAACATTGAATATTCATAGATTGCCAAGCCTCGCCTGTCAACATTGCGCCAAGCTATATTCTATTGTCAGCATTGGTGGAACCTAAAAATTTTTATATGGGTACTCTTTGAGGAAGAAATTATTCCTCGAGTGACTACTGATAGAGAAGTATTTATTCTAAGGAAAGAAAGGGAAAAAATTTGTAAAGAAATGAAATATTTGTTGTCATTCAAAATTTTCAATTTTATATATTTCAATAACTGCTGTAGACAAACTAATAAGTCTACCGGAAGGTTAATGGGCCAAAAAGTATATGGACCCCGTGCCTTCAGATCAAAACACTCGAAATTGAGGTAGAATGGGGCTGGGGTGGATTTCATCCCAGTGTGGCAAACAAGGGTTAAGGGGAGACATACCTTCAGCAGAAAAGAAAGTCGTTTTTTCCGATTTTTTTAAAGGTATTTAATAAAAACATATGTTTCCTTATAGGAAAAGGAAGTTTTTTCACTACGTGCAGCCTACAGGTACATAGCCGTCGATCTGAAAGGAATAAAAAAAGGGATTTCATAGCTAAGACATGTAGTTACTATTTGACGAAGCCCGATTTTTGAAAAAGTGGAAAAAAATGGTGCGCGGTTAAACGCAAAAAACCGTATTTTTCGAAAAAATTACGTCTGTAATGTCGAATAAAATTTTTTTAAAACAATTTTTGGAAATCAAGCTTCGTTATATCGAAGAGGATTCAACTGTTCAGATGTGTGCAAAGTTTCAGGTCAATCGGTCGGATAGATTTTTCTGAATCCTGCACGTCAATTTCAAAAATGCTGTTTCGAGATAAACGCGATTGAAGTCTGGAGTTATGTTAACTGCTACATAAAAGTTATTTCTCACCAATCAGCGATGCCAGGTCCATACAATAACCCTTCAGTTCTCTCGTACAACTCATTTTGCTCCGATAAAGCACCCCTCTGTGCTGTGCGAGCCTCTTTGGTCCTAAGAAGGCTGCGGCGCTCCTGCCGCTTTCTGCGCATCACATCCTGCTTTCCAGCGGAGTGATAGCATGTGGAGCCAATTTTGATGTTAAAATCGTTTATGATTCGGAGGATTGATGAATATCCTTCATTAAATATGCCAGCAGCCACATAAGCTGCTATTTCGAGTACTTTTAAGCCACAGTGAAGGTATTGAGGAGCTAGACGCCAAACTGTGGAGTTGAAGCTTTCGTTGGCGTTCTGCGTGTGGCCACCTAAACATCTCTTCAGCAAATCTGTTCTGGTTAAATCTTCATAAATCGGTAATATGTGTTTTTGTACATCAAGGTGAAGTGGTGAAAGGTGCTTTATTGTTGTTGGATTGTCACCTAAAGCTTCGGCTCTATTCCACTTACACCAGCTCTCAGATCCTGTCGTCTCATAACCGTTGTAACTTTCGTAATTTTCCGAATTTCGCTCTCAAATTTTGGGAATATATTCTTGAATAGTTGTAGAATACATTTCAAGAATAAAAAAAATTCGATTTTCTCAAACCGTAAAAGTTATGCTCCCCCTTAATGACACTGTCTAAATTTTCCGGAGTGAAAATCCAATACCAAAGAGTGGAAATACTGCAAGACCTACAAAAGTGAGCTTCCACTCCTATAGAGTGAGTCTGCACTTCATTAGAGTGAATTTCCACTGTCTTGGAGTGAGAATTGCACTCTTTTATGGAAAGCGAAAATTTCACTCTTCAAACCGAGTTGAACTTCCACTCTATTCGAGTAAGAATTCGTGTGGCATCTCACTCTTCCTGGACTTGCAGTATTTTCACTCTTCAAGAGTGAATTTCTCATCCCAAGGAATTTAAAGAGCATACACAGTAAAAAATTGCGTGTTAAAAACGGTCCACCCAAAATTCGTGTTGGAAATCAACACAGATGAGTGTCAAATTGACAAATATTCGATGTAACTTTCAATGCACTTTCGTGCTAATTTTCCACACCCGTTGAGTCAATATTCAACACAAATTTTGAGTGGACCGTTTGGGACATGCACGTGTGTTAAAAATACACCAAATTTTCTACCGTGTATCGCAAATCCAGCATGGTGAACGGAAATACATTTTTGTAAATTCTCATAAACGGACAAGAATGTATCATTGATCTTTATATAATCCAGAGTCTCTCAAAGTTATCTATATGGATAGAATTGCTTTCGCGTAATTATGTTAATAACCCTCTGCTCTTTTTCAAAATGTTTCATGTAAAAAAAAGCCCTCATATCGTAGACTCGTATACATCACATCGTATTTATGTATCTATCGAACACAGTACAAAATGTGTATAAAACATTCTGAGAGCGTTCATAGAACGTGGAGATGTAGGATGAACATTCATTGCACGTTCTACATATACCAATTCTGTCTGAGTAGTGAAAGCTGACGTTTACCTTACGCCGCGTTAAGCACGGACAGATAAAATCGTTTCTCTCCTTGAATTTATAATTCTACCTTTGGATAAAATTATTCTGCAACCCCTCATCAATAGCTGGATTTTTCAATAAGTGGTTTTATAGAGTCATCAATTCTATGAAAAGCTATGTCAGTTTAATAAAACTGTTACGATGTTCGCAGTGTAGTAGTAATCACAACGATAAAGTCAACATCGACAGGAAAGAAGAGATACGGTATTTCAAATCATAATCGCAATCCGACGTGTTCCTTCCATCAATCAGTCTCAGATTAGTCCTGTGAATGCGGTCATCAACTTGGCTATTTTGATCATTTAGAATTCAATTGTTTAGATGATGTATCCAATCAACTGTTATTGTTCACCAATCACAAACACAAGAACGGAGAAGTGGCTCACGTAACCACTCGAGGTATTATACATAAGATCACAAATGATCATTTCGAATTTACAAAAACTTCTGAAAGAACTTCTTGAACAGTCCCCGTTGTGACAGTAAAAATGAATTCAATATGAACTCAATGAATTCAAAATGCATACATGTTCAATGCCTGAATAGTTCTTCATTCATCAAGAGCTCATTTTGAATTCAAACTATTCATAATGAATTCATGTTGACTGTCATGAAGGGAGCTCTTTGCGGGGACTTTTGTGGTGTATGAGTTATGCATAAGATCACCAACTTTTCTCACTTTTTTAGCCGAATGTACTGTTCCACTTAATCAGCGTGCTCTTTTAGTAATTGAGTTAACTGTCGTAACAAAATTGTTAGACAGACTAGCAAAATAATTTGCTACTCCATACGCAACACTGACCAATATAGAAATTCACAATTGGCGCTAGCATGGTGCAACGTAGATAAAGTATGGCCGAGGCTTGGCAACCAAGCATGGCGCAAACCTGGAATGATAACATCATTTTATGATTCACCTACGTGTTTTTCCAATGAAGTCCCATCGTCGATGAAACAATGGCAATAAAATATACCATCATTGGCAAACAATTGATAATTTTGTTTGTCACTGCTGCGCTAATAATCATAGTAAAAAATATTTAAACCAGAAATATATACAAAGTATGCACATTTCGCAATTTCTGACATATGTTGTTTGAAGTCTTATTGTTTTCCCCTCATTTATTTGTGAACAACTCGGCGTCTTTTGTCGGCAAATTTTGCCATGAGAAGTAGACACAATGTATGTCAGCTCAGCGGTGGGAGCCCTCTAGTGTGACTCATAGTAAAGAGCGATTGACTGTTCTTCCAAAGACTTAGTTCAGCCTCATATATTCTTTGTATACGCGTTTCACCACTCGCGAGAAACATTTGATTAGTGACGTAGCAAAAATATTATATAGGTTGCCAATATGCAGCCATGCTATTAACAATGATCGGCGTTACATTGAAAGCTAATTTCTACCGAAACTAGGCCAAAGTTTGGGGCAATATTGAACCACATGTTGAATGATCCTGGCGTTGAATGGAATCTATCGTTCAGTCAATGTTGGGCCAAGGATGAGCCAAGCAAGAGCCGAGCTTGGCGCAATTGTACCACAATAATAAACTGACAAACGAAATCTGTCGAACGCCGACATCGGTGCAACATTGTATTTATTGTTAATCAACATTCAAGATTCATAGATTGCCAAGCCTTGTCTGCCAACATTGCGCCAAGCTATATTTTATTGTCAGCATTGGCGAAGTCCAAAAATTTTTGTATGGGGAGGTGATTTTTTGCGTCAGTTGATTTCCGAGCGTTACTATTGTTTTAGTCACAAATCGTGCAACACGGAACAATTTATTGAACAGTTGAGCCAAATTTATTTATATTCGTTACATCACAATAGTAGCGAAATATCTTTCACGCCATAAATGCAATATCGACAGAAAAAAAGGTTCAGGAAAATGGTAGCCGGAGAATGAAAAGAATGGTGATACGATGATGGAGGTAAAACAGGGAAAATGGAAATCATCACGTACTTATTCGTAGAAGAATTTGAAAAGATACAGATTACATAGTATAACACGTGCCGGAAAATTCACTGTGAGGGCAATCTATTCGCTATCACAGCAATTTTTTAACTATCACAGTACAAAAATTCTAACTCTCTCAGCTGAATTTATATGCTATTCCATATATAATGCTCAAAATTGAGTTGCCACAACAAATAATTTACATTCAGGGATGAATCAATAATTGACGTGGTAAATTATCCATTACGGGAGCAAAAAATTTGTTGTCCCAGGGGATTGTTCTCTCCGAAAAGGTATGAATGACGCCCAGTGGTGACCAGCAGCGTGAAGTGTGGAATCAGTAGAATAGAATAAATATAATCAGACAGGTAAATTGAAATTTCTGTGGATCAGAATAGTCGATCTCTGAAACGATTCTGCATCTTCACCGCACTCTTTTTTCCCTATCCGATAATAACTATGTGGCGCTTGATAACACACCTACACGTTACCTACACAACACTCCAGTCCAAGAAGAATTCATAAAGAAATCTCATTGAACTGTTGGTGTTTCTTATGAATTCTTTGAAAGTTCTTCTGGGACTGGTGCTGTGAGGGTAGGCAACAGCCATCCTTTTGCCTGGAGTTTAGGAACTGATTCGAAATAATCTTGAATTACTATACAGGGTGTTCCAAAACAAAGTATCGACCTTTCACCAGCGTGTTCCTGAGAGAAAACTGAACCATTTTTTAATCCGTGGCTTAGTTTCAGAGTTGACTTCAACGAATCAAATGGATGCTACATAAGCATACTCTGCGATCATTGGACTAGCGGATGTACTTGCCACGTGAATGGTCAACTCATTTTGTTCATAACTCAAAAACTAAGCTTCGGATCGAAAAATGTCAAATGGAAAAGTTGTTCAATTTTCTCTCAGGAATACGCTAGTGAAATATCGGTACTTTGTTCTAGGGCACCCTGTATACAGATATAACATCAGATTCGTTGGATTCGCTCTATTTCCAAAACTTTTGATGCATCAAATTTTTCAATTATACGGATTAAATGTATGTGTTTAAAAAATATGTATAAAAGGTTATAAAGGTCAATCTGAGACCGCTCCAAATTAGTCCCCAGACAGCAGGTACCATAGGGCAAACATTTTTTTTATTGTTCTGAATAATAATTCTACGACAAATCCAACACGGAGGAAAAAGAAATCCACTGTGACAGCGAAATCTGATTTTCCTGGGTTCCTTTTGCTACAGCAGCAAATTTTATGCTATCTTTTTAGCTACAACCGCAATTTTTGCTCCTCCAGCAATTTTTCAGTATATTATATATGGGATAGCAAACAAATCTTGCTGGAGAAGTCAACATTTTTTGTTGTCACAGCTAAAAAGATTGCTGTGATTGTAAATAGATTGTTGTCATAGCGAAAGGTACTCAGCGAAATCAGATTTCACTATCGCAGCGAATTTTGTTTCTACGTGAATAAAAAATTCCATCGCAAACTCATCAACATCCCTGAAAGCTTATTTTCTCACAAAATAAGTTCTACAGAACTCCAAATAATTGTCCTTCCTCGTGATAGATGATTACTATACAATATTTTCATCATGATTCTTGATGCAATATTCTAATATTTATATATGAGAGCAAACAATCATGTGAACAAAATCCAAATACTGTTCTTCAATCTTTCAGTCTCCAGAATGGACTGCTGCAATTAACAGAAATGAAATTTTCGCTGCACATCCATATTTTTACTTTATACTCCACCTACAAATTCTTGTTCGACCTCCAAAATCTGGAAGGTAATCCATTTATGCTGAAAAAGCCACCTTTCTCATTTGAATTCCAGCATGGGCTCTAACCATTGTGGGTCAATTTGATTTCTGGTACGTTTGTTGATTCAAGATCTACTGAAGAATCATCCGAAATGTTTGCAGGACGTTTTAAGGCAATGTTTTACATCCTAGTGGAAACTAGTGTTGATAATTTTTTGTTCACATTGAAAGGTTCCCAAATGTAAAAGTCGAATCCTTATGCGAAACAGTATTTGAGAGGAAATTATCTTTCATCACTGAGAATTTCATAAAATTTTTCTGAAAAATTCTCAAAATTCATGAATATTATTGTGGTTACCTATCCTAGGTATCAAAATCACAGGAATATTCAACAGTCATGGTAGATTTTGGGGAGAAAAAAACCAAACTAGCATTTAATCGTATCAGCTCATTTGGAATCAATTTATATGAATTCTATCAGATTAATGTATACGAATATTATGAAATACACGTGCGTTTGATATATGAAATTTTCAACATAATAATCGATACATAAATAATAGGGAGGCGCAAAAGAACCGACTTTTTTTTTGTTTCCGAGTCTCATATGAAAATATGTTATACTGTCAGAAATATCTATGAGTTATTTTTAATCACGTACATGAATTCAGATTCATACAGATTCTACATTACATTCAATGTACAATAACGTGCACAAACTATAGATTATGCTGTAGTTTGCATTGAATTTAATGTAAAATATGTATGAAACTGAATCCATGCACGTACTTGCAAAAAACTTCCAGCGAAAGCATTAAAATTAATGCAGAAATTTCTAACAGTGTAGTTTTTCATGTTTTGAAAGTCTTCTCCAAAGGTCATCGCGTGGAAAAATTTTTCAGAGGTCACTCAAGATTTTTTCAATTCTAATTAAAATACACTCCTTTGAATTCTCAAATTTTTGCTTAAACAAATAGTAACTTCCTCAAAGTTACAGTTCGAAGTATTCATTTTTCAAGGTCACTCAAAATTTATGGACATTTTTCAACTCATTGCTTTTGATGTTGTCGAGCGACCTTTCAAAATTTATATTAAGATTCAATATGTACTATTCCTTTCCCTTGATACCTCGTTGGATGAGAATACATCACGAGACGAAGAGAAAGATTCGATACACGACAAGAATGTGAATTTTCCTAATAAATAAATTAAAATAATGAAAAAAATTAATTAATCGAATGATCAAAATTTAATCGAGTTGATTTATTTTAGATTTATTAGTTAATTTTATAAATTTTACTTTTCTTATAATTTCAAAGTTTTTGTTCGAAAACATCAAGAGCAATTAATCAAAAAATGTTCATAAATTCTAAGCAACCTTGAAAGATGAATATTTTGAGCCATAACTTTTAGAAAGTTACTATTTTTTAGTTACCAAAGTTCACAGCAACGAGGACAAAATTTAACAATAAAAGGAAGGTGAATTTTGATCATTTTTAAGGTTTTGAAGAACCTTGAGCGACCCCTAAACAAATTTTTTTCGAGCTGATCTTTAGAGAAGACTCCTAAAACATGGAAAACAAAGAGAGTCGATTTGTTGTGCCCCCCTAAAATATATAATGTAGATATATTTTGCATAATAAAATTCACTCGGATCTATGGATGTGAATCGTGGATTTTACATATTGATCGTTTCTATCAGAGTATATATTACAAAAGTAAAGGGAGGGAAATTGCAGTCTGCAAACTTGAATACAGCTCTTTCATCATCCTATGAACAATGATGCACAATATATTTTGAAATTTTTGATTGAAAGACCTGAAGCGTTCTATTGTCGCGCTACGCAATTGATTTTTACAACTCTTTGTTCATGTATTTACAATTCATTAGATGGAAACTATATAAGACCATTTTGTTGTATATTTTTATCTGTGCTTTTATTACTCGGAACCAATTTCCGCAACTAACGTCAATTCATGAGTTTAAATAAATTTTTTCTTCCGGTGTGTTCTACGCAATATTCACTTGATATAGAATCATTTTTTCTCAGAGGACGTCAGTATTTCTCACTAGAGTTTCCTGTTTTTGCTCTTTCCTCTCACTCCATTCGTGTGTCGGAGATCCCTTTCATGTCTGCCTGCGTTTTTGTTCATTCCTCGTTCTGTCTTCCGTTTTCTCCATGATAATTCAAATAAATGCGTTTTCTGAAATTTCATATCTTAAATCAAATTTTTTTTGTCACTCACAGAGTTCAACTTCTGGAATGAAACAAAAAATTATAATCCGGAGAGTATCCCAATGACTCGAAAATTGAACTGTTTGTTGAACAGGTGCCAAGTAGTGTTGCAGATTTCTACCAAGGAATAAATTTTTTTTTATAGGAATACATTTTATGAAACTTTATGCAAACTAAATAGTTTTCTTATAACATATAGTTAATTCTTCTCAACCCTCAGTTACCCCACGTATTTTCGCATGTTCTCTTCAACCTTTCGTTGCGGTTTGCAATCAAGTAAATGAAGTTTTTTCCATGATCAAAAATGTACTATGGTTCTCGAATTTGATCCTTGTTCTGGTTTCAAATCGTATCCCTTCATCGCTATGAACAGAAAATCAGATTTTCAAAAACCTCTTCTTCCCCTTGGACCCCCGTGGGGTGACTGGGGGTTAAGAATTAGGATCACTAGGGATAAGAGTATCCACAAATTGAATGGCAAAACTTTGTTCAAGCCTGATCGGTGATATATTCCGAATCAAACCAAGTTGTCCTAGACTTCTTATCTTCATCCTTTATAGATCACGTTGAGAAAATTTGTCAAACTTCTTTCAGAACAAACTTCGAGTTATTGTTGAATCGTACCAAACATTGATGGAAATTCTCATAAAAAATATCGACGCTGTTCAATACTGCCCGTCAATAACATTCACCCTTTCGAAATTGATCATGATATAATTGTGAATAGAACAAACTTTTTGATTTAGAAAATCTTTCTTCTCAAACTACTTCAATTGTTAAATTCCCAACTAACATTTCAATTCTTGAAGATATCTAAAAGAATACTTAATTGAGAGATCTTTAAGAACTTTCTTGAAGAGTTCTTAAAGATATCTCTTAGAAGTGTTGGGAAGACATCTTGTAAAAGATTTCTAAAAGATGTCTTGATTCAGAGGTCTTCAAGAACGTTATTGAAGAGTTCTTGAAGATATCTTTTAGAAGTCTTGAGGAGATTTCGGAAAGATGTCTTGATTAAGACACGTTTAAGAACATAAATTTTTCAGCAGCTTTGAGGTTATATGAGCACATGATCATGAATAACACAGAATAAAACTTTGAATGTACCTGTTATTACAATCGTATTGCAAATGAGGTGATTCCATATCCATGAATTAAAAGCTTGAATCAATCATTGAGATATCAAGAAATTTGAAAGTTTGTAAAAAGTACGATTTTGTCGCCTTATGACGTGCACAATAAAATTACCGAATATCCACTTCACAACAATTCGTCAGAAATACTTTAGGAAGAATCTGCGGTATTCACGAAATATTAACGACTACTAGAACACAGAATTGATTTCTAAATATGTTTCACTAAATTTATTCATCTTTCCTATTTGTAATTACATTCAACTCTTTTGATATTTATTCATGTGATAACAGTTTGTTCAAAAGATCATTTTCACTTTGAAACTGGACACCGCTGACATATTTCATTATGTCATATTGCCAATTATGGGCGTCTCTACCATGTTGTACGTATAGCTCAAGTGACTGAGGCGTAAATATATCGTCAATATTGTATGGGTTCGATTCCCGTAACAACAAGGGTCGAAATCAGGTAAACTTTATCGGAACGCGAGAGCAGTTGAAGAAACAGGAGGGAAAGGAAAAAGAAAAGGTTAAGAATTTTTTTTGTGAACAAATTCAAGAGTCTTCCAAGACGTTTTTATGAATTCTCCAAGACATCTTTAAGAACTCTTCAAGACATCTTTAAGAACTCTTCAAGACATCTTTAAGAACTCTTCAAGATATCTTTTCGAATTCTATACGTGTTTCATAAGACATCTTTTAGGATTCGTTTCGGTATCTTTTAGAACGTTTTTTAAGACTTCTTACAAACGCATCGAGACTTCTTAAAGATATCTTTAAGATGTCTGAATGTTAGTTGGGTTACTATACATTATTCCTCTTCGTTTACGTATTTTTCTTTATTCCCTTCCTTTCTTTGACATGTTAAATCGCTGTATTTTTCATCGATAGTTTTATCTCACTCAATCTTTAATATCATGATTTTTAAATTGATAAATCATACTCAGGGAGTAACAGAATACTTACATATCAATACAATAATTGTGGATGCAAATTAAGGAACATTCATTGTTACGGAAATAGACAGGAAGCCCACATTATCCTACAGGTGCTACATCAAGCTATAAAACAGACCGAGTTCTAAAAGTGTAGTATTAAGAGGTACGAAAACCTCCCCGTCAACTATTCAGTTTGTTCGTTTTATTGCTCAGATAAAATACTCATTCAGAAGCGAATGAAACCCGCATTTGACTTATTCTCTTCTCCTCAAATGTATAGTCATTTAATTCGTTGAATGTTTCAGGGTTTAAAAGGATTCGAACTGATATTTATCAGATTGCTGTGTAGATAATTTAATAAGTATAAAAACTGTTGACTTCAGCAAAAATATTCATCATACGCAATGGGTGTTGAATTTTGGTGTGGGAAGTATGCTAAACGAGCCCTGGAAGCCAAATGGAAACAAAAAGAAGAATCCGAAAAGCTCCAAAACATCAAAACACAGCGCCTCGCGTAGAATTTTCTACACTCTCCACACGACAAGTCTGTCTCTGTAACCAGTACGCAAATAATTTGATGAAAAACAAAAGTTCTAACGTTTTGGAACCCAAAAAGAGATTTGTTTGGCTATGAAAGTCACCAATTATGTGATGCATATCGTCAATATTATTCTGCATTGAAATCATATATTTCATTTTGATCAACAGTATTTTATATTTATCGAATACGATAACCAACTTGAACTGTAAATTTCTATAAAAGAGAAACAGCTATGAACATTTCGAATCGGTATAAGCCAAACTGGTGGAAGCTATTTATTAAATACTTCAAAACAGTTCGTTGACTACGTTTTTTTTTACATCCACAAACCAAATTGCTCATCAAAAATTCTAAGCGAGTAAATAAGTAATTTAATGATGGGAAGTTTGAATATTCACATCGAAGTACTCGACTTTGGTTGAGGTTGTAAAGAAGTTATCCGATTATAGTATGTATGTACTTTTTATTAAACCTCACAAACACTGTACTGTGAGAGAAAGAGGCCCAGTTAAGAGAGCAAAAATTGAATGAAAATGAATGAGCATTTTGAATGAACACGATACATGTGATTGAATTCAAATTATTGATAATATTGATCTCGTGGTACTGATAATCACATTTTTCGCGTGGAAATTAATTTCTCGATAAGATTGAGTTTGAAACTTTGAAATTAAATTGAAAATCGTTTTCACGTTCATATCTGAATATTTGTATTCATATACTTATCGAATAAAGTGTATCCAAAGCATCATTTTTGACTTCATAATTGACTCGTTCCTCATGAATTGAGGTCAATTGAGTTGGAAAGAGATGCTATATATCGTAATCGATTTACTATTCAAGTTTAATTATTTTCCGTTTTAATGTGGTGCTTTTGAAGTTCAACTGTTTGTGACTTCATACTCTCTACATTGAATTGTTCGATTGTTTTCTTCTGTTCTCATAAAGTAATCCAATCGAACGCTCTATCTCTCGATTCCACAGAATGCATCGTAACAGCGTCCTATTCGAAACTCAGAATTTGAACAATGTTCTCAATGATTTCATGAACCATGAATTAAATTAAGTTCATCAATGAAGTTGAAAATGCTTTTGAAAAGAAACGAACTCGTGTGCATGAACATAACAAAGTCAGGAAGAACCCCTGTGACAGCGGGAAAAAAATATACGTGGACTATGATAGAGAAAATAGGTGGTAGCTTGGCTAGTTTAATGCTGCGTTAAAAGTATCTCATGCGTGGTATAGTAGCATCTCTACGATCTTCTCTGAACTGATCATCTATACTCAATGTATGGCGAAAGTGGGCTCTTTCTTCCATTTGAATTATCCGAACGGAATGCTTTTGTTTCTCATACAATGTTCGTGCAATATGAGAGATGAAAGTCGTGCGTATTACAGTCGCAGAATTTTTTCATCATGTCAATGCATCGCTTTTGGTATTTCAATTTTGAATTAGTGGATTCTAACAAAAGTTATATTTTGGTTGGAATGATATTCATGTCGTACGAATTTTCATCATTGTAACTGCAGGGTGCAAACAAAATTTAGATAGAGAGTTTCTCACAAAAATTCTCTTTTAACGAAAAATTGTAGTAGCAAATTATTGGATTACATTGTTTTGCTTTTTTTTCTTAACAATTTTCATACGAGAGCACTCAAAAAGTGCCGTGGAGTGCGAATAATTACGATTTAATACATTTCAGAATATTATTATTCGCGAAACAACTGAAAAAAAACTATATATTGAGCCAAATCTTGAATTTTCATTAGAATGAATTCCTTGAAAAACAAAAAATATCAATCAATAATTTGGTTCATGGTGTATTGCTGTGTGGAAATCGCCTGAGTTGTCAAAATACCGACACTGACACTATGTTTCTACACTCGGAGAAAAATCTGGTTCGCATAACCAGGCGACGTAGTTATTTTTGGCTTTAACCATTCCATCCAGTTGCCACAACCAGATTCACATGATTTTGTCTTGTTTTCCTGGTTATCATAACCAAATTTCAAGTCACTGCAACCATAAATCTTCAACCATGCAAAGATGGTTGCTGTGGCCCCGCCGCCTTTATCTCAGTGTATAATTTGGAAAAAAACAACGAATTTCGTGTAGAATGATCACTGTTTTTCAACTGGTAACAATTGTCCAACGGATTCCTGAAGTTTATATCCACGTGGACAAATAGTCTGAGAATCAGACCCGGCGGAAGGTCGACCTCACGGTCGAATACTCGTTAAGTCAATTTTTTTGGTCTGAGTACCAAATCGGACTGACATAATCCGATTATGATAATGGCCCCAGCACGTTCCTCAATCGAAATGATGATCATTAAAATTTTCAAGAAATGATAACAATGAACGTTGAAGAAAAACATTCCACGAGGATTCTGTTATTCTTTCATGAAACGTTATTTATATCTCAAGAAAAGCTTAGGGTAGAATTGAATAACAGACAAGAATGACAAATTAA
Source organism: Gonatopus flavifemur (assembly GCA_018340375.1). NCBI lineage: Eukaryota > Metazoa > Arthropoda > Insecta > Hymenoptera > Dryinidae > Gonatopus > Gonatopus flavifemur. The sequence goes on from JAFFJZ010000002.1 coordinate 27,369,091, forward strand.
GGCAAAGTAAAATGAAAGAACTGATGTAATATGATACGCCGTTTCGTAAAGAAACGATCTCAACATGATCATCTTACATTCCGTAGAACTTAATAAATGAATAATCGAATTATCCGAGAACGGTAATGCAAGATTCCTAGCTTTGAAATCAAATTACAAACTCTACAAGTCACAGAATGTACGCTCAAGGGTGCATGATTGAACCCTGATTCCAAAATAAGCACGAATCGGAATTCCTTTTCCTGTAATAATTTGAGAGTCTCAGGTGATCAAATTGATCGCACGTTAAAGTTCTGCATCATTCACCTCCCGAACGTATTCTTATCACAAATTGAAGTTCGTTATCGTGAACTGTGAGATTCAATATGTTGCATCGGCTCCACATGATTGATTCATCGAGAAATTCAACTCATTTGAATAATTCAATGCCGTGATCATCATTCGTCAAGGCATTCCAATTCATTATTCCTGTTAACGGGGTTACAAAATTCATTACAGTATTCAATTATTAGTTATGACATCCATTTACTCCACTAGATCGCATTTAGGTACGTAACGAATTGATTGTAGCAGCTCATTATTTTCCTCTGCAAAGATTTATTATTCTCTCTTTCTCGGTGATATACGATCATCTCGAAGAAAAAGCGGTACAAAAAAACAGAGCGAAGGGATGAATTCTTCTTCTAGTGCTACAGAGGTAGAGAGCTATTTCGCTTATTATTTATCTCCACTTATTCAACGCGGAAAGAAACTCATGAACAAAAATCAGTAAAATACCTTGGAAATTTTACAATTTCGCTCTGACATTTTGATTGTGAATGCTGTATGTAATTCAGTTATGGAATAGTTAGTTTATCGGAGTAATTCGTAGCACAGCAATAAATACATTTCTGGAGGAGAAAAAGAAGAATTTACCTTTTGGGAACATATTCTTTCCTCTTCGCTTGATTTCTAGTATAAAAATGCTGGATCAACGTTTCAAAATTAACGAAGAAGCCTTGCTTTCGCTAATCGAATAATCCAATTCCCAATGGCATGGAATCCAGTTGATCCAAGATATTCTCATGTTAGAAAAAAGTGGATTTGGTATGGAAGCGTATATATAATAATAATCAGAGGATGAGATTTACTGCAAACATGAGATGTATCCGATGAAGAAATTGGAAAGGAATTTGACAATTTTTATGTGCTGAAAATATGAGATTGAGCAGAATCAGTGGATCTTTCAAACACTATTCCTGTGACCTATAATTTAGATTTATTTTACATTGTGTATTGTGTGTGAAATATATTTGGCATTCTGATTTGAAGGAAATACACTAGGTCCAAATCTGTAACACAAAACGTCCAGTACACAACTGCGATGAACCATGCTGTATCCTTTTATTTCATCTCACCAGGATGGATTTCGAGAAAATATCGAATTTTAGGGTTGAACTGTATAAGATAAAAAGGTGTGTTGCATATAAAATCTTTTCTTTCCAAGATCATTTTCGAGTCAGAACAATTGATTGCTCAGTCATTCTCTAGAGAGAACGCCTTGTTATGGGAATTGCAATTCGCTTTCACAACCTGATTAAGCTTCAGTCGATCACAAAGGCAAAAATCTTCTACAACCTCAGTAAGTGCGTTGCAAAATTGGTTCCTTGCGGGAAAATGTTTTACGAAAGGATGCAATTAACATTTTACAAAACTGATAATATCTGTTGTTGTTTCTAATTCCAAAATGTTATACTTCTACACGGAAAGACCGGGTCTATTAATATTTAAAAAAATGACTGTCAATTCAGGGAAAAAGAGGATCGCTGAAAAATGTTCGTAATGAGTCTACTGAAAATTCGTAGTCGATGTATCAACAATTGATACTTTCACTGTGAAAAATACCAATGGAACTATCAACTGTTAATATTTTGACTACGAATTTTTGGTAGACTCACTACGAATATTTTTCAGCGATCCTCTTTTTCCCTAAATTGACAGTCATTTTTCTAAATATTAATAGACCCGGTCTTTCCATGTAAGAAATAAAAAAAGGACAACATGAGTTATTTGCAGAATATGCTGGATCTTGGAACTATGTCTGAATATATCAAATGCTTAAAGCCTGTCTCCCAATATTCCGCAGGAAGACTTTTAATAATCAAGAAGCTCTTTGATTCTGTGTAATTTTAACGTAAGAATTGAATTACATCATGGGTGGTGTTTTGCAACCTTGAATCAACATTTTTCCCCAACAATTTATACTTGTTTTCATATCCGCATCTTATGCTTCCACTAAAATATCACATTTTCTTGAACAGAAGAAATTATTTTGTGAGGTGATTCGGAAGAATGATTATTTGTATCAACAATTTTTCTATTCATAATTCTTGGTTCAGAAACTGAGTTTACATTGAATTTTCTTCCAAAATGAATAAAAAATTCAATCTACTTTTAATCATTCCAATCGAACTAGTGGTACTTTGAAATCAATAGGACTTATTTTTCAACTCGGGTAGCCTAATTAGGGAGTATTTCAATCACAATCGACCGAAATTTCAGATAGTTCATATATATAACAGGTTCACATCGGATACCATCAATGATCCAAAATAAACTTGAGAACTTCAAGAACTCGATCTAAAGGATACACTAATTACATACAAACTGCATGCAAATTGGGTCAAATTCATTTTGAAACTGATTCCTTTCAAATAGATGATATGAAAAAAGTTGGGTCGGAAAGTTGTTTCATCCTAATTGTATACAATTTATATAAAATTGCAGTAAGAGCTCGGTGAGAGAAATCTAGACCTAGAAAAACTAGAGTAACATAAGTCATTGGTTAGTCTCGTAGCTGTTGTATGAGTATCACATTGCATGAGTTGTATTTTTTGTTGTCATGTACATACATGAATATGCAACCACTCGTGAAAAAACCGCTAGAAATTTCATCAGATCTGTTTGTTCCACGTTGATTATATAGACATTTTCATCGAATTTCAATACTACGCACGAAGAGTCATTCAATTTCGAAAAATTCAGTGAAAAATTCATAGAGTTCGAATGCAAATGGGAAAGGGAATTTGAGAGAATGGGTACTCCTGAAATTCAATACAAATTACTACGAAGCTATGTTTACGTGGAATGGCTAGTGTTGCAAATTTTTCATAAGGGTAGTTCTTGGAAAGGCATAGATCTAAGGAGCGTGCTCAGAGTGTACTATTTTGACCTTCATTCGTGATTAGGTTTAGTCATTCAGAAGTATAATGAAAAAAGGAGAAAGATTGATATTCCCAAATCATAAAAAAGATGCCCAATAATAAGATTTTGACATTTGTCAGAGTTCATGAATTTGTTGGACTTCGGTAGACCAACTCCCACGTAGAAATTGACGAGTGGCTCAGTACCGGTTTGATACAGTGTACAACCGTAGGTAGCCAACGTTGGTCGAACTGCGGAATGATAACGCAAAATAACTCCGATCCGGTATCGACCACCAACCGTCGCTAACTACCGGTTACCGACATCAATTCAATATTTGCAACCGATGTTTTTTCAAAATTTAGGACCTTATTGTGTACATAAAACTATCATATCGAATTACATAGAATACATTTCTCCATTAAACAAGGATTCTTTTGAACTTCAATGCATTTGTAAGTCCTTAGTGCGTCGGGAATCAATCTATGCTTATGAACTCATGGTGATATCTAACGAAAAACATACGGAAGATTGTCAGCTACTTACGTAGTTCATAATTCCGTCAATAATAATGCTATCTTCTACAGAATTATTTTATTTCATAATATTTTCCGGAGTTCAATCGTGCATCGAACAATATAGGATTTTCACATTGTGCAAATCAACAGTTGTTACATGATAAAATTTCTAAAACTCATCAAACCTTCGATCAAAGTGCACTACATATTTGTTCACCTTGGTTTGGCATCCATTCAGGGTTGGAGACCAACGCTTGCTTACTAAAATTGTGCCATTGCTGATTCAACATTGGTGGGAAATTGGTCAGCAACGGTCAGTTTAATCATCAAACCAGTACCGATTAGGACATGAAATTACTTCGTTTCAGTACCGACTCGGAATCGTTGGTAGCCAATACCGTCTCAATATTGATGCGTTCCTCACCGTCGCCTTAAAACAGGCATTTGTACATGGGCTGTTTCTATTCAAGGTCATAACTTTTTTAACTATCATCCACTGTTTAATGGATTCTAGACGGTATTAATCTGCGCCGCAGAACGCAGTCTTATTGAGTTAATATAAAATCAATTTCTGTTAAGAAGATATTCAATTTTTGAAAAAGCAAAACTGCGGCAGGGGCGAACCAGAATTTTCGAACTGATATTTACATAGTCGAACAACGTGTATGAAGCACCCCACTCAGTACGTGATACATGTCTTTGGAAATAACAGGAATATGTTTGCCACAATAAGTTGACACATTGAATAAGCATGAATCTCACAACGTTGCAAGTTTGTACTGAATATGGAAATAGGGACATGTAATTGAAAAGTTCAAACTGTAAGTACCAAGTACACTGAGAGAAGAGTGATTTGGAAGTTCGGGAAATAGTAATATAGTTGTTCGATAAATCTGAATGTTACTGAACTTCCATCGATGTTACATGAAATTTCAAGAAACATTAATGAAATTGTGCTTCACATTACTCAGTGTTCTCCATTCGTTATTATACAGGGTGTCCCAGAAAAAAGTATCGACCTTTCACCAGCGTGTTCCTGAGAGAAAACTGAACCATTTTTTAATCCGTGGCTCAGTTTCAGAGTTGATTCCAAGAAATCAAATGGATGCTATATATAGCCGATGTACTTGCCACGTGAATGGTCAACTTATTTTGTTCATAACTCGAAAACTAAGCTCCGGATCGAAAAATGTCAAGTGAAAAAGTTGTTCAGTTTTCTCTCAAGAATGCGCTGGTGAAATATCGGTACTTTGTTCTGGGACACCCTGTATAATACAATATCCATGGCCAAATTCACTACACTGAGAAAAAAGATCGTGGAGCCAACTACATGATGGGGTTGGATATGGCAAACGACGGGATGTAGTTAAGTGAATCGAATATTCTGTTGACTCGACTACATCCCGTCGTTCGCCGTATCCAACCCCATCATGGAGTTGGCTTCACAATCTTTTTTCTCAGTGCATGTGTTACTCAATTACTAAACGTGTAAGAATTGAGTGACACAAAGTGAGTTTGGCCATGAATATTGTATTATACGATAACGATTGAAGAACACTCAGTAATGTAAAGCAAAATTTCATGAATGTTTCTTGAAATTCCATGAAACATCGCTGAAAGTTCAGTAATATTCAGATTTATAGATCACATATATTACTATTCACTGAACCTCCAAATTGCTCTTCTCTCAGTGTACCTCACGCAACTGCGCACCTGAAGGTGAAACAATTTCTATGCCTTTTGAAAACTCAATTTTGTATAAAGATGAACTCAGTTGTTATATTGAAAAAATCATTCAAAAGATTCTCTTCATCTTTGTTTCAGGTTCTTCGCACATGATGGATTTCTGAAGCACCAACAAAAGCTGCAGAATTTGACTTGATCACCATGAGAACGATTTTAATCTTAGTGAGCTTTGTTTTTAAACTACAGTCCTACTGTACAGGTAAATATGCAATTAAATACTTCTTGACAATGTTAAGAATCAGATATATTTTCTTCCTCTTTCTCTCTTCTTGTCATTCTGAGAGAAATTAATTTGCTACAGAATTTAACTTCTTACACATGGGACGATATGAATGAAATCCCACGTTAGAAACGATAGTTGCAGAACTCTTCTCATGTGAAAATTGTTCTTTATTGGGAAATTCCCATTTGAAAAGACAGATGGATAATAAAATGTGATAATAATAACACGCTTTTGTGCGTTCTGTTCATCGTTTTCATCACGCGACCCCGAGAATGGTTTGGATATTAAGGAACCCATCCAAAAAGTGATGTTACAAATTAATGGATGGAGAGAAGAAAATTAACTAAACTCGCTTATCTCTTGGGTTACGCACAATGTTCTACGTCAAATAAATATCAATTGTTACATCACTTCAGTTTCACTTTCTCAGCTAACTTTCGCTCCGCTTATGGAAGAGAATATAGATTCCTTATTTTCTGAGTTTTCACTGCAGAAAGGAATATTACGATCGGAATCTACCTATTTGCCATTCAGTCATGTCCGGAGAAAAGAGATCTTCAAGGGATAGTAAAATTTGCAGACATACATAGCACAGCTGCCCCCGATATGTGACAAAGTGAATTATATCACATCGCATTTGGATTTATGGACACATAAAATTCAAATTCACTGATGAAAATTGCAGAAATTCCTGATTTTTGCAGTGATTCATGAAGATATTACGTGGCGTTACACGTTGTGAAACTTCACAACGCATGATTCATGAATTAGTATCGAATAGTAAACTCTGTTATTTTTCAAAGGGGTTCCCATATAAAAAAATTTTACAATTGGCGCTAGCATGGTGCAACGTAGATAAAGTATGGCCGAGGCTTGGCAACCAAGCTGTGACGATCCTCGTCTAGATTTTAAACCCTGTAAAATATACAATAGGTTAATATGAGTAAAACTATTGTGAAAAGGAACGATATTCCTTACCTGGATGGCATTGCATAAGCAACGCTACCTGGATATGCACCTCGATTGCCTTGTATCAACAAGCGTTCCTCGTCAAGCAAGACGACAACACCTGAAATGATACATTAATTGATATCGTACTTCAAAAATATGAATAAAAAAGGAACAATACATCCTTACCCACACCAGCAACACAGGCACATCGTTGCATATTTACCTGAAAATAGCACCATACACATGTTAATTGATAATTATAAGTAATATAAGAAAATGGTTATAAAAATAAAAACTTACCGGAGTGTAACCAACTCACAAATAGGAACACGCCAGAAATCCAGGTTAACACAGCACTCGCGACGACATACCGAACATTTATTAACAGTCCTAATATTTATTTATTTACGAAAACTCGCGATTATCTGCACCTCGAGGTGACAGATAGTAAATAAAGTGAATAAAGGCAACCATTATGGTTTTCTTGAACGCACCGCGCAAGCGCGCGAATAACATAGGAAAAGACTATAATAGAAAGAGACACGCCTATACGATTGTGGACAAACTCCGACAGCCGATAGGGTCGCTAGTGTTTCCCACGGTGGAAGTTATTCCTAGCAATATATAATATAGGAAACAAAAGAGCATTTAAACACTTCTCGACTTCTGACGCTTGGAACAACTGGATTGGTTTCACCTAACTGGTAAGTATCTTTTTTTTTTTCTTATAGAAGTCGGGATTGTCCGTTCACTTTGTTAACGTACTCCGGGCAGGGTTGGCACGCAGTGATGCCAGGAAAGACGGTGTGGACCGAAAAATCAGCCCCTCTACCGCGCACACGATGAAACTTTCGTATACATGTGAGTCACACGTATACGAACGTGTTATTGTGTGAACAATGGAGGGGCTGATTTTTCGGTCCGCACCGTTTTTCCTGGCATCACTGGTTGGCACGTAATATACTTCTAAGTATTTTACATAATTTACGACACGTTAGGGTCTAGACACACAAGCTACGTAAACGTGAACGTAAGGAACGGAAGGCTGCGCAGATCTCGTATACGATTTCTGCGCATTCATTCATACGTTTACGTGTCTTGTGTGTCTAGGCCTTTAGAAACGGAGTATCTTACGCATAAAACCAACGACCAACCCCTTGCCTTTGGGGGGACAGGAGGGTTCAAGTATCTTACATATATTACGTGTCAGAAACAAAGTATGATACGCGAAATCTTAGGTTTTGCTTAGGGCCGGTGGGGAAGTGGGTTTCACCTTCTTCAAAGTGTAAAGTGTGAATTCCGTTAGAGCCACCTTCTCGGCTATATTTCCGTTAGAGCCACCTTCCACGGCTATATTTCCGTTAGAGCCACCTTCCACGGCTATATTTCCGCTAGAGCCACCGTCTCACGGCTATGAATTATTAGAGCCACCATCTTATGGCTATTTACCGCTAGGGCCACATTCGTACGGCCAATCACCAGTACAAATTCCGTTAGAGCCACCGTCTTATGGCTATTTACATTTCTTCGGGAAAATACTGCTAGAATCAGCTAATCTGACCAGTTGAAGTCATATTCCGTTAGACTCGCGCAGAATTACGGTTATTTCCACTATATCCCGGATGATCTGAAAATACACTCGCGCATCCTACTTTTTAAACTTAGTGTGCACACATTTAAGAGTAATTTGACAGAAAGTCTTGATTAGTAGTATTATGTAAATGATAATTTTATGTAATGTTTTGACTTTTGGAGTTATTTGTAACAATTAAAACTTTTAGATAGTATTAAGATTATTTATAGCCATAAACAAGTTTCTTGAACAGTTTCGTCAATTTGACTCTTTTATTTAATAAAGATATATTTATTTCAACTTTAAAAATTCAAGTTTTGATTTATTAATTTGTGGCTCGCGTTCCCCTCTTGAATATTAAAAGAACTCTGGAAATCCGGCGAACTGAAGACATCATAGGGAACTTTTGATGAGTGGTATCTTCATATACCGACGCGCGACAGAACGAAACGTCACAAAGCATGGCGCAAACCTGGAATGATAACATCATTTTATGATTTACCAACGTGTTTTTCCAATGAAGTCCCATCATCGATGAAACAATGGCAGTGAAATATACCATCACTGGCAATCAATTGGAAATTTTGTTTGTCAATGCTGCACCCATGATTTAACCCAAAAATATATAAAAAGTATGCGCAATTTGCGACATATGTTGTTTGAAGTCTTATTGTTTTCCCCTTATTTGTTTGTGGACAACTCGGCGTCTTTTGTCGGTAAGTTTTGCCATGAGAAGTAGACACAATGTATGTTAGCTCAGCGGTAGGAGCCCTCTAGTGTGACTTATAGTAAAGAGCGATCGACTGGTCTTCCAAAGACTTACTTAAATCTTATTATTCTTCGTATACGCGTTTCATCACTCGCGAGAAACACTTGATTAGTAACGTAGCAAAAATATTAAATAGGTGGCCAATATTGAGCCATGCTATTACCAATGATCGGCGCTACATTGAAAGCTAATTTCTACCGAAACTAGGCCGAAGTTTGGGGCAATATTGAACCACATTCTGGATGATCCTGGCGTTAAATGGAATCTATCGTTCAGTCAATGTTGGGCCAAGGATGAGCCAAGCAAAAGCCAAGCTTGGCGCAGTTGTGCCACAATAATAGGCTGACAAACGAAATCCGTCGAACACCGACATCGGTGCAACATTGTATTCATTGTTAATCAATATTGAAGATTCATAGATTGCCAAGCCTTGTCTGTCTACATTGCGTCAAGCTATATTTTATTGTCAGCATTAGCGAAGCCCAAAAATTTTTGTATGGGTTCTTTTCTGCGTGTGGAAAAAAAGATGAAAGTGTGTGAAATAAATATTCAACTTGCAAGCGGATGTGGACCCATTTTTTTTGTTGAAATAACAATTTTTTTCGTTGATTCAATTCTCTTAGTAAATTATCTTAACTTGGTTGAATCAATGGATAAATTTGTTATTCTAACGAAAAAAATGGATCCATAGGCACTCGCAAGTTGAATAGTTATCTCAAATGATCTTTTCTGTCCGTGCTCTTTAAGTTCATTGTTTGAAGAAGTGGGTATTTGCCATCATGGCACAGATATGTGTCATTCATTTCAACTAAATGTCGATTCCCATTCTGGGTTCTAAAGTAGAGTTCAAGAAAATTCGTACACAATCGAGAAAAATTTGCGGAGGCGGTAAATCGAAATACTACCAGGTGTACTGATATGAAGTGAGCGTTAAGATACAAATGTGTCTATAGGTAACATTTGTTGTGAACGAGCCTTAATTTTTGTTCTGTTGGGTTAGTATGACATCTGTCAAACATATTTAACAAACATCAAAGCATTGAATAAACAACAATCATATTTTTCCATCGTGTTAAAAATGTAGAATTTTGTACCAGGAAGTGATGATTTGCGGAAAGCATTGAATTTTGTTTCCATTCGAAGAAAAGTGCTGCCGAGTCATATCGAATGCTTGTCGAGGCATATGGCGATCATGCTCTATCAGAAGCAACATGCAAAAGATGGTTTCAACGGTTCAGAGATAATGATTTTGACGTGAGGAATGAAGAACTTGGAAGACCACCAAGAAAGTTTGAAGACGCTGAACTGCAAGCAATATTGGGTGAAGATGATACTCTCAGTCAAAAGCAAATGGCAGCAATGTTGAATGTTGGACAACAAACAATTTCTGACCGTTTGAAAGTCACGGAAAAGATCCAAAAGTGTGGAAAATAAGTGCCACATGAGTTGAATGAAAGACAGATGGAAAACCGAAAAAACACTTGTGACATTTTCTAAATATTGGATGGGCGAAGAACATAAGAAATGTGAATTTTGTAACATAGGAATAGGGAAAATAGAGCACTATGTAGTCTGTGAAAATATAAAGCAATGGTTTGAAGGAATAGGTAGGGATGATAAAGAGAAAATAAGAATATTAATAAACGATGAACTTAATGAAAAGAAGGTAAAGGCTTTAAAAAACTTCTATAAAGGAAAGAAGGCAAAGCAAAGGGAACTATTAGAGGTAAGGGAAAAAGCAAATGAAGATGGAAATAAATAAGGTAGGGGTGGAACTAGGAAGGGAATGATAACAGGGAAATAGTATTAAGATAATGTTAAGATAAGAATAAAATAGTAATGAATTGTAAGGTATAATAATTAAGGTGTAATATGCTCAGGAACAGAAAAATGTACAAATATAACGGCTGTGAAAGTAAATACTGATTATAAGTCTGAGAGTAGATTTAACTTACAAAGGATTAGAAAACATATGAAGGCAAAGAAAGAAACAAGAAATCGCTATTGTAAAGTGTGAAAAATACTGTATAGAAATAGATGTAAGCAGAAATGTGATATAGAAATTAGAGTAGATAAAGTATGGGTTATGCATGTTTAAGGAACAAATGTAAACCGAGTCCGCTTCCGAGCAAAAATGCTGAAGTTTGAATAATAAACATACACTTGTGACATTTTCCTTCAAAGACACGAAAGAAAATCAGTTTTGTATCGAATTGTTACTGACGATGAAAAATGGATTCATTTTGAGAATCCTAAACGGAGAAAATCATGGGTTAATCCGGGACAACCATCAACATCGACTTGCAAATCCAGATCGATTCAGCAAAAAGATAATGCTCTGTGTTTAGTGAACCTGTTAATACTAATCGCGACAGACAACAAATGATCAATTTGAACCATTCATTGATCCAAAAACGACCAGAATGAGCCAGAAGACACGGCAAAGTAATTTTATTACACGACAATGCACTTGCACACAAAGCGAAACCGGTTCAGGATACAATCAGAGCACTTGGCTGGGAGTTGCTACCCCACCCACCGTATTCACCATCCTTGGCCCTTTCCGACTACCATTTGTTTTCATCGATGGGACACGCATTGGCTGAGCAGCACTTCGATTCCTACGAAGAAGTCGGAAATTGGGTATCTGATTGGTTTGCTTCAAAAGACGAACATTTCTATTAGCGTGATATCCATAAATGGCCAGAAAGCAATGGTCGATACTTCGAATACATTTTTTTTACTTTACCATTCGCAATTAGTGTTTCATTTTCACAAAAAAAACACTCATTCCATACCGGTACACCTAGCATACACAAAATAATTAGGGCTGGACTCGAGATTCTCCAGTAAAACCAACAAAATTCAATTCTACCAGTTCTAATGTAAGATTCGTTGAGTCGATGTACAAATATTTGAAGAATGAAATGTGAGAAAGTTTTTGAAAATATGTTTTGGATTTTTAACACTGAGGTTCATTCAAAGCTGTTACAGTCTCGAAAAAGGTCTTGTCTTGTCTTGTCTTAGACTTCAGTGTACAAAAGTTGCTTTTTGTCCTGGATGCAATCAATTTTATCCTCTCAGACATGTTATTGCACAACAATTACATGCCACACTTGACTTGATGTAGAAACGTCTCTTCAAAAATCGTAAAATTCGATGATATTTACTATTTTTGAATTTTGCTCAAGAGTCTCGAGTCCATCTAGTAAATTTTTCTTGCCAACCATTTGAAAATTTGCTACCACAGCTAAATGAATTGCTGAGAGAGCAACATAATCGACCAAAACAGCAAACTTTTCAGTATTATACACGGAATAGCAAACGAACTTTTATGGAGAAGTCAAAATTTTTTAGAGTCGTAGCTAGCAAGATCGCTGTGATAGAAAATAGATTGCTGTTACAAAGAAAGAACCCACAAAAATGACCTTATTCTCCGTATAGATTAGGTGTATCAATTAAGAGTATATGAACCACAGTATCAGAAACTGAAGTGGGAAAGAAATTATCACGTTCAAGAACATTGTCACATAGCGAACTAATTCCGATCTACTCACAAACCCGTAAAGTGATGATAATTCAGGATGAGTCTTTATGAAATCCGAGAATGCAGACAAAATTTTGTGAGATCTCTCAAGACTTCATTATGAATTCTTACGGAATTCTCATAATGGGAGTGCATTTGGTTGTGCAGTGTAAGTTAACACAAGAAGTAGCAAAGAATGACGAGGAAAGTTGCGAATCATGAATTTTGAACGTTTCATACTTTTCATTGTACAAGTTGTAGTTCCTTTCATACGTGTGCAACTCAATAAATTTTCATAATGTTTATTCTCTCTCATTCCTCATCGTTCATTGTTACCACTCTTACTTATTCCATTCGTTTCTCTTTTATTTCCTTTTCTTTGCTCTTCGACTATTTCTCTTTATTTTATCACATGTTACAGTGTGCATGTATGCCAAGAGTATGGAACCTCTTATCTGAAAATTTATGTAACGGCAAAGTCATTGGTAAAAGATTCGATCTATTCCACGATCTATTCTTTTTCATCGGAGCAGAACTTAAGTTAGATTTTCTCCTTTTTTCATAAGAAAACCATTCGAAAAAGCATTTTGATGGTCCAGGAAGGAGAATAAATACCGTATATGATATTTTATAGGATGAAAGAAGAAGTATAGGCAGGAAGAATCCTTTTACTTCTAAGAAGATTTCTACAGATATAACTGATCATTGTCAAACGAAAAGGAGAAATAATATCGTGCATGGGATTTTCAAAATAAATGTTATGCATGGTATTCTAAATTGAGAAGTACGTGAGAGACTGTATACCATAGTTGAAAGTCCCTTTTTTTATAAATTCAAAAAGAGAAACAGTAATCACGACTCTGGCGTATCAAAAAAAAACCAACATACAAGTTATTTTTCGAACAGAAATATGTTTTTTTTATACATTTCGATGCACACGAGTGCATTTTTTCGCGTGAATGGAAATTTCAAAGGGTTCTTTAGTTATTCAATTTGATAACAAGATTTGAATACAGAAAAATTTCGAAGACTGAATAAGTTCACACGAAATAATCCGATTGGGAATTTAAGGGCATTATCAGGTAATCCTAGGAAATGCTTTACTGATTCATGTCCATGGACTGATTCAATTGATGATCCTGGTTATGCCGAACGATTGCGGAGGATATCGTTCAGTTTTCTGTGCGACATGTATGAATTTACACGGCAAAAAGATTTAGTTGAAGTAGGCAAGTCTTCTGGTTTGAAAAGTCTTTCGAATCCCATTGATTAATGAGATTTGATACAAACTCTCTACGAAAAACAATAATTAGCTATTATTTGGATAGCTAAAAATTAGCTACGGGAGCTATATGTACCTGCCGTAGCTAAAAACTCATAGCTAAATTATTTGGCTATCCAAATATCAACCACAAAACCTGTGCCGTCGGAGCGACGATTGTCCACTGTGGTAGTTAAGAAATAGCTATAGCTGCAACTATTTTAGCTATAGCAGTGACAGGAGGGTGCTAAAAAATTGAATAGCTGCGACAACCATGTCATTTTTTTTCGTGTAACAGTGAATAACTACCCACACTTATTCAATCTCATCGGAGATCATGCGAACCGGTTGAATTGATAAAATTTTATGAAACTTCGATCCATTTGAACAGTCATCTACCATTACAAGGTTCATATTGAATTTTATCAATCATTGGGTTTCAATAGACTTTTTCCAACACATGGAAAGAAGTTTTGACTATTATACCTAAATATTTCAGCACTCACAGGACAGCTGATTTCTCAGCAACGCTAGCTAAAATTTAATTATAGGAGCTAAAGAAATGGCTGTCCATCTCACAGCCAATTACGTTTTCCGTGCAGGAAAGCTCTCATTGACGTGGACAGCTCTCATTGAATCAGCTCCCGTAGCTAAATTTTAGTCATTACAGCAAAAAAGTTTGCATTCGTAGTCGATCTGTTTGCTGTAACAGCTAAAATTTTACTGCCGGAGCTAATTTAATAGCTGTCTATATCCTTGCTTGTGACTCAGGTGAAATAAAGTCTACTTCTAAATGATCAAGAATCAGGGATTTGTTGACACACATCTTCCCTCGCGTATCATACACAAACAAACCCACTCATCCATCAAGTTTCTTCTCTTTTTCTCGGATTTCTGAAACAATCACTCAAGCTTCTCGTTTGAGAACAAAAAAGAATGATTTCATGTTCATTGACCTACAATGAGAGAACATGATTTCATTCCTCATAGTTTCTTGATTTTTAATAATGGTGGAAAAGGATTTCAAAGTTGGTTTTGCGACCTTGTCAGTGAAATTAGAATATACCAATTAAATGTGGAGTTTTTACAAATATTTTCAGCCTAATGTTATCAAGATAACTGCAGAATCAGCTGTCACAGGTGTTTTGTCACATTCTCATCGGAGGTTTCTCTATACTAGTTCTCTTTCCATACAAATTCAAAATTAGGCAGTCACAACGGTCAACCTATTTCGCAATAGTGCAGCAAGAATTCAATGGAGGTATCCCAGAATTACAAATGAAATATCATAACATTTATCAATCACTATAGCAAATCTATAGTTCTGTGAAATGACTTTTGTGAGTCGACACATTGATCAATGAACATGTTCAAATATATATTTGCTATCAGTTTTTGGAACATTTCGAATCTTCTCAGCTACGCAGAGTGATGGAATAAAACTGAAGTATATGCGAAAATATACTTCCAGAGTTCAAAGCTTTAGCACCTGTCTTTCTGACAGTACGTATTGTACGAAGAACTTGTGAAATTCACAAGCGAAACTCACTTCCTGTTACCTGAAAATACCCTAGAGCATTTCATGGTATGTCTCAGTTTGTAGAGAGAAACATCCTTATTCAACGTGTAAGCCTCTCAATTTTTTCGTTCGTTCGTCTAATAGAATGGAGGAAAAACATTGTGGTAAATTTTTCAATTGATTAGGAAAATCGTGTCACATGAATTAATTATGAGAGGATTTTCTCTTTTCCTTTTTGCAGTGAATGTTCGTTCAATTAAGGGGATACCAGCGGCCCCTGACGATGCAACCTGAGCCAAATCTCTTCTCGTAAATTATTCGAAAATAAAGCAATGAAAAGAAAATATCGCTCTGTACAGACGATCTTTATTGATTTGAAATCCGACGCATCAAAGAACTTTTCGACATGTTCTATGAAGAATGTAATGAATATTTGAAATGTTGAGAGGGGAAGTATCCCTTGGGGGAAGTACAATGAAAATTTCTCGTTAGAATCTAATTTGCTGAATGAACGAGAATATAGGTTTGATGTGACAAGTTTGAAGAATTGTTTTCTGCTTTCATTTGTCCTCCTTTTCATATTTTCTCATTGATCTACTCATTTCATCTGTTTTAGGACATATCTCTAGAGTCATTCATTGAATCCTGTCACATCTAATACAATTAATTGTGTTCATCTATGCTTTTGTGATCGGAAAAATATTTCTCAAATAAAGACCAATGGTCGTCGTGTATCGGATTAATCGTAATCGAATAATCTGGCCAATGACCTTTTAAAAATGCTGTTTTAAACCTTTCATGTGCATTGAAAGAATTAGATCATGTGAAAGGGATTTGCAGGTTTGTGGTATCTTCAAACATCAATAGAAGATGCAGGAGAAGAAATATTTTTACGGTTTTATTGGAAATTAAGTGTTTAAAACAGTCAGCAGGGACAAAAAATGAATGGCAATGTGATAAAATTCCAATGGAATGCTCTGAAAACTTGCGATCTTTCTCACTCGTGCGCACATCAACGTAATTCGTGCATAAACATATTTCAGATTCCATTTATTCCACAGAATTTTATTCATAGAATGTTTTTGTGGCGTCTCATTTTCCAACGCATCGATATTCATGCACATCAAAATCAATGTAGTTTCTAGGAAGTATGTGGAATACAATTTCACTAGTGGAAACCCAATTATCCCTTACATTTGAAATGGAAATCACACAGCAAAAAATAATTATGAAATTTTCCGCCCAAAAAAATGGTGGCAACAAAGTGCTTCAATTGATGGGCAATTTTTCACCATAATTTGGTGAAGTTTTTCTTCATTTTTAGAGAATTCAACACCCAAAAAATGAAATAATTCCTCAAAGTGATGGAAAAGTCCCTCATTCTTTATGGAAAAACCATTCTCCCACAATGAGTAGACGAAATCCACCAACTCCCCACATTTTTCACAGTACATTTTAAAAAAATTAAGAGATACGAACTGCCCATACGAGTAATATTGTACAGTACCCCAAGTGTTTTTATAGGGATGAAATTAAACCCTGGTATGCGTCAAAGGGTCTATCGCGTAAATTCATCGTCACGATGAACCGGAGTAGAGCTGATCACTACAACCTACCAGCTTCGTTGGCTCGCATAGGAATTATAAGTGATTCAACATGTGTTTGCGGGAATATAAACAGTGATTTAAACCACGTCTTGTGGCAATGCGGCCTTTACGTCACGCAGCGTAAAAAACTCATTGAGCGATTATCAAAACTAGGATTACAATTACCGTTATGTATTGAAATGTTAATAGCCAGACCAGATATTACCTCACGCCATATTGTATTTACTTTTTTAAATGACTGTAAATTAACAATTTAGACTTTAAGGAATATCTTCATGTACATCTGAAATAAACCTCATCGGAGGTTTCAGAAAGATGCAAATAAAAAAAAAAAATTGTACACTACCCACCCGATTTTCTTCCACTTCCCCGCCTGACAAGCTCGAACGCTCCCCCCACCACATCCACTTGATCACGGATCGAACAATACGCTTACTAGACGTTCGATTTTCTTCCGCAGATCAATCGTTAATTTTGGGCTAAGAAATTTTTGTGTAGGTAAAAAAACAAAAAGTAAAAATGATTTATTCAAATAGTCATAAAATGATGGAAAGCTTTGACTATATAAGTATGGACTGCTGGTTGCTAACTTCAGACTTGTAATCAACATTGAGCAGCGCCGCCAGTAACCGCAAACTAAAATTGACTGATCAGCTGTTCGGTGTTGTGATTTGTTTTGAAATACAATCTAACCTCTGATCAAGGAAGTAATTCTTATTGAAATGTTTTCATGTTTACTTATGAATTTCCTGTTGCGAAATTTGGAAAGTTTCATAATAAGGACATTTTCTTATGAATCGCTTTGAGACTTTAACCAGGGTTGCTTTTCCAATTTTTCGAATTAGATTATTACATTCGTATTCATCTAAAAGTACTTATAGCTTCATAAAATTTTACAAACTGAAACTAGATTCTCTGAATGTTCAAGGAATATCCCAACGATATACTTAGTATTGAGGTTGTTTATTATAAATGTTTTATGATTGCTTTAAAAATATTTTGAGAAATATATATATTTTATATTTTGATAAATATTTTGAATGATGATCATAAATAATAATTATGAGTAATCAGATGAATAAGTTGATAGATGTAATAATTCTCAAAATACATGCAAAAAATCAACCATCAGAACACATGATGCAATGCGACTGATATTCTCTGAATATTTATTTTACATTGTTTACGTCAATATAAGAATCGTATTTATTGCTTTTAACGATGATCCTCATTCTTATACTCAATGTATCAAACGTCAATAAATTATAACCTGTAATTCTTATCGAATCATTGGGTTTTTTTTACGATTATTCATACCACATTTTGAATTCCCGCGTTTTCGGTCACTTGGGCGGAGCCTAAATATCGAAAAATATCGTTCAATGTTGGTTACACATTTTCGACAGTTTATATAGGAAAAATGGGGGTAACTGGCAGTCCATACTTATATAGTCAAAGATGGAAAGTAAATTGATGAAACTCCCACATGCTTACACAGCCGCAGTATATTTTCCAGGTATCAAAAAGTTCAAGTGATATATTAATTTGCCTTATCAAAAATTATATGATTCATATCGGTATTTCACTACATCTATATAATTACGTTGTATGAAAGGACATTTTTACATTTCCTTTTTATTAATGACAGGAAACGATTGATTGAATGTGATAGAAGCAATCATTCTCAGAAAAATAACTATTATTGTAATCCTTGAGCACGATGTACGTTCCCTTTTTGAAATGTCTTGTGGATAAGTATAACATGTCTTACGTAACATCATCCCATACATGAGTATGAGAAATATAATCTTTCACCAAACGCGTATGTTGGAACTGTCAAAATTCGTTGGATGGGAAGCAGAAGAAAATCGAGCCACCGCACAGTGTGGCATTTGACGCATTTAGTGCTGCAAAAGTAAGAAATTCGAGGTACAAATTCGAAATATATGAACACGCCATGTTTTAGTAAACTAACTGACTAAAGGGGGACTGTAGTTGTTTGACTTTCATCGCGCGGTCTTTGCGGAAAAAACCTTGTATTTGTTACCTCAGGAATCCCCAGATAAAATGTAGGCTTGTCATAACCCTGTCACTTGTCATTCGATTGTTTTTGGCTTGTTCTTGACAACCTTGTCAATGTAAGGCTGCTACAGCCCTGCTGCAAGGGTTTTGTAAGCTTGTACCCTTGTCGTGTGTCAACTAGGAGGCTTATATCAACCTTGTCACAAGCTTGCCTGACAACATTGCAGCAAGGTTAAATTGCTATCTGGGATCTGTTTGAGTGTTAGTCAGGGAGAAAGTTGCAAATACATTCCGTGTCGTCAAAGACCCTCCGGAAGATAGTTCGTTCATTTTACATATAAATCTCTGTCTCATGTAGCTCAGTTCACACTATTATTCTTTCATTTTCCAATTACGTAATTGTGAGTGGCCTTCAAATAATTTCACATACAATTTTAATCATTGTGTAGTGAATTTATCAAGTTCAGGAGAGAAAAACTTTCTTATATTGCCGAATATTGTGTTCGCTCACTGATATTCCTGAGGAACAGTTTGTCCCCTTCTGGTAGATATCTTATTTGCCTGCGGATAGCTGCGGATCTAAGTTGTATATATTTTTGAAGATGGCGGGTGACGGCGTCCCTCACGCTGATGTTTTCCGCATATGGTGCGAGATAATTGAAGAGGAAAGATTGAATGCTACCTTGGATTTTATTTCAAATTTTTACGACATAATCAGCGTCATATTCATAATCAGCGACCCTAAAACCTGTCAGATACAGAGTTTCAAGGGAATCAGATGAATTTTCAAACTCCGGGCCGCCATAATGGATTCGCCATTTTGAATTTGGGAATTTCGACAATGAATTGATAATCAGAGACCCCAAAAAGTCCCAACCACCGAGTTTCACGGAAATCCGATGAATTTTTTAATTTCAGTCCGCCATATTGGATCCACAATTTTTAATTTTTAATTTTTGACAACAGATTCTTAATCAGCAATTCCGAAAACATCTAGAAGGTAAGTCTCGAGCCATTCTGATTGATATCGAATTAAATCCCGCTAGATTGTAAAAATGTCACACTGTGCACCGTGCACGATTTATAGATACACAAACACAAACGATGTGGCGAGCGTCGCAAGACAATTGAGTTGGGTGAGCATGATTCCTAGAAAAATATTCCCCTCAAGACCCGTGAGCGGAAGAAAATCGAATGGATACTGTAATTCCAGTCTCAGCGTTGTTACCATTTCGACTCCGGGTCGGTAGTGTCAAATCCAATAAGGCAAACAAATTTGGTCAACAGAAAATATTCATGCGTGAAGCAACTCGATGTCCGTACGTCTCAAATTAGAATCCGACTTGGCATTCCATTACCTTCAAACTTTGAAATTTAATTCAAAAGAACATCAAGGCGGAATAATTTCATTTCATAAAAAGTCTCTCCCCTTTCGATTCTAACAGAACCTTGGACACCCCGTTAGTGTTATCCGGAAAAATCACTATCTATTTTCATCATCCATCGAAATCAAGATTGACGGAAAATCCTTTCAATTCCGACAGTTTGACAGTTGAAAAGAGACATGAGAAAAAATGGATGAAAAGTCTCTTCCATTGAGACAATTTGAAATCTTGTTCATAGATACAATCGAAGCGCTGCTATCTTGATTGGAATTTGATAGATATTATGGAAACAATTCAATTTTTCCACTGAAATCATTTGAACGTCGAATTTGGCGTAACTCACACATCGATATTCATCAACATCCTGTCAGAAGAAATCTCTTGGTTAATAAAATCACTCGGATGCATTGCCCATCGATATGCTAGTATGGACGTTTGAAACGAATCCGATTAAAATGCAATTCACTTCGATCAGCTAGTTTCAGTGAGTTCTAAGCGGTAGAACTCACGTTAGGCTGTAAATTCCATCGTTCGTGCCTCACTATTCTCATCACGAAGGAAAAAAAAGAGGAACACCTTTTTCATGATGGTAAAAAACCTACGTACAGCTATTTGAAAATTGTTTTATATTCCTGCGGGAAATACGTCATTGATGTAAATTATTGAATTGCACACAGAGTGAAAATTGCCGCGAAAATGATTGAGGATTCGTATGATTTTGGAATACATTGTAAAACATAACTGGATCTGCAATCAAACTTTCATACTTCCAGAAAAAAAATGATTGTTCGAATTCTGTTCACAATTTCGTTCCTAGATGTAAATAGAAAAAAAACGTAAATTGATTACCTAATATGCGTATCGAATACTTGGCGATGTTTGAAAATATATTTCATATTCAACTATGAGGGAAGGTGTGTCGCAATTGAATGAAAATAGTTGTTGCTCTGAGGTACACTTTTTGAACAAATTATTTCAAAGACTTTCATCGATGTTTAAGAGTTTGTCAGAGTTTGTCTTAAATGCTTACACGCAGAAAAAAGTCACCTCAACAATTAGTATTGGCAAGTGCAAATTAGCATGCGACACCAACGGCCAGCGGGCAAACTATGAAAAATGGCGGCAACGGGGATGCATATCATATGTTTATAACACGCGACGGAGTGGTATTTTCTATTTTTTCTTGCTATAAACATTTTCAATGTACATATGATCATTATATGAATTGTTCGTTTGGTATTGGTACAGGATTTAAAACATTTTCACCTTCAATCATATTGCGAAATGATGGGGTGGCACCTGCATCATTGCATATAATATCCAACAGAACTTGTCAACAGTTTGTTCGTGCTTAACACTGAATAATTCATAATTTTTGATATAGCACATGTGCTCCCGTTTCGGCCATATTTGTTTTGAAACACTAGCGCCGCTCTTACTTCGGTGGTATTTTCAGTTGCCAATACTCAGCCCTATCCGACTCTCTAACTAAACTATAGTAAATGAGGTATTTTTACTGTCGCCAAAAACATTGAACCAGTGTAGATAGCGCTGGCTGTACTGGTGGGCTGTTCCTCCTAATTTGATTGGATGACTGAGAGATAGGTATATTTTATGCAGCCCACCAGAACACTTAGCGCTGCGCTGCGGATTAGTTCAAATAGCGACATTAAGGAACCTCAGAAGTGGGGGAGTCGGATAGGGCTGCCAATACTTCACAGTAACCCGTACAGCACCGGACATTTCGTGAAATCTCCGTTCATCTACGTTCTATCCACGTCCGCCATTTATCCACGGGGATGCAACATGGAAGTCGGTAGATGTGCTGTTTGGGAAAGTAGGAACAAAATCACATTTTGGGGTTGTGTATTATATTTTGTTATTGAAATTACTATACTGTCTATCAATAAATAAGGGAATTCTGTCACTCTTCACTAGGAAGTATAGTAATTTTTATGACAAAATATAATACACAACTCCAAAACAGAGTTGCCAGCAAAATCCACCAATTTCTCGTGGATTGGTAATTTCTTTGAGAATCGGGAATATGATTGGTCAGTTATGTGAGAAACAGCCAATCACCGGAGTTGGCGGCTTTTTGCTGGCAACTCTGCGCCAAATTGTGATTTTGTTCCTACTTTACTATAATGTGTAGTAATTTTTTAGGTAACTTTGCTCTGCGTGTAGTTCCATCGCATAATTTGATAGATTTTTGGCAAAAAGTATTAAGAATTCAGGAATATATATATATGAGCTGGTCTCGTAATATAACGGAAAAAATATTGTTTTTTGTTTCAAATACATTCGCTGTGAATCGAGAAAATGTTGCTTCGGTTCGAATTTAGGTTTTGAATTTCTCTTAAACTTAAACAATATTCTCTCAATTCAAATCAAGTTTATTTGGAACAAGAAAAATATTGTTTTCGTGATATATGAGACAATGGATGTGGAATCCACATTTCTTTGAAGAAAAATTCAACCTTCCATATTATACAAATAGGAAGGTACAAAATTTTTTAGTTATAATAATATTTCCATTCGGACTATAAAAGAACAGTAAAAATTATACAGCAGTTCTTTCAATATGCAGTGCAAGTGCGGGTATAGAATCTACTATATGGTATTCTCAACACAGTTTTTCACACGACGATTGATTCGTTAATCGGTGAGATTGGTTACTGGTCCTCTCCCGACAATGTGATTCAACCAACGTTCCGGTTGGTATGCTTGATTCGGCGTGCTCAACCCATGATTTGATGGATACGACATCGATCGGTTTGTCATACAGTTTTTGGTCGGCTTAGCAATGATTCAATATGTTGACCAGCCATGAGGTTAGGTATGTTGACAAACTATCTATTTGGTTTCGTGCTAATTTGACGACTGTAACCAGAAGTTCAGTTAATTTGGCGATGACCGCTCGGTGTTCGATAGGAATATTCAAGCAAACGTGTTTCATGTGGAATCGAGAATCTCAGTCTCCAACTGATTCCATAGATGTTTTCTCATACAATAACAACAATCTTGAATATATATTGGGACGGAGGGGGGATTCGAATTACGCATGATGTTAAAAATGAAGGAGTATATTTCACTGCATAAAATTAGTCAACGTTTTTTGGTAGCTTCTACGGTATTTTCAGTATACTTTACTCTTTACGAAGTATATCTTTCTTGAAAATTGATGAAAAGTACTCCAATGGAGTAACTCCTACTCCGAAAATAGTGATCCATATACTGACTGAGCGATGAAGTAAGAACTACCGCGATTGGAATAGCAGTTATTCCTCATTTTTCTCGGTGTACACGAAGAAAAATGCAGCTCGAAAGGATAGTAATCTTTAATAGAAAATCGGAGAATATTTCTTAAAACCTGAGAATATTTCTTAAAATCTAAGAATCTTTCTTAAATTCGTAATAAACATAAAACGGTTCAGATTTCTCTTGAATATTGCTCGAAAAACAATGAAAAATTATCAATCCTTAACAAATCATAAAAACAAATATGAAGTTTCCAAA
Source organism: Gonatopus flavifemur (assembly GCA_018340375.1). Taxonomy (NCBI): domain Eukaryota; kingdom Metazoa; phylum Arthropoda; class Insecta; order Hymenoptera; family Dryinidae; genus Gonatopus; species Gonatopus flavifemur. The sequence continues at coordinate 27,392,893 of JAFFJZ010000002.1, forward strand.
AGTCGCGCATGAAATTTTACAAAGTAAATAAAATTTTGGAATCTTATTTTCAAATTACAGAATTTTGTTATTCACTTTGTCAAATTTCATGCGCGACTTTTGGAAACTTTATATTTGTTTTTATGATTTGTTAAGTATTGATAATTTTTCATTGTAGGGTAGATTTTGAACTGACCGAAAACTGGTTAATTAATTGGGTAACCGGTTATCTAGGACCAAGTTTTTAAAAGCTCGAAGAACTCACGTTCGTATGTGCCTGAATGATAAAAGATTAATCAAACTGTAGTGATTTTAGTCTCTATAATAATCAAAAATCAGCTGAATGAACCTTTTTGAATTTCAACCTTTTGAGAGGCTTGGAATAAGCTCATCTCACAATTTTGTAACCCGTTTGAATTATTGTTGGAGATGTACAAAAACCTTTTAGTACATTTTTGAAATTTCACAGAAGGTTCTCAAGACATCCACAAAGTTTTGATCAAAATTGTTATGAAAGTGTTGTACACACATTTGTAGCATTTCTTCAAACAGCAAGTTTGATATGTACTTAATTATTTTTCGCAAATTACTTGTGGTTGATTGAAAATATTCCACATGATTCTCAACTCACTCAACGAATCTCATTCCATCACTGTATGCGCGAATTGAAATCCATGTAATATCATTTGTCGAAGAAATGAATGTTAGAATTCAAATATATTTTTTCATTCGAGATTATTTATTATTTATTCAATGGACGTGTTTGAATGAAGAGATACACATGATTATTTGTTTTTATAATTACTTATATTTGTTTGTGTGATATTTATTAATACACGGAGAAAAAGTTATCTTGAAAAATATCATAATTTATGGAGTTTTGTGCGTTGGTCTAACCCGAGTCAAAATATTTACTTGAAGATACCTCTAAAAGTACCATAATGGCTGGGAATCTTATGAGGAAGGTACCATACTTCTTTATAAAAGTCCAAGGAATTATGGGACTTTCAGAGGTTCGTTCATGTAAATATTTTGACTCGGGTCAGACTAACGCCAAAAATCCATAAATTATGGTATTTTTCAAGATATCTGTTTTTTCAGTGTATAAATACAACAATTTTCAGTCAAAATCTAGTAGTTTATTATATAGTTCTTCATATAAGTAAAACAACGACCGGTTAGGGATCGTCCATAAACCACGTGGCCTTTTTATTTGTTGCATTCCTTGTTGCACCAACTTCAGACATAGAGAGTGCGATAGAGAAGGAAGTGAAAAAAGACCACGTGGTTTATGGACGATCCCTTAACTGGTCAACCGATGATTTACGGGGAAAATAACCGAATAACCGGTTATTGAAAAGTCTCGGTTATTTGCCATCCCTATCTGCAATTCAATTTGCACTTATACAGCAGGTTTAGTCAATTTGAAAACCTATCTTTCTTGATTAAATTGCATCACCGAACATGGTGTATTGAATTCCATTATATATAATTTATTGATAGAAATAATGTTTGTCGTTCTAAACTAGAGTTGCTGATTCGAAATAAAACACGATGTTCATTCGTCAAATCTGATAAAAGTTAAAAAAAAATGATTTGCTGTTAGAGGGAAAAAGGTCAATGATCGTTGTGGCCTTCTCTCAAGATGGCAACTCAATTCCAGACATTGGAATTCTTCTAGTGGGGCTTCAATTGACTGTAGAGAGCCTAGACAATTCATTCAAAATACATGTATACATACATATTTGATTCCTTGGTTAACATTTTAATGGTTATATTTAGTCAGAAGAAGCGATTATGACAAACTCATATTCAAGCTAGATTTATTCACATTTGATTTTGAATTCGTTTCATTCAACAAATCGAACTTCAATGATAATTAAAGGACCCAGTTCTCATTTAATCACTATTTCCTAGAAATCCCCCTTTAGCAGCTGAACGAGAAGCAATTTTGCTATGACGATGTAATATACCTCATCAAAATCGAACAGCTTGTGAAGTACCTATATTGAAACAACTTCATGACATTCAGGATCATTATGGCCTCTGAAGAGGACCATATGAATCTAGTCGAGTACTACTGCCGATTCATGAGTGGCGATATTCTGTTCCCCGGATATTACGTCAATCGTTAACCACATCGATGAGCATTTGAAATGCAATTAGCTTCAAAACAAACTTCACGAGCCTTGAAGTGTCGATACAGCTGATATTCGGTGTACTGTGGTCTGGTGGATAATCAGCTACTAGAATTAAGTACATGGATCAACAGTCACTATTCTTCAGTCAGTGTCTCTAACACCTTGATTGATTGATTGATTGAAAATTTAGAGAATATTCTTTTGTATATTTTCATCCCTGCTGGAGATGCCATATGGAATCTAATTGAATCTTGCAGTCCCTGCAGTGGCGCATCTGCGCCTAGGCCAACCTAGGCCATGGCCTAGGGGTGGTAGGTCTGAGGGATGGCACCGCGATATCATTTATATGTACTGATATAAACCTTATATATAAACTACATCGAATTATTTATAAATTATGTATAATTCTGACAATTTCCTCCCTTTGGGAGAGGTAATATATATCTGGCCTAGGTGCGGAGTATTTCCAAATGCGGCCCTAAGTTCCTGTGAAAATTAATAGACAGAATATTCCTTTCACAGACTCTGCCGAGTATTTTTATCAAGAATACAAAATATATCCTGTGCTACAATTTCTCATCAATCCACACACAGAGAGTGGTCTTCTCGTACCCATTGATTTTGTTTGTTATTTTCCATTTTCAAACCCATTAATACTCATCCACAAAAAAATTCAACATCACTAACAAAACTTCTGTCCGAATTTTATGAATAGATGTGAAAATATGTGAATATGCACGAAAACTTTGAAGAAGTGGTTATGAAAAACATAAGTCCAAATTACATGAAACTAAAACGAGAATTTATGTAAAACTCGAGGTGGTAATGGAAGTAAATGCAAGAAATCACATCATAAAAATAGGTTTAATTATTCCATCCCGTTGGAATACGATGAATTCATAAGCCGACTAGTGTCTATGTTCAGAACAAAAGCCAAAGATGGAATTTATTACTGTGGTCACACAGATGGTATGTAGTACAAAGAACAATCATCTTGTAATTAATAAAAATACCGTTGGAAACAGCCGTCATCCTGTAATTTTACTCAGTTTCATGGTAAGTGGACAAACATAATAGAAGAGTTTATTCGTGAAAAAAGAAGAGAAAATGCTTTCATATTGTAAATAATTTCGAGCCTGTGCGCGCATAGAAGAAATATTAAAATATATTCAGACTCACGTGACTTTGGGTTAGCTTTATGACACTGTTTTTATGTTGAACACGATGAAAATAAAACCCCAAGTACGTTTAAATGAAAAATATGTCGACGATATGTGAATTTTCTCTCAAGACATATTTTACACATCAAAATACGTACTTTTCCATGCATCTATGCTTCAGATTTACTTTGTGAATCTTTGATTTATCACAAGGGCAATGAATTCTGCCCCTGAATAGAAAATCTGCGTACAGTTTATGAAGATATATAATGCCGTTGAATTCGTTTTGATGAAGTATTCCAACTTCAACCACACGATGTCAATAATTGTAATGAAATGAGTATAGAGTATTCATTCCATGTGATTATATCAACCTAATATGTTCATAGTTTATAATTTATAAAAAAACAATAGGAGCAGAACCTACTTGAAGGGGACACGTTTGTATATATTTGCATAAACACAACTTCGAAGAGAGCATAGTTGGATCCAAACAAAAGACGATAGAGGTGATTGCCTTTCTGCAAAGATGTAGTCTACTTATGTATATGAGAATGACATCAGGGTGTCTAGATATTCAAATACACAGGTATGTTTTACCGCTACTCCAAAAACATGTTCCGGGTTCGTCTTCGGACGAGAGTGCTACCGATCTCAGGAGAATATCTCGGTGATTTTCCGGAAATTCAATATGACAAAACCTTCAAGACCAAAGTTCTGATTAAAGAGATCCTAGCCAGGGCATAATATAAGGGTCAGTTCTTACCAAAAAGTTAGTTCTAAAACGTACGAACGGTTAGTTCTTGAAAAATTACCCAATTTTCAGTTAAATGTTTTCCTTTTTATTTTTATTTTTTCAAATCGAGTATCCAATACTGCCCTGTTACAAAATAAGCCTTTCGCCTCATATCGAGGGGTGTCATTAATTCAGTAGTGATATTCATTCTAAAAAAATAAATCTTGATGCCAAAAATAAAACCAACGAAGCATCAAATAATTCAAGAAATACTTGTCACACAAATTTCTCACTTCATATTGGAAGGGTTTTCTCTCGAAATAGAAAGACTATATCTTTTTTTTGTCAGCTGATGTTTTCACAGCATAGTTTATAAAAAAGGAATCTTGGTTATATAAAACGTAATGAGATAGATATATCATTTTCGGCTAGTTCTTAAATTCCCTTACATTATGCGTCTGGACCCTAGCGTCAGGACTCAATCATTTCCTTTGTGATGGACTGTTTAGAAATGCTTCAATAAAATCAAACTATCGCTCTATATAACAATTTTACAATATACCAAATTTTACAATATACACCCTTTTCTCTAATAGAAATGATTCTAGCCCCTTTTTAGTTAACCTCAAGGCTCTTTCTTGCGACTAGCTTTACCGCAAGTGCCTCGAAAGATGCTAGATGACCGCTATAATCATTTTTACTTGGGTTGTCAAATATCAAATGGCTAGAGTCTCGGCGTCGTATTTCCTACATGTATTAATCGATTCATATATATCAGCGGAACATTCTTCATCAGTTTATTTTCACGTCATTTTTCGCACCCATGCAAAGAAAATTTCATTCCATTGTATCTGAAGATGCTTTTATAAACTATAATAAATCAACCTTCGGTTAAATACCAAGTAAGAGAATTCAGTAACACAGAATAAATAGAGCATCAAAAACAGTCCTTTTCAAACTTTTTTATTCAATGCGATGAACAAAAAAAAAGGAATGAAAATATAAAGAAAAACGTGAACAATGAAATTCAGAACACATAAATGAATAGAAATCATCACCTTTCAAATGAAACCTTCTTTGTTTCTCAGAAGAGATGTTGAGATTTTTCAAACCCCTTGGTCTCATAAGTCACAACTGCGTTTTTCCCTTTGAAAATCATCATGATCATGAAATATCTTTTTTCTTTATGACTTCATTTCTTCTAATATTAAAGTTTTTTCTTTCCTTCAATTTTTTTCTGTTCATCATCTTCTAATCTCTTTTCTTTCATACTTGATTATTTTGAACCAACATTTATATTTTCTGTGAATCTGTTATACCCCCTCTCATGTTGAATTTCGTTCTTTTAATTGTTCTTTTTCTCCTCACTTGCATCGTAATATCAATTTAGATGGTATCATCATTTTGTTCTCATTCGGTCTACCATCCGTAATTTTATTTACCCTTAAATATGATGACCCTTTTTTTCCACGTCTCAGAAAACTCATGGAATTAAATTCTGAATTTTACTGGTAAACACGACATAAAACTGACAAAAGAAGTATAAAAGTTGGCAAGTACGTCGCTGTTTCAAGTCACACGGGTTGGTTGAGAATTGTAAAACCCGAAGCAAAAGACGTAGTTGGACGTCACGCGTCTTGATTATTTCAAATTTCTACGGATTTTTATTTTGTATTGACTAATAATGAATGTTATTTTTCACATCTCGACATTTTTATCGTCCCTCAATCAAGGTGTCGATCAAATAAGTTTGTAATTCAACCATTATCTCCAATTATCATAATAATATGAACGAAATATCACGATCTCGAAGTTTAAAAGTTTGAATAGATTAAAGTTTCATAACTGTTGCGAATGAAGGAATTTTTCTTGAGTGAATTGAAACACTCATATTCCACTTTTAGAATTTACTCACCTACATGATTCATTCATTTCTTATTTATGTATAATTACTCCCTTTTGCATTTTCATCAAAAACATCTTCATCTTTAAACTGAATTCCATCTTCGCGTTTCTTTTTATCTCTCGCATCACTCTTTTCTCCGTCTACTTTCCCTTGGTGTATACATAATTTATTTTTCTTCGTAACTTTTTATGAAAAGAGAGCAGAATTACACTCATGTTGCAAATTATGATTCTACGTGCAGTGTCGTTTATTACAATACAATATATTCCTAGTAAGATGAGATTTTATTCATCATATTCCTCAGAATTTTTCTGGCGAGATTGGAAGGAAGTATATGTACATTTCTAGAATACAATTCATCTGTTTCAAATCAATTTCAGATGTTTTGAGCAACCGTATTAAACATCTTTTAGAAAGTTCCTCAAAAATCTTATATCTATGTTATTACTACAATTTTTGAATACCGATGATTAATTTTTTCATTACTCAAAACTAATTCTCGTTACTGAGTTCCGTTCATTAGTTTGAAGGAATTATTTTTTTCTCGATTCATGTTCAATACAAAAATTTAAATCGCAGCATTTTCCAAATATTTAGATTTTTGGAAAAATTAAAAAAATATTCATACCTCAAAAGTTAAACGTTTATGACTATATATTTGGACTATATGTATGCCTTTCACATGGGACATTGCGATTCGCCCATTTTCTGTAATGGATACTATTCGACTCTCTTGAAATTACAAATCTTACTATATTTCACTTCCATACGTGACAAGAAATCTGACATTTGCGAACAGTTCTGCACCATAAATTTCGATATTCCGTTGCAACTATCCTTTCGAACACATTTGGGAATCACACAAATTGTTAAGACGAAAGTCACAAACAGAATCACGAAACACAGAATCATTTATTGATTCGTAGGACAACCGCGTCTCTAATGCTTTTGATCTTCGATTTAAAGATATCCTTCTTTGTGGGTTTTACTGAACAGATGAATTGATAAATGATCGTAGAATATGTTTGGGGAGGAAAATTCTCATTGACTACATCTCCAAGATACAGAGAAAGAAGCTTTTCGATTCCCTTGATTGCAGAAAAACGATCAGAAAGTGTTGAAAAAATTTCAAGAATATGATGAAAAGAACAGAAGATACATGTTTTATGGATAGTCACACATCAGGAGGATTCAATTACATCAATGGTTATAACAACACTGGTTATGCAAAATCGGGATATCATGTCATGAAGAATTTTATAATTCTGTAAAATATTTATTCCGCCTTTCATCGACTGCTATTATCACCTGTGTAGAATAAAGCCTAATATTCAATTCAATAAAAATTAGTCTAAACAATTAAAACGCCTCACTATACTTGACAGGTTACTCACGAAGGCTTGGTAAGTTCTTGCAGGAGTTGAAAAATGCCTAGAGTAATTTCTATTAGGGCCGAGGCTGAAGATATGGTCTGTAGGAACATTCATTCACCATGTACTTTTCACAGACAGCAAAGACTTCCCTGTCCCACAATTCATTTGCAGCGCAACTTTCAAAAACATTGAATATACAGTGAGGAATTCATACCGTTCTTTGACTATGGGACGTTCTTTCATAAACCAATAATTCATGAATAACATATATGAATTCATTCCTGTATGAATTTTGAGAATCTACTTTGCAGTCACGAAATATGCTGCTCTTTCCCAGAATGAATCTGGCATCTATGTGTAAAGCACAATTTAGGATTGAGATTTAATAAAAATGTTTTCCAATGCCATGTGTTGATTATTTTTTCTTTAATAATATTTTTTATAACCAGTGAATATTTACTGATTTTCAATAGATCATCACTGATCGTAACACTTGAAAATGGATCCCTCAGAACTAGGGATTCATTATGTGATTCAACAAAATCCACTGACCATATCGGTCAAACCTACTCATCACATGCGTGAAATGAACAATTGAAAAAGAAAAAATTCCTCGGACAGAGGAGAATCGAATGTATTCGGTTGAATGTAAAAGAATCACTCAATGAAAAAAAAAAATAATTTCCACGAATTAACGAGCAATGATTATAATCATTTGTGCAATACTTTTTTAGTGTTGGAACGCGCAAAAATTATCAATCCATAAAGAACTGTTGTATGATCAACTAATTATGTATATAATTGCTTACGCGAGTACCAGTGATGCTTTCTGTAACCGAGCACTGCTCAAAGCTGCACTGAAAACACACTTTGTTCTAGCCAAACAAAATTTTGGTTGAAATGAACGCAAAGAAACTTTTTGTTTGGCTGAAATAAAATTTGTTTGGGATAAACAAAATTTGGTTCACAATAATTAAGCCTTTCTTACAGACAAGTGAATTTTATTTACCCTGAACAAATTTTATTTCAACCAACCACAAAGTTTCTTTGTGTTCATTTTAACCGAAATTTGGTTTGGCTGGAAGAAACGTTTTTTCAGTGTGTGAAAATTGATTAAATTAGAATAGTGCCCATGGAGACCCCATGAAATAAAAATATGTTTTTCATAGGAAATTGAACGAGGAATACGATAGTATTTTTTTCAAATTTGTAAAAACTGGGGGCGATTGTGAAAATCCATGTCAAACATTTCAATTGTCAATAACTCATAGAATTTTTAAAGATTCGTATTAGTAAAAAATTATGTCATAAAGTTTATTCTTTTCCGATCAAAATGAACGGTCAGGAAAGTTTGTAAGTGAATCAGAACCGGAGCTATGAGAATTTGAAGATTAACATCACTGACGATTTGTTCAAGTTTCAAGAATTCAAATTCCTGAAAATACTGGAAAAAAATGGCAAATCCTAAGACACGTGTCGACTTATTTTATACGAAGAACCCACAGAAAATTTCTCAACAAAAAACAAAAATTGTGTGATTTTTTTTCAAGCGAAATCCGTTCGGTTGATAAAACAACGACCCCTATATAATTATGGACTGCTAGTCAACAACTTCAGACTGGTCTAAAAAATATTGTTGTGTTACAGCACCTCCACTTTCATGAACTAAAATTTTTCAATTAGTGGCAATCGAGAAATAAATCCTAATTGTAAAAGCAGGGTATTTTTCCAGGTTATTTCACGGAAAAAAAGGAATTCGCTGTGGCAGCGAAATCTACTTTTACTGTTCCAGCAATCTTGTTAACTGCGACAGCGAATTTTTAGCTGTGGCAGCAAAAAATGTTTGCTATCCCAGCAAAATTTGTTTGCTATTCTGTATATAATACTGAAGATTTGCTGGCGGAGCAAACATTTTTCGCTGTCACAGCTCAAAAGTTGCTGTCGTAGCTAACACGATTGCTGTTATAGCAAGTTTTTAGCTAGGTCAGCAAAAAATTTTGCTATTCTATATATAATACCTCGATTTGCTGCGTCAGCAAATTTTTTCTCTCCGCGTTCACTTCAAATTTCACACAGAAGTAGTATTTCAGCATATTTAGTGATTATAAGTGCAAACATCATAAACTCAATACGATTAATTATGTTTACTCGATTTTATTTTTCGAATTCCTGCCTTTTTGGTCTCCCATTATCGAAATATCTTGCTAGATCTTGGAGACAGGAGACCTACGGTATTTGATGGGAAAAGTAGGGGTAACTGGCAGTCCATACCTACATTGTCAAAGATACCATTAATCTATATCTTCGTGAAACATTGACATTGAACTAGCAAAACAAAAACATTATGGCACATTTCTGACTGTTAGTATCTTTAAAACCGTACAAAGATATCACCCCAGTCAGTAATATATTTGACGTCAAATAATGAATCCCCTATAAATAAACAAACGATAAACCTTTTTTGCTCGTTATAGCTGGTAGGTAGTCCACCAGGAACGCAATGAATACATTGTGTACATACTGCTTATGTTCATACACAACGTTACCGCGATGGGAATAAGGTAATTACAAACTGTTGGGATATACATATGGAAAAGTACTTTCAACCACTATGGGCACTTTGTACGTGCAATCATACGATAGTTTTAATGACTTTCCATAAGAACATTAGACCTTGATGAAATTTGGATCAAACAAAAGGGCTTATTCCCTCCTTTGATCTTAATGAATGAACATGGTACCGCATATTCAATATTTCGAATGGATTGAGAGACATTTCTGCAGCTCAATTGATGATAAGGTTACAATCTTGATGTCATTTCGGAGACAATAGTTTCAGAAATTCCCTGGAAACATTGATATTACAAGAAGATTAGAAGATTAGATTGAGATTAGAAATTGATGCACTAGTCCTAAAAAATATTTAAAAAACTATTGTGTTTAAGATTTATTTTAGTGATAAACAAATACACGGCACTAATTTTTTGGTTCGTGGATTGATGTTGGCCGACATCAAACGTGTTTCCAACTCGTTCATTTTTCAAGATGTCGAAATCAATCTTACAAAATCTGATTCGTAAGATTCCACGGGAGACAATGATATCGAAAAAAATTAAGAAAATTCATGGATAATACTTTCCCAGGTTCTCGAGCGTGAGATAAACCGTCAAGATATCTTATAGGGTAGGGGTAGGGTAAATATGTAGGGTAGGTTGTTGTATCTTGGAACATTCGCACGCACTGCGTGTTGCTGTCATATATCGCGCTCATGCTGAAGTATGTCATAGTTGATGTTGCTAGGGAGCGCCAGCTGTTATGAATAATAAACAAACATTTTTTTTCAAAGATCGAAAATAATTTGTTTGTTTGATAATTTTCAGCTTTGGAGAACTCAACGAACAATTTCCGAAAGTTTCAAAGATTCCTAGGAAATTTTGTCACAGTCTTGCGAGAAAATCCATTCGTGTGAATTTTAGTTTCAGAAAGTTCTTCTATATCAAGTCACAACATTTTCTGAAAATGACATCATGTTGTACATTGCAACACCAAAAGTCTTGAACTTTGGAACATGTTCCAAAGTATAATAAGGTGTGAGTTTCCACGTATTTCGTTCCAGATCACGATGTCACGGAGTCCAACGGGAGAATTAAAGCCTCGGTCCTATCAACTCAACCACATTGGAAAGAGCTGTAGAAGCTATGGGATTTGAATCTTTATATCTGCACTGATTGATCGATATTCGTTATAATGGACGTTTGGTTCAAAGATTGATTCATTACTGACATTATAACTTGATAATTATTTATCATGTTTCAAGGTACAACAGGAATTTCTTTCCATGTGATAAGGTACACACAACAGGACGGTGCTGTTTCTTTGAACAGGAAGGCTGTTTTTCTTTTTTGTTTTGTTTTGATTTGAATGACAAGCACATAGGGCTTTCAAGGACATCCTAAATGATGACTGGTGGTGTGCGAGTAGTGATTTTTTCGAGTCGAGTAATTGTAGTTTCGAGTCGAGCACTCTAGTTATAAGTCCATCTTATAAGCCTCGCTCATGTTTGTTCCGCTCCATTGAACGAGTATGTTCAACCCACTCTGAGATCGCTTACAGCACGGTTCGTACATTTTGCTATAAGCCTCTCTGGTGAGTATGATTTTTGCCCAGAGAAATTGGCCAATTGTAGACCATGAAAAATTTCGAATTCATTTTGATATTTAATAAGCACAAGATGTCCATACAACGTTCACTGGAAGTTGAGAATGGAAATATGTTAAATTTTCAAATTACAGAATTTGATCGATGTAGTATGTTTCAATATGAATTGGGCGAGGCTCAAAAGAACTAGTACGAGACAAAATTGTTACTTGTATTGGAGGGGACTTCGATTCCTCCCTACTTTCTTCTCCTACAGCCCCTAAGCGAGGCTTGCAGTCAGATTGGACCGTACTCGAAAATTTTTTGAGTATATGGTAGATTTTCGAGTACTCGGAAAGTAGATAATATGTATGAATATGGATATGATCTGTGCGTGACAGTGGATAACGACCCCTCATGTTCTCTAAGAATATTCTACGCTTTGCAAATGAAGATTCATGATAATTCTAAGGAAATCGACAAATTACTCGAAGATCTTCGAGTAGCTCGGAAATTTCGAGTGGTACAAAATACTTGACTCGACGCGAGAATACTGACACCTAACAGTGACAAAAAAATTTTACCAAAGACAAATATCCATTCAAATTCACGGGGTTAAAGGAGTACTAAAAAGTGTTCTAAGCTACAACAATCTACCTTATTGGGTTTGAAAATCATATTCAGTCATTTCTAGAGAGAGAATATCTCATATTTGATATTTTAGTTGGGAAATCATGTTTCTGCTTCCATATAAAATGTATATCTTTTATTTTAAATTCTCAAGCATTTTCAGTGCGTGAATATTTCACAGGAATAACAATTTATAAGTATCATTGTTACAGTTGAGGATAAACAATATTTGAATCTTTTTGAAGATGAAGAATATGAAAATGTACAGAAATTTATACTGAACGGATCAGCTTCAATTCCTCTTCAAGTATCCATGTTTCTCATGTTTCATTTTCTGCACAATTTCTCACGTTAATTCCTACCAGAAAGATGATCTACTTCATTCAATGTATTATTAAAGATGCTGATAGCTTTGGATATTATTATTATTTACGCGTATTATCGTTGAATGAAGTTAATATTCCCCGGAAGTATTGAAGGCATCTAGCATCCATGCATTTGTATATTCAAGTGCATATTATGAGACGCTACGTATTTTTCAAGGAGCGCATTCTCAACGAGAGAAGAATGAATTCCTCAATTATTCGTGGAATAAATTCTCATCTTATGATAATATTCTTGAAAACAATTGATCATCGAATCATGACGTACATGAATCAATATTTCACATAGTATTAAGGAGTTCGATGTATTGGTTATACATTTAATATATGAGAATGGAAACATAGGTCAATAAATAAGAATCTTTCCATATATTATTCTCAACTCGGTAATTAGACCTGTATAACAACTACAGAATGACAATATGAACTTGCATAGATTTATACCCTATTAATTTTAATACAAATATTTGGGAGCAATCAACACACATATTTTGGTATCGAATCTCCCACACTGTTATTAAAATTCAACCACAATATTATCTTGAAATAGTTTTCCTACCAAAATTGGTTTAAATCTCATAAAATCTGTGGTGAATTTAATGTACAAAAGTTCACAAAATTCACAAATTTTTTCTTACAATGTATATTGTCGAAGTTTGAATTGTTTATAAAAACGAAACGAAAATTTCAACTCACAGAATCTGATGATTCTTCGTTATTTATCTTCTTGAATTAACTCCTTCTTGGACAAAACCCCCACCGATGGGTTTTGTCGCCTGGACGTAGAATTTGAGTGGAGAATCGGTGGATGAGGTGAGTTGGTAGATGAACGGTTGCTCGTTGTAAAAGCGACGTGAAAAGAACGAAGAAAAATCAAGGCTGAACTTCTCTTCGTTGCCTCCACGTCGCTTCTCCGATGAGCAACCGTTCATCCACCGATTCTCCACCTAAATTCTACGTCGAGGCAATGTAGCTATTTTGTGTGGGTTGGGACTGAAAACATCATACGTAGGATGTATTGCAAGATTTTAGGTTTGAAACCGCTGAATATTTCGTTATTCGATTACTAATTCGTTTCAACACGGAAAAAAAATAGAGAAATTTATCATGTGGATGACAACGCGTCACTTCGAGTCTTGAAATGGGAGTTTTTACAAAATATATTGTCAAATATTTCACATCATAAGGGAAGAATAGATTTTTCTCTTATGACGTAAAAATTTTCATTTGAAGGCTTGAAGCGACGCGTTGTCATCCTATACGGTAAATTTCTCCATTTTCTTTTGTCCACGAATAAACGATTGAAACATCTGGAACACTGAACAGCGCACTTTATTTTAACCACAGATATCCCACCGTTGTTTCTACGTCGCATTTGCATCGATTCCTACGTCTCATTCACCTCAAATCCACTGTTGTAGGGAAGAAAGTCGCTGAAAAAACCCTAAGAAAGCGTCTGTTCGAGGGTTACTGGGTTCAATGCACAACCCAATTTTCCAAATCGATCAAATATGGAACCTGTTGATGATTCATCTAAGTGAATATGACAATTTTAATAACAATAGTTCTCTGTTAATTCTCTGAAACTCTCAAAACCTGTCATGTAGTCTTCTTTTTCTTCACCACGCAAAGCTGCATCAGTTTTCGGATGATTTATCAAAGAATAATGACATTCAGAACGTACATACGGCGTAAACGAACAGCGTTTGGTAATGTCATCTGGAAGCCGATTTTAATGATTTTGAAAAAAGAAGAATAAAAACCATACAGGATTGGTGAATACTGTACGAACTGTACGCAAAGTCGAAAGACGTTGAGACAAGTGAAAAAGGAAAAGAAAACGAAAAGAAATCCGATTATCCCTTTTTTACATCTTGAATCTCTTCATCAAAAGAAAAGTGGGGAATCTGGTACAGAAGATTGAATTGAATATTTAAATCATGTTCTATTCTAACGTATGCTGGAAAAAAAAAACATTCAAGGTTCATGGGCTTGGATTCAATTAAATCTCGTCGTATTGAAAAAGTTAGAATAATTACATCTGTTTTGACTGACTTGAATGTGAACATATATTACATCGAGTTCTCCCAATAATCCTACATTCATAACTTGGTAGGACAATAAAATGGAATATTATGAGATCCGAAACTTCAAGAATATTGAGTAAATTGCTCGAAAATTGAAGATATTCTACAAGAAAAAAATTTGCCGACATAAATTGGAAATATGAATTCACAGATTTGAAAACTTTTCGTATATTCCTTGGAATTTACAGATCAAATGATTTCTACGAGAATAAGAGAGGACTTTAAAAATAGAATGAATATTATACAAAAATGTGCCGTTATTGATCAGGAAGCAAGCTTTGGAAATCAACTCAGATACATTGATCAGTTCTATGAGACTGAACAGCTGACAATTTCTCCTTCAATTTGCTCGTATATTCTTCTTTTACGATGGTGACCTGCTGAGCTATTGATGTTTCGAGTTAGTCAGGGTTTCCGCGCAGTTGTCGGATATTCATGGTTGCTACTACTTACTACCCGGACAACAGACTTCGTCAAAGTATTCTCCGAGAACTCTTTAAGAACTCAAGAGCAATAACATTTTCGCTCAAGTCGCAATTTTTATCATCAGTTTTTATGGTTGCGATACTCCTCGTTTTTCTAGCAAATTCAGGTCTACCATGGTCATTTCCATTCACCGAGAAATCAATGATTCTATTCATTGATTATCATCTGCCTGCTGAAACCAATGAAAAAGCCTTGGATGTGATTTCTCCGGGAGCGGAGGAGTTTTTAGTTACATCATTAAAATTTTAACGAGTGATTCTATTTTATTTCATGATGAGTATTCGCAATTCGTTTCTTAGATGATTTTTTTTTTTTTAAATGTGAGAATACTGATGCTTTTAAAGTGTTAAAAAGATAAATTATCTGATTGCGGATCGCAAAATTGAGTGATGCAAAAAAATGTAACAAAAGGAATAAATATCAACGGAGAGTGGATAACCTCAAACCACGCAGGTCGAAGTGATGCCAACAGCGTAACTTTAACAAAACATTTGTGTGGAATTATTCAAAGATACTCCAAGACGATCAAAATTGCTTTGTATCGCCATTCTTCGATGTAAATGGATTCTACCGCTGGTATCTCTTCAATCATAAATGTTTCTCGCTTTATACACCCACAACTGAAGATCGAAAGAAGGACTAGGAACTTCATCGAGATCTACTCCGTATCGGATCATTCTATAATTCTCACCATTGCCTTTAGAGTTTGTATTCCAATACGTTCGATACATTAAACAATGATAGATAGCGTGAAAAGATTAATATAGTTAGAGTTACGGTACGTTCTGTGTCAAAGGATGAATAGCAAATTGTAATTTATTCATAAGTTATCCGAAATCTCGATCAAAAATTTGAAACAATATCAAATATAAGGGTCCTTATTAAAGAACTGAGCCGAGAATATAGTGAGAATAAACATTTGCAAACTGCATTCCCCAGTAGTATCAACACTTTAAACTTGCCAGGTCAAGGAAACGGTGGAAATTGCCGGAATCCGTGATCATCGCATCAAAGGAATACAATCCCCTATAAGAAACATCTGGAGTCTCAAAAGATGATACCAACTGTATCAAGCTCAATGGGATCGGCAAAATCAATTTTAAAGTGAGGAAATACACTCAAAGTACTTTTATGCTCATCGTATCCTCATTCTGATTCTCCGAAATAGATAGTAATAATATTCTTTTCTTTGCATCATATTTTAATTAAACATTCCTGATTAGTCGCTGGAGATTATTGGTTTTTAAATCTCCAATATCAGTTCGAATTATATTTGTTCAATATTTTTCAGCCTCATGTGGCTCATTTTTGTTTCTTTGCAAGGAGAGTTTTGCTTTTTAACGTCTCTTCATATAAATGGACTATCAATATAGAATGATCATATAAAATTAATGTTTACGTTGTAGTTTAGAGAGTTGCTGAAATAACGCGATGTCTCTGGTCCATGAAACCAAATTCATGATGAACCTCCACAAATGGATTTCCGGAACCTTAAATGTTCTGCTCATGAATGTACGGTATCATTATTATTATGGTCATTCTCATGAATAGAATAGTGGTTTTAATAAACGGGAAGTTATTTCGACGATTGGAATGGACATAACAGTGTGTTTAATAAAATGATTTGATAGTCTAAACTGTAATATCTTCGGTTGAGTATATTGCGATGTATAACACTTTGTTGTGAGCAATATTCGCTTTGCGATGAGTTGAGCAAAGTTTCTTCACTTTTTCAGCTCGTTAATTATTCATTACATCCCGCTCTTTTTGCGTTCCCCCTCTAGCTCAACCGCACATCCGATGCGTGGATTCTCAAACACGTCGATGTTCCACAGTCCATCAACTGAATTTCACTGCCATGATAATGAAAAAATTAACCATCATCGGCGTAGGAGAGTCTCACTTTGATTGAGAAAAATGAGGTTCGAAGCGTATATAATTCTGTAAAATTATTGAACGAATATTTCCATAGCAATAACAAACCTAATTGTTCCCTCTTGGACAAAAAAAACTTTGAAATTGATCGAATGAACGAAGAGGAAAATTTCATTCGGCGTCAAGGTTTGAGTGTTCAAATTCATTAATATTCAAAATTTTATGCTATTTGAGACCCGTTGTCGGAATCAGTTCAAAATATATAGACGAAGAAAGTAATGGCAAGGTTTCTAACAAAAGCATTTAATTTTGTAGCAAATTGAATTGAATAATTACGTGCATGGGTTGTGAACTTCAAAATATCTGACCATCAATTTTGGAATTCATGATGGCAGCAATCAATATACAACTGAAAACTCCTTACAAAAAATCTGCTATTCTGATACACTAAGAAAATGTTTGTTTCGGCGGAACAACATTTTGGTTGAAATGAACGCAAAGAAACTTTTTGGTTGGCTGAAATAAAATTTATTTCGGATAAACAACATCTATTTGTCTGTATGAAAGCCTTCATTATTGTGAACCAAATTTTGTTCACCCCAAATAAATTTTATTTCAGCCAACCAAAAAGTTTCTTTGCGTTCATTTCAACCAAAATTTTGTTTGGCTGGAACAAACTGTGTTTTCAGTGTAGTGAGTACAAGAAGACTTGAAGAATTTTCTAAAAGATATCTTTTCGTATTCCAAAGAGTTCTTCAAGATTTCTTAAAGATGTCTTGAAAAATTCATAAAAATTTCTTGAAAGAAACTTGAATTTATTCACGCAAGAAATTATAACGTCTTCTTCTTCATTCGCCCCCCTGCTTGTTTATATCGCTCTCGCACTCCTATGAAGTTTACATCATCTCGGTCCTTGAGGTTGCGGGAATCGAACCCGCGCATCCAACACCGTGCTTGCGCTTCAGTGACCTGAGCTATACAGACAGTTTGGTGTGGATGCTTATGATCGTCGATATAACACAGTGAAATAGTGTCAGTGGTCTACATTTTCCGAGTAAAAGTGAGCTTTTGAAAAAACTGCTATTGTATAAACAAATGTCAGACAAGTCAGCCGTGGATACCACAGATTCTTCTCAAATCCCTAGTAGAAATTTGACAGGGAATTCCCTATTAGAAGCATGGCCCTCGTAAGGCTGCAATGGGGAACTCCTAATCGAGGAAAACTTTTGATGACCTTACCAGGTCCTGACATGGCATCCTGTTTAGGACCTTACAACAGTGTAACGCGAGGTTGTTGACAGGTCCCAGTCAGATTTTCCCTTTCAGTAACTCAGACATGGTATTCCTATCAGAACCTGATCAGGATTGCCTTGATTCATCCGTATTTGAATTGTGATTTAACTGTGAAGATATCTTGATCAGGACCTGATCAAGATTGCCTTGGCTCATCCGTGTTTCAATCATGTGATAACCGACAAGACAGCCGAATCAGGACCTGATCAATTCAGAACGATGAATGTATCAAATTATTTAGAGTTTTCACAGGACTCATTAGAAATGTACCTATCTTTTTTAAATGTTCAACTGAGGTCTATTCGGATCATCAGTAGAATTTCTTCTGTTGGGTGAGTTTCAAAAAATGTTATGAAAAATGAATTCCATGAAAATTAAATTGAATGTTAGAACATAGCTTAGATGAGGTCGTGATTGGGAATTCCGCGACCACCCGGATCAGGTCCTGATTGGAAATTCAATTACTACCCTGATCAGATCCTGATTGGGAAACGTTTGGTTTTCCTGATCAGTACCTTGTCTTTTCCCTGCGTTACATTTTTGTCAGGGCTTCATCAGATACTCAAGTCAGGCCCTGAACAGGAATCAGGCATGCCTGATCTGGACCTGATGTTTTCCATATCAAAATTTCTACTAGGGATTATTTCGTTATTGAAGAATAACTTATTAATGGGTATGAATGAGCATTTTTTTGAATTCACTTGAAGGCTGTACATAAAATTAAGCGTAGAAAGTTCAGTAATTTGTCAAATATTTGTATCTGGGAGATTCGTTAACTCCAGCGCGGGTATTAAAATGTTATAAAATCGTGCTTTTTGCAGAATTTAAAATCTCTTGGCATTTATATAGATTCTTCAAGCTTTCGATTTTTGAACGAATTTATCACATCTGTAATTCAATTATAATAAAAGGCACATTCCAAGCATTATTCATGTCAAACCTGAACCTGCTGAGAATCTATCTTCTTAACCCTTAACGACCACACCTCACCCAGGCCACATAACGGCCACATCGGGTAGCTCATTACCTCAACCTGAAAAACCCGGTCGGACAAGATGTGTAGATGTTTTGAGACTTCTAATTAATTGTTTCATGGTCGTTCACTTGGTTAATTTATAGATGGAGTTCTGGAAACTAGCCGTATAAGTCAAAATTCAGGAAAAATTGCAAAAAAATTGACTGCTCCGCCATTTTACAATATTAACGACTAAAACTCCAGGGTCGTCCGCACAATATATACCGCTATCACAAAAAAATAACAGTATCCATCAATTATTCGAAAAGTATATTTATTTCGCAAAATTACTGGAAAGAAAAATGAAAAAATTACAAATCATGGAATTGGCTTTTTTTGCGTTTTATTAGATTTTAAATACATATTCATGATTAGGAACATGAAAATATTATGTAGGCTGACTATGTAGTGAAGTCACACCTCACACATGTCTGTCACTGGCAGATGCTGTTTGTTGTATTCATTTGAAAGGTTTGAGACCTCTAATTCCACTTTTAATATCTTTTGAACGCTTCTACTCGGGTATCTTCAAGATTTCTTGCATGGTCGTCTTGGAGAAGTCTTGAATCAAGACATCTTTTAGAAATCTTTCACAAGATGTCTCTCTAACACTTCTGAAAGGTATCTTTAAGAACTCTTCAAGAACGTTTTTGGAGATCTTATAATTGAGTATCCTTTTAGATATCTTCAAATAATTTCAGAATAATCAAATCTCACAACAAAATTCACATTCCATCTACCAGAGAAATCGAATCCTCTCAAAGGAAAATTGATTCATCTTTCACCAAGGATGCATTATAGAATTCTTAAAACACCTTGTATTTCTAATTTTATACACCGAATTTTTGTCATTGGCACATTATTCTACTACATAAAATATAAATAATCCTATTCGTTTGTATACGAAGAAAATCATCTCGGATGATTCATTGTGTACTAGAGAGTTGGAATAAGCCTATCAAAATGTAAATGCTCTGATGTGCACATCGTGCATAACTTGGAAAGATTGCAACGCTGTTTCAGATTCCTGTGGCAACGATCACCCTACTCCCGTAGTGAAGTGTGTATACGTATATTCCTACTCTCACAGATTGTTTCTCTATATAATACATCAAAAGACCGGAGTTCATTCATATAAACTTTGCCACAGTGTTTTTGCAGTGAATTTGTCATGGAGAAGATACTTTGTGAATGATGCTGAGAAGAGATGTTTTTTATCCTTTGATTTTAATTATGCACAAAGATGTGGATTTTCGAGACGAAATAAAACAATGACACGGTTAAGGAAATATATCTCGACAGTAATTAATTAAACACGATGTTTGAATTTAAGACAATAATTAAGACCACCCAGTGTAGGAATATATCGGATTGGGATATATTTACAGCTCAATTAAAATGAATAGCTTCATTTGGTATATGTTAAATGTTGAAAATATTTAGTTTCTATCGACATTTCTTCAAATTTAATTAAAAACCTGGCCCAGCTTCAATCTGATACCGACTGGCACTCATTCGCGATAAATTGAGGAATTGTTCAATAAATTTTCTGGAGTCAAGAACAGCAGGAGTTCAACATTGTGACAGAGTTTGAATATTAATTTTTAATTAACAACGAATATCTTTGTTGTTCGTATTAAGCGATGTATTAGAATTCAATAAGGTGTTCGAAAATAATGACGATGAATCATCGTACATATGAGAAGAAGTAACCATGAAATATAGTAAATTTAAACAGATGATAACTCGCCACTATTATCCTCATTGTATTCCGTCTCCTGGTATAAAACTCAACCGTGATTTTAATAACACGTACCAGCACAAGAGATCAATAAAAATTCCATATTTGGTATCGCAACTTCATGTTGTTCCTTCCCAACTACGGTGAAAATAAGTCATTCCAACGTCAACTATGAAAACACTTAATTCATTTTGCTCCCAATCCATGACCCCTGCAACTCTGATAACTGACAAGTAATTTCCGGTTATCGTGTATCTTAAAACCACAGGAACTTCGGCCTCGTTAGCGTACGATGAAAACTTTTCGACGGCCATTAAACGCGCTCGTTCGTTCGGTCGTTCAATATATAACCAACGTCATTAGAATCAAGTATAAAACGCGAATCCTTTTATTACAATTATCTACACCTTTTCATTTTACTCCTCTATCAATTATTTTCACCGTTCGACATTCCAAGGAAAAAAGACAATTCTATACTTGTGAAGTATTATTGACCTTTTATCGTGTCTCGTTCACATGCATTGCCGGTCGTGTTTTCCGCTTCTGGTAAGAAGGATTTGAAAATTCAGGTCGCGCCTGGAACGATTTTCCGAAAGCTTTGGATTCTAATTGGAAGTTTAATTAAACGCAACGATAGCCCGTTTTGTTCCTCGGCCATTTCACGATTCCCGATTTAACGAACTTTCTGAAGTTACTATTACAACTCGGAGATTAATTTTGCACAGTGAAAGTATCACTAATCACAAGGAAATTCAATTTAGAAAATTCCGCTGGCGACACTTCGAGTAAGAAAAAGAGAATCATCTATTCTTCATCGCTGCAGTTCTTCGATGATTTATCGAATGTAAATCATCGTGAAAAACGATTGATCCGTGCGTGAAGTGAAATGAGTTTGGAAAATTGAACGTGAAGATTTATTTTCGCGTCTTATTCGTCTGTATTGGATAATTTTCTCGTTTCCAAGGGTGTCGTATCGAAGAATATTCCAAGGGTCTGATAAATGAAAACGTTTGTTCGATGTAGTACTCATTATCCGACACATGTCATTTAATGGGAAATAGATGGAAAATCCTCTTCCCTTGCAATGATACATATGAGAATCAGATTCCAAATACCAATACATTGAGCATTGTGAATGAGATTTATTACTGTATTTCATCTGATACAGTCATAACTTCCTATTGCATTCTCATATTTCATCCCAGTCTACGAAATAAATCGATTATCAAACACGTCGTGATAAAAATGAATGCCATCCAATAAACGGAAACAAATTGAAACCTGAATTCAATCTAATTCGATTCAACTCGATTCCTTAGTCCCAAAATTCGTATTGCAGTATTTATATTGACGAAATGTAGAAAACGTCTAATGGAATTGTACGGATTAGAAATGGATGGATATTTTTCTGAGCATATTAACTGGTCGATTTCAGCTGTTTACGTGCTTGAATCAGGAATGCACACTTTTCACGGAAAAAATAATTTAGCTGCAGCAGCTAAGTAGCTAACACGGACACGGACGGCCATTGAATTAGCTCCTGCAGCTAAATTTTAGCTGTTACAGCAAAAAAAATTGCATTTGTAGTTAATTTATTTGCGGTAACAGCTAAAATTTAGCTGCAGGAGCTAATTCAATGGCCGTCCGTGTCCGTGTTAGCTACTTAGCTGCTGCAGCTAAATTATTTTTTCCGTGTTGTATTCCCGGAGTATTTCTTGTTGACCCCATATTATTTAAAACATATTTTATCCAAGGTAAGAAGTACTCCGGGAGTGCAAAAGTGCTCTTGGCTGCTCATCCCTGGCTTGAATAGTGAAAAACGGTAGGGGCACACAAAGTATCTAAATTTGGATGACAATATACAAGTGAAACGTAAATGAAAATTACAAAATCACATGCTGAATATGAAATACTGAATTTTTCGAGATACACTGTAAAAAAATTTCACCGGAAAATTCCAGTACATGTACTGGAAGTCATTAACCTGTACATGTACCGGAAAATTTCAGCACATTTGTACTGCAAAAATTCAGTGCAAACGTTATGGAATTTCCGCATCAAAACTGGAAATTTTTTGAGCCTCGGCACTGGAATTTTTCAGTACACGAGCTGGACTTTTCCAGGACATGTACTGGAAAATTAATGCTGAAAATATCCATGAAAATTGAAAAAAAATTGCTCACGCAAAGTGATTTTGCAGGGTCCTTGTGTTCCAAGATGATTGAGAAACTTTTGATCGTTCATTTGGATGGACAGAAACTCATGTCTACCTAACAGGATTTGAACCCACACTTTTCTACCTGCCTACCAACTGAAACCTAAGACCTAACCGATGAGCTATAGCGCGACATGTTGGAAGGCCAGCTTGGGTTACTACATATGCTTCATATCTAGAACACAAGAGGATAAGTCTTGGAAAAACCTCATATATCAATTTCATTGGCTACAATTACAATTATTATTCAAAATCTCAATCAGGAAATTTTTAATATAAAGACTTGAAATTTTTCCTGCCAGAAATGACGAAGTCCAATAGAAGTGGAAAATTTCAGTGCAACAGTGATTAAATTCCGTTGCATAGCAACTGGAAAATTCCATCACACGACCTGAAAATTGCAGTTCAAAACCTGTATAATTCAATTGCATAGTAACTGGAAAATTCCTTCACAAAACCTGAGGATTGCAGTTAAAAACCTGTATAATTCCAGTATACCAACGATTAGGTTTTTTTTTCTAAGTTCCAAATTTTTTCCCAAGTCCTTTTTGAGGGAATATTTTTTTTTGGTGCACAAGAACTATAAAATTGTAGTACGAGCCGGTAAAATTTTCGCGAAATCATGCCAAAATTTCAGTACATCATCTCAAACTTGAAAATTCCAGTACAATGACTGAATTTTCAGTTATGCTTGGTAAATTTTCAGTAACGTAACAACAAAATCTCTGTACATGTACTGGAATATCCATATTCCAGTACTAGCACTGGAAATTTCCAGTCCAGTTGCACAGTAAATTTCCAGTTTTTTTTTTTACAGTGTATTCACATCGAGGCAGCTCATAGTTGAAAAAAAACTATGCTAGAAAAGTTTATATCCCTGCACTGTAAAGAAAGACTGGAAGTTGACTGTGCACCTGGAGTGGAAATATACAGTGTTAGTACTGGAATATGGATATTCCAGTACATGTACAGAGATTTTGTTGGTACGGTACTGAAAATTTACCAAGCATAACTGAAAATTCAGTCCTTGTACTGGAATTTTCATGTTTTAGATTGTGTACTGAAATTTTGCCATGATTTCGCGAAAATTTTACTGGCTCGTGCCACAATTTTACAGTCCTTGTGCACCAGAAAAAAGTATCCCCTCAATAAGGACTTTAGAAAAAAAAACCTAATCCTTGGTATACTGGAATTATACAGGTTTTGAACTGCAATTTTCAGGGTGTGTGATAGAATTTTCCAGTTACTATGCAATGGAATTTTCCAGTTATGCTGAAATTTAATTAGTGTTGCACTGAAATTTTCCACTTCTATTGGATTTCGTCATTTCTGGTAAGAAAAATTTCAAGTCTTTATATTAAAAATGTCCTGATTGAGATTTTGAATAATAATTGTAATTGTAGCAAATAGAATTGATATATTAGGTTTTTCGAAGATTCATTCCTTTGTATATTCTAAATATGAAGCATATATAGTAACCCAAGCGAGCCTTCCAGCATGTCGCGCTATAGCTCATCGGTTAGGTCTTAGATTTCAGTTGGTGAGCAGGGAGAAAAGTGTATGTTCAAATCCCGTGAGGTAGATATGACTTTCTGTCCACACACATGAATGATCAAGTTTCTCAATCATCTTGGAACACAAGGACCGCATTTTCAACAATCATTTTCCAATAAATGTACTGGAACATTCCAGTACTGAGACTCAGAAAATTTCCAGTTTTGATGCTGATATTCCATAACATTTGTACTGAACTTTTGCAGTACAAATGTGCCAAAATTTTCCGGTACATGTACAGGTTAATTGTTTCCAGTACATGTACTTGAATTTTCCGTTGACATTTCTTCACAGTGTGGTTAAAAATTGCAGAATTGGTTGACAAGAGTTCCCAAAAAGCTGCTAGAATATCAACACTCCATCATCAATTTCCAGCAACAGACAATTGGTCTTTGAATCATACTGTTTTGATTAAGGTTGACTTTTCAACAGCAACCACTTTAGCTCGAACTTAAGCTTGCATCCTACCTACATTTTACGCAATGTTACCAGATCACCTTGATCAAATATTACATGTAGATTGGAAAAAAGTTACATTTCCAGTTCAAAAGTTACATGATATTTTGCGGCAATATTCAGCCTTTCATTTTTGCGTTAAAGTTTGACGTTTTAAACGTTAACGTTTGAAAAAATGTTACATCCATGTTACATGAGAGGGTCGAAAGTTACGTAAAATGTAACAAATGTAACCTTCTGGCAACACTGCATTTTAGGCGAAATGGTTAACAAAGCACACAACCCAAACGGAAAAACTTTGTAGAATTCCACGTCAGGATTTGGCTCTATGCGAACTGTAGGGAATTTCTGAGAAATTCCATAGAACCGAATCCTGACATGAAATTCCACAAAATTTTCTCACTTGGGAAGATGAAAATGTTGTGTCACAGGAGGTCCACTTAGAGTTTGTGTTGAAAACAACATATCAAACTCTGAAATTCACAGATTTTTAGTATAAGTTTAACATTTTTGTGTGGATTTGATACATTTTTTGTGTTCTTATTTAACATAAGTTGCGAGTGGACCTCCTGGAACATACACGTGTGTTAAAAATACTCAAAATTTTCCACTGTGTAATGAAAAAAAGTATGATACAACATGTTATGATATCTTATTCCCGAAAGATTTCGAAGAAATTTTCAAGGGAATTCATGGACATAAAATGAGTGTGTGTCGTCAATCCAAGAATATATTCATGCACTAAACATACACACTATGGGTTTAATCTAGAATTTTCAAAGAAACAACGTAATATCACGTGATTATTAGAATCCCTTTCCTGTGACACCATGCACCGCCAGAATGTCAATATTCCACACCTTAAGATTATAATATGATAAGCAAAATGCTTGCAACATTGTACGCTGTGAAAAGACGTCGCATTTGAACCACTAATCTACTTATCTTTTCTACCTGGATTCAGATTGATGGGAACAATGCAAATTCCTTGGTTCGATATGGAATTATGGACGGGAGATCTATCTGATTCATCTATTCCTTTATATTTATGTATCGAATTATCCGCTGCAGCAAATAAGTTTCTCTCGTGTACATGAGCGATACAAATTTAATCCAACTCCATAGTGTTATCCACGAGACGTTGGTAAGAAGACATGGAAACGTAGGGGAAAAAGCAATGGGATGTGTTTTGGAGTGGAAAATAACTCGTTGAAAGCATATGTGAAGTATAGCACTGTGTGAATGAGAGATGGATATGTGTGACAAGGATACAGAAAGAGAATTGAAGAATTCGAAACGTGTTATTGTGAAAAAATGCTGGAAGTGGAATGGATCGGTGAAATTTGAAACAAGAAAGTTTCGAACAGGATAGAAGAGAAGGATACAGAGAGTGCCCGGAAATTCATAAACATCGTTTCTAAAAACAGATTTCTCGTATAACGATAAGGAACTTTTTTCTTTGACACTTTTTCACTTAGGTTTTGTTTCCGAGGATTCAGCAATTTGTTCCCCTTTGCGTTGATCAAGATCATTGGATTGTAATATTTTTTCTTTCAATATTCCTGATTGCTGATTTATTGTGGAAATCTCAAACGACGATGATGGAAATAAAAGATATAAACTCGAGTTCCAACTCGAAGAAAATTCTAAATTACATAATTCCCAGCTTTAAAAGACTATTTACTCTACATATTTTCTCATGTTTTCTATTTCGTTGAAAAATTCTGAAAAGCTGAGATTTCAAACGCCTGAAATTTTGTGCTTCGCGTGTTTTTTTGGACATTCAAATGGAGATCATGAATGTATTCACATTGGTATTATTAGTATTTTGTGAGGAGAAGTACAATAATTGTACAACCCCTTCTCTTTTACTCCCTCTTCAAATTCACTGTTGCGTGGAATGGATTATTCGCCTGACAACCACTTCTCCGTGTTGAAAAACATCAATGGGAGAAGTATCAAGGGCATGAAGTTTACATGTTTCTGACGTTATAAAAACCTCCACAGTGTGAAATACTACAAAGGTGATGGAATATCAATTCTACTCCACATCATTACGTTGATACTGTGACACATCAATCGTAACCTGTTTGATCAAGAATTCAACAAACTAAACTGTTTGTTGTAGAGTTTTCCACTCATCCAGCCACCGATTGTCTCCATGTATTCATCTTGTTATTTATTTCACTTTTATCTTCCCTTCCAAGTGTACATTTGACGTGGGACATTTTTTCTGTTGGCCCTTTGCGTTCAATCCTTCGACTACGCTCTGAGGGTATTGCAGCCATGATGAATTTTATCGATTGTATATAAATTTGAAAAAAGCTATGAAATTTCACATCAGAAAATCGTTTTCCTTTCAACTGTGAATTATGATTGAGTTTTCACCGGTGAAATTGTATTTTAGACACCTCAAAGGAATTAAATTCATTCTGCTGCGTACAAATATCGATGCGGTTGAAAACTCAGAAGCCGCAAAAATATTATATGGGTACAATACAATCCCTGTGCGAACTCAATGTTTGAAAAATGAGTTATACATTCTGAATTTCATGTCCATGGGGTTTCAGCTGAGAATTATAATATTTATTTGGAAATATGTAGATTTTTGGAATATTTTTGGATATAATAACGATAATAAAGCTTTGAAAGGCCCCTCCAACTCGGAATTAACTGAAAGTATTGGGTAGCGTACTTACCCATGTGGGAATTGACGAACGGCCCAGTACTGGTTCAGTAACTTTGCCATAGCTGCCAGTGTTGTCAAATTTGTAATGCCATCACTGGCCCAGGTCGTTTGACAGTACTGAACCAATGCTGGGATGATAACAATGTCTTACATAAGGCCCATTATTGTCGTTCAATTTTGCCCGTACTGGCATTTGAACGTAAACAGTACTGGCATTCAAACGTAGACAGTACTGTCAATTCAACCTAGCTAAAACTGATATTTCAATTGTACCTGAATCGGAATTTCAATCTTGCCTGTACCGACATTCCAATCCAGTGAACATTGGGATTTCAATTTTCCCTGTACTGGCATTTCAACCGTGTCAGTGTCGGCATTTCAATTCTACCTTCAATGCATTCCACGGGGATTCTCCATGGCGTACTATTGGCACTTTGAATGGCAAGGTTATTGATCCCATGTAGACTCCACGCAGCCAAACTGCATGTGCTGTGAAATTTTGTGCCAACTTTTTTCATGAATTATTTGATAAATTGAAATTCAAAATAGATAATAATCAAACTATTCTCTCAGTATAGCCATGTCGCCGCGAAGGTGAGTTAACACTCTATCCTCAATCGCTTTCGTAGTGAAACACTGTTGAAACTCCGATGCTGGCATAGTATCGTCTTTTGGTAAAATTTCAAAAGATTACCAACTCTGGCTCATGTTTCAGCAGAAATGAGTTGAACCCCGACTCACTGACAATTCTGTCGTGATACAACGTGGCGTCGATGCTGGCGCAGTGCCGTCTCTGTGTAACGCTTCAAAATATTACCAACTCTGGCTCAGTACTGGCACGGTTTCGTGTTTCTACAACCTAGGTGTTCTCCAACCAGTGTTGATTCGGTACTAATCCAAGACTGTCTGCCCAAGCAAACCAATACCGTCTGAGAATCGTCAAACAATTGGTGTCAGTTGAAGAAGAGTAATGGCACTGTACGGGAGGCAGTTGTTTTGGCCGAAGTATGAAAAATACAAACTTGCCAGTACTCGGCCATTCGTCAAGTCTGGCAATTTCCACATGGGTAATGATTGAGCTGAAAATCAGTGCTATAATTTCTTGTAATCCTTTTGAAAAGTCGAAACTACGACGGCTACTTATTTTCGTGTTCGACTCAAAACCGCGAATTCCGAATTTCAAAATGAAGAATATTCTGGTGGAATTGTCAGAATAGACATGGGATGGATCATGCACATAAGAATTGTGCACTTATTTATTATGCACATAAAAAAATTGAATTAAATTTGTTCACATATTAATTTTAGTTGTTCCTAATACGTTTGATAAATGTGCACTGATAGTCGTGCACAGTGAATTGTACACATGAAAAAAAATGAGAAATATAAAATGTAAGATTGTGCACCTTACATTTTGCACCTTTGGAAATATTCAATATTGTTTTTTATGCGCAAGTTTTTGTGAATAAAAATTTTGTGCATGATTACTTGCGCATAAAAAACAATATTGAATATTTCCAAAGGTGCAAAATGTAAGGTGCACAATCTTACATTTTATATTTCTCATTTTTTTTCATGTGTACAATTCACTGTGCACGACTATCAGTGCACATTTATCAAACGTATTAGGAACAACTAAAATTAATATGTGAACAAATTTAATTCAATTTTTTTATGTGCATAATAAATAAGTGCACAATTCTTATGTGCATGATCCATCCCATGTCTCAGAATATCATATTTTCCGAATTACTTTCTTTCCATCATCTTCCAACATTATTTACCTTTCAATTTAGAATTATAAAAAAGGAAAAATGACTTTCTAAATTCTAGAGAGGGAAATTTCCACTCTGTTGAAGTCGGTGTCCGCTTATTAGGTACCCAGAAGGGGACCGAACTTTTCATTCGAGTGGGATTCTCATTTCTTCACATTTGTAAGGTGGTGTGAGCCATATGAGCGGTTGTTTGGCACCCTTCAAGACACCTGCTGTGAAGCTAGGCACTAGAAAGGCCTTTGACATCAATCATAAGGTGACTAGAATCATTTCTGCTAGGAAACTCTTGAATAACGGTTACTTCTAGAAATGTATATATACCACGATACCGAAAGAACATACTGCTGAGGCAAGGTAAACCAACAGGGCAAGACAGCATAGTTAATTTAACGTCCTGCTAAAAATGTCAGGCAGAATCGAATAGAAAATGGTTGGTTGTCAGGCTCTGAACGGTTCTTTTCCAAGGTGATCCAGACAACCACAACTGACAAACTTTTCTCCCGATTTGATTCGGGATTACGGAATTGGAATATCCTGTCAAAAATTGACAGCAATTTTGAAGAAGGTTCTGTTTAGAATTCATAGACTGTGATATCCAGTCAAAAACTGACGGAAACTTTCCTGCCAGGTTTCAACATTATGTTACAATATGGTGATTTCGGACAAAATCGGGTAGAAAGTTCGTCGATTTTTGCTTGGATCATCTGGAAAAGAACCTGCCCACACCCTGACAAGAACTTCCTGTTCGATTCTGCTGGACATTTTTAGAAAGGCGATTAATATGGTTGCAGGAGAAATGTGTAACATTGTAACGCGATCTTCATATCTTGTACTAATTATACTGAAAAGCGACAAACGACAAACGAAAACGATATTCATGAAAAGTATAGTTACGGATAGTCAAGAATTCATAATTGCGATGGCCTAAAATTTGGTTATGAGTGCACGGAGAAAATTTTACACAGTGATTACTGTACCCCGTACGACTAGTGACACGAATCAGTCATGTCTCTGCAGTAGAGAGTCGTTTTTCTACACTATTCTATACTGTGGAGACATCACTGATTCGTGTTACTACAATAATTGGTAGTGTTGAAATGATTTGATTGCATAATACGAGCCAGTCGTGTAAGCTACGGTAACCACTGGTGTAGGATTTTCTCCGTGTGACTGAGAGACAGTGCCCAAGTAGAAATGGTCTAGTGATTCACTCGTGAAGTACTGCTGCGCTAGCCAAAAACTAGCGTCCTCGCAAAGGTCTCGCTAGTGCCTCGTCGACAGTCTAGTTTTTGGTTAGCGCAGTCTTACATTACGAGTCAATCACTAGACCATTTCTACTTGGTTGGTGGATTTAGAAATGCTCTATCCTTTTTCAATCGACGTGTAAAAAAGGACAACACTACAAGTAGGGGAGAGTCGGATAAAACCGGGTACCTCAATATCTTCTTGATTAGTGCTTCTTTCTGACAGAAAACGCTTGGACTAGTAGCAGTAGACATTTTGAGCAGTTGAAGAGAATAACAGCATCGATACAACGCGGTTTCTCCCTTAGAACGTTGTTTAAAGTTTTCTGCGAAAAAAATTGTCAAAGTTGTTGGATTTGTGTAGTGAGTTTCAAGTAGGGATCCTTTAATGAGGGATCGGACAATCAGTCGCCATTAGTGGGATACTTCCGGTTTTTTCTATAGTTTAGTTAAGCATGCATAGTGTATGTTATTTTATTAAAATCATTGTATGTCAAATCAAAAATGTATTTACATGCTTTGTTCGAAGAATGTTTCATATTCACTTAATTGTAAATATTATACATGAATAAGCTGACTTTAAATATGTATCTCGAATATTTTCATAAATATCAGTACCTATCCCACTAATGGCGGCCGACCATTCCGTAATCAACAGTTGATTGTCCGATCCCTCATTAAAGGATCCCTAGTTTCAAGTGCTCTACCAGTCCCTCAGGGAAAAGGCACGTACATACTTCAATTGAGCCTGTTTTTCTACGTATTGTCATTTTTTATTAATTCGCCTAAAGGACCGCATAATCTATCTAAACCATATTGAACTCAACAATTTACTGTGGGATCAAACCAGGTACTTGAGATTTTACCTTCTCATTTATGAAATTGAACAAAATTTGTGTTTTTATTTTAAAATAGTCATCAAAACATGTTCATTCTCGAAGATGCCTTTATGTGTGCTTGCGACTTTTGTTCTTCACTGAGTTGGCCGCAAAAAAATTCTTTCTCTGAACAATTTTTTTTTAGTTGGTCAAAATATGTCAATTTCCAAACTTGACTCATGTCTGTTTTTGGAATTTTTATCGAATTCAACAGTTGGTGCTAAAAATTTCACAATTCAGAAGTGTACTGCATTGATTCAAGCGAGTACCCGGTTTTATCCTACCCATTGAGTGGGACCGGCTTTTTGTACCTTTCGACTAGAACGAATATAAAACAAATTGTATCAATTTTACAGCAGTATACAAATAGTATGTTGTTAATGAATGAATAAGGCATCTGAAAAGCTTTGGTTGGTTAATCTATTGCTAATAGGAACTTCTCTATGACCGATTGAAGTTATGGTACCTGGTTTTGTCTCCGACCTTCTCCTACTGCTTGAAGAGGGATGAACTCTTTTTAAACCCACCAATACTGAGAGAACAACAAAATCGCGTAAATTTAGTTGTGGTGAGTACATAAATGTAATTTTAAAGTCCAGTTACTTGAGAATTTAACATATCCAATACGACCTCCTCTTATGAATATTGTTCGAATATATTTCCCAAGAGGTGAAACATTGATATTTCAGGGAGTATCATTTTTCTCGGATATTGTAGTTTGATAGTACTGCATCCGTTAACCAAATGACAGATAAGTGAATAAGATTTCAGTAACAAATTGAAATGGCCTCTAATAATAGAACATTTTCATTAAGTGTACGAGGATGAGGTTTCCGACAGGATCGCAACAGTATTATATTGCGGTAATAACTTACTTTACAAAGTTTGTAGAACATCGTATAAAGTTCCTATAAATTTCCTCTCACTTTGAAGATCTCCGCCGGATACTTATACTGACAATCCGAAATACAACCTTCAAACAGAGTGCAGGGGAATGATACTCGCACAGTACTTAGATAAGCATAACTTTATCATTCATAACATTCGTGGGAAGGAAATGAAATCCAATGGTAGGAAGAACACTACTTTCACGATAAAAGGTGTATAATTAAGCACTAGATCTGCAAACTCCACGAAGTGGATACAGTCGGTAAGTGATAGTTATAGAAAGTGCTCTCAAATATTATATCGATGATCAAACGATGGATATAAAAGCCAATCAAATACGATTTGAAATTGTATATATGTTGTACACCATTTAGAGGTTTATTGAGAATTTTATTCGAATGGGAGCTATTTGGCTCTGTACGTACACGATGATACGGATCTTTTATGTATTTCTACATCTCTATGAGCACATTCAAATGATTCGGTCTTTTAGATAATCTCTCGTAAAAACAATATCTAAAAAAAAATAAAATGTCTGATAACAAAATATACTTGCTCTCAGTTTATACAAAATCAGGTTCTTGTTGTTGTATGATTTTTTTCCAATACAAACTTTCTTCCACATTGATTTGTACTGAAAAAAATCCATTATTATTCCAGAATTTTATTCGAACGAGTTTTGATCATGTGATCATAATAATTTTATCTTGAGTATGATTGGATTTTGAATCAATATCTTTAATGCACAGCTAAACGCTGATTCGGAACTCTTTGTTACATGAGAGTATAATCAGAATTCCTCAAATCCAATAATTGCAATCCGAAAATCGCATTGTGAGCGGAATAATCATTCGTACGGGATGGAGAACGTATTCATCAAAATTATGGATTTCCATTCCCATATCGATTCTTTTACATGTTCGATGTAATGAGAACTATAATTGAATTTCAACATGCAGTTGAAGAATGAGAGTGGAGAATGAAAAATGTAACACAAAATCGCAGAGTTATAATCATAATAATAATATGTTATGAAGTTGGAACAGAATGGGATGGTTGGTGGTTTGAATGTTTTCGCTGAATGTATCGCATTGACTGAACCCTGTTAGAGAAATCTGAACTTCATATGAATATTATGACGTTTTTTGAGCAAACAGTTTATTAAATTTCTTGATAAAATATTCAATTCTGTGATATAATTCTTAATGTTAAGAATTTTCTTCTTAATTTCAATAACATATTTATAAAATTTCATAAGCAATTGTTACATTCAAGAAAGAAATTTGCAAAATTTTCATCATCAATATTAAATTCAATATGGAGATATGATATTCCACGAAGAATTTCTTATTAAATTGAAGAATTTTCCTGACAATGAAGTTTGGTCAATCACCGCTTGAAATTCATTTCAAAACTGAATACTCCGGGTTAATAATGGCTCTCGAACAAATCGAGTACCCGCAGTTCAGAATTGTGTTCTTCAATGTACCTGCAAAATTATCAAAAGTGAATGATCTCTGTAGTAATCACTATTGGTGAAATTCTTAAGATTATTGGCAAATTCCTTCTGAAATTTAATATTCTTATAAATAATTTGATAAAGTTTTCAAGATCAATATGAGTTATGGAATTTTAAAAAACATTGAAATGTAAGAAATTTATAAAAATCTTGTTAAAATTGAGGAGGAAATTGTTAAAATCAAGAATTATGTTATTGAAATTGATATAATTCTACGAAATTCGATGGATTGTGTAATGTGAAAAGTTTCATAATATGTTTATGAAACTTGAGGAAGTTTTACAGTGTTGGAAAATTCAAAAAATTTCAAGGAACCATCAATTCAAAATAACTAGCATATAACAGAAAAAATACTTCGACGAGAAACAAAACTTTTAAGTTGCTGCTTCGATGATTTAATAATTGAATATAAATTTCAAATGATATCCATATTGAAATTGCATCTTCACGGAGAAAAATGCCGCTCGAAAGAAAAAAAATGTTTGTGATTTTGCTTAGTAAACTAGAAACAAGAAGGTTTGTAAAATGAATTTATACATAAAAATACGGAAGATCACGAATATTGTAGAAGAGTTAATAGTCACGATTGAAATTTTAAATGCTGAACGTTGAAGTTTGTAAAGCGTATAGTAAAATTCACTAATTCATTCTCAATCTTCCGTATTTTTATGTAAAAATTGGTTTCACAGACCTTCCTGTTTCTGATTTAGCAAGCAAAATAAAAAAAAGTAGTAAATTTTTTTCTCCGTGTTCCACACTGGTTTAATATGCCAACAATTGAAACGACAGATCTTCAGTTACCGTGATATGATACGCGCTTTTTTTCAATTATAATTGTCTAGTGGCGACAAAAATCCACCTCTCCACAAATAATTAATCATTATTTCCTTCAAGAAACAGAATAAATATGAAATAATTAACTCCACTATCGAACCACGACTGAAATTAAACCCGAATATTCGAACATACCTGAAAACACATTTTTTTCATACCAGTAGTGGATTCTGCATATCTCTCATAGCCTCATTTCCAAATTCAGAATGTTCTCTCAAAGCAGCTTCCCGGAAAAACATGAATCAACCCTTCTTGTTTTTAATAAAAGAAAAATTCCAACAATATCGGAATACAAATTTCTTCAAATTTTCCGTTGCAGCCACGTGAAAGCTCATATTCATATATTCCAACCGATATTGTACCGTTTCATTTTCCAACTCAACACTGTTTTTTTGCTTAAATTCTCTGAATATCTCCCTTCGAAAATAAAGCCAGCATAACCAGTCCTTTGGCCAGGTTATATCCGAAGATCTTCTTTACGACTGTTTTGGACGATGTATCATTAGTTTGTACTTTCCCAGTTTTCATCAAAGTTTTACGTCACTTGTTGGAAGCATTGAATGCTGAAGCCGCTTGGAATCAATATTCGACATAGATTTTTGTCATAAAAATGCAAATGTCACCAACTCCCAAAATTTTTTGCGTTCAAACAAAAGCACCGTGTATACTGATTTAAAAATAAAAACTTCTATCTGCAAGCAAGCGTCACAATTGACCGGAATACTACACGAGCGTAACATATACCTGGGAAACCGACGTGTAAAAACCCTGTGATGTACAGGACAAAGATAGGTTTTATGAACACAAATATATGCATCGCTTCATACAAATTTTTGTCATATTCAATCAAATTTATGGTATGGATTGTGAATGGGGAGTGAGAAAAAGAACAAAACTTACGTAAATGATTTTATTTTCTCGTGCGAATGTGCATATTCTCTTCGCTTTTTCTCTGATTTTTGATACAATGAGACTTGCAAATTCATGGTTCGCAGTTATCATCGATCAGGGGAGGAATATTGTTATAGATATACATCCATGTGGATGGGATAAGAACATTGGATCAGCATCAATTTTCATGGATAATTTATGTATATAAAATATAATTAAAAAATTCAGCTTCGTTCTTTGCAAGGAGAGAAAAAATTTGCTGACGCAGCAAATCGAGGTATTATATATAGAATAGCAAAATTTTTTGCTGACCTAGCTAAAAATTTGCTATAACAGCAATCGTGTTAGCTACGACAGCAATTTTTTAGCTGTGGCAGCAAAAAATGTTTGCTCCGCCAGCAAATTTTCAGTATTATATACAGAATAGCAAACAAATTTTGCTGCCACAGCTAAAAATTCGCTGTCGCAGCTAACAAGATGGCTGGAACAGCAAAAAATTTGCTGCTCTGGCAAAAGGAACCCAGCAAAAGTAGATTTCGCTGCCACAGCGAATTCCTTTTTCTCCGTGTGGGAGCCAATTTTTTGGTTGATGTTTTGTTGATATTTGAGGTTAAATCGACTCGTTTCATTTGATAAATGATTCATAAACTTCGAAATGCTTCACATTCGTTTATTAACTATATGTTTTTAGAATTAATGTTGTTTTTGAAAGTATTAAATTAGGGTTTCAACAAATCCTTAACTAATTTATTTTATATTCATTTCACTCACTAATGCGTGAAGTGCATCCTGATATATAACAATTCCATTTCAGAAAAGTCAATAAAGCCTCAAATTTATATACAAGGATGCTATAGAATTCTGTTTTTTTTTTTCACTTGTCATTAGGTGTTATACGAGAAATAGAGTAGAAAATGAACAAAATTAGCTTCCACTTTCAGTCTTATTCTTCTAAATGTTTTCGTTTTCAAGTTTCTCATGAAAATATGTCAGTTTTTCATGTTTTAAGAGTATTTTCTAACGGCCAGCTCAACAAAAAATTTTATAGGAGTCGCTCAAGTTTCTTAGAATGGTGAAAATAATCAAAATTCATTCTTCTTTTATTTTTCAAGGTTTTCCTCGTTGCGATGAAATTTGGTACCTAAAAAAATAACTTCCTCAAAGTGTTCAAGTGTTAAGTGTTTAATTAAAAATATTTATCTTCAATGGTCGCTCAGGATTCATGAACATTTTTTAATTAATTGCTTTTGATAGTTCTGAGCAAAATTTTGAACATTACAGAAAAAATATAATTAACTAATGAATTCTTGGATCCGATTCGATTAAAGTCTAATTGATTCAATTTTTTAAATTATTTTCATTTATTTATTAGGAGAATTTGTATTCTTGTGATTTATGGAATTTCTTTTCCATGTCGTGGTGTATTCTTATTCATTAAAATGCTTATCATAAATGATAGTACATATTGAATGTTAATATGAATTTTCAAAAGTCGCTCGAAAACATCGAAAAAAAAATTCTTGATTTTTGAGTGAGCTTTGAAAATAGATATTTTGAACTGTAACTTTGGAAAAGTTACTATTTCTCAGGTACAAAATTTTACCGCACAGAGAAAAAAATTTTTAAATCAAGTAAAAGTCAATTTTTACTTTTTAAAAATGTTTTAAAACCTTGAGCGACCCATAAAAAATATTTCTCGAGCTGATCTTTAGAGAGAGCTCTCAAAACATACCAAAAAAACTAACATATTTCCATACGGAACTTGAGAACAAAAAATTCGGGGTATTCTGGTATGAAATTTCAAATTCAGATAATTTTATTCAAAATAAATCTCAATTCTCAAACAGAGTATAACAATGTGTTTCGAGATAAGATAATTTGGAATATTTTCATGTTACTTATTTTGAAAGAATAATTTTATAGGTTGATATAGGTTTTATAGCTTGACCCAGGCAGCAAAACAGTTGATAATAAAGAATCCAGTATAAATACATCAGTCCCTAATGTCTCTCTCGTGCTGTCTAGAAGATGAAGTACATTGATCAGGCTATTAGCACATCAAGTACATACACATGTGTTCTCGCAGTGATATATAATACTGGAAACTTCGTACAAGTACACTTTAGAATTTTCTTATGACATCGTCTCTTAGCACTCTCACTTCACGTTCAGTGTCAAGAAAAGTGAGAAAGAAAATATTTCAAGCTCTCAGTCGTTGAGTTAGAGACATTTTCAATACATAAAACTTTTCCTCTTGTAACCATCAGCAGTTCTGCCACCACAGTTCCCTCAGGGTCGTCATAAAGAATATATTCTAATATACGTGTATAGATGTACACATATATCTGAGCTGCTCATTTCACTTGGAAAGTTCAAAACAAATACTGCTTGCAACGTGAAATCGTAAAAACCTACCACGGAACGATATTTAATAATCAAATTCTCATAATCGATCCAGCGAGTGACATACGCGTTCGCTCTTTACACGATCAATTGAAACGAACATTATCAATTTCAATCGGAATCATTAATGAAAATAGCGAATTTTATAAAATCTGATTACCAACGAATGGATTTATTCAAACGTACGGTTATCCCATGAAAAAAAAAATCAATATCAATGATTATTGATTGAATTGCTGAATTTGTGTTTGTGCAGTATATAACTCAATGACATTCGAAAAAACAAACATGGTAATGCATTTAGTATCTGATAAATTAGATTATCCTTGAGCGTATTCTGAAACGATTGCAGTTCGCTAAATAACCATCAATTCCATACCAGCAAATCGACATGATTTATAACGCTCAGAAATGTATTGTGATTATTTTCATACTTGGAAATTTTATTGAAAGAATCAATGCTAATCTCATTCGATATCATGATCTACGAATATTAGTTCAAAAATCCTTATCAAATTCATGATATTTTATAATTAATTTTCCACTCTAGGATGAAAATCGAATTTTATTACATATGGTTGAATAAAGCAACATCATTTCTTCACCATATATTAAACGCATAAAATCATGGAAACGCATTTCACAAAATTTGTGAATTCAATGAATTCCTTGCGGATGGAATCCATGAAATTGAATAGAATTTAGGTGAAAAGTTCTTCCGTTTCCATTCAAAATACATTTGCGTCAGTTAAATATTTGTCTCGAATCACATTTTAGACGTTCGAATAATTCTCATGTAGCACAGAATAATCTGGGAATATTCTGATAAAAGGCGAAAAACAAAGTACTTAGAATATTCTGACATGACATTGAGTAACAATAAAAATTGTCTATAGAACGTTCTCACAACGTTCACAATGTTATACAGAACATCTATCGAAAGTCTTTAGAATATTCTCCTCTATTATATTCTGTGAAAGTTCATAGGATGTATGAAATAGTTTCATTGTAATATTCTATGCATATTGACAGAATATTTTCAGATTGTGACGGTCGTAACTCAGAAAATTTAAACTCGTGTAGATATATCATAATTATTACAAAGAATATTGAAAATACACGATCTCATTTTCACCGCAGAAATCTTATCCTTCTCATACTCCCTGGATTTAATTGTTCATAAGTGTCGTAATTAATATAGAGATGTTGGAAAAATATATCATTTTCCATTCATTCGATCCGTTGTGTAGAGATACGACAGAATTTTCCTAACATGAGATGAAGTCATTGGATTTCTTCGTTGCAAAGTATATCAGGCCTCTTGTGAACGTACGTATTCTTAATTAATTCAGATGATTATAGAATTTAAAATGATGTCACCATTTTCCATTATTATATCATGCATTATGAATGATCGTTGAGAGTATAAAATCATGAAACCATGTTTCGTTACTGTACATATCCTGATCATTAACAGACGAATGTTCCGAACGAAATTTATTATAGCACAGTTTACAGTTTAATGAATCGAAATTCAAAGTAAACCGATACTAAATATTGACAAGTCCAGAAGTTGGTATTTTAATTATTCATTCGATGAAAGCAACTCATGATTATTAATTACAGACATAATAAGAGTTAAAATTTACTTAAAATTTAATATCCACTTTGTTAAATGAATGTCGAAATTAGATGAAACGATGATTTTTGCAGTGTATTCTGTCAATGTGTTGGAAGAGAAATCTGCGGGATTGGAAGAAAGAATTCGAAAAGAGATTATGAACATTTCAAATTCAAGGGTTGTCAAATATTTACATTATATACTTTTTCTCAATTAATAAGATTGGGAATTGAATATTCTGATTAGTTTGGAAACATTTATATATAGGTTTTATCTTTCCAGCTATAATTATATACTTACTTTGTATATTTTGGAACTTGATGACACATTCTAAAACTGAGAAATTTGGAAATTACATTCATCAAGTGTATAGTTTTGAACATAACTCTACTCTTCACTGCGATTATAAAAACGAAGCGCGATGAATTGCATTTTTGTCATTATTCATTGCTTCAATTTGAACAGAACAGCTGGCTAAATTTATCGATCCATCTTCGAAACTCACCTTGAACCTTTTCCATCAGTTGACACGTATGAATCCTGGTTTTGAAGATTTCGATCCAAAAGACAGAGAAACGCTCCGCTAAAAATAACATCCAAAGCTGGACAAAAATTCAATTCCAAACGATTTTTGTCCCCTTTTTGTCCGAATCTGACCAACATTATTTGCATAGTGCTCAGATCGATAACAAATTCAAACAATTAGATGTATTTTGTCCATCCGGGAATTTTCAGCTGGGATATCAGGAAATGCTTAGTTTGAAGTTACAAAGGAAATAAGTTGACTATTCAAGTGACGAGCGCATCAACTACCCTGATGATTGGTTCATTCGATTAACCTACCTTGGAAACTAAGCATTTCACAGTATTCTACCACAACTCTAGTAGAAATCACTTCAGTCATTCTCTACACGGAAAAAATTTCAGGACTGTGAGAGTTCGAAATTTATATAACTCTAACAGTTCAATTATTTTTGGTTAGGCAAGTTCAAAATTCGAATCTTCAGAGTTCAGAACAACATTGAACTCGTATAGTCACACGATCCACGCCATTATAAATCCAATAGTTTGACGTAGCGCCGCACTTTTTCATGCCAAACTATTGGATTTAATGGCCCGCATCGTATGATTATAAGAGTTCTATGTTGGTTTGAACTTTCACAATTCAATTTTTTAACCGAGTCAAGTCAAAAAGTTGCACTGTTACTGTGCAAGTGACATTTGAACTCCTCCAGTACAGACAGTTGTATCGATTCAGTCCTAAAATTTTTGCTGTGTAGGCAATTACAACGCCTTACCAGCTCTCGCAAAGCCTAGAGAATGACTAGAATGATTTCTGTAACAGAAGAAAAGGTTCCTTGGTTTTGCGTCAAGAATCTGCTGTTGAAAGATTGGGAATGTTCTCTGAAACCTCAGAATCGAGAGCTACTGGTTGGGCTTCCTACTATTTATAATTAGCAAGTGACAATGCAAGTACTGGCTCAATACCTAGCAGACATCACCCATGTAACACAGAATATTCTGAGAATATTCTCACAACATCCGTAAAACTTACTGTATCGAATATTCTTCCAAAGAGCGTAGGAGCTTCATAAATATTCATAGAAGATTCTGAGAACATTCGAATGGGACTGTTTCGAATATTCTAGGAACGTTCGTACAATATGCGTACAAAGTTTGTAGGGAGATTGATAAGTAGCGCATGCGCAAGCATCTTAATGACATGAATTCAGTAATGGCGGACAATGTTGTTTACAGGCTACAGACCCTCGGATAATATATTATTTTAATTTGTATTTGGGGAATGAGAAATTCATAAATGTGCATTTTAATATCCCGAATGTTTTGAGAGCGTCATGCGTGAAAAATAATCTTCAAAGGTGTGATAAAATTTGAAGAAATATCGTATATATTATGATTGCTTGTTTTGATCATAAGTATCTCACCCATCCATGTGAATCCATGATATTGCTAAGAATCCATGATGACAGATGTTTATTGATTGAAAGAATTGATTGTGAATTAGTTTTCAGTTACATGCAGAAGTTATATTGGCAAGATTTTCTATTTTAACAGCATTTTTTTATAATATTCCCACAATATTCGTGGCATAATATCCTGAGAATATTTGAAACAGTCTCATTCAAACATCCTGAGAATGTGCGTAGAATATATTCGCACGTTATAAGAATCTCCTCAGAATATTCGAATATCCTCAACGTATATTCTTAGAACATTCTCAAAACGTGCTTGTGCTACTTGGGCAAACTTTAATATTACATGTATCTATTTCTAAGCCCGTGCGCGCTGGCCAACCCTGAGAGATCCGATACAAGCACTGTAATTCTCCTGTTGCCAGCATTGGCATAATTCGAATTTCTCTGATTGGGATTCCGAAGAATATTCTTCAAACTTCGATATTAATCATTTTTGACAAGAGAGGATAGAATTAGTTTAGGAAATTCAAAATTAAATTTCAAATTGTCAGTTCATATGAACACTGCAGAAACTCAATTCCTCAAAATCATAAAATAAATATGGAATTTTCACCCTCACTGTTATGCAGGTTCCATAACCTGAACGATGCGAAAACCTAATTTCTTTACGTGTATATGTAAACGAATGTGTTTTCGCATTGAATTATCTTTGATTAATATTCATGCACGATTCAAATTTTCACGCTGTACTAATTCAAATCTCGACACTAAAGTGTGCATTTCCATTTTAGATGATAGACAAATACGTACGTATATATACACACTTTTGCATCATTATACTAACCGGGGATGAACAAATTAGATTTATTCAAATCTACGGTAGTACATTTAGGTTCAAAAATTTATGTTTTTTCACATTCTGTTTATGCTTCATGATAAGAGTAATAAAATCAATTTATGATAATCTTTGCGTAAAATAAAAGTTGAAATTTTGAACAAAAATTATATTCTACAAAATATTTCAATCCATCGCAAGCTATTTCCATAATCGCATGTGACAGTAACTCGCGCGTGAGATAGGCTTTGTGCATTATTGTTTCCAAATTTCATTTTCTCTACGGAAATGCACAATTCTACAAAGTTTGAGACAATCAAACAGTACAGAAATCATAATAAACTCTGATATGGATCATTCGAGGATATTACGTTTAACCCTTACCGTGTAATGTCTTTTTTAGGCCCCTTAAACGTGTAGCATCGGATCCCTCGTGTCCAATGCTCAAAAAAGTACATTAAAGTGTTCTAAAAAATCTGAAAAAATTCATGTTACCTTATTAACCATGCTACTTCAAGGATCAATCGATATATTCCCAATTTTGTAACTTGTTTGAACCATAAATTTACATAAACAAATAAGAACGTGAAAAATATTGATTTTCTTCAACAAATCGTAACTTTGGTGAAAATTAATACATTTTGAAAATTGGAACGGGAAATTGAAGCTCGAGAATAGTACTCTGAAAAAGAAAATAGTAGAAGCATGTATAAATTAATGGGATGCTCATATTTTGGCATCAAAATCACGTTTTTAGAGTAAAATACCCATTCTATTCATTTTTAATCAATTTGATTATATAAGAATGATATCAAATACAATTATTTATTACAAAATTATAAAAACAATACGAAATACGCCGCCATAATCAACTTCGTGATGTCATTCACGTAAAATGCGATTAATTTCAACATCTGTTCTTTGCGACATTGGATGACCGTAATAGATCGATATTCACAGATAACTAAGATTAATTCATCAATTCCTAATGAAAAAAACATGAATTTTTAGTTAAAAAAACATCCAAATCAAAATAAACATTTCACTCACCTGCAATTTTAGATCAACGTAACATGTGACGTCGGGTCACTTGTGCACTTTTGAAATTTCGGCTGGCTCTTACGACTGCTGTTTACATACTAGACCGTCGGAGTTTGGGAAGCTAGTAGCTTAGGAATATAAAATTTTTTCTGTATAGTTTGGTCCCGTTCCTCCCACTCCCCTGCGAGTTACAGGAGACAGTCACTTTTGCCCATTGAACTATATAACATACTGGAAAGAGCACTGGCGAAATTTCCTATAGGATGGAAGGAGAGATCCTTCGTCAGTGTGAAATGCAAGATGAAATAGCGTTGTTTCTTTTCAATACATGCATCTTAAAAAGGGATGATGAGTGTAAAGAGTGTCTGCTTCTTTTTCTCGCACAGTGTACTCGACTGTCTCTCTTTGACGAAAAACTTTTGATTGGGCTCATTCCAGTATATTATAGAGTTCAATACTTTTGCCAGGGTACGAGTGACCCGATGTTACACGATAAGGGTTTAGTACATTGTGTAACAAGTGCGCTAAGTTGGCGATTCCCGCGAGTGGGGGGATCACCAATGCGCACGAGTTGCTCATACTATTTTTCCTAACAGCGTGTGCAAAATTGGGCTTTCCAAGCTTGTGTTGCGTGCGCAGAGTAAGTGAGTCCCGCA
This sequence comes from Gonatopus flavifemur, assembly GCA_018340375.1. NCBI lineage: Eukaryota > Metazoa > Arthropoda > Insecta > Hymenoptera > Dryinidae > Gonatopus > Gonatopus flavifemur. Next base: position 27,437,271 of record JAFFJZ010000002.1, read on the forward strand.
CTGGTCCGAGTGCCGTGTAGGAATCACTCACTCTGTGCACGCAACACAGGCTTGGAAAACCGAAGTTCGCGCACCTTGTTAGGAAAAATATATTTCCCATCATTCTGTTTGAATGAAGAGAATATTGAACACGAGTCACAGTATTGTTAGTGTATTCAATCCTAGAATAGAAAATATATTCATATTTCATTCTATATTTAACATATGACACTAACTCTTCCAAGGGATGAAAACAATGTTGAATCTCCAGAGCGTGAAATTGAAAAATTTGTTGATTTAAATTGTGTTTATATTCCCTTTGACCTCATCTAGATTATTTCACCTAGAATAATCTATGTACGTTCACATTGATATTTGTTAGAACACCACAAATTTTCTGATTGAACTTTTTCTTTGTAGTAAACAATAAAACAGAAGGTTGTTTACACTCAACACTCATCAATCGATTGCATATACATGGAAAAAATTATTGACCAAAATTTTCGTTAACTAATATGTCACTTTGGGACGGAGCACAAATTCTGAAAGAATTCGTACACTGGAATTTAATAATTCTTCCGACGATCGAAATGGAAAGTCAATTTCATTAGTGAAACAATCGACGAAGTCAACGAATTATCAAAACCCAGGGTACGAATTCTCCTCGAATTTGTGCTCCATCCAAGAGTGACATACTAGTCAACGAAAATTAGGAGAATTCCAGTACCGTCCCAAGTAACACATGAACTTCTCAAAGATGCTATCTATAGTTATTCTATGAATCAGAAGGGAATGTGCGAATGAGACTATTTTGGATAAATTCGTTAAGATATTCTATGCAGGTGCATATCACATAATTATTCGAACCAGTCTCATTTGGAGGTTTTACGCATGTTCGTAGGATTTTCCAAACACGTTCTTAGAATTTCTAACCTCTTGTGTTACTTGGGGTACTGGAAGCAATTAACCTGTACATTTTTACTGAAAAATTACATTCAAATCATGGAAATTCCAGTACACGTAAAAAAAAATTCTTGTATTTATACCGGAAAATTGGAGTGAAAAACATGGATTTTCATGTCAAATACGGAAAAATTCCGGTACAACAGGAATTTTCTTGTACGTGAGCTGAAAAATTCATCATGAATAGAAATTTTTTTTTTAACAGTGTATTTGAAGTAAATAATTTGAATGAACTGATAGTTTTGTTCTACCAAAATGAATATGATTCATGTTAAACTCAATCTTCTGTGCACACCACATCGTTTTATAAGAAAAATTCATTCTTCGAATAGCTCTATCCATGATTGATCGATGACTGATAAAAAAATCATTCTGAGATTCTCCCTCGACTATTATTTCACATGAAATTCCCATCACGCTCCATCAACTGGACTTCAAACAAAGCACGTCTTCAAAACATGAATCCACAATCTATTGATCGCTGAATATAAACCTGATTGTGAAATCGCAAGATAACACATGGAAGATAAAAAAAACAGATGGAGTTCATGTGGGAAATCATCCTTGGGTACGTGCTCAATATATCTATAAAATATATAGGTTACGGGTACATGTCAGTCGCGTGAGACAATGCCATTTCCATATTCGCATGCAAATTTCAGGTACACACGTTATGGAATACAGATAACACATGACGAGATTCCCTTTTAGATGCCGCATACAGTTGAGACTTTAGTCTTCAAAATACAGATGACCAACACCCCTTGGTTCGCCAGAAAGATAAAAATAAGACGAAATGAGGAGGAAGAGTATGGATATTAATGAATATAAGAATATGAAAAGCAATCTTGATGAAAGCAGTTCGGTGGTACATTACTATTATTCAAAGTATGACACAGTTTTTTTTTTGTTTCTTTTGGAGATATTCTGGATTGAACTTTATGTATCGAGTATATCAATGAAAATTTTCAGTCGATAGATACTTTTATATATCATTTAATTATCGTGGAAATTATTTCTCATTTCGAAGTACATTGAAATTCCCAATCTTTGGATCAATAGCTCGAAAATATGAGTCATAATTAAAATCTAATTTCGAGTTACATTGTACGTTTTGGGTTATCAAAAGATGAAATTTCAATGTTCATCACGCAATATCATGAAAATGGCCTGAGGAATGAGACAATTTAATTGTATATTCTCTCATCGTTTAGAGCGATAAAGTTGATTTATGAGACTGACCGATGTGAGTTTGATTTTTATTCGTCTAAATCATCTACAATGATTGCCAGTATTTTGTTTGATTATTCTTAATGGAAAACACACAATTTGAATAGAATATTCATTGATTGAACACAAGACTGTAGATGTAAGATATTAGATAAAAATAATTAGAAAAATTGTTCTACTATTTGAATTATATAATATATTAAGGAGGGAAAGTCCCGAGACGGGGTAGATTTTCAAGAATTTTGTTTGGAGTGACAAAGTGTTGTTTTGTTTTTTCAAATCTCTTTTATTGTGAATTAGATACATCCTTAATATTCGATATGATTTCTTTTTCAACTTTCAAAATGAGTGTTTTTAAAATTTCCTTGCAGGATAGCGGCTTTATTCTTTATCTGTCAGAAAAAATCAAAAGAGGTTTTGTCAATAACATCATTTTCAATACTCCAAACCTATAAAACCAAAAAAAAGTCATTCCTACAAAAATGAGAAAAATTTTAAAAAATTGAACGTTCTTTGTTAATTAATTTGAATAAATTCCGTAATTTACATTAGAAAATCCCATCCATGGGTTTGGAGTAGAGCCAGATGTTTGAAGAAGATCTCCAGAAAATTTCCAAGCAATCGAACAATTATTTTTTGAGTTATCGTGCAAGCAGTGTGAAAAAATGGTGTTTCAAGAAAGTTTTCGGAGGAGAAAAATTTTAATTTTTTCGACTCACCGATGAATCAGCCATTCCAGGGGTGTACATCAATCCTTGTCTCTTCGTGTCACTCATCTTCAGCTGTTCTTTTTTGTTTATGAAGTTAATCGAAAGAAAAAATTTTCGGGAACTTCCCCCCTTAACTCATCATAATTATAGGTTGAAGTTTATAGATTTTAATTATGAAAAAAGTGAATAATTGAAATTGATCCATTATTTTTCAAATGAAGGTGAGAAACATTTTAAAAATAATAATCTTCGATAGAATATAGTTGATTGATTTCACAAATTTGTTTAGTTTTTTGTAAATTCTCTTGTTTCTCGAAAAATTCCAGTTAACCACTATTTTGTTCTTGTTGTTGTTTAGAAGGTTATCTTTTTAAGGATTGATAACAAATGGAACATAGTTTCTAATTGACACGCACATTCGGTCATAAATTTTCATAACTCAAACAATTTTTCCGATCTGTTCAGAATTTCTAGGCAGATTTATATCTCCAGCAAAAATAAAATGTATCACAAAGTCGTGACAAAGGACCCTTCGAATATTACTTGTCAATATTTTTTATTATTCAAGGGACGGATACGGAGGTCTTTCATGTATCGCAGCATACGGTACCGCAACATACAAAAGGTCAAAATTTGAATGAATTCAAGACATTTGCTACTGAAACAATCAAATTAATAATTATCAAAATGTTAGCTCAGTGGCTAATGAACTAGATAATCGGAGTTATCCGCTGGATCCTGAATTTGCACGGTTTTGTCCCCTTATTTGGGTTTGAGACTGATTTTTTCCTGATTTTGGAATATTACGGACGAAATTAAACTTGAATGAGATGATTATTGGAGGAAAACTCCATGAGTATATTTCATTGAAGTTTGATTTTGTCCGCAATATTCAATAATCAGGCCAAAATCACTAAAATAGGAGGACAATAACCATCCAAATTCTCCGCCTCGGGCATGTTCTATGAAATATAATCTCCATATTATAAATCACGAATGATATCATATTGCTATCGTGTATCAAGTGGATCATATGGATCTTAGTTTATTGGAATATATTATGAAATGATTTGAACAACCAGAGTCATTAGGTTCTGTGATTCGCTATTTGATGACGAGACATGAGAACGTTTTATCCCACTTGGAAAAAAATTTACATAATCTTCTCTTATATTTTCAAAACACTTGTTGCGATCAATACCGAAGGACGAAGTTCCTATCTCCTTCCCAAGACAAATATTTTGTAGAGAGAATGATCTCGATCCATGTATGCTAACAGAAAATATCGCGGGACGAAGAAAGATATCGAACATTGACAAAATCCTCCGCTCTTTTATATATTCAAAACAATTGATACAATCAGTACCGACATACAATGTTTCCGTGCCTTTAAGGGACCAAACAGTTCGAGGAAAACATAGATCATCTCAATTCATGCATCCTGAAGAATCCGATCCGAACAGATACAGCATTCAAACCAAACTAGTATGCGTTTTCCGATCCAGCTGGTTTATGCTGCAAAAATAGTATATTGTTCATCAAGGGGGGAAATTTCCCACTTTTCCCCGAGGTGAACATACTATTTTTTCCCACAACTGCAAGGAAAGTGCAAATTTTCTGTTTAATTGCATATAAAATATTCATATGCATATTTCAAAACGGAAAGATAGTTGGTATCCTCCTCCCGCTGTGACATATTCGCTTGGAATTCAGCACTTTCCCTCCTAAAAATAGGTCCCCAAGCGTGTATTGCCTATAATGACAATGAGCCCCAGGCTGGGTCCATCCTCTTTGATCCAGTCTTGGGGAATGACGATGGGGCCCATGTTGGCTCAATCTTGGCCCTGTTGTGTTTTCCCATACAATTATGGTTGGTAGAAAATGGAAAAAATGAATCTTAGTGCGGGCACATTTTAACTGAGCCCTAATTTGGCCCAGCGTTCGGCCAAGATTGGGGTGAATTTATATCGCGAGCATGTGTGTACAATCCTCAGCGTGTAAGAATTTCGGTCCCACTCTGGCCCAGTCTTGGGCCCATTCTGCCCCGGGGTGGGCCCCATGGTATATACATGCTAGGGATTTTCCAATTCCAAAACAAAAAGGAAGGGGCAGTATTGATTGCCTAATCTGGGTTCATGCTGGGCCCGTGGTGTTACCAATTCTTGGGCAAAGCAATACGGCCAAGCTGGGAACGATGTTATCATCCCAGGGTTGGTCCCACGTTGGGTGGCATGGGCACCCACCCTGGGCATAGATGGGGCCCGCCGTCAATACACACTTGGGTCAGAAAACATCAACTTTCCGTGCAGGTGTGGGAAAAAATTGATTACAAAGTAGTGTTACTGTTGGAGAGTAATTATTTGGATTACGCACGCAAGTCAAAGTTGCCAAATTCGCATTAGGATTTAAAAGCAAGTTGCGTATACTGAACTAACGTTCAATACGCAACACTCTACTTCCTCCTTGTTCGTCACCTACCGTCAGCGATGTCACACGCGTCTATACGCGTCTAAGTGAATGTAAAGCGAAAATAATGGAATGAAAGACCTTGAAGGAAATTAAATGTATTGAGTGATGTGCGAAACAAGAACATGTGAAGGAAAATTTTCTGAAAAATCAGAAGGCCAGGAATAAAGATCCCAAGTCAAAAAATTTAGACAGTTCTTGTCCTTTTGTTTTATTTTTCAACTGATTTTGTTCTGATTGTTGGAAAATGCGAACAAAACCAGTACTTTTTCAAGATTTTAGTCTGAATTTTTCCTCAATCACTTTTACTCACTGGAGGAGAAATTTAGACTGAAATCTTGAAAAAGTACTGTTTTTGTCCGCATTATTCAACAATCGGAACAAAATCAGTCTAAAAATGAAATAAAAGGACAAAAACCGTTGGAATTTTTCAACCCCGGTATCCTCTTTTCTCTATAATTTTCAAACTGACGAACATCTCGAATCTCCCCCAATGGTGACACGGGCAACAAAAAGAAGAGACATCTTTGGACATACCAACTGATTCAAATATAAAGAACGCAGTAGAGTGTTTATTGATGAGAGATGTGGATCCTGCGAAACATTCTCACGTGTGATGATAAATGATTTGGAAAAGATACAATTTCGAAGATTTCCCATCCTACTTTTGAAGCTAAACGGTTGTTTTGTAAGTTGAGGAGTCACGTAAGATCACTTTTGTATTCTGGTAAAATTCGTTCTTTCAATAAATATGTTAATTAAATTTCAAGTTCATCACGAGTTCATGGTTCATCTATTCCGCAGAAATGTATCTAGAATCTGTTGGTGTGTATTTTTATAATCCATGAATAACTTTTCATTCCATTGAATGAGGATCCCATTCAATCAGATATGATATAAATTTAAACTCCATCATAATCCAATTAGGTTGGCTATCGAATAATTGCAGACAGACAATATGAATCCATGCACTCGAAATATCAAATCTGCATTGCACTGTTGAAAATTTCTTAAAATTTCATGTACTTTTCATGTACATTTCTGTGAACTGAAATGGGATAAATGTTATTGAATTTTCTAGTTTTTGTGCATGAAAATTGAAATTGATGTACAGGTAATTGAAGAAGCTTGTGAAAATTTAATCCGTTGTGATAACATAATAATATCATTATAATATCATTATAATTATAATTAAATCATGGCTGTAATGGTATCCAACTGGAAATAATAAAAGTGATCCAAGTTGGTTTGGATTTGGAAAAAAATCTAAAATTGCTTTCATCTCAAAAACTAATCTTCAAAAAACGGAAAATTCTTGCATTATGGCTGCAGAATACGTCATTGAAATACAATTTTTCTCACTTGGGTCACCCTGTATACTAACGTTTTGACGAAATCATCCACGTATCCACTTCAACCATGCATTAGTTAGATCAGTTCAGTGTTTCTACATCACAAGTACATCTTGATTCACAAGTTTGAAGAATGAACGCAAGGTCATATAGACAGAAAAATGCTCGCATCCAGTGACGTTGGCTTGAGTGATAGAGCTTTGGCGTCCAGTTTCAACGCCCCGCGTTCAAACCTTGTAAAGGTGATTTTTTTTTCCAACAATCATGAACATGTGCATGAAATTTGAAGAACTGGTGGTTGGATTTTCCGTAATACTGTACATTATTTTTTATTTACGTGAGTGGAAATTGCTTCCATTAGTTGGATTGAAAATTCAATCACAAATTTATAACAGTTTGTGGTTTGAAAAAATTCCATGAGATTCATGAAAACTAATACATCAGCTAGTTGAAATTCATCCAAACTTATTCTTCTCATTCTTTCTGGAAATGAAAGTTTTGTTTGAATTCATTGCACTCTTTAAGGGGCTACACCTATTTGAACGGTCTCGAAAAAGCCTTCTTTGAGGAATTTTTTCCGTTGTGATAAAATAAATCAATGGAAATAAAATTTTGCAGATTTATTATACATATATTGCAGTATACAAAATATTTTTTTTTTCAATTCCATTCTCCAAAATGGGGGATTTACAAATACTTTAAAAGAACGTGTTTTTTTTTGGAGTGTTCTGCGGCAGGACAAATAACTCTTTCAATTTTCATTCAATCGACTTGAAATTTCAACTGTAGCTTCTTGGATAGATTTTACAGAGAAGTCCACACGATTTTTGAGATTCATGGATGATTACGTGTTTTATAAACGGTTAAAGATCGGGTTTTTTGGTGAAAAAACAAGTTATTTGTATTAAATTCATAAGGATTCATTATATGCATTCATTTAGAAGACGTATTCATCCCTTGTTTGCAGTAATTCCATACTCAATTTCATCACGACTTTTTCTGTGTGTAAATATACCACAATGAAATCACAGAATAATTCGCCTAAAGTAAATCGAAACACGTCTTAAGAAATTGTAGAAATGTCGATGTTTTTCTACAGTCAATCGTAAGACGTGAGATATTATGTTTTCATAGTACTTAGTCTGAATTTGCGGAGTCAATTTCAATTAAATCATAAATGTATGTGTTTTATTTGAAGTTCAGAAGTTACTCTCACATTAATTCTCAATTTACGAGCACGAAGAGCGACATGTTTCAATGTTAAAGTGCGTCATAGCAATTCGAGTCTGAAATAATTGATTGACTCTTTACTCCCGGTACCAATATTCCAATAAAATACCTCGCACTGTTTCTCAACTCATATTGAATGTAAACAGACAGTTCTTCACAAAATAAACATTTTTTCGGGAATGCATATTTGCTTCTTTACGAGCTGTTTGAGATCAACTTTTCCGTACAAATTCTGTCCCTTTTGGGATAAATAATCGAATTCATTGATATTTTCCCACGGTGAATTCGCCGTTGAAAGAAATACAATGACTCTTTAAAGATCCCTCGGAACACCAGCGGTCGTGTTTACTCGTATATTTTCTTCATTTACATTGAATTTATTAACTCTCTCTTTGATTCTTCTCAAAGTTTCCGAAGAAACTCGTTCAAATCGAACATTTAATCATCGTCTCTGTCTTTCTCTGACCTTCCATCATAAGAACGCGAAAGAATATTTATAAATTTAATAATTAAGATATTGCATGTGAACTCTACAAAGGTGTGAATTTTCTTCCATTTTCTTCGCGTGGTCACATATCATTATCTTCGTTGTAACCTGATTCAGAATCTAGCATGAACTGTTTCGAAAAAAATTTCAATCCTTTGTGAACTTGTGCTCTTCGTTTCTAAAGATAGCGAGTATAGTAATGTCTCTCATTATTATCATCCTTTATCGGAACCAAAGTCATGAAAATTTTATTACAAGCAATAGTCATCACTAGCATTGTTCCGGTGGCAGATAACCGATGCCCGCCATCAAGCGACCTCGTTAAACATTTTATCATGATTCTGTCAAAATCTCTTTCTCTGAGAGACTGAATTTCATACACCGGATAACGATGATACGATGATATTGATACGTTCAATTTTGTGGCAGCAATGCTCTCCCACTGGATATCATTTACCAAAACACTCAAAATATCCTCCTGAAAGGATTCCGTGTGAAGTAAATCACTCTTTCATTTATTCAAAATAATTACGTAGGTAATTGGTTTTCAGGAATTGGAAGTATTTATTCAGAATTTGAGAAGAAGATGCAAACATTTCGGAGAGTCGACCTCTGAAATTATTAGGAGAAAAGACAAAATATCTATGAAAAAAAAAATTGATAAATCCTTGGAATTACAATCAGAGATGAAATGGATTGAAAATGAAAGAATAAACTCGGAATGGGTGTGAAATAAAAGGAATGAAAGAGGAGATACCCAGATCGATTCCTGACGGATGTATAGGTTTTATTGAATCTTACATAGAGACGAATTATATATTTATAGATGCAGATATATATGAAAAGTTGGCATGATTACATATATTCAATCTGTACTGCATATAATTACCTTCAAACTTCGAGGTAATATAACGCGTGCACCGATGAGGGGAGAGTTTATTTGTATTTCATAAATCTTGTTTTGGATACGGCAAAATAAATATTTATTATACACAAACATGGCTCATTAGCCCGAGATAAAGTTTATGAACACCTCAGGAACGTCATAAGAGGTTTTTTAACAGTTAATAAACTTCATTCACAGATAATGAGCCGAACTTATGTGGAAAGAATATTTATTTCGCCGTATCCAAAACAAGCTTTATTAAATACAACTAAATTCTCCTCTTAGGGTGGCTATTCATTCTCAGGTTAATTATCAATAGCTGTCACCATGAAGTTTAATTCACAATCCTCAGAGAAGAAGCTTTGTTTATTAGAATTGTTTTTATGAAGACTAGCTTTTCCTATGTAAAATATATTTCTAGCTTAAAAATATATTTTTGGAAGGATAAAAATACATATCGAAATGAATAAATATAAATATTTTATAAATATTGATTAAAAAACATTTATATTTACTTTCATTCTTTATTTCATATTTTATATAAACATTTCTCATATAACTTTATATTTATATTTCTTTTTATTTTTTATATATTTTTTTAGCTTTTTCTCTGTGTGAATTATATTTACGCATCTCTGCCATGCACGAAATTTTAATCTCCCAACATATATGATGCTTTCGGATGTATGAACATCTGAACAATAACAAATACAACTATTGAGAACGCTGCGCGTTTAGTTAAAATCCAGTTCCATCCAACGCATTCGCAGCGAATTAAGGAATTCATTTATCAACTCGATATGAAACTATGGAAGAATTCAAATATTTTTCCCCCAATTTTCGAATGCATGTGAGTATAGTGAATCTTCACGGCACTCCTCAGAGCAAAGTACATTTTTTCAATCCGTCAAATGAAGAAGAGAACAAGGAATTCGAGAGAAAAAATTCTATTCACGAAATCCTGTACAAAATATCTCCATCTCTTCAATTTGAAATAAAATTCATACAAAAAGCATGGAAATTCGGAACCCGTCGGTACTTTGTTCGAAGCATTATATCGTACCTCATTGTACAATGAACTGGTATTCCCTGGGATACGGTTGTGAACAAAAAAAATCAAAAGCTATTAGCACACGAAGAATATTGGTCTCTCTCTCTTATGAACCACAGATGATGATTTTTCCTCTCACAGTCGGCGAGTAAAAAATGCAATTTCGGTATTCTATACGTCTTTTATAATGGAAAGACAAAATTTTGTGTCATTCATGGTGGTTTCATACATTTATCGATATTATTGTGTCGATATGAAACAGAATATTACAACGATGTTTGATATATCACTTTGATGAAGTCGTTTGTCTGCGGCGTGTTGAAGAGGAATATTATCATGAGATTCAAACATTCTCTTATAATTTACACGTGTGGAGTTCAAAATTTTCACAGAAACTAAGCAGTTAGGCCAGATGTGATGAATTCCATAAGCCCTGCTGTTATTCTTTGAATATCACGCCGAGAGAAGAGTTGTAAAATTTACATCTTGTGAAGTCAATATTCGTAAAATCAAATATATATGAACAAATAATTCAAGCTACCACAATTTGAGTTAATTTTACAGCGGGGAATGTGAGATTTACATCAGCTGTAGTATATATCACATTTGCTGTTGTAAAATTAACTCAAATTGTGGTAGCTTGAACTATTTTTGAAATCGTCCGAATATTGACTTTGCAAGTGGTGAATTTTACAACTTCTTTTTTCTCAGTGCACTCTCAAAAATATGATCTCCCGCGAAATTAACAAAATGGCTTAGAATATTTTTTAACCAACTTCGTGACCAATCATGGACCAAGCCTGGCACAAGACCTGCCGAGACTTGTCTTGAACAATTCAATAAACTTGGCCCAGGCTTGGGAATGATACACGGAAAAAAAAAATTAGTTGAAATAACTATTTAACTTGTAAGCGCATATGGGCCCACTTTTTTTCGTTAGAATAACAAATTAATCAATTGATTTGACCAATTTTAAATGATTTACTAACAAAATCAGTTAAATTAACGAAAAAAATTGTTATTCTAACGAAAAAAAGTGGGCCCATATGCGCTTACAAGTTAAATAGTTATTTCAACTAATCTTTTTTTTCCGTGTAAGATCAGGACAAGCTTGTGTCAATGATTCGTTCCAGCCTAGTCCAAATGATTCGCCAAGCATCAATCAATGCTTCTTTTATCACAGATATGGATGAGAAGAGTAATTTGATCCATATTTCAGCTCAAAGTTTTCCCTCGGAATACCGTACGTGAACCATCTTAAAACGATATATTCAATGTGCCAAGACTGGGACGAGCTTGGGTTTTTCCCAGTCTTGTTGATCCCTGCATGGAAAAGACATCTTGAAATCCTGTAGAGAGTTCTTCAAGATCAGTTGATTTCCGTGTATGATCACATTCAAAAGTAGCCTATTATCATTGAGTCAAGTTTCATTCTTATTTAGATCAAATATATCTATCTCAGTGTGTGAAACTGGAGTGTAGGGCCAATCATGGGAAGGAGATTGGACTGGTCTTGGCCCGATAGTTATGCACAAGTCTTTATCCATTGTGAACTCGGAATTCGGTCACTAATTGAAAACACTGTGCCACTTATGTGGACAACATCAGCTTAAATAATCATCTCAACGAAAGCTTAATTTTTACGCTTGTGCCAAGCTTGTACCAAGCTCAATGGCCATGCCAAAAATACGAACAAATGTCCCATGTCTAACTATCTATTGGTCCAATTATTTTTAACGGAGGTTTGTTCCTGATACACGTGCCAATCCTGGGACAAGCTTGGGTTTTTTTTCCGGTCCTGTCAATACCTGCATGGGCTCTTATTTCATTTTTAGGTTGATTTTGTCCTGATTGTTGAATAATGCGGATAAAAACAGTACTTTTTCATGATTTTAGAATTTCTGAGTCTGAGTTTCTCCTCCAGCCAATAAAAATGATTGAGGAAAAATTCAGACTAGAATCTTGAAGGAGTACTGTTTTGTCCGCATTGTTCAACAATCTGGACAAAATCAGTCTAAAAACAAAATATGAGGACAAAAACCGTCCAAATTTTTCGACTCGAGGAAATATTCGAACGTCTTTGAAGGTTCGATTATTGTAAAATCATAACTATGGTTGGATAAAAAGAGAATTGATGTTGGAACGATTCATATTGCAATGAAATGATAATCGAAATTTGCTTTTCATTAATGATACGTGAAATTATTTCATATATTCGCAACGTATATTTTTGTTTTGTCGATAGAAAGTCATCCGAAGCAGCATCAGCAAACGGCATTAGGTTCTTCCGGTAACAACGTCTTCGCAGTCACCAGTGCCCCTATAAATGCGGAGACGCAACCAAATGGATCGGAGAATAAAATTGAAGACATTCCTTTTGAAGGACCATTACGCGAGGTACTAGCGCAGAAAGGTGGCACTGCATCACTGCCTTGCAAGATATCCGACCCAGGTGCTGGTACGGTGAGTGTGACTTTTTCTTCTATTTTGCCCTTACTACCTTGTACCTATAAATATAAAATTATATGCAGTACCCTACGATATGTGAAGGATATGCGCACACTTTACTGAAAAAAGGATTTTCGGGAGAGGTATATATGAATATATGGGTCCGGATACGAAAACGATCATCATAAATCTTTTAGCAATGGTATATTCGTATAGGTCTCATATACCAATAGAATGTATCAAGATATATACGTTCACATGAGCACACGAGGGTGGCAAGAAGAAATGGACAAAAGCGAATACGCGAATGCAGTGAAGATATACATGTACATACGTTTACGCGGACATGTGTTGAACGACCTTAATTTCAACCTAACAAACGATCTCCCATTCTTCATCTTTTCATGAATGAAAATTTATTCATGGATAATTCTATCACATCCGGTTGCGAAAAAATGGATTATTTTCTATAATCCTTGGGAACGTGATGGACTGAAGAGGATTATCATGATTTATTCAATCATTTTAACATGATTTTCGTATCGTATCTTCAACTGATCGACAGCATTGCAAATTATTATTACGCCCTGTATCATTATCTGTGGATCATATTTTGCATGAATTATCTTCGGTATGAAACTAAATAGGTTATGCACTATTGTACGGTGAGCGTATTACATATAGAACATACTGTTATGTTAAGGCTTATAACCAGTAATTCCAAAACGGTGAACGACCCTGTCTACTTCAATTTTATACACATTATAACTCCTTTATCCTGTATTGTTTTCGGGAATATTTTCTGTTTGAAATATCAGTCATTCAGAAAACCCTATTTTTAGTCACTCTGATTTATTGAAAGTATTTATATCACATTTGAACAAAAATAAATGAGTTTTCCTGAATAGATTTGTTAATGAATATTAGGGTCGCGCAAGAAAAACCCGAAAAGAATCCTTCCTGGAGATTAGCTTGGAAAAAAATTTGTTAAGGATTGCTCAAGATTTTGAGAAATTTTTTAAATAGTGCAAATTCATTATTTCTTATTTTTTAATTTTTTTTTCGTCCCGGTAGGATTTAGAGAAATAATTTTAACTCAGTTTCCTTAAGTTACAGTTTAAAATATCTATTTTCCCAAAATTGATGAACAGTTTTTTTTTAATTCATTGCTCATGATGTTTTCGAGCACCCTTTAAAAATTCATATTAACATTCAATATGTATAATTATTTCCAATCAGCACCCCAATGAACAAGCATATACCACGAGTGGAAGGAGAAATTCCATATAATCACAAGAATATAAATTTTCCTAATGAATACATGATATTCAATTGAATCACTTAAAATTGAATTGAATTATTTTGAAAATGAAACTAATTAAATTAATTAAAATGTGATTTAATTAATTATTCAGATCAATCAGTTGATTTCATAAATTTTATGAATTGTATTTTCTTCATAATTGTCGAGTCTTTGATCGAAAACATTAAAAGCAATAAATTTCAAAATGCCCATGAATTTTTATAGACCTCGAGAATAAATATTTTAAGCCGTGATTTTAAGGACGTGATTATTCTCTCAGGAAATAAATTTCATCTCAAAGAGAAAAAAATTGAAAAATGAAAAAACAGTGAATTTTGACTATTTTTAGAATTCATAAAAATCCTCAACGACTCTTAAAAAGTTTTTGCTCTCAGCTAATTTTGGGGAGGGATTTTTGGAACGTGAGAAACCAACATATACAATACAGAGGAAAAAAATCATCGCTTCTTTGTACTATCCTAATAAACATGTACGTTGAATAATTCCATAATCCTTGAACATATTCTTATCAACAACGTCATTGCGTTTCACAAATTTTCAGTTGATTTATGTGAACTGCAATCTTTTGAAATGTATCCTCAAATCTCTTTTCTCCCAATTTTATTAACTCTCCACGAACAAAAAATATCAATGAGACTTGAATTGCACATGAGAAAATTGTTTACTCGAATATAATCTTATTAGACATTTCATTGGCTCAGACAAAATTTCACTCAATTTGAGAGGTCTTGCTGGTTAAGAATTTCAAGAAAGAATTTTTTTCTCCAACATTTTTTTCCATAGAAAAAATTGAGATATAGTTTTGAAAATTTTTAGATATGTTTATTAGACCTTAAATATGACCACACAAATTTTTTTCAGATCCAAACAAATTTTTCTTTCGTTAAAGTAATTTGAACAACAAAAAACATCAAAAGAACGACGGTGGAGGTGATTTGGGACGACCGGATGATCTGAAAAAAACCAAAAAAATGGCAAATTAGTTCTCGTTGAGGTAGCTATCGCCTGAACTAGGATCTTTTGGATTAGTTGAAAATCGTCCGATTCGCATCCGATTTCCAACCCTCAAAAATTGATTTTCTCGAAAAATGGCCACCATTTTGTTATTTTTCGATGAAAAAAATATCCTCATTCATGCAATAGGCACTTCAACAAGGAACAATTTGCCATTTTTCATCACTCCCACTGTCATTTTTTTGGTGTTTTTTTATTTGAATTAGTGTAGTGAAAAAAAAGTTTTCCTAATCTAAAAATTTTTTTTGTAATATTGATTGTTTAATAAACATACCTACAAATTTTCAAAACGATATCTCAATGTTTTCCATGGGAAAAAAATGTTTGAAAATAAAATTTCTCTTAAAAATTTTAACCAAGGAAAACCCCTTCAGTGAATTTTATTTGGAATGAAGAAAAATTTCTTCGGATGGAATCAATTCTTTATCTGATCCAACCAAAACTCTAGTAGGTTCATATTCAAATATAAATTCAGCCGATTCAAACAAAGTCTACACTGTGAAAAATTTTGATCGGAAACTTCCAAAGCAAAGTTTGGAAATCTTTTTTTCAAATATTTTTTAGTAGATTTACGAACAATTTTAGTGAATTTTCAAACAATTTTAGCGATTTTCCAAATAAGGTTTGTCCGTTTACACAAATTGTTTGTCAATTTACTAAAATTATTTGTAAATCTACTAAAAAATATTTGAAAAAAAGATTTCCAAACTTTGCTTTGGAAGTTTCCTATCAAAATTTTTCACAGTGTAGTCAATCAAAATATACAGTTTTTTTCGGTATGGATGTGTGTGGAGTGACTACACTGTAAAAAATATACTTCCTAAACTGCCAAAGAAGTTTGGCAGTTTTTTACACAAACTTTTTTTGTAAATTACCAAACAAAAGTTTGTAAACATTCAAAAAATTTTGTGATTTCACGGAGATTTTTGAGAATTCACAAACTTTTGTTCGGCAATTTACAAAAAAGGTTCGGAAATTATTCTTCCAAACCAAGTTTGTAAATTTCCAAGCATTTTTGTTTGGAATTCAACAAATTTTTTTTACAGCGTAGTCAAGTAATTTAAAAATTTTGAAATATCTTAAACAAGGTCTGTATCCTGTTAATTTTGACTCAAGATCGATTCGAAGTCGCGTCAATATATTCATACACGCTAGAAACTTGGAAATGAGAATAAATTGAACATAACAAAAACTCATAAAATATCATATACAAATATCGTTAATTAGTAGAATCAAAGTTATAACAGATCTAAAAACTAATCTTTTCATTCAGACGTTCATGTCTCATATACTTCAGAACCAATCAAACTAAATTCAACTGGCCCCTTGATTCTGATTAGAAACTAGCAATTGGTACTCTAAACATAAACAAAGTTCTGGAATGTCCGCTAAATGCATAATTGGATGAAAATCGCTTCATTAGGTGGATTCACTCGTTCCGCTACTCGTGTGATGTGCGTCAGCACTTCGTGGTGTAGAACGTTTTCGCCAGGCTCGTTGGAAATAATTTACTCGTGTAATGAGGCGAATAATGATGACTTGATTTCCCCCAATTTTGTCTTAATATATTTTAATTCTTTTTTCCAACCACTTTTGGGTTATTAATCATCCAAATTATTGTATGCAATGTGTAGACGATAAAATTTGCATGTAATTCGCATGTAATCTGAACCGTCGAATAACCACATCTTACAGGTCATTTAAAAAAAAATTAGGTCCAATTTGTGCATGAATTTGATAACATTTGTTTCGATAAGAATGTGCTATTTCTTACATAATTACACTTTGAACTCCAACCTCACGTGTAACATGCTGTTCATTTTTTAAGACATTTTGAATGGATTTTGATTCAGTAAAACCGAATCTTAGATTCCTTGAATGATTATCTGCGGTCTCTGACCGATTTCGAATAGTGGATGAAAATTTGGGAAGAATTTACTATTCCGTTTTCCAGCTGCATAAAATCTTTCGACCATTTCTTTGGAGTGAAATAACGTTTTTCTTGAGGAATATATCATTCTAGCGTTTACAACCATTTATTTATGGAATTCTTAAAAGAAATGATCATGAACAATGTATAAGTTTATACATTGTCATACCTGAAGGCAGTCGTGGGATGTGAAGAATGATCCCTCAAAAATTATTCACGTATTTCAGTGAGCAGAACAATTCATTACCTACAGGAACTACAAAATGTTCTCAATTCAATTACGAAAAACAATTGAAATCTTGGAAATAAAACAATTCCAAAGTGACTCGACTACGCAAAGAACCGGAAAAGGATGAAAAATTGCAATTACAAAAGTAACAAAATACAAGGAGCTTTCAAACTTTACCTCGAAAATGTCTTATGAAATTCATGATGAAACATTGTCCTTCTTGAGAATAAAACCTTCTTTTTTGGAAAAATAAATTTGAATAAAGTTATGAAATATTCTCGTAACTTATGGGAATGGATAAAATGTTTATACTGATTCAACTTTGGTGTAACATTGCAGAGAGGGGTTTGTAAAAGTTACTTACAATTTGTTGACTGAAATGGATCCCTATCTGCCCACTTAGCACTGCATTTTGCTGAAATATTGAGGTCATGTGGGATTATTATATTATTCTTTGTATTCTTAAGCTTTATGGAAATTTTCATGAAGATACCAGTAATGCTGTAATGATATTGCATTTCAACCTATCTTATCTGTACGATTCAGCATTATCAGGATTATTATAAAAATTATATAAATTAATCCGAATTATGTATACGAATAATAATTAGGAAATCTATAACCACGCTACAAAATACAAGAAAGTGTTTCGTAGATTGTTAAAAATACATTATGCAGGTAAAGTTTAAAGTTTCTCCTCGTATTCTCATGCAAATTCCATAAAATGATTTCTTAATAGATTCTGGTACATAATTCTTCATAATTCGCATTTAAACCTTCCACTCAGGTGACAATCCACCATGATACAAGATTCTCTTCCTCAGAAGGAAAACTATGAAAGTTTTGAAAAGCATTCTCCAACGCCTCGCTACAAATTAAAAATAGAAAAAAATAATTATTTATAAGTCATCTCACGTAAGGGTGCATCGTCACGTAAATCATAAATGCCCTTGGTTCTTGCTATTTCGTTATTCTACAGGATATATTTCATTATATTCTTTTTGCTCGTTACTCATATATTATTATTCATAGAGATGAAGATAAGCAAGAGTTAAACCACGGATATCTACGTGTCACGTTGACAATGTTGAACAGTTCTTGTTTATTTGCCAACATGATGAAAAAGTGCTCCGCGTATCCACTTTTCGATTTTCTCTAACGTAAAAAGCGCATCGAATTCGTTGGTTTGAACGAAAAATGATAATATGACTTAGATTCGTAACTTTCAAGAAGGAGTGAGTAATATGAATCTGATAGCTCATTATAAAGTCTATGCAAACGCGATGAATTTTTTATATTGACATGAATGTTTATTGCTTATGTGTCAATTCAATATACATAACGGAAAGGGGGAGAAGTTCTTTGGGTGAGCCTGGATAAAAGGGAGAGGGTCTCTTGACTCTTCTCATGTGAAGGAATATACATACACTTTGAAGTAATTCTTGTATAAAATTCAAAAGATTGGGTTCTATTCAGGGAGACCTGGAAGCTCGAGTTGTGTGGAAAGAGAGAAGGTTGGAGAAAGTAAACTTAGAGGAAGAAAATGAACAGTCGAATTCAAATACATTACACAGAGATAAAAAAATTCATACAATCAGAAACAATGGATGAGGGGACCCGTTTATTCATAAATAAATTGCTCATTTGAAGAATGAGCACATGGAACAAAGAGTACACTGTAAAAAAAATTCCAAAATAACAAGTTTTTTACCAAACATTTTTTGGTAAGTTCACAAACATAATGCGTGAAATTACGAACAATTTTTGTCGATTGCCAAATCTTTTCTGGGAACTCACGAAAATTGTTTGGAAATTTACAGAAAATTTGTGAGTTTCCAAACAATTTGGAAATTTACCGATCTGTAAGTTTTTCACCATACTTTTCTGCTTGGGAATTCACGAATATTTTTCACAGTGTATATCTGTCGTACACGATACAATGTGCACGCGGAAAATTTTGTGTACACTGGAAAAAGAACTTAGTTATAGTTACCAAATTGATTTACACTGCAAAAATTGTCGTTGAGGATATGTCTCAAAATAAGACAGGATATGTTTGATAATTCAAACCAAACACTTGACTGTTTTAATTGGAAACACCAGTATCTCATTTCGCGACACTGACGTTCAAATATCTTTGTTTTCAAAGGAGATGATAGCGTGTGATTTATCACATTTAACTCGAAAAGATGGATTATATTGATGATCTTTGATCACACGCAGTGATGCCAGATTCGAGACCGCTCTCACCCTCTCCATCGACCGCTTCCCCTTTCTCCCACCATGCGGATTAAATTGGGCGAGCGAGAGAGTGATACTTACTCTTTCTCTCTCGCTCGCCCAATTTGATCCGCATGGTGGGAGAAAGGGGAAGCGGTCGATGGAGGGGTAAGAGCGGTCTCGGTTTCGAATCTGGCACAGTGATGCCAGCATTTGGTCGACCGAGTCGATTTTCCCTCTCCATCACATCTGTCTGTATAGAAATTCCACACACACAATCAAACCTCCGACAAAAGAAATTTGATTGTATACAGCGTGATGGAGGGGGAAAATCGACTCGGTCGACCAAATGCTGGCATCACTGATCTGGTATCACTGATCACACGCAGTGCTGCCAGAAATGAAGGAGCTCCAGCGTTTTACCCTCTCCATATACCATTGCAAAGCACGCACGCTATAACTATAGATGTCATATATATAGTTATAGCGTGCGTGCTCTGCGATCGTACATGGAGGGGGTAAAACGCTGGAGCTCCTTCATTTCTGGCAGCACTGATCACACGGTTGAGTAGAATCTCGTTCCCAAGTAACACAACCCAAGTAGCAGAAGAGGTTAGAAATGCCAAGAGCGAGTTTGGAAAATCCTACGAACCTCCAAATGAGACTGTTTCGAATAATTATGTGCTATGCACCGCCATAGAATATCTTAACGAATTTATCCAAAATAGTCTCATTCGCACATCCCTTTCACATTCATAGAGTCACCATAGCATATTTGAGAAGTTCTTGTGCTACTTGGGAACAGGTTAGGAATGCTAAGAAGGTTCTTGGAAGTTCTGAGCATGTTTCATGAACATTCTTAGAATCTTCGAATGAGACTGTTTTGGATAAGTATATTCTGTGCACATTCTCAGAACATATTTTTCGAATTTATCCAAAACAGTCTCATCTGCATATTCTATGCATGATCACGGAATCAACGCAGAATATTTGAAATGTTATTGTGCTACTTGGGTTTAGTTTTGTTTCAAAATGGCACAGTATACATTTTGAATACATTGTTCCTGTTTTTCACATTGACGTTGACGTAATAGTAATTCGAGGTTATGTTCCCTGGTAGAGAAATTTTGCTGAAAATCACTAAAGTTTTCAGAGATTTTCATTGAAGAGTTTTTCAGAGGATTTCAGAGGTGTTCATAGTTTCTCAGAAAGTTTTAGTGATTCTCAGAAAACTCCAGAGTTCTTCAGAGATATTCATAAATATTAGGGAAAATGTACCCAATCAGTGAGAGTTTTTCAAGATTTTTCAGAGTTTTAAAAAATTTTTATAGGTCTCCAGAGCTTTCCAGTAAGATTCAGAGAAATTTTCAGAGATTTTCAAAGAAACTTTTTTCACCAAAACATTTTTGTTTGCTAATCAAGCACGTCATGTCTTGAATCAAAACGTGGTTTTGTGTTTTGAATATGATTACAGGGACATTTTGGAATGTTTGAAAAGTCACTACAGAAGTATCTGAGAATAAGATATCAGTTTTTGCAGTGTAGTTGCCTCGAATATATGATTGGTTTATTCCTATCAAGATTTGGTAACTATTACCAGGATTTGCTGATAATAACTAAAGTTTGGTAACTATAACCAAAGACATTAGTTGTGAATCTGTATGTCGGTAATTAAAACTAAATATTTATTCTGCCATATCCAACTAAGAGATTTGGTAACTATTACCAAATGCTGGTAACTATAACTAAATCTTTTTCTCAGTATAGTAATAATTACAATAAATATGTGTTCAATATTACTATGTTTTTGTAAAGTAGCATCATACTGACACAGTGGCGTAACGGAGTGATTCGGCTCTCAGGGCGAAATTTGCATTTCTTGCACCTCATCAATACATATCAGAGATGGGTGATCCCGATTCGAACCGCACAAGATCGATTCCTTCCTTCCGATTCTTTGATTCTTTGCATCCATTTTTACGGAAATCGATCTTCTTGTTTCGATTTTTTATCCGCTTCATAAATCAGAAAAATTACAATAAGAAATTCATGCTCTAAATTTCTTGCAGTGAAAATTCAGTCTCAAACAGTGAAAATACTGCAAATCCAATAAGGGTGAGATTCTACTCCTATAAAGAGAGTTTTCACTCCATAAGAGTGAATTTTCACTCTGTTGGAGTGAGAATTCACCCTCAAGGAGTGGAAAGGCACTTTTTAGGAGTGGAATCTCACTCTTCCTGGACTTCCTGCAGTATTTTCAATCTTCAAGAGTCAATTTTTCACACCAAGGAATTTAGAGAGTAATTGAATTCAAATCAAAGACGAAATAAATAAAACAAAAAAAATAGCAAAGTAAAACGAATAAGATTGGAGTAAAATAAAGTAAAATGGAATTAAAAAACCGAAATACGAGTAGAAAAGTGAAAAGGGTGGAACATAAATAAATGATTGATATCATCATCTTGGGAGTATCAGAATTCTTAAATTCTAAATGTTAAAGAAATGATGCTCACTGAATTTGTTTTTGCAAGGGGACCGAATGTTTTCGATAAGCACAAGGACATCCTATTGATATCCAGGTCCTCCACAAAAAACAGAGTGAATAATATGGCTCTCGCAATTCTAGAGGTGCATTATTTCAATCCCTTGAAGAGTGAATAGCCATTCACCCCTAGAAATTCAGAGATTAGGCGTCGCGCTTTTGACTTGATTAACATATCACAGCAAAATGCTGCCGTTCTGCGTTGAGTTATAGTTTCACTCAAGTATGGGAAGACCCACTGGTTCTCGTTACTTCCATAAACATATTTTAACCGGGTGAGCTTGGGGGGGGGGGGGGTGAATTACTTAGTAGTACTTCACAATAATCTATACAATGACTTCGAGACTAACGACATCCGCGAGACAACGGGTAATTGCCGCAAACGGGATATGATTACAATGACAGTCTCCACATTTTCACCGAATCGAGTTTCTGGCACAATGGATAATCCCTTGCTGAAATCCCTTGGTTGGAATCGTAGAACCACTATTATCTTTGTTACGTTCTCATTTACTCGAGAGTGATATGTTACTTGTAATACGGAATAAATGAGTTCCCTATATCCATCAGGTGTTGGCATCATTTATTTTCCACGTTGAATTTTTTTAATACAAGGGAAATGTACACTGAGAGAAATTCAAAAAGTCACATCAACTATTTGAGAACAACCATTCACATTCAGTATTCACAATTACATAAATAGTTATAGTAACTTGTTTATAGTAATTAACACTATCTATATAGTTGGATTAACTATAAAAAAAGTTAGAAAAATTGTAACTGAATAATTATCCTCTCATATAGTTGCCATGACTACAAACAGTAGATAATAGAGCTCACTTCCAATCTTAATATCGGCTTATTTTAACATGCAGTTCATCCTCAGAATCTCAGTTAATTCTCGATTAATTCTCGAAATATAACAGCCCATGTTTTCAGCCCTCTCAGGGTACACTATCGTTATTTGCCGTTGAGGGTACACTGGGTGTATAATACCAAAACGATTTTCAATTGTTCATATCTCAGAGTAAAAAAATCATACAGCAATATTTTTTTCTTCAAATTGAACGTCAAAATCTTAGGAAAACGCCTGTGAAATCCGTGTTTCTCTAACTATAATACACTGAGAGTAAAATTTGGTTCCCGTAACCATGTTTTTGACTTTGACCCAGTGATGCCAGATTCGAGACCGAGACCGCTCTTACCCTCTCCATCGACCGCTTCCCCTTTCTCCCACCATGCGGAACAAGTTGCGTGAGCGAGAGAGTGATAGTCACTCTTTCTCTGTCGTTCACCCGTCTTATTCTGCATGGTGGGAGAAAGGGGAAGCGATCAATGGGGTGAGTAAAAACGGTCTCGGTCTCGAATCTGGCATCACTGCTTTGACCATGTCATGTAGTTGTCCCAAACAGATTTATTTGATTTTGTTTTGTTTTGTTTTCCTGGTTATCATAATCAAATTCAAAGTCACTGTAACCATAAATCCTTTACCATACGAGCATTGTTTTTGTGACAATGTTGCTTTTTTCTCAGTGTACTCTTTTCGATATTTGAAGAAATACAAGAACATTTTTGGAAAAATCGTTCTTTTTTCAAACTGTTGTACCTGTACAAAGAAAAAACACATGAATTGAGCTTATAGCTAGTCTCCTGAATGCTGAAATGATGTACTTAGAGGCAACCGAGTTTATTTTTCGGTTGGTTTCGAAAAGTATATTTTTTTCGAAGTCAGTGTTTCTCAGAACATGTTTTCGAAGTATGGAGAGTACTTTTATCCGGTGTATTGGGTATAAAATCATTTGAAAATGTTTTACAGTTCATTTTACAACTGAGAATAGTAAATTCCAAAATTATCCCTCTTCTGGAGAAACAATTGTGACGCTGGTTGTACTTTCGAGCTAGTCTCCATCGTTCTGTACTAACGATAAATTTTGAAAATAACGTTTCACAAATATACCTCAATATCACATTAGAACACTATTGCTGTTTATCCTCTACATAAATAAACAGTTGAAACGACAATACAGATGAATTGAAAGAATGTACTCACTCTCAGTTTGTGACACTCAAGGTACACTAGGTGTAAACTACCCGCAAAAAATTCCCAAACCTTCCTCTTTCTGCAGACGAAGCAGCACTGAGCTGGCTCGCAGGTCTTTTCGAAGTTGTTCCTGCACAGGATCTCCCCTCCCCCCATAATCAACTTCCCACACCTTCCCTCCCCGAAGACATACGCAAGTATAAGATATCCTACGCCCAGTTCACCCTGGGAGGGTTAACGGTGAACTCACCATCTTCAGATAGTCTCAGAATGAGCAATATGCGGTTGAACATAATTGTGCATTTACTATGATGAAAGTTTGTTTCCTCACAAGTTGAATATTCAAGTTTCAGGCAATGAAATAATTCAAGTCGTTGTGATTGAATCATTTATTTTGAAAATGGAAACTCACTTGGATCAGGATTTGTTTACTTTGTATACAAACTGAAGGTATTCCATTAATGGGTTGATGAAAACAAATGAGCAGAGTTTCACTCCTGTCATTCCACATCCAATTAACCCTGCTCAAAAGATCTCATTGAACCGATTGATTCTCATTGATTGCGATGCAGAAAACTGATTCAAACCCAATTTTTGATGGGTTCGAATTGATTTTTTGCATGGGAATCAAGGAGACTCAATCGGTTCAATGAGATTCTTTAAACAAAGAACTCACTGAAACTTTCTGAAAATTATGGAAATATTTATTCCCTCGATCAATAATGAGTTTTTGTACAATAAAACTCAACAAAGGATAATTCTTTTTGGATTCATTATAGTATATTTCTTGTCGTTTCTTGTCGCTTGCAAGAACCAGAAGAAGAACTGGAAACTAAATTCGAATTCTTTTTCTCCATTTCTATATTCATGTTACGTAAACTATGTGATTAATATAAACGATCTGCGAATCCATTGTCCCTGCAGATACAAGATGTCGATGAATGTAATCGAGAAGAGAGATGTGACACATGTTGAATGAAATTCATGAAAAAAGTTCTCCTCCTGCTCAATCCATTCTTTATTGACACACTCCTTTATATCGCGATACTGGAATCGACGGTTTCAAATCTCAAATACTTTGTGTTATGCACTTGTATACATATTTTTATTGTGGTTCATGTACGATGGCCAATTCTACAAACCGTGTGTATTGATCTTGTCTGATTGAAGAGAATTCCCACAACGCCAGGAGAACTAGAGGAAATGGAAAAGAATAATAAGAAGAAGAAAAGTAGAATCTAGGTAAGGAAAATATTCCCTCAAATGTGTTCTTTCGAAGCTCTGAATCTCCTTCGATTGATTTCATTCTACTCTTGTTTGCAACGGCAATTGAAAAAAGTACGGTATTTCCCCGTCCATGATACGCGGTCCAGAAAGACGGAGAATATGGAGCATGGAATGTTCTCCAATTGGTAAGCAGATTATATTCCACTCGTATATCTCGTTCATGTAGGTATCTTTGTGTGTGAAATACCTGAAATTTCAACGGGATCGAAGGCGAAAGGTTGATGTGCTGTAGCATGGGAAAAGAAGATCTTTCATATATTCATAGAATATCTCTCATGTGTAAAAACTGCATGGCATGCCAATAAAATCGCAGATGGTATAGTTATTTCTGCGTTTCGGAAAAAATTGGATTCTATTCTAGTTTATTTGTGGACATGTTGACAAAAATTCATTAACTCTCAGTTCGATCAGAATTTTTCCCATGAAATGTATAGAATCTTTCAACAGAGAAGTGATCAAACTAATTCAGCATGACGCGTGCTGAATGTTCAAAAAGAAATTGAGGATGAAAATAAATTTTTGTGAATACATATTTCATCCGAAATTCTCATCGAGATTCATGTCGGAGGAAATTCTTTCCTGAAAATATATCCATATTCCGTTACGAGTGGTTGGAATTCTTTTTAGGGAGAGACAGCATTTGAATTTGATATTAAAAGAGTCGTGGATTTTGCTTTGCGTTTTCAAAAAGGACTTTTGTGACATTGAATCATTTTTGAGCGTTAGAATTTTAGGGTCGGTTCATCATAATCATTGCCAACTTAACGACGATGATCGTGATCATCATTGGAGTTTGTCACTGTATGATATTTTATAATGAACCTCATCAACTTTATCGTTTTTATAAATACGAGATGGGAGTTCCTCAAAGTTTTCTATTCTCGACACCCTTTTTCTTCATCCCGCTCCCCATGCCCTGTGGAACGAATGACGGTTTTCTTGATAAAACGTTATTGCCTCTTTTTCTCTTTGATAAATGACCTTCACGTACAATGTCTGGTAACGCTTTTTTCTCGCCTCTTCATCCTCTCTCCAACTTCAGAATAAATTGTTATTTTCCCTTTCTTCTATCGATCTTCGACGGATCTATTTCGAAGTGAGAGGTGAATTCGCATGCATTTGGAAAAAAGAATGACTAACTTAGTATCTGGAGGGAATACAATAATTATCAGATTGATGGAAAATAATTTATTGCACGAATCAAATGATACTCTCAATCAAGATATTGTCAATCATAGAATATTTCGTTCAACACAAAAAAGTAAGCATCAATTTCATACTCCAGTCGTCTGGATAATATGAAACAAAAAATGTATGTTGATTCGGTATTTAACTATTTAGGAGGTTCGGACGATCATCCTTACGTCAGCAAAAATCGTTTACTTTGAAAACCTGTTCAACAAAATTTAAACTTAAATTATTCTGAGTTTAATTGATATAACGATGTGCAAATTCATCTCCAAAGTTTTTGAAAAGAAGTTTCAAAAGAAGTGGATAATGAAATATGACAGTTTGTAGAGTTTCAACATCTGCTTTTTGTCAAACGACGATTTGTATTGGAGTAATTAAACTAAACACATTTGATGAAAATAATAATCGTTAACAATCTTTTTCATTTTCTCTTCATTATTTCATCATATTATTTCATCAGTTTTCCAAATTTTTCATGAACTTGATATTGTAAATGATGTAATAATTGTAAGAAGTACACTGTGAAATAATAATTCTTGAATTATTCCCCAAAAAATAGTGGTAATAAAGTTCCTACTTGAATGAGGAATTCTCGAACATGATTTAGTAAATTTTTTTCTTATTTTTCAAAAAATGAAATAGTCCCTCAAAATGGGAAAGAAAATCCCCTATTTTTTTTATGAAAAATTAAATTCCCGCATGATGAGAGGACGAAATTCACCACTCAATCAATCATCAAATCAATTTTTTATTCCTAAATGATATAAACTTTTCATATTATAAGAAAGTCAATTCATTGCAAGAACACAGAGACTTCATCTCTCCTCGCATATACATATTAAAAGAAGGATCGACGGCACAGAATGTACTTATAAAAATGGATTGGTCGACTAAATGACCTTTAACATGACCATCCATTCCGAAAGCGGATAGTAATGAGCTCCGTGGTCAGTACAGGGATAACCATTTCCGACCCGCAATATCAATCACATTTTCTACTCTAGTACTTCATGTATGTGAACTTTCAGCCAAATTGTTGGAAGGAAGGTTGTGTCCTCGGCTCATAAAGAATAAATCGACGTCCATTGATGGAAGTACATGATTATCACGAGTTCAAAAGTGAAACTTAATTTTGCTCTGATTTGTTGCATTTTACGGAGCAACCCATGCAGGGTTCATCAATTGGCCCAATAATGGCACGTTACTGTACCACAAACGGCGTTCTTCGCCCTTTAATGGCACCCATTAATGGCTCATCAATGGTCAACTGTTGGGTTCAGTAATGGCAATAAATAATGGGCCATGTATAAAATTATTGATTCGCCCAGTAATGGGGCTAAATGATCCCGATTTATGGCCAGAAATTTCGGGATAATGTTCGAATGTTAGCCATCAATGGCAGATTACTGGGGCATAATAATAATGATATCCAATGGTGATATGACTGCGTTCCAGAATAATCGGTTCGGTATTAGTTCAAATGAGTGGTTAAGTGTGACCCAAAACACTTTTTTGTTTTTGTTTTAGGGAAATTTGTCATTCCAATTTTCACAAGATCAGAAATGGATGTTTTTTTTTTCTAAATAGATTTGCATGCCCGATATTTCCACAATCTCAAATGTAAAATTATACAAGTCAAGAGCACTCTCGATAAATCAATTGCATTCAGTTGCTCATTCCTTTCAAATTTTTGGTTATTTACATGGGAAAGTAATTGATTATCATTATAAATAAGAATTCATTTGAATCATGTGAAACGTATTTGATGGTTGTGAATTATTTATTCAGCGTAATAGAAATAAAGCCAAAACAAACTTTTTTTCACGGGTAATTACGAGTACAATACATTCAACTTTGAAATCCATTTCACTCAGTAATAGACCATATTTCAGCCAGTAACGGGGAAACAATTGTTAGCCGTTTACCATAGCCGTACATCGGCTGATTATCGGCTGTTTTCATTACTGGCCCTTCTTATCAGCCAGTGGTGGGCCACACTTGTGCCAATGATGTGAATCCATTGTTGGCCATTTGATGGTAGCCATACATGGGCCGATTATTAGCTGTGTTTACATTACCGGGGTTTCCTGTTTGAGAAATCAGGTTTGATTCAATTTTTTTGCCCTGATCTTATCCTGTTCTGAATCTTTTGGAACTATCAAAATCCTCATACAACTCGATTCGACCTTCTTTTTAACCTGATTTAATTCTGATTTATCACATAGTGAGAATTAAATGAGACTTCAAAAAGTGTGACATGTTTCTTGCTTGAGAAAGTCAATTGGATGCAATTTTGATAAAAGTCGATCTAAGATGCATTTGATACAACTCAGTGTATTCGAAAAAGCTCTCCTGTACGTTCCAGCAGAACGAATGCTTCTGAAACACATAGTTGATGTAATTTGAAATGAGAGAAATTATTTGGTATGAACCTGACGACTCCAAACCATAGCATGTTGCTGAGGATTGGATCGTTTATTGAAACGAACTAATAATCGAACAACGAAATACTAAGATCCAACCTCAAGTGGAGAACCAAAATCTTGCAGCACATTCTCCAAACGATGTTTTCACTCCCAAGGAGTCAATTTGAGGTGACAAATAACGATGATTTACCATTTTTTGTTAGTTTGAATTTTCGTGTCGTTTTTAAAAATGATTCAAACTTCCACAACATACCACGGACTTGATAATTATTTACAACTCGAATAACTCTATTCCAATAGGTACACAGTTGGAAATAACTTGTGTAAATGTAAAAAAAATATATGTGAACGGATTGATGTTGAAAACAACACATTCACGTGTGTAATTCTAACCTAACAAATGAATGTGGTCGAGAAAAAAAGTGTAAATTTGAAGTGATTTTTATATTAAACACACTTGATGTATCACTTGCATATTACACGGAAAATCTGTTAATTTGACATACGGTTACCAACACACCAACGTGAATTAGATGTACCTAATGTAGCAAAATTACATTTCAACATTTTTTATGATCTCATGACATGAACTTGAAGTAAGTCATTGTTTCTAATTTATGTAGGATTAACATTTGGAATTGTGTAGTCTGACATTAAATCCCTAACAGCAAAATGCTGAGCAAATATGCAGCAAATTGTTGAAAACGTACAACAACAGTTTGAAGCAATTTGCAGGGACGTTGCGTCGCCAAATGCGCAACAATATGCTGTGAATCTAGGATCTTAGATTGAGTTGTTATCGTGTTGCTAGGGAGTTGCTCGGTTGCATGGAACCCCCAATCACATGCGTGGCAAATTCCCAGCAACTTTACGTAAACTTGATAAACAACGTAAGAGCAATATTATTGCACTGTAACTTTTGTTGTATGGGATAAGAGTCACCGGTTTGTATTTACAAAAGACATTTGAAGTGTGTTGAGAAAGTTATTCACATGGAATATGTCAATTTAACATCTTTATTAAATGTGGACGGCTTTGGACATGACAAATATGTTATATTTGACGAATTTCTTCCAACTGTGTAAGATAATTATTAAAAATCTTCATTTTTGAAGCAAAATTTCACGCGACGTTGAATCTGACCTTGCAGCAGTTTTTGTCGCAGAGCTTTTACATTTTATGATAAGTAAAATTCAGAATAATCGATAAAAAAAACTTCAGAAAATTCGTATTACGATATCATCAAATAAATATCATAAAAAAACACTGCGTATAGTTGTATCCACTTTCCTCTCGTGAGGAAAATGAAGTTTTTCTTGTAATTCTTACATTTTTTATTCATATGGATTTGAGAATGAAATAACATGGCAACAGTGTTTCAAAGATATTATATCGAATAAAAAAAGAATGAGATAAATAAATGAAGGTAATTGTACCAAATGAATTTTGATCTATGAATCAAAATTATTTAGCTGCAATATATTGATTCAGTAAAACATAATGAAGTCGCAAGAATGCTATGATACGTACATTTTATATCAATAAGGTGTGATAATTTTTTAATTACTTTAAATTGTACGTGCGGTTACAGTAGTAAATACAATCGAGTTTTTGTTCTTCAACTGAATGTAGATATTACTTACGGTGAGGAACTTTATAAGAAATAGTTATTCTTTGGAGATACGGCAGACACAAGTCTCGAATCATCATAGATCATAATTATCATTGCTACAATAATTATATAGAACTATTGCAGCGAGAGTTTTATTTCCGACAGGAAAAAAATATTTATTGAAATTATTTTATGAAATCAAGCTATTATTATATTCGAAATACGAGAATGAATAAAGCTGACAATATTCGAAGAGAGGTTTAACATACAGTTGAAAATGATAATAGCAGCAATAAAATAAAAAATCAAGTGCTAGATGACACGAATGCACGAAATATATCCCTTTCAACGGCTATTCCACGTGTACGTTCGCTATTTTCTCCTTAATTGGCTTGTATCAGGTTAGAAAATCAATACCTCAAGAAAATCACATAAAATTATACCCAGAGAAACTTGAACAAATGTAGCTTCCTTTTGGTATGAAGTTCGTAATTATTCGAAACGATGGAATGATCAACGCAGATAAGCTGGTTTGCATCGATTTCACATATACAACATGAAATTGTTCCCAAGGAAGATAAAATCCCTAAGTTTGAGAAGAGAAATATGAATTTCTAAAATTTCTATAAGATCATTTAGTTCTGAAACGGAAAACTGCAACGAAATATGTACGGAAATTCGTTCCTGAGCAAAGTGAATACGACAATTTATGAGTTTGAATTCAGTTTTATGCAAATCACTGTTGCAAGAAGAACAAGAAGTTTCACGCGAGATTTCATTTAGAAAATACATACTCGACTAATATCTCCGGCTTTAGAATTTCTCATTTCGAAGAAAGGTTTGAAGTTCCATATATTTTCCCGTAACTATCTAGGATCTTCAAATGGTGCACGTTACTCGTTAAAGTAATTCTAATGATTATGTTGATTCCTCCAATGGTTTTCTTCATCCCCAAACAGGACCGAAAGTTCTCGAAACGAGTCAATGGTTCCATGGATTTCAATTGTCAAGAATACGTTTTCCAAATGGCTTGAGAACATTCATTTATGATGCTAAGAGAAACGGGCGGTTTAGAAAACGTTGTTTATCCACGCTATAGTATTTTTTCAAAATGTTCTATTTGAAGCGTGTCCTTTATTTCCAACGTACACAAAAGTCTTAGATATTCAAATAAATTGCTTTTCGGAAGTTCGGAACCACTGAAAAAAAACTGTTCAGTTGTCGTCGCTAAGAATTCCATTGCTCTAACTGAATGTTAGTACAGTTACAGTCTCTTCAACTGGAAATTTTTGTTGCAAAAAACGATATTTTGGTTCAGGCAACCCAAATTTTCTGCTGGGTATGCTTTTTAGTTACTAAAACTAAAGAGATCTCTCAGTGTAAATCCTCAAGAATTCAATGATTATATATAACACACTGAAAAAACTCTTTAGTTGTAGTAACTAAAAATGACTTCAAGTAGAAACTTTGGGTTGCCTGAACTAAAATATTTTTTGTGGCAACAAAAATTTTCAGTTGAAGAGACTACCAATATTTAGTTAAAGCAACTGAATTTTTAATCGAGGTTGTATTTCAATAAAATTTGTAGTAACTACAACTAAACAGTTTTTCCATTGATAACATGTACGTCACCGCCAAACTGGAGCAAAACCAAATTTCACTACATACAATGCATTCAAGAGATGCCAATGTAATTTATGAAATGGATCGACACGAGCTCAACCGCAGTTCATTTGCATATCCTCCAAGTGGAATACATTACACTGAAAGGAAAGAAAATAGTAAATAATTAGTAATAGTTGGGAAAGGACTCAACTATGAATATTTAGCTGTTTAATGGTTACACTAACTATTCCATCGTAAACTTAACTAATCCAAATAGTAATTTCTACAATCAATATAATTATTTGAACTACGGAGTGGTAAAACTTATTATTAGTCATAGTTGAGTCATTTCCCAACTAACCCAATGGCAATTTCAACTAGTTTTTTCTCTGAGTGTAGAAGATTTGTCACAAGTTTTATCATTCATAAATTTTCAATTTGAATCTCTCACAAACATTCCACGGAAACTCAATGAAACATTAATGGATATTGTATATTCCTGGTACATATTCGATATCATGTGACATTTTTTGAACATCTTGGAACGTTCTTAGAATATGCCAAATGTTCCAGAAGACATTGTAAGAAGCATACCGATAGTGTCTTAGGTGAAAACGATTATTGTCAATCTCTGACTATAATCAGGGCCTGACAAGGCTTGACTAGGTCCTAACCAAGCACTGACAAGATCTAGGGACTACCATGAATCATTTCTATCTGGGATCTCCTGGCACTGTGTATTGAATTTACAAATCTGCAACACGAAAAGAAACCTCTCCTCTCGTACATTTCAAAGTCTCTGAAAATGACCAAATTCCATCACTTCATATTGTGCCCCAGATCACCACATTGCATTTTAATATCGAAAAAATGCGATGAGAATATCTAACATGGTTGCGGAGTTGAGAGAAAAATTATGTCTTCGGTTCCTCTTAGATTTTCTTAACGGAAGACTCATTTTTTTTTATCTCAATTATAGCAAAAAGTTTTCCCGATAGTGCTCTGGAACTGGGCGGTGAACAATATATAAAAAAGAATAAGGGCCTGCAGAAGACTTATTGACGAGTAATTAGGTCACAACTATCTAGGTTAACCGATTACCGGAGGATTATTTTTTCCAGAATTCATGCCGATTTTACTGAAAGAAATTCGATTTTTACATTAAATCTTTTCGAAAAATGCAAAACGTATATAAAAAGCAAAGATTTATGGTCACAGATTATTGGATTCAAATTATTGGATAAATTCTTCACTGTTTAGTTTTAATAGTTATCAGTTCTATTCGTTCGATTTTATTGCACGAAGAACGAACGGATTTTATCACTTTGTATTTCATACCCGCAAGTGTTTGAATGCCACGGAGAATCGTTTGGAATCACCTGCGGAAGGGTCGTACAGCAGGCGATATCAAACGTTCGATGAAACAACTGGCTTTGAATTTATTTTGCATATTTTTACAAAATTGAACAAATTGAACAAATTACACATGAAATTTTTGAGGATTATCGATAATAGTTGACTGTCTTAGACTTTGCTATCATCCAATTAAAAATAAATCCATCATTCATAACTCCACGTTGAGCGATATAAATATTCTACTCCTTTGAACGTAACGTTTGCTTTACAACATGAGAGGAATTGATAAATAAACGATATTTCTTTTAATAAGTCAATCTTGATATCTTCAAGCATGCTTTGCAGTTTGATATTCATGCGATGCCGATAATATCCACCGCTTTCAGTACTATATTATTTTTCAATATCAAAATTCATGTTTACAGTCAAATGATTTGTAATTTTTATTTCTCCAAACTCCAGTGAGTATACAGTGAGAAGTGAAACTTAAAGTGATCCCGAATATCAGCTTAAAAATGCAGCCAAAAGTAGCGCCTAAGAAATTAAGATGGAATTCTATCCTAATTCCAAAGTGAGATGGAATTAACTGAAATTCAGTCTTTTTCATTGCCTACTTTCAGTTGGAATAGGCGCTACTTTTGGCTGCATTTTTAAGCTGATATTCGGGATCACTTTAAGTTTTACTTTTTACTGTGTATGCAGGATATCCCAGACTTCTATTCCCGCATTTCTATGGCATATTCTGCAACCGAAATACAATAATTGTGCGAAAAAATTTGTTTTGAATGCTTAGTTTTTGAGATATGAGCATTTTTAGATTTGCTTTACCAATTCAAATCATTTAAAAGTATTGTGTGTTACATACTTGAGCTTGAAACCATTCGCCAAGTCAGAAAAAGGTGGATCTTTGCAGAAAAATTGAAGTGTTATTCTTTAATTCGAAGTTCCCATGTGTGCACAAACATTGAGCCGATTCCAGCCCTTCCCTGACGCAAAATTGGCCAGCATTTGCCAAGAATGGCCTGAAATTGGCTCTATGTCGATGCACACAGGGGTTATAGCGATTTGTAATCTTTGGGCTCCCAACCAGTCAAAATTCAGTAACTTGAAATTATTATAGCTCCGAAACAAAGATTGATAGGATCGATAGGTTCAGGGTCTTTTTCAGAGATCTGGCGTTTTCCAACTCAGCAAATAGTGTTGAGCCATTAAAGATGTGACACACAATGCTTTTGAATGATTGACATTTGAAAAAAATCTAAAAATGCTCAAAAACTGAGCCTAACGAAGACGGGAGATTGTTGTGGTCGCAGCATATCCCACAGAAATGCGAAATGTGAATTGTGGGATACCCTGTATATACTTTCGAATTGGTTCTCGTTTTATCCCTGCAATTTCATTGAAATGATCTTAATAGTTTTCCACTTGAAGTAACTAACCGATAGATGATTTGTTCTCTCCTTTTATTCTACTATTTCATTCTGGAATTGATAGACCGAACATACAATTCTAAATCAACTAACACTCCGGGAATTTTCTGTGATATATAATTCAGATCCCAGATTTCAGTCCAAAATGCAATGACAAAGGAGAGAACATCGTGAATGATCAAAAAAATCCATAGAATCTGACGAAATGAAATTTAATGGGATTTCCCTGCGGAAAATTTATGCCATTCTGACCGAAACTCTTCATTTCTCCTCCACAAAATTGGCACTAAAATGAAGTGTTTTGGTCAGAACGGAGTAAATTTTCCTAAGAGTTGGTCAGAACATTGTGCAAAATTCAATCTGAATCACATTGAAAGGATGCACTAATCTGATTAAATCTCATTGAAAATTGTTAAATAGGATTTGGTCAGCACATTGTGCAAGATTCAATGAGATTTGGCGAGAATGAATCGGTTTGTTTAACCAGGAATATCATGCACAAATATAAACCATGACATTTGTACCGACCTAGCACGATGTACAGCACTCTGTCACTTTATCTGAAGAAAACAACTAAGAGAGTGCTATACGCCATATTGGAGCGTCACAGATTCTTACAGGATGAAATATATGATAATGAAATATGCAAAGAGAACTCATTCGAATGAAGGATTAGCATCTACAAACTGCGACGCGTATGAAAATGATCAAAAACAACAACGTTAAAACAATTCTCAAATTGAAGAGAAAATTTCTTGTGAAATTTGATATCCCCATATCAAATTTCATAAAGTTCTTGAATTCAATATGAGTTATGAAATTTAAGAATTTTTCATTAAAGTTTGAGGGATAATATCACTTTGTGTCCAAACAAATTTTTAGTCATTTTCTAAGACGTGCCACAAACGATAGGAACATTTTTAGGATATGGGTTTTTTTTTGCATATGGAAGTACTAGCCGTTGAGTACCAGGAACACATTTGCTTATATTTTTACAATACAAAATGGCGACACATCAGTGCACTGAAAGAAAGTCTGGTCTTTCCCCAGGTAGCACACGCACGTTCTGAGAATGTTCTGAGAATATACGTTGAGGATATTCGAATATTCTATGGAGATTCTTATTTCGTGCGAATATATTCTACGCACATTCTCAGAACGTTTGAATGGGACTGTTTTAAATATTCTCAGAATATGATGCCACGGATATTGTGGGAATATTAGAAAAATATGCTGTTAAAATAAGAATTCCCGTCAATCATTAAACATCTGTAATCATGAATGGTTAGCAATATTATGAATTCACATAGATGGATGAGATATTCATGATCGCAACAGGCAATCATAATGTATACGGTATTTCTCAATATTTTATTACACTTTTGAGGATTATTTTTCACATATAGCATTCTCAGAGAACATTTGCGATATTAAAATACACCTCCATGGATTTATTATTCCCAAAACACAAATTAAAGTGACAGATTTTCCAAGGGTCTGTAGCCTGTCAACAACATTATCCGCCATTAATGGATTCATGTCATCACGATATCTGCGCATGCGTTGTTCATCAATCTCCCTGAAAACTTTGTACACATATTGTACGAACGTTTCTAGAATATTCGGAACAGTCTCATCCAAATGTTCTAAGAATATTCTGAGAATATTTACGAATCTCCTACGCTCTTTGTGAGAATATTCTGTGTTACATGGGTCACATGGGCGTCACAATTATGAATGTAGAACAAAAAA
The DNA here is from genome assembly GCA_018340375.1 of Gonatopus flavifemur. NCBI lineage: Eukaryota > Metazoa > Arthropoda > Insecta > Hymenoptera > Dryinidae > Gonatopus > Gonatopus flavifemur. The sequence continues at coordinate 27,474,032 of JAFFJZ010000002.1, forward strand.
CCAAAATTTTTCTGAAAATGTAGTCCAAAATCTAAAAATTTACGTAGAATTTTTTCGATACCAGCTTTTTTACCGATTTTATAGCCGATTTTCGGACAATTTTTTCGAAAAAATACTACGTAGATAGATAGATTTTGAGCTATATTTTAAGGAACTTTTTTATTTTTTGTTGTAGATTGAAAATTGTGATCTGTAGCGGTACGCTCGTTTTAACCATGAGAAAAAAAAATGTTTTTTTAACCGTACTACCATGCCGTCATTTTGGATTGAAAAAAATTGAATAAAAAGTGTTTTTTGTACACAAAGACTAGTATTTTCATATGCAATAGACCTCATACATTTGTAATTTTTTTTTACTTCATGGCAAGACTTTGAAAAAAACGTCAATTTTTCCGTCTACAAAGTGATATTACCCCTTAAGAAATTCATAAGTGAATCCACAAATATCTTTTCAAAATTAAGAGGAAGATTCTTAAAATTAAACATTGTATTATTGAAATTAATATCATATCATGAGATTCAATAGATTGTGTTATGTAAAAAGTTTCATAGTATGTTTATGAAACTTAAGGCAGATATCCATATTGAGGAGCGTAGTTACCATGTTCTATATCAAATATCAGGACAAGTGTCTATATTAGATCCCTTAATATTCACGTGGATATCAGAAACTACAACAAAACCTGTATAATAAAATTTGTACAATAAATTTTTCCCCGTGTGAATATATATCATCAAATTTCAAGTATTCAGGTATTTGTGCATGAAATACAGGTGAGCGACACTTGGCTGTCATCGATACTTTTTATAAGAAAAATATATAGGTCGTACGAATTTTTGTAAAACACCGGTTGCAACCTGATACGTATTTCATAAAACAGAAAAACTTCAAGGTTTTTATCGATATTGTGAATATTGTCCATCCCTAGTATAGCACGAGTTTAAAATTTAGAAATCAATACATTTTGTTCGTCTGAGTTCATGCGATACTAGAAGTTTTGGAACGAACCTCGCTGCTTTTATGAGAAAATGCACCTTGTTCTACAATTTTAAGAAAATGACAAAGCTGTTTTTATTCACTTTCTACCATAACTTCCATAAATTTGAATTTATGATAACATCCAAGGAATATTTTTGAAGTTATGAGTTTACTTTGATCGTGTATGATTATTCAGAAGTTGAGTGCATCATGTTCTTCACTGCTTTTTACGGATCTTTGATTTACTGTCAGCAATATTCAAGTACCTTAAGAATCGTTCACCGTTCTCCACGTAACGTTTTTCTTTTCATCAAATTAAACATCAAACACGGAATGTAAATATTTTCCATCTTAATTCTTACGATTTAATTGGAACTGTATATTTTTGTATCATTTCTGTTTCCATTATTCATTGAAATGTAGCGTCTCGAATAACGTGCAGGAGGAGAGCACACTTGAATGAAATATTCTTGATATTTTCATTAAAAATTGAACATCATATTAAAAGGTAATGAAAGTGTTTTATGGGTTCATTATTTTCTTCACTTTCGAAAACGGTCCGACTGAACTGGAGAAATTGTCTACGATAGATCAACGGTAACTTGTCTTTTTCGTTTCTCATAGATATTTTCGCTCGACCGCATTCCCGAGATGTTTCCGACTCGAATTTTACGTTATCCGAGGCGTTTCATCTCGTTCCCTTCGTGTTCTACCAAACGCAAACATGACAACCCCTCACCACTTCGTGACATTCGTATCGAACTGACATTCGGTAAAAAATTTTTTGGTATCTATGATAGTATCTATGATGTACAGACACTTGGAAATTTCATCACATCTTTTTTTCCATAAAAATTGGAAGATCTCGGTATTTCCCATAATACGAAAGCATGTTAGGATTTTTTGATTTGCAATTCATTCAATTTAAATAAAACAATTTCTTTCAATTGATTAAAAACGAGTTTTTAATTTGATTTTTTCATCGTTTAAATCGCTTCACATAAATTTTATATCAAATTTAGGAAGGAATTTTGAAATTATGGTGTGGGATTCAGTATCTTGTGTTAGGAATTTCTGATTCAAACTCATTCCGATTGGAGATATCGCTTCAAATTCAACTCTTCTTACACAAACTTATCTAACATTTGTTAATCGTGAATTCTCTTATCATTTCTAATAGAATAAATTTCTGTAATTACAGCTTGACGTATTGAATGCAATTCATTCGATTGATAGCATGTTCCAAGGAAAATCTGATAAACCTTTCACGTGACTTTTTCAACTCGGTTTCATTACATTGAGATAATGGAAATAAGATTATCTCGTTCAAATAAATTTCATGATCTACTGATTGAAACTAATGAATTCGTTTTCTTTCTTCAGGATCAATTAACTAGATATGGAATAAATAGTTATTCCTATTCCTTGCGCTCCTGATCGAATTTCGAATTCACAAGCAACTAGGGACGTTTATCCATCCATCATAAGTCGATCGAAGAAACTCGCTCGAAATACCTCCAAACTTCAATCAATGTTCTTCCCCCCCATCATCTACTCTTCAATAAAATTATCAATTCCAGGAAAAAAGTATACGAAATTCCATCATCGCCTGAAGTAAGGGTACTTTATGTTAATATTACATCTCATGTACTTTAAATCAGAGCTGATGAGTTGATTTCAGCATAAATTATGCTGAGAACAATAGCTGAAGTTTCAAATTATTCAACCCTTTCGTTACCCGCGGCGTTCTCTAAGAACCTAAGGTATGCGAAGGCCTTTCATAGCTTGTAAAATCGTTGTAAATCAATCTTAATGGATTGAAAAGAGATTTGATTCAATCGAAAAATGAGGAATAGATCTCTTTATCAATAATTGGTTATTGCGTAAAACAAAACAACAACAAAAAAGTGAATCATCAAGAGAACAAAGGGTTTCCCATACATCAAAAATTTTGCTTTCTCTAAAAGATTTCTTATGCAACAGTTTTCACTGTCTTTAAGATATTTTAGTTTGAGGAATCTAAAAGACATTTACAAAACAATGAAAACTGTTGCATAAGTAATCTTGTAGACAAAGCAAGATTTTTCTTGTATGGGATGTAGAATATGAATAGAATATTATCCATCACCGAAGACGATTTGTAAGAGTTATTTGTCGAATCCAAGATTGTGAACTGTGTTTTTTTTTCATTATATTTGTTGTCACTATTTCACTGTTCAAATGAAGATGATAAATATCGAGTGTTGTCCCTGGAGTCAGGGTCTGTTTGTCACTCATATCAACCATATCTGCATGTAATAAGTTATGTAAATATAAAATATGATTCTGCACAAACTTCACGAACGTGATGGAAATAGTCTGAAGAGAGAAGAATTGGGAAGGAGCGACAAGAAAAGAGACGAAGTTCTAGTTGAAACGATCAAGAAAGCGAGGGCAAGCAGTGTTTTAGATTCATGTATCTCATTAATATTCAGTTTCTTAATTGTCTAGGATATGAAAGAATCCTGGTTAGGAAACTCAAAGGGGCAAAGATAGTTGAAGAAGCTATCTCCTAAAGTACTTGGAGATGAAAGAACACGTTGACTGCTGCAATGAAACTACTAAAAGTATACGTTCGGCAAAGCGGAGACATTCAATCATTCGTAAATGGGTAAATTCCTTTTCATATTTCTTCTCGTCTTCTATCGCTGTGATTTTATCGATCACGTATACGTGAAACTCGGAATAGTACGTGAAGAAATTTAGTAGAGGTCTTTGAGGTTAAACTTTGTTCCGCAGGTTGTTTATAATAAATTTGTGTCATCTCACGAAAGCAGTAAACTCAAGCAGATTTTAATGATCAAGTTTTGGTAATCAAATTTCGAAGTATTTTACGGAATAATGAGGATGAGAACGAGAAGAGTTGGGGAAAAGAAGAACGTAAGATCAAAGACGTGGAAGTGGATTTAAATTTAATCTATAAAATGTAGATTATTGTTACATGAATTCAATTAGGAGAATGGATTGTGAGATTGTTGTTGTTACAATTCTACATCAGCGTTCATGGAACCAAATTTGTTCTCATGCTTTGTTCGAAGTACATATGCTCGAATTAACGGTTCAAGCTTCTCTCTCGATTTCTTGGAGTGAAAATCCACTCCAAAAGAGTGAAAATACTGCAAGTCCAACAAGGGTGAGATTTCACTTTTTTACTCTTCTAGAGTGAGGATTTCGCTCTTATAAGAAGGTGAAATTTCACTCTTCAACCCTCAGTTACCCCACGGGGGTCTGAAGGGAACAAGAGGTTTTCGAAAATCTGATCTTCCGTTCATAGGGATGAAGGGGTACGATTTGAAACTAGAAGCAGGATCAAGTTCGAGAACCATGGTATATTTTTGATCATGGAAAAAACTTTATTTAGTTGATTGCAACCCACAACGAAATGTTAAAGTAGACATGCGAAAATACGTGGAGTAACTGAGGGTTAAACCGAGTCGAACCTCCACTCTGTTGGAGTGAGTATTCATTCTTATGCTCTCTAAAATCTTTGGAGTGAGATTTCACTCTTTAGCCAGCCAGAAGTGAGCCTGTCGAATTTTCGAGTGAAACTCCCACTTTTTTAGAGTGATATTCTAAGATTTGAGGTTAGAAATTTACAACCACTTCGACGCCAGAGTGAATTTTTCACTCTAAAAGAGTCATCTAAGAGACTCAAAAGGTCACTCGAAACGAGTGAAAATTCCACTCGAAGCGGACAGGCTCACTTCTGACACTTAGTGGAGTGAAACGTGCGATTTTTCACTCTTTCAGATTTAGATAGTGGGGTGGAAAGTCACTCTTTAGGGGTGGAATCTAGTTTTCCCTGGACTTGCAATATTTTCACTCTTCAAGTGTGAATTGTTCACTCCAAGAAATTCAAAGAACTGATCAGTACCATACACTTGTGCTTGAAAAACAATTTCCTAAGATTGCTATAATCACCCCGAGTCAAAAAGTGAAACCTCATTGAGCTCTGATTCGTTGCGTATTACGGAGTAAATCAGGTTTGATGTAATTTTTAACCCTGATCTCGCCATGTTCTCAACCTGATCTTGTTTTCAAACTCCTCATTCGACCTGATTAAACTCTGGATCGTTGCGTATTACGGAGTGATTCAGGCTCTAAAAAGTATCCAAAATATCCAATGTAAAATCAATTAAGTTCCAAAGAACAATATGAGATTTGATTTAACGTTCATTCTCTCCGTTCCTGTAGGAATGGTTTATTCAAATTGAGTCGATTCTCCTTTCGATATACATGTATCGTTCACTCGAATAGTTCCAAGGATAAATATTACACCATCATTGTTCAACCTTGCTTTCCTTGTGAATCCTTTATTGTATCAAGTTGATGGTTGAACATTAAGATTATCTTTTCCAACGATTCCGATATTCTCGTCTCTCAAAGTTTCGATGTAAAATGGAAATAATTTAAAGTCTCATGCTTTAATTTGCATCGCTTATCAGTCTTGTTGTGAATTATACTATCGTGAAGTAAAGCCATGAATAAGAATATCTAGATCGTCATTGAAGTAATAAAAGAAAGAAGAGTGTAAAAGCGAAGAAGTGAGAATCAAAGTAAAATGAAAATGATAATTAAGACAATTCCGGTATTCGGTAGAATGGACTTTTAGAAGATTCATAGTTGCGAGTATTGGAGAAAATAAGTGGGAATCAGAAATTTAGCATATTTCATATGTTCCAAACCATTCATATGGATGATCGATTTCCATTCTTTCCATGTACATATTTTCTACTCACTCCTATATTATACACACACTTATAGAGAGGAATCTAGTACCGTGTACAATCAGATCTCGAAAAAATAAAGTCAACTGTAAAACGAGGGCAATAAATCGCTCAGTCCATCCGACAGAAACGATTCTATGTGCGATATAAGTAATGTATATTTTGTGAAAATCATTGAATGCTTTGAAAGGCTGAATTTCTATATAATATTTGTCTGGAAGAGTTTTGACTTTGAAATCTATAGAACAGATATAGAATAGATTTAAACATACATATGTCAATTTGAATCACAATTCCCAGCAATACACTGTATACTCAATAATTCTAGAAGTGGGTGTTTTCGTTACAATGGTTGAAATCCTGCACCGTGCTGCATCACATGAATGAATTTAACTGTTATAAACTTTAATATTTCTCAATTAACAAGAATCAACACTCTCTCTATATTTTTTTTATATCCAGGGAGTTAGCAAGTGAATTGCTCATTTTCTAAGAAAGTACATTCATAAAATATGTAGGCTCCTAATATTTCCCTAAGAAGAACTCCTTCCTGCCAATAAACCTAGACCTTATGGCATTCTTTGCTCCTGTAGCAAGGTTTACAACAAGAAAAAGGAAAGAAGGATGAACATCAGAATAAAAGAACATAAGAAATATTGAAAACTCATGAAATTTTCTGCAATCAACGGTAGACGAATATTCCTCACAAATTAGACACCATATCCAACCCAGAGAAATGAGAAGGAACAAAGAAGCAGGAAGAAGAATGCTTTAATGGTCATGAGTGACCAAACGAGACGAAATCGGGCGACATATCTAGACTACACGATCTGTTTTGAAGAAGCAACTCGCAATTTCTGTGAAACGTCGACGATCAATCGATAAAAGCCGCGTGTTGAATCTAAAAGCTCAGACTATTAGTTTATTGATTGTGTATAGTTGGTTGTTCAAAGAACTCTTCATACAAAGTATGGGTAAACTTTGTGTTCAAATGAACCAAATAATTCATATACATATTATAAATAATCGAATCCATATACAGGCTGTATACTAACTGTCTGAGTTCATACGCAATTCATACCTCCATTTTTTCCATAAAATTGACAAGATAGACTTCTTTGCCAAAATGCGGATGTCATCGTCTCAGTTCTATCGAACAGTTGTACTAAATCGATATAATCCATCTGAAAAATAAGTTCGTGAATTTTGTATCGTAGTCTGGATGAAAATTTGATCATGTCCAGCCTGTGCATGGTATAAATGGATCACGGAGTTGCAATATACAATATATTCTGGAGTGTTTCCAAAAATATACGACAAAAAGTTGATTCATGGATTTTGAACATGTTCAAATTAAATCTCTCGCAGATTTCAGAACATGCACAAGGGAAGAAAGACGCTAACATCAAATTTTTCTGCTAGCCTAACAAAAATTCGCGACTATAACTAACCGTATCGCTAAGAGAACAGCCTGATTGACCAAAACGGGAAGTTTTTCGCTGGGCTAGTACCAGAGATGTCAAAAATAGCCAATAAAATAGGTATTTAACATGGTAGAAATTATGATTAGGAATTAGATGGACGCCAACGAGTTTTTCCAGATGTTGGGTTGGTTCCTAACTAGTTTTGTAACGCACTTTCCAGCCTCTGCCCATCCAGATGTCTCAGTGAACTGCTAGAATGTTGTTCAAATTCGTAATTTGAAATGTGAAATCATGTGTTTTCTGTAAAATAATACCTATGAATAAGGTAACAATATATTTTGACATGTCTCCAGTCAAGAACGTTGCTTTTGAATTTATTTCCATAAAATAATCCCGAGTGACAAATTGGAACGTTGGGGCTTTCTTTTATTCCTCTGACCGTGTTGATGGACTATCAATGTTACTGTACGATCCGTTGACGCATGAAAAATCTACATAAACCAACTGAATGTTTGGGCATTCAAGTCAAATTGGCTGAAATGTGTTATCCAGTTGGCCCCACGTGGGTCCCATCTAGTACATGGATGGCAAATGGGACGCCCAGACAAATTTCTACCAGGGTGGATAGAAAAATGCAAAACAGGCCTCGAAATAGGTTTCTTATTTCAAATACAAAGTGTAAATAGGTTCATCAACTCTATTTCAATTCAAAACATGAAGTTGGTACATTTATCCAATTTTGTCCCAAATTGTCGGGGAACGTACTCGTTTAGAACCAGCTTTGCGGGAGATGGGCATCAACCAAGACGAGTAGTGGAGTTAGGTTTTTTATTATAATTTTTCGCCTAACGTTTCGACTGGCTTCCAGTCATTATCAAAGGATAATGACTGGAAGCCACTCCGAATTCCTTTGATAATGACTGGAAGCTAGTCGAAACGTTAGGCGAAAAATTATAATAAAAAACCTAACTCCACTACTCGTCTTGGTTGATGCCCATCTCCCGCAAAGCTGGTACATTTATATTTCACACTTTGATAGGCTACAAGTTTCTATTGAAATAGATGTTTCAAATATTTACATCTCTGGCTAGTATAAATAAGGTAAGAGACTCTATACCCGATCAGTGAACGAATACCCGATCAGCCCTTATATTCTAGGTTTTTGTGGTTTAGTTGTGCAAAAACTCTTCAACTAAGAAATTTTGTGTCATTACTGGATCTAAATTTAACTTTTCTATTTAAAACTTCTAGCTAAATTACTTCGTGAATTCATGTAATAATGAAAATGATCGGGTTCTAGTCCCTGGTCGGGTATACGATCTCTTACCTTACTTGCAATTTGGTGAGAAAAATCAAACAAATGCGTGAAATTTTAGTGAATACATGCCGATTGTTTTAAATACGAATACGAACTCGTTTCAACAATAAATTCGAAACTTCACATAAAGCCACTGAAGACAAGACTGCTACGACCGGGGATCGAACCCGGAATCTCACATCTGCACTGCGGTGCATTGATGTTCAACTAAATGTTTACCTACCAATAAAAAGGACGCATAATAATTCGATTATCTATAATCGCATTGTGTTTTATTTCTAAACAATTCCCTTCTCCATCCAATTGCATTATTGTACAATACTGCAAAACCATTCCTAAAAATGATTCCGCTGGGTGCATTGAAAATTCTCCCGTCAATGTAATCCGTCAAACCGTGGATACTCCAAAAACAGATAAATCGGGAGGAAAATTCAGAATTTCTTTCAATCAAACAATGCTCACCTTCCTTTCAATCATGATGAATATTTTTTCACTTCGAATATTTGAATATTGCCCGTGTTATACCTTATGTTTTTCCATCTGATGAACGCAAATACAAACTCTGTGAAAAATACAGAGGAAATTCTATTGGAAATCGTTAAAGTGAATGGTTCGCAATTAAACTTTTATTGTTTTTTCCTCGAAAAGGATGAGAAGAAATTTAAATGCATGATTTTGAATGAGAATGAATGTGAACTTCACATCGTTGTTTTCATTGGGAAATTATCCTCTTGGGAGCAATAAGTTTCTCATAATAACTGAGTTCTAAAATTACTTCAAAAACAATGAACTGTTTACATATGATAACAATACGGGAATCCAAGAGAACTCTGCTGTACTTACGAAATACATTTGGATGGAAAGGTTTTTTCACCGTTGGGGTTTTGCTCAAACCGGACGGTAAAATACTAAATTACGCTGGAACGGTCTTCTTTCCTGTTCCGTAATCTTTACATGGATAGGAATGTTCAACCGCTAAAGCATAACAAAGGTCAACGAGAAAAATTTTTTTCTCTGGTGCTCAAGGTCTAGTAACTGATTACGAGTGTTTTTGGAGGGTTAAATGCGGAACGAATATCAGATTTCTTGGATCAGCTCACTTTCTATTATCTTTTATACATGATTCTCTTATATAATTTATGTAATTGATGAATTCTATACATAAAACATTATAAAAACCGAGGTGATCCAACAAATCTGATGTTGTTTTCGTATTCAGTGCCATCTCTGCTCAAAGAATCAATCGGTTCAATGAGATTCTTTAAGCAGGGCTGAAACTACTCCGAATCAGTTCTCAAACTATATGCACTAGGGCTTCGCACGAGACTCGCATCAAAGAAAGATAAAATAGTTACCAATAATTGTTCCAATCTCTTGGAATATCAAGATGATCAAGATGATCAAAATGATTCGAGAGTACAAATGGAATCAACGGAATGGGATGGAACCTTGATCATTCAAACAAAATTAGCAGAGACCTGCACCGAGACCGATACCGTGACTAGTTTCGAGACTGAAAGAATTTCCTAATCTCCTCTCCAATGAAATCGGATTTCCATGTGATTTTGTCACCCCTTAGGTAAAAGCTTGATTCTGTTCAAAATTTTCATGTGTTAAACTTTTAGAACAGTAAATATAGATCGTTTCTCATCTTGAGACAAGAATCTCGTGCGAAGCCTTGGTAGGCACCAAAATATATTCTTTAATCCTCTCTTTTATTGGGTTGTCATGTCAGGAATGTTTCCAACCCCTTAATTACTTGTATTCAACGATAATTACTAAATGAATTGCAATGAAGCAAAACTACATATGGGAGAAATAAACTCGAAAAGTTGAGTATTTGTTATTATATATTTTAAAGTGAAGAATTATCCTTGGATGTTATCCTTGGATGATCTTGCTTGAGTGAGTGAATGAGAGAGATTAATTCGGAAAAAAATTCTTATCCAGTGACCCTGAAAACATCAAGTGGAATCTATCAGCCAAGTGATGTAACTTTTTATTAAATTCTGGTAAAATATTTCCCGTAAGAGAAATCGATCAACTTCCAACTGTCCATTTTACACACTCGAATCTTTCACAAAAACTCTCTACAAAAAGTTACACCATCCACCCGATAGATCTTAGCTGATATCTTCAGGGTCATACTCATCCACAGAATCATGCTCTCGAAACCTGAAGAAAGGAGAATCTCTCTTGAATGGAAAAATAGATTCTCTTCTGGCTATCTAAAATGATGAATTGCACTCTCTGAGATTGTTTCAGTCTGTCAATGCAGTCTGAATGATATCTTTCTGATGTACAGCAAAACATGCGAATTACCTTTGAATAAGGTGATCAGTTGTTGAAAGATGTTTTAATTTCAAGCATGTTTCACACCCGCGTCAACAGAGGCTTGATCTCGAATAACAGAAATTCATTATTCTACACCCCAGAAAACCATGGCGTTGACTTGGAAAATTGCCTACGAGACAACTGTTTTCAAATTGAGAACACTGAAAAATATCTTCAGGAAATTCCGAGAATTGTGAAACGAAAACATTCGATAGATATCTTTTACTCTTGCATAAGGAATGTATTAGCATTTTTCAAGACAATTTTCAGAAGATTCCAGAAGAATTCCTAAAAATGACGATATAGATAAAACGTTTTGCCTCAACTAGGGAAATATGTATCAAGTTTCAATCGATACTTCATAGAAATTTATATCAATGACACCTTATTCCTATAGCAAAGTATCAACACTGGCAAGTATCGCCTATTTTTATGTTCAACCAAATTATAAAATTACGTAAAACTCGACCAAAAATATTCATTAAGAAATTTATGAATAATATTGATTTTATCTCTATCCGACATATTAACAAGAATCTGATTCTTGGTTGAAAAACAAAAAGCCCCAATAGAAAAGTTTTCGAAATTATATTTGATTTATATACAATCAATTACAGATTATATATAACTTTTATAAAACTTCCATATATAATTTTGAAAATTTCTCCGCTCGGGAGCTAATCAACATCTGACAAACAACAGAAAAAAATTTCAAAGCTAATAATGGAATTTGATCTCAACTATCCTAATTGACTTTTGTTTGTGAACTTTTCTCATCAACACAAAAAAAACACATTCTAATGGATGGATCAAGGATTGATACGTATCTTATTTCATCAAGAAATAATTTCAGAGAGAAGCGAAAGTTGTTTAACGAACATTCAAAGACGTTCGAAATTCAAAAGAAAAAGAAATTCTTACATCGCCACTTCTATTGTTTTTTTATGCACTTGAGAATAACATTGCAGTCAACCTTGCGATGGGATTGGATACATTCACTATTCCTCTTTCCTGATATAATGTCTTCTAATAGAAGTTGCACGAAAAAAAGGGATGTGGTTCATATTTGGATAGCTAAAAATTAGCTGTGACAACAAAAGTTATTGCTAAAGGAGCTAGAATCTAGCGTTTGCAGCCATTTTTTTCGCTATCGGGATATCAAATACACGAAATAGGTTCCACAGCTAAGTCCTAGCTACCATACCCAAACAAGCCTTATACCAGCACTCGCTAGGCCCTTGCAAGCTTCTCGTTAGCCACTAGCCTCTTTCTAGCCTGTGGCTAGATTCTCGTGAGGGCCTAGACAGTTCCATGAATGGCTTTGCTGGGGTAGTGAATTATTTTTTTTTCGTCTATATTTCAAGAGAATTTACTGTGAGAAGAATTTTAGAGAATTCATTCGAATTTCTTGGACAGTGATTAACCCAATTTCAGTGTGTATGAATTCCAAAATATTTAGCAGAGTTGTGGTATTTTTCGACAAAATTACCAAAACAATCGGTGCATGCATCACATTTTTTAATATAATTACCAGAATTCCAATAATTTCTCCAAGCCCCGAAGTATCCCAAGGGTTTCTCGATCAGTTTTTCGATTTTTTTACTGTGTGTGTGAAAATGATGACATCCTTCAATGTTATCTTTCATGAGAATGGGAAAATAATGTGTACCAAGGTTTATTCAAAACTGTTGCAGTCTCGAAACAAGTCTTGTCTTGTCTTGTCTTGTCTTGGTCTTGAGTGTAGAAACATCGCTCTTTGTCCTGGATACAAACAATTTTATCCTCTCAGACATGTTATTGCCCACATTTGACTTGATGTAGAAATTTGTCTTCGAAGATTGTAAAATTGAATAATATTGACTATTTTTGAATTTTGCTCAAGAATCTCGAGTCCACCTCTAATAATCAATATCATGTGTTTGAGGTGAGAATTATTCAATTCTCTACGTTTCATTTGAGAAAATCCGCATGATAGAATTCGAGGGAAATAATTTTTGCTTGAACTGTACTTTTACCTCCTCTTATCCTAAGCTACTATTAATTCTTGACAGGCTGTTGAAGTCATTTGTAGGTACTTGTTCACTCCCTTTCTTCCTCTCTTTATCATTAGATATCATCTTCATCCACCAGCCTCATGTTTCAAAATCAAACAAACAATCAGAAATTATGAGATCGTAGCATGCCTTTGGGAGGTTCCAACGGCTCTTGCAATACATCTTGCTTATTGTGGCTTTGTGTTTCTCACATTTTTCTTCAACATCAGTTGTAATAGAACTTCATCGTGTTTTCTAGAGATAGAGGAAGGGGAATTGAATTTTCATTGTGAATTCAATTATTCACAATCCAAGATATTTCAAAATTCACAATGAGAATGCGTTATGAAGGAAGAAATTTGTGGACCAGAGAAAGATATATCGACTTGGTACTATGACGCTTGTGGAAAATCAGTTCATTTCAAAAATAAATGGAAATTTCTACGAAGATGAAGGGGTTAAGATAATTTTCAAAAATATTACAATATTGCATCAATACTGTCCAAAATTTCCACCGCAAATTTTAGAATATTTGTGTTAATTTTAATACACTCGACTTTCGATCCTTTTATAATTTTGGGACCAGCGTAACTCGAGTCTTTCACTGAAAAAGACTACGCTCACCACGCGTAATGATTGGCTCTTATTTCCAACCCTTCCCATGAGATATTTTTCAAACAAATGAATTCAGAATTTTTTCTGGATTACATGCGATAGTTTCAATTTAGAGAATGTCATTGAATAAGGTTATTTAATACGTGTGAGATATTATAATAAAAACAATGAGTGTTCCCGAAATTAGGAATTATGCAGGAAATTATTTATCTGACTTTCAAGTCAATTTCATATCTGCGATAGACAACTTTGTAGAAAGCGTTGCGTTGCTTTACAAAAATTGAAAATACTAAATAATTATTTTTGTAGAATCATCTGGAATTAGTATTATTCAAATAAAATACAAACATGAAGAAAAAACTGTGATACGAGAGGCTGTCATAAAACTAAAGTGCTATATTACATCCGTAATTATTTTTCATAAACCCCAAAAAATAACGAGATATAACATATATATTACATCAGAAATAAACTTGATGTGGTCCCATATAAAAATCTTCAGGCTCCGCCAATGCTGACGACGGAATATAGCTAGACGCAAGGCTGCCAGCCAAAGCTGGGCAATCTATGTAGGGACAAGGATGGTTGACAATGGTCTAAACATTGTACCAATATAGGAAGTCATAAATCGACTTCGTTGATCCATCATTGATCATTGGCTGCGCCACGCTTGGCCCGTCCTTCAACCAATATTGCTTGAAGGAAAACGCATGCTTTCAACAGAGGCTCTCTAGGGCTTGGCGGGACACTGCTCCAAGCATTAGGCAACTCTGAATGACAATGGATTCTCATGTTGCACCAAGCATGGGTCGTAGCTTGGTCCAGCTTGGGCAATAGCTTGGCTCAGCTTGGGCGATGGCCTCGCTCAGTTTAGGCGTTAGCTTGACTCGACTTGAGTAATAGCTTGGCTAAGAGTGAAACTTCCTTCTCAAACAGTAAATTACAATAACTCTCACCAGAGTGATGCTTGTTTCCTGCGAGTGGCGAACCAAGCATTCAATCAATATATAAGTCTCCTCTGAAGATTCCATGACAGAAATAATTCTTCATCTGTTTCCAGACCCGCCTACTTCTACGCCAGGACCACCGGATTTACGTCATTCATCAGTTTAAACTAATCAGAAAAATTACATGTTGAAATTCTCCGACATTCATTTCGTTCAATCGAAATGATAGAATGGATTTTTTATTTTATTTTCAATTACAATGAAAAATAAAAGTGACCATTGGCATGAGATGGGCACAACCCTGCCGCAAGATTGCTACAGCGTTGGCTCATCCTTGGCGAACAAATTTTTGTATGGTTTGCCATTGACGGCATATGCTATCCCAACCCTGTTTCCAGTGTTGGGTCTTGATTGTGGAAACAAATGGGCTGAGGCTGAAATGATGTTATCATTTCAGAGTTGCGCCATGCCTGGTAGCCTAGGCTCGGCCCATCTTGGTGAGCCTTGCGGCAACCTAGCGCCCATGGTCAATTTTTACCTGGGGTAATATGCTCGTAATTCATAATGTTCATCCAATTCATGTTCAATGAAGATTCCTGTGATTGAAAATTATGGGTTTTTTTTATACTCTTACAACATTAATACAGCCTTGCTGTACCTTTGGAACTTCGCTGTTTCGAATCTTCGTCAGATCTTTTAATTATTCGAAAACCTTTATGATTCATAAACTCAATGGTTCAGAAACATTTTGGTCCGTGTAAGTTAACCAGTTCCGACTATGATTCGAATTCAGTTTGTTTCGTGTTTTGTTTAGACATTTATCCAAAAGAGGTGGGGTTATATGTTTTAAATAATTAGTCGAGCGAACAGCGAGGTGGGGGTTGAAGGGGCTGTACTTAAAGTAAGAGGTTCGAGAGAATTGCTGTAAAAGGTTCGATTGAGTAAAAGATTCAGGTGTGAAAGATCCGAGAGTCGAGTGTACACAAGTTTGGAAGTATTTAACATAGCATATTTTCTATTAGATTTCCGACACTTTTATTGAAATTCAAACACAATACTGTCTTGAAATGATCATTCACATACCAAATTTCATTTGAATTCTCTTCAAATGTGTAATGAATTTCCAACACATATACTTATATGTGGTAATTGCTTTCAAATTTTGTCTATTGAATTTGCAATTTATTCAAACAGTGTACTTTAGGGTGCTTCGAAAACAATTTCACTCATTTTTCCGGCTCTCACCCTCTTCAATGTTTCTATTCGATATAAAAATAAATTCTCACCAAAGATGGGCACTGTAGCTCAACTCTGACAGGTGGCTATTGTAATTTTAGTTCCCCATGTAATGACCATGGGAAACACTTTTTTATTAAAATTGTATTGACACATGATTCGCTCAATTTTTTACAAATAACCATTGTATATTTTTCGAATTGAGTCTTGGTGCTTTCCAAAACTCAGTAACAACGTATGATTATCATAACTAAAAGATTAGTTACAGCCATTTGAAAATTGCTACATTTACCTAATTTCATAAATTGAGCAATTTTCAAATGGCTGTAACTAATCTTTTAGTTATGATAATCATACGTTGTTACTGAGTTTTGGAAAGCTCGAAGCCTCAACTTGAAGAATATACAATAGTTATTTGTAAAAAATTGAGTTGATCATGTATAATTTCAATTTTAATGAGTAAAAAAATGTTCTCCATGTTCATTAAATGAGAAACTAGAATTAAAATAGTAACCTCTTAGAGTTGAGCTACAACGCCCATCTTTGGTAAGAATTTTTTTTATATCGAATAAAAATAAATAAAATTTCTTTGTTTTGAAGCACCCTAGTGTACATAAATATCATACACTTATACCATATTTTGATGTTGTAATGTATTTCATGTTAATTTTTAATGTTATATATATTATTGTTATGAGGAATGATACACATCAGTAATATATTTATTCTATTAATATTTTTCATTGGATCATGCATTTTCCACACATCATACATATGTTTTATAGATCCGAGGATATTCGAATAGAGAAATTTTCTGGAGAAAATAAACGATTTCTCTCTCTATCGCATGAAATATCAGAAACGGAATGTCGATCCAATTCTGTAATGTGTTATGTTCTTGTATATGTAATCCATACCAAGAACATGAACAAGTGTATTAGTTGATCTGTTTCCATGGTCAGACATCGTGCGAATTTTGTCAAATGTGAAACCGTTTTCACTCGCTTCAACGATTAAATGGAAAATCATTGTATCGTTCACTGATTCTGTTCTTGAATTACTTGAATCTCACTCGTATTCTCGGATTTTTTTTCTGGATTTGTAATTGATTACACGTAAACTCGTATCGTACTAGGTGCAAGATTATTTTCTGCAATGTCATTATGAAGTACATTTCATAGTGTATGTATCGGGAGGATTCATGAAAGATTGGAGTCACAGTTATGGAGATGGGCGATGTCAATAGTTTTGAAACTTATTCATAAAATATACATCAAGTTTCAATTGATATTGGATAAAAATCCATAAAGACTAGAAAACTATTTTTACTGAAAAAAAAAACATCTCGATTCTCAACTTGCATAATATTTGTGGAATGTAAGAAGAATTTTTTGCATCATTTTCAATACAATTTCTATATAAATGCTCTTTTTAACATCCCGCATAACAATTTTGGATCACTCTTTTGGATCGGTCTGAAAGATATCTTAAAGCATTCGAAAAGATGTCTTATGAAACACCAAAAGATATCTTTTGGAAGTCTTCATGCGAGATTTCTTGAAGTTTTCTGAAGGTATCTTTTAGAATTACTAAAGATATCTTAAAGATGTCTTTAGGTGTTTCATAAGACATCTTTTAGAATTCTTTAAGATATCTTTTAGAATGTTCCGGAAGAATTCCTCAAAATTGTTATCTGGGATGGTAGGAGAGAGTTGCCTCGATGAATGGATCGCCATCTTTTATCGCCAGAGGAAGAAATTTGGATTTTTATCAATCATACAACGATAATGTGACATCAATTAACATTATCACTTTATGATTAGAATGAACTCAAATTCCTTCCTTTTGCGATATAAGGTAATGGTGAGGTATTCAAGGCGATGGTCCTATTAAGGCAACTCTCCTTTAAATCTTGTGCCAAATTATCTGCTGAAATCGATCGAAACTGCTGGTAATTCTTGAAATAAGTTTTGTGCAGTAAAGCATCATTCATTGAGATTAAAGGAGTCCGACAATAAAAAAAAAGATGAACAACTTACGTCGAGGGAAACTGCATGAGTCCATGAGATTTATTATCCTATAATATATTATCGTATTGAATGCTAGAACTATCTCAGCTTGGAAATGTTTCTATTCGTCCCACCTCACGTAACCATTGAATTGGCAACAATTCGAGTTAAAAAAGCTTCTAATTCATGATGAATAAGGTGTGACGCACAAACAGGACAAACTTATGAAATATCAAATTCTATTTTCATCGCATCAATCAATAAAGCAATGTTTTTCATTCATTTTTTTCATGTAGGAGAGAGTCGGGTGAGGTGGGAAACGTCAACTATTTCTGTGAAGTCTTGTGTTTTGAAGTGATTCAACTCATGTGATATTTAGTTTTTGACCTAAAATCATTGTTTAGGAGTTATAGACGTATCAGCATATATCGCTTTATTGTTCTCGCAAAAGAAGTGTGAAGGAGATTTTTAAAATTTTTTTCGGAATTTTGTTTTGGATATTAGGGTGGAGCGAATTTAGTCAATGTTCGAATTTAAATATCCGATAGTGCGGAAAAGGTACCTTTTACCATCGGCATTTAGTGTGCAAAAGCGCAATTTGGTCAGTCATGTCCTTTTACTGCCCCGAACGTGTTGAAAATTTGTGAATTTGGTGAAAAATATCATTCTTAAATGGTGTTTTCAAGATGCATGTTTTAGGATTCCAATGCTTCAACTTCTCTCTGGGGGTAAAAGGAAGTGACTTACAGGTAACTTAGGACTTAGGAGGTTTTTACAAACTTCTATGGTACTCTTAAATTACATCTGAACACATGCGTTTTTGTAAAATCTCGCTTGTAGAAATAATATGAGAAATGTTTATATAAAAACGATTTGCAAGGCGATGCTGTATTTGTTGCAAAATGTACAGTGGCTTTGAAGTGTTTCCCCACATGCTATTGGGTCGCAGAACGAATAAAAACACAAGCATCGCGATTTCCTACTAGGAAGTTTTTATATAAACATTTCTCATATTATTTCTACAAGCGAGATTTTACAAAAACGCATGTGTTCAGATGTAATTTAAGAGCACCATAGAAGTTTGTAAAAACCTCCTAAGTCCTAAGTTACCTGTAAGTCACTTCCTTTCACCCCCAGAAAGCAGTTGAAGCATTGGAATCCTAAAACATGCATCTTGAAAACCACATTTAAGAATGATATTTTTCACCAAATTTACAAATTTTCAACACGTTTGGGGCAGTAAAAGGAATTGAAGGAGTGGAAGGCACCTTTTCCGCACTATCGGATATTTAAATTCGAACATTGAGTAAATTCGCTCCACCCTATTGGATATGCTTTGTAATATTCTTTGAGTCATGATTAAAATAAATACTCAATTATTCATCCTGCAGACTTCATCTTTCGGAATGCAAAAGATAATGCAATAATTCATCACGGTTCCAAAGGTATGGGTGCATATATGTGTAGAGTGGTGTAAATCGCTTGTCGAGTGAAATGGGCATCGTCATCGTCATCGGAAAAGTCGGTGCGTAGTGATACGTATTTGCGGTATTTCATCATACACGGAAAGACCGGGTCTATTAATATTTACAGAAATGACTGTCAATTTAGGGAAAAAGAGGATCGCTGAAAAATATTCGTAATGAGTCCACTGAAAATTCGTAATCGATCTATTAACAATTGATAGTTTCACTGTGAAAAATATCAATGAAACTATCAAGGGTTGATATTTTTCCTACGAATATTTTTCAGCGATCCTCTTTTTCCCTAAATTGACAGTCATTTTTCTGAACCTTGATGAATTCTTTCTAAATATTAATAGACCCGGTCTTTCCGTGTAAATAAAGGTGTGAAGATTCGTTAGTGATTATGTCACATTTTCACGCGTAAAAACGCGATAAATTTACCAAATATTCAAGAATTTTTATCCACTGTAATGGAGTTAATTGCTTCCCCACAATTTTCGACAAATTTACCGAAATTTTGTTCACAGCAAACATCTTGAATTCATTGGATGGTTGGCAATTCCTTTCATTGTGCTGTGAATGATTATAGAAATCATACTACACTATCATGAATTTATTCAATCCAATGATACTTAAGACACTGTATGCACCGCTAAGATTAACACCTGAATCAATAGAAGCCCGCTCGTGGTGACCACTGTTCAACGAGTAATGACACGATGACATGCTGTCTTTTATAGAACAACCTTATTTGTCAAGGAATATAAAACGAAATTTTCAAAGGTACAATATCACGTTATGATTTGACTTCGATTTCAATTTATTACTCACGTATTTTCTTTGAAATTTAAATTCAATGAATTTCAAATCCTCAACTCACCTTTGTTCTTCTATAAAAATACTTGCAAATTTCGTATCAGGAGTTGAAAGGAATTGATAAATTTAATACAACATTGACGTCAACGAAATTGTATTCAAGCAGATCAACCTGTTTTCATACATCAGGATTATTATTATTTCAATTTGTTCAACGACAGCGAAGTCAATCCGTGAATTTGTTATATGAAAATTTAATATCTCTCTGTCATCGATGGTAGTTATCAAAATAAGATGGATTAACATGTGTCGAGGGAAGAATCGATTTGCTCATGATCATCCGACAAATGGAGAAAAATAGCATCGATAATGAAAAAGATATCAAAATAGTTATGAAAAATCCGCTCATCGAGATGGAAAATGATAAAGGTACTCTGAACAAAAAAACGATCCAGCTTCATTTCCCTTCCATCCCGGAGGTACAAAAATCATTCAGAACTCATTTCAGGGAAGAGGATTTAGAATATATTGAGACTTTGATTGTAGGAATATAATATATTATAATGATATTGAAAAACAAAAGACATATTGATAACAATTCGATAAGAGTTAGCGGAGGCTGACAGTTGTGAGATGTGGTTGATGGTACAGAGTTTCTGAGGGATATAATTTTTTTCATTTGATTTTTTCGTATCTGATCTTCCCTGTTTGTGTTGGTGGAATACAAACAATTTATACATATATACTCAAAATTGATAGCGCACTGATTGCGACGTACAAATATTCAATATTGAAATGCAGTTCAGTGATTTTATTTCTAGAATAATGTACGTGCATATTTGTTATTGGAAAAAACGTGTATTCTGTTTTTAACTCACTGAATGATTATCATTTTCCTTTTGTCGTAATATGTGTGTGTGTGTGTGTGTGTGTGTGTGTGTGGCGATGGAAGATGTTTTGAAAACATCGATATTTTTCATCAAAAAATAGTTTCCATCGAATTTTATAAAATATTCATAGATACTAGATATTTTTTCTCAACAAGATATCGATGTTTTGAATCATTGCACTTTTCTGCATACGTGGAATGATGAATTGTCAAGATTTTTTAAAAGATAAATGTGATTTCATTTTGAATATGAAATCCTTCTCTTGATGCCGTGAGTTTATTTTTATCAAAAGAACCAGAAAAGGATCAAAAATGGATAATAACTTTGACTGATGACAGGCAATCCTTGACAGAGCCGATGTTCTCCCCGAATAACAAAAGTATCTAATATATGTAGATTTCAATAAAATAGCGATGAAATATCGATATAAACTTCCATAAAACGAATCGATTCCATCAAGAATCACCCATGCATGCGTCTGCGTTTGAAATTTCCCAATGATTTCTGAAGGCTAAAAAATGAAATTGTACAGTTTTATCCTCTGAACTTCAACAAATTTTATAATTTTATTTTTTAGTCTTCAGAAATCATTGGGAAATTCCAAACGCAGTGCGACAGTGCGCAATCCCAAGTACGTGATTCATTGTTATTCAATTTAAATTTTGTATTAATTACGTATCTGTTGAGAAAAGTTCGTGCAAAATTGGACTCTTACCCTCCTCCATTTCCCAATGCTCGAGTCCCCTCAAACTATTCAAAAATAGTGACCAACTGTTCGAAATATGTATCTGATGTTTATATAAAAATGTTCGACTCCTAACAAATCCAAGATTCACATGGGAACAGTGTATATATTATGCCACAGCCATATTGCAGGTTTTTATAGCCACATCTTCGACATTTTGATCGAACATACCCGGATAGCATCGGGTGGTTTTCTGAACGTTCATAAAACGTACTTGCTCTCACAGAAAACCTCCAAATAAAATCCCAGGACGTTCTAAAAACGTCGCATGTACGTCCCAGGGACATGCAAATGTTCTGTGATGTTCAATTTATGTCCACCATGCGACGTTCTGGGGACGTGTTCAATGAAGATGTCAATGACGTTCTGCGATACTACGCGTATGTTTGTATAGGTTAGTTTTCATGAAAGTACGTTTGGGAAACGTAACGAGAACGTCCCGTGGTAGATGAAAAAGACATACTGGGAACGTATTCAGGTGCATCAAAAATGAACGTTCTCTGAACGTATTTAAACCTACTCCACGGAGACGAAGCGCGCAAAACTAAGGTTATGTTTCTAAAACGTCCACAGGACATTCAATGCTGTCTGGGTATAAGGTCCCTGACATTTGAGAGTGAAAAACACGCGATCTATTTTAAAAGAAGACATGTTCACAGCTGAATTTTCATGAACTCCAGTGGAAAACAACTTGACAAGCTGTCCTGCTGGTCTAGATAAATTGATAAACACTACAATTGAACGATTTTTAAATCAAATCAGTCCTAGCATAGAAATATTCCAATCTTTTCCGAATTCACATTCATCATTGATACGATGGGTAAAATTCTATTTTCTGATCAATCAAGCCGACTTCGTTGTAATACACTGATAATTATAATTGCATTTCTAAATCCCTTGCAGATGCAATAAATCAATACAGTGAAATATTGTGTCATTTTGGATTGTCCGTTGTATGTATTTTAATTTACTTATCCAATCCATCATCATTAACCTTTTTAGCGATATGTAATTTCTAGAGTGGAAATCATTCGCATATGTCATATGAAATGTCCATTCATCATCATACATTGCTTTTAATTACTCAATACATAGTGAATTTTCAATAGGTTATGAATAAAGTACATACACGTATTGTATGATGTTTTGGAAACATACTCATAAATTATTCAGATACACATGAATTATCATTAGTTTTAGATAAACCAAGGATTTTTTCAAATGCTGTATTCAACATTTCACTGTAAAAAGTCTGACTGAAAGTGGCTGCATCTTACTTGAAAACTTGACTGAAGTTCAGTCTTTTCCATTACGTCGGCATTTGTTTTGGATGTTCACTTTTAGCCACGGTATAAAAGAATAGGTGAACCAACTTCCTGGATTTTGAGGGAGTGGGGGTGTGATTATTTGTTGCAGTTTTCTCTAGTGTTTTCCAGATGTCGTATGTGTTCGAGGTAGGTTTTTGTAAACAACAATGGCGGAATATGGTAGCATCTATTTGAATTCCTTCTTCATCACAAAAATGTATTTTCATTCTCAAGGAATTGAAAAAAAATAAGTTAAAATGATACAAAAGTGCTGTATTATTGAATGTGACAGTGGATATACGAAAGACAAAGTATCTATGTTTCGTGCACCGAAAGACACTGAACTTTTCAAGAAATGGTTTGATGTTATCAAAACATCGGATAATTATTTGAATAAGAATAGTTTTGTTTGTGAAAAACACTCTCAAGAATATGATATAAAACGAGGGAATATTGTACGTGATGTGATTGGGAATGTGATTTATGAAGTAATCATTCGTGAAGTGCCATTCGCTACATGGTTGTATGTTTCGAATTTGAGAATTCTAAAAACCTATCATCTGCACATTGTGATTTTTGAATTTCTATTGGTGATTTATAGAAAATAAAATTGTTTTGCAATATTATTCCCAAAATATCAATAACGATTAATCTTTTTCTATTTTTTTCGTACTCCCTGATTTATTTGCAAAAATACTGTTCTTTGATATCAGTGAGGATTTTTTTTATGGCGAAGAAAACATTGAAAAATTTTGTATTCCAATCCGGTTCATTATTCAATATGAGTAGTAATTGACTTTATTGTTACAAGCCCAAGCAACACCAAGAGGAATTATAATGCGGACAGTATCCTATGGACATGCTCAGAAAGTGATTATCCAAAACAGTCTCATTTGGAGGTTCTAAGCATGTTCATATCACATCTGAAAAATCCGTGTGTTGCTTGGGAGTAATAATAAATAAAAAATATTATTCCATATTAATTTTTATGAGGTTATATTCATTTCATGGGAGCGGCCATTGTTGTTTACATTTGCCTACCAAAATCAGTAGCGCACTCATGTGTCATTATGAGTAAACTGCATGAAATAATCACAGCAGTTTTGAAGAGTTGGATCACCTAATTCTCTTACACCGTGCTTCCAGCTGAAATAGGGCTAGTTTCGGCTGCATCTTGAAATAAGCCGATATCAAAGTTGAAAATGAGTTTCACTTTTTACTGTATTCATTCACTGAGAAAAATTATCTATCATAAATTGCCAGACTCGCTAGTATATTGAGGATATACTTGCACCTTAAGGTTACATACCAAACGTTCTCTTCAAAAGTACCAGACTTTCTATTATAAAATGTTAATATTCTACCATCAACTCACAGAAAGTCTAGTACTTTTGAAGAGAATGTTTGAGATATAACTTCAAAATGCAAGTATATCATCAATATTGGCAACTGAAGATACCACCGAAGTGAGAGCGGCGCTAGTGTTTCAAAACAAATATGGCCGAAATGGGGGTACATGTGCTATATTAAAAATTATGAATTATTGACCCAGATAGAAAAATGTCTCAATAATGCCATCATAATGGTGACATGCACGCCAAGAAATGTTCGCATCATGGCGCCAAGGTGTTTCCACATAAAGCATTGTTATTGGTAGCAGAACGAGGTGATGGCACCATAATTGAAACATAATGTTTACATTCTATGCATCATTGCAAGTTGAGCGGAATTCATGATAGTATGTTTACGGCACGTTATGTTACAAAACATTCAGAGCATGCTTTTCTATATGGGGAGTGTCAAGTACGAAAAGAATGTTGACAGTTCGGTTGGATATTATATGGAATTATGCAGGTGCCACCCCATCATCTCGCAATATGATTGAAGGTGAAAATGTTTTAAATTCTGGGATGATTGTGTTGTGCGGGATGACAGAACGGATGCGAGAATAAATTCATGTCGAGCTACCAAGCGAACAATTCATATAATGATCATATGTACATTGACAATGTTTATAGCAAGAAAAAATGGAAAATACTACTTCGTCGCGTGTTATAAACATATAATATGTATCCCCGTGGCCGCCACGTTTAATAGTTTGCCCGCTGGCCGTTGGAGTCGCATGCTAATTTGCACTTGCCAATACTAGCGATTCTAGTAACTTATGATAGACAAGTTTTCTCCTTGTTTAGATGACAAAAGCAGGGTACCCAAGGTATAATGCGAAAGCAAGACCACGAGTTCCAGCGCCGCCAAGGAGTTGTCTCGGAACTATGAGTAATATATATATGTATATTTATACATATATATACCAAGTATATCACGTGACCATATTTCCTATATACCACGTGACCATATGTCCTGTATACCACGTGACCATATGTCCTCTATACCACGTGACCATATGAGATATTTAAAAATTAGCAAAAATGATTTGATAATATATTCCGATACGTATTCGTACTATGGGGATAAATATGAATGAAATGTAATTTTCATTCATATTGAGAAAATCATGGACTGATTCAAATGATGAATCTGATAGGGATGAATATTTGAAAACACATGAATGGAATATGTATGTAACATTAATATACAAACGTTTGTTTTTTTTCCAATATGCAAGTAATTAAAAATTACCTGTAAGAAAATTAAGTTGAAAAACATCGGTAACACATGAAATCGAAAAAATTATTTTCATTCAAAAAAATTATTTTCGTCGCTCAGGTTATGCGGGGATCTTGATTGCCGTTTAGGAATTAGCCATCATCGGCGACGCACATCAAATCTCTTCTGAACTTGCAAAGATAAAATTTTTGAAGCACAGAAGAGATTTGAACTTGAATCCTACCTATCGCCTGTAATCGAAACCTAACCACCTAACGACCTAACCTACACCGACTTGTAATTCATGAGATCAAAAATGTTGTACATATTGTCGAGTATGGATAGTGGGGAGAATAGCTTCATTTAATATGACGCAGGACCGGATCAAAAAATTGATGGAGCCCTGAGGAAGTTGAAATTCAAGGGGCCCTTCCAGAATTAATGAATTTTGTCTTGTTCTTCTTAAAGTCAAATTAT